>OX123186.2:51949279-53369789 GCA_944739405.2 Euclidia mi | reverse complement strand
CGCACATCATATCATCATGGGAGATTTCAACACTGACCTCGCCCTCGATTCCCCACGTTCCCTTCGACTCCTAAAATTAATTGAGTCTGCCAGTTTTCACACTCTTCCTCTTAGCCCTACTCACCACAATATTGAAGGTGTGGACACTTGGCTAGACTTAATTATTACCTCAGACCCCTCCTTAGTCCATTCCCATGGCCAATTCCCTGCTCCCGGTTTTTCTCACCATGATCTCCTCTTCCTTTCCTATAACCTTAAACCACCTAAACCCCGTCCTAAGGTACTGCACTTGCGTTGTTTTGGAGGTATAGATCGTGACTGTTTGGAAAAGGATGCCTCTGAACTCAATTGGAATCAGGTGACGGCGGCTACCACTGTGGATGAGATGGTAGATACGTTTAATAATATAGTCCTGAATTTATTCAACAAACATGCCCCCGTCAGGAAAATAAAAATAAAACGTCCTTCGGCTCCATGGATGACTAGAGGTATACAGATGGCAATGAGGCGCAGGGATCGAGCATTTCGGCAGTTCCGACGGGATCGGTCTGACGAAAACTGGAACTTCTTCAAGGCTGCAAGAAATCGGTGTAACCAGATGGTGCGGAACGCTAAACGCCGCCATATTCTAGACAACATAAATTCCTCATCCCCTGCCAATATCTGGAAGTTCCTCGGGACTCTAGGTATTGGCAAGCAACGTCACACAGATTTTCAGATGACGGTTGGTTTGGAGGATTTAAACCAACATTTCTCCTCTACTATTCAATTGGATCTCCAAACCAGACGTCGTACTATTGATTATGTGGCTGGCCTGCTTCGGCCTGACACAACTCCCTTTAGTTTTTCTCCAGTGACACCGAGTGAGATCAAGAAGATTGTCCTTTCCATCAAGTCCAACGCGGTGGGATACGATGGCAATAGCCGTCGTATGATCACCCTTATCCTTGATCACCTCACCTTTCCTATATCCCACATCGTCAACTTTTCACTAGCCAATTGTACCTTCCCTTCCTTGTGGCGCAAAGCATTTGTAATCCCATTGCCTAAAATCCAGAGTCCTTCTCTCCCAAAACACTATCGTCCTATCTCTATACTTCCCTTCCTATCCAAAGTGCTAGAAGCTAGTGTGCATAAGCAACTATCCAGTTTTGTACATCAAAACAAGCTTTTGAGTCCTTTGCAATCTGGCTTCAGACCTAGCTATAGCACTACCTCCGCCCTCCTTAAAGTGACTGGCGATATTAGGGCGGGTATGGAGGAGACGAAGGTCACTGTGTTGGCCTTGGTTGACTTCTCGAACGCCTTTAATACCGTTAGTCACGACATCCTTCTGTCAATCCTTTCGCATCTTCTGATCTCGCCTGGTTCACTGGAATGGTTTTCAACGTATCTTCAGGGACGACAACAGGCGGTCCGCGTTGATGAAATTTCATCAAGTTGGCGTGATCTTAGCTCTGGTGTCCCTCAAGGTGGCATACTCTCGCCTTTACTTTTCTCTATTTTTATTAACCTCTTGACCCTTAGACTTCAATGTTCGTATCATCTTTACGCCGACGACTTGCAGTTGTACTCCCAGGCGAGAGTGGATAACATGGCTTTGGCGATAGCAGAGGTGAACAGAGATTTGGACACTATTTTGGCATGGTCCAAAGATTTCGGCCTTGATGTCAATCCTGCCAAATGTCAAGCCATAATCGTAGGCAGTCAATGCATGATACGCAGACTAGACTTAACAACCCTGCCTCCGGTTACGTTTAATGGGCTAATAATTCCGTTTAGTCCTGTCGTCAAAGACCTAGGATTGCATATTGATTCCACTCTCGACTGGCAAGCCCAGGTTACTAGTGTTAGTCAGAGAGTCACCGGTACTCTCCGCGCCTTATATCGCCTTAAGAATTTTCTGCCTCCCAAAACCAAGACAGCTTGTGCAGACCTCAATCTTTCCCTTAATCGACTATGGTGGTATGTGCTATTATGACCTGAATGTAGAACATCTCAACAAATATGACCGACTTCTAAATAACTGCATTCGATTCATTTATAATCTTCGCAAGTATGATCACGTATCTGCTTTCCGTTCTGAACTCAAGTGGTTACCCATACGTCAACGCCGGAGTTTGCGTGCTCTTACTACTCTCTTTTCTATTCTTACTGTCCCTTCTCCTCCTGATTACCTAAAAACATACTTTCAATATCTCTCTTCTACTCATGAAAGGGAACTTCGTTCTTCTCACAATTTACTTCTTGCTTGTCCTACTCACACTTCTGGTTTTGTCAATTCCTCCTTCATAGTTCAAGCTGTACTGCTTTGGAATAGGCTCCCTCCTGAAGTCAGAATGTCCACCAACCGTTATGCATTCAAAATGAAAGTCCTCGGACTTTCATTTTGAATGCATAACGGTTGGTGTGCTGATTCCCTCAATCTACTAAATAGGAGCTCTCGAGCTCCTATTTAGTAGATTGAGGGAATCAGCACATCATTCGCATCAGTTATAGTATATTATATATATGTGTATATATATTATATAATTATGTATTTATATATGTATAGTACTTATGTGTATATATAATAAATACATATTATAGATATCTATATATCTATAATATGTATTTATTATATATACTCATATGTTGCAGTATTTATCTGACTACTATAGGTATATATATAATTATGTATTATCTAAATTAGGTATCTGGTTTATATAATATATTTCTTTTATCATTATTCGACGTTCTACACTGCTTCGAATGCACCTACCACATTTATTTCTGCACCACCTAAAGGTCGACTGTTAGAGAATGCCTAATGGCATTAAGTCCACCCATGTACACTTTAGTGCATAAAGATTAAAATAAATAAATAAATAAAAGCACCTCTGTTCGCCCCAAGCGGATTTTGTGTCCCTAGTGTGAAAGTAATGTGTGGCGACAATTTTGCTTTTTATCTCAGGTAAACCAACTATAAGATTATAAATTTTCATTCACCACAACTCTGTGGGTGTAAGCCATTGACTGCTGTACGTACTAATGTGCTAAATTCGCAATAAGTTTAGCCTTTAATGTACCGCGCTTAATCCCCGTACTAAACTTGCATAACTAAGTACTATAAACGTCATAACTTATTTTAAGCCCGGCTTTATTTCAAACGCCATTTAAAAGCCTGCATGTACTCAAATGTATATAATTTTGATAAAATGTTCGCACGAGAGCCTTTACAATTTATTTGTTGAAAGGCTCGCGTGTAGTTATGTAAAGAAAATATAAATAAAACGGAGCAGTGGTTTCTGAAAGGCTAGGGTATAGGTTCGCTCGAGTGATCAAAACTGCGAGATCTGTCAAACACAGATTGCTTTGGAAAGGAGTCGGACAGGCGGGCAATATCCGTTACTAACCGCGAAATACGATCATAATACGTGAACAAGAGAGGACCCTCTATAAAGCAAACTCGAAATATGAAACGCTTAAACCCTTCTCGTAACATAGTTCGCCACGTACTAGTTTGCTAAAAGATCCCTGTAAAGATAGATAAAGTAACAGACTATCACAGATACAGAAGTTAAGATTGATAAAAAGCTAAAAGTTTTTTAATAAAAGTTCGTTGAGGAAATGACTGCGAAATATTCGAGATTCTTGTGCTGATTGTTTTATAGTTATGGCTTGAAAACGAGATATGCTCTCAAATAACACTTTGGAATTGTAATTGAATCTTTTCAAATTGAACATCCTCATCCTTAGTAAATTGTTAAACTTTATTTATAATTTAATTTGTACTATTTTATTTATTTGAGTAACAACTTAGCGTGGGGGAACATAATATATGTATTATACAAGTAATTGCCAATATAGAATATTTTTACAACAATAAATTACTATATTGCTACTAAAAAAACTGACAGCCTCCGTTTTATTACTACTCCACTTGTATTCAATATTAAAACAATAAAAAAATATTTCATCTCTTAATGTAAAACAAGTAGATGTTTGCTCTGATTTTATTATAAAAAAAAAACACTAGGAGTCGCTTGTCAGAGTTGTCACATCAAGACAAAATTAAATGAAATAAGCTTAGCATTTTCAATAGCGATGTTTCCTTGTATGCAGTCATTGTCAGCTATTCTCGTGCCTTGTTTGGCGTGTGAAAGATATGTAATAATATCTAGGCTTTGGGCTGAAATTACTGATATCCAAGTATTTATACATAATATGTAAGAGGATAGTGGCAACTAAATGACACTGACATGACGTTTGACAGTTAAACTGTCAAACGTGTAAATAAGGTGTACCTATATAAGTCGACAGGCTCGGCTAGCTCGTCCTATTCTCCTTCGACGACGGCTCAGGTACGATATGGTTCTGACTATTTAATTGCCACTGTGTTCCAATATTCTGTGTTGCTTGTTCTTTTGTTTCATCATCTAGGAAACAATGTAAGATAGTGTAATCATTATCTTATTGATATTGTGTTGTGGGTAGTTTGATCGTTTGTGAGATATTATAGATTGTAATATAGGATAAAATAATATACTATGGATCAAGTCGTATCAATGAGATTCATAAGGTATATACCTGTGGTAAACATTAAGTAAATTGTATTGATGCTAAATAATGCTTATTATGTTCTGTTGTAAGACAGACCTTTCTAGTAATATAAAACTACCCACAACATTGATATTTGATATAAATTGGCTGTACCACTGTTTGTTAATTATTGTTATATATAGTTATTGAAAAGAATGATCAAGAGTTTTATTGCCCGTTCTTTCTCTTGGTTCTATGTCTTTGCTTTGCGAACTGGGCTGTAAATGTAAACGTAGAATCACGACGTAATCTAAAGATATATCCTTGTGCCAAACTGAATAAATGAAAGTATGATTTGATAGTTGTCTCTTTTATTTATCAAAATTGTCTCTACACTATAGGAAGCTTCTCTGATTCTGACATCAGAAGTGTGATAAATTTGCGCCTACAATACTAATACATCCAATTGCAAGTTCCAGAGTCTCCTCATCGTGATGCCATGATTCTGCCTAAGCCCGTCACTGCACCGTTCAGCTGACGACGGAGAAAGATTGCCCTACGATCCAGTAGCAACGTTGCCGAGAGCAAGCCGGTGGATAAGTACCGACTACATATCTTAACGATCTGCAACAGTATGCTGAAGCCAACAGCAACAACCAACTGCAAACGCTGGTAATGTACTTCCACCAAGATTATAGCCATGAATGGTCGAAAAATATGACTGTTGTACCAGGTTATTTTAACATGTTCATCAAAAATGTATCTGAGTATAAAACTATGTAGGTAATAGCGAAAAAGTTACAGAAAATGTATAATAGATTTTTAAAGTAGCCGATATTGTTCTAATCTGTTGGAATTTAAATAGGCAACATTTGTCGTGATTGACAGAGACTCGGTATGAGCATTGACTGTGTTGTGCTTTGTTGATAACTCTTTCTAGTGTTAGTACTGCTTAGCGTAATCGTCCTGCATATTTGAATTCCAAGAATTAAGTGCTCTGAAGAATCTTTTCATTACAAGTCGAATATGAAATGATGGTAGGTAGAATACATTTCAGAGATTTCTTCATTAATTTTGTTGGCTGTGTATTCATTACATACAGACCAATATTGCGGTGTAGGAATGTGCCTTAGCTCTGTTCCATAAGCTGTTGTTAAATTTTCGCCACAATTACCAGATTAATCAGTTCATGCTATATAGTTTTATTAAATCGGATCCAAACGAAAGAAAAAAAAAAAAGAATATTTTAATGTTAAGCTCTTGAATGTGTTGCCCTGGAGATATGAATACGAAACTGTATGTTTATCTTCAACATATCTTTGAAATATACTTACTCGTATTTTTAACTGGTTAATAATTGTTTATGGCACAAAAATTTGTGTATAGAATTACAATTAATAATGCACTTTCTATAATTGTGTAGTGAGTAATTGTCATGTACCCAGATAATTTCCACCAGTTTACTTGCAATAGACATACTTATGATTTTGTCACTTTGATTTCTATTGGAAGAACAAAACCAAATAGCTTCCATTTGTCTCAGAGGCACCACATTTGAATGACATGTTGTAAAGATAACCTATGAGTTTTGTATAACTATTACTACAAGCGAACTTTTGTGTGTAGGTACAGAAATATTCTATACTAGAGGACGCCAGCAGCTACGCCTGCAATTTTTTTAAATTTACCCGTTTTGGCCGATGCCGTGGGAATTTCGGGAAATCCCTTCTTAGTGCACCCGTACGGTCCCCAAGGAACATACATGCCAAATTTCAGCTTCCTGCGCCCAATTGTTTCGGCTGTAGCGTGTCTGTCAGTCAGTCAGTAACGCAAGGATTTTATATATTAAGATTATATCAAGCGGGTCTGTGTCTAGCTAGATCATATCGATAAAATTATAGTTTCGTTTAGTAACTATTTCCTTTTATTTTTTAAAACATACCTCATCCTCCTGAGGCCTGAGGGGTCATATATGCTACGTCTAAATATATAGCTCAAGGTATTTTTATTAAAAAGTAGTTATTGAAGAATGTTTTTATATTACATAGGATTAAATTGAATTTTAAAGAAAGTGACATCATTTTGCTTATGTCTGGCGCTATTAGATGGCAGTGTATCCAATATTTTCAAGTAGTGTTATTTTGGTTGATAATTTCCTGTTATTTATAACGATAATAGCAGATAAAATAGTTAAAATGAAATGTGTAATAAATGCAGACATCTGTCTAAGTAAATGGATCTGAAATAAGCTATTCAACTAAATTGATTCAATTTGAAAATAGTCCCAAATTACATCACTGATTTTTTTTCGAAAACATTCTCATAGTTTATTTATCCATTCTCGGAAATAATACAAATTTAATAAATTCAATAAATTAATAAAATGTGAGACGGTATTTATTTTTATCTGCTTTTATTCATTGAAATTATGTATTTTTATGAAGTGCCATGTGTTAAACTGTAAACCTATTTAGACCATAATTATAGTAATAATCAATCTTAGGATTAGCTCTCGGTAATGAACTATCTTATCAATTTAGTATCTCTGGTATAAACACTGCGATAGATAAGCTATTTAGAGATATTTTTTATGCAAAGATATACATATGTGTACATGTATTTTGTGTGGTTCAATTGTAGGAGACCATGGCAATAATGATTAAAATGGTATTTAATCATTCTAGGTGCTTGAAGGGTTTTGTTTATTTATTTTAAACAATACCTACTTACATGTAAGCTTACTATTTTTATACGAAACCTCTTACGAATCGTCAAATCTTAATTATAATGAAACTGAATGAACCATTTACCTAACGTAAAATAAGTAAAAAAAAAACGAATTACAAACGATGTCAGTGTTCTGATTGTGTAAACGGAATGAAAATAGCCACAATCACATGATAAAATTGATAAATTAAACTGAAATTGATGAAATTAAATAAGATATTCTGCTTAATATAATAAGTATTTGTATAAGAACATTGATGTTTTTAAGTGTTGCGACCTAAATTAATAAATCTAGGTATGTATATTTGACTTATAGATATTGAAATATTAACCGACTGGTCCGAATTCTAACTAGTGTCTGGTTTGACTTTCTACACGACTATTTATTATACCGTTTCTTACCAAGAGTACTTTTACTGGCATTGGCGTCTAGTTTAACTTTAAGCAGTTCACTGACTATTGGTAACATAAATAAACTATTAACTAAATTGGTTCATTCTTGATTACTAGTTATTTATTTATACTTTTGTACTGTTTGTACCTGCAATACATTCAGGTCAATTCAGTTTATAGTATTCTATTCTGTACATTTACGGGGGGTAGACTTACAATTAGGAAACAATTATTATGGAACACTTTTAGGAGAGAGGAGCAGTTTAGTAATATACTATAATAGTCTATATATTATACCTAGGTGCATTTGATATATAATAGTTAAAAGATGTTTTATAGTAACATGCTTTAATAGGGTCTGCTGCATTTATTATTCTAAATTGATAACATTTTAGTGTATTATTAATATAGATATCAATTTTGATTATGATAAGTTACATTTATAGTTTTTCCTACAGTTAATTTTTGTGGAATATAATAAAGAACTTTGTACTTTTAGATAGCTACGATTTATAGATTAATAACGTTTAGATATTCTATGATGACATAGTAGCTTTTACAGATAACATTTTTTTTGTTTTCTTACTAAAGTATTTAAGTTAAATTTTAAAATACATATACAAAAAAAATAAAAGGGCGGTCTTACTATAGGTTAGAGGTTCTGATAACCATACACAGCATTACAAATAAACTTCTTCTAAACATGGATCGATAATATATAATCGATAAGATCGATAAGATAATAACAGTGATGATATAAAGGTATCTATAAATATCTATAATAATGTGATAACATCGATTTATTCATTGATGATTAAATAGTTGACGATGATTGAATTATTATTGATGATTAACTTACCGATGGTTAAGAAGTTGATGGCAATGATGACCATGTTGATGTGATTTTGATAATGATTTTGATAATGATTTTGATAATAATTTTGATAATGATTTTGATAATGATTTTGATAATGATTTTGATAATGATTTTGATAATGATATTGATAATCATTTTGATGTTGATGATATTGATAATCATTTTGATGTTGATGATATTGATAATCATTTTGATGTTGATGATATTGATAATCATTTTGATGTTGATGATATTGATCATATTGCCTACGAACTGCTGAAGTCTTTCGCCTTGTTCTAGCCTGGACTCATGTGCAGCAGGTGTGGGGCTAGATAGTATCAAGGAGATTGACCGTTGTTACTTGTCTATTTAATGTGAAAGGAATGGCAATGGCAATGAGTGTATTAGATTGAAGGTATTGTCCTAGTATTACACTACTGTTATCATACAAGTTGGTACCTGTATACTTGTAAATTAGTGAATCGAATTTAATTATTTAACTCGGTTTTGAATTTAAATTATTTAACTATTTTATTTCATTTATTTATCAGCCATAAGCAGAATAACCTATTTTATTTTTTATTCTTAAAACCTTTACTTAAATTTTTATGCTTCGTAGTGGCTCCTTTTGTACTATATTATTTTTGTCAATTTGTGGATGGATAATGCAGTGGTGTAATATTGTAAAATTAAACTGTACTTCTATGTAACATGTGTATTGTGAATGTTAATGATCCCTTCATAGAATAGTAAATACAATTTGTAACAATGGTATCAAAGCAGCTGACACAGAACTTATTTCTAGACTCGAAAAATGAAACCGTAATTACTGTAAATATGAGTCCAGTTTATTTTTGTGTAATTGTTTCGTACAAATGGATTGTTGTTGTGATACTGTTCTTATAATTGAACTTACTTAGATGACGACGTAAGTCAGTATAGCCGTAGCGGACGTAACGATACAATAGTTTTTAGATGGCTTTAATCAATATGGTAAGAATTCATTGTTACATAATACAGGGCGCCCGTCGGGCGATTGCTTAGTAAAGTGTTATTTAATTTATTGTACTTCGAGGACGAAGTAATTTTCAGTCTGGCCGTGAGAGATATGTAATAATATCTAGGCTTTGGGCTGAAATTACTGATATCCAAGTATTTATACATATGTAAGAGGATAGTGGCAACTAAATGACACTGACATGACGTTTGACAGTTAAACTGTCAAACGTGTAAATAAGGTGTACCTATATAAGTCGACAGGCTCGGCTAGCTCGTCCTATTCTCCTTCGACGACGCCTCAGGTACGATATGGTTCTGACTATTTAACTGCCACTGTGTTCCAATATTCTGTGTTGCTTGTTCTTTTGTTTCATCATCTAGGAAACAATGTAAGATAGTGTAATCATTATCTTATTGATATTGTGTTGTGGGTAGTTTGATCGTTTGTGAGATATTATAGATTGTAATATAGGATAAAATAATATACTGTGGATCAAGTCGTATCAATGAGATTCATAAGGTATATACCTGTGGTAAACATTAAGTAAATTGTATTAATGCTAAATAATGCTTATTATGTTCTGTTGTAAGACAGACCTTTCTAGTAATATAAAACTACCCACAACATTGATATTTGATATAAATTGGCTGTATCACTGTTTGTTAATTATTGTTATATATAGTTATTGAAAAGAATGATCAAGAGTTTTATTGCCCGTTCTTTCTCTTGGTTCTATGTCTTTGCTTTGCGAACTGGGCTGTAAATGTAAATGTAGAATCACGACGTAATCTAAAGATATATCCTTGTGCCAAACTGAATAAATGAAAGTATGAATTGATAGTTGTCTCTTTTATTTATCAAAATTGTCTCTACACTATAGGAAGCTTCTCTGATTCTGACACGTGTAATTGAATAAGACGATTGCTATCACCAGTCTCAAGGAAAAGAATTTAATAACATGTGATATCTGGGGCCCCGAACATATCGCGCTGTACCACTTAAACGACACATCTCTGCACGAGGACTCGCCTGCCGAACACCGTATTTCCCGACACATTCAAAAGTTTTTTTATTTAAATAAAATTCCAATAATTTTAACGCTTACTGTTCACTGCGCCGACAGAGGGCGAATGAATGTGAATGGCGAACATGGAAGATATGCGTGACCTGGTGTGCGTCAGGATGGCTGGACCATGAGAGATTTTGGAGGTTTGTGCAATACCAAACTATTGTACCTATTTTATACTATTTGGTACCAGACATCAAAAATATTGTACCTCGCTAAAGAGGGAAAACTATAACGAGGAAAGTGGCCAGGCATTCTGACTTCACCCGGTTTCACCTAGTTGTAGGCGTTATAACTAGTTCATCTTTTCGTTAAAATATAGTACCTAATTGGTACCTGAACATATGTTTTTTTTTATATTTTTTCGATAAGCCGTAAATAAGTTACACCTACAAGAAGAATTCGCACTTGCCCGGTTTTTCTACCCGACTGCGGCGAAGCCCAAAAGTAGTGTTATTTAAGCCAGTAGTGAAAAAATATTGTGAAATTGCATGGAAAATCGAAATACAATCAAAAAAGTACATTTTTATTTTCCCATACAAACTGTTCCTACCTATCAAAAATTTTATGCGTGCGTTCCGAAGGGATAGGTAGTTAGTGGGTAGGTAGTGGGGAGGTAGTGGGTAGGTGGTAGGTAGGTAGGTAGGTAGTGGGTAGGTAGTGGGGAGGTAGTGGGTAGGTGGTAGGTAGGTAGTAGGTAGATAGGTAGTAGGTAGGTAGGTAGTAGGTAGGTAGTAGGTAGGTAGGTAGTAGGTAGGTAGGTAGTAGGTAGGTAGGTAGTAGGTAGGTAGGTAGGTAGGTAGTAGGTACGTAGTAGGTAGGTAGTAGGTAGGTAGTAGGTAGGTAGTAGGTAGGTAGTAGGTAGGTAGTAGGTAGGTAGTAGGTAGGTAGTAGGTAGGTAGTAGGTAGGTAGTAGGTAGGTAGTAGGTAGGTAGTAGGTAGGTAGTAGGTAGGTAGTAGGTAGGTAGTAGGTAGGTAGTAGGTAGGTAGTAGGTAGGTAGTAGGTAGGTAGTAGGTAGGTAGTAGGTAGGTAGTAGGTAGGTAGTAGGTAGGTAGTAGGTAGGTAGTAGGTAGGTAGTAGGTAGGTAGTAGGTAGGTAGTAGGTAGGTAGTAGGTAGGTAGTAGGTAGGTAGTAGGTAGGTAGTAGGTAGGTAGTAGGTAGGTAGTAGGTAGGTAGTAGGTAGGTAGTAGGTAGGTAGTAGGTAGGTAGTAGGTAGGTAGTAGGTAGGTAGTAGGTAGGTAGTAGGTAGGTAGTAGGTAGGTAGTAGGTAGGTAGTAGGTAGGTAGTAGGTAGGTAGTAGGTAGGTAGTAGGTAGGTAGTAGGTAGGTAGTAGGTAGGTAGTAGGTAGGTAGTAGGTAGGTAGTAGGTAGGTAGTAGGTAGGTAGTAGGTAGGTAGTAGGTAGGTAGGTAGTAGGTAGGTAGTAGGTAGGTAGTAGGTAGGTAGTAGGTAGGTAGTAGGTAGGTAGTAGGTAGGTAGGTAGTAGGTAGGTAGTAGGTAGGTAGTAGGTAGGTAGGTAGTAGGTAGGTAGTAGGTAGGTAGTAGGTAGGTAGTAGGTAGGTAGTAGGTAGGTAGTAGGTAGGTAGTAGGTAGGTAGTAGGTAGGTAGTAGGTAGGTAGTAGGTAGGTAGTAGGTAGGTAGTAGGTAGGTAGTAGGTAGGTAGTAGGTAGGTAGTAGGTAGGTAGTAGGTAGGTAGTAGGTAGGTAGTGGGTAGGTAGTAGGTAGATTATCGAAAATAAATCATAACACACATAAATAAGTGGAGATACCAACAGACTGCCATGCAGAGGGTATCGGGTTCAAATCCACGGCGCGCACCAATGAATTTTCGGAGTTATGTGCGTATTGAATTGTTAATTGCCTCCGTGGTCCAGTGGATAGTGTATGCGACTGCAGATCGGAGGTCCCGGGTTCGATTCCCGGGTCGGGCAAAATTGTTACTGAGTTTTTCCAAGTTCTCAGTAGCAGCACGAAGTCTGGTGATGTGCCTGGTAGTGGCAATAGGCTCGCCCCCTATTATGTGGGACCTAAAAATTCATGGCGAAATGTGGGTGTAATGTTACACCTCTGTCTACCCCTTCGGGGATACACGCGTGAGTAGATGATTGATGATGAAATGATGAATTGTCAATTATCGCTTGTCCCGTACCTTGGAAAACATGTTAAGCTGTCGGTTCCGGTTGTCATGAAGATCTTTGACAGTCGTTACAGGGCGTCAGTACCTTCTAAAAAAACTGACACTAGTCTAACCTATGGCATATCGCTATGCCTTCGGGTTGCGGAGGTCAGACAGACAGTCGCTCTGTGGAAAAACTAATATTCAGCCAAATCCGGTTCGACTAGGAAGCGGACCCTAGATTGAAACTGGGATAACGCTAAGAGATTGGTGATCGCTTTAGAAATAAGTATTTAAATTTAAATAAAACAAGTGTTTAACTGCCTACTGCCTGCCTACTACCTGTCAACTACTACTACCTACCACCTACATAGTCGTCAAGTTTTCTTAAATGTAATTTCAATTTCTGAACGCACGCATAAAATGTTTGATAGGTAGGAACAGTTTGTATGGGAAAATAAAATTGTTACTATTTTGACTGTATTTCGATTTTCCATGCAATTTCACAATATTTTTTCACTACTGGCTTAAATAACACTCCTTTTGGGCTTCGCCGCAGTCGGGTAGAAAAACCGGGCAAGTGCGAATTCTTCTTGTAGGTGTAACTTATTTACGGCTTATCGAAAAAATATAAGAAAAACATATGTTCAGGTACTAATTAGGTACTATATTTTAACCAAAAGATGAACTAATTATAACGCCTACAACTAGGTGACATCGGTTTGGTCCAGCCATTCTGAAGTCAGAATGGCTGGCCAATTTCCTCGTAATAGTTTTCCCTCTTTAGCGAGGTACAAAATTTTTGATGTCTGGTACCAAATAGTATAAAATAGGTACAAAAGTTTGGTATTGTTCAAACCTCCAAAATCTCTCATGGTCCAGCCATCCTGACGCACACCGTGACCTGCACTGAACAATTCTAAACATAAAAGCGTTCGTTCAAACGAATTATTTTTAAAGCCGATAAAGGAAATATGCAATCAAATTGAAATTATTCGAATATACGTCCCATAACATGAGCATTTCTGTTCAATGTATTGAGTTGGTATTCTATTTGGTAAGTGCCTTTATTCGTGGGCCGATGGTTTGAACGCCTTAAACGCCCCATAAATCGTCTAATATTACACTTTTACTGTCACATGTTCAGATGTGCCCAAAATTTCCATTATGACATGTATTGTTTGTGTGTAGTTATAAGTATGAATGTAAATGTATTCTTTTAGACCGACTTTTAAAGAAAATTAATAAATGGTAAACAAACAAAACAATGTAATGAAAAGGATAATTAAACAACTAAAAAACCAGAGGCGTAATACGCTTAAGCTGACCGCTAAAGTGGGAGTTCAACCGCCACATAAGGTTCCGTATCGTTGCCTTTCATGACCAGTGCGTACGTAAAATATTTTATGCATCTTCTGAACTCAAAGACCGCATAACGAAATCACGTATCGATATGATACTGTGATCTTGTTAAAAAAAACTTTATAGTTGGTTCACCCCAGGGAATTTCAGTAGAAAACTATTCACTTGAGTATACCACTTAGACTCAGTAAATCAAATATTTATATAAACAACATCTTACGATGTAATTTAGCTACATTATACAGACAGACACGTTTTATTTTCGTTGAAGGAGTCGCGAGCATTAAAGTTATTTGATTATAATTTTATTGTCTCGTAATTTCTCCTTTTTACGATCCAGCTAATTATTTTGAAATGTTAAGTTTGTAAATATTCTATGAGGACTATAAAGAGTATGACGAATGACTTTGGTATTTATTTCTCTTTTATAATTTATTTCGGAGTAGCGATCACAGCTCCAGCAAATAAATTTTGAAGGAGGTGTTGAGATTTTATTTCTGTCGTCCTTACGTACTTAAATATCTCCAAATAAGTAGTATCAAGAAAGGGGCCGTGCAGTGACCCTTCTCTGCCGATCGTTCTGCAAAATCCTCACCGCCACAAGGCCTTTACCTCTGTTTTAACTCGTACATTTACGATATCTTCTCTTCTTAATTGTGATACTTTTTATTGATATAGATTTTCTTCTACCTTTCATACAGAGTGTTGGTCAATAAAGGTCTGTTATGTCGTCATTATTGTCATAAGACTACTACTATCAAACTAAGACTTTTCGCCTTAGACCCCGGCGTTGCCACTTACTTGTCAGTAACTAGTAATCACATTTGATAGAAATAAACTTTTCCACAAAGCGGCTGCCACCTGTCCACTGCCGCAGCCTAAGGGGATAGCGATACTCCATCTCTTAGACCAGTGCAAGCTTTATTCAGGGGTACTTACTCCCCTTAAAGACTGACAATGATCTTCTTGACAGCCGGGCTGGCAGCTTGACATTGTCTCACGAGCACGGAGCAAGCGGTATTTAACTATTTATTACGCATATAATTTTGGAATACGCGCTGTGTATTCGAACCCGATATCCGCTGCATGGCAGTCGGTTTGAAACCCAATCGACTATCGTTGCTTTTCCTGACTCAATATTTGTAGCTGCTTAAATGATACCCTTACGTCTTGACGTAACTAGATAATTGACATCGTATGTAGCATATATATACCACCTTATCTTAATTCAGTCAGAATAATTATCTGCTTAGACGTAGAATATTTATTTTTACAGTGTGACTAATTTAAAACCGGACGAAATATTTAAAATAAGTCTTATGTTGAAAAGTGAATCGACATTACAATATATATATGTATATATATATATATATATATATATATATATATATATATATATATATATATATATATATATATATATTAATATATATATATCAACTAAGAACTGAGATGGCAGAAATTCATTCTCATTTGATTACATCTTTAGATGAACGCGATAGGTTACAATCAATAGTAAACAATTTTGACAGTTGTAGTAATGAGTTTGAGACCGCTCTCAAGCGTATCACCCAGTTAGAGGGCCTCCTAAGTGAGGCTAATAATCATATTAATAGATTGGAGTGTGCAGACCGGTCCATCAAAGCAGCCACTTCACAATCACTGTTTGATGAGCTGGTTGGTAGCGCTCCATCTATGGTTTCTGCCAACTCAAACAATGAAGGTAACAAAGTTATTACAATTGACTTAACTAATGACACTTCAATTATTCAATCAAGTAAAACCATAAACTCATCCAATAAACTGAAAAAGTATGTAAAGTTGAATAAACAAATTAAGAAAAAGGAAAAATTATTAAGAAAATATAAAAATTCAAAAGCAAATGTCAATTATTGCCGCAAGTATATAGCTCTAAAGGAAGATATGTCTATTTGTATTACTCAACTAGATAATAACCTTTTAAAATATGATACTGATATTCATTGCCTGCAGACAGAGATTGATCTCTTACAGGATTCTTTACTTAATATGACAAAGAAATATCAATTATCACAAAGTCAAATTAATGAACATATCTTGGCGATGGATGACTTAGTGGATTTGTGTAAATACAATGAGCAAAGACTCCTATCACTTACTACTAATAATCAGATCAGTGAACCTAGCTTGAAACCACAAAGTTGTTCTCAGCCTACCATTTTGAATGATAGTTCTGCAATGTTATCTCAGTCAGCGGTGATGAGTAACAGCTTCATTAATGATAGCACCTCCTTCTCACATCACAATACAAAGACAAACACCAACAATTTAGTAATGTTTAGTGATGAGATAGGTAGGAACATGAGCCAATTGTTGAGACAAAGGACAGGTCAAACCGTTACCAACTTTTGTATGCCTGGAGCAAGTTTTTCACATATTTTACAAAACATCTTGAGTAGAACATACTGTCCTAATTCAACAATAATCATATTTATTGGGAGAAGGGGTAATACAAATCTTAATACTATTAAAAGGTATTTTGACCAATTATTACACCTAAAAGTTAGAAAAATTATTTTACTTGCATTTCCCTACAGTAAGTTGTTGCCACAGGCCGAAAATGACTATAGATATAAATTAAATTGTAAATTACATACATTGACATTATACAATGATTTTATTGACTTTATTGACTCTAATGCTTTCATTAGAAGTTTTTATTTGACATGTGATAGTTGCTATCTATCTCAATATATTCAAAGACAAATAGCATCATCGCTAGCATATTATATTAATTACACAGCCAAAAATTTGGCTAATAACACTGCTTTTATTGAGCAGTCTAACTTGACATTGAATATAAGCTTGAAATCTGTTCCAAATCCTTTAAATTAAGTTATGAGACAATAGAGTCAATCTCTGGCAATAACATAGACAAGACATTGATAAATTTAAATATAAGTAATAAAAACACACTTTCATCAACCACACATTGTACAAAAAATAATTTAAAAAATTGTATTAACCTGGTGCATCAAAATATACAAGGGTTGATGGGTAAGGAGTTAGAGTTGGAATTGTTCATGAACTGTAACAATATTGACATTTTATGTATTACAGAACATTGGCTAAAAAGCCTCCAGTTCATTTTCAATTTCAACAACCACCAGGTTGCAAGCTCATTCAGCAGAGAAAAATTTATTCGAGGAGGCTCGTTAATTATAATAAATAAACTTTTAAAATTTAAAGAAAGGTCTGATATTGTGAGCCTCTCTGATGAGCGAGTTATAGAGATATCTTGTGTCGAATTTGATCAGTTCATTGTTATGAGTGTATACAAGCCTCCATGTGCACATTTTGAAAGTTTTCTAGTAATTATGGAGGATGCCCTAAGCAAAGTTAATAATTGCCATAAAACGGTTGCTATTTGTGGTGACTTCAACATTAACATTTTAGAGAAATGTTCTTTATCAATTGATTTCTTAAATCTATTTAAATCTTACAATTTAAGTCATACTTTTTTAGAACCAACTAGAGTGACTGCCACAAGTGCTACCTGTATTGATAATATATTTATTAACACTAAGCCTTTACAAAAATCCTTAATTAATATGTTACAGTCTGATCACTGTGGGCAGTTAGTCTGTTGTCCAAGAAAAAGCCCTAAGATTCAGAGTAAAATTATTAATTTTATACCTATAAATGAAAACCGATTAGAACTTTTTAAAAATAATCTATCAAATAAAATGCGTTGGTTGCCTATTCATGACCATCCGGATCAGTTATATAATTCATTATTTAAATTGATTAGTGATGAATTTTCTACTGTATTTAAACCTAAAAAATTAAATGTAACTGACCGTCTGATGTTTAGTGATTGGGCAACTGAAGGCATTCATAAAAGTCGGATTAGGTTATATGAACTTTATAATGAAAAAACTTTTAATAATAGTCCAGCCTTTATTAATTATGTAAAAAAATACTCAAAAACATTTAGACAAGCTTACTATGCTGCAAAATCAATTTATTTGAAAAATAAAATAAAAAGCGCTGAAAATACCATAAAAGCAACTTGGAATGTGATCAATAGCGAAACTGGTAGGGCCAAAACACGCAGTCGCGACTACCTACTAAATATCAATAATGTGAGTATTGCAGAGGACTTGGAAGTAGCGACGGAATTTGAAAAGTTTTTTGCTAATATACCCATTGTAACTACAGCGTCACTCAAATCGTCTTCCATGTCTGCTGAAATGCTGCTTAAAGACTGCGTGCCGGAATGTGTTACGGCCTTTGAATTTGTTGCTGTTACTACAGATGATGTTCTTAAACAATTTAAAACTATTAATATGAAAAAGACAAAGGATCTGTGGGGATTGTCAGTAAAGACTGTTTCGTCTATTATTACATTAATTGCTCCACATCTTGCAACAGTGTTCAATGGTTGTGTCACTTCTGGAACATTTCCTGATTTAATGAAGTATAGCAAAAGAACACTTAAATCTGGTGACACATCAGACCCCTCAAATTTTCGACCTATTTCTGTATTGCCAACACTTAGCAAAATTTTTGAGAAACTAATTCTTAGTCAGCTACTTAGTCATTTCAATAGACATAATCTTCTTCACCAGAAACAGTTCGGATTTACGAGGGTTTGTTCAACTACTGACGCAGCAGTTGAGTTACTGAAAAGTATTTTTGCAGCTTGGGAGAAGTCGCAAGATGCGTTAAGTATATTTTGCGACTTGTCTAAAGCCTTTGATTGTGTTCATCATGATACTCTTATCAGGAAACTATATCATTACGGCATGAAAAATAAAGCTCTCGATCTCCTGACTTCTTATTTGGGCAACAGAATCCAGAAGGTCGAGGTTAATGGTAAGACATCTCCAGGTTCTGCTTTGAAAATGGGTGTCCCGCGTTCAATTCTCGGACCATTTCTATTCTTGATATATATTAACGATTTACCTTATTACGTTAAGAATAATCATGAGATTGTATTGTTCGCTGATGATACCTCTTTGATTTTTAATATTAAACGACGACAGAGTAACTTTGACGAAGTAAACAATGCACTCTCTAAAGTTGTCAATTGGTTTAATGTTAATAATCTATTACTTAATAATAAGAAAACTAAATTTTTAAAATTTTCAATGCCCAATGTTAAACATATGCCAACCAATGTACAACTTAATGAATCTAGGATTGAGCCTGTCGAGACAACCATGTTTTTAGATATTATGCTGGACACCAAACTACAATGGGGTCCACATATAGAAAGGCTTTCGGGCAAACTCAGTTCTGCAGCTTATGCAGTTAAGACAAGTAGACGCCTCACAGATTTAGAAACAGCTAGAATGGTTTATTTCAGTTACTTTCATAGCTTAATGTCGTATGGGATTCTTCTCTGGGGGAATGCTGCAGACCTAAATACATATTTGTTCTGCAGAAAAGAGCTGTAAGGGGAATTTATAACCTCAGTCCAAGAGTTTCTCTAAGAGAAAAGTTCAAAGAAATAAACATTCTAACTGTTGTGTCACAATATATTTATGAAAATCTGCTATATGTACATAAAAATATTGTCAAATTTTGTAAAAAATGTGATATACATTCTGTAAATACAAGACACAGAAATAATCTCGTAGTTCATAGCACTCGTCTCCACAAAATAAGTAGCTGTTTTATGGGGCAATGTATACGCTTTTATAACAAGCTCCCTTATAATATAAGAGACCTATCTATAAATAAGTTCAAAATTATTGTAAAAGCGAAATTATGTTCAAAAGCCTATTATAAAATATCTGACTATAAAGACGACCAAAACGCTTGGGACTGAGCTGTTCTAATTCGACACACAAAAATAATTGTTTCGTAAGTACTTTCAAAGTTTACACGAAATAAAGAAGTATTTCATTTCATTTCATTTCATTATATATATATAAGTTTACTATATCATACACTGTTATCATAAAAAAGACGTCAAAAAAGTTAATATTGATTTTATAGAATTAAAAAAATATTGTGTCATAGTAATGTCACTTTAAAACAAAAAGTCTCAAGCCCAAGGACTGGCACTTTGCCGTTGCCGAAACCATTATCGAAAAGGAACAACATACATCACTAATATCACTGAAATAATTTCGAATTCTATAGACGGCTAAAATCCAATAAATTACACCATAAGTCTTTTCGATACAGTTAGGGAATAGCACATTTTCTGTAAACGTTTTTATATAGAACAGGAGTGTGTTGGGTCAAATGGAACGGGCAATAAATCTGTTAAAGTGACAGTGTAGGAGCGATAACACGCGATCGGCCGCGTGTGTATTTGATAATGGCTCGACACCTGCCGTTGAAACCGCAAAAATGTATCTGCCGATACCTATTCCGATCGCACCGAATATTCACTCACATTCAGTTAGCAAACGTTATTCAAATTCAGCTTTTTTATAGAATAGGTTACGTCTATTCTGGTTTCCAATTTAGTCATTTCAGATTCAAATTTAAAAAGTTTCTTCTATAGAGCCAAGTAGATTATTTAACATCGCAGTGAATTTTTACTACCTCCTACCTATCTGTGTATAATTTTTATATTTTGTAGCGAACTTATCTGAGGTAACTTTTTGCTGCTAAACTTTCCTAGTTTTTATTCGCCACTGGTGTTCTTAACTTACATAAATCATTTAATTTTCAGACTTAATATCACTATAATTTATATTCATGAGCTACTTTGTAAGCACATTTAATTAAAGATTTTCCTCCTTTATCGAAGAACGCGATATCCTGCCAAGTATCATTTCACACTCCTAGACGTTATTTTAGTCACATTCTCTCAGGGAAACTCTTCAATAACACTTATTTTAAAATACTCCGTATGCTAGAAGCCGAATAGGCTAATCCGAATGCAGAGCGTTCCCGACCATTCCCGCTCAAAAGTACCTGTGTCTACGTCCTTATGTTAACACACGTTCCCCAATAGCACCCTCTCCTATATTTACCTTTTAGCTTTACAGACCGTTTCTATAAAATCCTAAAAAATACAAAACACTCGGCTACAATTGAAGCTAGATTTGCTACAATCGGTTCTCTTGTTCCTTAGATTCATTCACTCCGGAATGAATGAAAGTATAGCACTGATTGAACGACATAGACAAAAGACTTGCATTATCCTGTAAGTGGCGTGATCCGCTGAATGCCTATTCGGATCTCTTTATATCGGGAGACTATCGAAGTACCTACGTCGATTTTTCACGAACGTGGGATAGGATCGTATAAAACAGTCACGTATTTTTTAGTGTCAGTGGCTTCGCTAGGACTCGATCCTTAACAATATCATAACCAGGCTAAAGAACATCGTGAGAGGACCGCCATACACCGGCTTATTGAATTTCTCAGTGAAAAGGGTTCAGTGACTGTAAATTCTTAGTTTCATTGCGACTTTCTTTGTAATCGACTTTTTTATTATCCTCTCAAAAGACAAATTTACACTAAAATTGCTTTGTTGGCTTTCAAGTACTTACATGCTTAACCATATTGTGTTGCTTATAATACACACAATGGATATTCACTTTCATTCAAATTCCTAGCTTTTTAGGGTTCCGTACCTCGAAATGAAAAAAACGGAAACCTTATAGGTTCACTTTGTTGTCCGTCCGTCTGTCAAGACCCTTTTTCTCAGAAACACGTGGAGGTATTAAATTGAATTTTTTATCAAATAGTCAAATCTGCTGTTCCTTGAAGCTGTGAAAAAATTAAACTTCTAAGCCAACGCAATCAAAAGATACAGCCGTTTATGCTGCAAATTGCCGCAAATATTCGAAACTCAAAACTTACAGGGTACTTCCCGAGAACTTAGAATCTTGAAATTTGATACGAAGCAATATCTTATAGCACGCATAAAGGAAAAATTGCGAAAACCGTAAATTTTTAGTTACATCATATCATAAAAATATTTTTAATATTTGTAAAGTTATTACCATTTTGTCAGGAACGCGTAAACGTATTTTATATATATATTTTATAAAATTGAAATTCATATCAAATATTTAAGTCTTATAATACCTTGAGCTGTAACAAAATCAAACTTCTATGTCAACGAAATTTCTTCAGGAACCCGTATAAAATTTAAATTCATATTAAATGCTCAAGTGAAAACTAAAGGGTATTTCCAGTCGATCTAGAATCTTGAAATTTGGCATAAAGCAACGTTTTATAGCATATAGGAAAACATTTGAAAACCCAAAATTTTTAGTTAGGTACATCACATATTTTTTTAATTATTATATAAGTATACCTACAGGTTTGTACGGAACCCTCAATGCGCGAGTTTGACTCGCACTTGACCGGATTTTTTTTTAAATAATCTTACATTAAGATATCAGTATTGAACAGACAGTCGCAGTTGGACCAATTTACGAAGAAAAGCAATTACAACTTTGCTCGTAATGACTTTAAAAAAATATATTCGTAATAAATAATAATAATATTCTACCACATTCACACAACACCATCTAGTCCCAAACTAAACGGAGCTTGTACTATGGGTACTAGATAATGGATAAACATACTTATTTACTTTTTTTTATAAATACATACATATTATACATAGAAACGCCCAGACCAAGACAAACATACATGTTCATGCACACAAATGTTTGACTTGTGCGGGAATCGAACCCGCGATCTTCGGCTTAGCAGTCGCTTACACTCCCGCTGCTCCAACCGGTCGTCTAATGGAATGTTCCAAATGCATCATCCGCATAAGTAAATCGAATTAATGTGTCCGACCAGTTAAACTATGGGAGTCGTTAAACGAATTTCGTGAAAATCGTTACAAACTGGAGCAACGAGGAGAATTTCCTAGAACTTTGTTTTGTTCTAACGGAAGTAATTGATTTTAATTCCACTGGCAGTACGTTAAAACGCAACCGAGCGTTAATGAAAAATAATTTTCTCATCTGAAGTTGTAAGTAAAAGAGTGGAGTGAACTGTGCTCTGGCCAGGCGAGGTGCGGGCTGATGCGAACTAGCTTACGGAAATATCATCTATTAGACATTCTCTTTCACTATAAGAATATAATAGACTTATTATATACGTAGTTACTTGTATCGCGATGCACCTGCGCTTTCTTGTAGCTTCTACGGTGATAAAAAATAGTAAATAGGTATGTTACTGTCCTGTAATGTTAAATTTATTTGTTAGAAAATAACTCATAATACACATAACTCGTTTTAATTTTGAAACTATCTGGAAGATAAGGCCTATCCAGAGGTGATAAAACTAGCTCTAAATGTTAATTAATAACATCAGCACCACTGATGAGCACGAGCCTCTTCTCACTTTTGGGAAGGTATAGGTCAAGGTCTACCACATTGGCTAAGTGGAGTTGCTAGTTATCACATTTATTTCGAGAATGTTGTGGAGAACTCTAAGGTATGCAGGTTTCACGATGTTTTTATTCACCGTTTAGCAAGCGATAATTAACTTTTTACTTTCACGTAACTTTGTAAAGTCATCTATGGTCGCGACGGGTATGAACCATTATCTCATTGAGTAGCAGTCTGTTAGTCTCTCCACAAGTCTATCGTTGTTTTTTGTACTATAAACGTTACATACAAACGTTTTGTTCAAAAAACGGTCATTTAGAACTTATTTCTGTAATAAGGTTTTCTAAAGTTCAGTAGCAAACTACAAGGAAGCAAATTACACATTCATGTATAAATTCCGTACCCTACTGACATTTTGTAGGGTTATAATAGTTAACCCTTAATTACTCGCATGGGGTATATTTAACCTCACAGCGTATTTGGAGCGTCGTATCACCACCATTTTTAAAGTTACCTTCATACCGTTCTCAGTAGCTGCCTAAATACCTCCCCCCGCCGCGAATCAGTCGCGAGCGCTGCTCCGTGCCATGTGGTTGTGCCAGGAGGTTGCGTCTGGGGTATATATTACCCCACGCGAGCTTTAGTGCAACTTTTTTTGGACTTGTGAGTATTTAGTTTTCTCTTTTGTTTTATCTTTTTAATGCGCAGTACAGGTACTAAATGATTAGTTTTTTACTTATTTTTGCTTTTTTTAGGTTAGAACGCCTAAAATGTCAAGTAAGCGTCTTTCTAATTACTATCAAAACTCAGATTGCTGAGCGTTTATTAGAAGATGAAGAAGAAAGCATAGATAGTCCCGATGAAGGTGAGAGAGACGCTGAAGTGATTCAAAGTAACCGGAAATTATTTTTTACTACAATCGCACGAAAGGTGGTGTAGATACCAACTACCAAATTTGTGCTAACTATAACGTCGAAAGACGTACAAAGAGATGGCCTATGGTTATACTTTATCACCTCCTCAACGTTGCTGGTAGCAAGGCTTATGTCATTTATAAAAATAAAATTGACCACGGAATATGAAGAAGGGAGTTTTTGAAGCATCTTGCAGTTGATTTGGTAAAGGCTCACCAACAAACTCGATCAACTATACCACAACTGCCTAAGGCCATACAAAAACGGCTAAAGCGAAATGTTGAAGTTCAGGATCCTGGGTCCACTTCCAGGGGTGGTCCATCGACAACTTACAAAAGGTGCCATATCTGCCCAAGGTCAAAAGATAAAAAAATAAGATTCACGCCTGCCAAATGCCACCAGCAAGTCTGTTACGACCATTCTACCATGATATTATGATAAATGTATTGATTAAAAAGTTACTGAATTTAAAATTTCATGTCAATATAAGTTTATTATAATGTTGATTATGGATACTATTACAACTTAGAACAATATTGTCTTTTTCAAATTTTTTTAATAAAAGTAAAAGTATATTGTTAAAAATATGTTTTATTGTACCTTTAAAATTGGGGTCATATATTCCCCACGCGAGCGTTAGTGTAACTATATGAACGCGAGTAATTAAGGGTTAATAATAAGAATATATACAAGTATTTCAAGATCTTTAAGTGTTTGCTTTAACTCTTTTCCTATTAAGAGATATGATTGCTTGTAAAATACTTAGCATTATACATCAATCGTAAGCTGGCACCCCTTTACAAAGTGAACCACAGTATTTAAGTGGCTATAAACTATTCTAAACAGTGGTTTATCTAATGAAGTTGCGAGGAAAACTAAACAGCAAACAAGTAGCGAGTCACTCAAGTTTATTTTGCAGACAATAAAATTATTGTTTAACTTGTGTCTTTCACGCCTATAGGTACTTCGGTCTTACTTATTTGTTATTGTATGTGGCCATACAAGAACCTGACCAATTTTAATTTTAATCAATGGCAATAAGCTTGTTCCTGGCAACAGTTTACCAATTTTATTCCGATTTTTTTTTTATATATATCGGAATGGTCATCAGTACAGGACGTCAATTGACTACGAAACGGAAGTGCGAAGATTGCGCGCTTCGACAGAGTCTACGCGTAACGTTCGCTACAGTCGAAGAGGGGGGTGACGGTTGACGTTCAACGGAGCAACGACAACTATCACTTCTCTTGGAGACTCCGGGTGGGTAACAAGTACCTAGAAACTGTCACTCGTTTCGTGTTCAGTAATACAAAATAGTTATAGTCAGTTTTGTTAGATTTGATTTGGTGTGAACTTATAACGAACTGTGATGTGAAGTGTTGATACCGGCCAAGAATCAAGCAATCCGCCGTCATCAGAAGTGGCATCATGGACCAGCGCGACCACAAGGCGTGAGTGAGAGCGACTGCTAACGCTGCTATGTTGGTGAATCGACTGAGCTTGCAACTGCTTAACTGCAACCGTGGTGAGCGTATTTTGTCTGATTTTGTTGGTACTGCCAATTTTGTTTAGTGGCGTTAGTAGTAAAACATTACGCGTTTAAGCTTGGAAATGTCATAATCGTTGTGGTGATATCGCCATCACATCGTACCGAGTGTTGTAGGTTCAATTCCTACACGAGACTGAGTTGTGGAACAGGTTGACTTTTACGGTGTCGTGGTTCCCATGGTATGATCTCATGAATAATCTTCTTTTTAATAGCTTAAAGAAGAAAGACACAAAAAAATGTGGGTAGTGACGATTTAATTGCGACCTTTGCCGTATTTTAAGTTAGCGTATGGTTGTCTGACTACCACAGTGACCTAGCTATAGCGTAGATAGAGAACGGAGATTTTGAATTTGATACGCCATCGCCAGTAAAAAAAAGAAAGCGATTATTTTTATTTTCTTCATGCGAGGGTGGCTCGCACTCACGAACCTTGTGATCATATTATGCTTGCATGTACATAGATTATCTTGTATCGGTCTTACTTTATGGACTGTAATAGTAACGAGAATGAGCGTACAGGCCGACTTGCATTCTTCCAAGCAAGTGCGTTTGAGTGAAACGTGCTAGTTATTGTTGCAGTGCAGTTATTATATATTGGCTATTGGTTTATTATTGGTTTTAGAACCAACAGCCAGCTTTGGTTGGGTTTCTGCTAAATCTAGAACAATAACTCCGGTCTAGACTGTCCTTCGCAGGGCAGCGGCGCTAAAGTTGGTAAAATAAGCGAATCATACTAAGTTCATAGTGTAAGACTGTGCGGAGCTATTGCTTCTGACTGTGCTGACTTTGTGTAGAACAGCTTGTAGCTTTTATTTCTTAAATAGACGTGTGAACTGCAGTGCTGTCTAGACAAGTGCGGTTGGTTGGTTAGTGTAACCTGACCATAGTCAAAAGATATTACTAGCGCCATTATTTTATCGACTCGTGGTGTTGATAATACGTAACGGTTTTCGTTTAAACGTGATCAGAGCCTAAGTAAAAAGTGGCACTGGTACTCTTTGTAATTCTGAGTTGTACAGACGATCTCTGTGTTGCAATTACACCTGCTACTTTGTGTGCATAAATTTTTAACTTGGCACATTAAAATGTTTCTTGCTCTGATTATTAAACGGCATCACTAGTAAAATTAAATTCAATTTTAAGATATAACGCGTAAAATTACCTACTATGTCTTTTTTTAAACGGTTTTTTAAATTCATGTGATACGCTGGGAATTTTTATCAAGTGCCCCGAGTTCTCTGGCCAATTCCAAGTTATACTTAGGACGTTTAAGAGTGATAGTGTTTCTAGTAGAAATGATTGAGTTATCATCATAGTGCGTTAAGATAATCAGTTTTAGAGATTTTAATTTTCATTGTAGGCAGAACTAGGTCAGTGATCATTAGTGATGATTGTATGCTTTACCTTATTCTCATTAGATGGGTACTTTGTTAGTCGTTGTTGTGATAATTTTGTGGTACCCACGTTACCGTCAGTGTAGATTTGCATAAACTGGATAAGCCGTTTTTGCGGCTGCATGTTTAGCCATGCGTTGCCATTGGTTGGACCGGTAAAGTGCTTTTCTGGTTAGCCTAGTATACCCTTCAGCTCTTGTGTTATTCATAGTCTCCGTTGGTGCACAAATAAGACAGTTAGTGCATTGGCATAGTATCAAAAACGTTGTCCATCGTCTTGAACTCGGAAGGTCTGTTGCTGTATCGCTAAAGATTAGGTTAGGATAAGCTTCGTATTTAGACTATCCATGACAAAATTGTAACGCTATAAAGACTGGTTGGATACTTGGTAGTAAACTTAACATGTAGAGTATCAGCCTTGTAAGATTTTCTTATAGTCTGCTATGTGATAAGGAAAACCAAAGCAACATGTTCAACAAACCTAGTTTAAGATTACTTTATTACGCTCGAAATGATTATCCGGGTGGTGTTGTGTAACCGGACGGAGGTTGCATAGCGTGATGTTGATGACCCGATGGATATCAGAGTATGAGCAATGCAATATTTTAATGAGTTTCCTATTATTTTAACGAGTATGCGAGTTGTTCAACTTGTCAGTTTCGAGAGAAAGAGTTAGTTGTGATTTTCATTAAAACCTGTAATGATTTTGATCAGAGTAGCTTTATTCCCCACCGACTTGGGTCAGGAATAGCCGAACGACTAGAATGAGTGTTGTGCGATAATTTTCTTTTATTCCTAGAGCCAAGTACATTAAAGTGTGTTCGTTAATCGCAATCACGGATACCATGCTGCTCAAGTAGCTCTGCTTTCATATTTGTTCACTAAAATTGTTAGATACCTCTGGTTTCTGTGTCGAATGACAAGAGCGTGTTGCGAGAATCTGAAAGTACTCATAGACTGTCAATTGGTTATCTGAGAACTGTAGTTGTTGCCTCTATGTAGCCAAAGGAAATCAGTTTGTCCGAAAGTAGCTTATCGGTTCTCGCCATGTTCGCATTTGGTTTTAGCTTTTGTCAGTGGTCAAATCCAGTTCTGACATAGCTCATTGAAAGTATGGACGGGAGTTACGTTCTGTGCAGTTGTAAATGAATTTGATAATCGCTTAAAATTTACGAAGTGCGGACGTTGAATTAGTCTGAAAGAACGGATATTCTATTTAGTGGGTATACAGTGAGACGAATCTTTGAAATACTAATGGTAGATTTATTTCCTTTTTGGGTAATCATAGTGGCTAGCGCGGCCTAGTAGCTGGCGCGGCATGGTGGCCGGCGCGGCATGGTGGCCGGCGCGGCATGGTGGCCGGCGCGGCATGGTGTCCAGCGCGGCATGGTGGCCGGCGCGGTCTGGCGGCCGGCGCAGCCTGGCGGCCGGCGCGGCCTGGTGGCGAGTGTGGCTTGGTGGCCAGCATAGCCCGTGTGTGGCGCGCGGCCCGTGTGTGGCGCGCGGCCCGTGTGTGGCGCGCGGCCCGTGTGTGGCGCGCGGCCCGTGTGTGGCGCGCGGCCCGTGTGTGGCGCGCGTCCCGTGTGTGGCGCTGGGCCTGTGTGAGACCTGTATGTGGCTTTTAAGAGCTTGGTAACTAGTATAGCTGAAGCATATCTGGCCGAAACTGGCAATGAAAGTGAAGGTAGTTTATTAAAAGAATTTGGTTAAAAGACGTAGAGTCCAAAGACCTTAGTATTAATGTTTTGGTTAACTTAGTTTGAAATATCTAAAGTATAAAGGCCCATTTGAGGTCACAGAAGTTCTTTACGATGATCTTTATTATTGCAAAGCCCTTAATTCTAAGCGTAACTGTAAGTACGCACTCAGCAGGTTGCGAAAAATGCTTGAAGGTCAAAGTACAACTGACGAAATTGAGGTAGAACAAAGTAGTTCTGATATTGAAGAAAGTGTTTAAGTTTATATGATGATCGAATCGGACCGTACCCGAGGCTGACGTGTAGCCATAGCTTGGTAGAAATCGGCGTCTACTAACTTAGTAGTCCGTGAGTAGGCGGTATTGCAGTCAGCTCTGGTGGAGGTCAGGTTTCAGTGGCGTTCCCATGTGGGGTTCGCAGAAAGTAGAGTAACTGGAGGTTACTGGGCTATGCATAGCCATGATCACATGTAGAGCTTAAATGTTATGGTTTACTCGGTTTGAAATAATATCTTGAGAGATACAGCGATAGTGAAATGTCAGTTTTACTTTGAGTTTCCTGATTATTGATTTTGATACTGAAACTTTGTGCCAGAGGATCAGAGCATAACTGACGATCTTAAAGAGAAAAAATTGTGAACCTTAATACTGATGAGACAGTAGAAAACTGGGCTTACATGTTGATTGGTTGTGTGATTTAATGTCCGAGGTCGGTTTGTAGCCATAATAGCCGTAAATCAGTACAAATCGTATTCAATACAACTATGAAGGCAGTTGTCCGTGAGTGCACGGTAGGTACGCAGACGACTCCGACGTTTGATTGGCGCAGATAAATGGGTGGCAACCGAGTGACTGGTGTAAGGCCTGGTTTAGTAACTGGAGGTTACTGAATGGGGGCAACCGAGTGGCTGGTTGAGTGCCTGGTTTAGCAACTGGAGGTTACTGAACGGTTATGAATCACATGTAAAGCTTTAGTTATTAGATTTGATTATAACGTGAGTCTATGGTAATTGACTGTATTGTCAATAATGATCTGAATCCAGCTCCTATAATAAACACTGTTTTGAATCAACCCTTACCTGGGTTAAGTCAGGAGTGACCGAGCAATATGATACTGTACGTGTAAAATTTTGTTACAGATTAACACACAGGGACGTGTGTCTTGTAGGATGGCCGTATCGGAATGGTACAGAACGTCAATTGACTACGAAACGGAAGTGCGAAGATTGCGCGCTTCGACAGAGTCTACGCGTCACGTTCGCTACAGTCGAAGAGGGGGGTGACGGTGACGTTCAACGGAGCAACGACAACTATCACTTCTCTTGGAGACTCCGGGCGGGCAACAAGTACCTAGAAACTGTCACTCGTTTCGTGTTCAGTAATACAAAATAGTTATAGTCAGTTTTGTTAGATTTGAACTTATAACGAACTGTCAAGTGAAGTGTTGATACCGGCCAAGAATCAAGCAATCCGCCGTCATATAGATATAAAAATGCTCCCGCTATAAATGTATTGAGTGAAATTTTCCGAAAACACTTACGAACACTGGGAAACGAGTATCTATAAATACCCACTAAGAGAAGCCCACTCCTTAAAATAGGATCCCCACATAGATGGCTGGATAAAGAAAATCTACTTTAATTAATTAAAATTAACAACCGGAGTACAAGTCTAAGCTTTATGTCCAGCCGTGGACGTCTCTAGACAAAGTTGAGACGAACCAAAATGAACTGAAATGAATCAAGTTAAACCTGTCGCACACAGTGCCTATGATGTCGAGATCATTAAAATGAATACACGTATTATTGACACTTACAGTTTTACATTTACACGATTTATCATGTAAACAATTTATTAGCACAATCAAATTTTGAATTTAAACGAGTGCGATTACCTTCGTTATTCTTATCTGAATAACAACGATCATCTAGGATAGGGACAAAGATTGTATTTTTGTTATTTACACTCTTACCCGGTGTCGTCACCAAAGACGTGATTTGTGTGATGTTTCTACAGGACAGTGACCTATTCTTCAGAAAGCATATTTGCCATAATAGCTTTGCTTCGTAAAACTGTTAAGCAGCAGATGAATTAAATAAAAGGGTCTAATGCTGACCACTCCAAAAGTAAATTAGGCTTCATTCAATGTATAGTACCGTTACAGAACCGAAAAGGTTTGTTTGGAAAATCGTTTACTCGTCACGATTAATTAACTTCCAATAAATGTTGTAAAGGGTGAAAGTTGAGTAAAACAACCAAATGATGGGTGTATTCGGAATATATTCCGCAAGGATATTTATAATATAGGGAACAGCTGTATGAGTTGTTGTTTCTGTGTGCATATAGTACAATACATTTCAATACTTACATTTAATTATATGTGTAGCGTTCACGCCATTTTTCGTCATCGTAGATATTTTAGGTATTTATTGCCAATACGTAGTTTGTTAGGGAGTGAATAATATATATTTAATTTATATTTTCTATATACATACATACATACACATACATAGACTCACGCCTGTTTCCCCGAAGGGGTAGGCAGAGGCATATTAAACGCCCCCTTTTCGCCAGTGTTTTGATCCCACGTAATAGGTGGCCTATTGCCGCTTATCGGGATATTTTGTTTGCCAGAGCCTCGTCTGTTTATCGGCAGGTGCACCACTTGCAGGTGAGGTTGGCTTGGGACCCTAAGTTCTTGGTGGGAACCCTATGCTATTTTCTTTATATCCAATAGAAATCCTATATTAATATTTTTAAGAAGAGCGAATGCAGTCTGACCGCTGCATCCCAAAGTTAAAGCTATATTATATATGGCTTAGACCAGTCTCAGTATATGCAATTGCACTGACACGCTTTAAAGACTGTCTTCAGAAATACCTTCCCTTCAGCTGGGATGGACGTCTAGTGTGTCTAGTCTAATAATTACGTAAAATTATCTATTAAAGTTTTGTACGCTATATAATAATATTATAACTTACATGCAACCATCTAAAGGTACTCAAACTAATACTTTGATACAGGTTTTATATGTCCATCTATCTCAGTTACTCAACCAGAAAAATATATTGAAGTCATAAAATATTTTCACAAATTTCCCGAACCGTTTATAGAACTCATAAAGTGTAGAACTATTATTGTGTAGTGGCTATGACGGATAAGATGTGTATAGATTTGAGTTCACAGTTAGGTACTTTTACACAAAGCTTTTAAGGTGACACGGTGTAATTAATTTAGCAGACACTCAAATTAGCTTTAACTAAGCACTGACTCTGTTGGATTACTAACTATGAGATAAAGCTGCCCCTATTAAGGGTATTAATAGAGCTATATAAATGAAAAATTCTAACGCAATTACTATCATGATATTGCTAAATGTGTGTGTAATAATTAATGTCTAACAGTGCACTTTTAGCTCACATGTATTTCCATAATGGCCGCATTCACGCCGTTAGTTAAAATATTATTTTAATACTCATTTCGTTTTATTGCCTAAATTTATGTGCAATTACATTTTTACTGTCTTTAAATGTTTTTATTGTCTCGTATTTTTGCTATTATATTTGACACAGTTCTTTACAAAAATATTGTAGCATATTAAACACCCACTTTTCGCCAGTGTTTTGATCCCACGTAATAGGTGGCGAGCCTATTGCCGCTTATCGGGATATTTTGTTTGCCAGAGCCTCGTTCGTTGATCGGCAGGTGCACCACTTGCAGGTGAGGTTGGCTTGGGACCCTAAGTTCTTGGTGAGAACCCTATGCACCCTACTTATAGATACCTACTTGATAATTTTTTTGTACTCGATTTTATCAAACTATTAATCTAGCTGCTAAACAACTATGGCTACACAATGGAGCTGTAAATGAATTTTCCTATGCGAATGTTATCAAAGCAAACAAACTAAAAAAAGTTTAGTCTACTGAAAATATCTAGTAATACTAGCGCCAATTGCAGAAAACGACCTGGAACGTACTGTTTAATTGTCGATTCTCGGTAGGTGAACAGATGTTCATTAGTATCTAGGGACAGACTTAAATGTTTTATTTATAACATAAATAGTAGAATGAGCATGAAGCAAGAGAGATATGGCAGGATCGTTGCCAATGGCGTTCCGTAGTCTCTGCCTACACCTTCGGAAAACAGGCGTGAGTGAATTTATGTACCTGTAGCAATAACATATTTTTTTATTTCCAAGATAGGTGTTGGTCAGTCATTTATATTTGTGATTTCTATAAAGTTACTTATTTTGTCTCGTGCTATCTTGACTAGAGCGGCTGGGTGCTGTTGGATTGTTATCCGAGGGTCACATCTAAACGTCAGCGCTCTGTACTGGCTAAGTCACTGCACAGCATTATGCTGAGTAGGATCTCGTTATTGTATGAAAGGAATACCTGTCCTTTTCCCGTAGGGTGCCTTCGGTCGACAGTCCAGGTGAATTTAGTGGAAACACCACATACTCCAGCTCTCATTTCCCCAAGAGCCAGAGATCCGAAGGGATTGGCCAAACTGGTTGTGTTTTATAAGTTATGATTTCCATTATTTTAAATATTGTTTTCTTGATGTGTATTCATAGTTTTTTATCACCTAAATATATTCATATTGTTGGGTTATATAGGAACCAGTGCTGTACACTGAATATGTTAACCTGCATTGCAAAACTGCTACAATAAATTTACTTTCTTTCCGTCTTTCATCTTTTTTATCTAAAGCTTACTTTTGAACTTGCTAATTTTAGAGCTAGCTTCGTCACTGTCCGATCCTTCTCAAGTCGGTCCCTCACTGCTGAGGATCGTGGCTCCGAAGGAAACGCTGCAGCAGGCTTCGCCATTTGCTACGATCTTGTGCTTCATGGAGAGCCTGAGACACCGGCATTTGAAGTTCTTCGGACACCTGGTCAGATCATCTTTTCGGGCTTCGTCCTCTCTGTCGCTTGCCAGTTATGATGAGCTTTTCAAGGTTATCTGTGCCTCGGCGCGCTATGTGGCCGAAGTATTGCAATATCCTGTGGAGGCAGACAGTCGAAAGCCGTTGTTGTTTGTCTAGCTTGAGCTCTTTTAAAATCGAGATATTGGTGCGTCGCGCCGTCCAGGGGATGCGAAGCATTCTGCGCCAGCACCACATCTCGAAAACGTCGATCCTTTTTTTCTCGCCTGCCTTCAGAGTACAGCCTTCGGAACCGTAGAGAAATATTGGAAAGACCAACGTGCGAACAATGTAAATTTTAGTTTTCCTTGAGATGTTGTGATCTTTCCAAATCTTGGTGAGCTGCGTCATTGCGGTCTTAGCCATGCCGATGCGTCGACGGATTTCCTTTTCGCAGCCGCCTTTGCTGTTGATCACTGATCCAAGATACTGGAATTCCTGTACTGTTTCGTAATCATCCAGCAGGTTGGTTCGCTGTACTTGGCCCAGCCGATCGACCACCAACAATTTGGTCTTATTTTTATTGACGCTTAAACCAAATTCTGCACTGACTTGTTCCAAACGCTGTAGTAGCTCCGCCATTTCTCTTTCAGATCCAGCCAGCAGGGTGCTATCGTCGGCATATCGAAGGTTGGATATTTTGGTACCTCCAACACTGACGCCGCCTTCCCATCCTTCTAGTGTTTTCCGCATTATATGTTCACCATAGATGTTAAATAGAATGGGAGATATTACGCAACCCTGTCGAACGCCTCTCTGAAACTTAAAAGAACTGGACGTGTGATTTCCCACGCTAATTGTACCAAAACCTGCCTCGTATAGGTTTCGGATCAGACAAACCATGTGACTCGGCACGCCTGTTCGGTGAAGGGTCTCCCATAGATGTTGCCACCTTACAAAGTCAAAGGCTTTTTGGTAGTCTACAAAGCATAGTAAGACTGGGGTGTTGAATTCGTAGCATTTTTCTACAATAAGTCTCAGGTTTGTAATTTGTTCCCTGGTGCCTTTGCCTTTGACGAAACCGGCCTATTCCTGCGGTATTTGCCAATCTATGTAGGATCTCAACCGGCTATTGATTATGTGCAGCATGATTTTGCTAGAGTGGGAGATCAAAGCGATAGTTCGGTAGTTACTACAGTTCCTTACCGAGCCTTTTTTGTGGAGTGGGATAATCGACGAGTCAACCCAATCAATAGGCCATTCGCACGTTTTCCAGATTATGCTGCAAATTTTGTGCAGTAGCTTAACGCCTTCCGGGCCAAGTGATTTTAAGACTTCTGAGGTAATTTTGTCAGGTCCTGGTGCTTTGTTAACTTTAAGCTTACGGATGGCATCGTCTACCTCGGATATAATGATGTCTGGTTCCAATTCTTTGTACAGATCTTCACAATACTACCTCCAACGTTCCACCGCTTGCTTTATGTCATTGATTGGGTTACCCTCCCTGTTATCAATCTGCCAAGAGTGTGGTTTAAAGTCGCGCGTGATCTTACGAATCTTTCTAAAAAGGTCTCCCGTTTGATGTTTTTCGGCGTGTTTCTCTACCTCTGCGCAGATATTTTCAATGTAACAGTTTTTGTCTCTTCTGCATTGTTTTTTAACAAGCTTGCTTAGACGCGAGTATTCTTGAGCCGCCGCTGGGGTATTAGAGCTCTTGAGTTCTTTTCTCTTGGCGATTAGTTCCCATGTCTGATCCGTTATCCAATCCTTTCTATCTACAGGCTTTTTAGTCATGGAGTCGAGGGTCTCCATAATTTTTTCTTTGAAGGCAGACCATACACATTGCGATGTGACTTCGGCTATTTGTGACACTGAGGCTAGCTGTCTTTCACTCTCCTTCATAAAGAAGTTGGCTTCAGCTCGGGAAATCCGTTTCACGGGCTTATTACGTTTATGAGTAGATTTAATGCGAATATGCATGTCCGCTACTAAAAGCTGATGATCGCTTCCGCAATCAGCTCCGGGAAACGTCCTCGCGTTGGTTATTGAAGACTTCCATCGATGAGTGACAGTAATATAATCGATCTGATTGCGACAATTATCTCCTGGTGATTTCCACGTGTATAAGCGTCTGTTGTGGTGTTGAAAACAGGTGTTAGTGATTGTCAGGTTATTTCCAATACAAAAGTCGATAAATTTTTCACCTCTCTCGTTTCTACAGCCAAGTCCGTATTTACCGACTATATGGCGAATATGATCTTCGTTTGATGTGTCTCCCACCTTTGCGTTCCAGTCGCCTTGTACAATAAGCAGTTCACGTCTAGATATGCCACTGATTGTCTCTTGTAACGTGTCATAAAAGTGATCGATATTCGCCTCGGAAGACTGGGCAGTGGGGGCATATACCTGTATGATGTTAAGTGGTCTGTCCTATAACTTCCTGATAAATGAATGTAGCGCTCATAGCGAGACTTAGCTCGCCGTTCGTAACAGATCGGCAAAGTTAAGCAACGGTTGCACAGATCGCCACTTGGATGGGTGACCACATGTGGCATTTAGGTCTGAGCGATACCGTGCTTCGGAGGGCACGTAAAGCTGTCGGTCCCGGTTTTTGTCTCAGGAAAAGAATCGTTAGGCCATGTCGGAGGCCCTCGGGTGGTCTGAAAACTCCGACTCTAGAGTTGGCCACACACTCACACGAACAACAACAATATAAATGAATAGAAAATTCTAACACAACTAACATTCTAACGAAAGATCTAACATGCAACACTCGGCGTAGTGGCTTAAGCAGTCACCTCATAGCTAGACACTGCGAGTGTCTAGCTATGAGGTGACTGCTTAAGCCACTACGCTTGCCGCGCCGTCATTCTTAATAGTTTACCTCTCCAGAAATCACTCGTTCCTCTTCGGACTTCACTCGTAGTCTTCAAAAGTATTAGCTGCTAAACCAGGAATGACCCCCATACCTATCAGTATCAATAAATACTTATTTAGTTTTCGTTTCGCAAACTAACGCGTATTAATAGCTCTTGCCTGTCATCTTCGGCATTTCCACACGCAATAAAAAAACTTTTTACTTATTTCATCATCCAAGTTAAAGCCTAACATCGTTATATTATTTACATAATGTTGATTAGACACAATCTTGATAAGCCACAATACAATTCAACAAGTGAATGCTGGTTTACAGTGACAATGAGTAATGAAGATTTCATTTATTATTTCCATTTAATTATATCTTCATCTCAAACAAATAAATCATAAAATGACTTTTATAACTCCAAGAAAATTTTGCACACAAATTTTCTATTTAATTTGTATTCAATTGCATTGTGTACAGTCGTGTATAATTCTTTGCAGGGTTTTATAGTTCTATTGAATTCAGTTAATGACTCCAAATTCAAAAAATTCTTTAATATTTTTAATAATTCTTCAGACGAGTCTTTGTACAAAGAGTTAGCTTTTTAATAACTGAATTTAAAACCTTTTCTATACTCTCAATAACGTCTACTCCTTGATCCTTTGACCAGTGAATGTGTTGGTGGTAAAGTTTGACATCTATATTTCACTGTGGCGGTCGAAATTTTAAATTGAATCTGAAGTTTATATGAACAATAACTTTAAAGCCTCAGCGCCTTATAACATTGAATAATGCCAAAGTAAGAGTCTCTTTGTCTGTTGTGTATTTATTCTCAATGCTGATTCTATGAAACAGATATAACAATCACAGGACCTCAGAATTTTATTACAGTAAACATCAAATACTTGGCTTGAACGATGTGGTTTACACTGTTGTACGCAGCATATAAATAAAGAAAGCTTATAAAAACCTAAATAAATAGAGAGCGTTGTGACTGACGATATTATAAATTTGTTCAGATAACATTGTGGGTGACATTAAAAGCACCTCTGTTCGCCCCAAGCGGATTTTGTGTCCCTAGTGTGAAAGGCGACCATTTTGCTTTTTATCTCAGGTAAGCCAACTATAAGATTATAAACTTTCATTCACCGTAACTCTGTGGGTGTAAGCCATTGACTGCTGTACGTACTAATGTTCTAAATTCGCAATAAGTATAGCCTTTAATGTACCGTGCTTAATACCCGTTCTAAACTTGCATAACTAAGTACTATAAACGTCATAACTTATTTTAAGCCCGGCTTTATTTCAAACGCCATTTAAAAACCTGCATGTACTAAAATGTATATAATTTTGATAAAATGTTCGCACGAGAGCCTTTACAATTTATTTGTTGAAGGTCTCGCGTGTAGTTATGTAAAGAAAATATAAAAAAACGAAGCAGTGGTTTCTGAAAGGCTAGGGTATTATAGGTTCGCTCGAGTGATCAAAACTACGAGATCTGTCAAACACAGATTGCTTTCGAAAGGAGTCGTACAGACGGGCAATATTCGTTACTAACCGCGAAATACGATCATAATACGTGAACAAGTGAGGGCCCTCTACAAAACAAACTCGAAATATGAAACGCTTGAACCCTTCTCGTAACGTAGTTGCGTAAAGATCCCTATAAAGACATGGAGGTAACATATAAAGATAGATAAAGTAACAGACATTTACAGATACAGAAGTTAAAGACTGATAAAATGCTAAAAGTTTTTTAATAAAAGTTCGTTGAGGAAATGCCTGCGAAATATTCGAGATTCTTGTGCTGATTGTTTTATAGTTATGGCTTGAAGACGAGATATGCTCTCAAATAACACTTTGGAATTGTAAATGCATCCCTTCGAAAAGAAGATCGCCGTCCTTAGTAAATTGAGTACTTTTTTTTACAGTTTATTTGTATTATGATCAATACTAGAAGAAGCCCGCAGTTACGCCAACACTATTTTTAAATTAACTGTTCTTGCTCGGTCCCGTCAGCATTTCGAGTAATCCCTTCTTAGACCACCTCTACGATTCCTAAGGAACATACCAAAATTCTGCTAATTGCGCCTTTTATTTTGGTTGTAGCTTGCCTAGTCTGTTAGTAACGCAAGAATTTTATATATATGACGGCGGATTGCTTTATTCTTGGCCGGTATCAACACTTCACATCACAGTTTGTTATAAGTTCACACCAAATCAAATCTAACAAAACTGACTATAACTATTTTGTATTACTGAACACGAAACGAGTGACAGTTTCTAGGTACTTGTTGCCCGCCCAGAGTTTCCAAGAGAAGTGATAGTCGTCGTTGCTCCGTTGAACGTCAACCGTCATCCCCCCTCTTCGACTGTAGCGAACGTGACGCGTAGACTCTGTCGAAGCGCACAATCCTCGCACTTCCGTTTCGTAGTCAATTGACATCCTGTACTGATGACCATTCCGATACGGCCATCCTACAAGACACACGTCCCTGTGTGTTAATCTGTAACAAAATTTTACACGCACAGTATCACATTGCTCGGTCACTCCTGACTTAACCCAGGTAAGGGTTGAAGCAAAACAGTTAGGATTCCAATCAAATTTTCTACAAAATTGCCTCCTACATTACATTCCTAACTATTATAGGAGCTGGATTCAGAGCATCACTGACAATACAGTCAATTACCATAGGGCATAGACTCACGTTATAATCAAATCAAATAACTAAAGCTCTACATGTGATTCATAACCGTTCAGTAACCTCCAGTTACTAAACCAGGCACTCAACCAGCCACTCGGTTGCCCCCATTCAGTAACCTCCAGTTACTAAACCAGGCCTTACACCAGTCACTCGGTTGCCACCCATTTGTCTGCGCCAATCAAACATCGGAGTCGTCTGCGTACCTACCGTGTACTCACGGACAACTGCCTTCACAGTTGTATCGAATCCGATTTGTACTGATTTACGGCTATTACGGCTACAAACCGAACCTCTGACATTAAATCACACAACCAATCAACATGTAAGCCCAGTTTTCTACTGTCTCGTCAGTATTAAGGTTCACATTTTTTTCTCTTTAAGATCGTCAGTTATGCTCTGATCCTCTGGCACCAAGTTTCAGTATCAAAATCAATAATCAGGAAACTCAAAGTAAAACCGACATTTCACTATCGCTGTATCTCTCAAGATATTTCAAACCAAGTAAACCATAACATTTAAGCTCTACATGTATTGTGATCATGGCTATTCATAGCCCAGTAACCTCCAGTTACTCTACTTTCTGCGAACCCCACATGGGAACGCCACTGAAACCCGACCTCCACCAGAGCCGACTGCAATACCGCCTACTCACGGACTACTAAGTTAGTAGACGCCGATTTCTACCGAGCTACGGCTACACGTCAGCCTCTGGTACGGTCCGATACGATCATCATGTAAACTTAAACACTTTCTTCAATATCAGAACTACTTTGTTTCACCTCAATTTCGTCAGTTGTACTTTGACCTTCAGGCATTTTTCGCAACCTGTCGAGGGCGTACTTACAGTAACGCTTAGAATTAAGGGCTTTGCGATTATAAAGATCATCGTAAAGAACTTCTGTGACCTCAAATGGGCCTTTACACTTTCAGATTTTTCAAACCAAGTTAACCAAAACATTTAAGCCAAGGTCTTTGGACTCAACATCTTCTTACCTTTAATAAACTACCTTCACTTTCATTGCCAGTTTTTGCCAGATATGTTTTAGCTATACCAGTTACCAGGCTCTTCAATTCTTCAAAGCCACATACAGGCCTCACACAGGCCCCGCGCCACACACGGGCCGCGCGCCACACACGGGCCGCGCGCCACACCCGGGCCGCGTGCCACACACGGGCCGCGCGCCACACCCGGGCCGCGCGCCACACACGGGCCGCGTGCCACACACGGGCCGCGTGCCACACGGGCTACGCTGGCCACCAAGCCACACTCGCCACCAGGCTGCGCCGGCCGCCAGGCTGCACCGGCCACCATGCCGCGCCAGCTACCAGGCCGCGCCGGCCATCAGGCCGCGCTAGCCACCAGGATTACCCAAAAAGGAAATAAATCTACCATTAGTATTTCAAAGATTCGTCTCATTGTATACCCACTAAATAGAGTACCCGTTCTTTCAGACTAATTCAATGTCCGCACTTCGTAAATTTTAAGCGATTATCAAATTCGTTTACAACTTCACTACTGCACAGAACGTAACTCCCGTCCATACTCTCGATTTGCTATGTCAAAACTGGATTTGACTACTGACAAAAACAAACACCAAATGCGAACATGGCCAGAAATGACAAGCTACTTTCGGACAAATCGATTTCCTTTGGCTACATAGAGGCAACGACTACAGTTCTGAGATAACCAATTGGCAGTCTATGAGTACTTTTAGATTCTCGCAACACGCTCTTGTCATACGACACAGAAACCAGTGGTAGATAATTTTAGTGATCAAAAATCAAATGAGAGCTACTCGAGTAGCAGGGTATCCGTGATTGCGATCAACAACCACACCTTAATGCACTTCGCTCTAGGAATAAAAGAACATTATCGCACAGCACTCAATCTAGTCGTTCGGCTATTCCTGACCCAAATCAATGGGAATAAAGGTACTCTGATCAAAATCATTGCAGGTTTTAATGAAAATCACAACTAAAACTCTTTCTCTCGAAGCTGACATGTTGAACAACACACATACTCGTTACAATAATAGTAAACTCATTAAAATATTGCATTGCTCATATTCTGACATCCATCGGGTCTTCAACATCACGCTACTCAACCTCCATCCGGTTACACAGCACCCCCCGGATAATCATTTCAAGCGTAACAAAGTAATCTTAAACTAGGTTTGTTCAACATGTTGTGTTGGTTTTCCTTATCACATAGCAGACTATAAAAAAAAAATCTTACTAGGCTGATAGTCTAGATGTTAAGTTTACTACCAAGTATCTAACCTTATTAGCAATACAGCAACGGACCTTTCGCGTTCAAGACGATGGACAACGTTTGTGATACTATGACAATGCATTAACTTGTTTTCGTAAAAACGGAGACTATGACTAACATAAAAGCTCAAGGGTTAAACTAGGCTTACCAGAAAGGCACGTTACCGGTCCAACCAATGCGCAATGGCAACGCATGGCTAAACATGCAGCCGCACAAACGGCTTATCCAGTTTATGCAAATCTACAATGACGGTAACGTGGGTATCACAAATTTATCACAACAACGACTAACAAAGTACTCATTTAATGAGAATAAAGTTAAGCATACAATCATCACTAACGATCACTAACCTAGTTCTACCTACGATGAAAATTAAAATCTCTGAAACTGTTTATCGTAACGCACTACGATGATTACTCAATTATTTTCTTCTACGTCTGATAATCGAGTTTAACAGCTTCTACTAGAAACACTATCACTCTTAAACGTCCTAAGCATAACATGGAATCGGCCTGAGAACTCGGGGCACTTGATAAAAATTCCCAGCGTATCGCATGAATTTAAAGAAAACACAGTAGGTAATGTTCACGCGTAAAATCTTAAAATTGAATTTAATTTTACTAGTGGTGCCATCTAATAATCTGAGTACGAAACATTTTAATGTGCCATGTTAAAAATTTATGCACACAAAAAAAAGCAGGTGTAATTGCAACATCGAGATCGTCTGTACAACTCAGAATTACAACGAGTAATAGTGTCACTTTTTACTTAGGCTCTGATCACGTTTAAACGAAAACCGTTACGTACTATCAACACCACGAGTCGATAAAATAATGGCGCTAGTAATATCTTTTGACTATGGTCAGGTTACACTAACCAACCAACCGCACTCGTCTAGACAGCACTGCAGTTCACACGTCTATTTAAGAAATAAAAGCCACAAGCTGTTCTACACAAAATCAGCACAGTCAGAAGCAATAGCTCCGCACAGTCTTACACTATGAACTTAGTATGTACGATTCGATTAGTTTACCAACTTTAGCACCGCTGCCCTGCGAAGGACAGTCTAGACCGGTGCTTTTGTTCTAGATTTAGCAGAAAAATAAACAGCTGGGTGTTGGTTCTTAAACCAAAATTACAACTGCACTACAACAATAACTAGCACGTTTGACTCAAACGCACTTGCTTGGAATAATGCAAGTCAGCTTGTACGCTCACTCTCGTTACTATTACAGTCCACAAAGTAAGACCGAGACAAGATAATCTATTTGCAAGCAAGCATAATATGATAACAAGGTTCGTGAGTGCGAGCCACCCTCGCATGAAGAAAATAAAAATAATCGCTTTCTTTTTAACTGGCGTATCAAATTCAAAATCTCCGTTCGCTATCTACGCTATAGTAACTAAAATGTACTTAAAATACGGCAAAGGTCACAATTAAATCATTACTACCCACATTTATTTTTGTCTTTCTTCTTTAAGCCATTAAAAAGAAGATTATTCATGAGATCATGCCATGGGAACCACGACACCGTAATAGTCAAATGGTTCAACAACTCACAGTCTCGTGTAGGAATCGAACCTACAACACTCAGTACGATGTGATGGCGATATCACCACAACGATTATGACATTTCCAAGATTAAACGCTTAATGTTTTACTACTACTGCCACTAAACAAAATTGGCAGTACCAATAAAAAAAAATCAGTCAAAATACGCTCACCACGGTGGCAGTTGCAAGCTCAGCTGATTCACCAACATAGCAGCGTTAGCAGTCGCCTTCGCTCGCGCCTTGTGGTCGCGCTGGTCCATGATGCCACTTCTGATGACGGCGGATTGCTTTATTCTTGGCCGGTATCAACACTTCACATCACAGTTTGTTATAAGTTCACACCAAATCAAATCTAACAAAACTGACTATAACTATTTTGTATTACTGAACACGAAACGAGTGACAGTTTCTAGGTACTTGTTGCCCGCCCGGAGTTTCCAAGAGAAGTGATAGTCGTCGTTGCTCCGTTGAACGTCAACCGTCATCCCCCCTCTTCGACTGTAGCGAACGTGACGCGTAGACTCTGTCGAAGCGCACAATCCTCGCACTTCCGTTTCGTAGTCAATTGACATCCTGTACTGATGACCATTCCGATATATACATATTGTTTGAATCGTGATTTAGTTGACCAAACTGAAAATAAAGCTAAGCGTAGCCGACAAGTAATTGACAATAAAGAAAATTTTACAACAATATATATATTCACATCTTATTTGTTTTATCAAGTAGAGAAAACTGAGGATCTCAGTTTTATTGATACTTGTATTCAATATTAAAGCAATAAAGAAACATTTAATCTCATAATGTAAAACAAGTAGATGTTTGCTCTGATTTCATAACAAAAAATAAACACTAGGAGTCGCTTGTCAGAGTTGTCACATCAAGACAAAATTAAATGAAATAAGCTTCGCATTTTCAATAGCGATGTTTCCTTGTCTGCAGTCATTGTCAGCTATTCTCATGCCTTGTTTGGCGTGTAATTGAATAAGACGATTGCTATCACCAGTCTCGAGGAAAAGAATTTAATAACATGCGATATAAACGTGGCCTCGAATATAAATATATCGCGCTGTACCATTTAAACGACACATCTTTGCACGAGGACTCGCCTGTTGAACCACGTATTCCCGACACATTCAATAGTTTTTTTATCTAAATGAAATTCCAATAATTTTAACGCTTACTGTTCAGTGCGTCGACAGAGGGCGAACGAATGTGAATGGTGAACATGGAAGATATGCGTGACCAGCACTGAACAACTCTAGAAACAAAAGCGTTCGTTCAAACGAATTATTTTTAAAGCCGATAAAGGAAATATGCAATCAAATTGTAATAATTCGAATATACGTCCCATAACATAAGCATTTCTGTTCAATGTATTGAGTTGGTATTCTATTTGGTAAGCGCCTTTATTCGTGGGCCGATGGTTTTGAACGCCTTAAACGCCCCATAAATCGTCTAATATTACACTTTTACTGTCACATGTTCAGATATGCCCAAAATTTCCATTATGATATGTATTGTTTGTGTGTAGTTATAAGTATGAATGTGAACGTATTTCTTTTAGACCGTGGTTTTTGAAAGAAAATAATAAACGGTAAACAAACAAAACAATGTAATAAAAAGGTTAGATAAACAAATAAAAAACCAGAGGCGGAATACGTTTAAGCTGACCGGTCAAGAGGGAGTTCTACCGCCACATAAAGTTCCGTATCGTTGGCTATGAAGACCTGTGCGTACGTAAAATTATTTTTCATTCATCTCATAGACCGCATAACGAAATCACCTGTCGATGTGATAATGTGATCTTGTTAAATACATACATCATAGTTTTTTTCACCCCAGGGAATTCCAGTGGAAAAATATTGACTTGCGTATGCCGCTTACACTCAGTGAATCCAATATTTATATAAACAACATCTTACAATGTAATTTCGCTACATTATACAGACAGACACGTTTTATTTTTGTTGAAAGAGTCGCGAGCATTTAAGTTATTTGATTAATAATTTTAGTGTCTCATATTTTCTCCTTTTTAGGATCCAGCTAATTATTTTGAAGTGTTAAGTTTGTAAATATTCTATGACGAATATAAAGTGTATTACGAATGATTTTAATATTCATTTTTCTTTTTATGTTTTATTTCGCAGTAGCGATCACAGCTCCAGCAAATTAATTTTGAAGAAGGTGTTGAGATTTTATTCCTGTCGTCCCTACGTACTTAAATATCTCCAACTAAGTAGTATCAAGGGGCCGTACAATGACTCTTCTCAGCTGATCAAAATCCTCACCGCCACAATGTTCATCACAAGGGCCACCTCTGTTAGTCGTACACTTACGACATCTTCTCTTTTTAAGGTGCTACTTTTTTATAGACTCACGCCTGTATCCCTGAAGGGGTAGACAGAGGTGTAATATTATATCCACATCTGGCCACGAATTTTTAGGTCCCACGTAATTGGGGGCGAGCCTATTGCTACTTTTTTATTGATATAGATTTTCCTTCTGCTTTTCATTCAGAGTGTTGGTCAATATAGGTCTGGTATTGGCGTGATGATTGCCTTACCAAAGACGTTTTACTGCATGTTATATTTATATTTTGTGAGCAAATTCGATTAAGTGCGACGAGGATGGTATATTTGTCATCGTCATCGTTCTAGTGTCATCCCACTTGCATCCAAGACCACTACTTGCATACTACTAATTCAGTCAGAATAGTTATCTGCTCAGACGAGTCTTTTGAATCTTTATGTACAGTGTGCCTAATTAAAACCTGAAGAAACATTTAAAATAAGTCTTATGCAGAAAAGTTCATAAATCGAAATTACAATTCCTTTATATGAGTTTACTCTACTATACACTGATATGATGCAGTAGACGTGAACCACAGTACTATTTCTATACTATAATAAAACTGTAGAGGTGAAAAAGTCTTAGCTAAAAAATCTAAGAAAATGTTAAAAAGCAATACTTGATGTTATTTAGAATTTATGTCTGTCTGTCTGTCTGTTTTTCCCTATGTTGTTAAAGATCTCTTCAATGGCGAAATTGATTTCATGTACAAAGGATACTCAAACCTATAAAATTGTATATGTTACAATATCACAATCGGTTGAGTGGTTTTCGGTGTACAGCTTGACCTCTCCTTTGTACGTAGTCCCAAACAAAACAGGGATCATCCACAACTGGTTATATACATACATATATTATCGTGCCATCTATGATCATCATAAGTTTGTTAGTAAAACTATGGTTAGTCTAAATAATAATAATAATAATAATAATAAATTTATTTCTCAAAAAACACAGATACAAATAGTATTCTTATAATATTATATAAAACTTACGGCTAATAGTTTTCAAAGAATTGGGAAGAACACCAGACTCCTGTACTAGTTAAAAACTGTATCACAGGCAGTTGGGTCCCTCTTAACAAATATGTTGATTTGTATTTTATCAATACAGCAATATAATTACACAATTTGGCAGTTTACAATATAATCAATAAATAAAACTAAGTTACTAATTATAAGGTACCTATTCATAATCATTGATCGTATATTAGAATTAATGTATTACGTGTTGTGCATGATAAACAAAACTGCAATTGACTTGGAAAACTGCGGGTCAGCAGAATCGCGAATAATGTCAGTGTTAGACAATTTAGCATTTATTTATATACTTACGTGCACTTATAAACTAGATGAAATAATGTTATGTAAGTAGGTCAATATTCTAATGAGGTGTTAACTTTATAAAATAGTACATGAAATATAAGTATTGTCTTATTAAAATGAGTATGGTGTATTCTATACAGAGAACTTAGGTATCTCCATAATCAATGGTATTGATGTACCTCTTCTCGGCCATTATTTTCGCTGGACAGTCAATGCATCCTGTAATATGTTTGCTTGGCTTTTTGTAGTGCAAGCATGTAGCACACTGTGGTTCCTCTGCCTTTTTCGCGCAATCCTTTATAGAGTGGCCTCGATCACCACAATGTCCACAGATGTATGTAGCCTCCCGACAAGTCTTAGCGGCATGGCCATATTGCTGGCACTTAAAACATCGCGTAACCAATGTGAAGTCTTTTACAGGGCATGAAGACCAGTTAACGAATACTCTATCTTTAGTAATGAGAGCTTTCCTGATTTCTGCAGAGACCTCTATAATGTAGTTGCAGGTCTCACCGTCTTTCTTGCCTGACTTGTGGCTTAATCTTACGGAATCGAAAAACGTCTCGAGATTGCAACTCGGCAACACATCGGCTAGATTTTGGTGGTACAGGCAAGTAAATACTTCCTTTTCTTGCATTGAAGTGGGCACACCTATAACTACCACCCTTGGCTTCCGCTTATGAGGCTCGTCGATTTTAAGGCCTGAGTTCGTGAGCTGCACTGACTGTTTGAGCTTCTGTATATCGTCTTTAGTGTCAGTGCTGATTATAACACCGCCGTTTTTTATCTTATGTAGGCCGCGTACGTGAAGCTTCATCTGCTCAGGACTGATAATTTTTTGGACGAGAGATTTTGTGTCGTCACTTGATTTCAATTTATCTTCAGGATAAATGGCTATGGTATTCAATTTAGTCGGCTGAATATAATTGTTGGTACCTTTCTTTACCATATCAGCAAAAGACTTGGTAACGGGAAGCTTCGACGATTCTTCAACGGTCCGTTTAAGGTTTTCCAGCTGATGTGTAAGGTCTACTTTTTCTTCAAGGGATTGTATTGACGAATAAGCTTGGATTGTTCTAATTTTCAGGGACTGGTACCGTACTGCCATATGAGATTTAGCGTTGTCAACTTTACGGCATAGATAATTAATTCTCAGTTTCTGCTCCGTGTTCATCTTACCCTCAGATACAATAGAACATATCTCATTGAGGCTTTGTTCAATGATCGTCATCCAGGACTGGATTTCCGGAGTGGGCATCACATCGTGAACATCTTCACCTTGACTCGGCGCATTAGGTCTCGTTGGGGGTGCAGGTGCGGGCCCTACCGGCGGTGTAGGAGGCGGGGAGCGCACGGTCTTGCTACTCCTGTTGAAGGGGCTGCTATCCATTTTGTATTTCGGCTTTCTTATTACGCGTCAGACATATTCATGTTATGTCTATGCACATTACACATGTATAACACTTAGTAGGTCACGATTCAGCAAGTTATTTGTTAATTTTAATACTTATTTTAAACACGTCTGTACTCAACGAAGGTATGAAAGGAAGTGTGAATACCTTCAAAGTGTTTTATGGCTACTTACCGACCGATAGATGTCACTCTTTTCAAATAATTTTCTAGCAAAATAAATGTTTCTTGCAAAAAAGACAACAATTATGTATCGGGTATCTTTCTGTTATTAAAAAATAATAGAGTATAATATTCTTCACTTTCATAAACAAAAAGTCTCTGTGTCAAAATTTATTACAATGTCCACTTAATTTCAACGGTGAATCTCATGTATTTAAAATTATTATGTTTATATAATAGTTATATAATTATTTCATTATTATTTATTTTACATGATAAATACAATGACAATAGACCCTTTTTTCAATAAATTGTCGGTTAGTCCATAATTATTATTTTCTATCTCGGTCGGTTTGTATAATATGTAAGGATGGCGTTGACAATTGACGTCATTTCCTGAATGGCGGTGCTAACACGTTAACAGATATAAATTATTAAAATACCCCTCACGTGCAAATAGTTTGCGAAATTTGATAAGATAAGCATAGGTAATGATACATTATTACATACGAAAAAGAAAAATAGAATGCCCTTATCATTTTTTTTAGTATTTTTCAGGTGGGCCACATGTGGTGCAATCACGTGCACGCTATAGATTTTGTGCCCCATATATGTGCCACTCACGTGTACTTTGTTCTCATTCATAAAAATGTGGGTAGAATTTAACATTCATGCCGACCCATTAGACGATAACGCGCGTATGAGTAAAAGTTTTCAAAACTAAGTCCACCTTATTACAGAAACAGGGAATAAAGATAAATCACGGTTTAGTACTAAACTAACCTGTGTAAAAGTGATTATATGTGCACTATAGATTCATTTTTCTAAAACTATTGTCATTTAAATTCGTCAGAATACATGTCAATTAAAAATAAATAAGTACTTTCGTCAAAAAGTATTTTTAAACATTCTTCATTAAGATCTAAACCTGGTATTATATTTAGACCTTGTTTTGTAATAAAGCCCAGTAAGTTTTTACGAATTCGTGACGCTCCGGTCATAGCAAGTGTTGTCGATTTCTTTTATTTTGGTTTTCATCTTGGTTCTTTATGAAACGTTCGAGGCCGATATCTTCGCCTTTGACCGAAGAGGAGTTATGGAGGATGATGGAGGATAACGATGGTGAAAAGAATGTTGTAGAATAATAAATTGGAGGAGTCAAAATATACCTGTTACAATAATTAGTTCATTTGTTATTTCATCAATGGCGTTCCATGCTCTCTGCCTACCCCTCCGGGAAACAGGCGTGAGTCTATGTATGCATGTTCTATGTGAAGGTGGTAAAACAGTTAATGTTGTGTATAAAGAAATTCTCTAAAGATATATATATATAATATATATATATATATATATATATATATATATATATATATATATATATATATATATATATATATATATATCATAAATGTCATGCTAATTAAATGCCAACATTTACGCGAATGAAGTCGCGGGCAAAGCTAGTATTAAATATATTTGAAACATAATTCTGACGTAGTAATGTCACCTTAAAACAATAAGTCTGTAGCCCATGGACTGGAACGTTGCCGTTGCCAAAACCATTTTCGAAAAGGAACAACATACATCACTAATATCACTGAAATCATTTCCAATTCTATAGAGGGCTAAAATCCAATAAATTACATCATAAGTCTTTTCGATACAGTTAGGGAATAGCACATTTTCTGTAAACGTTTTTATATAGAACAGGAATGTATTGGGTCAAATGGAACGGTTAATAAATCTGTTAAAGTGACAGTGTAGGAGTGATAACACGCGATCGGCCGCGTGTGTATTTGATAATGGCTCGACACCTGCCGTTGAAACCGCAAAAATGTATCTACCGATACCTATTCCGATCGCACCGAATATTCACTCACATTCAATTAGCGAACGTTATTCAAATTCAGCTTTTTTATAGAATAGGGTACGTCTATTCTGGTTTCCAATTTAGTCATTTCAGATTCAAATTTAAAAAGTTTCTTCTATAGAGCCAAGTAGATTATTTAACATCGCAGTGAATTTTTACTACCTGCTACCTATCTGTGTATAACTTTTATATTTTGTAGCGAACTTATCTGAGGCTATTTAAATGTAAGAAATACGATAATAGCTACGAGGAGCGGTGTAAGAGTCACCATTTGCTACCACTCCACGAGAGGAGAAGAATATCAGACATCACTTACTTAGTTAAAATTGTTCAGTCAAAAATAGACTCACCTCACCTACTGTCTTTGCTACAACTCAAAGTCCCTACCAGATCAGTTAGGTTACCTGTTCTTAAGTATCATTTCACACTCCTAGACGTTATTTTAGTCACATTCTCTCAAGGAAACTCTTCAATAACACTTATTTTAAAATACTCCGTATGCTAGAAGCCGAATAGGCTAATCCGAATGCAGAGCGTTCCCGACCATTCCCGCTCAAAAGTAACTGTGTCTACGTCCTTATGTTAACACACGTTCTCCAATAGCACCCTCTCCTATATTTACCTTTTAGCTTTACAGACCGTTCCTATAAAATCCTGAAGTGCTAGTGGTCACTTACAATATGCGTGTTTAAGTGTTGCGGTAGAAGGTGAAGCGTGTGAGGAAAAGAAAGTAAAGGCAGAAGACGAATGCGTAATGGCACTGCTGCGTGTACGGGAGCGATGTGCGCTGCTTAGGAGGACCGTGTGTGCAGTGAGGCGTGCCCTGGAGCTGGAGAGGCTGCAGGGAAGACCAGGCATGCAAGTCTGGATGGCCTTCGGTGGGACCCTAGCCGAAGATGCTGGCTGGCGGCGACTTGATTGCTGACCATCAGGTGAAGTGCGGAGTGAAGCGAGGTGGAGATGACGATGCTGTTGCTGGATCTTGGACCGGTGAAGGCTTCTTCAGATCACGTCGGGAGCTGCTGGTAATCTGAACGGTGAAGGTTGCTTCAGATCACGTCGGGAGCTGCTGGTAATCTGACCGGTGAAGGTTGCTTCAGATCACGTCGGGAGGCTGCTGGTAATCTGACCGGTGAAGGTTTCTTCAGATCACGTCGGGAGCTGCTGGTAATCTGGTAATCTGACCGGTGAAGGTTGCTTCAGATCACGTCGGGGTCACCAATGTGGAGGATAAAGGTGTGGTGTTCCTCCAACTAGTGGGAGGAGCTTCTAACCAAGCTGGGTGGTCGTGCTTGGTGGCCTGCAGGCCGACGGACATACTATGGAAGTTGTATATATGCCGCGTCGCTCGCGAAAGTTGATATCGCGGTTCAGGATTTTTGAATTTTTCCCGCGTTGTTAGGTGGCGAGTGTCGAGGCAGTTCTTTCGTCATTGGCTAGATGGCGTTGTGCGGGTGTTATGTAGCTGGCCGCTACAATCCTAAAAAATACAAAACACTCGGCTACACTTGAAGCTAGATTTGCTACAATCGATTCTCTTGTTCCTTAGATTAATTCACTCCAGAATGAATGAAAGTATAGCACTGATTCAACGACATAGACAAAAGACTTGCATTATCCTGCAAGTGGCGTGATCCGCTGAATGCCTATTCGGATCTCTTTATATCGGGAGACTATCGAAGTACGTCGATTTTTCACGAACGTGGGATAGGATCGTATAAAACAGTCACGTATTTTTTAGTGTCAGTGGCTTCGCTAGGACTCGATCCTTAACAATATCATAACCAGGCTAAAGAACATCGTGAGAGGACCGCCGTACACCGGCTTATTGAATTTCTCAGTGAAAAGGGTTCAGTGACTGTAAATTCTTAGTTTCATTGCGACTTTCCTTGTAATCGACTTTTTTATTATCCTCTCAAAAGACAAATTTACATGAAAATTGCTCTGTTGGCTTTCAACTTCTTACATGCGTAACCATATTGTGTTGCTTATAATACACACAATGGATATTCACTTTCATTCAAATTCCTAGCTTTTTTAAAAATAATGTTACATTAAGGTATCAGTATTGAACAGACAGTCGGACCAATTTACGGGCATTAAGAAGAAGAAAAGCAATTACAACTTTGCTCGTAAGGACTTTCAAAAAATATATTCCGAATGTTCCAAATGCATCATCCGCATAAGTAAATCGAATTAATGTGGACCGACCAGTTAAACTATGGTAGTCGTTAAACGAATTTCGTGAAAATCGTTACAAACTGGAGCAACGAGGAGAATTTCCTAGAATTTTGTTTTGTTCTAACGGAAGTAATTGATTTTAATTCCACTGGCAGTACGTTGAAACGCAACCGAGCGTTAATGAAAAATAATTTTCTCATCTGAAGTTGTAAGTAAAAGAGTGGAGTGAACTGTGCTCCAGCTAGGCGCGGTGTGGGCTGATGCGAACTAGCTTACGGAAATATCATCCATTAGACATTCTCTTTTACTATAAGAATATAATAGACTTATTATATACGTAGTTACTTGTATCACGATGCACCTGCGCTTTCTTGTAGCTTCTGCGGTGATAAAAAATAGTAAATAGTTATGTTACTGTCCTGTAATGTTAAATTTATTTCATCCAGAGGTGATAAAACTAGCTCTAAATGTTAATTAATAACGTCAGCACCACTGATGAGCACGAGCCTCTTCTCACTTTTGGGAAGGTTTAGGTCAAGGTCTACTACATTGGCTACGTGGAGTTGCTAGAAATCACAAATATTTCGAGAATGTTGTGAAGAGCGCTAAGGTATGCAGGTTTCCTCTCGATGTGTTTATTCACCTTTAGCAAGCGATAATTGAATATTTACTTTTACGTTACTGCGTAAAGTCATCTATCATCTATGGTCGGCGGGTATGAACCATAGTCTCATTGCGTAGTAGTGTTTTAGTCTCTCCACAAGTCTTTCGTTGCCTTTTTAACACGCTTTTATTAGGTCGTCGTGTATGTAACTATGTAATGGAATCTAAGGTAACTAATTTAACCATCTTCCAAGGGTCGTAGCGTAGTGAAAATCGGCAGGTGTATGTAGTTCTGATGATAATTTAATAATATGGTACTGTTGAACTGATCTGATGATGGAGCCGGAACATATGACCTGAAACTTCATGATGGAAAAACGTATCATAGCTGTTTTGGATTTCTTATAAAAGTCTCGTAATGAACTTTGACTACAATTAGGTTTCAAGGTCTGATGATGAAGCCGGAAGGTAGGCTCTGGCATTCCATGATGGAATATCGTATCATAGTCGTGTTTGCACTTGTGAGAAAGGCCACGTAATGAACTTTGACTACAATTTGGTATCAAGGTCTGATGATGAAATAAAATATCATTCGCGCAAATATGCTTTCTATGACAAGTTGGACGACTAATATTCTGAATATGAATATGATAGAGGGCGATAAAATGTATAGTATGATTAGGTCACTATCTGCATCAGATTACGCGTTACTTGCCGGTTCGTAACTTTGATATAATAAAAAACAAATGTGACATGTTTGGTAAATCGTTTTCCCTGAACTATGATCTGGACTCTGCACTGTTCGGAAGCTTAAATAATAGAGACAACCAATTAAACATTGGACTGACACTCTAGCAAGCCCTCAAGGAGTTATTTGACAATCATAAGACAGGTGTGTTAATAGCGGAAGGCAAATCACTAGGAGTCATGCTGTACGCCGGAAAATACTATTTTACGGATCCTCATTCATGTGGACCGAAAGGAGCACAAGCGAAGACTGCAGGCAAAGCTTGTGTCATTCAATGTGACAATATAGATGCGTTTGTAAGAATAATTAAGCGAGCGATAGGGTCAAGAAGTACCCAGTTTACACTGGATTTCACCGATGTCTACCCATCTACTTTGTCTGTTCAAGTTAATGCAGCGCAAAACGGGTGGACTACCGAGTAAGTTAAAAAAATTCAAAGGGGCTTAAATCATGTTGCGATCCAATATAGACGTGGAGAAGGGGCTAGTAAATGGGAGCATCGGATTCATCTCGGACATGGTCTGGCCGCACTTTAGACGTGACCAAATGTATGAAACCGACATACCGTCCATCAAAGTTAATTTTGGAAACGACGGTGAGCACCTAATTCAGACTATAGGCATCCAGTTCCCGGCCAGGTATAGCTACGGTACGGTGGAAAGGCGCATGCCCCCAGTGATTTTAAGTTGGTCATCTACCGTGAACAAGATGCAAGGCTGTACGGTAGACCATGCAGTGGTGTACTTAGGGTCCCGTACTTTTGCGGCTGGACAGGCGTATGTAGCCCTAAGTAGAGTAAAATCGCTTAGTGGTCTCCAGATTGAAGAGCTAGATTGTTCTAAGGTGACATATAAAACACCATGCAATACAGACGCACTGGCGGAGATGGAGAGGGTGCGGGTTCATTCGCCTACTTAAAATAAATGTATGTTAAAAATATTTCATTATCAAAGACTAAAAAGTATAAAATAAATTAATAGTTTAAAAAACACTAGAAAAACACGCTTTTATAAATCCACGTAAAAGCAAAATATAAATTATGGATCGTTCAAGTTGTCTCTATTTCTGGGCTAAACTATGTGTTTTAATTATAATATTTGATTGTAAAAAGCGTGATGCACTGGAACAGAACACACTTTCTTATTAACTAATACTAACTTCCTGGCGGAAGCTGCATGAGGTCACACAAGAGCATAGCATTTATGCCGCCAAAGGCCTACCAAAGGGAACCAAAGATATCTCGTCCACGAACAAGAACTCTACATTTTGCCGCTGTTGACGCATTACTCTTGTGTACGTAATTTCCAAAGCCCACTCCTTAAAATAGGCTCTCCATATAGATTTAGTTATTTAAAATTAACGACCAGAGTACCAGTCTTAGCTTTTTAAACTGTGAGGCCCGCAAGGTGGACCAACGATATCCCGAGAAGTAGCCACATCTCGGGCGGCTAAGCTTAGTGGAAAGCCTATGTCCAGTAGTGGATGTATTTAGGCTAAGATGAGGTGAACCAAAATTAACTGAATCAAGGGAAATTTTTCTTAGGCAGCGCCTATGATGTTGAGATCATTAAAATGTATACACGTATGTATATAAACAATTTATTAGCACAATCAAATATTGAATCAAAACGCGTGCGATTTTCTTCGTTATTCTTATCGGTAACAACGTTCGTCTCATCACAAAGGTTAATTGGTGTTTTTTATTATTTACAAATTTTACAAGGTGTCGTCACTAAATTGGTTTGTGTCTTGTGACTATAGGACAGATATATAAGCGTCTGAATGCATATTTAAATTTATTTCTTTTTATAAATTTTTCGCAAAGCTACAAATAGATAGAGTATCTTATGCCAACACCATATGAATAAAATGGTCTACTGCTGACCATTCTAAAAGTAAATTAGGCTTCATTCAATGTATAGAACCGTTACAGAGCCGAAAAGGTTTGTTTGGAAAATCGTTTACTCGTCACGATTCATTAACTTCCAATAAATGTTGTAAAGGGTGAAAGTTGAGTAAAACAACCAAATGATGGGTGTATTCCGAATGTATTCCGCAAGGCTATTTATAATATAGGCAACCGCTTTATAAGTTGTTGTAGTTGTTGTGTGCATATGGTAGAATCATTTTCAAGTTACATTTAAATAAATGTTTAGCGTTCACGCTATTTTCGATATCGTAGATATTTTAGGTCTTTGTTAGCAATAATATACCTATATAGTTTGTTAGAGAGTAAATAATATTCATCAAAAATATGTTAAAGTATGTTCTTCATTTCCAATCTAAGTTTTTTTTTTTAATGAAAAACAACTCCCGCATTAGGACTAAATCCTGTGTCGCGGGGATTTTACAAACATACAACTACCTAACGGACACAATGAACATCCAGTTTTATATAAATCTTTTTCACTGCGACAAAAGTCTAACCTCCGGGATCTAAAGGGACCGCGATATTCCATTGCTTAGACTACTTTCACTATATGCCAGGGTACTGACACTTAAACGCCTGTTAAAGATTTTCATTTCAGCTTGGATCAACGGCTTAGCGTGCACTCAGTGGCAAGTGGCAAGCGATATTTAACAATTAGACATGCACCTAACTTGGAAAAGTTAGAGGTCTGTGCCGTGGTTTGAACCCAAACCCTCTGCATAGTAGCCTGTGTGTCCCTATAGAGCCTAGTAGGACACAGAGGCTATCACCACCCGTTAATTTACAGTTTAAGTTGTATGCTATACATTACTTAACATAGCAAGCTGTGTCTTTAGCTCTTTGCTTATAAATGTCGCTATCTCAACGTTGCTTCTTCTATCGGAACAATGACATAGTTAAATCAGAAAGTTGTACTCTAGACGCTGAAAGGTATCTTTAAACACTAAGCTAAAACGTTTACTGTAGATATTAGTTTGATTTCAATTCACATTTTATACATTTTAGATCTTTACTTCGTCAGTGTAGTAACACAGAAGAGTATTTATCTACCAATCGCGGTGTACTCTATTTATAAGATAGGTGTATTTGCAGCTGAAGTGAATGAATTGAACCCATAACGCAAGGGTATCACATAAACATATCTAGTGAATGTCGGCTTACTACACTTCCATTGGATATACGAAGACGTGAAACTATGAGTGATGCACTATGATATATGATGTAGTGTAAGTAAAACGTACGCGAATGTGTATTTAATTTAAGTAGGTTACATAAGCTGTAAGTATACTTATCCATTCATTCGTACATCAAAGGCTTCGTTAATACGTAAATACCGAATACAAGTTGCCATTAGGTCTTCAGGTCTCCGAAATAGATTGATGAGTCCGTTTGACGTCGTCATTAGGTCTCGGCCTGAGCCGGCGTTTTTCCTGCCCATCGCTCGTCCTGGATAATTGGACCGAATGTTTTCGTCCGTTCGCCCTAATGACTGGCACTTTTGTTTACCAACGGGACACGCCGGCTTTTATTGAGCCGTTTGCGTTTAGCCCCCGAACAATTGGTGACTGGTTTTATACATTTTAACTTTTTTCCAAGTCTAAATAATGTTTGGGGCTTTTTATAGAACTGTTAAATCAAAGCAACTGTTGTTCCAGAAAGTTATTGTTCCTGTTTTCAATTAGTTGAACGTCTGAAAATAATTGGCTCAGCTTTCTTTATTTAAACTGCGTGAATTAGACAGATTTGGTCGTATTTTTATTATTTTGAATAACAAAAGCATTTGCTTAAATAAGAAAAAAAAATAATCTTTTAATACCTACTATTTGCCGTAGAAAATGAACCATGCATATAATTGAGAATTTAAATTGGGTATTAATGGATAAATAAAAAATAATATTTCGACGGATATTGTTAGAATCAACCCAATTATCAGCTATTTTCACATAAAATAAATATAATGTCTCAATTATTTTTTATACATCTTCTATAATTAATCATTTTATTTATCTCATAATAATCTATCAAACCGATACCATTATTGCATTTTTTGAACATCAACATCAGCCTATTGTACTCCACTGCTAGATATTAACCTCTCCAACTGCTATATAGTGTGAAAGCAAATGCCGCTTATAAACCAGCAGACATTATCCAGAGATCTAAATCCGTAAAACTTCTTTTAGCCGCATCTACTCTCAATATCGTTGATAGACACTCGGAGTGGATCCAAAATTCGTACAATATGTACTACGCCGAAAAAGTATGTAAAAGGGATCTTCCTCGACTGTAGCAATCTAAGTAATTGAGCGATACTAAAATATGTACACATCTATTTATACTTAGGTGTTTTTGCGTAGGGTCGCGTGGGATCTCGCTGTCGATATATTTCGCCGTCCATCGATGCGTCACTTCGCCCAGACCGATAGATTGATCACCGCACTGAATGACGTCCTCATTCCGGCCCACTGTACCCTCGGTCCGCCAATATTTTATTATACATACATACGTAGGCACTATTGTGAATATTTAAATCTAACTTCCATTGTGTTCAGACGAAACTGTTGTAACTTTTGGTAGTTTATTTTGGCTTTAGAGAGTATTAGCTGAATAAATGTGCCCGGATTAAAGCATCGATACCATCGAACCAAATAAAGCATCGATAAACTGTATTAATAGTAACGTTAAATTCAAAACACTATATTCTAAAGACCTAAACGTGAATGTGTAGTTATTACTTACTGCTGAATCAACAAAAATGCCTAATGTAGGGCATAGTCTAAGTTTAATAGTGCAATATGTATAGGTTCTTCTACAATGCGGTAGCTGACGCTGAACCCTGCGTTAAGATATTGTAATCATTTTACGATCCTTAGTCATCACACATCACCAGTTCGTGTAAAGCCACTGGTTTAAGTCCTGCGTTATGTATGAATATGTATTTATAGTTTATGCATGTACAGCTCACCTAAAATTTTTCTATAATGAACTTTATAAGGACATATCTTTTACAAACCTATAGGAAATTAAATTACATATTCAATTATTCGATCATTTGCTATTCAGAAAACGTAGATAAAATAGAAAACATTCTAACCCTATGTGAAGTTAAGAATACGCTACAAATCTCTCCAATAAAAGGGGTTCCGAACGATTTCTGTCGCGTTAGTGAATTAGCTTCCTCTGTGCCACATGAATACTGAGTAGCTTTTTCATTGAAACGTCGATGTTATCCTATACGTTACATATTAGCTTTTTATTTTTTCGAAGGCTTTAATTTACTAAGGAGCTTTTAATAAAAGGCTTGTTCGCTTCGTAGCTCCGTGATATAAAATAATGGATGGTATCTGATACTCATTAGGCTTAACTTTTTGTAACCTGTCTTGTACTTTTATCCTAATCTACCCAATGTTGCTTTCCGAAGCTAGTTCTTGTAAAAAGCGAAATCGGTTTTATTTAAGATCAAGATAACGCGGCGATTTACCTTCAGTTTGTTTTTGTTTTTACTCCGTCGTGACGCCCGCCTTTGCTATTCATCTGGATTTTAAGATTATTTTTGATGTTTATTGTTTGGTTTGTAAATTGCGAGTGACAAAAAGCTTCGATCTCGTTTGCCTACAAACAGCGGAGACGCGCTGGTATACAATGTTGAGATATAAAAGTCTGCTTAGCTACCTAACATCGGTTTTGTTTGAATGGCTTTTGTGAAAAATTTCTCGTCGACCGCTAACGTTTCGTATGACGTGGTAAATCCCATTCTAGTGCAGAGGCGTCGCTTGCGGCAAAACTGTCAGGAACGTTTTCAAAGAATTATAGTCGCATGACAGCATGGGCCGCGCGGACGAATGTAACAAAATGCCGCAAATCACAATGGCTGCGTTTGTTTATCAGCGTTCTATGGGATTTATTGGTTACTGTGAAAGCAATCGTGCACTTTTTACGAATATTCAACTGTGCTTTGTGGCACACAGATAACGTTATGAGAAATGGTAGAGTTTGAAAAGTTATATTGCGAAATGAAAAAAAAAACGCTCTCAATCAATGTCTTTTGAGAAAGTAGGTTATCTTTTTCGGTTGAAGGAAATAAATTCGTTTAATTCACATAAAAACTTTCATCCGATCTGTAAATTGTTCGCGTGCGAATGGAGCGGTAACTCGAAACTTCTGTATATTAAGTCACGTTTGTTGGTAGCTATCAAGTTCAGAGCGCACATAAGCACGCGGGCGGGCTGTCTATGACATTATTAAACTCAGGCGCATGTCTGCTCGAGTGACGCTAAAAACTACGTGACCGCGTTGCACAATTGAAGTTCCCTGTGAAAATCGCCCACCCCAAAATTCAGAGCGTATCCTGAACGAATAAAGAAAAAAATTGCCGTAGAGTCCACAGGCTGCCCCGTGGAGCGTTCCGAATAAATTATGCTGATGAAACTTTTAGTTTGAGTGTTATACGCCTGGCCTGACCATTCGTTTTAATAATCATTTGATATGAGCCTCGAAGTTATGTGATTACCTGACATGTAAACTGCTTTAGGTGTTAACGATGTTAATGTTGAGTGACTTGTGAATTAGCTAATGTATGTTAAATTTATCAATAAGTAATTATGACAATAGTATTATAACTATACGTGATGAACAGAACCTTTTAGATTTTCCCAGAAATTCCTCTTTATTCTCTGTTTCATGGCAGGCTATATCTAGAGATAAAATAACATTGGAGGAATTCTAATAAGATAACCGTCTTCAATAAGTCTTCAAAGCATGAAACCAGTTTTAAGTATTTCTGAGCAGCATTTAACTCGTTTATTGAATATGAAAAGTGATCTAAAGACGTCATATATCCGCGGTATCGCATCTTAAACTCGGCGTATATTGCGTCTGTATCGTAAAGTGGGTATTTGACGGTGGCAGCCTGTGTCAACGTATCGGGACGAGATAAACGAATGGCCAGTAAAGTTCACGTCGAATAAAATGATTAACTTTATACGACCGTTTCACGGTTATTAAACCCGCCCATCGCTGGCGCTCCCCATGAAATGAAACCGGAGACGCATTAATTCAAGTGCAGCACGAAAAATGCATTAGCGGTCCGGATCGACCATTCGTCATTGTGCTGCGATGTCTCGTCTGGATTGGCTCGATGGATTGCACCGAAATTGACTTTAAAAATAGTGCTGCAGCTAATTTGAATGATAAAGTATCCTTTTTAAAAAACCTATTGGATTTTTAGGTACTCATCATATAATATCCCATTTGGGTCTGCTGACGCAAAAAGGCGGCAGACGCACCTGCCGCCTTTTTATAAAATATGGACTAAGCATAGATCAAGTGTTAATGCTAGCCTATCAAAATTGATTATACGTAGAGTAAATATATATTTTAGTTAGTCCTCTGTCTCTAAACATAATTGAAACAAGTTAAGTGTTGAATTGAAATAAATAATCTTCTACAAAAGTCATCAAATTGAAATCTATAGGTATGTTTAGTGCTCGTTTTGTAATTTCCTAATCGTTTTTTATGCATTAAACGATTTGGACATCAGAACTGCGTGTTAAGACGACGTGACGATATCTATGCCGCAAGATTTAAAACATAAATAAAATTATATTTACCTTCATTAAACCCAGCAAGCAACTTTTAACTGCATCAATAAAGCAGATAATTGATCAGATAATTTAATCAGATAATTTAATTTAAAATCTTTACCAGCATGCATGAACATGATCAACGAATGATGAAAAATATTTTTGGATGGAGAAGCGTGGCCTTAACATATTCACATACGAAAATTTCATTATTCTATAGGTGCGACGCATTGTCTGACAAAAGCCTTTGAGCAAAATTATTGTATTGTGAACGATATTTATAATAAAGTCTCATAAATCCCACTAAACATTGGTACCTAGGCATTGAAATGAATTTAGTACGAAGACTAAATAGAGTTTGTAATCCATATACATATTTTTCATTCGGAATAATAAATGTGTCCTGAATGAAAAAGCGTATTACTAAAAGATATTTGGGCGGACTTATTTAAGCGAGAAATCATATTTCTAAGTGTAATTTTTACATTTCATACGGTGTGGTGAATCTTTCGATTGTTTGACGCAACGCTTTCAATTATTGGATGTCGGAAAGTTTTATATTCAAATCAACAAATTCAATAGGGTTTCGTAAGGACATTTATTTTCAATATTATATGTATTTCATAAATTACACATTTATTGTCAAAGTCAACGTAACGTTAGCACAAGATTTTGAGATAAATTTGAAACAATAATGAATATTGATCAATAATTTGAAATGTTCCTAATAATATAAACTAGTTGCTTACATTATAAACTTATATGCTAATCAGTAAAATACATTAATAGATTATAACATTAAGGTTTACATAAGATCCGGCTATTACATTTGAGAATATCTTAGAGACTATTAAATTGACCATAAATTATGTATGTACGCTTTGAGTTCAGTAAATGTTCACGTTTATACGTAATCGTATGTTAATTTTATGGTGATATTAATAAAAATGGCTGCATTTTGTGCATTACTGCCGCACCAGAGCATATATAAAGGTTTTTCCACGAATCGATACAATATACATCAACAAGGTGTTTTGTGAATAACTTAGTCCTCTCAATGTTTCGCATAATAAGTAATGATAAAAAATAAAATATTTTGAGAATACTTTATTTTTACCAAGAATTCTTCTCTGAATAATACAAGCAGTTCAATAGAAAAACTTACAAAACAATGAAATTAATTGCATAACAAGCAAAAGCTATTATTAAATATATTAAAAAATATTTTAACGATTATATTTTACCTGCAAATTGAAAACATGCAACGGAATATAACTGGAAGTTAAATTATTTATTATTCGTCGTGACAAAGAAAATTGTTAGCTTTTTCAATTAGTAATGGTTCATTTAATGAATACAATTAACATGGAATAATTATGGCTCCGATATTTTCTATATCAATTATATTGGGGCAATAATATTAATTATAAATTGTTGCTGAATACTTTATTCCATAGCATTCTGTGCTAGTCTTCAATTAATCATCAAAACTGAATAAAAATGTACTACGAATATTGGAGCTAAAACTTTGCGCCGTCTGTACCTTTTATACATATTTACGCAGATTTTTCATAAAGAGTCTATAACAAAAAAAAGAGTCACTAATTGGTACACCTTTTTGAACATCTGAATTAAACATAGAATTATTTTAGAGGCTAATTACACTATCAATATCTGTTTATTTTTTTACAGTGTAATAGAATGTTTTCAACTGTGTGTCCTGCGCGAGTGACAAAAACGCGAAGCAATACTTTTCTTTTTTAGATACATTTCGAAAACGCTTTTACTAGTTCGTTTGAGTTCGCTCTCTCTGTCATTCACGTAGGATACTGAATAAACGGCAAATGCTTATATTTTAGAAGGTATGTATATAGCGTATGACGGTTAGTAGTAGCGCGTAGAGCTGTGGTGGAAGGTGTTGGGCGAGGCAGTACTGCGCGTGTGACGCGGCGGCTCCCGCGGGTCGAGCGCGCGCTGGTAAGTTGCGGGCGCGCTGCCACGCTGCCCCAGACACCATTGGTTCCTCCGCGCCGAACCCGTTCATGCTCAGTTCTAGCCCTAAGGAAAAAATAAACTGCTTGTAATATTCACGCCTGTGTGTCATCGTCATATGGTCAGGTATATAGTTATTCAATAAAATTATGTAGTGTGACAATAGGATAACGTTGAAATAAGTATACACGACATAGACAAGTGACCGGAGGAAATGTTTTATTGATGTACGGCAAAAATAAAGAAATCAGGCACCAGTCGATTCGTAAGCCATTAGCTATTACACAATGAAGATACCTTTATTACGTAATAGCTTATGCCGTAGATATAAATACATTAGCTTAATGCTCATGTGCCATAATGTCACTTCAAAAGCCTCGAAGACGTATGTGAACACAATAATAATATTATCGATATTTGCCTATAATGTAAGATGAAGCTAGAGGTGATAAAAAAAATACTATAAAATGAGTTTTTATAGCTGGAACGCCTTGAGCTTCGTTTAAATCAATTAAAAGTTATGCGTTATAAAAACTATGGAAACAAAACATTGTTAACGCGTTAGTTTCTGTAGATTGTACCAAAGATTGCACGCGTATATGAACAAATTCTCTACGAAACAAAGACTTGCAAACTAAGTTACAACTAAGGATGATACATGTGCTGTCAACATAATCGCGCTTCAAAGTATTCGTGCATCCTACAAAAGTAACTCTGTGAAACATAATGACGTCGGCCACTTACTATGCAAACTGACTTGGCTCTCCATCTTTCCTAGCGCATTGACAGAGGCGCACACATAAGTTCCGTAGTCTCCCGGCGCGAGAGACTTTATCGTCAAGTTTATCCAGAGCGAATACTCGTTCATTACAGTTTCTGATACACGAAGCTTCGGATCCTCCGATAATTTGTCGCTTAATAGCGCTGTAAACATACAAAACGTTAGTTTTAACGCAACAATCTGTTCTCTATTAGCGAATTTTGCTTTTACTGCTGAATAACTCAAATAATAATGTTATAAAGAGATTTTGTCTAACCTTTTAGGTTTTTATAAAAACTAGGTGCGTAGGACGATTACTAAATAAAATACGTAGTTTTTCGGGAACAATTTCTCTTTGCAAAACTTTTTATACGAAAACCTTAATTTTATTAAGCATTCGACTCATGAATTGTACTTTATGAGTTAGTTCTCTTTAGGCTCACAATAAATTTACGTGATATTAAGTGAGACATGATTTGTTTTGGCTAACTTTTAATCTTCACTGTTATCTCTTAATCCTTTAAGAATTTTCCTGTGCAAAATTCTTTCAAAGGTAAATCGTTTTACTTAGCCTTGTTATCAAAGTGACATCTAAATACTTCTAAGACACGGATTACAAGTTAAGTAAGCAAGCTTTTAAGATATTTAAAAGAAAGTTGGAATAATTACAGTTACCGTCTTCTCTGTACCAGGAGTTCATAGCTTTTGGAGAGGCCTCGATGTAGCACTGCAGCTCAACGTCACTGCCGAGGGGCGCTCCGACTAGCTGGTTTGTCACCTTCACTTGCGGTATAACTGTTGACAAATGGAACCATTAAAAATAGTTTTGGTAATACTTGTATCGGCATAATTTGACCCTAGCCAATGCAGACATTTTCGGCAATAAGATACCTACATAATTACATCATGTTTTTAGTGAAATTACCTTATTAATTAGACTAGTTGACCCGGCGAACTTCGTACCGCTATACATACAAACCTTCCTCTTTAATCCTTCTATTAAAAAAATCGCATTAAAATCCGTTGCGTAGTTTAAAAAATTTAAGCATACATAGGGATAGACAGACAAAAGACAGACTTTGTTTTATGCTATGTAGTGATAATAATTTAAATAGAAATTATATTAAAGAGTATTGTATTGTTATTATAATTGCATTTTGTCTGACATTTGCCATAATTAAGCTCTTTAAAAATAATTCGTAGCTGTGTATATATTCCAGCATAATTAAACATTTGAAGCTTTAAAAAAAAACTATTTATATTGTGCCACCGGGCTTGGAATGTCTGCAAAGGAGGCTACTAAGAGTTTCTTCCAGATTCCAGTCAGCTCGATTGCATTGACTTTTGAAAAGTTTTAAGTTGTAGACGCGCGGTTCATCGGAATAGAAAAGGATGGACTTTTGAGACATACCTAGAATATCAACTAATTCCACGCGCTTAGCTCTGGAGGTGTTTTTGCGAATTATCGAAGTTCAAATACTACTCTGATCGAGGTCACTTTATATATCTTATGAGTTGCAAATGCTTTCCGTATTTGCCAAGTACGTACGACTTACTTTTTATACCATTCATTGATAACTGTCCACTAAAGCTCATCAATAAAAATTATATAAACATTTTACAACAATGTGACAGGACTGATTTTGAAAATTGTATGGGCATATACAATTTTCAAAATCAATGGTAAAAAAAATGTACCTAAAACTAAATATCTAGAAGTTATTCTAGATCACCGACTAACATGGCATTACCACATAGATTTAATTTATCACCGTACCAGAAAACTAATTTGGATATTCAAACAATGAATACATGTAGCTAATAATACCTAATTGTTTGCAATTCTCCGCATCGCTGTCACTGCGGTGAAGCTGTCGACAGCCTTGGCCACCATGGCCTATCGTGCAGCAGGAGTGCTGGGCCTATTTCCCGACATGCCCACATTAACGACATACTCCGTCGAACTCTTGTCACCGCCGGAGTACCAGCTCATCTTGAACCGAATGGATTGGTACGCTACGATGGGAAGAGACTAGACGGTATGTCCTTATTACCTTGGAAGATGGGCAGGCCTCTGGTATGGGACGCGACATGCGTCGATACCCTTGCGCCATCACATCTTCCAAGCACAGCTGGATCGGCTGGCGCTGCTGCTGCATCAGCGGAGACCCTCAAACGGCGCAAATACGGAAACCTATCTGGTAATTACGTTTTTGAGCCGTTTGGGGTCAAAACGCTGGAGCCATGGGGGCCTAGTGCACGCGCTCTGTACAAAGAAATCGCCAAAAGGCTGATCGACGCTTCCCGTGACCAGAGGGCAGGTTTATATTTTGCAGAGAGAATAAGCATTGCCATACAACGTGGCAATGCTGCCAGCCTTCTGGGCACGCTACCAGCCGACAGCGTTGCGGAGGAATTTTTTGACGCCGCCGCGTAGTTTGGGTTTTTTGTTTTTCCTCGTCTATTTTGTTATTATTATTTATTTAGTTTTATTGGTTTAGTTTAGAATAGTTTAGTTGCATAAGTAGTTTTATTCTGTTGTATATATGTTATTTGTTACATTAATAAATTTAATCTCTCATAATAATTTACTCAAACAAATATACACTGCTCTTGCTCAATCCTTTTTAACCTATCGTATGGGGTGGAGACAATAAAACAAAATTTTTAGAAGTTGAATGATCTCAGCGTGCCCTTCTCAAAACAATGTTCTTCAAGCCATACAGATTTCCCACAGATGAACTTTATAGACTATGTGACCTTTTAACGGTAAGGAAATTATATATTTTAAATTCAATCCTTAAAATGCATAAAATTACTACACTTGATCCAAATATTTTAACAAAAAGGAGATATGCTGCAGTAATGATCAAGAGAGTTAAAACTTCATTTGCGAGACATCAATTTGTCGCGCAAGCTACAATTCTTTATAACACAGTGAACACAAACCTAAGTTTACACAAAAACCTATAATCACTGCAAAAGAACTGTTACTTCCTGGCTTAAGAACCTCACATACACAGTAACAGAGTCACTTCTTCTACCGCTAAATTAGAATATTCTACCCAACCTACAATTTTGACCCAGCTAAGATGCACACCACGCATACACACGTACACAGACACACACACACGAACACGTACTTTTTTCGTTTATAAATTCATTACATTATATACACACATTACATTATTTACTTTTATTGTATTTTGATGAAACATACTACATTTAAAGCTTCTGTGTTTATTACATACTTGTTATGGAAGAGTGTGGTCTTCTGACACAAGTATTTCGATACTTAAAACAAGGCCTCCGAAACGTTTTTTTGGAATAATTGTTGATGAAAATAAAAGTATTATTAAAGTGTTATTTTTTGTTGCTTCATTCTTAAATTTATCCTCCTTTTAGTCCACTATAAAAGCATAGCAAAATGTTAGTTATGTAATTCCTATTAGAATGCACGAACTGATGTCCAAAACCCCCGATGCATCAGCATTCCACCGCCCGCGGCTATCTCTGCATTAAAATTCTGATTCAGGATGAATTGCGCTGCACTGCACCATTCAGGTAGTCTCTTGTACAGTGCACTTTACTACATTTATATAACAAAAGCAATATTTTCACTAACTGAACGTACCTTTCACTATAGATGAATTACGACTTTTGTCCATATCGCAATTGCAGCTTCCTACTTTAAAATTTAATGGAGCTGAATAAAATGAAGGAGATTGCAGTTTATCGGTTAGGTTCGACTATCTGTCACTAGTGATTGTCTCGTTGTTCGCTAATAAAGAGAACTGCTGCGGAAATGTTTGACTTCAGGGTCGGGAGAAGTTTTATTCTATTCAACTTTTTACTGCTTGTCAATATGAGGCTATATTGGCTCTTGTAAGATACTTCCACAAAGTTGTATGTTGTCGAACATAATATGCATTATTCGAAAATGTATATTTCAATTTTAGGATCTATGTTTCGAATAAATATCTGACTGACCAACCCAGGAAACTGTTGCCTGATTGGTAGACTCGTATTGAATTTAGCAATGTAGTCAATATATTCCAAATATCTTGACTGCGGCTCGATTGATTTGTTAGTCTGAGTCAGCCTGACGATATACCAGGCAATGGCATTCAAGGCGAAACCGATTAAATACAAGTTTGATGTCTCGAGAATAGTGAGAAGTTAGTGGCAACCATATATTTTGCAATAGTTGGTATTCATGCGAAGTTTTACTAGACATCTAATGAAACCTACGAACACATTTCATAACACTGTCATATAAAATGTTTCAACAAGGCAATGGTTTTACCCTAGTTGTGTCATACCACACTTACAAACTTTTTATATTTTCATAAGACTGCTCGACTCCGAAGTACGTATAAATTTGACCTGTCATATACGAGAGTGAAACGACCAAGAGGTCTTTGACTTGCTTATTATTCTGTTGCGATAGCTAGTTAGAGTGCCGCCAACATGCCTAAATGTTCTATCCTGTTCATGTACTGAAGCAAGAACCGGAGCCGATGACTTTACGTGCCCATGCCTCGGAGCACAGTAGCGTTCTGGTAATAGCACACCTAGGTAATCCATCTATGCGGTGACGTCTGTAAATGTTTCTTCATTTTCCCGACAAGTCATGCTATGGGCGTTACGAGTTTCTAAATGAAGGCTGTAAAGATTACCAATGGTGGATTATTTTTGTGTCATAGTAGGCCAACAAGCAGACGGATAGCCTGATGGTAAGCAATTAACACCGCCCATGCACACTTTTTTTTTTGGTCTCTGGCAACACTGGTAGTAAGACGTAAAACTGTGGTTCTCCCAATAATAATTTTATTTTATTTGATTTAATTCATTTTATTAGGTATTATTTGTTTGTTAAGTGCGTATTAGTGTGTTATAATGGTAATTAACTGTTTAATATCATAATTAGAAGTGAATGTTGGTGAATAACACATAGTAAAAATTTTGCAAAGTCATCTGTCAAACGAACTGTTATTTAAAATTCTTTGCATTACTTTTTCTAATATACGAGCAGTTGAGGTAAGTTTACGATATATTGTACATCTAAACAATTTTGCACAAGTAATAAACATCTACTGAACATATCTCGATTGGCCGGCTCATTTTGGTTGGTGACTTACCCAAACCTAAGTGTCATACAATAAGTACTTTATTATTTTTCTCTTTTGTTCTTAAGTTTCTTGCGATCCAATTATTTTAAATCTATTAACAAGATGATGACCAGGAAGGCGCGTCTAGAGGAGGAAAAATTACAATTAACGCTTAAAGAACTTAAGAAATACAAGGATTTGTGTGAGACACTACAAAGTGAGCATGATGACAATGAGAGGGAGATGCTACAGATTTTAGAGAAAAATTGAAAGAATTTATTAAGAACTGAGATGGCAGAAATTCTTTCTCATTTAATTACATCATTAGATGAACGCGATAAATTACAATCAGTTGTAAACAATTTTGACAGTTGTAGTAATGAGTTTGAGACCGCACTCAAGCGCATCACCCAATTAGAGAGCCTCCTAAGTGAGGCTAACAATCATATCAATAGACTGGAGTGTGCAGACCGGTCCATCAAATCACCCACTACACAATCACTGTTTGATGAGCTGGTTGGTAGCGCTCCATCTATGGTTTGTGCCAACTCAAACTCAAACTCAAACATAGAAGAAGTTATTACAATTGACTTAACTAAAGACAATTCAGTTGTTCAAGCTAGTAAAACCATAAACTCAGCAAATAAACTGAAAAAGTATGTTAAGTTGAATAAACAAATTAAGAAAAAGGAAAAGTTATTAAGAAAATTTAGAAATTCAAAGTCAAATGTCAATTATTGCCGAAAGTATATAGCTCTAAAGGAAGATTTGTCTATTTGTATGACTAAACTAGATAATAATCTTATAAAGTATGATGCTGATATCCATTGTCTGCAGACAGAGATAGACCGCTTACAAGATTCCCTATGTAACATGACAAAGAAATATAAATTATCTCAAAATCAAATTAATGAACATATCTTGGCCATGGACGACTTAGTGGATTTGTGTAAATACAATGAGCAAAGACTCATATCATTAACTAATAATAATCAGGCCAATGAACCTAGCCTGACACCACAAAGTTTTTCACAACCTACCAACTTGAAAGATAGTTCTGCTATGTCATCTCAGTCAGCGGTGATGAGTAACAGCTTCATGAATGCTAGCACTTCCCTCTCACATTCACTTACAAAGTCGGATTAGGTTATATGAACTTTACAATGAAAAAACTTTTAATAATAGTCCAGCCTTTATTAATTATGTAAAAAAATATTCAAAAACATTCAGACAAGCTAGTTATGCTGCAAAATCAATTTATTTGAAAAATAAAATCAAATGCGCTGAAAATACCATAAAGGCTACCTGGAATGTCATCAATAACGAAACTGGTAGAGCCAAAGCACGCAGTCGCGACTACCTACTGAATATCAATAATGTGAGTGTTGCAGAGGACTTGGAAGTAGCGACAGAATTTGAAAAATTTTTTGCTCATATACCTATTTTAACTACAGAGTCACTCAAGTCATCTTCCACGTCTGCTGAAATACTACTTAAGGACTGCGTACCAGAATGTGTCACAGCCTTTGAATTTACTGCTGTTACTACTGAAGATATTCTAAAACAATTTAAAACTATTAAGATGAAAAAGACAATGGATTTATGGGGATTGTCAGTAAAGACTGTTTCGTATATTATTACTTTAATTGCTCCACATCTAGCCACAGTGTTCAATGGCTGTGTCGCTTCTGGAACATTTCCTGATTTAATGAAATATAATAAAATTACACCCTTATTTAAATCTGGTGACACATCAGACCCCTCAAATTTTCGACCTATTTGTGTATTGCCAACTCTTAGTAAAATTTTTGAAAAGTTAATACTTAATCAATTGCTTAATCATTTTAATAGTCATAATCTTCTTCACAAGAAACAGTTTGGATTTACGAGGGGTTGTTCAACTACTGACGCAGCAGTTGAGTTACTGAAAAGTATTTTTGCGGCTTGGGAGAAGTCACAAGATGCGTTAGGTATATTTTGCGACTTATCAAAAGCCTTTGATTGTGTACATCATGATACTCATATCAGGAAATTATATCACTACGGCATTAGGAACAAAGCTCTCGATCTCCTGACTTCTTACTTGGGCAACAGAATCCAGAGGGTCGAAGTTAATGGTAAGGCAAATTAGGTATTTACATACCTTATTTTGCTTGACGTTTCGAGACGGTTGCACGTCCCGTGGTCGCAAGCTGACTGGTGTGGCGATGTCACGTCTCCGAGTGCGAGGTAGAAGGTTCTATTTCTACCCCCGGGTCGTTGATATTCGAAGTACCGGCGCAAAACACACTAACCGTATCTGTATATTGAACATTCGCCGACTGCGCGTTAAAGTGGGGTGTTGTTAGCCGAATCACAGGATTCCACGCCGATGACAATTTGAAGCCCTCTTCCCGATTGAAATTTTTATGTTTTCTGATTTCAATCGCTTCACGCACAACTCTTGGGTAAAAGTGGCGTTCCGTGGAGAGGACTTGGGGACGATGAAATTCAATACAGTGATTGGTGCCCGATTGAAGTAAATGTTCCGCAATCGCCGATTTGTTCGTTTGACGGTTCTTTACAGCTGCGATGTGCTCCTTTATACGTTCAACGATAGTCCGCTTCGTTTGCCCTATGTAAGAGCTTCCGCAGCTGCAGTTGATTTTATAGACACCTGGGGTTTGTAGCGGTAGAACATCCTTTGGTGTGCCCACCATGTTGTATACTTTGGCCCCTGGTGTAAATACTGTCGGAATGGAGTAGTTTTCAGGTACAACGACGAATGACGCGGCCTATCAAACGCGATAAACATCCGGCGGTAAATAGACAACCGATCTACATGCCCTACATTAGAGGTGTTACGGATAAAATAGGAGACAAGTTAAAAAACTACTCCATTCCGACAGTATTTACACCATACCTAATTATGTAAAGGACAATCATGAGATTGTGTTGTTCGCGGATGATACATCTTTGATTTTTAACATTAAACGACAACAGGTTAATTTTGACGAAGTAAACAATGCACTCTCTAAAGTTGTTAATTGGTTTAATGTAAATAACCTATTACTTAATAATAAGAAAACGAAACTTTTAAAATTCTCTATGCCTAATGTTAAACTAATAGAAACCAATGTGCAACTTAATAAATCTAGGATTGAGCCCGTCGAGACAACCATGTTTTTAGGTATTATGCTCGACACCAAACTACAATGGGGTCCACATATCAACACGTCATTGAGACTTATAACAGTGCGGTCACGTTACAACTTTTCTCCGTTTTAATATCAAAAAGTGTAGTAAAAAGTTGTCCATTTGTGATATATTACCTAGACTCTAAATAAAGACACTTTATAGAAGCAATTCACATAACTTTTAGACCAGTTGCAGTGTTTTTCTTGTGTTAAATTTAAAATCTAAAGTGAAGTGAGGCGGTACTTTTAAAAGCTTTCATTTTTATTTTATCAATTACTGACACTCATTGAACTCAAAAATAAATCCTTGCATAAATCCTACCCACGGTTTAGCTTTGTGACATTCACCCAACATATTGACAATTTCACGAACTTTCGTAAGCGCTGAGTGGCGGACCGCATAAGGTGTGCGACTCTGTATCATTACGTAGAGCGTCGCAAGTTCAAACCCACGAGGACCCGCAGACGTCTTTTTGAAGTATTTCTACATACGTTGTTACTAGTAACAATGTCGGAGTGCGATATATGTAGACTGACAATCAAACAAATCGAAAAGATTGTTTGTGTGAAATGTAGCAAAGTTTATCACTATTTGTGTGTCAATTTGAGTGCTACAACATTCAAAAGAATGAATAAAATTGCACGTTCGACTTGGAACTGTCCGAGTTGTTTACCTAAGCAACATATCAAGTCTACAGATACAGTGGCAGATAGCTCCGATGATGAACTTAAGAACAATGACATCAAGCGTATTATAAGAGAAGAGATTAGGCGCACAGTGCGCCTAGAAGTCAAAGTTATGATTCGTGAGATTAGATCTGAGCTGGATGATATACGTACACAATTAGAAGAATTAAAATCATCAAGTTCATTTGACATCGCTCAGGTTAATGATTTGAAAACGGAGATTCAACAAATAAAACAGGAAAATACCGAACTTCGAACACAAAACGCAGCCTTGCATAGAACTATGGCACAATTTAAGTCGCAACTAAACACCCTGGATCAAAATGCGCGTGACGCGAATCTTGAAATACATGGCTTACCTGAGAGCAAAGCTGAAGTACTACCGCAAATTGTCAAACAAATGTCTACGGTTGTGTCGTATTCGCTTAATGAAAGTGATATAATGAAATGCGTGAGAGTAGCCAGTATGAATAACAACAAATCGCGCCCACGCTCCGTGATAGTGAAGTTGCGTAGTCCAAGATGCCGGGACGAATTATACTCAGCGGTCACCAAGTACAATAAAGCTCACCCTGATTGTAAGCTGAACACATCTCTTCTGGGCTACGCAGGGGTCACCCAGCCTATTTATGTATCGGAACACCTTTCTCCGACGTATAAAGCATTGCATGCCGCTGCACGACTTAAAGCTAAAGAAAAATCTTACAAGTTTGTTTGGGTTCGCTACGGAAAAATATTTGTTTGCAAAAACGAACATTCGGGCAGTATACTTATTAAAGATGAACAAAGTTTAGATAAAATTGTTTAAATTTATATTAAATCATTTAAATAGGCCACGTTTAAGATATAATCAACTTTAAAATGGATGGTATATCGATATTTTATCAAAACGTTAGAGGTATGAAAACAAAGTCTCAAGAAATATGTTTGTCAGTTCTTAACTCGGATTACGATATAATATGTTTAACAGAAACGTGGTTAAATGACTCCTTTTTTTCATCAGAATACTTTGATCAAAGATATACTGTAATACGTCGTGATAGAGACGACCTATTCAAACAAATGTATTCAAAAGCTTTTGGTGGCGGGATATTAATAGCTATTAGTAATAAGTTAAATTTAGTGCATAAACCCGAGTGGCAAACCTCAATAGAAGACCTATGGGTAACTATTAGTACGGGTAGTGTCTGTATAAACCTTTGTCTAGTCTATTTGCCATCTTATATACCTTGCCATGCGCTCGAAACATTTTTAACTAAAGTTGAGGAAGTATGTTTTCTATATACTGATCGCACTACATTAATTATCGGTGATTTTAATCTACCAAACATAAAGTGGCTTCAGTCCAGCGATCCGTTTCTAGGGGCTAACGAAGCTAAATCTCTAGCATTTAAGGATTTTATTAATATAACTAGCTTTAAGCAAATAAATAGTATTTGTAATGATTCGGGGAATATTCTGGACCTAGTTCTTGTGGATGAAAGCTGTAATTTATCTGTCTCAAAAGCTTCACCTTTGAGTAAGAGTGATGTGCACCATCCGCCACTAGAGCTGGTATTTCATAAAGCTTCATATTCCAACTTGAGACAGAATACTTTGCCCACTAAGTATTTATTTGGCAAAATGGATTACGAAGCCTGTATAGCGGACCTATTACTAATTAATTGGGAGGAATATCACAGTTTAAATTGCAATGAATTTGTGCTATTGTTCTATAATAAATTGTGGGAAAAAATTGCTACATACACTCCCATAAGAAAGCATAAAAATAGTAGTTATCCGGTATGGTTCTCCCATTCGCTAATTAAAATACTTAGAGAAAAACATAAATATAGAATAAGATATAAAAAATATCAAAATCCCAGAGACTACGACACGTTTACTTGCTTACGCGCCCGCGCAAATGCTACTTTAAAAGACTGTTTCAGAAACTATATACAAAAAATAGAAAATGATATTACAACAAATGTAAAGGCATTCTGGCGATATACTAAATCCAAAAAATCCTTCACAGGTATTCCTAATCAAGTTTATTACGGCGATCAGTTACGGCAGGAAGGATTAGGTGTTGCCGAACTGTTTGCGACATATTTTAGCTCGGTGTACAATAGTAGTCAGAAACCAATTAATTATACCCTCCCTTCATCAATATCCAACTGTTGCCTCTCATCTATATATGTCACAGAGAATGATATCAAAAAAAGTATAAAAAATTTAAATCTTAATAAAGGATCTGGTCCTGATGGTCTGCCGCCTATTTTCATTCGTATGTGTAGTGATGCTCTGATCAAATCGCTACAGATCATATATAATAAATCTCTTAGAGAGGGTACATTCCCAGACTTATGGAAAATTGCAAGTATTATACCTGTTTATAAATCTGGTGATAGAAATAATGTAACTAATTATAGACCAATTTCTATTATATCACAATTTGCTAAAATTTTTGAGGGCCTTATATACAACATTGTGTTCAATCATCTGCGTCATGTGATTAGTGAAAGGCAGCATGGGTTTGTAGCCAACCGTTCTACGTTGTCTAATTTATTAATTTATACACACTTTATAACAAACGCTTTTGAATCTAGGGGACAAGTTGATGCTATTTATACAGATTTTGCGAAAGCGTTTGATCGCGTGGACCATTCAATTCTTGCCTTGAAGCTAAATCATGTCGGAATTCATGGATCGTTACTCAGATGGTTTGAGAGTTACATTTGTAATCGTTCTCAATTGGTTACACTAGCTGGCTACGAATCGACACCATTTACTCCAACTTCTGGTATTCCACAGGGTTCTAAACTCGGCCCTTTGCTCTTCTTAATATTTATAAATGATCTATTAGAATTGTTAAAATGTCAGTGTCTTGCTTATGCAGACGATTTGAAAATATACTGTAGAATAAATTCATTAGGAGATTGTCTTAAATTACAACAGGATTTAAATACCCTGAGCCAATGGTGTGTAGACAATAATATGTCACTCAATGTAGGAAAGTGCCAGTTTATAACTTTTACAAAAAAAATCAATTATATAAAATTTAATTATCATGTCGACGGGCGTTACCTGAATAGAGTTTCAGTAATTCGGGACCTAGGAGTACTGCTAGATTCTGCACTAACTTTTCGCGAACATATAGACAGCATAACTACGAGGGCTAAGAAAACACTAGGATTTATATTCCGAATGTCAAAACCATTCCGGCACAATAGAAGCATTATTTTGATATATAATGCATTGGTGAGAAGCTCTTTAGAGTACTGCTCAGTGATATGGGCTCCATATTATGCGACTCATATAGATAGTGTGGAATCGGTTCAGATGCGTTTGGTTAGGTATTTATGTATAAAAAATGGTCTACGTAAAAATATCCCAAATTATAGTGATAGACTAAAGCACTTCCACATGTTGAGCTTACAAGAAAGGCGAAGCTGCTCTAGTTTATTAATTTTACACAAAATTATTAATGGTTGTATGGATTCACCATTGATTAAATATTTTAACCTTAGAGTTGGCACACGAATAATGCGTCATCATCGCATCTTCGATATACCAATGTCGACTCTGGACGTAACCTTTAATAGTCCCATAACGCGTATGGCAAGGCTGTATAATGAGTGGAGCGATACAATAGACAATACCATTGACGTATTTTCAATGAAATTTGTATCATACAGACGCTCTCTAATAAATCATTATTTGCATAAACCTTATGATTGATATATGTAGGTATGTACTCACTTTTGAATTTTTTTATTTATTTTAGATGTTGTTTTTTTATGTTTTGAAATTACCCTTGTATAGTAAAGTTAAAGTCTCACTTCTGAAGCTATGATTAAATGCCATGCATACCTATTACCTGTAAATCGCTAAATATGTACCTATTTATAAGATATTCTTGTATTACATCTAGTGATTAAACTGTTGGTGTGCTTATGAATAAATAAATAAATAAATAAATAAATAAATATTGAAAGGCTATCGGGCAAACTCAGTTCTGCAGCTTATGCAGTTAAGACAATTAGACGCCTTACAGATTTAGAAACAGCTAGAATGGTTTATTTCAGTTATTTTCATAGCTTAATGTCGTATGGGATTCTTCTCTGGGGGAGTGCTGCAGACCTAAATACAATATTCGTTCTACAGAAAAGAGCTGTAAGTGGAATGTATAACCTCGGTCCAAGAGTTACTCTAAGAGAAAAATTCAAAGAAATAAACATTCTAACTGTTGTATCACAATATATTTATGAAAATCTGTTATATGTACATAAAAATATTGACAAATTTACTAAAAAGTGTGATATACATTCTGTAAATACGAGACACAAGAATAATCTGGTAGTTCATAGCACTCGTCTCCACAAAATAAGTAGCTGTTTTATGGGGCAATGTATACGCTTTTATAACAAGCTCCCTTATAATTTAAGAAACTTATCTATAAATAAGTTCAAAATAATTGTTAAAGCGAAATTATGTTCAAAAGCATACTATAAAATATCTGAATATAAAGACGACCAAAACGCTTGGGATTGAGTTGTTCTAATTCGGCACACAAAAATAATTGTATAAAATGCTTTTTTTTAATGACGTTTCGTAAGTACTTGCAAAGTTTATACGAAATAAAGAAGTATTTCATTTCATTTCATTTCATTTCATTTGTGGGTGTCTATGGGCGTTGTGAGTCACGAGTTCGTTGTCGATCTGAATGGGAAAAGGAAAAGCGGAAGGGCATAAAGGATTGTAGGCATAAACTTATACTTACAGTGTACTTCGACGTGATACCGCCGGCTGACTGTGGGCGGGACGCCATTACTGGCGATGCAGTAGTACGCACCCATGTCGGTGCGCTGGACATGTGCGAGCTCCAATATCTCACCCCTGAACATGTCTACCACTGGAAAAGAAAATTATATTTAATATTTTAAGAATAACACACACAGTACTTATAGAATAGCATTTTTTTCTTTACTTCATAAAGGTTAAGGTTGCCTATTAGTAATTTGTTGACAAGAAAATTGTGTTCTTGCTAACGAAATCTGTAGAGCCTAGAGCTTTTGTGTCTAGCGAGTTAACGGTAGTATTATTTTGGTTGGGATTGAATTCCTGTCACCTTAACCAGAAATCCATTAAACTATCGCCATTTTAAATTATATTATTACACAAATAAGTTATTTACCTACGGAAAAACCCATTAACACTTTGCCCGACCTGGGAATCGAACCCGAGACCCGATCCCACGCGCACATTTATGCCACGAGACCAACGATGCAGTTTTTCTGTTAGGAAATTCTCAGTAGCAGCACGGAGTCCGGTAATGTGCCTGGTACAGCAATAGGCTCGCCCCCTATTACGTGGGACGTGAAAACTCATGGCGAATTGTGGGTGTAATATTACACGTCTGCCTATCCTTTCGAGGATACAGGCGTGAGTCTATAAATAAAAAAAAGTTATTTACAAAAAGGTTTATGATAATCATAAACATTTTTGACTACAATTGCAGTGCCTTATAAATAATATAAAGAACACGACGTAGAAGCATTTTTATTAAAAATCGGCTGTCTTGAAATTTAAATAAAACAGAAATTTAAAAAACGAATTTAATTTTAGAGCGTCAATAATGTACTCAAAATATAATTTTACTCTGGGAAGAGGAAGATAAAGAGGATATAGAGGAAGCTTTATTGCATGTTCTTATCAAAAGAGGTCATCTATCTAAGGATTAGATGAGGTGTTCCTTTTTGGTTTTCAGTTGGCAACCTTCTTAAGTGACTCACGGACGAGGGTAAAGGGATCTGTGGGAAAGACATACGATAAATATTTAACATAATATCAGGTTTTTAAAGTTTTATTAAGTTTTGTTTGTTTTTCGTGTGTGTGTGTGGCCAACTCTAGTGTCAAAGTTTTTCAGACCGCCCGAAGGCCCCCGACGTGGCCTAAGCACTCTTATCCTAAGACAAGAACCGGGACCGACAGCTTTACGTACCCTCCGAAACACGGTAGCGCTCAAATGTAAATGCCACACTTGGTCACCCATCCAAGTGCAGACCTGTGCAAGCGTTGCTTTACTTTGCCGATCTGAAGGACAAGCTAAGTTTCGCTATGAGCGCTACTTTGTGTTCAATTATAATTAAAGAAAAGGAGCTGAGATTCAGTATTAATTTCCATACTCTTGCATTGAACATATATGACCAATGAAAAATGTATTCATCATAATAAAAAAATACGATATAGATATTTTAGAATTTGTACTGAAGAACCATCTCTATAGCGTCAGCTTTTAATCAGAAATTCCGATTTACACAGTTCCAAGAATAATTTCGAATTAGAAAGGTAGGTGTAATATCCACATGTCTCAGGCTATTTTAAACGCTCTTGGAATAGATCGCTATGGCTTGTGCATAAGATTTTGTAGGGACCGTCAGAGACCTAATGTAGTGCTTTAGATCAAATTTCTTAAAAATATATATTAAAGTAATTTATGAGTATGAATTGTATTGATGCTTACTAAGCGCTACTTTAAAAAAGACAAAATGTTTTAATATAATAATTATTTCACATTGTATCTTATTTTAGCGGAGATTTATCCTATACGTACACATAGTTCTGAACAAACTAATTTCAGGATAATTATTAGTAATTAATAAAACGTTGTAGACTTTCAAATATTCTTTGGTATTGTAGCTAAAACACTGAATCTTATGTGTCTATCTCTTAAAAGCCTTTTTATTCGGGTACATTCAACAAATTTAGGAGTCTTACATTGAATAATAAATTACGTAATTAATGCAAAAGGTTAAAACACATACAAAAATAAACCACACGTGGGAATATTTTATGAACTAAAAGATTTTCAGGATTGCTGATAAGGATCTACAGAGGATTTCACTGACACAGATTTATTTTAAGAATACATGTAAATGTCACCGCGTGTATAGATCTCAAACAGGGCCTGTGCAAACCACGTTTTTTAAACGCGCCGTCGACGCGCGTTTGTAGTGATACAGACACAATACGTACGCAAGTCAGACGCAGCCTGTAGACCTTTGCACACCTGTATAAATTCAAATACGCGTTTGAATCGATACAAACGCTCTCAGATTATAGAACAAGAATCAGATGGAGCGCGCGGAACAGTTGCGTGGGGCCACTGAAGCAAATACAAATTGAAAAGAGAATACAAATCCGGCTCAGTGCGATACGAAGCATCGTACAGTTCACGCGCCCCGATCAACTCAACTTTTAAATTCATAAAATACCGTCATGCGTTTTTAAACATTGTAAAATTTGTTTCCAAAAGCAAAAACAGAAAGGTAGAATATCTTTTCACAGTTATCTATGGATTATTTGACTGTTTCATAATTTAATTTCGATAAAATTCGTATTTCTGCAAAAAAAGTGGGTGTGGGTCGTTGTGGCAACAGTGGGTCACACTTTTTTTTTAAGTCAAATAACTCCGTAACTGTAAGAGATAAATACGTTAAATTCTGTAAGAAATGGAACGCAACATAATTTAGTTCTTTCGGTTACCGGCACCGCATCTCGGCGCCACTGAGTTTTTTTTACTTGTCAACGTTGTCGCTTCGCTCATGTACATTTTTTTTATTGTATTCGCTTTTCACGATTGGAAATATAGAAACTGTATCAAAATATCCGTGCTTTATTCATTGATCGCCACTTTCCTACATGGTAGCAGAGCATGGTTACCTTGAATAAAGTAATATCAGTGATATCGAAGTTTCTCGAAAGAAATTGCGCCGGCCATTTCAAGATCAAGATTACGCAGAGAGCACGTGGCCGCCATGAATTCGCATAATATGTTTCATCTGGAAAAATTGAACGGTCGCGATAATTTTGCCACCTGGAAGTTCAGCGCCAGAACCTACCTTAAACATGAGGGACTATGGAATTGTGTGGAACCCGTAGCAGGACAGGTAGTAGATCCGGCGAAGGACATCTTAGCTAAGTCGAAGCTGATTTTATTGATCAATTCTCAGAACTATGTGCACATACAGGATTGTAAAACCGCAAAAGAGGTATGGACTAACCTCCACAAAGCTTTTGATGATAATGGACTTACTAGAAAAGTAGGTTTACTTAAAGAATTGATCAACACTTCACTTGAGTCTAGCAGTAGCATTGAGGAGTATGTGAGCAGGATTATGAAAGCAGCTCATAAATTACGGAATATAAACTTCGAAGTTGATGATGAATGGCTTGGCACGCTAATGCTGACTGGTCTGCCTGACCAGTACAAGCCCATGATGATGGGGCTCGAGAGCTCGGGTGCAAAGATAAGTGCAGACTTAGTTAAGACCAAACTATTGCAAGAAGTAGAAGTTACAGATTCAAATAGTGCGCTTTACTCACATGGAAAAAGGGGCAAACACGAAGCCCAGAAGTCTAAGGCAATTAAAGGACCCCGTTGTTACAATTGCAATGGATATGGGCATTTTGCAAGATATTGTTCTATAAAGAAAAAGAAGGAGCATCAGAAAAAAAGAGGGTACAAGCTTCGCTGCAGCTTTTTCAGCCACAATTGGAGAAAACAATAAACAATGGTATATTGATTCTGGTGCATCCATGCACATGTGCAGTCATAGGGAATGGATGTACAATGTCCGCGAACCAATTGTGAAAACAATAACAGTGGCCAACAGTCAACCTTTGCTAGTGGAGGCTGCTGGTGAAATAAGTATAAACATAGCACAAGGAGGTAAAATTCAATTGAAAAATGTATTATTTGTGCCCGAACTTGCAGCTAATTTGATTTCAGTCAGCACCATTACAAAAAATGGCTTCAAAGTTGTCTTCAACGATAAGGGATGTAATGTGAATGATGCCAATGGAAAAACTATATGTTCAGCTACATTAAAAAATAAATTATATATTCTCGACATGCAGTCCATGGAAGAAACTCACTTGGCTGCCAGTATTTCTAGCTCTAGTGATATAAGGTTGTGGCATCTTAGGATGGCACATCTTAATGTTTCAGATTTGCAGAAGTTGCCAAGCTGTGCTGAGGGAATTGTGCTAAAAAGAGGTGACCAAATTACAATGCAATGTTCAAGTTGTCTTGAAGGAAGGCAGACAAGGCAGCCTTTCAAAAATGTTGGTACAAGAGCTTCAAAGCCGTTGGAATTAATACATTCAGATTTGTGCGGACCAATGGAAAGTACATCATATGGAGGTATGAAATACTTTATTAGTTTCATTGATGATTACAGCAGAATGGTACATGTGTATTTCACTAAAGATAAGCTAAGTATTTTAGATATATTTAAGGATTTTAAACGAAGAGTTGAGAATCAACTAAGTACTAAAATTAAAACATTAAGAACCGATAATGGTAAAGAATACTGTAATTTTAATTTTGAGAGATACTTAGCTACTTGTGGAATTATACATCAGACATCAACTCCATACAGTCCTCAGCAAAACGGATTAGCGGAAAGAATGAACAGAACTCTTGTTGAAAAGGCTAGATGTATGATATCTAATGCTAATCTTGAGAAGCCTGTATGGGCTGAAGCCATTGCTACAGCTGCTTATATTGTAAATAGGTCACCAACCAAAGGCCTTGAAGGCACTACTCCATATGAAATGTGGACTGGATGCAAACCAAAACTGTCTCACATGAGAATATTTGGTTCCGAGTCAATGGTGCATATCCCTAAGGAAGGAAGACAAAAGTGGGATAAGAAATCCCAAAAGATGATCTTCGTTGGATATTGTGAGAGCACAAAAGGATACCGTGTTATGCACCCCAAGACACATCAGATAATAAAGAGTAGAGATGTTGTATTTTTTTAAAAAGCTAGTCTATGTGATGAAATTCTTATTTCAGCCCAACCAACTGGAGAGAAGAAATTAGAGATTTCAGAAAGGTCGAAAAATTGTAGTACAAAGCAAGATGAGCCAGACAATACTACCCAGCCGACATGTAGTCTGGAAAGGATTGATAATGAAACTGCTAGCGAGTATGAGACTGACACAGCTGATGACCTTGATGAAACATACACTCCTCCAAAGCAAATTTCAACTGTGGAGGAAAGACCCAGTAGCATCACACTGAGACCACGTAACAGAGCTGATAAAAAGGGTATGTTGTGTTTTTATACAAATTTTACTGATCCTCAAACAGTAAAAGAAGCACTGTCATCCCCAGAAGCTAATGAATGGAAACAGGCTATGGATGATGAGATCAAATCTTTGATAAAAAATTAGACATGGAATGTGGTCGACCTTCCTTTAGGGAAAACTGCATTACCCAACAAATGGGTGTTTAAAAGAAAAACTGATCAACAGGGAAATGTCATACAATACAAAGCTAGACTTGTCATAAAGGGATATGCACAGAAAAGGGGTGTGGACTACCAGGAAGTTTACTCTCCGGTTGTAAGATGGACATCCATTAGATATTTATTTGCTCTAGCTGCACAGCAAGACCTTCATATACATCAAATGGATGCTGTCTCCGCCTTTTTACAGGGATCAATTGATACGAATATCTATATGATGCAGCCTGAAATGTATAAAAATGGTGATGAGGTTTGTCATTTAAAGAAGTCAATTTATGGACTCAAACAAGCAAGCAGGTTATGGAATGTGAAACTCAGCAAAGTTTTAAAGGAAATGGATATTCAACAATCAAAAACTGACCCATGTGTTTATTATAACATAAATAAGGGAATTTACATTGCCATCTGGGTTGATGATATTTTGTTATTTGCTTCTCAGGAAATGACATTAAATGACATACAAGAAGAACTACAACAAAAGTTGAATATGAAAAATCTAGGTGAGGTGAGCCAATGCCTGGGTCTTAATGCAACCAGAACTAAAAATTATATTATGTTAGATCAAGAAAAATACATCAAAGAGATATTATCTAGATTCAAAATGTCAGAATGCAAAACTGTTAATACACCTGTGGAAGTGGGTCTTAAATTTGGTGAAAATACAGAATATGAAACATTTGACTGCCCATATCAACAGGCAATTGGGAGTCTCTTATATGTCGCTCAAGGAACCAGACCAGATATATCATACATAGTAAATGCTCTAAGTAGATATAACAAGCAACCGAAGTCAGAGCATTGGATTGCAGTGAAGAGAATTATGAGGTACTTACAAGGCACAAAAGATTACAAGCTCACATATACCAAGAATGGTAATGAAGAAATTTTAGGCTATTGTGATGCCGATTGGGCATGTGACACCCAAGACCGGAAATCATGCACCGGTTACGTTTTCTTGTTTCAGGGAGCAGCAATATCATGGTGTTCCCGCAAGCAGCAGACCATTGCCTTATCAACTGCAGAGGCCGAGTACATGGCCATGGGGACCGCGGCGCAGGAAGCACTTTGGTTGAGGCAGCTGCAAAGCGAACTTGGGTGCGGCTCCAACACATTGCTTATATACAGTGACAATCAGAGCGCTATCAAGTTATCTGCAAATGATTGTTACTTACCGAGATCGAAACACATAGACATTAGATACCATTTCCTTAAGGATCATGTTATCAATAAAGAATTAAAGTTTTGTTATGTTAAGGGTTGTGAGAATATATCTGATATTTTAACTAAAGCGACAACTGTAGAAAAACATATGTATTGTGTAACTAATATGGGTTTGCGTTCCGGGGTGGATGTAAGAAATGGAACGCAACATAATTTAGTTCTTTCGGTTACCGGCACCGCATCTCGGCGCCACTGAGTTTTTTTTACTTGTCAACGTTGTCGCTTCGCTCATGTACATTTTTTTTATTGTATTCGCTTTTCACGATTGGAAATATAGAAACTGTATCAAAATATCCGTGCTTTATTCATTGATCGCCACTTTCCTACAAATTCAAATAATAGATAAGTAAGTTACTTAGCTACATTTTAGTTCAAAGGTTTCTTAAAAATCTTTTCAGGTTATTAAATATTTTTTTTTTTTTATTGATTTTTGATCCACTGTGCCTTTAGGTGGGTACACAGTGGATCTATCCTGAGAGAACAGTGAATCACGAGGATTTTGGAATACAAAAAGATAGGTAATTTCTAATATTTTTAAATTTTTTATCAAATCAGTTTTTAGGTTATAATTAACATAATCAGACTTCAATACTTAAGCAAAATATACTTATATGATTATAACCAATTACAGCTCTTTTAGCTGTAAATGTACAATTACAATATTTATTTTGGCCCTTCACAAACTTGGTGACATTTGGTTGTTGTAACTTTTTGATAAGAATGATAATATTCTAAGATCTTTGATTAAATATATAAGAAGTGTTCATAAAAAAACAGCAAAACTGAATATTAACTAATAACAAAAAATAAGCACTCATTGCTCCTTAAACTATTTTAAGCCTTCAGGTTTTGACCTTTATCATAACAATTTAACATGGCACTTAAGTTTTTTATTGCTTCTTTTATTCATTTTATGGAAAATAAAACGTCTACAGTGACACCCGTCACATTTATTATAGTTATCGTTTTCGTGCATGGGCACAGTGGGTCTACCCTCTGTATACCACTGATGCCATTTTAATTTTATGACGCAATAACAGAAAAGTTTACTGTGATGATAATCCTTAACGTACTATCAAATGAGGTCTTAATAACCATTTATAGCATTAAAATTTTAACTCAGGGAATAAGATCAATAGTTAAACACCAGAAAAGAACAAAACTAACGTTTTTTTTTTTACTTTTCACCCGTAAAACACAAATTGATTTCTGTAACGCACACCACAGTACAGACCAGCGCACTGACTGGTGGTGGAGCACGAGTCTATTGCGAAAGGGACGCAGCTATTGCCTTACTCTTTCTGTCCAATATCGCATTGACTCATGTGTGCCCCTTTGACTCACTGTTGGCATAATGACCCTAAGTGTTGCCAGTTTACGTCGACGCCGTTTTCCCTGTATTATGGAAAATGCACTTGTCAATTGATTCATGTAATTTGTAATAAGAATTGTCATGTTAATGAAAAATATATTAACATAGTAAAAAAGTATATTTTAGATATATCTTTATTAGCAAATATTGTTATAGGCTTTCCAATATGTATACATTGTTTTGGGCTCGATTCCTATATGATCCAAATATTCATGTACTTAATGTGTAGAAACAGAAATTATTGATTTAAGGCATTAATTTTTTTTAATAGCTTACGTTGTCCCACTCCTGGGCAAACGTTTCCCCCAAATCTTTCCAGGTATGCTTGTCGCACATAATCTCAAGTCAGCTCTTGTGGTAGGCGTCTAGGTCATTTCGCCACCTGTTTCGGGGCCGGCCTCGGCGATGTCGTCTATCCTCTGGTACCCACAGTGTTGATACTCTTGCCCAACAAGCCTCGTACACACGGCTGACGCTGCTTGCCCAGTACCATTTGAGACTGGCAGCCTTTCTTCCCACGTCTTTGATGCCTGTAGAACGCAGCTCGGTGTTCCGTATCCTGTTTTTAAGTTTAAGATCCAGGATGCTGCGTTCTATGGCTCTTTGGCAGACCGCTAGGTGAAGCTGGGTAGGTGACCAGGCTTGAGAACTGTACGTTCAGTCAGAATAAACAATCATATCCATGAGTTTGCGCTTGTAATATTTATATTTTTTTAAAGAGTAAAATTAGTTTTGTCTACAAATCTTAGTATTTATACTTTATTGTGTACTTGACAAAATTTCGCCTGTTTATGAATACCTTTACAAGGGTGAGGGAATTGGTCTATATTCACTTGTATAGTGTACGTCGCGTCGCTTTCATTAATGTTCACTGTCTCCGGTGCATGAATATTATACTTAATGAAATCTATTACAGTTATACAGTAAATTATTCAAGACCGCAAAGTAATGTCAGTATAACTAAACTGCCATAAAAACATTACAAATCTATGTGCAAAAGAGTGGGAGATTGTCCGTATGGTGACGGATTAAGAATACGAAGCCGACGGAGGGAGCATATTATGCAGAGAACAGCACTGTAAGATAAGGAAAACTTGATACAAACCCAATACCAACCGGTTTGGCCAGTGTGGTATAGGTAGCCAATTCTTCCTTTCAAAGAAGAGTCCTAGTTCAGCCGTGGACTGTTAAAGGCTGATGATGATGAGTGGGAGATTATTCATAATCTGGCAACTTTACACGCACATAGACGCTCGTGTCCGTACAGTGCAGTCGCCAAATATCACGCACACGTAGCTGTCAACGTGCCTCACTTTGATGAATGTGCTCCATCTGCCTTTTGTTCTAATAATCTGAGCAAACGCTATACTAACGCGCGCGTGTATCGATACAGACGCGCCGGTGCCGCGCGTTTGTATCGATAAAAACGACAACAAACTGCTCTGTAGGATAAAAGCGCGCCGTCGACGCGCGTTTCTAAAACGCGCGTCGACGGCGCGTTTAAAAAACGTAGTTTGCACAGGCCCTTACGGCCGGTTTCTGAATTGAGAATTTCAGCTTTAACCAGTTGAAAATTTTTCATTATACCTCCATGACGGCCACCATGGAGGTATATAGAATTATGCCTCCATGGAGGCCACGGTGAAATTATTTGGATTGATTTAACACGGAAATCTCTTATTTGGAACGGATGGATGAAAGAAGAAATACGAAAGGAGTGTATCGTGCGAGAATGAATGGAAATATCGGTAAGGCGTCCCTTACCGATCCGGGCGTCCGCTAGGCGTACGCCGACCAAATAGGTGACGTACTGAAAAGGAAACCGAAGCATGTGGCGTTCTATAGTCTCTGCCTACCCCAATGGGAGACAGGCGTGACGATATAGATAGATCTCTTATTTATATTTATAATGGAAAAGGTGAAGAAGAGATCTTCCAATTACACTAAAGATGAGAAACGAAAAAATAAAAAAAAACTGGTGGAGGTTCATTTACTCCAACACTTTCCGATACTGATCACCAGCTCGTATCAATAAATGATCAAATCAGACCAGATTCAAAGCTAAACGAAGACATAAATTTATTAAAAATAAAATGAAAAAAAGTTTTCTACAATTTTTGCCCTCAAGGCAACATTTTGATTAACTTTCTATCCCTTCCCTATTTGATCCTGAACTGAAATGACTAGAATTTTAATCGTAGTTCCAAATATTTAATAGTCTTTGAACCTTAGAGTATACATTAGTTGAACATTATTTTCTATAAATTATGTTTGACGACCTTCTTGTTGTGTACCTAGACGTCAGTATGATGTACCCACTGCTTGACAACCAAGGAGCAAGTATATATGGAGGGAGCATTTCAAAAAGAGTAGAAATCGTATATGCATCTCTTTTCTCTCTAATTACAGAAATGCATATGTTCGAGTGTGATAGCCATAGAGCTTTTATACAGCCTTGAATGACATATGCCAAAAAAAGAATTATGTCATGTCGATGTTCATCCAGCTGGAGTGAAAGCCGTGTCGAAATAAACTGTAATTTTAATTGCTACAAAATATAATTGTGGATATTATCACTTTTAAACATTAAAAAATTACCATAGTTTGTAGTGCCGTCGAATGTAAAAGCCGAATGGGACTATTGACCGAAAATGGTCAAAAAATATCTTACCACCGGTAAGCCATAATAAGTAAAATTGTAGATATCTGCCGTAATAATTCTACAATGATATTTGTAAAGCTTATACTTAAAGATAAAGATAATGACCACCGTTGACACATATTTTTATTCCATTAGTCACAATGAAATAAATATAATAGAAATATTTCGATAAAAATATGAGGATAGTGTTGTAATACAATTGTCAGTTAGAAAACCAGTTTCTGAAAGATTATAATTTGAATAATTGGTTATTAATTGTGATTCTTTGTAGATTTCCAAAGAATGAAGATTTGAAACTAGATTGGGTCCGAAATATGAGAAAGGGAGAATGGCAACAGTCCAATTCTTCTAAACTTTATTCGCTTTATTTTGTGTCTGCTTGTTATCAAGAAAGATTTCAAAAAAAAGTTTTGCATTCTTATGCTGTGCCTACTATTTTTACTAACCAGATATCTAATACTGAGGTTTAAACTTCTACTTTATTATTATTAACTTATATTTTTGTCAATCAATATATACCAACATTGCAACTGTTAAAATATGCTATAGTAATCATATATACATTTATGTATATCATAAACAGATTTGTGTTGTAATTTTCAGAAATGTCCGAAATAATGAAACCTTATTTTTAGAAGTGATAATAAAGCTTCAAGAGAGAACATGGCTTGCACTTCTGGAACTCAGGATGAAAATATTGTTCGTAAATGTTAACTGTTTCCGTTCATGTACATCCCATTTTGGTAACTTATACATATAGTATATAACATATCGTATCACACCTGCCGGGCAGTTATCGTGTGCGTCACTTTGTAAACGATTTCGACTAATAAATAATCGATTTTGAATATTTTGACTTTTTTTTTCAATTATTTTCCAATACCAGTGTCACAAAGAATGAGAACATAAAATAACTTGCTGATTGCAAATGCACTGATCAGTGCGAGACATAATAGATTTTAATTGTGTCTAACTGTCTAGTCGGTATTGCAACATTCAACTAGTTAAATATACATAATAGCGCAGTTTTTCACTCCTTCAAAAATTGTATTTATGTTGCAGTGTTGTTAATTTAAGGGAAATTAAAGGTAATTATTTTCTGTCGGATAAAAAAATTGACAAATTGTGATACCGAGCAATGCTAAACTGCGCTGTATACTGTTCCTATCTAGGTATAATCGAACACCCCCCCGTGGGATCTCCACCTTGTCGTGGTGGGGGGGCTCAGTAACCGTGGATTGGTTACCCGCGGTGAAGCTAAGAGGGATCCAGAAGCGGACGCTCCGCGTGGGCTTGACGGGGTCTGCGCAGGATGCGTCCAACGGTGCGGGTGCGGGGGACAGTTTTGTCTGTCCCTCGCAGTCGGGCGCAGTCGCGGGAGGAGAGGCGTGTCGGTGTTGCGTTGCCGCGCGCCCTATCTCCCGCGACCAAATGGGGGCGCACCATCGTTGCGTCGCGGTGGGGCCGCAGAGGAAGAGGAGATGCGGTGTTGCGTTGCCGTCCTCCCTATCCTCTGCGGCCGCTGGGTGTTTTGGCGGCGGAGCCCAACACCGTCATCCGCCGCCAAGGGGGTTTCGTTCGGGGCCCGCCTGACCATCTGGCGGGCCAATACCCGTCGGGGGGTAGCGACGAATGCTTATGTGAATCCCTACCCTCCGACACACGGGTACATGAGGAACACGGGTTGGTTTTTAGTCAGTAAGACTCCATGAGGATTTTCCAACCCGACACCAAAAAAAAGGTATAATCGAACAACTTTCCGCTAGATCACAATAAGGGTGAGAATCGGTCAGCAGGACATCGTCGCTTCCAGTGCTACTTTACACAAATATTGATATTCATATACAAAACCAGTTCCTAGTGTGCCTCGACTCTATGAGCGAGCCTAGGGATTTTTTTTCAAACTGGTCCACCGCCGACTTGTATGATTGCAACATACCTGGAGGATTCGTTTACAAATAACAAGTAACCTACTTATTGTACAATGTACGGTTAAGACAACACTTCATTTTATTGTAATGCAAATACTTTATATTATTTGGAAATTTCTGAAATGCGAATCATCATAGAGGTGGATAAAGTATACTCTGACCACCAGTTTGAAGTGGATACTTGAATTCCTCTTGTGAATAAGCGGTAGGAGAGGAGCATCGCGAAGGACATTGTCAATTCGATTTCCGACTTCGTAATTTTATGAGAAAAATTTAATTTACGATTAATATTGCATTATTATTTCAGCCAAAATACTATATTTGCTGGACATAAGACATGTCTCCTCAAGATAGTAATCATATCTTATTATTACATCTCTTTTTACAGTATTTGCTTCTTTGTAGGCACCAAATTACTATACTCTAAATAATAGCTCGTAAAATAATATACTACTGGTATATTACTTAATCAAATGCTTATATTGTCTCTACATACCAATTATATACCAATACCAATCAAAGATGAATACATGAGTACATCACTAATGACAGTCATTTCTTCTTTTGAAAAAATTGCGACATGAGTATTTCAAGAGGTAATAAATACATCTGTCTCGGTTACAGATATGAAATTTTATACAAGTAAAAAGAAATAACGATAGGTTTCTTATTTATGCTTAAAGCTATCACTCCATATATATTTGCTCCTAACCGTTGTGTGAACAGTTTGACAAACTGGCCGTCATATTACTCGTGATCACGGGTTAATAGGCCAAAGTTGTATAATTAAATATTTCTCAATTTATCAGTGCTAAGTAAGGTTTGACAAATGTCAAATGTTTTCAGAAACGCGAATATAGAGTTGAGATGGAGCTGATCATAATATGTTATATCAAATTTGAGATTTTTCAAGTACAAGTACTCAAAATGTGGTCAACTATCTTTTGTGAAACAGAAAATTGGTTAAGTATGAGATAATTAGTGTTTAAATTGTTCTCAACGCGTTAATAAATAAACTATCTATATATATAAATATCTTAAAAATAGAATGATAAGTCGCCATAGTGAAAATACTAAAAAACTGCCAACTAACGACAAAAATGCATTCAAAAGTTTTAAGTTTGATGATGTTCATCAAACTTAAAGTCATGCGGACCTCTACGGTCTCTACGGTACGTAGTACTACGTAGTACATATTTAAGAAATAAAATTTACCTCAATGAAATGTGTATGTTAAAATAAGTCGAACAATTTCTATTTAGGGCATTTTATAGCTATTGTGTCATACGGATTTTTAAAGGTAAATACTGTTATATAGCTCAGTGCAGTATAGCAAAATCATCATTGGTTATTTTTATACAAATTCATCAATCTACTTGAAATATCTCAGTAGTTTCAATACGAGAGAACATCGTACGTTTCAGAGCGAGCCAAAGGTAAAACAATTTCGTAAATAAAAACAGAAATTCGCTTTAGCAAACGTAGCCGTGATGAAAACCATACTGAGCAAGTCTTCGATGGAGAGCCTACTATGACGTATGTCATATTCATAAAAAATAATGTAGCCTTTTTCTGACTTTGCTTCTGGACTGTAATTAACTAGGCACGTTTGGCTAGACCGTCGTTTGCGGCCACGCGAATGGTTATTTCGAGTTTTCTTTATTAACTTTGTACGGACATCGTGGGTTATGAAACGCTCCGTGCCAACTTAAGTGAACTTAATGTTGTGACAACGAAATAAATTTTCACGGAACTTTAATAAACGAATAAATTATCTGGTAAAGAGGCGTGCGCTCGTTTTACCAGAGTATTTAAAGTAATCTGAGCGTTATTTGTATGTGGTGTTTTCTTAACTTTATTCCCTCGGTATTCGGAGTTGTTCGAGCGCGAAAAAAATAGTCCGACGTTACTAGAGACGAGATGAAGCGTCGACGTGGAGTGCGGCATTTTCTCGTTTCACGGAAATATCGACCATTCTGAAATCGTTTTTGAGTATAAAATCTTTTATTATGCGAACACGGTTCATTTAACGCGGCATTAAGTGAATTTGTCGAACATCGTATTTTAAAAATGAACGGGTAAAAGAGCTGTAAAATATGGACGTTTAAGGGGAGGGGGCAAATTACGAGTTGCTGTGGAGGTATTGTGCAAGTTCCTTTTAGCGTAGTTTACCAATCATTTATTAAGCCCCAGTTTATTACGGCAACTACAGTGTGCATACCCCTTAACGTGTGCTGTGTTCTAACTTACAAATACTTAACTTTTAATATATATCCCCTTTTAATAAATGGTTGCTGTTCATGCGTTTTACACTGTTATCTATTAAGTGTTGCAGTTTTATAAATCATGTTAATTTACAACTTCAGCGAAGAAATAAAGTAGTCTCTACGGCCCTGAAGAAAAATACGTTGATCACATTAGTATAAAGTATATTAAGTGCATTATTAAATATTAAAACATGTTACATTATTCGAACCAACGGCCTACCTGTAAGAATGGTAATCGTGGTTTATATGAGTTTGAGTATACGAGTAGTATTAATCTGTCGCAGGCAATTTGTATGATTCTGTTTTTTTTTTTGGAAACGACGCCGTTTGTTTAGAAGCTCTCGCAGTTTCAATTTTAAAGATTTCGTTATTGATTGGTATGTAGAAATATTTATGCCGACCTAATGTATTTTATAAGCTAAGTTGAGGAAATCTTACTCTGCAGAGCTCCTATTTGTAAGAGCATGGTCTTTTTACAATTTGCTACGGCATATTATATTGACTATAGTAAACAGACAAAGTCTTTTGTAGTGCCGTTTTAAAGGATATGCCTGCGATTTTGTAAATGGCTATATTACCTTCATTACAAAACGAAGTCGTGGAAACACGTACAGGTCGCCGTCTACCGGGAGAAAGAAGGTCAATGAGCTCGTTGGTAACTGAGTAAGGGAGTGCGATTAGACGTCCTTTGCTATCTCTCACTGAACGAAACGCAAGAGTAGAGAACTAAGAATCTTTGTACTGACCTGTTGTGGAAAAAATCTCCTTTAATTTGGAGCTTAGTGAAGAGGGCTTGTGAGACTCACTTACAGGCGTTCGGGCCTACTCACTTAAACCACCACAGTACTTTCTAACAACACATTATGAAAGGCAGAGTCGCAGGGTCTATAACGTTAGGATGACGTATGCGTGACCCGAGATTAAGGAACCTACTTTACTGTTTAATGTCATTCATACAAAAACAGCATAAGCTCTACTACTCTCAAAAACGTATCATCGTTCAAAATTAATTTAATATTCAATTTACGGTTTATCAGTTTGGTATTTTGGTATTAAATAGCAGACTAATATAATTATTGAACTGAACCCATTGAGCTTAAGCGCTTGAGATATGTCAAATTCTTGAGACGTATCTATTATCAATATTGGATTACACTTTTATTTAATTTATATAATACTAGAGTATGCCCGCAACTACGCCCGTACATTTTATTTTAATTTAACTGTTTCTGCCCGATCCCGTGAGAATTTCGGAAAATCCCTTCTTGGTACACTTATATACCAAATTTCAGTTATTTGCGTCTAATAGTATTGGCTGTGCATTGTCTGTCAGTCTGTCAATCAGTAATGCAAGAATTTTTAAACAAACAGATAGTAAACTAGTGGAAAGCCACAATCTATAACGATTATGTTTTAACGTTTTTACAAGTTAAAATTTTGCTAAAGGGCAGCGATCTCTCCCCATTTACCTTCACTATTTGAAGGAAATCGTTCTTATTGAATAAGTCTAGTTCAACCCGTCATCTTCGTCTGGGTCTAGGGCGATGTCGTTGTCCGTTGAGAAGGGTTCTTTTTGTTGACATTCTAGTCTGCTTACTATTTTATTTGCGACAGATATGAGCTTGGCATATCTGCTATATTTAAGCGTGCGAGCATGCTAACTGCAATATTCTTACTGGTGGAAGAAAGACATACGCACATAGTCGTTGGCAATAATTACTAATCTTTGTAGACGAACAACAACATAAACAGTACAAAAGTACCATACAGCAGTATATGACTAGCCAAAAAATCTAATTGGAAGTAATAAGATTACAATCCAAGAGATTTTCACTAAATGACAAATTCAAAAACTGAAATCAAAAAGGATACCACCAGTAAAAATCTACTTCACAATATGTTATGTTTGCTACCCCCTTTAAAACACTTCTCCAGGCTTTAAACCAAAAACAGAAAAATAAATAAATTTGCTAGACTATCCACGAGCAACTACACCACACAGGCCGCAGAAGAAACTCCAAAAAGACCAGTTAGTTGAACAATAAACACGTAACGAACTAAACAAACAAAAGCATAGAAACATCTTCCAACAGAACGCTCCAACTAGAATTTCAGTGCATCCATTACATGCGAAAACTAACTGCAAAACAGTTAGCAGCTCAAAAACTATTTCGCTAATTCGCGGTGGACCAACAAGTCAGTGTAATTAAGAAATAGCCATGGCAAAGCGGACAGTAACTGAGTACGTTACATTAGGCCGTCGCGCGTTGGCTCAGGCACATGAATTAGCCTCACTCGATGCGTGAAACTGGACGTTAACAGCGCACTGCGATATTAATGACAACTAGCCATTCATTAAACATGTCATCACCGTTAACGAGATGCTTTGTGTACAAGAAAAACAAAGGGATGAATAGGTCAGAACAGATATCAGTGAATAGCAGTTATCGATTTATGTTATTGTTCGTTTTTGAGGGGTAATCTAGATTTTCTACCGCAACAAAATATATTTTTTTGTCGATATGATCTACACAATAAATAAATGAAACAGAGTGAGAAGAAGCTTGTGTTTTTTTTGTTAAAAATACTAGTAGCATACGTAGACTATGAATATTAGCAATTTACAGTCTGATGTTGCAGGACTATTATTATATAAGTCCGTACAAATCTTAACATGAAACATATGAATATAAAAGGTAAAATCTAAAATGAATGCCCCATATCTCACAAGAACTTACTCGTCGTCTATATTGCCGAATGGTTAGGGAAGAATGTATGGACTATACAATTTTAAGCTTTGTTCTTTAACGCTATGTTGCCAAAATCGATCGATGAGTGTGTTAACTCATTTAACGTAGCATAATGCTAATTTTCAAATCTTATATGTCTACTGTTTGTAAAAACAAAATTTTGAGTTGAAATAAATAATTTCCTTCATTGATAGAAATTAAATGAGGGTAAATTTGGGACTTACTTTAGTGTCATATTATTTATTTGTGTGTGTAATATTATTATTTTTTTGCTTTGGCCAATGTAGCTGTATAGCCCACAGTAATGATGATTAGATTTAAACAAATTTAAAAATTGAATAAACGTCGATAATCTCAAAAATAGGTTTCCATTCGTGTTCAATAAATTGTTTACATAGAAAGTCAGCGAGTATCAAAATGAAAAGAGAATAGTAAAATTAATATATCGATAATGGAATAACAGTTGCCTAAAAACGAATAGATAGCTGTCATTTCATTGTAAGCGTTTTTCAGCATCGATAGGTTGTTGACTTTAATTTTCTCTTTTCATGCAGCCATTTTTTTCATGCGATTCGGTAATTAAAATTATGATGAATTTTATTTGTTAAATAATAAATGTTTATTTTACTATGCATACCTATAAATACTTATATATAAAAGCGTGATAATTCCCCACAAAAAGCTATAAAGACATAAAGACATATTTATTTCTGCATTTTGGTTGTTTACAACACTTATACATGTCAAAACCCTATTCTAGATGAAGCCGGCTTTTCCTAGCTAAATGACTTCTTGAGAAGAAAGGCCGAAACAAACTCAGAGTCATTGCTTTTTTTGTCATTTCATCTCTTTGTTTATATTCTTTTGAAGTCCAGACATAATAGGTTTAGGTGCGAGTACAATGCAGGATATCATCTGACGCTTATAACTGACTCAGCCCGCTGATGGCCCGCATTCAACAGCCATCGTACGGCTCAACCTTGATTGAGGGAGCCAGCACGACCTGAATCATTATGCCTCCACGCCATGAGTAGGTGTATGCATAAGCATGCCAGCCTAAGCCACCAGACAGGTTGCCACTAATAATAGTTGAAAAGTTTACTAATTCCCGCATTGTACTTGCTCCTTACATTTTATCATAAGGTTGAGTACATGTTATAAACATTAATATTAAAATAATAAAAATTATACAATAAAATGTCATCTAATTAAAATGTCACTAAATAAATAATAATAATTAATGTCAATTTGAAAATGTCAAAAAAAAAAAGAAATTATAATTATATAAAATTATTAAATGTCACTTAAGTTATTGGAAATATCAAACATAAATAAAATAATTGAATGGCAATTTGGAAATGCCAAAAGTATAATACAATAATTACTATTAAAGTAAATAAAAATAATCTGATGTCATTTTAGAATGTCAGAATATAAATAATAACAAAATAGTTAAATTACAAATGTCAAATATTCTTAATTTTATACTATTTACATGACATTTTAGCCTGCGTGTAAATTGGAGAAACTCAATCTCAGGCATTCTTGTCTTCTAAGTAATCTTTTACTGAGTAGTACGCTTTGGAACACAAACTCTGCTTAACAAATACTTTGAACTTATTTAAACTTAATGCCTGAATACTGCCTGGAATTTTGTTGTAGAAGGGTATACTTTGACACTTATACGAGTTACTGATTTTTTGCAGTCTAGTTAAAGGTAGCACAAGTTTATTTTTATTTCGTGTATTTATACTATGCATGTCGCTTATTTTCGAAAACATATTTATATTTTTCCTAACGTATATCAAGTTTTCATAAATATATTGAGATGCGACAGTCATTATTTTAATTTCCTTAAATTTTTCCCTCAGAGAATGCCTTGATCCAAGACTGTAAATTGCACGAATAGCTCGCTTCTGCAGTACAAACACTGTTTGAATTTCAGCTGCATTGTCCCATAATAAAATGCCGTATGACATTATATTGTGAAAATAACTGAAATATACTATTCTGGCTGTATCTATATCAGCTAACTGATGAATCTTATAAACCGCGTACGCTGCAGAGCTAAGTCTATCCGACAACTTACTTATATGTGGGCCCCACTGTAACTTAGAATCTAAAGTAATGCCCAAGAAAACGGTGTTATCTATAAGATCCAAATCTTCTCCATTCATCCGTATATTGGTTTCAACTTGTTTTACGTTAGGTGTGGAAAATCTAATACATTTTGTTTTTCTTTCGTTTAAAAGGAAATTATTAGCACTAAACCAATTAACTACTTCAGAGAGAGCGTCATTTACATCGTCATTAGTTGATTGCTGTCGTCTTAGCTTAAATATAAGTGATGTATCATCAGCAAATAACACTATCTCTTCATTGTTTTTCATAATATATGGCAGATCATTAATATATATAAGAAAAAGGAATGGACCAAGAATTGAACCTTGCAGCACTCCCATTGTGACCACTGAACCCATAGAACGTTTTCCATTAACATCTACTCTTTGTAACATGTTACTTAAATACGAAATTAAAAGATCTAAAGCAGTGTTCTTAACTCCATAGTGATGTAATTTCCTGATCAATGTTTCATGAAAAACACAATCAAATGCCTTAGATAAGTCGCAAAAAACTCCTAGAGCATCATGCGACTCCTCCCAAGCATCGAAAATACTATTTAAAAGCTCAACACCAGCATCGGTTGTTGAGCGACCCCTAGTAAAACCAAATTGTTTACTGTGATGCAGTTTATTATTATTAAAATGAATTTGGAGCTGGTCTAGAATTAACTTTTCAAAAATTTTACTAAAAGTGGGTATCACAGATATTGGCCGATAATTAGTGGGGTCAGATGTGCTACCTGATTTAAATAATGGAATTATTTTACTAATTTTCATTAGATCAGGAAACACACCACAGTCAATGCATCTATTGAAAATTATTGCAAGTTCAGGTGCTACTGAAATGATTATGGATTTCGTAATCACAACAGAGTTACCCCAAAAATCACTTGTTTTCTTAAAATTAAGTGTATTAAAAGTTTTAACAATATCTCTTTCGGTAATATGAGTAAAACTAAATCCTATGGTACACATTTTGACATTTTGTTTTAATAGAAGTTCGGCATCATTAGGAGACGAGTTCAGGGACTTTGTAATTGAGACTGGAATGTCTGTAAAGAAATTTTCGAATGCTGTGGCAACCTCAAAATCTGATTTGAATACCTTGTTATCAAAGTGAAGAATGTAGTCCTTATTTTTATTCTTGACTCTTCCAGTCTCATTGTTAATAATGTCCCATGTTGCTTTTATTTTATTTTCACTATTTTTAATTTTAGATTTTAAATAAAGAGTCTTAGCTTCTCGACAAATCTTTTTGAATAATTTAGAATAATTACTTACATATTTACAAAATCGTTCATAATTTTTCTTAATAACTTTCTGTTCATACAACTCGTAAAGCCTATTTCTACTTTTATAAATTCCAGTGGTTGCCCATTCACTGAAGGTTGTAGTACCAACAACTGAGATCTTCTTAGGGATAAAGATAGAGCTGTTCATGAGTTCCAAACTGGGCCAGAAATGGGCATTGTTCTTTGTGAATTGTTGCAACTTTTAGGTTACGTCGTGAATAAATTTTATTCCATTGTGAGATTTGTGACACGAAATTGAAAATAGTACAGTACATGTTAAAGAAAGAATTGTACAACTCATTAGGATCTTCATTATAGCACAAATATGGTAGTGTGTCTGTGAGTCTATCTTTAAGTCCCTCGAGACGACGCAAAGTTTTTGGCACCACAGTCAACTCTTTACTATCTACTTTTTTAGACTGCGTAGCGAATGTTATTGATTGTCCACAATGATCAGATGTCAATTTGTTAATTATTTGTTTGCTCATTAGTATTATATCTGTAAATATATTATCTATACAAGTAGAGGTGGTAGAAGTTATCCTGGTGGGTTACAAAAATAAGCAACAGAAAAATTCACAATGTCAATACGATTCTTAAATTTAAGTTCTTTATTAACTAAAATCAACGATCCACCATGTATTGCATTTTGTCTGCTGAACGAACTACCAACTAAGTGGTTATTGAAGTTGCACATGAACTGGTAATCTTTAAGCCAATGTTCTGTTAAACACAAAATGTCAATGTATTCACCGTTCATGAACAATTCAATTTCTAAATCTTTATTCAACATTCCTTGAATATTTTGATGAACTAGTTTTATAACTCGTGAATGCCCAGACTTATAATTATTTGAATTAGTCTTATTTGTACTTTCTGGTTTATTATTCATTAAAGTGTCTGAATTGCAAGAGGTACTCTCTATTGTCGTACTATTTAATTTAAATTAATTGACATGTCAAGTTGTGTAGCCAAAATATTGGCTGAATTATTATGAATGTCATTTAGTTGCTGTATAGGAGCAACAAGTTTATTAGCCAAATTCTTGGCTGAAATATTAATACAATATGCTAGCGAAGCTGCTAGCTGTCTTTTAAAAAAGGAATTCAGACAGCAAGTATCTTGCGTCAAATATAAACTTTTACTAACATAATTGTTAGAGTCAAATACATGGAATTGCTTATTGTTATAAGACCATGTACAAAGATTTGTATTAAGATTGTGTCTAATATTGTTTTCTTTCTGTGGCAACGATTTACTAAAGGGTAAAGTAAGCATAATAATTTTATTTAAATTTAATTCACTTAATTTACTGTAATAAAAATATAATAGTTTTTTATTTAATGATCCTCTTTTACCAAGTAGAATCAGTAGAGTTGTATCCTGGGCAAAATTAGAACTGATAATTTTATCTAAAATGGCTATAGAACTTAACCCAGGCATACAATAATTCATCACTAATCCGTCACTATATGTGTTTGCCAAAAACTGACCCATACCTTTTCCAATCTCGTCACTAAATATTATCACTTTATTTTTGTTTTCTAATTTAGTTTTGCTTTCTAGTATATTATTTTCTAATTTATTTAAAGTATGTTTAGTAATGCATTTAGATTTTGGTTTGTTTACAGAAGTATTAAATAAAACAGGGTCACATGTTGACACTGAACAAGTTGGTGAGCGTTGGAGGTTGAACGGGATGTCATTGTTCAATTGTTGTGAACACTCATTACTATTTGATGAAACCAACTCATTCATTGCCAATATGTACTCTTTCATTTGTAATTCAGAGCTTTTATATTTATTTGTCATTGATACTAATTTTACCATAAAAAAAAAAATGATGGATGAATGAAGGATGCGGGCGGCTCAAGACCGGTCTGTGTGGAGAACCTTGGGGGAGGCCTATGTCCAGCAGTGGACGTCGTTTGGCTGATATGATGATGATGATGATGATACTAATTTGTCACTGAGATTATTTAATTATACCTGCAAATTATTTATTTCTAATTTATGTTTCAAATTATGTTGGTGATATTTCTGTGAGTATTTTTCTAATTTTTCAAGAGCAAGTAATCTTTCCCTGTTGAGCTTAACATTTTTTTTGAAAAACTTTTGCCTGTGAACTAATTTTTGGGTCTTTTTTATGAATTTATTTATTTTGACATATTTCTTAATTCTATTCCTACTACCTCTAATCAATTTTATTGAATTATTTGATTCTTTGCACACTGAGAGACTATTTGGAAATGATGCTTTAGAATTATTTATGTCAGTAATCATGCATGGAGCATGAACCACCAGCTCATCGAACAGACTTTGATTTGCCGAGGTAGTGATCTGTTCTTGGGTGAATTCTAGATGTCTTATTCTACTATTTGCCTCATGTAACTGTTTGTCTAGAAACTGAATACGGTCAAGTGCTAGTTCGTACTGTGAGCTACACTCGGCAAACCCGTCCACAATGAGCTGGAGTCCATCCCGAGCACTCATGGCATCAGATAATTGAGTATGTAGCTGAGCCATTTCACATTTTAAGTTCTTATTATTTTCCAATAAGTTCAACATTTCTTTCTCATTATCTTCTCTTTCCTCTATCAGTTTGTTACACAACTCCTTAGAGGTCTTTAATTCACTTAAAGCTAGTTGGAGTTTAGACTCTTCCTGGCGAGCCAAAGCTTTACGATAATTTGTTGGCTGTAGGCTCTGCGCTCTCTGATGCGGTTCAGAGGTTTTGGGAAGTAGAAGAGCCCCCTCAAGCTGCCCGTTAGAATCCAGAACGTGAGGAGTGCGAGCTGTGATGTTGGAACCTTAGGCTCGAATAAGAGAAACAACTGTTTACGGTATCGTGTCGTTTATTAGACTAACTCATAATGAATTAAAATATAATACTAATAAAATAATGCTTACATAGCTAAGTGCGGGTACAGTCGCATACATACTTTCTTAACATTATAATATTATTACACACTTCACCTCCCGGGGGCGAAGGAAAAAAAAAAGTAACATTGGGACATTTTTTTTTTATTATAACATTAGACTATCAGCTGATATAATAATAATAAAAAACTTACCTAAACTCGTATATGACTAATAAACAATTTTAAACGCCAATTTAAAATATAAAACAAAATGATACTTATACAATACAAAACAAATAATATGTGTCAAATATTATTCATAAAAAGGTTTGGTCCTATTTTTATGAACTATTTCTTCCTTATTTGAATTATTCTTAATTCTAACATTACATCCTAAGTCTTTTACAACTATATACGGTCCTTTATAAAGGGGATCTAGTTTTCGACCTGTTTCTATCTTAATTAGTATTAAATCTCCTACATTATATTTAACAGGATTCATCGAAATGTCATACTTAGATTTTCGCTTATGTTTATTAGTTATTAATTTATGTTCAGCTTCAGTTTGAGCTAACTGTAGTCTATATTTCAATTGCAATGGATAACTATCGACATTATATAATGGTTCTACTTGATCAGTTAAATTAGAATGTATATTACATACTTTACCAAATACTAATTCGTGTGGCGTGTAATTTGTTTCCGAATGAACAGTATTATTAAAACCGAAACACCAGAAATATAACCAATGACTCCAAGTTTCCGGGTGATTGCTACATTGAATTCTTAGGAAGGAACCTAACACTTTATGGGTGTTTTCTAACGCGCCTATTGACTCGTGGTGGTAAGCAGTCGATGATAGTTTTTCTATATTCAAGATCTTACAAACCTGTTCCATTGTCGACGAAATAAACTCCGTCCCTCGATCTGTGGCTATTACCTTAGGAATACCAAATATTAGAATAAAATGACGTACGAATGCATCAGCAATGGACGTAGTTTCTTTATTTGCTAGAGGAATTGCTTGTACGAATTTTGATAATTCGCATTGTATAGTTAAAATATAAGAATTATCATCTATGTCCTTATCTAAGGGTCCAACTACATCTAGGTATACTTTTTCAAAGGCTGAAGACGCCGTAGTGGTAATCTCCATCGGCTCTTTAATATAACGACTATGTTTCATTTTCTGACACATCGAGCAATTACGTACAAATTCTTGTACATCTCTTTCAATACTAGGCCAAAAATATCGTTTCTTAATGGTGTTTATCATTCTGCGCATACCAGCATGTCCGCTAGAAGGCAGCAAATGAAAATCATTCATAATAAGAGTTTTCTCTTTATCATCCATTATTCTTTTAACACCTCGCAATATACATAAACGGGGACCGGTCCAATTATTCAATGACTTAATTTCATTGCAAATATTTTTAATAAATTCTATATTTTGTTCGTCTTTAACGATACAAACTTCTTCAACGCCTATCTTTCTACAAAATAAACTTAATTTCTGCACAAATTCGACTCGCGAGAAGTGCGCCTTGAAATTAAGATTAATGTATCAATGTCTCATACTTGATCTAAAAGCAAAACACTCCATTTCGGTAGTAATCATATTTTTCGCTCTCAGTTTATCTAATATTTTCCCATCCATAAACATCATCTCAACTGTATAACGCGGTTTTCTTAATATATCCACGACTCTTGGTTAATCAGGCCAATTGTCTTTAGATGTATTAAGATCCACTTTCCCTTTTAAAACTTCTCTTTCATTAATTTCATCCATCCTCATCTTCTGTGCTCTAGTCATCACATTCATTACTTGTTCATGCATCTGCTTTAACTCATCTGAGGTCATACTAACTCTCGATAAAGCATCTGCTACTGCATTCTCTTTGCCCTTAATGTAAACAATTTTGTATTTATATTCCTCTAAAGCAAGTCTAAATTTAAGTAGTCTATTAGAAGGATCTTTAATACCAAAAAGATACACTAAAGGCTTGTGGTCTGTCATTAATGTAAAATTTCTGCCGTAAATATAAGGCCTAAAGTACTTCACAGCCCAAACAATAGCCAAAAGTTCCTTTTGGATTGTTGGGTAGTTTCTTTCGGCTTTATTTAATGGCCTACTAGCATAGGCTATGGGTCTCAAATCTCTGTTACATAAGACTGCACCGATAGCGACACCTGATGCATCTGTTTGTACTACGAATTCATTGTTTGTTGAAAAATCAGGATATTGCAATATTGGCGGTGATGTCAAAGACTTTTTTAAAATATCGAACGCTTTTTGACATTCATTAGTCCATATAAATGGTTCGTTTTTCCTGGATAATTTAATTAAAGGCATAGTAATATCAGCAAAAGATTTTATAAATTTACGATAATAATTGCAGAACGCTACAAATCGCTTGGCATCGTCTGAATTTTTAGGTATAGGATAATTTTGAAGAATTTTGATCTTATTTGGGTCAGGAGAAACGCCTTTGTCAGAAACAACGTGCCCTAAATACAAAAGTTCCTTTTTCAAAAATTCACATTTATGGGGATTTAATTTTAAATTTACTTTTCTAAGTCTTTCCATCACGCTTATTCAATTTTGATTATGCGAGCTTAAATTACGTCCAAATATTATAAGATCATCTAAATAAATGAAACATTTCTCAAATGCAAGGCCTGACATAGCAACAGACATCATTCGACTGAACGAACTGGGACTAACCTTAAGACCCATAGGTAATCTTTTCATTTGGTACTGTCCTGAGCTAGTTGTAAATGCCGTATACTTACGACTCTCAGGAGTCAAGGTCACTTGGAAGTAACCTTGGTAAAGGTCAAGGTGACTAAAATAAATTGCTCCAGAAAGCGAGTCTAAGATCTCATTTATGTTCGGTAAGGGGAATTTATCATCTACTACAAGATCGTTTAATTTCCTATAATCAACTACTAGCCTCCATTTATTATTTTGACCTTGAACACTTTTCTTTGGAACTAACAGTATTGGACTGGACCATTCACTATTACATTCCTCTATGATGTCATTTGCTTTCAAATTTTTTATTTGGTTTTCGATTTCAGGCTTTAAGGCTTGTGGTAAACGGTATGGTTTTACATATATCGCATCAGGGCTCCCCATATTGGCATTTTCAAAAAGCGGATCTTTTTCAGCTGTACGAAGGTATTTCCTCACTAACGTGGGATGAGATGTTCTCTGTCAATGATGTTAACGAAGCTTTGGACATATTTTACAACAAAATTAACAGCTGTTTACGGTGTCATGTACCAGTCAAACAAAAACAAACTCTTGGCTCGAAGTATCAATACCCAACATGGTATACGGCTGAGATAATTAATTGTATACGGGAAAAACATTTCTTTCTTTCAAAATATAAAGAATCAAAAAATATGTGGTGCTTCGATATGTTTAGATTCTGTAGAAAGCGCGTAAAACATTTGATTAATGTGGCATATCTAAACTATATACTACGAACAGAGGCGGATATAAAATCGGATCCAAAACGATTTTGGAAATTTGTGCGAGAACAACGTGCCTCCAGACATACCTGCGAAGGCTTTGAATACGATGGCAGAGTTGTAACTGGAGTTGATGCGGCAAATGCGTTTGCCACGTATTTTAAATCTGTATTTCACACTGACGGGGTGGGGCTGTCTCATGACATGGCCTCAAATACGTCGGTCTCCAACATTACCTTAGACACCATCGACAGTGCTGACGTGACATACGCCGTAAGACGATTGAAGGCGCTCACCTCAACGGGGCCAGATGGGATTCCTCCCTTTTTGGTGAAGGACTGTATATCTGTGTTTATTGAGCCTCTGTTACATATTTATAACCTTTCTCTTCAAACGGCTACATATCCAGCGCTTTGGAAGGTCTCTCGTGTCACACCCATACCTAAGGACGGGGCAGCTTCGGACGTCACGAGCTATAGGCCTATTGCCGTGCTCTCGGCGTTCGGCAAGATCTTTGAATCGATCATAAACCGGCATATAAGTAGACAAGTACGGTCACAACTAAGTGATTGCCAGCATGGATTCAGATCCGGTAGATCAACTGCTACTAATCTTATAAATCTGATTGATTACTCTGTCGCAGAATTAGACCTGAACAGACAAGTGGACGTGGCTTACTTCGATTTAAAAAAAGCTTTTGATCGTGTCCAAACGACAGTACTTTTAGAGAAATTTAGAGCTATAGGATTTAGTCCAAAATTGATAAATTTTTTTGAAGATTATTTTCGTAATAGAAGCCAATATGTGCAATTATCAGGCTGGCGATCAGAGTCCTATGAGACGACTTCTGGAGTTAGCCAGGGCAGTAATTTGGGCCCGACGCAATTCCTAATTATGATCAATGACTTGCCTAGGGTCGTGGGTTCGGCACGGTGCCTCATGTTCGCTGACGATCTGAAGTTGTTCTTAGGGGTGAAAGATGTGAACGACTGTGGTGCGCTCCAGCAGGACATTAACAACGTTGAAGCGTGGAGCAAACGCAACTACCTTGAATTTAATATTTCGAAGTGTAAAACCATCACATTTACTCGATCAAAATCATCAATTACTTTTGAGTATACACTTTCAGGCAGTCCGCTGGAGCGCGTAACAGAAATTCGCGATTTGGGTTTGGTTGTGGATACAAAGTTGACATTTAACACTCACATTAATATAATGTGCGCTCAAGCTTACAAGTCGCTTGGCTTTGTCATGAGACAGTCGGCTCGATTCAGTGGAAGAGATGCAGTTACTGCCTTATACTTCGCGTTTGTTCGTAGCAAGCTCGAGTACAACTCTGCTATCTGGGACCCTCACGAGGCTAAATACAAAATATTGGTGGAACGGGTACAGCGTAAGTTTTGCCGATTTCTCTACAAAAAACTGTATGGATACTATCCGTACCTATATCCGTCTCTGTTTGTGTCAGGTATGGTGGGTATTGACACTCTCGAGCTGAGACGTAAGTCCTGCCTTATAGTACATTACTTCTTGTTGCTAACTGGTAAAATTGATAATCCCGAGGCATTGTCTCGTTGCGGACTGTCTGCGCCGAAACAATACTCGCGGCTAAGGTCGCGCCGCCTGCTCGCGGCACCATCAGTACGCACAAACACCGCACAGTTCGCGCCTACCAGTCAGGCTATATCTCTGCTCAATGCTTTGGTCGCTCAGCAACCAGATGCTGACATATTTTTTAATAGTAGGACCGAATTTGCCAGACTTTGTCAAATGTTTTTAAATAATTATCTCTGACATATAAGTTTAGTTATAAGTGGAAAAATGTATTTTTTTATTGATTATTTTTTTTTTAATTATTATTTATTATTATTTGACATTACTGTATTTTTGGACATAATCATAATTTGACTTTATTGTTTTATATATCTATTATTATTAGACTTGACATTATTGTATTAATTGGCACAAATTATTATGATTAATTGCAATTTTAAATTTTTAATAACAAATAAGTAGGATTATAATGGCAAAAATGTAAAATAAGCTAAGCATGACTCTCAGCACGTGTTGGGTTACTACCTGTAAGTGTTGTGAGTAACTGTATAATAAATAAATAAATAAATAAATAAATAAATAAATAAATAAATATACTGGAGAAATATTTGCTTTAACAGTAATGGATTGTTGATAAATATTTGTGGTCGTTAACTTATCACCTTCTATATGAAACACGTCTGCATACTTTGCACAAATGGCCTCAATGCTTTTCTGTTCTTCATTGTGCAAATGAGATAAATTTAGTTCGTGTAGTAACTTTTGAACTCTATCAACATTAATATTGATTTTATTAAATGTACATATATTATAGTTATCTAAAGATTGCAATTCTGGTGTAAAAGAAGCTAACTCTAGGTCTTGTTCAGTAACATTTAATATCTTAATAGGAATCCTATTATTTTTTACTCTAGTGATTTCATTAGCTAAAAATACATCTTTGCTTAATTCTTTTCCACAAACAACAACATCACCACGTATACATTCATTCACATAAATAAAGTGTATTGATTCTGATCGAGCAGGAATAAGTAAGACTTCTTTATTTTTATCAACATCGTTAATCAATTTCAAGGAATAAGTAAAGTTGTCTATATATAAAGTAACCAAATTTGTGTGCAAATTAATGTTGCCTTCATATTTTAACAGAAAATCTAACCCTAAAATACCATCAGCCTTTAACGGTAACGACTCAAAAACTGAAAATTTATGGTTAAACTGTACATTGTTACTGGTTTTTAAAGTTAAATTTACCAATCCTTTAGCTCTGGTCTGTCCACCAATGCCATTTATTAACGTATTATCTCTGTTTACTGGCGTGTTAAAAGGAATTGCTTCACTTTTTATGACAGACAGTGAGGCACCAGTATCAATAAGCCAATAATATTTTATGTTATTAATGTACAATGCCACGTACTTTGTGTTTTCATTGCATGATAAGATTGTGTTCTTAAGATCGAAAAAACTGAATCGGATTATTATTTGATTGTTCACTACTTTGAGGCTCCTCTACATTGTACCCAACTGCATATAAATTTCGATTTTGAGAGTTATTTCTACTTGGTGTGAAAATCCTACCTCTGCTACTATAAGAAGGTCTACGATTGGCATGATTTACTCTCAAGTTATTATTAAAATGATTTCCTCTATAGTTATTATAACTAGCGCGCCCCATTCCACGCTGATATACGTAATTAATATTACGCTGACCACGAAACAAGTTTGAGTTTTGGCCATAATTGTGACTACCACGGTGACCGCGATTAACACTAAAATGCTTATTGTTAAAGAAAGTACGTCCTTGCTTTGATACATGCATGAGGTTACCTTGTGGTGGAGCTGGCCTGTCCTCGTCTTTGGCAGCCTGTATTGCTCCTTTCAAACTGCTATAATTTCGCGACGTGATGATTGTAGATACTCGCGAGCTGCGCAGTCCGTCTGAAAATGTTTTTATCGCAGATTTTTCATTTATGGGCTTAAGTACAGAATAAGCACTCGAGTTCCCATCAGCTTGAGAAATCGTCATGTGAGTAAACAACTGCTCTATTTCCTTACCATATTCTTCAATGCTCTTTTGACCTTGTCTCATAGACTGTAACCGGGACTGAATAGCCGTATACGACTTTTTTGTTATTAAATTATTACGTATATCTCTAATCAAGTCGTCAACCTTCTCACATTTGTTAGAAATACGTAATTTCGCGTTTTCTGAAAGTCTATTCTTTAAGACGAAAACTATCAGTAAGGACTTACCTTCGTCGTCGAGCATATCCGCGTACATTTCTATAGAGTCAATCATTCTCTTAGTGGTGTTCTCAGTATCATCCATTACTGGAATTAAATTACATGCCACTTTTAAATCAAACTCCATTTTGTTAGTTTTAATTGAGATTGGGAAAACACATAATTTTTTTATCTCGTCATACAATAGTTGAACCTCTTTTAAAATGTCTTTGCTTAATTGAGCTACTTCTGTATCGCTACTCCTCTCTAAAACTAATAATAATGATTGGCATTTCTCAAAAATAACATTTGTTTCGTTCAATTTAGTTTCAATAGTACGACCTTTATACCTTCTTTGACCTCTTTTTACTAAATATTTTCGTATTTCACATAACAAATCATAACATTCTTTTAAACTTTCTATCATTATGTATCTATAATTTTAAAATATTGTACCTATAATAATTCATAACTACGTAAAACTTAATTCTATTTCGTAACATACTGACATGAAATGTAACGCGTAAGCAGTTTTTGCCGCACGGTATCATGTTCGCGGCGTATCCGTGCGCCGTTTAGTCAATTATAATTATTAGCGTAATGAAATTTGATCACTGTCTTTACACATTTTACTTAAAATTGTCATTAGAAAACCAAATTAACTGCTGAAATATATTCTAAATTGTTTAAATACCACTCACACTTTCAAATATTGTCATAGTTTATTGAAAATGACAGCACTTTATCATACTAAATGCACGTAATATTCTAAAACACTCACTTATTTAGGTACGCCGTATTGCTTACGTGGTGGTCTCCTCGACGCTGCGGCCCCTGGCCCGTAATGATGACCTGATGCGGGCTACAGTTTGCATACCCAATTCTTCTTGAATAAGGCGTCGATGGCATTCCTTGTACAGCTTACATCCGAAAAATATAACAACAACCAAAACCAGGGCCAAAACAATATACGTTACAATGCTCATGCTTCTTAAGTGGTTGCCAAAATTTTCCAATTGAGCCGAATTGTCGCCAGCGGCATTTTGGTTCAGGAACACCTCTTCCTTTTCTACTTTCGACTGGCACATCTTTAATTTGTTTCAATCATCTGTACCTAAAAGCTAAAACAGAAAGAAGAGGTTCCTTGGCAGAGCCCTGGCAGGGTCGCCATGTGATGTTGGAACCTTAGGCTCGAATAAGACAAACAACTGTTTACGGTATCGTGTCGTTTATTAGACTAACTCATAATGAATTAAAATATAATACTAATAAAATAATGCTTACATAGCTAAGTGCGGGTACAGTCGCATACATACTTTCTTAACATTATAATATTATTACACACTTCAGAGCTGTTCTTCCAGAACAACACTGGTCGACTCCGTTCTGGTCGGATTATTACGAGGCTACCCTTCCTGTCTGTTCAGCCTCCGCTTGGTGAATCACGACCTTTAGCCGAAAAGAGATTGTTGGCTATGGAGCGTCGCATGGGTCGTGATCCGGAGCTCAGACAGAAGTATATTGAGTTCATGAGAGAATATGAACAATTGGGACACATGTCCGTGTCAAATTTGGATTGGCGTTCGGTGGAGCATTACTTTCTCCCGCATCATGCGGTATTGAAGCCATCGACTGGCAAGCTGCGCACAGTGTTTGATGGTTCTGCACAGACTTCTACAGGCGTATCCTTGAACCAGTGCTTGCATTCTGGTCCCAAGTTGGTCAAGGACCTTTGTGACGTCATCACCAGCTTCCGACGACATCAGGTTGTCTTTGTAGCCAATATAAAAATGATGTTCAGGCACACGATTATCCACCCTGATAACCGTCGCTTCCAGCTGGCACTTTGGAGAGAGAATCCTCGCGATCCTATAGTCGTCTACGAGCTCAATACCAATACGTACGGGTTAAGGTCGAGCCCCTACTTGGCAATACGTTCTCTTTGGGAGCTCGCAGACCGCGAAAGCTTACGTTTCCCACGAGCCTCCCGCCATCTTGAAAAACGATATTTACATGGATGACATTTGTTCAGGCGCCTCCACAGCGGACGAGGCAATCCTCCTGCGGGACGAATTGATAGGTATTTTGGCCTGCGCTGGTTATGAGTTGCGCAAATGGATTTCCAACTCACCAGTGCTTTTGGAAGGCTTGCCAGAGGATCATCAGCAAGATCCACATCTATTTGAGATTGTTGACAACCCCGCCATGATGGCTGTTCTCGGCGTCCAGTACAGACCAGTCCAAGACATCTTTACGTATAACGTAGACCTGCAATTGCCTTGTTCTTGGACTAAACGTCTCGTGTTGTCTACTGTCGCCAGAACCTTTGATCCAAACGGTTGGATCTGTCCAGTTATATTTTGGGCAAAATGCTTCTTGCAGAAGCTTTGGACAGCAGGATTGACCTGGGGCGAACCTCTCCGCGGTACTCTTGTTGAGGAATGGATCTCTTTTGTATCCTCACTTCCTGCCGTCAACGAGATCGCCTTGCCTCGTGCAATCCTTCCTCCCGGGAAGTACAAGGCTACCCTTTACGGGTTTTGTGATGCCTCGAAACGTGGTGACGCGGCCGTGGTGTACTTGCGAACAGTTAGTGCCTCAGGTCAGATGAGGGTTTCCCTGATCATGGCGAAGAGCAAGGTTGCACCCCTTCGGACATCTCTGACCATCCCAAAATTGGAGCTCTCGGGAGCAGCTCTACTTGTACGCTTATTGAACCACGTGTGTACTAGTACTTTGGGTGACGTGCATTTGTATTAATGGGACCTACGCCTGGATAGACAGCCAAATTGTTCTTTGTTGGTTAAAGTCTTCTGTCCACACCTTGGAGGTATTTGTCGCTAATCGCGTTTCCCAAATAGAAAAATCTGAAGTCAAGCTTGTTTGGAGACACGTGCCAGGTGAGCTCAACCCCGCTGATTGTGCCTCGCGCGGATGCTTGACGCTTAGTTTGATAGGCCATTCGCTGTGGTGGGGTCCGAAATGGTTGAGTCGACCAGAAATTGATTGGCCTCGAACGCCAGTTTTGAAGACTTCCAATTTGCCGGGTCTACGAACACTCGCTCTTGAGAAGGTGGAATGCGCCTTCGACTCCGATTTTCTGTTGAATCGTTACAGCTCCCTCGACAAGTTGTTAGGTGTTACTGCTTGGATAAAGCGTTTCGTTTTTAACTTTAGGCACCCACAACAGAAACGACTGACACCGTTTCTCTCACCACAGGAGCGACAGGAGTCCCTCACCTTTTGGATTCGTTCTGTGCAATTGGCGCATTTTGAGAAGGAGATTGCTATCGTTAAGTCAGGGAGATCGAAGTTATCGGGAGCTGTATCTAAATTGAACCCCTTTTTGGACGAAACGGGTCTCTTGCGCGTTGGAGGGCGTCTCAAGAACGCCAACCTCCCTTACGGGGCAAGTCACCCCCTTTTGTTACCCAAGGACGGTCATTTGGTACGCTTGTTGGTAACTGTTCGAGCTCCTACGGCGCTTCTGTAGATGTAGTTAGTTTAAGGACTGTTATGTTTTGTTATTAATTTGTGTCGGGCGCTTTGCCTACCTGATGTAAAAAATGCATAATTATCATGATCACTCGCCATTAAACCATTGTACTGAACGGTTGATCTTTTAATCAGTCACCTCAAGTTCTAATACCTCAAGATGTGTCGAAATTGACCAGAAAAACCTACAGTCCACTACACAATGGTCCTTCGAGCCGGATAGTATAAATAACGACGATTATATGGAAAAAATTTGAACTTCAAGAACCTGCTATTTCCTAAGGTGTGTGAAGAGGAGTTAAAGACATTTATTAAGGAGTCAGGAGTTGGAAATAAAAGTCGAATTTATTACGTAAATCAATATTTATTAACCCAGCACCCTTAGCTAACGTAAAATCAGGTAAAAATCTTAGATTTATTAAAAACAGGTGACATTGTACAAGGTCAGTAACAAACATTTTAAAATTTTTATATTTGCATATGTTTTAATCTACAAGTTTTATTTTTATACTAGAGGACGCCAGCAGCTACGCCTGCATTTTTTTAAATTTATCCGTTTTGGCCGATCCCGTGGGAATTTCGGGAAATCCCTTCTTAGTGCACCCCTACGGTTCCCAAGGGTTCCAAATTTGGCATGTATGTTACATGCCAATTTTCAGCTTCCTGCGCCCAATAGTTTCGGCTGTAGCGTGTCTGTCAGTCAGTCAGTAACGCAAGGATTTTATATATTAAGATAAGTGTTAATAAGTACTTTTCATTGGGTATTGTATACAAATCTGGATTATTTAACAAGTGTTTAAGCATACAACACAGTGGCAAAAACTGTTGCATTAGTTAAATAGGTACCTAAAGTGTATTACAATTGAAACCAATACATTGTTTCTTTAAAATAACAATTAATTCGTACAAACATTTCCTTGTAGATTCTTATAATTTAAATTCATTATAATTTACTACCTTTACAATTTTTTTCATAACTTAGTAGGTACATCACAACATTGTTAATTTTCAAATTGTTTAATCGAGTCAATCATCAATAATTTTATATCAATTTATCAGTATATTAAGCTATATAAAACTTTATTTACAGTATTGTTACAAATTAGTATCATTACTAGTTTATGTAATACAATCAAATTAAAACTAAAATAGCTAAATGACTATTTACACATAAAATAAAACAATAATTTATATACTTAAATAACTTAAAATACATTAAAAGAAAAAAAAAAGAAAGGAAAATTAAATTTAGAGGGCGTCATGGAACTCCTCCACATCGCCGTTTGGGAGCGTGCCTAGAATGCTGGCAGCATTGCCACGTTGTATGGCAATGCTGATCTTTTGCGCCAAATACAGGCCAGCCTTCTGGTCACGCGAGGCGTCGACCAGTCTCTTTGAGAGATCTCTAAAAAGAGATCGCGCACTTGGACCCCATGGTCCCAACGTTTCGACTCCAAACGGCTCAAATACATAATCTCCTATTAGATTTATGTATTTGCGCCGTTTGAGAGTCTCCGCTGTAGCTGCAGCAGCGCCCGCACAACCCGCTGTGCTAGGAAGATGAGATGGCGCAAGGGTGTCGACACAAGTTGCGTCCCACACCAAACGCCTACCCAGCTTCCACGGCAGTAAAGACATACCGTCTGGTCTTTTGCCATCGTCGCGTGCCAAGCCCTGAGGTTCAAGTTGGGCTGGAACACCAGCGGTGACAAGAGCCCGGCGAAGTATGTCATTAAGGTTGGCGTGTCGTGAAGTACGACCTGCGCTCCTGCAGCGTGACAGACCATGATGACCAAGGCTGTCGTCAGCCTCTCCACAGTGACAGCGATGCGGAGAGACACATTGCGCACCTAAACGAAGGCAAGAAGCAATACGGAAAGTCGTATCGTCCAACATGGTACCTATGTTGGACGATGGCAGTGCCTGAAGCCAAAGACCCGACTCCCATTTTCCCACAGCCAGCAAACGAGCACGCTCCGCAGCATTGGACGACGTACTTAAGAGATTTTCTCGTACCACGCTGCAAAGCGGCCCGTCCCACTGCCTCTGTGAAGATGGATTTCGGGGTAACTCGGTGCTTGGACAAACCATTCTCCAAGCATTCATGGCATCGATCTTACACGGCACCTCAGGATCGACCAGTGTGGGTGCTAAAATTTTCCTGGTCAATTCTGCAGTGCCGTGGACGGAGGACAGGAATGCTGGTAAACTTACGTCGGAAATTTTGCGAACGCCAAGGCCGCCCAGGCGTACAGGCAAAGACGCCTGTAGCCACACTCGGTCGTTCAGGTCCAGATTTAGAATTTTGCTTAAGGTAATTTGCATAAGATTGTCAATTCGGGCGAGTAGAGATGGGTATTTCCAAAAAGGGGAAGATCGAAGAGCGTGTGTAAATTTAGGCACAAAAAGACAATACTTGATAATAGTAAAAGCCGAATGCATATTAATTTTGAGTAACCGGTCTGAAATATCACTAAAATTTTGAATTTTTTCTTGTATAAATGAATCGAAACCTTCGTCTAATATTGGGGACCCAAGGAGGCGAAGAGAACTTTTTTTAACGTGAATAATATTGGGAGCTAGATATTGAAATTTAGAAAGTATATGTGATTGGTCTAAGTTATTGTTAATGGAAATTTCGCATTTACTGGGATTAAGTTCTAGGCCAATGGATAAAAATTTCGACTTTAGAAGTGCCAGGTCTTGATAAACTACGTCTACATCACCTGCAAGGGTCCCATCATCCAGGTACCAGATGTTAAATTTTGAATTTAGTTCTTTGATAATTGGGTGAATGGCCAAGCTAAAGATAAGTGGTCCAAGCGGGTTGCCTTGTTGACAGCCAACGGCGGATTCCAAAACATTTTCCTTATATATCAATTTTGAAGGGTGCCTGTAACACTGCCAAAGAAAACTAAAAATTTCGGGTGTTTCTAATTTAGCTTGTGTCAACAAGGTGTCCCTATTAACCGAGTTAAAGGCATTCTTTAAGTCTACCTTCAGGACAACCTCACCTTGATTACAGTCAAGGTATGCCAACAGGGCATGTATGGCAGCCTCGCAGCCCCCTTTGGATCCAAATCCAAGCTGCAGGGGCTGAAATTTGCTGCCTAAAAGGGTGTTATAATGGCGGCAGCAAATCTTGGCTGCCATACGCCTGAACGTACAACCAACGGCAATGGGACGAATGCCACCGTCGCGCTTCCGCAAGGCGCAGAGATTTGCGCCATACAAAATATCAACGATGGCATCGTTCACATTGCCGGAGAGCATAAGGTTCATTAAAGCCGTAAGCTCCCTCAAAAGCGAGTCGCCGGCCGACCCGGCGCTTGCACACACAAGGTCCTTCAAATGTTGTGGTGTTAAACCGTCGAGGCTACCAGCAGACCCGCTTTGGAAGGAGCAAACGGCCGCAACCACATCCTTGGCTGTAATTCTGAGGCAAACTGAATCAGAGTCAGGTGGGTCAGGAAAGGAAAGATTGTCCTGTGGCGCTGGATGCTTGCTCTGGAGACTCGCGAGTGTGTCTGCAGAGCAAGGCGCCACCACATCGCTGCTAAATAGGAGCCTGGATGCTCCTCTGATGTCACCTTCCCTCAGTTTGTTTTCTACGTGGTGGTAGATGGTACTATTGCGGTATGGTTTGGGTGAATAGTGCTGTAATTTTGACGCCGAATCCTTACAGTTTTCCTTTATTTTTGTTGTAAGTGTTTTTTTTGATAGCCGATCATAATGTGCGTGTAAAATTCTGTAGGGAAAGGTGAAGAGTTGCTCCCAAGCCGTTACTGAATTCTCCCGTACCACAAGACCTATGCACAGTGCTAGATTTTGAGCCACTGAAGGCCTTGCGCCACGGGGAATTCGTTTGATAACCGGAATTGAATTTTTTAAATTACCCAAATATTGCCAAAAAGGAATTTCGCAGGAGACTGTTTGCTCTGTGTTTGTGCTGTGGGGTGTTGATATACTGGGCCCAGAAAGCACATTTTGGCGTTTATGGACTTTACCATAATGTACTTTTAGGCCCCGCTCACCTTTAAAATAACGTTCCTGGGAGCAAATGGTGCAACGCACCAGCGTAGCTGATGTGCAAGGTAGACTGGCACCTATTCCCGCAACACTTCTGCCACCGTTATAAGACATAATACGGAAAACTTAGGAAATATTATAATATACACTTAAAATAACAAACTAGAAATAAAAATTATAAACACAAATATACAACTTGACGTTTGTCACGAATAAAAGTTTTAAATTTTTGACGCGGTGGTTTGCGGCCGGCGGCCAGTTTGTTGGCGGAGGCCGGCATAGTGCTTCATCGGCTAGCCTTCCACGCCTGCCAGCCTGAGATGGTTATGCTATTAGGTATAATTTCCTTGGCTCCAGCAGATAATGTAGGTAAGATGCAAAACGACATAAGACGTAAAACTGGTGTTGATGCTTCAAGGTATATTATATATATTGCCTTCAAACTGTTAAAAATATATTATTTTCTTCGGCTACTGTTGGGTTCATAATTGAATAGGAAAATAAAAAATCTTGAAAATTATTTTCCGGCCGATCTGACCGACGTCAATTGGTCGACCATCGTATAACTATGGTTTACGCGGCAATGCATACGACTGGATCAAAAGTTATTTAGAAAACAGAATCCAATGTGTGGAAATAGAAAGTATAACACAAAATCAACAAAAACGGTACCGTTCTTCATATATACATAATAAATACGGTGTACCGCAAGGTAGTTTGCTATCTCCTTTTCTCTTTCTTCTCTTTATTAATCTAGTTTATTAAAACCATCAATTGTAAAATTCCAGGTCGACGACACACCCACTTTCCGAAATGACCGACATCAAAAATCTTAAAAAGAAGCGTAGCAGTTACAAGGGCAGACTGACCGTCTTTGGAAACTATTTAGAAACCTTAGATTTATCTAAATTAACCGCTTGTCAGGTAATGGAGCTACAGTTGCGTGTTGAAAGGTTGGAATCATTGTATGACGATTTTAGTGAGATTCAACTGCAGTTAGAATGCTTTGCAAATAATATCGATAGTGAAGTCACTGAACGTACAACAATTGAGTCTAATTATTATTCACTATTAGCACAGGCAAAGAATATGTTAAATATGTTTTCAAAGTCCGAACAAGATGATTCTAAATCAGTTCACAGTTCTAAACGACAGTTAGTCAAATTACCCACTATTAAGTTACCTAAATTTACAGGATCATACAATAACTGGCTAGAGTTCCGTGATACTTACACCAGTCTCATTCATTGCAATGATGATATTGATGAAATTAATAAATTCCACTACCTAAGGTCATCACTGGAAGGGGTGGCTGCTGTCGTTATACAGTCTATAGAATTCTCATCTCAGAACTATACAATGGCCTGGGAGCTACTGTGTGAGAGGTTCGACAACAAACGTTTACTTATACAAAATCATATATCCTCATTATTCATTGTCGAACTTATCACAACGGAATCTTCAACAGCGCTTAAACAATTAATTGACCAAGTTAATAAACATATTCGAGCTTTATGTACATTAGGCGAACCCGTTCAAAGCTGGGACACATTATTAATTTATATTATTAGCCGTAAACTAGATTCAAAAACAGTTCGAGAATGGGAGGAATGCAAAGGGCATTTTGATAAAAATAAATCTGTAACATTTGATCAGTTTATCGAATTCCAAAGGAACCGTGCCAACTTGTTAGAAACTTTAGAAGTTTCCCGCTTGCCACACACAAGGAAAGATAACACACATAGTAAGCACATTTCAAACTTTAAGACCGTGATTTCTACTCCGAATAACACTAACGAGTCTAACTCATTGTCCTTAATAAAGCGCACATTGTCCTAAATGTAACGGTTATCATAACCTTAATGTTTGTCCACAGTTTTTAGCATTAAGCGTAGCTGAACGTTCGGCACTATTACCGAAATACAAAGTGTGTTATATTTGTTTCCGACATGGTCACTATCCTAAGCAATGTAAGCGAACAGGGTGAAAAATCTGCAATCGCAAGCACCACACACTTATACATAATGTGGATGGCAAATAGGATGTTATACAAAAACGCGGCGTAAACAACACGATTAGTGCGAATGTGTCCGACGCGAACGCGAGCGAGGATGATTGTGTAATCGTAACTGACAACGATCCTATAACACTATCGGCTCGTGTACCTGCGCATATACCATGCGCGACTGACTCGGGCGACGTTTTATTAAGCACTGCATTAGTGAAATGCAGAGACATAAACAATATCGAACACACTGCCCGCGCCCTTCTTGATTCGGAGAGTTCATCTTGCCTTATTACAGATAGGCTATTTAATCGATTAAATTTACCTTACCAGAAGATTAATAAGTCAATACTTGGAATTAATAATTCGTCGTCACCCATAAATAAAATGTGTAGTGTACGTATTGAATCTTTGTGTGAGGATTACTTTAATGACTTAGTTTGTTTTGTATTGCCTAGAATAACTAATAATGTGCCGTGTAGGCAGTTACAACTAGATGTACCGACGAATATTCGTTTAGCCGATCCTTATTTCCATAAACCGGCTTCCATTGATTTAATTATTGGAGTTGATGTATTTTGGAACCTGTTAGGGTCCGGTAGAATTATGTTAGGGGACAATAAACCCATACTGTGTGAAACTAAGCTTGGTTGGATAGTCAGTGGCCCAATAAACGTCGGCTATAATAATTGTATAGGTACACAATCGTCACCTATGTATTGAAACTTCAACCAACATAGTTCCACACAGTTTAATAACTTAGATGACACCCAAAACCAATTAACGCGTTTTAGGCACCTCAAACGAGTGTGCCATAAGTCATCTAGTTGTTCATTAGGAAAGAAACAGTGCGAAGAACAAATTGTAAATAATACATCACGACTAGCTGATGAGCGTTCACGTGTTAGGATTCCTTTAAAGGAATCATTTGAGAATTTAGGTGATTCAGTTACGTGTATTAAACGTTGTTTTCATAAACGAAGAAACAAGAAACACGTTTATGATCACCATCATCAGTCTTGTCTCAAATTTTATAAGCAGTGCGATACACTAGATAACAGTTTAGGTTTTTTTCAAACCAATGAACTTCGCTTTCCATGAAATGTTGATGTAACTAATAGGAACTACAAAGCGTAGGTATGCTTGCAGCTATCACACGCATCCTTGATTGCCTAGGTTTTAGATTTTTATTACTTACATATCATTTCAATTAAATATAATTCGTATAGAAAATGGGACGATCAATTGACTACAGATGACAGCTCAACGTGGTTAAGTATTTTACACACTTTACCAGTTATTTATTTCATTGGTATTGTTCGTTTCGTAGTTTGTGATTACTATAAAAAATTTAATTACATGAATTTACCTTCTAGCCTACCTAGCCTTCGTAAATTACTTTCTTAACTGAACATGTAGTTATCCTTAGTTGGTTAAAAATACTCCAAATTAAATTAAATGGATTTGTAGATACGCAATCGTGTTGCTGAATTGACGAGTTCATGTACAGCACGTAGATCCACACGACCAATAACAATCCTGTTGACTTGATTACGCGGGGAGTAGACTCATCTTCATCATTGCAGGTCTTGGATTCGTGGTGGTCTGGTCCATCCCTGTTGCACAAGGATGCAAATACATGGCCTTACGTATCAGGTAACCCTGAGATGATATTTCCTGAAATAAAAGCAATCTTAAGATTGCGTGGCGGTGAAAGGGTTAATTTCACCGCCACGGTCGTCTATGGAAGACAAACCAAAACGTGCCCACGACGCTTTCGACGTCTATGCAAGACAAAAATACCACTTTCTACAAAATAAAATAAACACAAAAAGAAAGACATTTGTAGTATTTTTTTTTCTATTATCATTCCTTAGACATATTTACTACATTATTACACAAAGATACATAACAATTAGCCATTCCATAATGTAAAAAAGCACGATGTAAGAACACCATGCTAAATGTGCAATTTGGCTTGCACATACACGCCACGGTCGTCATGAGTAGTGGTAGTGATGTGTAAGGAAAACAATTACGATAAAAGGTTTATGAAATAATTTTGAAAAAAAGTTATATTCTGCCTACTAAATGATGAAAATTGTATCTCGTGTGCTACATTTTATATCGGATAAAAATATTAAGCACAATGTATAATAAAACTAAATATTTATTGACAAACTTATGACTAAATAATTGCAAATCGATAAATTTATGGCAACTCTCGCGCATCCTTTAACGTTGAATCCCTTTACGGTACTCTGTGCGCCACTGTCGTGATTAGACGACACGCTGTGACGTCAACAGCGCTGGCCGGACAGTTTGAGTGAAGTGCAATATAATATAACGTAAAAAATAATAGGTTACCAAAATAATAAAGTCGATTGTGGTGTTAATTATTAGTTCTGTGAGAAACATCAAACCGCTTCCGTACCGAAGTATGAAGCGGTTTGACGTTTTAGCATCCGATTCGACTCGGAAATCTATCGAATGATTGTGAATAAGGGTGCTTGAACGACTCTCATACAGCATACTGTCTCTTTCGTTGTTCAGCCATGCATGCTATACATATATTATATAATATGTACATTATGCAACTCAGGGGCCGACACATTTATTAAAAACATAATTGCACAAATCGTGAAAGTTTATCAACATTATTTTAAAGCGTACGAGATATTTGTGCAAAATGGTGAATGTAGGTATCGGTTTTTCTAGCAATAAACTATTAACGCTTAATTTCAACACGTAATTATAATTAAGTAATTACTAAACTAACTTCGTTACTCTAGTAATCTAATAATCACGTAATTTATATATTATTATACTAGGTTAAATATGATGCTAAAGCCATGTATTCACTAGGGGACAAAGTCGCTCGACTTATCGCGAACAGTCGCAGGACATTTACGTGCGACTGTCCCGCGACAATGTCGACCAACATTTCGCTCGTCCACATACCGGTATTGTGATCGAGATGTCGCCTAAGTGTTAACACAGTTTCGTTGGTAGTGTGGACCAACGAAGTGTGCTATACTCGCGGGTAGTCGCGGAACAAATAGCAACACACGTCCTCACAAGGCAAATGCCGTCGGGAACTGTCGAGGGACACGAAGTCGCGCAAGGTCGACGCTATCGGAGCGTCGACAAGCGACTTGTTCCCCGACACGTAGATGTCGCCTGCGATGTCGGGCGATGTCCCCCGCGACGTCGCTCAACACGTAGAATTCGTGTCGGGCGACAAGGTCGCGGGACAAATGTCCCCTAATGAATACGAGGCTTAATAATAACGTTAAATATCTAACACTGGTACATCTCTAATCAAAAGGCGGCAAAGCTTGGAAGCGCAGTGCTCGCCACGCCAGTGTCAATGAAAGTGCCCAAACGAAATTAGTGCTGTGACTTTTTTATTTAATTACTTATTTATTATAAAATCTGCTCTTGTCTAACGCTGTAGTTTCTGGGCATTGATTAATAATTTGGGAAAAAGGATAAAACATGAGTGTAAATAAATACAATCAGGGCTAATTATAAGTTATTTTTATTTGTAAATCATGCACAAGTATTAATCATTCCTACTATCGATGTTTTATTGCTATGTATTTTTGCCCGTCACTATTTTTTTGTAGGTATTAAAGAAGGGATTTGTGGCGTGGCGTAGGGAACACAGCTTTTCGTTATTGACGTGGCGGTGAAAGGGTTAACTAGTCATGCTGTGAATCACATCATCACATTACTTCAGATAGTAGGATAATAAATATCAAGCGATATTCAAACATTTTAAGATTATAACATACCTTTTGCCATGTATTCCGCATGATTGATAAATGTAGATAGCGTTCAGTAGGCGTTAATCACTTTTCTAATACAGAACTGCAAAGAGCTGTAAACGTAATTATTGTACAGTTATAAATTATAAATGGAATATTTCCCTGAGTATCAATTACTGCTACAAAATAAGAATTTACAATTTAAAAACAGAATGTCAGAGTTATGAATTTATGATAAAACTATGTGGGTTGGGGGGTGGAGATAGACTGCATCCCCCCGTGGGATCTCCACCTTGTCGTGGTGGGGGGCTTAGTAACCGTGGATTTGATTTTCTCCCACGGTGAAGCTAAGCGGGATCCCGGGAGGGGACGCTCCACGTGGGCTTGCGTGAAGCCTGCGTAGGATGCGTCCATAGGTGCGAGTGCGGGGGACAGTCCTGTCTGTCCCTCGCAGTCGGGTGCGGTCGCGGGAGGAGAGGCGTGTCGGTGTTACGTTGCCGCACGCCCTATCTCCCGCGACCAAATGGGGGCGCACCATCGTTGCGTCGCGGTGGGGCCGCAGAGGAGGAGGAGATGTGGTGTTGCGTTGCCGTCCTCCCTATCCTCTGCGGCCGCTGGGTGTTTAAGCGGCGGAGCCCAACACCTTCATCCGCCGCCAAGGGGGTTTCGTTCGGGGCCCGCCTGACCATCTGGCGGGCCAATACCCGTCGGGGGGTAGCGAGGAGTGCTTAGGTGAAACTCTACCCTCTAAGCCATTCATTTAACATTAGTGGGTCATTTGACTAGCGCAAATTATTTGCAGGCGTTATATAAATTTATGTCTAGGTGAGGAAAGCCTCTTGATATTTATTCTAATAATGGAACCATATTAGTTAGTAGGTGTTTACCATTAGTTATCAGCTTTTCAAGCGTAATTGCGGCTCCATTAATGAAAAGCGCAGCTTGTGACGGAATAGATTTCCATTTTATAACCTTCTTATGCTCCTCATTTTGGTGGTCTTTGGGAAGCTGGTGTCAAGTTGACTATTTAGTTAGAGCGTTGGGCAATTGTTATCTAACTTACTAGGAACTAAGTTCGACAATTGTTCAAATTGAACGATTATTATATTCTTAGCCACTGACTCCCTGTCTTCAAACCTAGAGGATTTGCTTTCGCGTGCCCGGTTCAGGTCGCTTTTCACCGGAAAGACTGTTAAGGATGTTCGCGACTGTTCCACCAACATGCTGGCTAGACACAAGCGCATTCAAAAGCTGACGCACCATATGTGAACCAGATTGAGCAAAGAATCCGCGTCTGAGTTGAATCATCGCGTGAGATGGCACTGCTCCCCAGATACTGTGAGGCGCATCACCCTCGTCATAATCAGGGATGACAACCTGCCGCCACTAAAATGGAGATTTACTAGAATCATGGCTCACCCCGGCACGGATGGAGTGGTCTGGATGGCTGATATCTGGACTTCCAGTGGTATCATATGAAGTACATGCAAGATATGTCCACTACTTGAAGATAATTCCTGTTGAAGGCAAGCCTTCAACGGCCGGGGGCATGTTCGAGCTCCTACGGCTCTTCTGTAGATGTAGTTAGTTTAAGCACTGTTATGTTTTGTTATTAATTTGTGTCGGGGCGCTTTGCCTACCTTATGTAAAAAATGCATATCATGATCACTCGCCATTAAACCATTGTACTGAACGGTTGATCTTTTAATCAGTCACCTCAAGTGCTAATACCTCAAGATGTGTCGAAATTGACCAGGAAAACCTACAGTCCACTACAGTAAATGACCGTCACCTTAAAAATTCGCATGCTGGTTGTAATGCCCTGTTGGCTATATTGCAACGCGAGTTTTGGATTTTGTCTGCCCGAAGAATTATTCGGAGTGTAGTCTTTCGCTGCATCCCTTGCTATAAGCTCAAGGCTTCTACCATGCAGCCCTTGATGGGAGACTTACCAGCAGATCGCGTATCTGAGAGCAGGACGTTTGACGGTGTTGGTACGGACTTCGCTGGTCCCTTTTTGGTGAAAACGTCGACAATTCGAAACAGCAAGACCGTAAGGCCTACTTGTGTGGTTTCGTTTGTCTCTCCACAAAGGCCGTACACTTAGAACTGGTCTCCTCGCTTAAGACCGAGGCGTTTGTACCCACATTTGACAGATTTGTATCCCGCAGAGGGCTGCCTTCCTTGATCCGTTCTGACTGCGGCACTAACTTCAAGGGCACCTATAATTATTTGAATGATGTTGTTAATTTCCTTGAAACCAACAAGGCTGATTTAGGCAATAGGCTTGCCCGACGTGGGATAAATTGGTTGTTTTCCCCACCAAATTGTCCACACTGGGGTGGTATTTTTGAGGCCGCTGTAAAATCGGCCAAAACACACTTGCGCAGGACTATCGGTGAATCTGTCCTTACATTTGAGGAACTCGCATCTGTGTTTTGTAAGATTGTGGCCGTTTTGAACTCTAGGCCATTGTGCCCGATCTCCTCAGATTTGAATGATTTGGAAGCCCTTACGACGGGCCATTTTTTGATTGGTCGCCCACTTGTCGCCTTGCCTGAGTACCCCTATATTGACACGAGACCTGGTCGTCTCTCGCGTTTTGAATTGGTACGCCAGATTACACAGAGCTTTTGGAAACGCTGGAATTTGGAATATTTGCACATACTCCAGCAACGCGTTAAGTGGACCGACAAGACCGATCCACCCAAGATTGGGAACCTCATTTTGATCAAGGAGGCTAACCTTCCGCCACTCAGATGGCGCAGGGGGCGCATTCTTCGTTTGGTAACTGGGGCTGATGGAGTTCCCCGATTTGCTGAGCTCTTGGTGGACGGTTCGATTCTGAGGAGAGCGGTTGCAACATTATCACGTCTACCAACCGATTAGCGGACCGGTAGGCCGGTCTGGAGCGGGTGGATGTTTGAAATAGAAATAGTTTTTATGATAAGCTAAATCGATAATATCGGTTTAGTAACGTTTTGTTTAGTCTATTGTAAATTTTGACAATGGTCACACTATGAACTGTCATTCATTCACTTTCGTTCATTGTCGGTTTCCCGTGAAAACTTTTTCCTTGCGCTCACGCAGTTGGTATTCTTGCATTTTGAATTTAATTATATTGATCGCCTTTTGGAAAGCACATCCTGGTAGCTTCGCGAATCGTTTTGTGATAAAAGATAAACTTGTAAAATTGAACATTGCAAAAATTGTGTGAATCCGGTGTCGACGTCCACGTACCATCGTGCCTTGAAGACGTTGCGTTTGCAGCCAAATCGCTAAGTATTTAGATAATTCACCGGCTAATATTGGTCAATTTTAGATCTGTGTGTGTTTCTAACTTAGCTCCAAGCCTGACATCCAGTGAAGATTTGGTAAGAAAATTTTATTAATATTGTAATCTAGTAATTCATCGCTGTGCAGTCACAGTAATACTGTTTAGGTCCTTTGCCTTGAGCTAAGACTGGATGAATTAATTGCTTCCACTGGCTTCTGCAAACTACCCAATTTTAGCCCAAACTCTAAACACTCTCAAAAGACAAATTTACATGAAAATTGCTATGTTGGCTTTCAAGTACTTACATGCGTAACCATATTGTGTTGCTTATAATACACACAATGGATATTTAATTTCATTCAAATTCCTAGCTTTTTTTTAAATAATGTTACATTAAGATATCAGTATTGAACAAACAGTCGGACCAATTTACGGTGCATTAAGAAGAAGAAAAGCAATTACAACTTTGCTCGTAACTACTTTAAAAAAATATATTCCGAATGTTCTAAATGCATCATCCGAATAAGTAAATCGAATTAATGTGGACCGACCAGTTAAACTATGGGAGTCGTTAAACGAATTTCATGAAAATCGTTAGAAACTGGAGCAACGAGGAGAATTTCCTAAAACTTTGTTTTGTTCTAACGGAAGTAATTGATTTTAATTCCTCTGGCAGTACGTTGACACGCAACCGACCGTTAATGAAAAATAATTTTCTCATCTGAAGTTGCAAGTAAAAGAGTGGAGCGAACTGGGCTCCGGCTAGGCGCGTTGCGGGGTGATGCGAACTAGCTTACAGTAATATCATCTATTAGACATTCTCTTTTACTAAAGGAGTATAATAGACTTATAAATAAGCATTTCCTTATTAATTACGTAGTTACTTATATCACGATGCACCAGCGCTTTCTTGTATCTTCTACGGTGGTAAAAAATTGAGAGTATGTTACTGTCCTGTAATATTAAATTTATTTATTAGAAAATATTTTATAATACACAATAACTCGTTTTAATTTAAAAATTATCTGGCAGATAAGGCCTATCCAGAGGTGCTAAAGCTAGCTCTAAATGTTAATTAATAACGTCAGCACCACTGATGAGCACGTGCCTCTTCTCACTTTTGGGAAGGTTTAGGCCATGGTCTACCACATAGGCTAAGTGGAGTTGCTAGAAATCACATATATTTCGGAAATGTTGTGGAGAACTCTAAGGTATGCAGGTTTCACGATGTTTTTATTCAGCGTTTAGCAAGCGATAATTAACTATTTATTTTCACGTAACTTCGTAAAGTCATCTATGGTCTCGTCGGGAATGAACCATAATCTCATTGCATAGCAGTCTGTTAGTCGCTCTACAAGTCTATCGTTGCCTTTTTATTATAAACGTTACATACTTTATAATAATGTCATCTTGTTCAAAGAATGAGCATTATGAACTTATTTCTGTACTAAGGTTTTTTAAAGTTCAGTAGCAAACTACAAGTAAGCAAATTACACTTTCATGTATAAATGTCTTGCCTTGCCGATATTTTGTAGGGTTATAGAATCTTCCAAGAACGTTTAGTGTTTGCTTTAACTCTTTACCTATTTGGAGATATGATTGGTTGTAAAATACTTAGCATTATATATCAATCATAATCTGGCACCCCTTTACAAAGTGAACCACACGTCGCTAGGAAAACTAAACAGATACAGTTTTAATTTATTTTGTATATGTGTTATGCTAAATATTTGTTAGATCTTGTCAAAATAATAACACTTAAACAAAAAAAAAAAATGTTTAACAGATAAACAACTAGCCAGTAACTCAAGTTTGTTTTCGCTGACGATAAAATTATTGTTTAACTCGTACCTCACGCTTAAAGGCACTTCGGAATGTTGTATGTGGTCAAAACAACATAGGGTGTCAGCGTACGCTCGGCGTTCACTTTGTAGTACACAATGTGAACGTCGGGCGCACGCCCAACCGACGCTGAGCGTACGCTCGAGGAACGCTCATGATCAATGTGAGGGAGGCCTTATAGTTCTATTGAATTCAGTTAATGACGCGAGATTCAAAGATATCTTTAATATTTTTAATAATTCTTCAGAAGAGTTTTTGTACATAGACTTAGCTTTTTAATAACTGAATTTTAAACCTTTTATATACTCTCAATTCTCAATCTTTGATCCTTTGACCAAATGAATGTGTTGGTGGTAAAGTTTGTCATCTATGTTTCACCGCGGCGCCGCGGCGGTCGAAAGGTTTAATTGAATCTGAAGTTTATATGGACAATAATTTTAAAGCCTCAGCGCCTTACATCATTGAATAATGCCAAAGTAAGAGTCTCTTTGTCTGTTGTGTATTTATTCTCAATGCTGATTCTACTAAACAGATATAACAATCACAGGACCTCAGCATTTTATTACAGTAAACATCAAATACTTGGCTTGAACGATGTGGTTTACACTGTTGTACGCAGCATATAAATAAAGAAAGCTTATAAAAACCTAAATAAATAGCAAGCGTTGTGACTGACGATATTATAAATTTGTTAAATTTGTTCAGATATCATTGTGGGTGATATTAAAAGCACCTCTGTTCGCCCCCAAGCGGATTTTGTGTCCCTAGTGTGAAAGTAATGTGTGGCGACAATTTTGCTTTATATCTCAGGTAAACTAACTATAAGATTATAAATTTTCATTCACCGCAACTCTGTGGGTGTAAGCCATTGACTGCGGTACGTACTAATGTGCTAAATTCGCAATAAGTTTAGCCTTTAATGTACCGTGCTTAATCCCCGTTCTACACTTGCATAACTATAAACGTCATAACTTATTTTAAGCCCGGCTTTATTTCAAACGCTGTTAAAAAGCCTGTATGTACTAAAATGTATAAATTTTGATAAAATGTTCGCATGAGAGCCTTTACAATTTATTTGTTGAAGGGCTCGCGTGTAGTTATGTAAAGAAAATATAAATAAAACGGAGCAGTGGTTTCTGAAAGGCTAGGGTATAGGTTCGCTCGAGTGATCAAAACTGCGAGATCTGTCAAACACAGATTACTTTGGAAAGGAGTCGGACAGGCGGGCAATATCCGTTACTAACCGCGAAATACGATCATAATACGTGAACACGTGAGGGCCCTCTCAACTCGAAATATGAAACGCTTAAACCCTTCTCGTAACGTAGTTCGCCACGTACTAGTTTGCTTAAAGATCCCTATAAAGATAGATAAAGTGACAGACATTCACAGATACAGAAGTTAAAGACTGATAAAAAGCTAAAAGTTTTTTAATAAAAGTTCGTTGAGGAAATGCCTGTGAAATGTTCGAGATTCTTGTGCTGATTGTTTTATGGTTATGGCTTGAAAACGAGATATGCTCTCAAATAACACTTTGGAATTGTAAATGCATCTTTTTGAATTGAACATCCTCATCCTTAGTAATCATCATATCAGCCAAACGACGTCCACTGCTGGACATAGGCCTCCCCCAAGGTTCTCCACACAGACCGGTCTTGAGCCGCCCGCATCCAACCTCCTCCCGCGATCTTGACAAGATCGTCGGTCCACCTTGCGGGGGGCCTACCTCTGCTGCGTCGTCCGGTACGTGGCCGCCACTCCAGAACCTTTCTGCCCCAACGGCCATCGGTTCTTCGAGCTATGTGCCCTGCCCACTGCCACTTCAGCTTGGCTATCCGGAGAGCTATGTCGGCGACTTTGGTTCTACTGCGGATCTCCTCATTTCTGATTCGATCTCGCAGGGAAACTCCAAGCATAGCTCTCTCCATCGCCCTCTGAGTGACCTTGAGCCTTCTGATAAGGCCCATAGTGAGCGACCACGTCTCTGATCCGTAAGTCATCACTGGCAACACACACTGGTCAAAGACTTTCGTCTTGAGACACTGCGGGATATCGGACGAGAAGGTATGTCGTAGCTTCCCGAACGCTGCCCAACCGAGTTGGATTCGACGATTGACCTCCTTCTCGAAGTTGGACCTACCTAATTGGACTACTTGTCCCAGGTAGATATACTTGTCGACAACTTCGAGCGTAGAGTTCCCAACCTGAATAGGAGCAGGTACAACATGGACGTTCGACATGATTTTCGTCTTGTCCATGTTCATCTTAAGACCTACTTGTTGGGAGACTCTACAGAGGCCATCGAGCATTGTGCCTAGGTCTTCCATGGTCTTAGCCATGACTACGATATCGTCTGCGAATCGAAGGTGAGTGATGTACTCGCCGTTGATGTTGATGCCGAGTCCATTCCAGTCCAGAAGCTTGAAAACATCCTCCAGCGCAGTGGTAAACAGTTTCGGGGATATGACATCCCCCTGTCTCACCCCTCGCTGGAGTTGAATAGGTTTCGAACTCTGGTCCTGGAGGCGGACTGACATAGTGGCGTTTTCATACAAACACTTCAGCACTTCGATATATCGGTAGTCAATCCGGCACCGTTGGAGAGACTGTAGCACCGCCCAGGTTTCAATCGAATCGAAGACTTTCTCATAGTCCACAAACGCCAAGCATAGGGGCTGGTTATACTCCTCGGACTTCTGTATAACCTGCCGCAGCGTATGTATGTGGTCTATGGTACTATAGCCTTTACGGAAACCGGCTTGTTCGGGAGGCTGGAAGTCGTCTAGCTTGCTCTCGAGACGATTCGTGATGACCCTCGAAAACAGCTTGTAGACGTGGCTCAGAAGTGTGATGGGTCTGTAGTTCTTCAAGAGGGTTTTATCCCCTTTCTTAAAGAAAAGCACCACCACACCTCTGTGCCACGCCTGTGGCGTTTTACCCTCGAGAATGACGGAATTAAATAACCTCCGGAGGGCTTCTCTAGCGGGTGCACCGCCGGCCTTCAGAAGCTCACTCGTAATTCCGTCATCACCCGGCGCCTTGTTGTTTTTAAGCTGTTTGAGAGCCACACTAATCTCGTGCATGCTGACGTCCGGGATATCTTCGGTATAGTGTCGGGTCAATCCAGCTCTAGGGTCTGACGCTGGAGTGCTTGCGGGTTGTTGCGTTGTCGTGTATAGCTGTCCATAGAACCTTTCGATCTCCTCCAAGAGCTCAGGCTTGGACGATACAATTCTGCCATCCTCCGTCTTCAGCTTTGTCAGCTGACTCTGCCCAACAGACAGATCCCTTTGGAACACTTTGGATCCCTTATTCCGCTCGATCGCCTCACGAACACATTTTGTGTTGTATTGGCGGAGATCGCGAGTCAGAGACTTAGAGATCTATCTGTTGAGGTGCCGATATTTCAGCATGTCGTCGGAGGATAGCAGAACCATCTTGTGCCTTTCCTCTAACAGCTCGAGGGTCGGATCCGAGATCTTTTTGGTTCTCTGGCTTTTCTGGGGCTTAAAAAATTTAGCCCCTGTTGTATGGACAGCATCCACGAACCCGTTACTAAACACGTCCACATCTACGCATTCACCCAGGCATTCGAAACGGTTCTTGAGTTCGAGCTGAAAGCTCTCGGGGTTTTGGATATGAACCGGTGCCGGTCGGAGCATGGACTTTATCAACCTCGACCGTTCGAGGCTTGTACGGATATTCAATGTGCCTCTTACCATTCGGTGATCGCTACCCACTTTAAGTGAATTGATCACGGAGACATCATTGAATATCTGCCTCTTCGTCGACATGATAAAGTCGATCTCATTTTTGGTTGCACCGTCTGAACTTACCCAGGTCCACTTGCGGCATTCTCGCTTCTTGAAGAAGGAATTCATCATATAGAGTCCTTCCTTCTCCATAAAGCTAGCCAGCAAGTGACCCCGGGAATTCCGATGCCCATAACCAAATGGCCCCACTCTCAGCTCATCACCGTCGCGTTTGCCCAGTTTCGCGTTAAATTCTCCCATGACCACGGTGTAATGGGTTTTGTAGCCATGTATAGCCCGAGATATGTCCTCGTACATGGCTGCCACCTCCTCATCGGGGTGCGACGAGGTCGGAGCGTATACCTGTATGACCTTCAGCGAATACCGCTTGGATATTCTGAGTATAAGGTACGCTACCCTGCTCGACACACTCCCGATATTTACCACGTTGGTCACGAGAGATTTGTGGACGATGAACCCGACACCACTTTGGGACTGTTGGTCGCCCTCCCGGTAGAAGAGCAAGTTACCGGAATTGAGAACTATCGAGTCCTCCCCCTGTCTTCGGACTTCAGATAGGCCTATGATATCCCATCGCAACTTGCTCAATTCTTCTTCCAGCTCGACAATCTTCTCGTCGGTCCGCAGTGTGCGCGTGTTCAGTGTTGCCAGGGCCAATTTCCCTTCCTATCCTTAGTAAATTGAAAACTTTTTAAAACTTATTTTATTTATTTGAGTCATGCTTTAGTTGCTTTGCTTTGCTTGCGTTTGCTCTGGCAAACAAAATATCCCGATAAGCGGCAATAGGCTCGCCACCTATTACGTGGGATCAAAACACTGGCGAAAGGTGGGCGTTTGATATGCCTCTGCCTACTCCTTCGGGGAAACAGGCGTGAGTCTATGTATGTATGATGTATATATGCTTTAGTTGACCAATGTGAAAATAACAACTTAGCGTGGACGAACATAATACATATATGTATTATACAAGTATTTGCCAATACAGAATATTTTTACAACAATAAATTACTATATTGCTACTAGAAAAACTGAGAGCCTCCGTTTTATTACTACTCCACTTGTATTCAATATGAAAATAATAAAGAAACATTTCATCTCTTAATGTAAAACAAGTCAATGTTTGCTCCGATTTTATTATAAAAGAAAAAAACACTAGGAGTTGCTTGTCGGAGTTGTCACATCAAGACAAAATTAAATGAAATAAGCTTCGCATTTTCAATAGCGATGTTTCCTTGTCTGCAGTCATTGTCAGCTATTCTCATGCCTTGTTTGGCGTGTAATTGAATAAGACGATTGCTATTACCAGTCTCGAGGAAAAGAATTTAATAACATGCGATATAAACGTGGCCCCGAATATATCGCGCTGTACCATTTAAACGACACATCTCAGCACGAGGACTCGCCTGCCGAACACCGTATTTCCCGACACATTCAATAGTTTTTTTATTTAAATAGAATTCCAATAATTTTAACGCTTACTGTTCACTGCGCCGACAGAGGGCGAATGAATGTGAATGGCGAACATGGAAGATATGCGTGACCAGCACTGAACAATTCTAAAAATAAAAGCGTTCGTTAAAACGAATTATTTTTAAAGCCGATAAAGGAAATATGCAATCAAATTGAAATAATTCTAATATACGTCCCATAACATGAGTATTTCTGTTCAATGTATTGAGTTGATATTCTATTTGGTAAGCGCCTTTATTCGTGGGCCGATGGTTTGAACGCCTTAAACGCCCCATAAATCGTCTAATATTACACTTTTACTGTCACATGTTCAGATGTGCCCAAAATTTCCATTATGACATGTATTGTTTGTGTATAGTTATAAGTATGAATGTGAATGTATTCTTTTAGACCGCGGTTTTTTAACGAAAATTAATAAATGGTAAACAAACAAAACAATGTAATGAAAAGGATAATTAAACAACTAAAAAACCAGAGGCGGAATACGCTTAAGCTGACCGGTCAAGTGGGAGTTCAACCGCCACATAAGGTTCCGTATCGTTGGCTTTCATGACCAGTGCGTACGTAAAATATTTTTTTCATGCATCCACTGAACTCATAGACCGCATAACGAAATCACGTATTGATATGATACTGTGATCTTGTAAAAAAAACTTCATAGTTGGTACACCCCAGGGAATTTCAGTAGAAAACTATTCACTTGGGTATACCACTTAGACTCAGTAAATCAAATATTTATATAAACAACATCTTACAATGTAATTTGGCTACATTATACAGACAGACACGTTTTATTTTCGTTGTAGGAGTCGCGAGCATTAAAGTTATTTGATTATCATTTTATTCTCTCATATTTTCTCCTTTTTACGATCCTGTTAATTATTTTGTAATGTTAAGTTTGTAAATATTATATGAGGACTATAAAGAGTATGACGAATGACTTTGGTATTTACTTATTTATTTATTTATTTATTCACTAGGCACAACAATACATAACAAACAAATCATAACTTAGAAATAGGTACTATATAAGTGAAAGTATACATGTCAATTTGTTATCAGATTAAAGTCGTGCACATTATTTGCAGAATAATTTAATTAAAGACAGGCAAAGAAAGGAGTAGAATTATTGAAATATGCCAGGTCGACAGAACATTTACAAAAAAAATAATTAAAAAAAATAATATGAGTAATAAATTAAATCATTAAATTATAAGTATTTAAAATAATAATAATTAAAAAGAAAAAACTTATAGCTAACGTTAGAATAAAATGAGGTCAATATAACATAATCGATATAACATAATCAGTAGGGCAATCATTAAAATTCAAATCAGTCAACAAATAAAATAAAATACATCTACACATTATAAACAAATTAAATTAAATACAAATTAACAAATTTAAAGCAAATTAAATTAAATTAAATGAAAATCAGGGGATAGCCAGGATCTGCTTACATTTACTCAAATATTTATTGTATGTCTGATAAAATAAGTCTAGGTCTTTGATGTGGTTGTTGAACTCTCTGCACTTTCTCAATATAGGACCATGATATGTTACGTTATTGTAAGTCAGAGGCAAAGAAAAAAGATTTTGTTTTCGTTTACTACCACCCACTTTAAGAGAGAGATGGCTCAACAATTCACTAGCTTCCCATATAGAATTGACGATCTTATACAATGTAGAGTAATCTTGTATTTTACGTCTGTTCTCTAGTGTCTCCATTTTAAAATATTGGAGTCGAGACTCATATGATGGTAATTTCCGGCGCAAACCAAGTTTAGAGTTTAAGTGACGAAGAAAGCGTCACTGTATGACCTCTATTCTATCTATGTGTATGCGATAGAAGGGAGACCAAATCAGTGAGGCGTATTCCGTTATACTTCTAACTAGTGCTTTATACAGCAGTAATATGCTTTCTGGTTTTCTAAATGGTTTTATGATTATTTGCATGAATCCCATGGTTTTATTGGCTTTGTTTACCACGATGTCATAATGCGTACAGAATGTAAGCTTGGAGTCGAACCATACTCCAAGGTCCTTGACGACGTTCTGGCGTGTTAGCACTTCCTTATCAACTGTGTATGGGTGACATAAAGGTGACTTACTTTTCGTAAATGAGATCAGGTGACATTTGGCCGCGTTAAGAAACATATGATTGTCAACACGCCACTGGTGTACGCAATCTATATCATTTTGCAGCAGAATGCAATCTTCCAGGGATCTTATTTTGTGGAATATTTTTAGGTCATCAGCATAAACAAGACAATGACATTTTATAGAGTCTACCAGATCATCAATAAATATTATAAATAAAAAGGGCCCTAAATTTGAGCCTTGTGAAATACCGGACTTAGCAATAAAGGAGCAGGAGTCGAAGCCGTATACCTTTACGATTTGTGAGTGGTTCGACAGATAGGACGCAAGCCAACGTAGCAGTGAACCGTGAATTCCTAGGTGTTGTGCTTTTCGGCAAAGTATATTATGGCTGACTTTATCAAAAGCCTTGGAAAAGTCAGTGTACAACGAATCCACCTGCATACGCTCGTTAAGCGAGCGCGTTATATAATGGACATATGTTAGTAAGTTAGAGGAGGTAGAGCGGCCAGGCAAAAAGCCATGTTGTCTGGGATTTATTATAGGTTTTAAGAAGCTGCTTACGTGTTTATAGACTAGACTTTCATTTTTAATAAAATTATTTCTCTTTAATGATTTACTTCGCAGTAGCGATCTCAGCTCCAGCAAATTAATTTAGAAGGAGGTGTTGAGATTTTATTTCTGTCATGAAAGTTTCTGTTAAGAAAGGGGCCGTGCTACGACCCTTCTTTGCCGATTATTCTGCAAAATCCTCACTGCCACAAGGCCTTTGCCTCTGTTTTAACTCGTATATTTACGACATCTTCTCTTCTTAAATGTGATATTTTTTTATTGATATAGGTTTTCTACCTCTCATTCAGAGTGTTAGTCAATAAAGGCTGTTATTGGCGTCATTATTGTCATGAGACTACTACTATGAAACTAAGACTTTTCGCCTTAGAACCCAGCGTTGCCACTCACTAGTCAGTAACTAGTACCTAATCACACTTGACAGAAATAAACTTTTGCACAAAGCGGCTGCCACCTGTCCACTGCCACAGCCTAAGGCAACCTAAGGGGATAGCGATACTCCATTTCTTAGACCAGTGCAAGCTTTATTCAGGGGTACTTACTCCCCATGACTGACAATGATCTTCTTGACAGCCGGGCTGGCAGCTTGACATTGTCTCACGAGCACGAGCGATATTTAACTATTTATTACGCATAGAATTTTGAAATGCGCGCCGTGTATTCGAAGCCGATATCCGCTGCATGGCAGTCGGTTCGAAACCCAATCGACTATCGTTGCTTTTCCTGGCTTAATATTTGTAGCTGCTTAAATGATACCCTTTCGTCAAGATACTTAATTGACATCGTATGTAGCATATATATACCACCTTATCTTAATTCAGTCAGAATAATTATCTGCTTAGACGAGTCTTTTGAATATTTATTGTTACAGTGTGACTAATTTAAAACCTAACGAAATATTTAAAATAATTTTTTTAAATTCTTATGTAGAAAAGTGAATAAATCGACATAACAATATATATGAGTTTACTATATCATACACTGTTATCATACAAAAGACGTCAACCAAGTTAATATTGCTTTTATGGAATTAAAAAAATATTTTGTCGTAGTAATGTCACCTTAAAACAAAAAGTCTGTAGGCTAAGGACTGGCACTTTGCCGCTGCTCAAACCATTATCGAAAAGGAACAACATACATCACTAATATCACTAAAATAATTTCCAATTCTATAGAGGACTAGAATCCAATAAATTACATCGTAAGTCTTTTCGATACAGTTAGGGAATAGCACATTTTCTGTAAACGTTTTTATATAGAACAGGAGTGTGTTGGGTCAAATGGAACGGGCAATAAATCTGTTAAAGTGACAGTGTAGGAGTGATAACACGCGATCGGCTGCGTGTGTATTTCATAATGGCTCGACACCTGCCGTTGAAACCGCAAAAATGTATCTACCGATGGCTATTCCGATCGCACCGAATATTCACTCACATTCAATTAGCGAACGTTATTTAAATTCAGCTTTTTTATAGAATAGGTTACGTCTATTCTGGTTTCCAATTTAGTCATTTCAGATTCAAATTTAAAAAGTTTCTTCTATAGAGCCAAGTAGATTATTTAACATCGCAGTGAATTTTTACTACCTCCTACCTATCTGTGTATAACTTTTATATTTTGTAGCGAACTTATCTGAGGCTACTTTTTGCTGCTAAACTTTCCTAGTTTTTATTCGCCACTGGTGTTGTTAACTTATATAAATCATTTAATTTTCAGACTTAATATCACTATAATTTATATTCATGAGCTACTTTGTAAGCATATTTAATTAAAGATTTTCCTCCTTTATTGAAGAACGTGATATCGTCACAAGTATCATTTCACACTCCTAGACGTTATTTTAATCACATTCTCTCAAGGGAACTCTTCAATAACACTTATTTTAAAATACTCCGTATGCTAGAAGCCGAATAGGCTAATCCGAATGCAGAGCGTTCCCGACCATTCCGGCTCAAAAGTAACTGTGTCTACGTCCTTATGTTAACACACGTTCCCCAATAGCACCCTCTCCTATATTTACCTTTTAGCTTTACAGACCGTTCCTATAAAATCCTAAAAAATACAAAACACTCGGCTACAAATGAAGCTAGATTTGCTACAATCGGTTCTCTTGTTCCTTAGATTCATTCACTCCGGAATGAATGAAAGTATAGCACTGATTGAACGACATAGACAAAAGACTTGCATTATCCTGTAAGTGGCGTGATCCGCTGAATGCCTATTCGGATCTCTTTATATCGGGAGACTATCGAAGTACGTCGATTTTTCACGAACGTGGGATAGGATCGTAGAAAACAGTCACGTATTTTTTAGTGTCAGTGGCTTCGCTAGGCCTCGATCCTTAACAATATCATAACCAGGCTAAAGAACATCGTGAGAGGACCGCCGTACACGGGCTTATTGAATTTCTCAGTGAAAAGGGTTCAGTGACTGTAAATTCTTAGTTTCATTGCGACTTTCCTTGTAATCGACTTTTTTATTATCCTCTCAAAAGACAAATTTACATGAAAATTGCTCTGTTGGCTTTCAACTTCTTACATGCGTAACCATATTGTGTTGCTTATAATACACACAATGGATATTCACTTTCATTCAAATTCCTAGCTTTTTTTTAAATAATGTTACATTAAGATATCAGTATTGAACAGACAGTCGGACCAATTTACGGTGCATTAAGAAGAAGAAAAGCAATTATAACTTTGCTCGTAACGACTTTCAAAAAATATATTCGGAATGTTCCAAATGCATCATCCGCATAAGTAAATCGAATTAATGTGGACCGACCAGTTAAACTATGGTAGCCGTTAAACGAATTTCGTGAAAATCGTTACAAACTGGAGCAACGAGGAGAATTTCCTAGAACTTTGTTTTGTTCTAACGGAAGTAATTGATTTTAATTCCACTGGCAGTACGTTGAAACGCAACCGAGCGTTAATGAAAAATAATTTTCTCATCTGAAGTTGTAAGTAAAAGAGTGGAGCGAACTGTGCTCCGGCTAGGCGTGTTGTGGGGTGATGCAAACTAGCTTACGGAAATATCATCCTTTAGACATTCTCTTTTACTATAATAATAGACTTATTATATACGTAGTTACTTGCATCACGATGCACCTGCGCTTTCCTGTAGCTTCTACGGTGATAAAAAATAGTAAATAGGTATGTTTCTGTCCTGTAATGTTAAATTTATTTGTTAGATAATAAGTCATAATACACATAACTCAAAGAATAAACCGGGTGGTTTATTCTTTGCTCAAAGAAACCACGCTGGATGGCAATGCTGCCAGCCTTCTGGGCACGTTACCCGATGATATTGATGCGGAGGCATTCTACGACGCCTAAACACACCTGTACATATGTATCTATTTTTACTCTTTATTTTTAGTTTTATGCACATATATATTCTAAGACAGTATGATTATTTAAGATAGTAATGTATATCATCATCATCAGCCCTTAACAGTCCACTGCTGGACTAGGCCTCTCCTTTGAAAGGAGGAATTGGCCTACTATACCACGCTGGCCAAACGGGTAATGTATATAGTTATAATTAATCATCTGCAATGTACCTAATTATGAAAATTTGACAAAATAAATTATTATATTTCTGTAATATGGTTTTCTAAAGTTCAGTAGCAAACTGAAAGGAAGCAAATTACACTTTCATGTATTAATTTTTTAGGGTTATAGAATCTTTCAAGAACGTTTAGTGTTTGCTTTAACTCTTTTCCTATTTGGAGATATGATTGGTTGTAAAATACTTAGCATTATACATCAATCGTATTACGGCACCTCTTTACAAAGTGAACCACAGTATTTGAGTGGTTACAAACTATTCTAAACAGTGGTTTATCTAATGATGTCACGAGGAAAACTAAACAAGTAGCGAGTAAGTCAAGTTTATTCTTACGGCGAAAAAATTTTTGTTAAGTATACTTGTACTTTTCACTCCTAAATGCACTTCGCTTATACTAATTTGATATTGTACGTGGCCATTGAAGACCCTGACCAATTTAATATTTAATCAATGGCAATAAGCTTTTCCTAGCAATAGCTACCTAATCAGTGTTTAGCGCGAACATTTTCTGTATATAGATATTATGAAAAATGCTCGCGCTAAAAATCTATTGAGTGAAATTTTCCGAAAACACTTACAACAATGGAAAACGAATACCTTTAAATACCCAGTAATACGAGTATTTCTATGAAACTATCTTAACTAAAAGAAGCCCACTCCTTAAAATAGGCTCTCCACATAAATGGCTTGAATTAATTAAAATTAGCGACCAGAGTACCGGCTTTTGAAAGCCTTAGCCTTAGTTTTTTAAACTGTGAGGCCCGCAAGGTAGACCAACGATATCGCGAGAAATAACCACTTCTCGGGCGGCTAAGCTCAGTGGAAAGCGTATGTCCAGCAGTGGATGTCTCTAGGCTAAGATGAGGTGAACCAAAATTAACTGAATCAAGGGAAATTTGTCTTAGGCAGTGCCTATGATGTTGAGACTATTAAAATGTATACACGTATTTTTGGTGCATAGGGTTCCCACCAAGAACTTAGGGTCCCAAGCTAACCTCACCTGCAAGTGGTGCACCTGCCGATCAACGGACGAGGCTCTGGCAAACAAAATATCCCGATAAGCGGCAATAGGCTCGCCATCTATTACGTGGGATCAAAACACTGGCGAAAAGTGGGCGTTTAATATGCCTCTGCCTACCCCTTCGGGGAAAAACAGGCGTGAGTCTATGTATGTATATACGTATTATTGCCATTTTTACATTCACACGATTTATCATATTAACAATTTATTTATTTATTTTTTTATTTATTTATTTATACACTGAACTGTGTACAGGTTGACTTAATGCCTTGGGCATTATCCGCCAGTCTACCTTTGCGCGGTGCTGAGAAACGTAGTAGGTGTATTAAATACTTACTATAATTATAATATAGGTATAATAATAGAATATAATTCTTAAATAAACATACATGTATACACTATGCACACATATTTACATAAATATATACACATATAATTAAACTATCTAAATACGATATATACGATATATAATAAACAATGTATACATATAAGAATTAAAGGAAGAATACGTAAAGCCATACACAAATACAATACAGTAGGTACATACAATAGCAAAGTAATAATGTGAGTAGAAATGAAGATACAGATCCTATGACACATCCGCTGGTCTTGCCAACAAAAGCTCCTTTACCTTGGCCTTAAATTTGTACTTCGTTTTGCACGTCCTGATTTCTAGAGGGAGAGCATTCCAGAGGAGAGTGGACTGAACGAGGAAGGAAGAGTGAATAAGAGATGTGTTATGAGAAGGGACAGTAAGAAGAAGATTATTAGACGATCGCAAATTGCGGTCATAGTTGGAACACAGATATTGAAAATGACAGGTTAAATAATTTGGGGATGAAGGAGACATAAGAATAGAAAAGAGGGTAGTGAGAGCACGCAAACTGCGACGATGACGGATAGGAAGCCATTTCAATTGGGAACGGTAAGCAGACACATGGTCATACTTGCGAAGATTGAAAACTAATCGAATACAGTTATTGAGAAGACGGTCGAGTTTATTGAGAAGATCTGCATTCAGGTCATAGTAGCATACATCACCATAGTCGATTAACGGGAAAATCAAAGTCTGCACAAGCATTGTCTTGGTCTTGGATGGCAGCAAGTTCTTGAGGCGGTAAAGAGTCCGTAGGGTGCCGGTGACCTTTTGACTCACCTGGGTCACTTGAGTTCGCCAATTAAGGGTGGCATCCATATGCAGCCCTAGATTTTAACAACCGGGTACCAATCTATGGCCGTGCCGTTGTATGTAATGATTGGAAAATGGGTTGTGTCAAATTTTCTTAACAAGCCTTGGCTGCCCAAAATAATGGCCTGACTTTTATTCGGGTTTACAGTCAGCCCGAACCTTGTAGTCCAATCATGTATCTCAGCCAGATCCCTGTTCATCATGTCGATTGCCGTAGACAGCGACTCTACATTTACCTGGGTATATATCTGCAAGTCGTCGGCATACAAATGGTGAGAACACTGAAGATTTTTAGTTATGAGATTTATAAAAATGGAAAAAAACAAGGGAGAGAGAATACCGCCTTGAGGGACACCAGCTTCAATGTCAGCCCATCTTGAGTAAGACTCATCAAGGTGTACCGACTGCTGACGCCCCCAAAGATATGTTGAGAACCAATCCAGAGCCCTAGGTGAAACCTTAAGATAGGAGAGGACGGATAAAAGGAGGTCGTGACTGACGGTATTGAAGGCATTGGAGAAATCAATTAAAACCAAAATCGTAACTTTAGAGTTTTCAATGCCCTCTCGAATATCGCCAGTCACTTTGAGGAGAGTGGAAGTAGTGCTATGGCCAAGTCTGAATCCAGATTGATATTGACTCAACAGGTTATGACGATGTATAAACGGACTCAACTGTTTATGGACACAGGCTTCTAGCACTTTAGAGAGGAAAGGAAGAATGGATAATGATTAATTTATTAGCACAATCAAATATTTAATCAAAACGCGTGCGATTTTGTTCGTTATTCTCATCGGTAACAACGTTCGTCTCATCACAAAGGTTAATTGGTGTTTTTTATTATTTAAAAATTTTACAAGGTGTCGTCACTAAATTGGTTTGTGTCTTGTGACTATAGGACAGATATATAAGCGTCTGAATGCATATTTACATTTATTTCTTTTTATAAATTTTTCGCAAACCTACAAATAGAGTATCTTATGCCAACACCATATGAATAAAATGGTCTACTGCTGACCATTCTAAAAGTAAATTAGGCTTCATTCAATGTATAGAACCGTTACAGAGCCGAAAAGGTTTGTTTGAAAAATCGTTTACTCGTCACGATTCATTAACTTCCAATAAATGTTGTAAAGGGTGAAAGTTGAGTAAAACAACCAAATGATAGTTGTATTTGAAATGTATTCCGCAAGGCTATTTATAAAATAATCAACCACTTTATATGTTGTTGTAGTTGTTGTGTGCATATGGTACAATAACTTTCAACTTACATTTAAATAAATGTGTAGCGTTCACGCCATTTTTCGTCACCGTAGATATTTTAGGTCTTCATTAGCAATATACATACCTATAGTTTGAGAGTGAATATTATTCATCAAAATATGTTATAGTTTAGGTATATGTTCTTCATTTCCAATCGAATTTTTATATTAAGCTTTTTCACTGCGACAGAAGTCTAACCTCCGAGATCTAAAGGGACCGCGATATTCCATTGCTTAGACTAGTTTCACTATATGCCAGGGTACTGACACTAAAACGCCTGTTAAAGATTTTCATTTCAGCTGGGATTGAAGGCTCAACGTGCACTCAGAGGCAAGTGGCAAGCGATATTTAACTATTTGACATGCACCTAACTTGGAAAATTTAGAGGTGCGCCCCGTGGTTTGAACTCAAACCCTCTGCATAGTAGCCTGTGTGACCCAATAGAGCCTAGTGGGGCACAGAGGCTATCGCCACCTGTTAATTTAGAGTTTAAATTGTATACTATACATTACTTAACATAGCAAGCTTTGTCTTTAGCTGTTTGCTTATAAATGTCGCTATCTCAACGTTGCTTCTTCTATCAGAACAATGACATAGTTAACACAGAAACTTTTACTCCACAAAAGTATCTTTAAATACTAAGCTAAAACGTTTACTGTAGATATTAGTTTAATATCATTTCACATTTTATAAATTTAGGATCTCCACTTCGTCAGTGTAGTAAGACGTTGTATAAACTACCAATCACGGTGTACTCTATTTATAAGATACATATGTAGGTGTTTTTGCAGCTGGAGTGAATGAATTGAACCCATAAGGTAAGGGTATCACGTAAACATATCTAGTGAATGTCGGCATACTACACTTCTTTCGGATTTACGAAGACATGAAACTATGAATGATAGGTATATGTTATAATGTAAGTAAAAGAGTCGAGAATCCCTATTTAGTGTAATTAGGTTACATTCGCTGTAAGTATCCTTGTCCATTCATTCGTACATCAAAGGCTTCGTTAATACGTAAATACCGAATACAAGTTGCCATTAGGTCTTCAGGTCTCCGAAATAGATTGATGAGTCCGTTTGACGTCGTCATTAGGTCTCGGCCTGAGCCGGCGTTTTTCCTGCCCATCGCTCGTCCTGGATAATTGGACCGAATGTTTTCGTCCGTTCGCCCTAATGACTGGCACTTTTGTTTACCAACGGGACACGCCGGCTTTTATTGAGCCGTTTGCGTTTAGCCCCCGAACAATTGGTGACTTGGTTTTATACTTTTTAACTTTTTTTCCAAGTCTAAATAATGTTTGGGGCTTTTTATAGAACTGTTAAATCAAAGCAACTGTTGTTCCAGAAAGTTATTGTTCGTGTTTTCAATTAGTTGAACTTCTGAAAATAATTGGCTCAGCTTTCTTTATTTAAACTGCCTGAATTAGACATATTTGGTAGTATTTTTATTATTTTGAATAACTAAAGCATTCGCTTAAATAAGAAAAAGAAACAATCTTTTAATACCTACTATGTTAATATAATTTGGAATTAAAATTGAGAATTGATAATGAATAAATAAAAAATAATATTGCGACGGATATTGTTAGTATTAACCCAATTATCAACTATTTTCACAAAAAATAAATAAAATGTCTCAATTGTTTCCATCCATTCCATCTTCTATAAACATTTAATTTATCTCATAATAATCTATCGAACCGATTCCATTATTGCAATTTTTGAACATCATCATCGTCATCATCATTGTACTCCACTGCTAGATATTAACCTCTCTAATATAACTGCTATTTTGTGTGAAAGCAAATGCCGCTTATAAACCAGCAGACAGTATCCAGAGATCTAAATCCGTAAAACTTCTTTTAGCCGCATCTACTCTCAATATCGTTGATAGACACTCGGAGTGGATCGAAAATTCGTACAATATGTACTACGCCGAAAAAGTATGTAAAAGGGATCTTCCTCGACTGTAGCAATCTAAGTAATTGAGCGATACTAAAATATGTACACATCTATTTATACTTAGGTGTTTTTGCGTAGGGTCGCTTGGCATCTCGCTGTCGATATATTTCGCCGTCCATCGATGCGTCACTTCGCCCAGACCGATAGATTGATCACCGCACTGAATGACGTCCTCATTCCGGCCCACTGTACCCACGGTCCGCCAATATTTTATTATACATACATACGTAGGCACTATTGTGAATATTTAAATCTAACTTCCATTGTGTTCAGACGAAACTGTTGTGACTTTTGGTAGTTTATTTTGGCTTTAGAGAGTATTAGCTGAATAAATGTGCCCGGATTAAAGCATCGATACCATCGAACCAAATAAAGCATCGATAAACTGTATTAATAGTAACGTTAAATTCAAAACACTATATTCTAAAGACCTAAACGTGAATGTGTAGTTATTACTTACTGCTGAATCAACAAAAATGCCTAATGTAGGGCATAGTCTAAGTTTAATAGTGCAATATGTATAGGTTCTTCTACAATGCGGTAGCTGACGCTGAACCCTGCCTTATGATATTGTAATAAAGAAATCATTTTACGATCCTTAGTCATCACACATCACAAGTTCGTGTAAGGCCACTGGTTTAAGTCCTGCTTTAAGTATGAATTTGTATTTATAGTTTATGCATTTACAGCTCACCTAATATTTTTTCTATAATGAACTTTATAAGGACATGTCTTTTACAAACCTATAGGAAATAAAATTACATATTCAATTATTCGATCATTTGCTATTCAGAAAACGTAGATAAAATAGAAAACATTCTAACCCTATGTGAAGTTAAGAATACGCTACAAATCTCTCCAATAAAAGGGGTTCCGAACGATTTCTGTCGCGTTACTGAATTAGCTTCCTCTGTGCCACATGAATACTGAGTAGCTTTTTCATTGAAACGTCGATGTTATCCTATACGTTACATATTAGCTTTTTATTTTTCCGAAGGCTTTAATTTACTAAGGAGCTTTTAATAAAAGGCTTGTTCGCTTCGTAGCTCCGTGATATAAAATAATGGATGGTATCTGATACTCATTAGGCTTAACTTTTTGTAACCTGTCTTGTACTTTTATCCTAATCTACCCAATGTTTCTTTCCGAAGCTAGTTCTCGTAAAAACCGAAATCGGTTTTATTTAAGATCAAGATAACGCGGCGACTTACCTTCAGTTTGTTTTTGTTTTTACTCCGTCGTGACGCCCGCCTTCGCTATTCATCTGGATTTTAAGATTATTTCTGATGTTTATTGTTTGGTTTGTAAATTGCGAGTGACAAAAAGCTTCGATCTCGTTTGCCTACAAACAGCGGAGACGCGCTGGTATACAATGTTGAGATATAAAAGTCTGTTTAGCTACCTAACATCGGTTTTGTTTGAATGGCTTTTGTGAAAAATTTCTCGTCGACCGCTAACGTTTCGTATGACGTGGTAAATCCCATTCTAGTGCAGAGGCGTCGCTTGCGGCAAAACTGTCAGGAACGTTTTCAAAGAATTATAGTCGCATGACAGCATGGGCCGCGCGGACGAATGAAACAAAATGCCGCAAATCACAATGGCTGCGTTTGTTTATCAGCGTTCTATGGGATTTATTGGTTACTGTGAAAGCAATCGTGCACTTTTTACAAATATTCAACTGTGCTTTGTGGCCCACAGATAACGTTATGAGAAATGGTAGAGTTTGAAAAGTTATATTGCGAAATAAAAACAAAACGCTCTCAATCAATGTCTGTTGAGAAAGCAGGTTATCTTTTTCGGTTGAAGGAAATAAATTCGTTTAAACCACATAAAAACTTTCATCCGATCTGTAAATTGTTCGCGTGCGGATGGAACGGTGACTCGAAACTTTTGTATATTAAGTCACGTTTGTTGGTAGCTATCAAGTTCAGAGCGCACATAAGCACGCGGGCGGGCTGTCTATGACATTATTAAACTCAGGCGCATGTCTGCTCGAGTGACGCTAAAAAACTACGTGACCGCGTTGCACAATTGAAGTTCCCTGTGAAAAATCGCCCACCCCAAAATTCAGAGCGTATCCTGAACGAATAAAGAAAAAAATTGCCGTAGAGTCCACAGGCTGCCCCGTGGAGCGTTCCGAATAAATTATGCTGATGAAAATTTTAGTTTGAGTGTTATACGCCTGGCCTGACCATTCGTTTTAATAATCGTTTGGTATCAGCCTCGAAGTTTTGTGATTACCTGACATGTTAACTGCTTTAGGTGTCATTAACGACGTTAATGTTGAGTGACTTGTGAATTAGCTATTGTATGTTACATTTATCAATAAGTAATTATGACAATGGTATTATAACTATAGATTTTCCCACAAATTCCTCTTTATTCTCTGTTTCATGGCAGGCTATATCTAGAGATAAAATAACATTGGAGGAATTCTAATAAGATAACCGTCTTCAATAAGTCTTCAAAGCATGAAACCAGTTTTAAGTATTTCTGAGCAGCATTCAACTCGTTTATTGAATATGAAAAGTGATCTAAAGACGTCATATATCCGCGGTATCGCATCTTAAACTCGGCGTATACTGCGTCTGTATCGTAAAGTGGGTATTTGACGGTGGCAGCTTGTGTCAACGTATCTTGACGAGATAAACGAATGGCCAGTAAAGTTCACGTCGAATAAAATGATTAACTTTATACGACCGTTTCACGGTTATTAAACCCGCCCATCGCTGGCGCTCCCCATGAAATGAAACCGGAGACGCATTAATTCAAGTGCAGCACGAAAAATGCATTAGCGGTCCGGATCGACCATTCGTCATTGTCCTGCGATGTCTCGTCTGGATTGGCTCGATGGATTGCACCGAAATTGACTTTAAAAATAGTGCTGCAGCTAATTTGAATGATAAAGTATCCTTTTTAAAAATCTTATTGGATTTTTAGGTACTCATCATATAATATCCCATTTGGGTCTGCTGACGCAGTGCGGCTGCCGCCTTTTTATAAAATATGAACTAAACATAGATCAAGTATTAATGCTAGCCTATTAAAATTGATTATACGTAGAGTAAATAATATATATATTTTAGTTAGTCCCCTGTCTCTAAACATCGTTGGAACAAGTTAAGTGTTGAATCGAAATAAATAATCTTGTACAAAAGTCATCAAATTGAAATCTATAGGCATTGTATAGGTATGTTTAGTGTTTTTCGTTTTGTAATTTCCTAATCGTTTTTTATGCATTAAACGATTTGGACATCAGAACTGCGTGTTAAGACGACGTGACGATATCTATGCCGCAAGATTTAAAACGTAAATAAAATTATATTTACCTTCATTAAACCCAGCAAGCAACTTTTAACTGCATCAATAAAGCAGGTAATTGATAAGATAATTTAATCAGATAATTTAATTTAAAATCTTTACCAGCATGCATGAACATGATCAACGAATGATGAAAAATATTTTTGGATCGAGAAGCGTGGCCTTAATATAATTCACATACGAAAATTTCATTATTCTATAGGTGCGACGCATTGTCTGACAAAAGCCTTTGAGCAAAATTATTGTATTGTGAACGATATTTATAATAAAGTCTCATAAATCCCACTAAACATTGGTACCTAGGTATTGAAATGAATTTAGTACGAAGACTAAATAGAGTTTGTAATCCATATACATATTTTTCATTCGGAATAATAAATGTATCCTGAATGAAAAAGCGTATTACTAAAAGATATTTGGGCGGACTTATTTAAGCGAGAAATCATATTTCTAAGTGTAATTTTTACATTTCATACAGTGTGGTGAATCTTTCGATTGTTTGACGCAACGCTTTCAATTATTGGATGTCGGAAAGTTTTATATTCAAATCAACAAATTCAATAGGGTTTCGTAAGGACATTTATTTTCAATATTATATGTATTTCATAAATTACACATTTATTGTCAAAGTCAACGTAACGTTAGCACAAGATTTTGAGATAAATTTGAAACAATAATGAATATTGATCAATAATTTGAAATGTTCCTAATAATATAAACTAGTTGCTTACATTATAAACTTATATGCTAATCAGTAAAATACATTAATAGATTATAACATTAAGGTTTACATAAGGTCCGGCTATTACATTTGAGAATATCTTAGGGACTATTAAATTTACCATAAATTATGTATGTACGCTTTGAGTTCAGTAAATGTTCACGTTTATACGTAATCGTATGTTAATTTTATGGTGATATTAATAAAAATGGCTGCATTTTGTGCATTACTGCCGCACCAGAGCATATATAAAGGTTTTTCCACGAATCGATACAATATACATCAACAAGGTGTTTTGTGAATAACTTAGTCCTCTCAATGTTTCGCATAATAAGTAATGATAAAAAATAAAATATTTTGAGAATACTTTATTTTTACCAAGAATTCTTCTCTGAATAATACAAGCAGTTCAATAGAAAAACTTACAAAACAATGAAATTAATTGCATAACAAGCAATAGCTATTATTAAATATATTAAAAAATATTTTAACGATTATATTTTACCTGCAAATTGAAAACATGCAACGGAATATAACTGGAAGTTAAATTATTTATTATTCGTCGTGACAATGAACTTTTAGCTATTTCAATTAGTAATGGTTCATTTAATGAATACAATTAACATGGAATAATTATGGCTCAGATATTTTCTATATCAATTATATTGGGGCAATAATATTAATTATAAATTGTTGCTGAATATTTTATTCCATAGCATTCTGTGCTAGTCTTAAACTAATCATCAAAACTGAATAAAAATGTACTACGAATATTGGAGCTAAAACTTTGCGCCGTCTGTACCTTTTATACATATTTACGCAGATTTTTCATAAAGAATCTATAACAAAAAAAAGAGTCACTAATTGGTACACCTTTTTGAACATCTGAATTAAACATAGAATTCTTTTAGAGCCTAATTACACTATCAATATCTGTTTATTTGTATACAGTGTAATAGAATGTTTTCAACTGTGTGTCCTGCGCGAGTGACAAAAACGCGAAGCAATACTTTTCTTTTTTAGATACATTTCGAAAACGCGTTTACTAGTTCGTTTGCGCTCACTCTCTCTGTCATTCACGTAGGATACTGAATAAACGGCAAATGCTTATATTTTAGAAGGTATGTATATATCGTATGACGGTTAGTAGTAGCGCGTAGAGCTGTGGTGGAAGGTGTTGGGCGAGGCAATACTGCGCGTGTGACGCGGCGGCGCCCGCGGGTCGAGCGCGCGCTGGTAAGTTGCGGGCGCGCTGCCACGCTGCCCCAGACACCATTGGTTCTTCCGCGCCGAACCCGTTCATGCTCAGTTCTAGCCCTAAAGAGAAATAAACTACTTGTAATATTCACGCCTGTGTGTCATCGTCATATGGTCAGGTATTCAATAAAATTATGTAGTGTGACAATAGGATAACGTTGAAATAAGTATACACGACATAGACAAGTGACCGGAGGAAATGTTTTATTGATGTACGGCAAAAATAAAGAAATCAGCCACCAGTCGATTCGTAAGCCATTAGCTATTACACAATGAAGATACCTTTATTACGTAATAGCTTATGCCGTAGATATAAATACATTAGCTTAATGCTCATGTGCCATAATGTCACTTCAAAAGCCTCGAAGACGTATGTGAACACAATAATAATATTATCGATGTTTGCCTATATTGTAAGTTGAAGCTAGAGGTGATAAAGGAAAAATACTATAAAATGACTTTTTAGCTGGAACGCCTTGAGCTTAGTTTAAATCAATTAAAAGTAATGCGTTATAAAAACTATCGAAACAAAACATTGTTAACGCGTTAGTTTCTGTAGATTGTACCAAAGATTGCACGCGTATATGAACAAATTCTCTACGAAACAAAGACTTGCTAACTAAGTTACAACTAAGGATGATACATGTGCTGTCAACACAATCGCGCTACAAAGTATTCGTGCATCCTACAAAAGTAACTCTGCAAAACATAATGACGTCGGCCACTTACTATGCAAACTGACTTGGCTCTCCATCTTTCCTAGCGCATTGACAGAGGCGCACACATAAGTTCCGTAGTCTCCCGGCGCGAGAGACTTTATCGTCAAGTTTATCCAGAGCGAATACTCGTTCATTACAGTTTCTGATACACGAAGCTTCGGATCCTCCGATAATTTGTCGCTTAACAGCGCTGTAAACATACAAAACGTTAGTTTTAACGCAACAATCTGTTCTCTATTAGCGAATTTTGCTTTTACTGCTGAATAACTCAAATAATAATGTTATAAAGAGATTTTGTCTAACCTTTTAGGTTTTTATAAAAACTAGGTGCGTAGGACGATTACTAAATAAAATACGTAGTTTTTCGGGAACAATTTCTCTTTGCAAAACTTTTTATACGAAAACCTTAATGTTATTAAGCATTCGGCTTTGTCTAGGTACTCATGAAAGTGTTTTATGAGTTAGTTCTCTTTAGGCTCACAATAAATTTACGTGATATTAAGTGAGACATGATTTGTTTTGGCTAACTTTTAATCTTCACTTTTATCTCTTAATCCTTTAAGAATTTTCCTGTGCAAAATTCTTACAAAGGTAAAACGTTTTACTTAGCCTTGTTATCACAGTGACATCTAAATACTTCTAAGACACGGATTACAAGTTAAGTAAGCAAGCTTTTAAGATATTTAAAAGAAAGTTGGAATAATTACAGTTACCGTCTTCTCTGTACCAGGAGTTCATAGCTTTTGGAGAGGCCTCGATGAAGCACTGCAGCTCAACGTCACTGCCGAGGGGCGCTCCGACTAGCTGGTTTGTCACCTTCACTTGTGGTATAACTGTTGACAAATGGAACCATTAAAAATAGTTTAAGTAATAGTTTTATCGGCATAATGTTAACCTAACTTAGGCACATATATTCGGTTGTTTTGCGTACGTCCATGCCATTTTGGGGGCCATGGCACATGTTTGTAGTGATATTACGTTATTCATACAGAAATTAATGTAAAAAAATATATATTTATGTATTAAATTGTACATTTAATTTCTTAAGGCCCATTTTGTCTGACATTTGCCATAAGCTCTTTAAAAATAACGTACGTAGTTGTGTATATCTTCTAGCATTATTAGACATCTGAATCATCAAAAAATACGATTTATTTTTTGCCATCGTTCTTTCAATGTGCTTGCAAAGGAGGAGGCAACTTTGAGTTATTTCCCGATTCCGGTCAGCTTAAATGCATTGACTTTAAAAAAAAAAAATAAGTTTTAGACGCTCGGTTCATCGGAATAGAAAAGGATGGACTTTTAAGAGATACCAAGAATATCAACTAATTTAAACCTTATGTTTTGAGGGGTTTCGGAAGTTCAAATACTACTTTCTGATCTATGGTAGGTTCACTAATGCTCATCAATAAAAAGTAAAATAAAAACATTTTTTTGTTACTTCTTTCTTAATTGTTTTTCTTTTTGGTCCACTATAAAATCATAGCAGACTGTAAGTTACGTAATTCCTATTAGAATGCACGAACTGATGTCCAAAACCCCCGATGCATCAGGATTCCACCCGCCCCAGGCTATCTCTACATTAAAATTCTGATTCAGGATGAATTGCGCTGCACTGCACCATTCAGGTAGTCTCTTGTACAGTGCACTTTACTACATTTATATAACAAAAACAATATTTTCACTAACTGCACGTATCTTTCACTATAGATGAATTACGACTTTTGTCCATATCGCAATTTCAGCTTCCTACTTTAAAATTAAATGGAGCTGAATAAAATGAAAGAGATTGCAGTTTATCGGTTAGGTTCGACTATCGGTCACTAGTGATTGTCTCGTTGTTCGCTAATAAGGAGAACTGCTGCGGCAATGTTTGCCTTCAGGGTCGGGAGAAGTTTTATTCTATTCAACTTTTTACTGCTTGTCAATATGAGGCTATATTGGCTCTTGTAAGATACTTCCACAAAGTTGTATGTTGTCGAACATAATATGCAAAATTCGAAAATGTATATTTCAATTTTAGGATCTATGTTACGAATAAATATCTGACTGACCAACCCAGGAAACTGTTGCCTGATTGGTAGACTCGTATTGAATTTAGCAATGTAGTCAATATATTCCAAATATCTTGACTGCGGCTCGATTGATTTGTTAGTCTGAGTCAGCCTGACGATATACCAGGCAACGGCATTCAAGGCGAAACCGATTAAATACAAGTTTGATGTCTCGAGAATAGTGAGAAGTTAGTTTGGCAACCAAATATTTTGTTATACATAGTTGTTATTAATGCAAAGTTTTACTAGACGGATAATGAAACCTACGAACACATTTCATAACCCTGTCATATAAAATGTTTCAACAAGGCAATGGTTTTACCCTAGTTGTGTCATACCACACTTACAAACTTTTTATATTTTCATAACACTGCCCGACTCCGAAGTACGTATAAATTTGACCTGTCATATACGAGAGTGAAACGACCAAGAGGTCTTTGACTTGCTTATTATTCTGTTGCGATAGCTACTAAGAGTGCCGCCAACATGCCTAAATGTTCTGTCCTGTTCATGTACTGAAGCAAGAACCGGAGCCGATGACTTTACGTGCCCATGCCTCGAAGCACAGTAGCGTTCTGTTAATAGCACACCTAGCAGTCATCCATCCCTGCGGTGACGTCTGTAAATGTTTCTTCATTTTCCTGACAAGTCATGCTATGGGCGTTACGAGTTTCTAAATGAAGGCTGTAAAGATTACCAATGGTGGATTATTTTTGTGTCATAGTAGGCCAACGAGCAGACGGATAGCCTGATGGTAAGCAATTACCACCACCCATGGACACCTTGTGGGTGTCCATGGGCGGTGTGAGTCACGAGTGCGTTTTCGATCTGAAAGGGAAAAGAAATAGGAGGAGGAGCAGGATAAGGGAGAAGGAAAAGGGGAAGGGGTAAAGGATTGTTGGCATATTCTTATACTTACAGTGCACTTCGACGTGATACCGCCGGCGTACTGTAGGTGGGACGCCATTACTGGCGATGCAGTAGTATGCACCCATGTCGGTGCGCTGGACGTGTGCGAGCTCCAATATCTCACCCCTGAACATGTCTACCACTGGAAAAGAAAATTATATTTAGTATTTTAAGAATAAAACACACAGTACTTACAGAATAGCAATACTCAATATTTATTTTTATCTTTACTTCATAGAGAGAGGTTGCCTATTAGTAATTCGTTGACAAGGAAATTGTGTTCTTGCTAACGAAATGGGTAGAGCCTAGAGCTTTTGTGTCTAGCGAGTTAACGGTAGTATTATTTTAGCTTGGATTGAATTCCTGTCACCTTAATCGGTAATCCATTAAACAATAGCAATTTTAAATTATACATTTTGACAAGAATTGCAGTGCTTTATAAATAATATAAAGAACACGAGGTAGAAGCATTTTTATTAACATCGGCTATCTTGAAATTTAAATAAAACAAAAAATTTTAGAAACGAATTTTATTTTAGAGCGGCAATAATGTACTTATTATATAATTTTACACTGGAAAGAGGAAGATAAAGAGGATATAGAGAAAGCTTTATTGCATGTTCTTATCAAAAGAGGTCATTTATCTAAGGATTAGATGCGGTGTTCCTTTTTGGTTTTCAGTTGGCAAGGTTCTTATGTGACTCACGGACGAGGGTAAAGGGAAGACATGCAATAAATATTTAACATAATATCAGCTATTTTAAGATTTATTAGGTGTTAAAAAGACCATTTGAAAATATTTCAAAACAAAAAGGGCTGAGATTCAGAATTAATTTCCATACTCTTTGGTAGCGCCATCTACCTTTCTATCGAGAATTAATCACATCAACGTCAATCGTTCCACGCTTGCTCGTCCAATACGAGCGATCCTTTGATTCCCTCCGTTCCAAGGCACGCCTCGCAAGAATTCAACGACGACGAGAGACAATCGAGAATAATCTGTGTCGCGACGAACGCATGTACCGCACCGCTATATTTTTACCGCTCCCGGGATATAACGAGAACTAAACTACGCGCGAGTGTGGTGGAGTGATTTGGTGCAGCTTCAGGATTCCCGAAGACACCAGGAGGCTGCCATTTGTGAAGAAGAGGACTGATTTGCAAGGTAAGGCGTGTCCTTAGAATATCCTATACCCAATTCCACTCCCTCTCCTATCCTAGTCGATAAGAACCCGCCTCCTTACAGTCCACAATATTATTAAATTTTCCCAAATCGCCTAGGAACGTACAAACATTCGGTTCGCCGAAACACTCTTCCTTTGTACATACATTAGCAATGAACTATGCATGTGAGAGATATGTAATGATATTATAGAAATATTTAAAGTTTGTAACACAGCAGTGGCAGTTAAATAACGCAGACAGATAAAAAGGCTATTGTTCACCCAATTCTTAAGGGTGGGGACAGACACAGTGTCGACAACTATAGGCCGATATCCGTACTGCCTTCCATCTCCAAAATCCTAGAAAAAATTATCAATCGTCGTTTGATAAGTTTCCTGGAATCCAATAGACTCTTGGCGCCAAATCAGTTCGGCTTTAGAAAGGGAAAATCGACTGAAGATGCCGTTGCTTCACTTACAGACGATGTGGTCTCGAAACTTGACGACAGGTCAAAATGTCTAGGCATATTCTTGGACCTCTCGAAGGCGTTTGATACTGTGTCTGTTCCTCATTTATTAAATAAAGTAGAAACAATTGGAATTCGTGGTCACACGCACAAACTAATCAAGGACTATCTTAGTAATCGTACACAGTGTACCAAAATAGGTGATGTCATCAGCGACACTGAATTACTGAATTTTGGCGTCCCTCAAGGCTCAATTCTTGGCCCAACTTTGTTCTTAATTTACATTAACAACCTCTGTAATTTACCTCTAAAAAACTGTTCTATTTACTCGTATGCGGATGACACGGCACTAGTGGCGCACGGTAAGACCTGGTCCTCGACTTTAAGGAACGCGGAAGTGGGTCTTAGAACTGTGATGGGTTGGCTTTCAAATAATGTACTTACAATTAATCTTAAAAAAACTGTTTATATTCCCTTTTATTTGAAATCTTCTCCCTCGCAGGTCTTTGACTCTTTCGTACTTAAGGCTCATACCTGTAATCTCAATAACTCCTGTTCCTCGTGTTCGTGCCCCCAAATTTTAAGAACTTCCACAGTAAAATACCTTGGAGTTTTAATAGATAGCTCACTGACATGGAAGCCTCAACTTGAGAACGTGACTTCCCGGGCTCGTAAGTTGATATATATCTTTAAGAAAGTTAGACATTCGGCAGACACTGACACTCTAAAGACAATGTATTACGCACTGTGCCAGTCCTTACTCACGTACTGTATTACAGTCTGGGGTGGTGCCCATAAGACCCATCTATTACAAGTTGAACGTGCACAAAGAGCAGTCCTGAAAGTCATGATGTCCAAACCCTTTAAATATCCCACTCAAATTCTTTATGCAGATTGTAAGGTACTTACAGTTAGACAACTCTTTGTACTACAAACAATATTACGCAAGCACTGTTCTATAGTGTATGACTCTAAAGCTCTTCAAACCCGTAGACAATACAAAGTGTGTGATACCCATAGCGCACGAACATCTCTTGCTCAACACCATTACCACATCATCAGTAGCCACTTGTATAACAACATCAATAAAACTTGCAATATTTATACCCTTTGTAGGCGAGAATGTAAAAGGAAAGTTTTTGATTGGTTGCAAACATTAAATTATGATGAAACGGAAAAATTGTTGAGGTTGTCTATTTTATAACAGTAATGCTCACACTTCTAAACTACGCACACACTCAAACACACACACACACACACACACACACACACACACACACACTAACACACAAACACACACACAATTTTTATTCATATGAGGCTGAACGCAGAACTCATGAGGCACTTACCATTTTAAATTTATATGTACATATGGTTCTATATAAAAATTAATAGTATACACTAACACCATGTATAATCGCTCCTATCATTGTTTTCACATTTGACTTGTCATTGTATGGAAGGGCACTGGTACCCATAACACAAGTTAAATCTTACCATGGGTACCAGAGTCCAACAAAACACGAAATTGTCAATGTCACATATTTGTTGCTTAACATTGTAAAATATTAATTAAGTGTTAATATTGTTAAACCTTTTCGCAAAATAAATTATTATTATTATTATTATGACTGTTTAGCTATAAAAATCGACAAGCTCGACTAGTTCGTCCTATTCTCCTTTGACGACGGCTCAGGTACGATATGGATCTAACTATTTAACTGCTACTGTGTTTCAATATTCTGTGTTGCTTGTTCTTTAGTTTTATCATCTAGGAAACAATGTAAGATAGTGTAATCATTATCTTATTGATATTGAGGGTAGTTTGGTCGTTTGTGAGATATTAAAGAATGTAATATAGTATACTATATCTTAATATTCTACAGAATATTATACTGTGGATCAATTTGTATCAATGAGATTCATTATATACCTGTGGTAAACATTTAGTTAATTTTGTTGATGCTAAATATTGCTAATAGTGTTGTTGTAAGACATACCTTTCTTGTAATATAAAACTACCTACAACATTAATATTTTGATATAAATTGGCTGTACTAGTATTTTGTAAATTATGACTATTGAAAAGAATGGCCAAGAGTTTTAGTGCCCGTTCTTCCTCTTGCTTCTACGCCTTTGCTTTGCAAACTGGGCTCTAAATGTAAATATAGAATCACGACGTAATCTAAAGATATAAGTATCCTTGTGCCAAATTGAATAAATTAAAGTATGATTTAATAGTTGTCTCTTTTATTTATCAAAACTGTCTCTACACCAGGGAGCTTTCCTGAATCTGACGCATGCATCTTAATAAAAAAAAAAATGCTATATAGATATTTTCAGAAATTGTACTCAAGAACCAGCACAGCTATTAAACAGAAATTCGGATTTACATAGTTCCAAGAACAATACAATTTTATCAATATAGAGTATTACTACGGTTATTTCGAATATTTTTATTTGAGAGCATTTCCGTATTCTATATTCAGTTCTATTGAAGCAAGACTTAAAAAAAAAGTGCCGTAAAGAGTATTAGTTTCAGCAGCTTGCTTTAGCATTTAATGCGATAGATTCAATTTCCATCTTGTGCTCAGTCGACCTTTTTGTATTTTTATTATAAAAATGCAGTCGTACCTAACCAAGAAAGGTAGGTGTAATACCCATTGAATAGATCGCGAATGCTCAAAATATTGTAGAGACGGTCAGAGACCTAATGTAGTGCTATAGATAAAATTTCTTAAAAAAAAATTTTAAAGTAATTTATGAGTACGAATTGTATTGATGATTGCGAATTGTATTGTTTTTTACTCATATAATATATAATAAGGTATTGACATAATATTATGTCCTATTATTAACCTACTTATGACACTGTTCCTCATGGTACACCGTACCCCACACTAATGTACTTTTATTAATTGTATTCCAAACTAGGTTGTCTGGAAGAGATCGCATTTTGCGATAAGACCGCCCTACTGTGCAACTAGTTTTAAGTTATTTCATTAAAAATTGTATCTTATGTTTACTGGTGTACAATAAAGTGTTAATCAATCAATCAATCGATTACTAAGCGCTACTTTGAAAAAGACAAAATGTTTTTATATAATATTATTACATATTGTATCTTATTTTAGTGGAGATTTATCCTATACGTACCCATAGCTCTGAATAAACTAATTTCTGGATAAATATTAGTAATTTACAAAATGTTGTAGATTTAAGGTTTTAAAAATTACTTATCGTAGCTAAAATACTGAATCTTATGTGCCTGTGATCTCTTAAAAGCCTTTTTATTTAGTTACATTCAACAAATTTAGGAGTCCTTACATTGAATAATAAATTACGTAATCAATGCAAAAGGTTAAAACACATACAAAAATAAACCACACGTGGGAATATTTTATGAACTAAAAGGCTTTCAGGATTGCTGATAGGGATCAACAGAGTATTTCACTTACACATATTTATTTTAAGAATACATGTGAATGTCACCGCGTGCATATGTCTCAAACAGTATTAATAAATTAGCTACATTTTAATACATTTGCATTCGTAAGAAAAATGATCCTAAGCCTAAAATTGTGCAAAGACTAATATGCTGTCAACTGTCGACAAGTATGCATTAAAAAGATGTTCACCAAGATTAAAGTCCTGTGGACCTCTGTAGCAGTAGCAGTATTAACATTATTTAAGTGCTAACAAAAGAGCAATAAATGCCATATCTTTTACCGTAGAGTCCCAACTAATGTAGTAAGTATTTTTTCCGTCAAGACTTATATAAGAAATTAAAATTACCATTTTATATCATATAGGTGTTAAAAAACGTCAAAAAAGTTGTATTAAAGAAATTTTATAGCTTTTGTATAATACGGATTTAAAAAAACTAAATACTGTTATATTGCTCAGTGCAAAAACAAAAGCTTCATCATCTATCTACTTGAAATAGTCAATACGAGAGGACATCGTACGTTTCAGAGCGAGCAAAAGGTAAAACAATTTCGTAAATAAAAACAGAAATTCACTTTAGCAAACGGAGCCGTGATGAAAACCATAATAAGCAAGCTTTTGATGGAGAGCCTACTATGACGTATGACATGTTCATAAAAAATAATGTAGCCTTTATCTGACTTTGCTTCTGGACTGGCTTCTAATTAGGCACTTTTGGCTAGACCGTCGTTTGTGGCCACACGAATGGTTATTTCGTGTTTTCTTTATTAACTTCGTACGGACATCGCGGATTATGAAACGCTCCGTGCCAACTTAAGCGAACTTAATGTCGTGACAGCGAAATAAATTTTCACGGGACTTTAATAAACGAATAAATTATCTGGTAAAGAGGCGTGCGCTCGTTTTACCAGAGTATTTAAAGTAATCTGAGCGTTATTTGTATGTGGTGTTTTCTTAACTTTATTCCCTCGGAATTCGGAGTTGTTCGAGCGCGAAAAAAATATTCTGACGTTACTAGAGACGAGATGAAGCGTCGTCGTGGAGTGCGGCATTTTCTCGTTTGTCGGAAATATCGTCCATTAAGGGGTATATTCACTATGACCATTTTGAAGTCTTAACGTGTTTTAACGTACTAGTTACCCACATCGGCACGTTATTGGCTTAAACGGTATTCACTATGCCAACTTCAAGTTTGACAAGCACGGTAGCGCACGTTTCGGACACGGTTTTAGTTGTCAAAATTCCGTGAGCTAAGAGGTCACGTAACATGCACGTAACGCGTTTATTGTAAAACGATAGAGGATAAAAGGAGGATACCAGTGTCCGTGTCAAAGTTATTTAATTAAATATGATGTTTTATGAAAATTGACGCCTGTCGCTAGCGCCAGCGTCTCACTCGTCTTCGGATAAATAATAAATCCATTATGATTTATTACATTCTGTTAGAATTGGGCTATTTGCTGCACTAACCGCACTTATATTTTTTTAAATTGTAGCGCGACTGCAACTGTCATGTCTGTCATCAATGTCATCATTATGTTTTCGTTCAAAAATTTACTTAAGTACAAAAGATGAACTAAACTTTGAAGATCAATTTTTTATTTTGAGATTGTTCCTGGCGAAATTGAACTAAAATAATATAATTTAAGTTTTATTAGCCTTTTCTATTTGTACTGTAGCTTTTAGTGAAAATTACAAGTTAGTAAAATAATATTTATAAAATCGAAATCGAGCCGGCAAACCCGCATTAAGATTTATGAACGAATGTTGTGAAATTGATAACTAGGCATAGACAAGCTGTCGTATGGCATACTGAATACAATATTTTGATTGTCGTGGTACGTCACGTTTCTGAAACACGTTTACGTCTAGTGCACGTCACGACGACACACGTTTTGAACATGGTATTTCAGTGGTCATAGTGAATAAGCCCCCTGAAATCGTTTTTGAGTATAAAATCTTTTATTATGCGAACACGGTTCATTTAACGCGGCATTAAGTGAATTTGTCGAACATCGTATTTTAAAAATGAACGGGTAAAAGAGGTGTAAAATATGGACGTTTAAGGGGGAGGGGGCAAATTATTATATAATAAGAAGGTATTTTGAGCATTGCACGCGCACGCTTTTAATTGCGATTTAAAAAATGTGAAAACTAAAAAAAAGAATTCGTTTCCCAGGTATTATTTTTGGTTAGTATGACTTGGCATGATGTCCACAACGAGTAGACTTCGGCTCGGTGATGGGTCTTGTGATACCCTGTATATATCCCCTTTTTATAAATTGCTGCTGATCATGCGTTTTACACTGTTATCTATTAAGTGTTGCAGTTTTATAAATCATGTTAATTTACAACTTCAGCCAAGAAATAAAGTAGTCTCTACGGCCCTGAAGAAAAATACATTGTTCACATTAGTATAAAGTATATTAAGTGCATTTTTAAACATTAAAAATGTTACATTACTCGAACCAACGGCCTAACTGTAAGAATGGTAATCGTGGTTTATATGAGTATAGTATTATTCTGTCGCAGGCAATTTGTGTGATTCTGTTTTTTTTTTGCAAACGACCTCGTTTGTTTAGAAGCTCTCGCAGTTTCAATTTTAAAGATTTCGTTAATGATTGGCATGTAGAAATATTTTTGCCGACTTAATATATTTTATAAGCTAAGTTGAGGAAATCTAACTGTGCAGAGCTCCTATTTGTAAGAGCATGGTCTTTTTACAATTTGCTACGGCATATTATACTGACTATAGTAAACAGACAAAGTCTTTTGTAGTGCCGTTTTAAAGGATATGCCTGCGATTTTGTACATGGCCATATTATCTTCATAACAAAACAAGGTCGAGGAAACATGTTCAGGTCGCCGTCAACCGTGAGAAAAAAAGAAAAGGAGCTCGATGGTAACTGGGAAAAGCAGTGCAATTAGACGTCCTTTGCTGTCACTCATCGAACAAAACCTAATACTAAACACTGGGAACCTTTCCTTCTGATCCCGTTGTGAAAAAATCTCACTCATTTTGGAGCTTAGAAGAGGGCCTGTGAGACTCCCTTAGTGGCCTTCGAGCCTACTCACTTAAACGACAGTATTCTTCTAACAACCCTACCCTAAATGGCGAAGTCGTGGGGTCTATAACGTTAGTATGCGACATCTGAGAGGATAAAACCTACTTTTCTTATACTACCAATACCTTTTAATGTAAAAACAGCATAACTAGCTCTACCAAGCTCAACAACCATATCACCGATCAAAATTAATGTAATATTCAATTTACTGTTTATTGGTATTAAATAGCAGACTAATATAATTATTGAACTTAACCCATTGAGCTTAAGCGCTTGAGACATGTCAAATTCTTGAGAGGTATGTATTATCAATATTGGATTACATTTTGATTTATATTAAATAATACTAGAGTATGCCCGCAACTACGCTCGTATAATAAATATAATTTTAAAAATGTTTCGTTATCAAAGACCAAAAGGTATAAAATAAATTGATAGTTTAAATAACACTAGAAAAACACGCTTTCATAAATGCAGAGTGCACGCTTTTATAGATGCATTGTACCTAGAGTTCTTGTTCGTGGGCGAGATATCTTTGGTTCCCTTTAGTAACTCTTTGGCGGCATAAATGCTTTGCTCTTGTGCGGCCTCATGCAGCCTCAGCCAGGAAGGTAGTATTAGTATTTGTTAACAATAAAGTCTATCCTGTTCCAGCGCCCCACGCTTTTACAATCAAATATTATATTTATTCATTTTCATAACAATCTAAGTACATAATATTATTTAGATACCACTATATACCTATTTAATTAAACATAAATGTTAAAATATTATCCTACGAAATATGTATATACAAAACAAATAAAACGAAAAAAGAAAATAATTTAGAGGTCGTCATAAAAGTCCTCCACATCGCCGTCGACTGGGAGCGTGCCCAGAACGCTAGCAGCATTGCCACGTTGTATGGCAATGCTAAATTTTTGGTCCAAGTACAACCCAGCCTTCTGGTCACACGAGGCGTCGACCAGTCTCTTTGCGAGATCTTTAAAAAGAGATCTTGCACTTGGACCCCATAGCCCCAACGTTTCGACCCCAAACGGCTCAAATACGTAATCCCCTACTAGGTTTGCGTATTTGCGCCGTTTGAAGGTCTCCGCTGTAGCAGCAGCAGCGCCCGCACAACTCGCTGTGCCAGGAAGATGAGATGGCGCAAGGGTATCGACACACGTTGCGTCCCACACCAAAGGCCTACCTAACTTCCATGGCAGTAAAGACATACTATCTGGTCTTTTGCCATCGTCACGTGCCAGCCCCTGCGGTTCAAATTGGGCTGGAACGCCAGCGGTGACAAGAGCCCGGCGAAGTATGTCATTGAGATTGCCGTGTCGTGATATTCGACCTGCGCTCCTGCTGCATGATAACTTGATAAGCCATGGTGACCAAGGCTGTCGACAGCCTCCCCACAGTGACAGCGATAATAATCAAATATTATAATTAAAAGCACATAGTTTACACTTCAGCCCAGAAACAGAGACAACTTGAACGATCCATTTTTTTTTTTTCTTACGTGCATTTATAAAAGTGTGTGTTTTCTAGTGTTTTTTAATCTATTAATTTATTTATTTTTACGTGCATTTATAAAAGCGTGTTTTTCTAGTGTTTTTGAAACCATCAAAATATTATTTCTTTCTTACTTTAAATGTGACAGTATAAATATTCCAGTATCCCCACCGGGATACAGAAAAGGATTTAATAAAAAAAGAAGTTTAATATCTAGAACCCGACTACGTAAAAAAGGGGGTCTAAAAAGGACGAAACAAGAAAATAGTTTATTCTAATATAAGTCCAGAATAGTATAATTTTATTACAGATATGCTCTAGCTAGAGCCGTGGTCGCACCTTTTGTATACCTTAGGCGGCCAGAAATATTTACCTAAATTAAACAAACATGGCAGGTAACTACGTTTACACTAGTATACCTACAATAGGTGCGACTACGGCTCTAGCTTGAGCATATCTGTACTTATACTATTCTGGACTTACATCTGAATGACCTATTTTCTTGTTTCATCTTTATCCCCTTTTTACGAAGTCGGGTTGTAGTTTTTAAACTTATTTTTTATGTGCGAATGGTCTCAAAACACTTATAAAAAAAAACATGTACTTAGGATCAGGCTAACCCGTGCCGACTTGCATCGAAACATATCAGTACTTACCTAGTACGGCGCGAGTGAACTTGCGCATAGTTTCAGTGTTATTGCTTGTTTGTTTTATTGGTAACCGCATTTTTTCGTCTAATCAACATATCTGCAGAGTTACAAAAATGCAAAAAAGGGATTTTTTAAAAGGAGACGAGACCTAAAACATCAAATCACTTTTTCTCTAATGGTGGAGTTAATTTTAGTGTCAATGAAAGTGCAAATACTAGGTACTTTGCGTGAGTGCATTATTTACTGGTAAAAAGCACATAATATACCGGCTAACTCATTATCTATTTATCTTAAGAAACTAGTTAGAGAGACTTATATTGGTATAAGTTGGGCTTGTAGAGATTTGCGAAAAATTCGAAAAAACCAAGAAGTATTTAAACAGGAGAGTTTCTATCAAACTTATTGTTTAACATCGCACATGCCGATGCGCTGCAATTAATAAAAATAAATGAAGATAAGGTCTTCTTGCAGTGTCAAAAAGAACCAGGTCGGCCAGGTCATTTAGCCGGAGTAGACAAAAAACTAACAAAAAACGAAGAAAAGCGAGTCTTAGGAACATTGAGGGGGATAAGCGACTATATCATCTTACGAACAGCCACAAGAAAATTAATCTTCTGACTCTAAAATAAGAGTATTACAAGACACAATTGGCTCAGTTCAAGTGGTGCCTCCTCTCAGCCTGATAAAACTTACATGCGAAAAAAATTCATAACTCCTAAGTTAGTTGCCTCTTTAGATCAATGTCAGCGGAGTGTGAGAGATTCTGTATTTATGTTTGAAGCTGGCTACTATTGAGGCACGTTATACTCCGTATAACACAGATGAATTTGTGTATCCGCACAGATGGGCAGAGAGCAGGCTGAGGCTATAAACGTTGATTTTTATGTCGCGTTTCCACGCTTGCCAAGACTCGACAAGCATCTACAAGCCCCAAGCGTCCACAAATCTCGCTTGGCATTTAGAAGTCGTTAACACGCTTGTGAATGCGACAGTATGTTACGTACATCCAAGCAAGGCGGACACCGAACTTGTATCGGCTATTACGTATGTTTTTTTTATAGACTCACGCCTGTATCCCCGAAGGGGTAGACAGAGGTGTAATACTACACTACACCTACATTGTGCCATGAATTTCTAGGTCCCACACACCCCCACATAATAGAATAGCAGTCGCATACGCTATCCACTGGACCACGGAGACAGTCACGTTTGGTTTAACCTACTTTTATTTGAAATACAAGTAAAGTAAAGCAAAAGCAAGGAATAAAAAAGCAAAAGAAGTTCAACCAGCCACTCATTTTGAGACAGAACTAGACGTGCGTTCGTTGCGAGATCACAGCGGCTACTAAGCGCGTGCCAACGTGTGAACGCGTTGCAAGCGCTTGCCGCAAGCGCCTTTTGATCTGTGTCCAAAAACCGACACTAGACCGGATCCTGTTCAAGCGTCCACAAGCTCACGCAAGCCAAGCCAAACGCCCTCTTTACACGCTTGTGCTTGTGGATGCTTGTCGAGGCTTGGCAAGCGTGGAAACGCGGCATTAAAACAAGATGCCAGATACAGTAACGGCCTGGCCACGGACAATTCGCTCCAGCGAAAATTCGCGCGACGCGACCAGCAACGCGACTTGCGACTGAATCAAATGTATAGAAAGGTTCTAAGCATGCCACGCGCAGCGGCAACCGGCGACGCGACCGGCGAATAGCACCGAGCGATACCGCGGCCAGTCGCGCGACACGTCGCGCGACCAAAACAAATGTATGAATTAGTACGGCGCAAGCCACGGCGTCGAGCAGTAGTCGCGGCGACTAGCGCCGGAGCTAAGTCAGTATAAATTTTTTTGTTTATTTCTCCGCGAGCATGATATTATTCTTAGAATTTTTAGTTAGGCTGGCTATTTGGAACGTCTGGATATTATCTATATCTACATAAGTGTATACAGTATAAATAAAGTTGAAGTGTCTGTCTGTGATTTCAAAATACCTAAGTAAGTTTTTAGAAGTGCATATACCTAGTTAGTTAGATCACACTTACCTACATAAGCATTTCCGTACTCGAGTTAAAATACCTACAAGCGTCGGCTCAGTACGCATTCAGTAGGTACCTACAGAATGTTTACCGACGCGCCTTGAGTTTGGTATGCAGTAGGTTAGGTGGGTACCGAGCCTGACGCTCGTAGGTATAAATCGCGTTCCGACCGTTTGTGTAAAGATAAAATACAGTACCTATAGATTTCAATACCGTGATTAGGTACACAATATCAAGTCTGCCTCTGTGATCTTGCGGTAGTGTAAGCGGATCATGAGGTCTCGGGTTCGATTGCCGGGTTGAAACAAATGTGATATTGGCACCAAAGTCCGTACAATGTCGAGCTAAATTTCATAAAAAGATCTCAGCTAATGTCGTCTCGCTCCTGGTCTACACTGGTCGCGACGGCGAACACGTGTGCCTGTGGCATGTTTTTCGCGTCGCGCGAATTGTCGCGTCGCCGGTCGTGTCGCAGGTCGCGTCGCCGGTTCCCGTGGCCAAGCCGTAAGTGTTATAACACTGGGGTCGCAAAGTATTTCTGGCTCTAGATTCACGTAAATCTAAGGAAGAACGCCTGCCGATAGTTATTTCATGTGATAATACGTTACGAACGTAGGTAAGAACAACATATCGCCAAAATTGGACAACTCGTCAGGAAGCGAACAGACACCAGCTGTTTATACTGCTATTAGGTATTTACCTATGAAGTCGCCGTTTTTCATGAAATAATTTTTTTTTCTATATTTTTTACTTTTATTAATCAAAGTAATCACCCATGCAATCAATGAATCTTTGCCAACGCATTGGTAGCTTATTGATAAAGTGCAGATTCTCTGTTGCGATTCTACTGCTTCAAACACAGGCCGTATTAATCGGCGCATGTGTCATTTGAACTAAAACTAGGTAGAAAAATGCTTATTTTTATTGCCGCCGTCACGCCTAGTATTAAAAACGTGTTTGAAGCGAAAATCAGTTATGTATCCGGACGGTAAACAATAAATTTTAAAAATGAAATTTAATGATTAATGTCTATTTTATAATAAATAAATAATAAATATTTATTGTTGTTTTATTTACTTAATATAAAAGTTAAATTCTGGCATCTCTCCGTACAAACTTTTATACTTAAACTTTGACGTCCAGCCGGCACGGGTTATCGTTGTCTGATCGCAATTATATTTTATATCCATGATTTAATAATCAAATGTAAAATAAATAGAGGGATGGCGTTTCGAAATTCCAAAAAAAAATTCGCCCTTATAGGCTGGGACAGCCTAATACAGATTGCTAAACATTGGATGCCGTTTTTACAAGTTCGTAAAGACCTGCTATAGGGCAACCATCTCCCCATTCACCTTATATCTTCATCCCCATAGTTCTTATTGAATTAGTTTAGCTCAACCCGTCATTTTCGTCTGGGTCTAGAGCGATGTCGTTTGCCGTTGAGAAGGGTTCTTTTTGTTGACATTCTATCTGTCTGCTTACCGTTTACTTGCGTTGTGAGCGAAGCATACCACCAGTTCTATTTTAATTGCTACGTGCAATATTTTAATTGAAAAAACCAGCACTAGCGAAGTAAGACATGCGCGCATAAATGCGTTGGCAACAGTTACTCACCTTTGTAGATGGATAAAATAGTACAGAGACACTCCAAAAAGCAGTGGCTGACTAGTCACAAAATCTAATGATAAGTCATAAGCTTGCTATCCGAACGTCCGAAAGATGTTCATCGACCGACGGTTTCAAAAACCGAAATTCATAAGTATTCCACCAGTAAAAATCCACTTCACAATATGCTTTGCTTGCTATGCCAGGTTTAAAAACATAAACAGAAAAATAAACAAGTTTCCTAGACAATTCACGAGCAACTACACCACACAGGCGTAACTCCAAAAAGACCAGTTAGTTAAACAATAAACACGTAACAAACTAAACAAACAAAAACATAGAAACATCTTCCAACAGAACGTTCCAACTAGAACTTCAGTGCATCCATTACATTCGAAAACTAACTGCAAAATAGTTAGTAGCTCAAAAACTATTTCGCTAATTCGCGGTGGACCAACAAGTCAGTGTAATTAAGAGATAGCCATGGCAAAGCGGACAGTAACGTAACTGAGTACGTTACGTTAGGCCGTCGCGCGTTGGCTCAGGCACATGAATTAGCCTCACTCGATGCGTGAAACTGGACGTTAACAGCGCACTGCGATATTAATGACTTTTAATGAATGGCTAGTTGTCATTAATAGTGTCAACTAGCCATTCATTAAACATGTCATCTCCGTTAACGAGATGCTTTGTGTACAAGAAATACAAAGGGATGAATAGGTCAGAACAAATATGAATAGCAGTTATCGATTTATGTTATTGTTCGTTTTTGAGATCTTTTGGAGTCATCTAGAAAGTAAATAAATAGAAAGATTTTCTACTGTAAGAAAATATAATTTTCTTTGTCGATATGATCTACAAAATAAATTAATTAAATACAGTGAGAGGAAGCCCGTGAATTATTTAATGCTATAAGTACCATGCGTAGACTATGAATATTGCTAATTAACAATCTGATGCCGCAGGACTATTACTATGTAAGTCCGTGCAAATCTTTTAAAATTGAAGCTGCGAATATTAAATGAAGAACTTAAAATAAATGTCCCATATCTCACAAGAACTTACCGTCTGTATTCCTGAACGGTCAGCGAAAACTGTATGTACTATAATTTCAGGCTTTGTTCTTCAACGGCCTTTTGTCAAAACTGAACAACCATGACTGTGTTACCTTTTTTTTTTTTTTTTGGTATCGGGTTGGAAAATCCTCATGGAGTCCCTCCGCCCTGGGGGGGAAGAGCGAAGGGGACTGTCAGACTCTTACTGACTAAAACCCAACCCGTGTTCCTCATGTACCCGTGTGTCGGAGGGTAGGGTATCGCATAAGCATTCCTCATCACTCCCCGACGGGCATTGGCTCGCCAGATGGTCAGGCGGGCCTCGAACAAAACCCGCATTGGCGGCGGATGAAGGTGTTGGGCTCCGCCACCAAAACACCCAGCAGCCGCAGAGGATAGGGAGGACGGCAACGTAACACCGCATCTCCACTTCCTCTGCGGCTCCACCGCGACGCAACGATGGTGCGCCGCATTTGGTCGCGGGAGATAGGGCGCGTGGCAACGCAACACCGACACGCCTCTCCTCCCGCGACCGCGCCCGACTGCGAGGGACAGAACAACTGTCCCTCGCACCCGCACTATTGGACGCATCCTGCGCAGGCCTCCGTCAAGCCCACGCGGAGCGTCCCCTCCTGGATCCCTCTTAGCTTCACCGCGCGTGACCAATCCACGGTTACTGAGCCCCCTCACCACGACAAGGTGGAGATCCCACGGGGGATGACTGTGTTACCTCATTTGACGTAGAATAATGCTAATTTTCAAATTTTATATCTCTACAGTTTGTAAAATCAAATTTTGAATTGAAATAAATAATTACCTTCATTGATAGAAATTAAACGATGGTAAATTTGGGACTTAGTTTAGCGTCATATTATTTATTTTTTGCTTTGGCCAATGTATCTGTATAACCCATAGTAATGATGATTATATTAAAGCAAATTTTAAAATTGAATAAACGTCGATAATCACAAAAATAAGTTTCCATTCGTGTTCAATAAATTGTTTACATAGAAATCAACAGTCAGCGTGTATCAAAGTAAAAGAGAATAGTAAAATTAATATATCGATAATGGAATAACACTTGCCTGAAAACGAATAGATAGCTCTCATTTCATTGTAAGCGTTTTTCAGCATCGATAGGTTGACTTTAATTTTTTCTTTTCATGCAGCCATTCTTTTCATGCGATTCGGTAATTAAAATTATAATGAATTTTATTTGTTGTATAATAAATGTTTATTTTACTACGCATACCTTTAAATACTTATATATAAAGGCGTGATAATTTCTAACAAAAAACTATAAGTATTAGTTTCTTAACCCCGATTAATGTTTAACAATTGGTGACTGGTTTTATACTTTTTAACTTTTTGTCCAAGTCCAAATAATGTTTAGGACTTTTTATAGAACTGTTAAATCAAATCAACTGTTGTTCTTGAAAGTCATTGTTCGTGTTTTCAATTATTTGAACGTCTGAAAATAATTGGCTTTGCTTCCTTTAATTGCGTGAATTAGATAGATTTGGTCGTGTTTTTATTATCTGGTACAACAAAAGCATTGGCTTAAATAAAAATTAGTATTATTTTAAGACTATGTACCGTAGAAAATGAACCATCAATATAATTAAGAATTAAAATTGAGTATTGTTAATGGATACATAATCTTATACTTACTAATATATAAAGCTGAAGAGTTTATTTGTTTGGTTTAACGTGATAACCTCAGAAACTACTAGTCCGATTTGAAAAATTCTTTCAGTGTTAGATAGCCCATTTATCGAGGAAGGCTATATAAGATCACGCTATGAGTGACGGGAGCAGAGCAGTAGCCTTAAATAACGCGGGTGTAACCGCCGGCTTCCTCTAGTAAATATATTGCGACGGATATTATTAGAAAATTAATCTATCATCTCAATGATCAGCTATTTTCACATAAAATAACTTTCCATAGTTATTTTTTTATTTAACAAATCTTTATATTTTAATCTATTTTCTATAATCATGACATTTATATGATAAATATGTATCTAACCAATTCTATTATTTTTTTTTTTGTCATCATCATCATCAGCCTTGTAGCAGCAACTGCTGGATATAGGCCTCTCCGTGTGCTATTTCATGTGACAGCAAATTCCACTTATAAACCAGCAAAGAGTATCCAGAGATCCAAATCCGTGAAACTTCTTTTAGCCGCATCTACTCTCAATATCGTTGATATACACTCGGAGTGCATCGAAAATTCGTACAATATGTACTACGCCGCAAAAGTATGTAAAAGGGATCTTCCTCGACTGTAGCAATCTAAGTCATTGAGCGATACTAAAATATGTACACATCTATTTATACTTAGGTGTTTTTGCGTAGGGTCGCGCGGGATCTCGCTGTCGATATATTTCGCCGTCCATCGATGCGTCACTTCGCCCAGACCGATAGATTGATCACCGCACTGAATGACGTCCTCATTCCGGCCCACTGTACCCACGGTCCGCCGATATTTTATTATACATACATACGTAGGCACTATTGTGAATATTTAAATCTCACTTCCATTGTGTTCAGACTAAACTGTTGTGACTTTTGGTAGTTTATTTTGGCTTTAGAGAGTATTAGCTGAATAAATGTGTCCGGATTAAAGCATCGATACCATCGAACCAAATAAAGCATCGATAAACTGTGTTAATAGCAACGTTAAATTCAAAACACTATATTCTAAAGTCGTAAACGTGAATGTGTTGTTATTAATTACTGCTGAATAAACAAAAATGCCTAATGTAGGACATAGCCTAAGTTTAATAGTGCCATATGTATAGGTTCTTCAACAATGCGGTAGGTTACGCTGAACCCTGCCTTATGATATTGTAATAAAGAAATCATTTTACGATCCTTAGTCATCACACATCACCGGTTCGTGTAAGGCCACTGGTTTAAATCCTGCTTTAAGTATGAATATATATTTATAGGTTATGCATGTGTAATATTTTTCTATAATTAACTTTATGAGGACATGTCTTTTACAAGCCTGTAGGAAATAAAATTACATATTCAATTATTCGATCATTTGCTATTCAGAAAACGTAGATAAAATAGAAAACATTCTAACCCTATGTGAAGTTAAGAATACGCTACAAATCTCTCCAATAAAAGGGGTTCCGAACGATTTCTGTCGCGTTAGTGAATTAGCTTCCTCTGTGCCACATGAATACTGAGTAGCTTTTTCATTGAAACGTCGATGTTATCCTATACGTTACATATTAGCTTTTTATTTTTTCGAAGGCTTTAATTTACTAAGGAGCTTTTAATAAAAGGCTTGTTCGCTTCGTAGCTCCGTGATATAAAATAATGGATGGTATCTTATACTTATTAGGCTTAACTTTTTGTAACCTGTCTTGTACTTTTATCCTAATCACCCAATGTTTCTTTCCGAAGCTAGTTCTTGTAAAGAGTGAAATCGGTTTTATTTACGATCAAGATAACGCGGCGGCTTACCTTCAGTTTGTTTTTGTTTTTACTCCGTCGTGACACCCGCCTTCGCTATTCATCTGGATTTTAAGATTATTTTTGATGTTTATTGTTTGGTTTGTAAATTGCGAGTGACAAAAAGCTTCGATCTCGTTTGCCTACAAACAGCGGAGACGCGCTGGTATACAATGTTGAGATATAAAAGTCTGCTTAGCTACCTAACATCGGTTTTGTTTGAATGGCTTTTGTGAAAAATTTCTCGTCGACCGCTAACGTTTCGTATGACGTGGTAAATCCTATTCTAGTGCAGAGGCGTCGCTTGCGGCAAAACTGTCAGGAGCGTTTTCAAAGAATTATAGTCGCATGACAGCATGGGCCGCGCGGACGAATGAAACAAAATGCCGCAAATCACAATGGCTGCGTTTGTTTATCAGCGTTCTATGGGATTTATTGGTTACTGTGAAAGCAATCGTGCACTTTTTACGAATATTCAACTGTGCTTTGTGGCCCACAGATAACGTTATGAGAAATGGTAGAGTTTGAAAAGTTATATTGCGAAATGAAAAAAAAAACGCTCTCAATCAATGTCTTTTGAGAAAGCAGGTTATCTTTTTCGGTTGAAGGAAATAAATTCGTTTAATTCACATAAAAACTTTCATCCGATCTGTAAATTGTTCGCGTGCGAATGGAGCGGTAACTCGAAACTTCTGTATATTAAGTCACGTTTGTTGGTAGCTATCAAGTTCAGAGCGCACATAAGCACGCGGGCGGGCTGTCTATGACATTATTAAACTCAGGCGCATGTCTGCTCGAGTGACGCTAAAAACTACGTGACCGCGTTGCACAATTGAAGTTCCCTGTGAAAATCGCCCACCCCAAAATTCAGAGCGTATCCTGAACGAATAAAGAAAAAAATTGCCGTAGAGTGCACAGGCTGCCCCGTGGAGCGTTCCGAATAAATTATGCTGATGAAACTTTTAGTTTGAGTGTTATACGCCTGGCCTGACCATTCGTTTTAATAATCATTTGATATGAGCCTCGAAGTTATGTGATTACCTGACATGTAAACTGCTTTAGGTGTTAACGATGTTAATGTTGAGTGACTTGTGAATTCGCTATTGTATGTTAAATTTATCAATAAGTAATTATGACAATAGTATTATAACTATACGTGATGAACAGAACCTTTTAGATTTTCCCAGAAATTCCTCTTTATTCTCTGTTTCATGGCAGGCTATATCTAGAGATAAAATAACATTGGAGGAATTCTAATAAGATAACCGTCTTCAATAAGTCTTCAAAGCATGAAACCAGTTTTAAGTATTTCTGAGCAGCATTTAACTCGTTTATTGAATATGAAAAGTGATCTAAAGACGTCATATATCCGCGGTATCGCATCTTAAACTCGGCGTATATTGCGTCTGTATCGTAAAGTGGGTATTTGACGGTGGCAGCCTGTGTCAACGTATCGGGACGAGATAAACGAATGGCCAGTAAAGTTCACGTCGAATAAAATGATTAACTTTATACGACCGTTTCACGGTTATTAAACCCGCCCATCGCTGGCGCTCCCCATGAAATGAAACCGGAGACGCATTAATTCAAGTGCAGCACGAAAAATGCATTAGCGGTCCGGATCGACCATTCGTCATTGTGCTGCGATGTCTCGTCTGGATTGGCTCGATGGATTGCACCGAAATTGACTTTAAAAATAGTGCTGCAGCTAATTTGAATGATAAAGTATCCTTTTTAAAAAACCTATTGGATTTTTAGGTACTCATCATATAATATCCCATTTGGGTCTGCTGACGCAAAAAGGCGGCAGACGCACCTGCCGCCTTTTTATAAAATATGGACTAAGCATAGATCAAGTGTTAATGCTAGCCTATCAAAATTGATTATACGTAGAGTAAATAATATATATATTTTAGTTAGTCCCCTGTCTCTAAACATCGTTGGAACAAGTTAAGTGTTGAATCGAAATAAATAATCTTGTACAAAAGTCATCAAATTGAAATCTATAGGTATGTTTAGTGCTCGTTTTGTAATTTCCTAATCGTTTTTTATGCATTAAACGATTTGGACATCAGAACTGCGTGTTAAGACGACGTGACGATATCTATGCCGCAAGATTTAAAACATAAATAAAATTATATTTACCTTCATTAAACCCAGCAAGCAACTTTTAACTGCATCAATAAAGCAGGTAATTTAATCAGATAATTTAATTTAAAATCTTTACCAGCATGCATGAACATGATCAACGAATGATGAAAAATATTTTTGGATGGAGAAGCGTGGCCTTAATATATTCACATACGAAAATTTCATTATTCTATAGGTGCGACGCATTGTCTGACAAAAGCCTTTGAGCAAAATTATTGTATTGTGAACGATATTTATGATAGTCTCACAAATCCCACTAAACATTGGTACCTAGGTATTGAAATGAATTTAGTACGAAGACTAAATAGAGTTTGTAATCCATATACATATTTTTCATTCGGAATAATAAATGTGTCCTGAATGAAAAAGCGTATTACTAAAAGATATTTGGGCGGACTTATTTAAGCGAGAAATCATATTTCTAAGTGTAATTTTTACATTTCATACGGTGTGGTGAATCTTTCAATTGTTTGACGCAGCGCTTTCAATTATTGGATGTCGGAAAGTTTTCTATTCAAATCAACAAATTCAATAGGGTTTCGAAAGGACATTTATTTTCAATATTATATGTATTTCATAAATTACACATTTATTGTCAAAGTCAACGTAACGTTAGCACAAGATTTTGAGATAAGTTTGAAACAATAATGAATATTGATCAATAATTTGAAATGTTCCTAATAATATAAACTAGTTGCTTACATTATAAACTTATGCTAATCAGTTAAACACATTAATAGATTATTACATTAAGGTTTACATAAGATCCGGCTATTACATTTGAGAATATCTTAGAGACTATTAAATTTACCATAAATTATGTATGTACGCTTGGAGTTCAGTAAATGTTCACGTTTATACGTAATCGTATGTTAATTTTATGTTGATATTAATAAAAATGGCATTTTGTGCATTACTGCCGTATCAGAGCTTATATAAAGCTTTTTCCACCAATTGACACAATATACATCGAAGTGTGTTTTGTGAATAACTTAGTCCTCTCAATGATTCGCATAATAAGTAATGATAAAAAATAAAACATTTTGAGAATACTTTATTTTTGCTAGGAATTCTTCTCTGAATAATGCTTGTATTATTCAGAGAAAAACTTACAAAACAATCAAATTAATTGCATAACAAGCAAAAGCTATTATTAAATTTATTACCAAAATATTTTAACGATTATATTTTACCTGCAAATTGAAAACATGCAACGGAATATAACTGGAAGTTAAATTATTTATTATTCGTCGTGACAATGAACTTTTAGCTATTTCAATTAGCAATGGTTCATTTAATGAATACAATTAACATGGAATAATTATGGCTCAGATATTTTCTATACCAATTATATTGGGGCAATAATATTAATTATAAATTGTTGCCGAATATTTTATTCCATAGCATTCTGTGCTAGTCTTAAATTAATCATCAACACTGAATAAAAATGTACTACGAATATTGGAGCTAAATCTTTGCGCCGTCTGTACCTTTTATACATATTTACGCAGATCTTTCATAAAGAGTCTATAACAAAAAAAAAAGTCACTAATTGGTACACCTTTTTGAACATCTGAATTAAACATAGAATTATTTTAGAGGCTAATTACACTATCAATATCTGTTTATTTTTTTACAGTGTAATAGAATGTTTTCAACTGTGTGTCCTGCGCGAGTGACAAAAACGCGAAGCAATACTTTTCTTTTTTAGATACATTTCGAAAACGCTTTTACTAGTTCGTTTGAGTTCGCTCTCTCTGTCATTCACGTAGGATACTGAATAAACGGCAAATGTTTATATTTTAGAAGGTATGTATATAGCGTATGACGGTTAGTAGTAGCGCGTAGAGCTGTGGTGGAAGGTGTTGGGCGAGGCAGTACTGCGCGTGTGACGCGGCGGCGCCCGCGGGTCGAGCGCGCGCTGGTAAGTTGCGGGCGCGCTGCCACGCTGCCCCAGACACCATTGGTTCCTCCGCGCCGAACCCGTTCATGCTCAGTTCTAGCCCTAAGGAGAAATAAACCAATTGTAATTTGCAAGTCTGTGTATCGTCATTATATGGACGGGTTTATAATTAAAAAAAAAATTGGGCAAGTGTGAGTCGGACTCGCGCACGAAGGGTTCCGTACCATCATCTATAAAAGAAAATCACGTTCGTTGTATGTATACTTAAATACTTTATAAGTCTACCTGTTTATTAAGATCGAGTAACAAATTGCTTAAAAATTACGTTTGTTGTATGGGAGCCCCACTTTATTATTTACTTTTTTTTAATTTAATTATTTATTTTGAAAGGTAATATACAACTACATATTCTGTGAAAATTTTAAGCGTCTACCTGTTACAGTTAGTAATTTTGAGCAAAAAATACGAAAAAAAAACACGTTTTTTGTATGGGACCCCCCCTTAATATTTTCATTTTTTTTATTTTTAGTATTTGTTGTTATAGCGGCAACCGAAAAACATAATTTGTGAAAATGTCAGCTTTCTAGCTATCATGGTTTATGAGATACAGCCTGGTGACAGACAGACAGACAGACAGACAGACAGACAGACAGCGGAGGCTTAGTAATAGGGTTCCGTTTTTTACCTTTTAGGTACGGAACCCTAAAAATCGAGTTGTGTGAAAATAGGAGCACGTTGAACTAAATAAACAAGACTTAGACAGGTCAAAATACAGGTATCCGCCATCAATCGTCTAATTTGAAAGCCATTGGCTATTACATAGCGAAGATACTTCTATTGCGTAATAGCTTATGTTGCAGATAATTGAACCCATGTAAAATATATTAGCTTAATGCTCATGTGCCATAATGTCACTTCAAAAGCTTCGAAGATGTATGTGAACACAATAATAATATTATCGATGTTTGCCTATAATGTAAGATGAAGCTAGAGGTGATAAAGGAAAAATACTATAAAATGACTTTTTAGCTGGAACGCCTTGAGCTTCGTTTAAATCAATTAAAAGTAATGCGTTATAAAAACTATCGAAACAAAACATTGTTAACGCGTTAGTTTCTGTAGATTGTACCAAAGATTGCACGCGTATATGAACAAATTCTCCACGAAACAAAGACTTGCAAACTAAGTTACAACTAAAGATGATACATGTGCTGTCAACATAATCGCGCTACAAAGTATTCGTACATCCTACAAAAGTAATGACGTCGGCCACTTACTATGCAAACTGACTTGGCTCTCCATCTTTCCTAGCGCATTGACAGAGGCGCACACATAAGTTCCGTAGTCTCCCGGCGCGAGAGACTTTATCGTCAAGTTTATCCACAGCGAATATTCGTTCATTACTGTTTCTGATACACGAAGCTTCGGATCTTCCGATAATTTGTCGCTTAAAAGCGCTGTAAACATACAAAACGTTAGTTTTAACGCAACAATCTGTTCTCTATTAGCGAATTTTGCTTTTACTGGTGAATAACTCAAATAATAATGTTATAAAGAGGTTTTGTCTAACCTTTTAGGTTTTTATAAAAACTAGGTGCGTAGGACGATTACTAAATAAAATATGTAGTTTTTCGGGAACAATTTGTCTTTGCAAAACTTTTTATACGAAAACCTTAATTTTATTAAGCATTCGGCTTTGTCTACTCATGAATTGTGTTTTATGAGTTAGTTCTCTTTAGACTGACAATAAATTTACGTGATATTAAGTGAGACATGATTTGTTTTGGCTAACTTTTAATCTTCACTTTTATCTCTTAATCCTTTAAGAATTTTCCTGTGCAAAATTCTTACAAAGGTAAAACGTTTTACTTAGCCTTGTTATCAAAGTGACATCTAAATACTTCTAAGACACGGATTAAGTTAAGTAGCAAGCTTTTAAGATATAAAGAAAGTTGGAATAATTACAGTTACCGTCTTCTCTGTACCAGGAGTTCATAGCTTTTGGAGAGGCCTCGATGTAGCACTGCAGCTCAACGTCACTGCCGAGGGGCGCTCCGACTAGCTGGTTTGTCACCTTCACTTGCGGTATAACTGTTGAAAAATGTAACCATTAAAAATTGTTTAAGTAATAGGTTTATCGGCATAATGTGAACCTAACTTAGGCACACATATTCGGGTTTGGGTAGTGAAATTACGTTATTCATACAGAAATTAATTTAAAAAATATATATACATACATACATACATATCGTCACGCCTTTTATCCCCGAAGGGGTAGGCAGAGGTGTATTTCTACACCCATTTTTCGCCAGATATACTTTAGTCCCACGTAATAAGGGGCGAGCCTATTGCCGTACCGGGCACATTTCCAGACTCCGTGCTGCTACTGAGAATTTCGTGACAGAAAAAACCAATAACACTGCCCGGCCCAGGAATCGAACCCGGGACCCACGCCCACATTTATGCCACGAGACCAACGAGGCAGTCGTATAGGGTTTGATGTCGAGTTTTCCGTCTCTACGCAAAGATGGTATTTGCATCGTGTTATCCCTTAGTCGCCTCTTACGACACCCACGGGAAGATAGGGGGTGGTGACACTTGTATTCTATGCCGTCAACCACACAGCACAAAAAATATATATTTATATATTAAATTGTACATTTAATTTATTAAGACCCATTTTGTCTGACATTTGCCATAAGCTCTTTAAAAATAATAGGTACGTAGTTGTGTATATCTTCTAGCATTATTAGACATCTGAAACATTAAAAAATACGAATAATTTTTTGCCACCGCTCTTTCAATGTGCCTGTAAAGGAGGAGGCAACTACTTATGAGTTATTTCCCGATTCCGGTCAGCTTAAATGCATTGACTTCTAAAAAAATTTAAGTTGTAGACGCTCGGTTCATTGGAATAGAAAAGGATGGACTTTTAAGAGATACCAAGAATATCAAATAATTTAAACCTTCTGTTTTGAGGGGTTTTGGAAGTTTAAATACTACTTTCTGATCTATATCACTTTCTATATCTTATAACTTGCAAATGATTTTTGCATTTGCCAACTACGTACGGCTTACTATTCATACTATTAAATAATAAGAGAGGGTCCACTAAGGCTCATCAATAAAAAGTAAAATAAAGACATTTTTTGTTACTTCTTTCTAAATTGTTTTTCTTTTTAGTCCACTATAAAATCATAGCAGACTGTAAGTTACGTAACTCCTATTAGAATGCACGAACTGATGTCCAAAACCCCAGATGCATCAGGATTCCACCCGCCCGCGACTATCTCTACATTAAAATTCTGATTCAGGATGAATTGCGCTGCACTGCACCATTCAGGTAGTCTCTTGTACAGTGTACTTTACTACATTTATATAACAAAAGCAATATTTTTACTAACTGAACGTTCCTTTCACTATAGATGAATTACGACTTTAGTCCATATCGCAATTTCAGCTTCCTACTTTAAAATTAAATGGAGCTGAATAAAATGAAAGAGATTGCAGTTTATCGGTTAGGTTCGACTATCTGTCACTAGTGATTGTCTCGTTGTTCGCTAATAAAGAGAACTGCTGCGGCAATGTTTGACTTCAGGGTCGGGAGAAGTTTTATTCTATTCAACTTTTTACTGCTTGTCAATATGAGGCTATATTGGCTCTTGTAAGATACTTCCACAAAGTTGTATGTTGTCGAACATAATATGCAAAATTCGAAAATGTATATTTCAATTTTAGGATCTATGTTACGAATAAATATCTGACTGACCAACCCAGGAAACTGTTGCCTGATTGGTAGACTCGTATTGAATTTAGCAATGTAGTCAATATATTCCAAATATCTTGACTGCGGCTCGATTGATTTGTTAGTCTGAGTCAGCCTGACGATATACCAGGCAACGGCATTCAAGGCGAAACCGATTAAATACAAGTTTGATGTCTCGAGAATAGTGAGAAGTTAGTTTGGCAACCAAATATTTTGTTATACATAGTTGTTATTAATGCAAAGTTTTACTAGACGGATAATGAAACCTACGAACACATTTCATAACCCTGTCATATAAAATGTTTCAACAAGGCAATGGTTTTACCCTAGTTGTGTCATACCACACTTACAAACTTTTTATATTTTCATAACACTGCCCGACTCCGAAGTACGTATAAATTTGACCTGTCATATACGAGAGTGAAACGACCAAGAGGTCTTTGACTTGCTTATTATTCTGTTGCGATAGCTACTAAGAGTGCCGCCAACATGCCTAAATGTTCTGTCCTGTTCATGTACTGAAGCAAGAACCGGAGCCGATGACTTTACGTGCCCATGCCTCGAAGCACAGTAGCGTTCTGTTAATAGCACACCTAGCGGTCATCCATCCTTGCGGTGACGTCTATAAATGTTTCTACATTTTCCTGACAAGTCATGCTATGGGCGTTACGAGTTTCTAAATGAAGGCTGTAAAGATTACCAATGGTGGATTATTTTTTTGTCATTGTAGGCCAACGAGCAGACAGATAGCCTGATGGTAAGCAATTACCACCACCCAAGGACACCTTGTGGGTGTCCATGGGCGGTGTGAGTCACGAGTGCGTTGTCGATCTGAATGGGAAAAGGAATAGGAGGAGGAGCAGGATAAGGGAGAAGGAAAAGGGGAAGGGGTAAAGGATTGTAGGCTTATACTTACAGTGCACTTCTACGTGATACCGCCGGCTGACTGTGGGTGGGACGCCATTACTGGCGATGCAGTAGTATGCACCCATGTCGGTGCGCTGGACGTGTGCGAGCTCCAATATCTCACCCCTGAACATGTCTACCACTGGAAAAGAAAATTATATTTAGTATTTTAAGAATAACACACACAGTATTTATAGAATAGCAATACTCAATATTTATTTTTATCTTTATTTGATAAAGGTCAAGGTTGCCTATTAGTAATTAGTTGACAAGAAAAGTATTATTTTGGCTGGGATTGAATTCCTGTCACCTTAATCGGAAATCCATTAAACTATCGCCATTTTAAATTATATTATTTCACAAATAAGTTATTTACAAAAAAGTTTATGATAATCATAAACATTTTTGACAACAATTGCAGTGCCTTATAAATAATATAAATAACACGAGGTAGAAGCTTTTTTATTAAAAAATCGGCTATCTTGAAATTTAAATAAAACAAAAAATTAAATATATAATAAAATTAAGAAACGAATTTAATTTTAGAGCGGCAATAATGTACTTAAAATATAATTTTACACTGGAAAGAGGAAGATAAAGAGGATATAGAGAAAGCTTTATTGTATGTTCTTATCAAAAGAGGTCATCTATCTAAGGATTAGATGCGGTGTTCCTTTTTGGTTTTCAGATGGCAACCTTCTTAAGTGACTCACGGACGAGGGTAAAGGGAAGACATGCAATACATATTAAACATAATATCAGCTGTTTTAAGTTTTATTAGGTGTTAAAAAAGACAATTTTTAACCGACTTCATAAAATATTTCAAAACATAAAGGGCTGAGATTCAGAATTAATTTCCATACTCTTCCTTTGTACATACATTAGCAATGAACTATGCATGTGAGAGATATGTAATTATATTATAGAAATATTAAATATTTCTATAATATCATTACATATCTCTCACATGCATGTTTGTAACACAGCAGTGGCAGTTAAATAAGGCAGACATGACGTTTGACAGTTGATAAACTGACAAACGTCTATGTCTAGCTATAAAAATCGACAAGCTCGACTAGTTCATCCTATTCTCCTTCGACGACGGCTCAGGTACGATATGGTTCTGACTATTTAACTGCTACTGTGTTTCAATATTCTCTGTTGCTTGTTCTTCAGTTTTATAATCTAGAAAACAATCTAAGATAGTGTAATCACTGTCTTATTGATATTGAGGGTAGTTTTCTCGTTTGTGAGATATTAAAGATTGTAATATAGTATACTATATTACAATCTTAATATTCTATACTCTATATAATATTATACTATGGATCAATTTGTATCAATGAGATTCATTATGTACCTGTGGTAAACATTTAGTTAATTGTGTTGATGCAAAATATTGCTTATAGTGTTGTTGTAAGACAGACCTTTATTGTAATATAAAACTACCCACAACATTAATATTTTGATATTAATTGGCTGTACTACTATTTTGTGAATTATGACTATTGAAAAGAATGGCCAAGAGTTTTAGTGCCTGTTCTTCCTCTTGGTTCTACGCCTTTGCTTTGCGAACTGGGCTGTAAATGTAAATATAGAATCACGATGTAAACTAAAGATATAAGTATCCTTGTGCCAAATTGAATAAATGAAAGTATGATTTAATAGTTGTCTCTTTTATTTATCAAAACTGTCTCAACACTAGGGAGCCTTCCTGAATCTGACACATGCATCATAATCAAAAAAATAAATAAATATTTTCAGAAATTGTACTCAAGTTTCTGTTTAATAGCCACCGTGCTGGTTAGCACGGTGGTTATTAAACAGAAATTCGGCTTTACATAGTTCCAAGAATAATTTTATCAATATAGAGTATTACTAGGGTTATTTCGGATATTTTTATTTGAGAGCATTTCCGTATTCTATATTCAGTTCTATTGAAGCAAGACTTTAAAAAAGTGCCGTAAAAATTTATTGCGATAGATTCAATTTCCATCTTGTGCTCAGTCGACCTTTTTGTATTTTTTATTTTTATTATAAAAATATGCAGTCGTACCTAACCAAGATAGGTAGGTGTAATACCCATTGAATAGATCGCGAATGCTCAAAATATTGTAGAGGCGGTCAGAGACCTAATGTAGTGCTATAGATAAAATTTCCTAAAAAACATTTTTAGAGTAATTTATGAGTACGAATTGTATTGTTTTTTACTCATATAAAATTGTATTGACATAATATTATGTCCTATTATTAACCTACTTATGACACTGTTCCTCATGGTACACCGTACCCCACACTAATGTACTTTTAATCATTTTATTGTATTCCAAACTAGGTTGCCTGGAAGAGATCGCATTTTGCGATAAGACCGCCCTATTGTGCAACTAATTTTAAGTTATTTCATTAAAAATTGTATCTTAATAATGTTTTCTGGTGTACAATAAAGTTTTAATCAATTCAATCAATTACTAAGCGCTTCTTTAAAAGAGACAAAATGTTTTAATATAATATTATTACATATTGTATCTTATTTTATTGGAGATTTATCCTATACGTACACATAGTTCTGAACAAACTAATTTCTGGATAAATATTAGTAATTTACAAAATGTTGTAGATTTAAGCTTTTAAAAATTACTTAGTGTCGTAGCTAAAATACTGAATCTTATGTGCATGTGATCTCTTAAAAGCCTTTTTATTCAGTTACATTCAAAAAATTTAGGAGTCCTTACATTGAATAATAAATTACGTAATCAATGCAAAAGGTTACAACACATACAAAAATAAACCACACGTGGGAATATTTTATGACCTAAAAGGCTTTCAAGATTGCTGATAGGGATCTACAGAGGATTTCACTAACACAGATTTATTTTAAGAATACATGTGGATGTCACCGCATGCATAGGTCTCAAACAGTATTAATAAATTAGCTACATTTTAATACATTTGCATTCGAAAGAAATATGATCTTAAGCCTAAAATGGTGCAAATACTAATATGCTGTCAACTGTCGACAAGTATGCATTAAAAAGATGTTCACCAAGATTAAAGTCCTGTGGACCTCTGAAAAGTAGCAGTATTAACATTATTTAAGTGATAACAAAAGAGCAATAAATGCCATATCTTCTACCGTAGAGTCCCAACTAATGTACTAAGTATTTTTTCCGTCAAGACTTATATAAGAAAATAAAATTACCATTTTATATTATATAAGGTATCTGTACCAGTGATGGACGGTTTAAGGTCGATGAACTACGTATAAAATTTCCAAAAAAAAAAGTTGCGGTCCGATTCTTGCAATGGCTGTAGATAAAGATGGTTATGGTTTTTTAGCATCTAATAAGAGAATACTACATTCATTCTAGTAATTTCCATAAAAATAAAATTAAGAATAAAATTGGCTTAAAATTATCCAGTAATGGACAAGTCTTACACCAATGATTGACACCTAGTTATGGACAGTGTTCCGGTATTGGACACCTAGTAATAGACACTTGATAGATACAAATAAATAAAAATATTGATTGTTTAGAAACAAATTTTATTTGCTCTTACGTATTCTAAAATAAAAGTTTTTATTAATCATAAAATAAAGTACTGTAAGAAAGATCTTGTTTGTAGTACCTATAGTAATGGAATGAACCAGTGATGGACATCCCAGTAATGAACACGTCTGTCCATTACTGGTAAAAAGCTTTATAAAGTCATGGAAAAAAGATATTTCATTGACTTCGAGAAATAAATCTAGAATCGACTAAAATCTTAAAAAATATGCCCTGCACTAGTAATCGACACAATGTCCATAACTAGGACATGTCATAATAACAGATACTAGTCATGGACATAGCAAAAAAAAAACAAACCACGTTGTTGTTTGCAATACATTTAATTAAGATTGTTTGGAAAAGAGGTTAATTCAGCCACAAACTTATTATTTATTCATTATTACCTTAATTGATTTGACAAAAAAAACTCATCAGCAACTTACCTCGCTATCAAACTCACTTAAAAAACGATATCACTGGTGACACGCGCTGTTTATCTTTTCACCAGTTTGAAACCGAACCACAGACATACATCAGCTGTCAATATTTTGACACTTTAATCCCTTTTCTCTGTGGTAAAGTATTGCCAGGTAACAAAAGTGTTGTAGAATCCTTATTTTTTAGGACTCAATCAATAATGTTCATAACTGGTACGCTGTCCATTACCGGTGCACTTACCTTAGGTGTTAAAAAACGTCAAAAAAGTTGTATAAGAGAAATTTTATAGCTTTTGTATCATACGGATTAAAAAAAACTTAATACTGTTTTATTGCTCAGTGCAAAAACAAAAGCTTCATAGGTTATTTTATACAAATTCATCTATCTACTTGAAATAGGTCAGTAGTTTCAATACGAGAGGACATCGTACGTTTCAGAGCTAGCAAAAGGTAAAACAATTTCGTAAATAAAAACAGAAATTCACTTTAGCAAACGGAGCCGTGATGAAAACCATAATATGCAAGCTTTTGATGGAGAGCCTACTATGACGTATGACATGTTCATAAAAAATAATGTAGCCTTTTTCTGACTTTGGTTCTGGAATGTAATTAGGCACTTTTGGCTAGACCGTCGTTTGTGGCCACACGAATGGTTATTTCGTGTTTTCTTTATTAACTTTGTACGGAAATCGCGGGTTATGAAACGCTCCGTGCCAACTTAAACGAACTTAATGTCGTGACAACGAAATAAATTTTCACGGGACTTTTATAAACGAATAAATTATCTGGTAAAGAGGCGTGCGCTCGTTTTACCAGAGTATTTAAAGTAATCTAAGCGTTATTTGTATGTGGTGTTTTCTTAACTTTATTCCCTCGGAATTCGGAGTTGTTCGAGCGCGAAAAAAATATTCTGACGTTACTAGAGACGAGATGAAGCGTCGTCGTGGAGTGCGGCATTTTCTCGTTTCACGGAAATATCGTCCATTAAGGGGGCTTATTCACTATGACCATTTTGAAGTCTTAACGTGTTTTAACGTGCTAGTTACCCACGTCGGCACGTTATTGGCTTAAACGGTATTCACTATGCCAACTTCAAGTTTGACAAGCACGGTAGCGCACGTTTCAGACACGGTTTTACTTGTCAAAATTCCGTGAGCTAAGAGGTCACGTAACATGCACGTAACGCGTTTATTGTAAAACGATAGAGGATAAATAAGTACTAAGTATATTTGTTTTATATTATTTTCAGTATCCGTTAGTGGTTAAATGCTAAGTTTATTTGCTTTTTTATTTACCAGTGTCCGTGTCAAAGTTATTTAATTAAATATTATGTTTTATGAAAATTGACGCCTGTCGCTGGCGCCAGCGTCTCACTCGTCTTCGGATAAATAATAAATCCATTATGATTTATTAGATTCTGTTAGAATTGGGCTATTAGCTGCACTAACCGCACTTATATTTTTTATATTGTAGCGCGACTGCAACTCTCATGTCTGTCATCAATGTCATCATTATGTTTACGTTCAAAAATTGACTTAAGTACAAAAGATGAACTAAACTTTGAAGATCAATTTTTTATTTTGATATTGTTCCTGGCGAAATTGAACTAAAATAATATAATTTAAGTTTTATTAGCCTTTTCTATTTGTACTGTAGCTTTTAGTGAAAATTACAAGTTAGTAAAATAATATTTATAAAATCGAAATTGAGCCGGCAAACCCGCATTAAGATTTATGAACGAATGTTGTGAAATTCATAACTAGGCATAGACAAGCTGTCGTATGGCATACTGAATACAATATTTTGATTGTCGTGGTACGTCACGTTTCTGAAACACGTTTACGTCTAGTGCACGTCACGACGACACACGTTTTGAACATGGTATTTCAGTGGTCATAGTGAATAAGCCCCCTGAAATCGTTTTTGAGTATAAAATCTTTTATTATGCGAACACGGTTCATTTAACGCGGCATTAAGTGAATTTGTCGAACATCGTATTTTAAAAATGAACAGGTAAAAGAGGTGTAAAATATGGACGTTTAAGGGGGAGGGGGCAAATTACGAATTGCTGTGGAGGTATTGTGCAAGTTCCTTTAAGCGCAGTTTACCGATAATTTATTAAGCCCAAGTTTATTGCGGCAACTACAGTGTTCATACCCCTTTACGTGTGCTGTGTTCTAACTTACAAAGACTTAACTTTTTTATATACAGGGTGTAAAAAGACCCTTAACGAAAACAGAAATCCCATGTTGTACCAATCAGTACGAACATTTTTTACCTAGGCACCATACCTGGGCAATTACTGGTTCAGGAGATATTGAGGCTCAAAGTTAGTATGGATTTTTTCTAATTAGGTACAAAATCGATGCATTTACCCCGCCAATATGTTCTTTAGCTGCCCTATAACCCCATGGATAAGAAGGTATTTTGAGCATTGCACGCGCACGCTTTTAATTGCGGTTTAAAAAATGTGAAAACTAAAAAAAAGAATTCGTTTCCCAGGTATTATTTTTGGTTAATATGACTTGGCATGATGTCCACAACGCGTAGACTTCGGCTTGGTGATGGGTCTTGTTATACCCTGTATATATCCCCTTTTTATAAATTGCTGCTGTTCATGCGTTTTACACTGGTATCTATTAAGTGTTGCAGTTTTATAAATCATGTTAATTTACAACTTCAGCCAAGAAATAAAGTAGTCTCTACGGCCCTGAAGAAAAATACATTGTTCACATTAGTATAAAGTATATTAAGTGCATTTTTAAACATTAAAAATGTTACATTACTCGAACCAACGGCCTAACTGTAAGAATGGTAATCGTGGTTTATATGAGTATAGGAGTAGTATTATTCGGTCGCAGGCAATCTGTATGATTCTGTTTTTTTTTTGCAAACGACCTCGTTTGTTTAGAAGCTCTCGCAGTTTCAATTTTAAAGATTTCGTTAATGATTGGTATGAAATATTTTTGCCGACTTAATATATTTTATAAGCTAAGTTGAGGAAATCTAACTGTGCAGAGCTCCTATTTGGAAGAGCATGGTCTTTTTACAATTTGCTACGGCATATTATACTGTCTATAGTAAACAGACAAAGTCTTTTGTAGTGCCGTTTTAAAGGATATGCCTGCGATTTTGTACATGGCCATATTATCTTCATAACAAAACAAGGTCGAGGAAACATGTTCAGGTTGCCGTCAACCGGGAGAAAAAAGGAAAAGGAGCTCGATGGTAACTGGGAAAAGCAGTGCAATTAGACGTCCTTTGCTGTCACTCATCGAACAAAACCCAATACTAAACACTGGGAACCTTTCCTTCTGATCCCGTTGTGAAAAAATCTCACTCAATTTGGAGCTTAGAAGAGGGCCTGTGAGACTCCCTTAGAGGCCTTCGAGCCTACTCACTTAAACGACAGTATTCTTCTAACAACCCTACCCTAAATGGCGAAGTCGTGGGGTCTATAACGTTAGTATGCGACATCTGAAAGGATAAAACCTACTTTTCTTATTAATACCTTTTAATGTAAAAACAGCATATCTAGCTCTACCAAGCTCAACAACCATATCACCGATCAAAATTAATGTAATATTCAATTTACTGTTTATTGGTATTAAATAGCAGACTAATATAATTATTGAACTTAACCCATTGAGCTTAAGCGCTTGAGACATGTCAAATTCTTGAGAGGTATGTATTATCAATATTGGATTACATTTTGATTTATATTAAATAATACTAGAGTATGCCCGCAACTACGCTCGTATAATAAATATAAATTTAAAAATGTTTCGTTATCAAAGACCAAAAGGTATAAAATAAATTGATAGTTTAAATAACACTAGAAAAACACGCTTTTATAAATGCAGAGTGCACGCATTGTACCTAGAGTTCTTGTTCGTGGACGAGATATCTTTGGTTCCCTTTAGTAACTCTTTGGCGGCATAAATGCTTTGCTCTTGTGCGACCTCATGCAGCCTCAGCCAGGCAGGTAGTATTAGTATTTGTTAACAATAAAGTCTATCCTGTTCCAGCGCCCCATGCTTTTACAATCAAATATTATATTTATTCATTTTCATAACAATCAAAGTACATAATATTATTTAGATACCACTATATACCTATTTAATTAAACATAAATGTTAAAATATTATCCTACGAAATATGTATATACAAAACAAATAAAACGAAAAAAGAAAATAATTTAGAGGTCGTCATAAAAGTCCTCCACATCGCCGTCGACTGGGAGCGTGCCCAGAACGCTAGCTGGGTTGTGCTTGGCCCAAAAATTTAGCATTGCCACGTTGTATGGCAATGCTAAATTTTTGGGCCAAGTACAACCCAGCCTTCTGGTCACACGAGGCGTCGACCAGTCTCTTTGCGAGATCTTTATAAAGAGATCTTGCACTTGGACCCCATGGCCTCAACGTTTCGACCCCAAACGGCTCAAATACGTATCCCCTACTGGGTTTGCGTATTTGCGCCGTTTGAAGGTCTCCGCTGTAGCAGCATCAGCGCCCGCACAACCCGCTATGCCAGGAAGATGAGATGGCGCAAGGGTATCGACACACGTTGCGTCCCACACCAAAGGCCTACCTAACTTCCATGGCAGTAAAGTCATACCATCTGGTCTTTTGCCATCGTCACGTGCCAGCCCCTGCGGTTCAAGTTGGGCTGGAACGCCAGCGGTGACAAGAGCCCGGCGAAGTATGTCATTGAGATTGCCGTCTCGTGATATTCGACCTGCGCTCCTGCTGCATGATAAGCAGTGATCGGATAATCGGATGCATATTCACCTAAAGTTAATTTTTGGCTAGGATATTATGAAAGCGGCTTCTTAAAACATATTTTTTTTTAATATAAATCCCGGGATTCCAGAAAATTCGGGAATGTGAAACTACTTTGTAACATGGTGAGGAAACGACGTCTTTAACATGTTGTTTTTAATTTAAAAAATCTGGTCTCCGTGATTACATAATTATTAATGTGTATTTACTTGAAGTTAATTTTAAGCTTCCCATCAATTTATGAGTAGATTGAGTGTAAAAGGAATGATTGGCAGTGGGTGTTAATTAAAGAAACATATATAATTTTATATCCTAAACTTTAAACTTAGTCGTTTAATACGATACTGTCAGTCAGACTCAGTTGAGCGCGGGAGTTCGTTGGTGATGCTGTTGTAAGTTAATAATTATTAAGAGATTGAATGTATTTTTTTTGTTATTCTTATTTATTATTCGTTTGAGATAAATGTTTTGAAAATTGAAGAAAATTAAGAGGATTTTATTATTATAGATCTTTTTTTTGGTACAAAAGTTGAAATAAGTAAATATACCCACACCCCATTTGATTCTATAGTAAAAAAACGAAATTTGTCAATTCCGTTATCCCGGAATTTTTCGATTCAAAAGTGCATTCCATACTAGCCAACTTTAGGTAAATATGCATCTGATTATCCGATCACTAATGATAAGCCATGGTGACCAAGGCTGTCGACAGCCTCCCCACAGTGACAGCGATAATAATCAAATATTATAATTAAAAGCACATAGTTTACACTGCAGCCCAGAAACAGAGACAACTTGAACGATCCATATTTTTTTTTTCTTACGTGCATTTATAAAAGTGTGTTTTTCTAGTGTTTTATAATCTATTAATTAATTTATTTTTACGTGCATTTATAAAGCGTGTTTTTTTAGTGTTTTTGAAACCATCAAAATATTATTTCTTTGTTACTTTAAATGTGACAGTATAAATATTCCAGTATCCCCACCGGGATACAGAAAAGGATTTAATAAAAAAATAAGTTTAAAATCTACAACCCGACTACGTAAAAAAGGGGGTCTAAAAAGGACGGAACAAGAAAATAGTTTATTCTAATATAAGTCCAGAATAGTATAATTTTATTACAGATATGCTCTAGCTAGAGCCGTGGTCGCACCTTTTGTATACCTTAGGCGGCCAGAAATATTTACCTAAATTAAACAAACATGGCAGGTAACTACGTTTACACTAGTATACCTACAATAGGTGCGACTACGGCTCTAGCTTGAGCATATCTGTACTTATACTATTCTGGACTTATATCTGAATGACCTATTTTCTTGTTTCGTCCTTTTTAGACCCCCTTTTTACGTAGTCGGGTTGTAGTTTTTAACCTTATTTTTTATGTGCGAATGGTCTCAAAACACTTATAAAAAAAAACATGTACTTAGGATCAGGCTAACCCGTGCCGACTTGCATCGAAACATATCAGTACTTACCTAGTACGGCGCGAGTGAACTTGCGCATAGTTTCAGTGTTATTGCTTGTTTGTTTTATTGGTAACCGCATTTTTTCGTCTAATCAACATATCTGCAGAGTTACAAAAATACAAAAAAGGGATTTTTTTAAAAGGAGACGAGACCTAAAACATCAAATCACTTTTTCTCTAACGGTTGAGTTAATTTTAGTGTCAATGAAAGTGCAAATACTAGGTACTATGCGTGAGTGCATTATTTACTGGTAAAAAGCACATAATATACCGGCTAACTCATTATCTATTTATCTTAAGAAACTAGTTAGAGAGACTTATATTGGTATAAGTTGGGCTTGTAGAGATTTGCGAAAAATTCGAAAAAACCAAGAAGTATTTAAACAGGAGAGTTTCTATCAAACTTATTGTTTAACATCACACATGCCGATGCGCTGCAATTAATAAAAATAAATGAAGATAAGGTCTTCTTGCAGTGTCAAAAAGAACCAGGTCGGCCAGGTCATTTAGCCGGAGTAGACAAAAAACTAACAAAAAACGAAGAAAAGCGAGTCTTAGGAACATTGAGGGGGATAAGCGACTATATCATCTTACGAACAGCCACAAGAAAATTAATCTTCTGACTCTAAAATAAAAGTATTACAAGACACAATTGGCTCAGTTCAAGCGGTGTCTCCTCTCAGCCTGATAAAACTTACATGCGAAAAAAATTCATAACTCCTAAGTTAGTTGCCTCTTTAGATCAATGTCAGCGGAGTGTGAGAGATTCTGTATTTATGTTTGAAGCTGGCTACTATTGAGGCACGTTATACTCCGTATAACACAGATGAATTTGTGTATCCGCACAGATGGGAAGAGAGCAGGCTGAGGCTATAAACGTTGATTTTTATGCCGCGTTTCCACGCTTGCCAAGACTCGACAAGCATCTACAAGCCCCAAGCGTCCACAAATCTCGCTTGGCATTTAGAAGTCGTTTACACGCTTGTGAATGCGTCAGTATGTTACGTACATCCAAGCAAGGCGGACACCGAACTTGTATCGGCTATTATGTATGTTTTTTTTATAGACTCACGCCTGTATCCCCGAAGGGGTAGGCAGAGGTGTAATACTACACTACACCTACATTGTGCCATGAATTTCTAGGTCCCACACACTCCCACATAATAGAATAGCAGTTGCATACGCTATCCACTGGACCACGGAGGCAGTCACGTTTGGTTTAACCTACTTTTATTTGAAATACAAGTAAAGTAAAGCAAAAGCAAGGAATAAAAAAGCAAAAGAAGTTCAACCAGCCACTCATTTTGAGACAGAACTAGACGTGCGTTCGTTGCGAGATCACAGCGGCTACTAAGCGCGTGCCAACGTGTGAACGCGTTGCAAGCGCTTGCCGCAAGCGCCCTTTGATCTGTGTCCAAAAACCGACACTAGACCGGATCCTGTTCAAGCGTCCACAAGCTCACGCAAGCCAAGCCAAACGCCCTCTTTACACGCTTGTGCTTGTGGATGCTTGTCGAGGCTTGGCAAGCGTGGAAACGCGGCATTAAAACAAGATGCCAGATACAGTAACGGCCTGGCCACGGACAATTCGCTCCAGTGAAAATTCGCGCGACGCGACCAGCAACGCGACTTGCGACTGAATCAAATGTATAGAAATGTTCTAAGCATGCCACGCGCAGCGGCAACCGGCGACGCGACCGGCGAATAGCACCGAGCGATACCGCGGCCAGTCGCGCGACACGTCGCGCGACCAAAACAAATGTATGAATTAGTACGGCGCACGCCATGGCGTCGAGCAGTAGTCGCGGCGACTAGCGCCGGAGCTAAGTCAGTATAAATTTTTTTGTTTATTTCTCCGCGAGCATGATATTATTCTTAGAATTTTTAGTTAGGCTGGCTATTTGGAACGTCTGGATGTTATCTATATCTACATAAATGTATACAGTATAAATAAAGTTGAAGTGTCTGTCTGTGATTTCAAAATACCTAAGTAAGTTTTTAGAAGTGCATATACCTAGTTAGTTAGATCACACTAACCTACATAAGCTTTTCCGTACTCGAGTTAAAATACCTACAAGCGTCGGCTCAGTACGCATTCAGTAGGTACCTACAGAATGTAGACCGACGCGCCTTGAGTTTGGTATGCAGTAGGTTAGGTGGGTACCGAGCCTGACGCTCGTAGGTATAAATCGCGTTCCGACCGTTTGTGTAAAGATAAAATACAGTACCTATAGATTTCAATACCGTGATTAGGTACACAATATCAAGTCTGCCTCTGTGATCTTGCGGTAGTGTAAGCGGATCATGAGGTCTCGGGTTCGATTGCCGGGTTGAAACAAATGTGATATTGGCACCAAAGTCCGTACAATGTCGAGCTAAATTTCATAAAAAGATCTCAGCTCTTTTTATGAAATTTAGCTTGACATTGTACGGACTTTGGTGCCAATATCACATTCTCGCGTCGCCGATCGTGTCGCAGGTCGCGTCGCTGGTCCCCGTGGCCAAGCCGTAAGTGTTATAACACTGGGGTCGCAAAGTATTTCTGGCTCTAGATTCACGTAAATCTAAGGAAGGACGCCTGCCGATAGTTATTTCATGTGATAATACGTTACGAACGTACGGTAAGAACAACATATCGCCAAAATTGGACAACTCGTCAGGAAGCGAACAGACACCAGCTGTTTATACTGCTATTAGGTCTTTACCTATGAAGTCGCCGTTTTTCATGAAATAATTTTTTTTCTATATTTTTTACTTTTATTAATCAAAGTAATCACCCATGCAATCAATGCATCTTTGCCAACGCATCGGTAGCTTATTGATAAAGTGCAGATTCTCTGTTGCGATTCTACTGCTTCAAACACAGGCCGTATTAATCGGCGCATGTGTCATTTGAACTAAAACTAGGTAGAAAAATGCTTATTTTTATTGCCGCCGTCACGCCTAGTATTAAAAACATGTTTGAAGCGAAAATCAGTTATGTATCCAGACGGTAAACAATAAATTTTAAAAAGGAAATTTAATGATTAATGTCTATTTTGTAATAAATAAATAATAAATATTTATTATTGTTTTATTTACTTAATATAAAAGTTAAATTCTAGCATCTCTCCGTACAAACTTTTATACTTAAACTTTGACGTCCAGCCGGCACGGGTTATCGTTGTCTGATCGCAATTATATTTTATATCCATGATTTAATAATCAAATGTATCAATATCAACACACAACACCACACAAAATATGCAAACAGTCCCAAATGAAATTCCTTTTTGGCAATATTTAAGTAAATTAAAAAATTCTATTCCGATCATCAAACGAATTCCCCGAGGTGCAAGGCCTTCAGTGGCCCAAAATCTGGCACACTGCGTAGGTCTTGTGGTCCGGGAGAATTCTTTGACGGCTTGGGAACAACTTCTCACCTTTCCTTATAGAATATTACACGCACAAGAAGACCGGCTAACTAAAAAAACTCTTACAGCAAAAATTAAGGAAAATTGTACCTTTTCGGCATCCAAATGAAACTACAATTCATCTAAAATATATCGTAATAATTCTATCTACCACCACGTAGAAACAAAACTGAGGGAAGGTGATATTAGGGGAGCGTCCAGGTTCTTATTTAGTAGCGATGTGGTGGCGCCTTGCTCTGCCGACACACTCGCGAGTCTGCAGAGCAAGCATCCAGCGCCAGGGGATAACATCTCTTTCCCTGATCCACCTAACATGGATTCTGAATTTCTCAGCATTACAGCCAAGGACGTGGTTGGTGCCGTTTGCTCCTTCCAAAGTGGTTCCGCTGGTGGTCTCGACGGCTTGACACCACAACATCTGAAGGATCTTGTGTGTTCAAGTGCCGGGGCGGCCGGCGACACGCTTTTGAGGGAGCTTACGGCCTTAATCAACCTCCTGCTCTCCGGCAATGTGAACGATGCCATCGTCGATATTTTGTATGGTGCTAATTTATGTGCCTTACAGAAGAGAGACGGTGGCATTCGTCCCATTGCCGTTGGGAGTACATACAGGCGTATGGCAGCCAAGATATGCTGCCGACATTATAAATCTACTTTGGCAAGTAAATTTCAGCCCCTGCAGCTTGGCTTCGGTTCTAAGGGGGGCTGCGAGGCTGCCATACATGCCCTGTCTACGTACCTTGGCTGTAATGGAAGTGAGGTTATCTTGAAGGTTGATTTGAAAAATGCCTTTAACTCGGTGAACAGGGACACTTTGTTGACACAAGTTAAATTAGAAACACCCAAAATTTATAACTTTATTTGGGAATGTTACAGACACCCTTCTAAATTAATATATAAAGAAAATCTTTTGGAATCCGCTGTTGGCTGTCAACAAGGTGACCCTCTTGGACCACTAATTTTCAGTTTAGCTATTCATCCAATCATCAACCAGTTAAATTCCAAATTTAATGTCTGGTACCTGGACGATGGGACCCTCGCGGGGCGGGTTGAGACAGTTTATGAAGATCTAGCACTCCTGAAATCAAAATTCTTGTCAATCGGTTTAGAACTCAACCCAAGCAAATGTGAAATTTTTATTAACAACAGTTTAGACCAATCTGCCATACTGTCAAAATTCCAAAATCTGGCGCCGAATATTACCCACATCGAAAAAAGTTCTCTTCGCCTCCTTGGGTCCCCAATTTTAGACGAAGGTTTTGATTCATTTTTACATGAAAAAATTCAAAATTTTAGTGAAATTTCAGATAGATTACTCAAAATTAATATTCACTCGGCTTTCACTATTATAAGATATTGTCTTTTTGTGCCTAAATTTACACATGCTATTTGATCTTCACCATTTTGGAAAAACCCATCATCACTCTTTCAAATTGACAATATTATAAAAAATACCTTAAGCAAAATTCTAAATGTGGCCCTGAACGACCGAGTGTGGCTGCAGGCGTCCTTACCTGTACGCCTGGGCGGCCTCGGCGTTCGCAAAATTTCCGATGTGAGCTTACCAGCATTCCTGTCCTCGGTCCACGGCACTGCAGAATTGACCAGGAAAATCTTAGCACCTACACTGGTCGATTCTGAGGTGCCGTGTGTGATCGATGCCGTGAATGCTTGGAGAATGGCTTGTCCAAACACCGAGTTACCTCGAGACTTATCCTCTCAGAGGCAGTGGGACGGGCCGCTTTGCAGCGCAGTACGAAAAAATCTCCTTAGTACATCGTCCAATGCTGCAGAGCGTGCCCGTTTGCTGGCTGTGGGAGAATCGGAATCGGGTCTCTGGCTTCAGGCACTGCCATCGTCCAACATAGGTACCATGTTGGACGATACCACTTTCCGCATCGCCGCTTGCCTCCGTTTGGGTGCGTCATGTGTTTCTCCGCATCGCTGTCACTGTGGGGAGGCTGTCGACAGCCTTGGTCACCATGGCTTATCATGCAGCAGGAGCGCAGGTCGAATATCACGACACGGCAATCTCAATGACATACTTCGCCGGGCTCTTGTCACCGCTGGCGTTCCAGCCCAACTTGAACCGCAGGGGCTGGCACGTGACGATGGCAAAAGACCGGATGGTATGTCTTTACTGCCATGGAAGTTGGATAGGCCTTTGGTGTGGAACGCAACGTGTGTCGATACCCTCGCGCCATCTCATCTTCCTGGCACAGCGGGTTGTGCGGGCGCTGCTGCTGCTACAGCGGAGACCTTCAAACGGCGCAAATACGCAAACCTAGTAGGGGATTACGTATTTGAGCCGTTTGGGGTTGAAACGTTGGGGCCATGGGGTCCAAGTGCAAGATCTCTTTTTAAAGATCTCGCAAAGAGACTGGTCGACGCCTCGTGTGACCAGAAGGCTGGGTTGTACTTTGGCCAAAAATTTAGCATTGCCATACAACTTGGCATTGCTGCCAGCGTTCTGGGCACGCTCCCAGTCGACGGCGATGTGGAGGACTTTTATGACGCCCTCTAACTTATTTTCTGTTTTCGTTTTATTTGTTTTGTATATACATATTTCGTAGGATAATATTTTAACATTTATGTTTAATTAAATAGGTGTATAGTGGTATTTAAATAATATTATGTACTAAGATTCTTATGAAAATGAATAAATTAATCTTATTCCATCAGTAAAAAAAAAAAATGTAAAATAAATAGAGGGTATGCGTTTCGAAATTCCAAAAAAAAATCTCCCTTATAGGCTGGGACAGCCTAATACAGATTGCTAAACATTCGATGCCGTTTTTACAAGTTCGTAAAGACCTGCTACAGGGCAACCATCTCCCCATTCACCTTATATCTTCATCCCCATAGTTCTTATTGAATTACCTAGTTTAGCTCAACCCGTCATTTTCGTCTGGGTCTAGAGCGATGTCGTTTGCCGTTGAGAAGGGTTCTTTTTGTTGACATTCTATCTGTCTGCTTACCGTTTACTTGCGTTGTGAGCGAAGCATACCACCAGTTCTATTTAAGTGTGCGAGCTTACTACGTGCAATATTTTAATTGAAAAAACCAGAACTAGCGAAGTAAGACATGCGCATAAATGCGTTGGCAACAGTTACTCACCTTTGTAGATGGATAAAAAAGTACAGAGACACTCCAAAAAGCAGTGGCTGACTAGTCACAAAATCTTATGATAAGTCATAAGATTGCTATCCGAACGTCCGAAAGATGTTCATCAACCGACGGTTTCAAAAACCGAAATTCATTAGTATTCCAGCAGTAAAGATTCACTTCACTATATGCTATGCTTGCTATGCCAGGTTTAAAAACACAAACAGAAAAATAAATAAGTTTCCTAGACAATTCACGAGCAACTACACCACACAGGCGTAACTCCAAAAAGACCAGTTAGTTAAACAATAAACACGTAACAAACTAAACAAACAAAAACATAGAAACATCTTCCAACAGAACGTTCCAACTAGAAGTTCAGTGCATCCATTACATTCGAAAACTAACTGCAAAATAGTTAGTAGCTCAAAAACTATTTCGCTAATTCGCGGTGGACCAACAAGTCAGTGTAATTAAGAGATAGCCATGGCAAAGCGGACAGTAACTGAGTACGTTACGTTAGGCCGTCGCGCGTTGGCTCAGGCACATGAACTCGATGCGTGAAACTGGACGTTAACAGCGCACTGCGATATTAATGACTTTTAATGAATGGCTAGTTGTCATTAATAGTGACAACTAGCCATTCATTAAACGTGTCATCTCCGTTAACGAGATGCTTTGTGTACAAGAAAAACAAAGGGATGAATAGGTCAGAACAGATATGAATAGCAGTTATCGATTTATGTTATTGTTCGTTTTTGAGATCTTTTGGAGTCATCTAGAAAGTAAATAAATAGGGAGATTTTCTACTGTAAGAAAATATAATTTTCTTTGTCGATATGATCTACAAAATAAATTAATTAAATACAGTGAGAGGAAGCCCGTGAATTTTTTAATACTATAAGTACCATGCGTAGACTATGAATATTGCTAATTAACAATCTGATGCTGCAGGACTATTACTATATAAGTCCGTGCAAATCTTTTAAAATTGAAGCAGCGAATATTAAATGAAGAACTTAAAATAAATGTCCCATATCTCACAAGAACTTACCGTCTGTATTCCTGAACGGTCAGCGAAAACTGTATGTACTATAATTTCAGGCTTTGTTCTTCAACGGCCTTTTGTCAAAACTGAACCATGACTGTGTTACCTTTTTTTTTTGGTATCGGGTTGGAAAATCTTCATGGAGTCCCTCCGCCCTGGGGGGGAAGGGCGAAGGGGACTGTCAGACTCTTACTGACTAAAACCCAACCCGTGTTCCTCATGTTCCCGTGTGTCGGAGGGTAGAGTATCGCATAAGCATTCCTCATCACTCCCCGACGGGCATTGGCCCGCCAGATGGTCAGGCGGGCCCCGAACAAAACCCCCTTGGCGGCGGATGAAGGTGTTGGGCTCCGCCGCCAAAACACCCAGCAGCCGCAGAGGATAGGGAGGACGGCAACGTAACACCGCATCTCCTCTTCCTCTGCGGCCCCACCGCGACGCAACGATGGTGCGCCCCCATTTGGTCGCGGGAGATAGGGCGCGCGGCAACGCAACACCGACACGCCTCTCCTCCCGCGACCGCGCCCGACTGCGAGGGACAGAACAACTGGCCCTCGCACCCGCACTATTGGACGCATCCTGCGCAGGCCTCCGTCAAGCCCACGCGGAGCGTCCCCTCCTGGATCCCTCTTAGCTTCACCGCGGGTGACCAATCCACGGTTACTGAGCCCCCTCACCACGACAAGGTGGAGATCCCAAGGGGGATGACTGTGTTACCTCATTTGACGTAGAATAATGCTAATTTTCAAATTTTATATCTCTACAGTTTGTAAAATCAAATTTTCAATTGAAATAAATAATTACCTTCATTGATAGAAATTAAACGACGGTAAATTCGGGACTTAGTTTAGCGTCATATTATTTATTTTTTGCTTTGGCCAATGTATCTGTATAACCCATAGTAATGATGATTATGTTCAAATTTTAAAATTGAATAAACGTCGATAATCACAAAAATAAGTTTCCATTCGTGTTCAATAAATTGTTTACATAGAAATCAACAGTCAGCGTGTATCAAAGTAAAAGAGAATAGTAAAATTAATATATCGATAATGGAATAACACTTGCCTGAAAACTAATAGATAGCTCTCATTTTATTGTAAGCGTTTTTCAGCATCGATAGGTTGACTTTAATTTTCTCTTTTCATGCAGCCATTCTTTTCATGCGATTCGGTAATTAAAATTATAATAAATTTTATTTGTTGTATAATAAATGTTTATTTTACTACGCATACCTTTAAATACTTATATATAAAGGCGTGATAATTTCTAACAAAAAACTATAAGTATTAGTTTCTTAACCCCGATTAATGTTTAACAATTGGTGACGGGTTTTATACTTTTTAACTTTTTGTCCAAGTCCAAATAATGTTTAGGACTTTTTATAGAACTGTTAAATCAAATCAACTGTTGTTCTTGAAAGTTATTGTTCGTGTTTTCAGTTATTTGAACGTCTGAAAATAATTGGCTTTGCTTCCTTTATTTAGACTGCGTGAATTAGATAGATTTGGTCGTGTTTTTATTATCTGGTACAACAAAAGCATTGGCTTAAATAAAAATTAGTATTATTTTAAGACTATGTACCGTAGAAAATGAACCATCAATATAATTAAGAATTAAAATTGAGTATGGTTAATGGATACATAATCTTATACTTACTAATATATAAAGCTGAAGAGTTTGTTTGTTTATTTGTTTGGTTGAACGCGATAATCTCAGAAACTACTAGTCCGATTTGAAAAATTCTTTCAGTGTTAGATAGCCCATTTATCGAGGAAGGCTATATAAGATCACGCTATGAGTGACGGGAGCAGAGCAGTAGCCTTTAATAACGCGGGTGTAACCGCCGGCTTCCTCTAGTAAATATATTGCGACGGATATTATTAGAAAATTAATCTATCATCTCAATGATCAGCTATTTTCACATAAAATAACTTTCCATAGTTATTTTTTTATTTAACAAATATTTATATTTTAATCTATTTTCTATAATCATGACATTTATATGATAAATATGTATCTAACCAATTCTATTATTTATTTTTTTTGTCATCATCATCATCAGCCTTGTAGCAGCAACTGCTGGATATAGGCCTCTCCGTGTGCTATTTCATGTGACAGCAAATTCCACTTATAAACCAGCAAAGAGTATCCAGAGATCCAAATCCGTGAAACTTCTTTTAGCCGCATCTACTCTCAATATCGTTGATATACACTCGGAGTGCATCGAAAATTCGTACAATATGTCCTACGCCGCAAAAGTATGTAAAAGGGATCTTCCTCGACTGTAGCAATTTAAGTAATTGAGCGATACTAAAATATGTACACATCTATTTATACTTAGGTGTTTTTGCGTAGGGTCGCGTGGGATCTCGCTGTCGATATATTTCGCCGTCCATCGATGCGTCACTTCGCCCAGACCGATAGATTGATCACCGCACTGAATGACGTCCTCATTCCGGCCCACTGTACCCACGGTCCGCCAATATTTTATTATACATACATACGTAGGCACTATTGTGAATATTTAAATCTAACTTCCATTGTGTTCAGACGAAACTGTTGTGACTTTTGGTAGTTTATTTTGGCTTTAGAGAGTATTAGCTGAATAAATGTGCCCGAATTAAAGCATCGATACCATCGAACCAAATAAAGCATCGATAAACTGTATTAATAGCAACGTTAGCTTCAAACTATATTCTAAACACCTAAACGTGAATGTGTAGTTATTACTTACAGCTGAATCAACAAAAATGCCTAATGTAGGACATAGCCTAAGTTTAATAGTGCAATATGTATAGGTTCTTCTACAATGCAGTAGGTGACGCTGAACCCTGCCTTATGATATTGTAATCATTTTACGATCCTTAGTCATCACACATCACCAGTTCGTGTAAGGCCACTGGTTTAAGTCCTGCTTTAAGTATGAATATGTATTTATAATTTATGCATGTACAGCTCACCTAATATTTTTTCTATAATGAACTTTATGAGGACATGTCTTTTACATACCTATAGGACATGAAATTACATATTCAATTATTCGATCATTTGCTATTCAGAAAACGTAGATAAAATAGAAAACATTCTAACCCTATGTGAAGTTAAGAATACGCTACAAATCTCTCCAATAAAAGGGGTTCCGAACGATTTCTGTCGCGTTACTGAATAAGCTTCCTCTGTGCCACATGAATACTGAGTAGCTTTTTCATTGAAACGTCGATGTTATCCTATACGTTACATATTAGCTTTTTATTTTTTCGAAGGCTTTAATTTACTAAGGAGCTTTTAATAAAAGGCTTGTTCGCTTCGTAGCTCCGTGATATAAAATAATGGATGGTATCTGATACTCATTAGGCTTAACTTTTTGTAACCTGTCTTGTACTTTTATCCTAATCTACCCAATGTTTCTTTCCGAAGCTAGTTCTCGTAAAAACCGAAATCGGTTTTATTTAAGATCAAGATAACGCGGCGACTTACCTTCAGTTTGTTTTTGTTTTTACTCCGTCGTGACGCCCGCCTTCGCTATTCATCTGGATTTTAAGATTATTTCTGATGTTTATTGTTTGGTTTGTAAATTGCGAGTGACAAAAAGCTTCGATCTCATTTGCCTACAAACAGCGGAGACGCGCTGGTATACAATGTTGAGATATAAAAGTCTGTTTAGCTACCTAACATCGGTTTTGTTTGAATGGCTTTTGTGAAAAATTTCTCGTCGACCACTAACGTTTCGTATGACGTGGTAAATCCCATCCTAGTGCAGAGGCGTCGCTTGCGGCAAAACTGTCAGGAACGTTTTCAAAGAATTATAGTCGCATGACAGCATGGGCCGCGCGGACGAATGAAACAAAATGCCGCAAATCACGGCTGCGTTTGTTTATCAGCGTTCTATGGGATTTATTGGTTACTGTGAAAGCAATCGTGCACTTTTTACAAATATTCAACTGTGCTTTGTGGCCCACAGATAACGTTATGAGAAATGGTAGAGTTTGAAAAGTTATATTGCGAAATAAAAACAAAACGCTCGCAATCAATGTCTGTTGAGAAAGCAGGTTATCTTTTTCGGTTGAAGGAAATAAATTCGTTTAAACCACATAAAAACTTTCATCCGATCTGTAAATTGTTCGCGTGCGGATGGAACGGTGACTCGAAACTTTTGTATATTAAGGCACGTTTGTTGGTAGCTATCAAGTTCAGAGCGCACATAAGCACGCGGGCGGGCTGTCTATGACATTATTAAACTCAGGCACATGTCTGCTCGAGTGACGCTAAAAAACTACGTGACCGCGTTGCACAATTGAAGTTCCCTGTGAAAAATCTCCCACCCCAAAATTCAGAGCGTATCCTGAACGAATAAAGAAAAAAATTGCCGTAGAGTCCACAGGCTGCCCCGTGGAGCGTTCCGAATAAATTATGCTGATGAAACTTTTAGTTTGAGTGTTATACGCCTGGCCTACCATTCGTTTTAATAATCATTTCATATGAACCTCGAAGTTTTGTGATTACCTGACATGTAAACTGCTTTAGGTGTCCTTAACGATGTTAATGTTGAGTGACTTGTGAATTAGCTATTGTATGTTACATTTATCAATAAGTAATTATGACAATGGTATTATAACTATACGTGATGAACAGAACCTTTCAGATTTTTCCAGAAATTCCTCTTTATTCTCTGTTTTGTCTTTATTCTCTGTTTCATGGCAGGCTATATCTAGAGATAAAATAACATTGGAGGAATTCTAATAAGATAACCGTATTCAATAAGTCTTCAAAGCATGAAACCGGTTTTAAGTATTTCTGAGCAGCATTCAACTCGTTTATTGAATATGAAAAGTGATCTAAAGACGTCATATATCCGCGGTATCGCATCTTAAACTCGGCGTATACTGCGTCTGTATCGTAAAGTGGGTATTTGACGGTGGCAGCTTGTGTCAACGTATCGGGACGAGATAAACGAATGGCCAGTAAAGTTCACGTCGAATAAAATGATTAACTTTATACGACCGTTTCACGGTTATTAAACCCGCCCATCGCTGGCGCTCCCCATGAAATGAAACCGGAGACGCATTAATTCAAGTGCAGCACGAAAAATGCATTAGCGGTCCGGATCGACCATTCGTCATTGTGCTGCGATGTCTCGTCTGGATTGGCTCGATGGATTGCACCGAAATTGACTTTAAAAATAGTGCTGCAGCTAATTTGAATGATAAAGTATCCTTTTTAAAAAACCTATTGGATTTTTAGGTACTCATCATATAATATCCCATTTGGGTCTGCTGACGCAGTGCGTCTGCCGCCTTTTTATAAAATATGGACTAAGCATAGATCAAGTGTTAATGCTAGCCTATCAAAATTGATTATACGTAGAGTAAATATATATTTTAGTTAGTTCTCTGTCTCTAAACATAATTGAAACAAGTTAAGTGTTGAATTGAAATAAATAATCTTCTACAAAAGTCATCAAATTGAAATCTCTATGTATGTTTAGTGCTCGTTTTGTGATTTCCTAATCGCTTTTTATGCATTAAACGATTTGGACATCAGAACTGCGTGTTAAGACGACGTGACGATATCTATGCCGCAAGATTTAAAACATAAATAAAATTATATTTACCTTCATTAAACCCAGCAAGCAACTTTTAACTGCATCAATAAAGCAGGTAATTGATAAGATAATTTAATCAGATAATTTAATTTAAAATCTTTACCAGCATGCATGAACATGATCAACGAATGATGAAAAATATTTTTGGATAAAGAAGCGTGGCCTTAATATATTCACATACGAAAATTTCATTATACTATAGGTGCGACGCATTGTCTGACAAAAGCCTTTGAGCAAAATTATTGTATTGTGAACGATATTTATAATAAAGTCTCAACAATCCCACTAAACATTGGTACCTAGGTATTGAAATGAATTTAGTACGAAGACTAAATAGAGTTTGTAATCCATATACATATTTTTCATTCGGAATAATAAATGTGTCCTGAATGAAAAAGCGTATTACTAAAAGATATTTGGGCGGACTTATTTAAGCGAGAAATCATATTTCTAAGTGTTATTTTTACATTTCATACGGTGTGGTGAATCTTTCGATTGTTTGACGCAGCGCTTTCAATTATTGGATGTCGGAAAGTTTTCTATTCAAATCAACAAATTCAATAGGGTTTCGTAAGGACATTTATTTTCAATATTATATGTATTTCATAAATTACACATTTATTGTCAAAGTCAACGTAATGTTAGCACAAGATTTTGAGATAAGTTTGAAACAATAATGAATATTGATCAATAATTTGAAATGTTCCTAATAATATAAACTAGTTGCTTACATTATAAACTTATGCTAATCAGTTAAACACATTAATAGATTATTACATTAAGGTTTACATAAGATCCAGCTATTACATTTGAGAATATCTTAGAGACTATTAAATTTCCCATAAATTATGTATGTACGCTTGGAGTTCAGTAAATGTTCACGTCTATACGTAATCGTATGTTAATATTATGGTGATATTAATAAAATGGCTGCATTTTGTGCATTACTGCCGCATCAGAGCTTATATAAAGCTTTTTCCACGAATTGACACAATATACATCGAAGTGTGTTTTGTGAATAACTTAGCCCTCTCAATGATTCGCATAATAAGTAATGATAAAAAATATATCATTTTGAAAATACTTTATTTTTAACAGGAAATCTTCTCTGAATAATCCAAGCAGTTCAACGGAACAACTTACAAAACAATCAAATTAATTGCATAACAAGCAAAAGCTATTATTAAATTTATTACCAAAATACATATTTTAACGATTATATTTTACCTGCAAATTGAAAACATGCAACGGAATATAACTGGAAGTTAAATTATTTGTTATTGATCGTGACAATGAAAATTGTTAGCTATTTCAATTAGTAATGGTTAATGAATACAATTAACATGGAATAATTATGGCTCAGATATTTTCTATACCAATTATATTGCGGCAAAAATATTAATTATAAATTGTTGCCGAATATTTTATTCCATAGCATTCTGTGCTAGTCTTAAATTAATCATCAAAACTGAATAAAAATGTACTACGAATATTGGAGCTAAATCTTTGCGCCGTCTGTACCTTTTATACATATTTACGCAGATCTTTCATAAAGAGTCTAAAACAAAAAAAGGAGTCACTAATTGGTACACCTTTTTGAACATCTGAATTAAACATAGAATTCTTTTAGAGCCTAATTACACTATCAATATCTGTTTTTTTTTTTACAGTGTAATAGAATGTTTTCAACTGTGTGTCCTGCGCGAGTGACAAAAACGCGAAGCAATACTTTTCTTTTTTAGATACATTTCGGAAACGCGTTTACTAGTTCGTTTGCGCTCGCTCTCTCTGTCATTCACGTAGGATACTGAATAAACGGCAAATGCTTATATTTTAGAAGGTATGTATATATCGTATGACGGTTAGTAGTAGCGCGTAGAGCTGTGGTGGAAGGTGTTGGGCGAGGCAGTACTGCGCATGTGACGCGGCGGCGCCCGCGGGTCGAGCGCGCGCTGGTAAGTTGCGGGCGCGCTGCCACGCGGCCCCAGACACCATTGGTTCCTCCGCGCCGAACCCGTTCATGCTCAGTTCTAGTCCTATGGAAAAAATAAACTGCTTGTAATATTCACGCCTGTGTGTCATCGTCATATGGTCAGGTATATAGTTATTCAATAAAATTATGTAGTGTGACAATAGGATAACGTTGAAATAAGTATACACGACATAGACAAGTGACCGGAGGAAATGTTTTATTGATGTACGGCAAAATAAAGAAATCCGGCACCAATCGATTTGTAAGCCATTAGCTATTACACAATGAAGATACCTTTATTACGTAATAGCTTATGTCGTAGATATAAATATATTAGCTTAATGCTCATGTGCCATAATGTCACTTCAAAAGCCTCGAAGACGTGTGTGAACACAATAATAATATTATCGATGTTTGCCTATAATGTAAGATGAAGCTAGAGCTGATAAAGAAAAACTACTATAAAATGAGTTTTTATAGCTGGACCGCCTTGAGCTTCGTTTAAATCAATTAAAAGTAATGCGTTATAAAAACTATCGAAACAAAACATTATTAACGCGTTAGTTTCTGTAGATTGTACCAAAGATTGTACTCGTATATGAACAAATTCTCTACGAAACAAAGACTTGCAAACTAAGTTACAACTAAGGATGATACATGTGCTGTCAACATAATCGCGCTACAAAGTATTCGTGCATCCTACAAAAGTAACTCTGCGAAACATAATGACGTCGGCCACTTACTATGCAAACTGACTTGGCTCTCCATCTTTCCTAGCGCATTGACAGAGGCGCACACATAAGTTCCGTACTCTCCCGGCGCGAGAGACTTTATCGTCAAGTTTATCCAGAGCGAATACTCGTTCATTACAGTTTCTGATACACGAAGCTTCGGATCCTCCGATAATTTGTCGCTTAAAAGCGCTGTAAACATACAAAACGTTAGTTTTAACGCAACAATCTGTTCTCTATTAGCGAATTTTGCTTTTACTGGTGAATAACTCAAATAATAATGTTATAAAGAGGTTTTTTCTAACCTTTTAGGTTTTTATAAAAACTAGGTGCGTAGGACGATTACTAAATAAAATACGTAGTTTTTCGGGAACAATTTCTCTTTGCAAAACTTTTTATACGAAAACCTTAATTTTATTAAGCATTCGACTCGTGAATTGTACTTTATGAGTTAGTTCTCTTTAGGCTCACAATAAATTTACGTGATATTAAGTGAGACATGATTTGTTTTGGCTAACTTTTAATCTTCACTTTTATCTTTTAATCCTTTAAGAATTTTCCTGTGCAAAATTCTTACAAAGGTAAAACGTTTTACTTAGCCTTTTTATCAAAGTGACATCTAAATACTTCTAAGACACGGATTACAAGTTAAGCAAACTTTTAAGATATAAAGAAAGTTGGAATAATTACAGTTACCGTCTTCTCTGCACCAGGAGTTCATAGCTTTTGGAGAGGCCTCGATGTAGCACTGCAGCTCAACGTCACTGCCGAGGGGCGCTCCGACTAGCTGGTTTGTCACCTTCACTTGCGGTATAACTGTTGACAAATGGAACCATTAAAAATAGTTTAAGTAATAGGTTTATCGGCATAATGTGAACCTAACTTAGGCACACATATTCGGGTTTTTTTTTTGCCTACGTCCATGCCATTTTGGGGGCAATGGCACATGTTTGTAGTGATATTACGTTATTCATACAGAAATTAATTTAAAAAAATATATATTTATGTATTAAATTGTACATTTAATTTATTTAGGCCCATTTTGTCTGACATTTGCCATAAGCTCTTTAAAAATAATAGGTACGTAGTTGTGTATATCTTCTAGCATTATTAGACATCTGAATCATTAAAAAATACGATTTATTTTTTGCCACCGCTCTTTCAATGTGCTTGCAAAGGAGGAGGCAACTATGAGTTATTTCCCGATTCCGGTCATATTAAATGCATTGACTTTTAAAAGTTTTAAGTTGTAGACGCTCGGCTCATTGGAATAGAAAAGGATGGACTTTTAAGAGATATCAAGAATATCAACTAAATTAAACCTTATGTTTTGAGGGGTTTTGGAAGTTCAAATACTACTTTCTGAGCTACATCACTTTACATATCTTATAAGTTGCTAATGATTTTTGCATTTGCCAAGTACGTACGGCTTACTATTCATACTATTAAATAATAAGAGAGGGTCCACTAAGGCTCATCAATAAAAAGTAAAATAAAGACATTTTTTTGTTACTTCTTTCTTATTTTTTTTCTTTTTAGTCCACTATAAAATCATAGCAGACTGTAAATAAACTGAAAAAGTATGTTAAGTTGAATAAACAAATTAAGAAAAAGGAAAAGTTATTAAGAAAATTTAGAAATTCAAAGTCAAATGTCAATTATTGCCAAAAGTATATAGCTCTAAAGGAAGATTTGTCTATTTGTATGACTAAACTAGATAATAATCTTATAAAGTATGATGCTGATATCCATTGTCTGCAGACAGAGATAGACCGCTTACAAGATTCCCTATGTAACATGACAAAGAAATATCAATTATCTCAAAATCAAATTAATGAACATATCTTGGCCATGGACGACTTAGTGGATTTGTGTAAATACAATGAGCAAAGACTCATATCATTAACTAATAATAATCAGGCCAATGAACCTAGCCTGACACCACAAAGTTTTTCACAACCTACCAACTTAAAAGATAGTTCTGCTATGTCATCTCAGTCAGCGGTGATGAGTAACAGCTTCATGAATGCTAGCACTTCCCTCTCACATTCACTTACAAAGTCGGATTAGGTTATATGAACTTTACAATGAAAAAACTTTTAATAATAGTCCAGCCTTTATTAATTATGTAAAAAAATATTCAAAAACATTCAGACAAGCTTGTTATGCTGCAAAATCAATTTATTTGAAAAATAAAATCAAATGCGCTGAAAATACCATAAAGGCTACCTGGAATGTCATCAATAACGAAACTGGTAGAGCCAAAGCACGCAGTCGCGACTACCTACTGCATATCAATAATGTGAGTGTTGCAGAGGACTTGGAAGTAGCGACAGAATTTGAAAAATTTTTTGCTCATATACCTATTTTAACTACAGAGTCACTCAAGTCATCTTCCACGTCTGCTGAAATACTACTTAAGGACTGCGTACCAGAATGTGTCACAGCCTTTGAATTTACTGCTGTTACTACTGAAGATATTCTAAAACAATTTAAAACTATTAATATGAAAAAGACAATGGATTTATGGGGATTGTCAGTAAAGACTGTTTCATATATTATAACTTTAATTGCTCCACATCTAGCCACAGTGTTCAATGGCTGTGTCGCTTCTGGAACATTTCCTGATTTAATGAAATATAGTAAAATTACACCCTTATTTAAATCTGGTGACACATCAGACCCCTCAAATTTTCGACCTATTTCTGTATTGCCAACTATTAGTAAAATTTTTGAAAAGTTAATACTTAATCAATTGCTTAATAATTTTAATAGTCATAATCTTCTTCACAAGAAACAGTTCGGATTTACGAGGGGTTGTTCAACTACTGACGCAGCAGTTGTGTTACTGAAAAGTATTTTTGCGGCTTGGGAGAAGTCACAAGATGCGTTAGGTATATTTTGCGACTTATCAAAAGCCTTTGATTGTGTACATCATGATACTCTTATCAGGAAATTATATCACTACGGCATTAGGAACAAAGCTCTCGATCTCCTGACTTCTTACTTGGGCAACAGAATACAGAAGGTCGAAGTTAATGGTAAGACAAATTAGGTATTTACATACCTTATTTTGCTTGACGTTTCGAGACGGTTGCACGTCCCGTGGTCGCAAGCTGACTGGTGTGGCGATGTCACGTCTCCGAGTGCGAGGTAGAAGGTTCTATTTCTACCCCCGGGTCGTTGATATTCGAAGTACCGGCGCAAAACACACTAACCGTATCTGTATATTGAACATTCGCCGACTGCGCGTTAAAGTGGGGTGTTGTTAGCCGAATCACAGGATTCCACGCCGATGACAATTTGAAGCCCTCTTCCCGATTGAAATTTTTATGTTTTCTGATTTCAATCGCTTCACGCACAACTCTTGGGTAAAAGTGGCGTTCCGTGGAGAGGACTTGGGGACGATGAAATTCAATACAGTGATTGGTGCCCGATTGAAGTAAATGTTCCGCAATCGCCGATTTGTTCGTTTGACGGTTCTTTACAGCTGCGATGTGCTCCTTTATACGTTCAGCGATAGTCCGCTTCGTTTGCCCTATGTAAGAGCTTCCGCAGCTGCAGTTGATTTTATAGACACCTGGGGTTTGTAGCGGTAGAACATCCTTTGGTGTGCCCACCATGTTGTATACTTTGGCCCCTGGTGTAAATACTGTCGGAATGACTGTACGACCGAAACGCTTGGGATTGAGCTGTTCTAATTCGGCACACAAAAATAATTGTATAAAATGCTTTTTTTTAATGACGTTTCGTAAGTACTTGCAAAGTTTATACGAAATAAAGAAGTATTTCATTTCATTTCATTTCATTTGTGGGTGTCTATGGGCGTTGTGAGTCACGAGTTCGTTGTCGATCTGAATGGGAAAAGGAATAGGAGGAAGAGCAGGATAAGGGAGAAGGAAAAGCGGAAGGGCATAAAGGATTGTAGGCATAAACTTATACTTACAGTGTACTTCGACGTGATACCGCCGGCTGACTGTGGGCGGGACGCCATTACTGGCGATGCAGTAGTACGCACCCATGTCGGTGCGCTGGACATGTGCGAGCTCCAATATCTCACCCCTGAACATGTCTACCACTGGAAAAGAAAATTATATTTAATATTTTAAGAATAACACACACAGTACTTATAGAATAGCATTTTTTTCTTTACTTCATAAAGGTTAAGGTTGCCTATTAGTAATTTGTTGACAAGAAAATTGTGATCTTGCTAACGAAATCTGTAGAGCCTAGAGCTTTTGTGTCTAGCGAGTTAACGGTAGTATTATTTTGGCTGGGATTGAATTCCTGTCACCTTAACCAGAAATCCATTAAACTATCGCCATTTTAAATTATATTATTACACAAATAAGTTATTTACCTACGGAAAAACCCATTAACACTTTGCCCGACCTGGGAATCGAACCCGAGACCCGATCCCACGCGCACATTTATGCCACGAGACCAACGATGCAGTTTTTCTGTTAGGAAATTCTCAGTAGCAGCACGGAGTCCGGTAATGTGCCTGGTACAGCAATAGGCTCGCCCCCAAATCAGAGGTCAAAAGAGGTCATCTATCTAAGGATTAGATGCGGTGTTCCTTTTTGGTTTTCAGTTGGCAACCTTCTTAAGTGACTCACGGACGAGGGTAAAGGGATCTGTGGGAAAGACATACGATAAATATTTAACATAATATCAGGTTTTTAAAGTTTTATTAAGTTTTGTTTGTTTTTCGTGTGTGTGTGTGGCCAACTCTAGTGTCAGAGTTTTTCAGACCGCCCGAAGGCCCCCGACGTGGCCTAAGGACTCTTATCCTAAGACAAGAACCGGGACCGACAGCTTTACGTACCCTGCGAAACACGGTAGCGCTCAAATGTAAATGCCACACTTGGTCACCCATCCAAGTGCAGACCTGTGCAAGCGTTGCTTTACTTTGCCGATCTGAAGGACAAGCTAAGTTTCGCTATGAGCGCTACTTTGTGTTCAATAATAATTAAAGAAAAGGAGCTGAGATTCAGTATTAATTTCCATACTCTTGCATTGAACATAAATGACCAATGAAAAATGTATTCATCATAATAAAAAAATACGATATAGATATTTTAGAATTTGTACTGAAGAACCATCTCGATAGCGTCAGCTTTTAATCAGAAATTCCGATTTACACAGTTCCAAGAATAATTTCGAATTAGAAAGGTAGGTGTAATATCCACATGTCTCAGGCTATTTTAAACGCTCTTGGAATAGATCGCTATGGCTTGTGCATAAGATTTTGTAGGGACCGTCAGAGACCTAATGTAGTGCTTTAGATAAAATTTCTTAAAAATATATATTAAAGTAATTTTCATAAATTATTTTTCATACTCATGTATGAATTGTATTGATGCTTACTAAGCGCTACTTTAAAAAAGACAAAATGTTTTAATATAATAATTATTTCACATTGTATCTTATTTTAGCGGAGATTTATCCTATACGTACACATAGTTCTGAACAAACTAATTTCAGGATAATTATTAGTAATTAATAAAACGTTGTAGACTTTCAAATATTCTTTGGTATTGTAGCCAAAACACTGAATCTTATGTGTCTATCTCTTAAAAGCCTTTTTATTCGGTTACATTCAACAAATTTAGGAGTCTTACATTGAATAATAAATTACGTAATTAATGCAAAAGGTTAAAACACATACAAAAATAAACCACACGTGGGAATATTTTATGAACTAAAAGACTTTCAGGATTGCTGATAAGGATCTACAGAGGATTTCACTGACAAAGATTTATTTTAAGAATACATGTAAATGTCACCGCGTGCATAGATCTCAAACAGGGCCTGTGCAAACCACGTTTTTTAAACGCGCCGTCGACGCACGTTTGTAGTGATACAGACACAATACGTACGCAAGTCAGACGCAGCCTGTAGACCTTCGCACACCTGTATAAATTCAAATACGCGTTTGAATCGATACAAACGCTCTCAGATTATAGAACAAGAATCAGATGGAGCGCGCGGAACAGTTGCGTGGGGCCACTGAAGCAAATACAAATTGAAAAGAGAATACAAATCCGGCTCAGTGCGATACGAAGCATCGTACAGTTCACGCGCCCCGATCAACTCAACTTTTAAATTCATAAAATACCGTCATGCGTTTTTAAACATTGTAAAATTTGTTTCCAAAAGCAAAAACAGAAAGGTAGAATATCTTTTCACAGTTATCTATGGATTATTTGACTGTTTCATAATTTAATTTCGATAAAATTCGTATTTCTGCAAAAAAAGTGGGTGTGGGTCGTTGTGGCAACAGTGGGTCACACTTTTTTTTAAGTCAAATAACTCCGTAACTGTAAGAGATAAATACGTTAAATTCTGTAAAAAATGGAACGCAACATAATTTAGTTCTTTCGGTTACCGGCACCGCATCTCGGCGCCACTGAGTTTTTTTTACTTGTCAACGTTGTCGCTTCGCTCATGTACATTTTTTTTATTGTATTCGCTTTTCACGATTGGAAATATAGAAACTGTATCAAAATATCCGTGCTTTATTCATTGATCGCCACTTTCCTACATGGTAGCAGAGCATGGTTACCTTGAATAAAGTAATATCAGTGATATCGAAGTTTCTCGAAAGAAATTGCGCCGGCCATTTCAAGATCAAGATTACGCAGAGAGCACGTGGCCGCCATGAATTCGCATAATATGTTTCATCTGGAAAAATTGAACGGTCGCGATAATTTTGCCACCTGGAAGTTCAGCGCCAGAACCTACCTTGAACATGAGGGACAATGGAATTGTGTGGAACCCGTAGTAGGACAGGTAGTAGATCCGGCGAAGGACATCTTAGCTAAGTCGAAGCTGATTTTATTGATCAATTCTCAGAACTATGTGCACATACAGGATTGTAAAACCGCAAAAGAGGTATGGACTAACCTCCACAAAGCTTTTGATGATAATGGACTTACTAGAAAAGTAGGTTTACTTAAAGAATTGATCAACACTTCACTTGAGTCTAGCAGTGGCATTGAGGAGTATGTGAGCAGGATTATGAATGCAGCTCATAAATTACGGAATATAAACTTCGAAGTTGATGATGAATGGCTTGGCACGCTAATGCTGACTGGTCTGCCTGACCAGTACAAGCCCATGATGATGGGGCTCGAGAGCTCGGGTGCAAAGATAAGTGCAGACTTAGTTAAGACCAAACTATTGCAAGAAGTAGAAGTTACAGATTCAAATAGTGCGCTTTACTCACATGGAAAAAGGGGCAAACACGAAGCCCAGAAGTCTAAGGCAATTAAAGGACCCCGTTGTTACAATTGCAATGGATATGGGCATTTTGCAAGATATTGTTCTATAAAGAAAAAGAAGGAGCATCAGAAAAAAAGAGGGTACAAGCTTCGCTGCAGCTTTTTCAGCCACAATTGGAGAAAACAATAAACAATGGTATATTGATTCTGGTGCATCCATGCACATGTGCAGTCATAGGGAATGGATGTAGAATGTCCGCGAACCAATTGTGAAAACAATAACAGTGGCCAACAGTCAACCTTTGCTAGTGGAGGCTGCTGGTGAAATAAGTATAAACATAGCACAAGGAGGTAAAATTCAATTGAAAAATGTATTATTTGTTCCCGAACTTGCAGCTAATTTGATTTCAGTCAGCACCATTACAAAAAATGGCTTCAAAGTTGTCTTCAACGATAAGGGATGTAATGTGAATGATGCCAATGGAAAAACTATATGTTCAGCTACATTAAAAAATAAATTATATATTCTCGACATGCAGTCCATGGAAGAAACTCACTTGGCTGCCAGTATTTCTAGCTCTAGTGATATAAGGTTGTGGCATCTTAGGATGGCACATCTTAATGTTTCAGATTTGCAGAAGTTGCCAAGCTGTGCTGAGTGAATTGTGCTAAAAAGAGGTGACCAAATTACAATGCAATGTTCAAGTTGTCTTGAAGGAAGGCAGACAAGGCAGCCTTTCAAAAATGTTGGTACAAGAGCTTCAAAGCCGTTGGAATTAATACATTCAGATTTGTGCGGACCAATGGAAAGTACATCATATGGAGGTATGAAATACTTTATTAGTTTCATTGATGATTACAGCAGAATGGTACATGTGTATTTCACTAAAGATAAGCTAAGTATTTTAGATATATTTAAGGATTTTAAACGAAGAGTTGAGAATCAACTAAGTACTAAAATTAAAACATTAAGAACCGATAATGGTAAAGAATACTGTAATTTTAATTTTGAGAGATACTTAGCTACTTGTGGAATTATACATCAGACATCAACTCCATACAGTCCTCAGCAAAACGGATTAGCGGAAAGAATGAACAGAACTCTTGTTGAAAAGGCTAGATGTATGATATCTAATGCTAATCTTGAGAAGCCTGTATGGGCTGAAGCCATTGCTACAGCTGCTTATATTGTAAATAGGTCACCAACCAAAGGCCTTGAAGGAACTACTCCATATGAAATGTGGACTGGATGCAAACCAAAACTGTCTCACATGAGAATATTTGGTTCCGAGTCAAGGGTGCATATCCCTAAGGAAAGAAGACAAAAGTGGGATAAGAAATCCCAAAAGATGATCTTCGTTGGATATTGTGAGAGCACAAAAGGATACCGTGTTATGCACCCCAAGACACATCAGATAATAAAGAGTAGAGATGTTGTATTTTTTGAAAAAGCTAGTCTATGTGATGAAATTCTTATTTCATCCCAACCAACTGGAGAGAAGAAATTAGAGATTTCAGAAAGGTCGAAAGATTGTAGTACAAAGCAAGATGAGCCAGACAATACTGCCCAGCCGACATGTAGTCTGGAAAGGATTGATAATGAAACTGCTAGCGAGTATGAGACTGACACAGCTGATGACCTTGATGAAACATACACTCCTCCAAAGCAAATTTCAACTGTGGAGGAAAGACCCAGTAGCATCACACTGAGACCACGTAACAGAGCTGATAAAAAGGGTATGTTGTGTTTTTATACAAATTTAACTGATCCTCAAACAGTAAAAGAAGCACTGTCATCCCCAGAAGCTAATGAATGGAAACAGGCTATGGATGATGAGATCAAATCTTTGATAAAAAATGAGACATGGAATCTGGTCGACCTTCCTTTAGGGAAAACTGCATTACCCAACAAATGGGTGTTTAAAAGAAAAACTGATCAACAGGGAAATGTCATACAATACAAAGCTAGACTTGTCATAAAGGGATATGCACAGAAAAGGGGTGTGGACTACCAGGAAGTTTACTCTCCGGTTGTAAGATGGACATCCATCAGATATTTATTTGCTCTAGCTGCACAGCAAGACCTTCATATACATCAAATGGATGCTGTCTCCGCCTTTTTACAGGGATCAATTGATACGAATATCTCTATGATGCAGCCTGAAATGTATAAAAATGGTGATGAGGTTTGTCATTTAAAGAAGTCAATTTATGGACTCAAACAAGCAAGCAGGTTATGGAATGTGAAACTCAGCAAAGTTTTAAAGGAAATGGATATTCAACAATCAAAAACTGACCCATGTGTTTATTATAACATAAATAAGGGAATTTACATTGCCATCTGGGTTGATGATATTTTGTTATTTGCTTCTCAGGAAAGGACATTAAATGACATACAAGAAGAACTACAACAAAAGTTGAATATGAAAAATCTAGGTGAGGTGAGCCAATGCCTGGGTCTTAATGTAACCAGAACTAAAAATTATATTATGTTAGATCAAGAAAAATACATCAAAGAGATATTATCTAGATTCAAAATGTCAGAATGCAAAACTGTTAAGACACCTGTGGAAGTGGGTCTTAAATTTGGTGAAAATACAGAATATGAAACATTTGACTGCCCATATCAACAGGCAATTGGGAGTCTCTTATATGTCGCTCAAGGAACCAGACCAGATATATCATACATAGTAAATGCTCTAAGTAGATATAACAAGCAACCGAAGTCAGAGCATTGGATTGCAGTGAAGAGAATTATGAGGTACTTACAAGGCACAAAAGATAACAAGCTCACATATACCAAGAATGGTAATGAAGAAATTTTAGGCTATTGTGATGCCGATTGGGCATGTGACACCCAAGACCGGAAATCATGCACCGGTTACGTTTTTTTGTTTCAGGGAGCAGCAATATCATGGTGTTCCCGCAAGCAGCAGACCATTGCCTTATCAACTGCAGAGGCAGAGTACATGGCCATGGGGACCGCGGCGCAGGAAGCACTTTGGTTGAGGCAGCTGCAAAGCGAACTTGGGTGCGGCTCCAACACATTGCTTATATACAGTGACAATCAGAGCGCTATCAAGTTATCTGCAAATGATTGTTACTTACCGAGATCGAAACACATAGACATTAGATACCATTTCCTTAAGGATCATGTTATCAATAAAGAATTAAAGTTTTGTTATGTTAAGGGTTGTGAGAATATATCTGATATTTTAACTAAAGCGACAACTGTAGAAAAACATATGTATTGTGTAACTAATATGGGTTTGCGTTCCGGGGTGGATGTAAGAAATGGAACGCAACATAATTTAGTTCTTTCGATTACCGGCACCGCATCTCGGCGCCACTGAGTTTTTTTTACTTGTCAACGTTGTCGCTTCGCTCATGTACATTTTTTTATTGTATTCGCTTTTCACGATTGGAAATATAGAAACTGTATCAAAATATCCGTGCTTTATTCATTGATCGCCACTTTCCTACAAATTCAAATGATAGATAAGTAAGTTACTCAGCTACATTTTAGTTCAAAGGTTTCTTAAAAATCTTTTGAGGTTATTAAATAATATATTTTTTTTAATTGATTTTTGACCCACTGTGCCCTTAGGTGGGTACACAGTGGATCTATCCTGAGAGAACAGTGAATCACGAGGATTTTGGAATACAAAAAGATAGGTAATTTCTAATATTTTTAAATTTTTTATCAAATCAGTTTTCAGGTTATAATTAACATAATCAGACTTCAATACTTAAGCAAAATATACTTATATGATTATAACAAATTACAGCTCTTTTATCTGTAAATGTACAATTACAATATTTATTTTGGCCCTTCACAAACTTGGTGACATTTGGTTGTTGTTAATTTTGATAAGAATGATAATATTCTAAGATCTTTGATTAAATATATAAGAAGTGTTCATAAAAAAACAGCAAAACTGAATATTAACTAATAACAAAAAATAAGCACTCATTGCTCCTTAAACTATTTTAAGCCTTCAGGTTTTGACCTTTATCATAACAATTTAACATGGCACTTAAGTTTTTTATTGCTTCTTTTATTCATTTTATGGAAAATAAAACGTCTACAGTGACACCCGTCACATTTATTATAGTAATCGTTTTCGTGCATGGGCACAGTGGGTCTACCCTATGTATACCACTGATGCCATTTTAATTTTATGACGCAATAACAGAAAAGTTTACTGTGATGATAATCCTTAACGTACTGTCAAATGAGGTCTTAATAACCATTTATTGCATTAAAATTTTAACTCAGGGAATAAGATCAATAGTTAAACACCAGAAAAGAACAAAACTAACGTTTTTTTTTTTACTTTTCACCCGTAAAACACAAATTGATTTCTGTAACGCACACCACAGTATAGACCAGCGCACTGACTGGTGGTGGAGCACGAGTCTATTGCGAAAGGGACGCAGCTATTGCCTTACTCTTTCTGTCCAATATCGCATTGACTCATGTGTGCCCCTTAGACTCACTGTTGGCACAATGACCCTAAGTGTTGCCAGTTTACGTCGACGCCGTTTTCCCTGTATTATGGAAAATGCACTTGTCAATTGATTCATGTAATATGTAATAAGAATTGTCATGTTAATAAAAAAATATATTAACATATTATAAAAGTATATTTTAGATATATCTTTATTAGCAAATATTGTTATAGGCCTTCCAATATGTATACATTGTTTTGGGCTCGATTCCTATATGATCCAAATATTCATGTACTTAATGTGTAGAAACAGAAATTATTGATTTAAGGCATTCATTTTTTTTAATAGCTTACGTTGTCCCACTCCTGGGCAAAGGTTTCCCACAAATCTTTCCGGGTATGCTTGTCACACATAATCTCAAGCCAGCTCTTGTGGTAGGCGTCTAGGTCATTTCGCCACCTGTTTCGGGGCCGGCCTCGGCGACGTCGTCTATCCTCTGGTACCCACAGTGTTGATACTCTTGCCCAACAAGCCTCGTACACACGGCTGACGCTGCTTGCCCAGTACCATTTGAGACTGGCAGCCTTTCTTCCCACGTCTTTGATGTCTGTAGAACGCAGCTCGGTGTTCCGTATCCTGTCTTTAAGTTTAAGATCCAGGATGCTGCGCTCTATGGCTCTTTGGCAGACCGCTAGGTGTGACCTGTGAAGCTGGGTAGGTGACCAGGCTTGAGAACTGTACACTGTACACTGTACTGTATAAACAATCATCCATGAATTTGCGCTTCTAATATTTATATTTTTTTAAAGAGTAAAATTAGTTTTGTTTACAAATCTTAGTATTTATACTTTATTGTGTACTTAACAAAATTTCGCCTGTTTATGAATACCTTTACAAGGGTGAGAGAATTGGTCTATATTCACTTGTATAGTGTACGTCGCGTCGCTTTCGTTAATGTTCACTGTCTCCGGTGCATGAATATTATACTTAATGAAATCTATTACAGTTATACAGTAAATTATTCAAAACCGCAAACTAATGTCAGTATATCTAAACTTCCATAAAAACATTACAAAACTATGTGCAAAAGAGTGGGAGATTGTCCGTATGGTGACGGATTAAGAATACGGAATGTTACCACCCCATATCATCCCATGGGTGTCTTAAGAGCCGACGGAGGGAGCATATCATGCAGAGAACAGCACTGTAATAGAAGGAAAACTTGATACAAACCCTATACCAACCCGTTTGGCCAGTGTGGTATAGGTAGCCAATTCCTCCTTTCAAAGTAGAGTCCTAGTCCAGCCGTGGACTGTTAAAGGCTGATGATGATGAGTGGGAGATTATTCATAATCTGGCAACTTTACACGCACATAGACGCTCGTGTCCGTACAGTGCAGTCGCCAAATGTCACGCACACGTAGCTGTCAACGTGCCTCACTTTGATGAATGTGCTCCATCTGCCTTTTGTTCTAATAATCTGAGCAAACGCTATACTAACGCGCGCGTGTATCGATACAGACGCGCCGGTGCCGCGCGTTTGTATCGATACAAACGACAAGAAACTGCTCTGTAGGATAAAAGCGCGCCGTCGACGGCGCGTTTAAAAAACGTAGTTTGCACAGGCCCCTACGGCCGGTTTCTGAATTGAGAATTTCAGCTTTAACCAGTTGAAAATTTTTCATTATACCTCCATGGCGGCCACCATGGAGGTATATAGAATTATGCCTCCATGGAGGCCACGGTGAAATTATTTGGATTGATTTAACACGGACATTTGGAACGGATGGATGAAAGAAGAAATACGAAAGGAGTGTATCTTGCGAGAATGAATGGAAATATCGGTAAGGGACGCCCTAGGCGTACGCCGACCAAATAGGTGACGTACTGAAAAGGGCCAAATTAAAAGTACCCATAACCGACGCGCATGCATGATGAGGTTAATGAATGTCGAGGAAGCGAAAGAGGTATGTTTGAACCGAAGCATGTGGCGTTCTATAGTCTCTGCCTACCCCAATGGATAGATAGATCTCTTATTTATATTTATAATGGAAAATGTGAAGAAGAGATCTTCCAATTACACTAAAGATGAGAAACGAAAAAATTAAAAAAAACTGGTGGAGGTTCATTTACTCCAACACTTTCCGATACTGATCACCAGATCGTATCAATAAATGATCAAATCAGACCAGATTCAAAGCTAAACGAAGACATAAATTTATTAAAAATAAAATGAAAAAAGTTTTCTACAATTTTTGCCCTCAAGGCAACATTTTGATTAACTTTCTATCCCTTCCCTATTTGATCCTGAACTGAAATGACTAGAATTTTAATCGTAGTTCCAAATATTTAATAGTCTTTGAACCTTAGAGTATACATTAGTTGAACCTTATTTTCTATAAATTATGTTTGACGACCTTCTTGTTGTGTAGACGTCAGTATGATGTACCCACTGCTTGACAACCAAAGAGCAAGTATATTTGGAGGGAGCATTTCAAAAAGAGTAGAAATCGTATATGCATCTCTTTTTTCTCTAATTACAGAAATGCATATGTTCAAGTGTGATAGCCATAGAGCTTTTATACAGACTTGAATGACATATGCCAAAAAAAGAATTATGTCATGTCGATGTTCATCCAGCTGGAGTGAAAGACGTGTCGAAATAAACTGTAATTATAATTGCTACAAAATACAATTGTGGATATTATCACTTTTAAACATTAAAAAATGACCATAGTTTGTAGTGCCGTCGAATGTAAAAGCCGAATAACGGACGGGGGAAGGGACTATTGACCGAAAATGGTAAAAAAATATCTTAACACCGGTAAGCCATAATAAGTAAAATTGTAGATATCTGCCGTAATAATTCTACAATGATATTTGTAAAGCTTATAATCAAGGATAAAGATAATGACCACCGTTGACACATATTTTTATTCCATTAGTCACAATGAAATAAATATAATAGAAATATTTCGATAAAAAATATGAGGATAGTGTTGTAATACAATTGTCAGTTAGAAAACCAGTTTCTGAAAGATTATAATTTGAATAATTGGTTATTAATTGTGATTTTTTGTAGATTTCTAAACAATGAAGATTTGAAACTAAATTGGGTCCAAAATATGAGAAAGGGAGAATGGCAACAGTCCAATTCTTCTTAACTTTATTCGCTTCATTTTGTGTCTGCTTGTTATCAAGAAAGATTTCAAAGAAAAGTTTTGCATTCTTATGCTGTGCCTACTATTTTTACTAACCAGATATCTAATACTGAGGTTTAAACTTCTACTTTATTATTATTAACTTATAATTTTGTCAATCAATATATACCAACATTGCAACAACTTAACAACACAACAATTTTAACAACACTGTTAAAATATGCTATAGTAATCATATATACCATATCATGTATATCATAAACAGATTTGTGTTGTCATTTTCAGAAATGTCCAAAATAATGAAACCTTATTTTTAGATGTGATAATAAAGCTTCAAGAGAGAACATGGCTTGCACTTCTGGAACTCAGGATGAAAGTATTGTTCGTAAATGTTAACTGTTTCCGTTCATGTACATCCCATTTTGGTAACTTATATATATAGTATATAACATATAGTATCACACCTGCCGGGCAGTTATCGTGTGCGTCACTTTGTAAACGATTTTGACTAATAAATAATCGATTTTGACTATTTTGACTTTTTTTTTCAATTATTTTCCAATACCAGTGTCACAAAGAATGAGAACATAAAATGACTTGCTGATTGCAAATGCACTGATCAGTGCGAGACATAATAGATTTTTAACTGTGTCTAACTGTCTAGTCGGAATTGCAACATTCAACTAGTTAAATATACCTAATAGCGCAGTTTTTCACTCTTTCAAAAATTGTATTTATGTTGCAGTGTTGTCAATTTAAGAGAAATTAAAGGTAATTATTTTCTGTCGGATTATAAAAAAATTGTCAAATTGTGATACCGAGCAATGCTAAACTGCGCTGTATACTGTTCCTATCTAGGTACAATCGAACAACTTTCCGCTAGACCACAATAAGGGTGAGAATCGCTCAGCAGGACATCGTCGCTTCCAGTGCTACTTTACACAAATATTGACATTCGTATACAAAACCAGTTCCTAGTGTGCCTCGACTCTATGAGCGAGCCAAGGGATTTTTTTTCAAACTGGTCCACCGCCGACTTGTTTGATTGCAACATACCTGGAGGATTCGTTTACAAATAACAAGTAACCTACATATTGTACAATGTACAGTTAAGAAAAAACTTCATTTTATTGCAATGCAAGTACTTTATATTATTTGGAAATTTCTGAAATGCGAATCATCATAGAGGTGGATAAAGTATACTCTGACCACCAGTTTGAAGTGGATACTTGAATTCCTCTTGTGAATAAGCGGTAGGAGAGGAGCATCGCAAAGGACATTGTCAATTCGATTTCCGACTTCGTAATTTTATGAGAAAAATTTAATTTACGATTAATATTGCATTATTATTTCAGCCAAAATACTATATTTGCTGGACATAAGACAAGCCTCCTCAAGATAGTAATCATATCTTATTATTACCTCTCTTTTAACAGTATTTGTTTCTTTGTAGGCACCAAAGTACTATACTCTAAATAAAAGCTCGTAAAATAATATACTACTGGTATATTACTTAATCATATACATACCGAATTATATACCAATACCAATCAAAGATTAATACATGAGTACATCACTAATGACAGTCATTTCTTCTTTTGAAAAAATTGCGACATGGGTATTTCAAGAGGTAATAAATACATCTGTTTCGGTTACACATATGAAATTTTATACAAGTAAAAAAAATAACGATAGGTTTCTTGTTTATGCTTAAAGCTATCTCTCCATATATATTTGCTCCTAACCGTTGTGTGGACAGTTTGACAAACTGGCCGTCATATTACTCGTGATCACTGGTTAATAGGCCAAAGTTGTATAATTAAATATTTCTCAATTTATCAGTGCTAAGTAAGGTTTGACAAATGTCAAATGTTTTCAGAAACGCGAATATAGAGTTGAGATGGAGCTGATCATAATATGTTATGTCAAATTTGAGATTTTTCAAGTACAAGTACTCAAAATGTGGCCAACTATCTTTTGTGGAACAGAAAATTGGTTAAGTATGAGATAATTAGTGTTTAAATTGTTCTCAACGCGAAATTCTCAGTTCAGAAACTGGCCGTTAATAAATAAACTATCTATCATCTATTTATTAGATATATAAATATCTAAAAAATAGAATGATAAGTCGCCATAGTGCAAATACTAAAATACTGCCATTTAACGACAAAAATGCATTCAAAAGTCTTGATGAAAACCATACTATACAAGCCTTTGATGGAGAGCCTACTATGACGTATGACATGTTCATAAAAAATTATGTAACCTTTTTCTGACTTTACTTCTGGACTGTAATTAATTAGGCACGTTTGGCTAGATCGTCGTTTGCGGCCACGCGAATGGTTATTTCGTGTTTTCTTTATTCACTTTGTACGGACATCGTGGGTTATGAAACGCTCCGTGTCAACTTAAGCGAACTTAATGTTGTGACAACGAAATAAATTTTCACGGGACTTTAATAAACGAATAAATTATCTGGTAAAGAGGCGTGCGCTCGTTTTACCAGAGTATTTAAAGTAATCTGAGCGTTATTTGTATGTAGTGTTTTCTTAACTTTTTTCCCTCGGTATTCGGAGTTGTTCGAGTGCGAAAAAAATATTCCGACGTTACTAGAGACGAGATGAAGCGTCGACGTGGAGTGCGGCATTTTCTCGTTTCACGGAAATATCGACCATTCTGAAATCGTTTTTGAGTATAAAATCTTTTATTATGCGAACACGGTTCATTTAACGCGGCATTAAGTGAATTTGTCGAACATCGTATTTTAAAAATGAACGGGTAAAAGAGCTGTGAAATATGGACGTTTAAGGGGAGGGGGCAAATTACGAGTTGCTGTGGAGGTATTGTGCAAGGTCCTTTTAGCGTAGTTTACCGATCATTTATTAAGCCCCACTTTATTGCGGCAACTACAGTGTGCATACCCCTTAACGTGTGCTGTGTTCTAACTTACAAAGACTTAACTTTTAATATATATCCCCTTTAATAAATGGTTGCTGTTCATGCGTTTTACACTGTTATCTATTAAGTGTTGCAGTTTTATAAATCATGTTAATTTACAACTTCAGCGAAGAAATAAAGTAGTCTCTACGGCCCTGAAGAAAAATACGTTGATCACATTAGTATAAAGTATATTAAGTGCATTATTAAATATTAAAACATGTTACATTACTCGAACCAACGGCCTACCTGTAAGAATGGTAATCGTGGTTTATACGAGTATGAGTATACGAGTAGTATTATTCTGTCGCAGGCAATTTGTATGATTCTGTTTTTTTTTTTGGAAACGACGTCGTTTGTTTAGAAGCTCTCGCAGTTTCAATTTTAAAGATTTCGTTATTAATTGGTATGTAGAAATATTTATGCCGACTTAATGTATTTTATAAGCTAAGTTGAGGAAATCTTACTCTGCAGAGCTCCTATTTGTAAGAGCATGATCTTTTTACAATTTGCTACGGCATATTATATTGACTATAGTAAACAGACAAAGTCTTTTGTAGTGCCGTTTTAAAGGATATGCCTGCGATTTTGTAAATGGCTATATTATCTTCATTACAAAACAAAGTCGTGGAAACACGTACAGGTCGCCGTCTACCGGGACAAAGAAGGTCAATGAGCTCGTTGGTAACTGAGTAAGGGAGTGCGATTAGACGTCCTTTGCTATCTCTCACTGAACGAAACGCAAGAGTAGAGAACTAAGAACCTTTGTATTGACCTGTTGTCGAAAAATCTCCTTTAATTTGGAGCTTAGTGAAGAGGGCTTGTGAGACTCACTTACAGGCGGTCGGGCCTACTCACTTAAACCACCACAGTACTTTCTAACAACACATTATGAAAAGCAGAGTCGCAGGGTCTATAACGTTAGGATGACGAATGCGTGACCCGAGATTAAGGAACCTACTTTACTGTTTAATGTCATTCATACAAAAACAGCATAAGCTCTACTACTCTCAAAAACATATCATCGTTCAAAATTAATTTAGTATTCAATTTACGGTTTATCAGTTTGGTATTTGGGTATTAAATAGCAGACTAATATAATTATTGAACTGAACCCATTGAGCTTAATCGCTTGATATATGTCAAATTCTTGAGACGTATCTATTATCAATATTGGATTACACTTTTATTTAAATTAAATAATACTAGAGTATGCCCGCAACTACGCCCGCACATTTTATTTTAATTTAACTGTTTCTGCCCGATCCCGTGAGAATTTCGGAAAATCCCTTCTTGGTACACTTATATGCCAAATTTCAGTTATTTGCGTCCAATAGTATTGGCTGTGCATTGTCTGTCAGTCTGTCAATCAGTAATGCAAGAATTTTTAAACAAACAGATAATAAACTAGTGGAAAGCCACAATCTATAACGCTTATCTTTTAACGTTTTTACAAGTTCGTAAAAGTTTGCTAAAGGGCAGCGATCTCTCCCCATTTACCTTCACTATTTGAAGGAAATAGTTCTTATTGAATAAGTCTAGCTCAACCCGTCATCTTCGTCTGGGTCTAGGGCGACGTCGTTGTCCGTTGAGAAGAGTTGTTTTTGTTGACATTCTAATCTACTTACTATTTTATTTGCGACAGATATGGGCTTGGCATATCTGCTATATTTAAGCGTGCGAGCATGCTAACTGCAAAATTCTAACTGGTGGAAGAAAGACATACGCACAAAGTCGTTGGCAATAATTACTAATCTTTGTAGACTAACAAAAACATAATCAGCACAAAAGTACCGTACAGCAGTATATAACTAGCCAAAAAATCTAATTGGAAGAAATAAGATTACAATCCAAGAGATTTTCACTAAATGACAAATTCAAAAACTGAAATCAAAAAGGATACCACCAGTAAAAATCTACTTCACAATATGTTATGTTTGCTACCCCCTTTAAAAACCTACCAGGTTTAAAACCACAAACAGTAAAATAAATAAATTTCCCAGACAATCCACGAGCAACTACACACACAGTCCGCAGAAGAAATTCCAAAAATACCAGTTAGTTAAACAATAAACACGTAACAAACTAAACAAAAACATAGAAACATCTTCCAACAGAACGCTCCAACTAGAAGTTCAGTGCATCCATTACATTCGAAAACTAACTGCAAAATAATTAGTAGCTCAAAAACTATTTCGCTAATTCACGGTGGACCAACAAGTGACTGTAATTAAGAGATAGCCATGGCAAAGCGGACAGTAACTGAGTACGTTACGTTAGGCCGTCGCGCGTCGCGCGTTGGCTCACGCACATGAATTAGCCTCACTCGATGCGTGAAACTGGACGTTAGCAGCGCACTGCGATATTAATGACAACTAGCCATTCAATAAACATGTCATCTCCGTTAACGAGATGCTTTGTGTACAAGAAAAACAAAGGGATGAATAGGTCAGAACATCAGTGAATATCAGTGAATAGCAGTTATCGATTATGTTATCGTTTATGAGCTCTCTTGTATTGGATTAAATTGTGTAGCTAAATAAAATTTTCTTTGTCGATGTAATCTACAAAAATAATAAATGAAAGCAATGATTTCTCTCGAAATTCATTGTGTTTGTTTAAAACTAACGATTATGCGTAGGCTATGAATATCAGCAATCTATAATCAGATGCTGCCGTACCATTATTTAATACATAGTACCTACATTAATATCTCCAGTAGTAACATCAAATTGGACATCTTCATAACCGAAGGTGATGATTGTAGTACATATGTATATCGTCATTAAAACCACTTGTTATTTGGTACGGTCTCAAGACAAATTAATATGGAAAATTGTTATCATGGTATTAAAAAAATACAGGTGTGTAACAGGCAGCGATAGCCGAGTGGATTTACCAACAGACTGCCATGCAGAGGGTAACGGGTTCGAATCCGGCGCGCACCAATTACTTTTCGGAGTTATGTGCGTATTGAATTGTTAATTATCGCTTGTCCCGTGCCTTGGAGAGCACGTTAAGCCGTCGGTCCCGGTTATCATGAAGATCTTTGGCAGTCATTACAGGGCGTCAGTGCCTTCTAAATAAACTGACACTAGTCTAAGAAACCATGGAATATCGCTATCTCTTCGGGTTGCGGAGGTCAGACAGGCAGTCACCCCGTGGAAAAGCTAATATTCAGCCGAATCCGGTTAGACTAGAAAGCAGACCCCAGAATGAAACTGGGATAACGATAAGAGGATGATGACAGGTGTGTACATAATATGAACCTTAAAGGACGAACCTAAAATTAATGTCCTATATCTCATAAGAACTTTCGGTCAGTATTTCCGAATAGTTAATGAAAGACGAATTGCTCTACTGTACAAATTCAGGCTTTGTGATTAAACGGCCTTTTCTGAAACCAAGCCATAAGTATGTTTACTCATTAAACGTAAAAAAAAATATTTTTTTTAATCAAATTTGTTAAAACAAATAACGAATAAAAAATGATTACCACGTATTACATAGATTAAAAATAAATTGATTACCTTTATTGATAGTGTCTAAAATAATGTAAATCTAGGACTCAGTTTGGTGTTGAATTTAATTTTTGTTTTGACCAATGTAACTGTATAGCCCATACATTCAAACAAATTTAAAAATTGAATAAATGTCGATAATCACAAAAATAGGTTTCCATTCGTGTTCAATAAATTGTTCACATAGATATCTACAGTTACCGAGTATCAAAATGAAAATAGAAAAGTAAAATTAATATATCGATAATGGAATAACAGTTGCCTGAAAAAGAATAGATAGCTGCCATTTCATTGTAAGCGTTATTCAGCATCGATAGGTTGTTGACTTTAATTTTCTATTTTCATGCAGCTATTCTTTTAATGCGATTCGGTAATTAAAATTATAATGATTTTATTTGTTGTATAATAAATGTTTATTTTACTATGCATACCTATAAATATAAAAGCGTGATAATTTCTAGCAAAAAACTATAAGTATTAGTTTCTTAACCCCGATTAATGTTTGCAGTATTTATTATCTGAAACTTATATTATCTTCGTTCAATAGTTGGTTAACCTTAACCGTGTAAATTATCTGTATGTCATACGAAGAATAATCACCGTGAAACGAACTTTTGAAGAGTAGAATGAAGAGCTTTGGCTGCAGACGTAACCAAACCTAACAAATTCTGCAGAGTCATAATCGGAGTTAAGAAACGAGTATAGTTCTTTGTTATCTTTCAATTCTTATCAACTATAGCCGTAGCTAAAACGAAATAGAAACCATATACACCTATACAAAATTATTTTTAAAACTACACTTTAAAACAATTACATAGTACACATTTTAGAATACTCATTTTAAAACTACACTTGAAACAGCAGGATAAACATTTTAAAGTTTGGAGCACGTTAAATGCTTGTAATGCCGCGTATAAACATTATAACAGAATTGTGAAGCATATTTGTTTTTCATTAGTACACTAAACTTGCTTACATTTAGTATATTTTGTTCGTCTTGTTGAAATTCATCTGTAAGTGACGTTTTAATCCAAAAAAGACTGCCTCTGTCGAGTATAAAATTTCGGACGTGACCAAAATAAAAATGTTATATTAACTCAATTCTGCAATTTAGAAAAAACAGTGTCGTTCAGATAATGCGGACTGTCTCTTTTTAAAGATTTTATTCTGGTTTATTGTTAAATCTTGTCCGAGATATTGACTTTTTTAAAGGTTTAAGTTTTGTTAAGATTTTCCTTTTTTTAATGCTACTGACAGGTTATTTTTATAAATAAAGATAATATCTTCAGATCTGTCTTCTTGTTATCCAGAACATTATTTAAGTAAGTAATTTTTAAACTGTTGCCAACATTTTCGTTCTAGAACTTGTGACATTAAAACAATTAAAAAGATTTTCAATTAGGACATCAAATACATCGTAAAAGTAGACAATGAGTGTCTTTCAGTTCATTAATTTGCTTAATCACGTGCTTGTGCACGAGACACTAAGACTTATTAAGTATTCATTGTGTTTAGATTCTGATACCAGCTCGTTACAAATTACCATCACAACAAAGTATATCACTGATTGAAAATAATAATATACTTTTGATAGTCTTAGTTTATAAAATCTAATGCAATATAATTCCTGTCCTTAATATTTCCGGATGCAACCATATCAATTTGAAAATCCAATTATTTCAATAAATCAATTTAATTTTAGATGTTTACTTCTTTATAACAACAAATAAATTTAACTATAGATGTTTCTTTCTAAAACACAATAATTGAATGCACAGTTCAAGAGACCTATGTGAAGTGACTGTATTTATTTCTTTTTACCTGGGCACACTTTCTTCTGTATACGAATTTATCATCATCATCAGCCTTTAACAGTCCACTGCTGGACTAGGCCTCTCCTTTGAAAGGAGGAATTAGCCTACTATACCACGCTGGCCAAACGGGTTGGTATAGGGTTTGTATCAAGTTTTCCTTCTCTTACAGTGCTGTTTTCTGCATAGATTCAGTCGCCTTTCGGCATCACTAGTGGGCACACGCTTGATCGTTCGACTAGACAATTCCAGTGATTCTAAAACTTTTTTACGCGATGTTTGTTTGTGCTAGCTGCGGTACACAACATACCGAGGGACCGGTTTGCAGCATTTGCAAGCGTCATTATGACTTCCAATGCTCAGGAGTAACTGAAGCTGGCTATCGCAAGCTTGGGGAAAGAAAAAACAACTGGCGTTGTCTTAAGTGCAAGTCCAGCCCTTCACCGTCCCCAGTTCCAACCTCTCCTCAACCAAGCCAATTGGATAAGATGCAAGAGCAACTGAACAAGATCGTCTTACAACTGGCACCTCTTCCAACTTTGGTAGCAGACTTGAAGATAATAAAGGAAGAACTAAACGGTCTTAAGGAATCTGTTGATATGGCACATCACCTCATAAGTACCTTTACTGACAAGGTTAATCGTCTGGAGAATAGAATCACCGAGATGGAAAAGGGTGCAAGTGAGATTCCATACCTAAGGAACGAGGTTGAGAGGCTTACCCACGAAATCGAGACAAGAGACCAATGGGCCAGAGCAAACAATGTGGAAATAAGAGGAGTACCGGAAAGAAAAAATGAGAATCTCTACGATATCGTCGAGAGGATGGGAATGTTGGCTGATAATCCTGTCAAAAGGCAAGATATAAACTATTTAGCTCGTGTTCCTACCCGTTCCCCAAAGGCCGACAAAGCGATAATAGTAGCATTTAACAGCCGTTACATAAAGGAAGAATTTTTGTCTGCAACACGCAAGAAGAAAGAACTAAACTTGTCACATCTGGGCTTTCCGACATCAGCGAAATTCTACATAAACGACCATCTGACGCCGGCAAACAAGATACTACTAAATAAGGCTAAGGCCCTAACTAAAGAGAAAGATTTTAAATATATTTGGGTTAAACATTGCAAAATTATGGTAAAGAAATCAGATACTTCACCAACATTTTTTATAAGAAGCGAAAAAGATTTGTTAAAAATAACATCTTAACAAAATATACGGTAACTCATTTTTATCATAATCATAATAGTGTACACAGATTGAGAACCGCATTCAATTCCGAAGTTGTTTGTTTATTATCCGGCCGCGCGAATCACAGCCGAATGTCCAGGCGAAATTATAAACAAGTAAGTGTACGCATTATACAATTATCTTTCGCTAAGCCGAGCTTGTGCTACGCCTTTCTGGTTATTATCGCTTGCACCCGCTACAGATCTAGCTACGGCCCGAGCTTCTATTATTGCTCGTGGGCTCTACGATTACCTACAAAACAATATTTAATTTCGCAGTGTACCTTAGTCGCTTATTTTAATTTATTAGATGTATTTATTCCTACTTGTTTGTTACTATTTTTTAAGTATTACATCGAATTTTTGCGTAGTATTTACCGAAAAGTGTGTGTTACTGTTATAAAACAGCTTAATATTATTATGATGTATAGTGTTACGTATGTTGTATATGCTAACGACGAACGTTGTTTCTTTTTATGTATACTCTGGTACAATCGGCTGTTAACATTTCATTCTTGTACTCGTAATAACCAGTTATATGTGCATCGTGCTGGGGACCTTATTTGCTTATTTTATTGTCTCTTCATTCCTAAACATTATTTTATAGTATACTATCATTTAGTTTTTACAACAACAAATAAAAATGACTTCCCTTAACTTATTTTATCAGAACACAAGAGGGTTGCGAACGAAAACACACCTTTTCAAACGAAACTTACTCATTAATTCATATGACGTGATCTCAATAACTGAAACTTGGTTGCCCGATAGTGTCAGCGATAGCGAGCTTTTTGATGACAGATATTTTGTGTGGCGTCGCGACAGAAACTACGCACATACAGGGGAAAAGTACGGAGGAGGAGTATTGTTGGCGGTGCGACGTGAGCTTAAAGCCGTACACCGGCCGGAGTGGAGTTCCTCCGCCGAGGACATATGGGTCACGCTCACGATAGCCTCAAATAATAAAAATCGTTCGCTTAGAATACATTTCTGTACAATATATTTATGTTCGCAAAAACATGGCAATTCTTTTAATATGCAGGTTAGTAATTTTACAGACAAACTGTCATCAATTATCAACTCGTGCCCGAACGATATCTTTATTATATCTGGAGATTTTAATATGGCCAACGTTGATTGGCGTTACATAGACGACGACATAGAGCCGTCGGGCATCTCGGGGGAGTCACAGATCCACTTTTTCGACACACTTTCGGAACACAATTTAAAGCAATTTAACTTATCCCGTAACCTGAACAACAGATTGCTAGATTTAATTATATGTAACACAGAGCTTATTGTCAGTGCGTCTAGCAATCCCTTAGTGCCCGAAGATGCGCATCATAAATCTCTTGACGTTGTTCTTAATTACTCTAACGGTGCATCGTCTCTTAAAACTAGTCCAAGAATAAAGTATTTTTATGAACGCGGAGACTATGACGCAATCAAATCATCATTAACTATGATAAATTGGGATGACTGTTTGATAGGTAAATCTATAGAAAACGCGTCAGAATGCTTTTATGATAACTTATATAAATTAAGAGACCAGTTTATACCCCAGAAGACCATCTACCCCTCATCATTTCCGCCGTGGTATAGTACTAGCTTGAAAAAGATCCTTAGGGAAAAACTAAAATTCTTTAGGAAATATCGCACATACGGCAACACAAGTGATTACCTGACATTTAGTTTACTTCGCAAACGAGCGAAGCATGTTGAAGAAGAATGCTATCGGTCATTCATAGGAAACATAGAACAGTCGATAGCTGAAAATCCCAAGTCGTTTTGGCGATTTGTGAAGTCAAATAAGAAAGGGTCTAACACCCTCCCAGCCACTCTGACATACGAAGGCACGACAGCCGACTCTAGTGAGGGAATATGTAATATATTTGCCTCTTATTTTCAATCCACGTTTCTCTCTCCACTCTCTCACCAACACGACTCCTCTATGCCAGACAGTGATTACGTTTACCCTGATTGTGCTAACACTATAGGAGACATAGAAATACTCCCGGACACTGTATGCAAATTACTTAAATCTGTTGACCTAACTAAAGGAGCAGGGCCCGACAACATAGCACCATTATTTATTGTTAACTGTGCGGAACAGTTGGCAAAACCGCTTACTATTTTATATCAACGCTCAATTAAAGAAAGCCTCGTACCTAACATCTGGAAGCGTGCGTTTATTACACCGATACACAAAAGCGGAGATCGGTCTGAAGTAAAAAACTATAGACCCATATCTAAATTGTGTATATTCGCCAAATTATTAGAACGAATTGTGTATAACCAGGTGTACAACACCTTAAGGAACTTCTTTATTCCGGAACAACACGGATTTATTAGAAATAAATCAACCACAACTAATTTATTAACGTTTATTGAATTTACAACGTCCATGATGGTGGCAGGTGGTCAAGTAGATGCTATATTTACGGATTATAGTAAAGCATTCGATAAAATAGACCATAAAATACTCTTTCAGAAGCTTTTAAGCGCTGGCATTCATGGTAACCTGTTCAGATGGTTCTGCTCATACATAGAAAACAGGTCTCAAGCAGTCGCAATGAACGGATCTATATCTAGATGGCATACAGTCCCCTCAGGTGTCCCCCAAGGTTCGTTAATCGGTCCTTTTCTTTTCAATTTATTCGTTAACGACATTAACTCCTGTTTTCACCACTCACACTTTTTAATGTATGCTGATGATATGAAAATCTTTAAGCAAATTGAAAAGCAATCCGACTGTATCTTATTGCAACAAGATCTCTTGAGATTTGAAGCTTACTGTAGACTAAACAACTTGGAATTAAATGTCTCTAAGTGTTATTCCTTGACGTTTTCTCGCAAAATTAAGATAACTGACTACAACTATACCCTAAAGGGGGTACCACTCAAGCGGGTAGACGAAATCCGTGATCTAGGTGTAGTTCATGACTCAAAGTTAACGTACGAAAAGCACATAGAACACATTGCGAATAGAGCCAATAAAATGCTGGGCTTCGTTATGAGATCATGCTCTCAGTTCTCAAATATAAAGACGTTTAAGATATTATATTGTTCGTACGTTCGCAGCATTCTTGAATATTGTTCGCAAATATGGAATCCTCAGTACGATGTATATATAAATAGGTTGGAAACAATACAACGTAAATTTGTTAGATATCTACAATATAAGTGCAGGAAGTATGATGATAGCTATGAGGCCAGATGTAAGAGACAACACTTATTGCCACTGTCGGAAAGGAGGAAAATCGCAGATATTGTATTTTTATCTAAAATTGCGCAATCCAAGATAGATTCCCCTTATCTGCTAGATAAGTTGCAATTAAGGGTTCCTACCAGGTCGGTTAGATTACCCTACCCATTGCACGTTAATCGTAGTACTACCAATTACAGAAATGGTTCATACTTTATAAGATCCGCAATCTATGTAAACGGGCTAGTAGACTTTCCAGATTTAGACCTGTTTAATAGAAGTCCTTCTAAATATAAGCGTGTTATCGCTAATAATTGGTTTGAATCGGTCCTCTAACTGTACATCCATTCTTTTTCGATACTGGAGTAAGTTTGTCTGATATGCATTCTCAAGCCTAGCTAAAAATGATCAAGCACTATATACTCAACTGTGAAAACTTATCAATGGTTTATAGTTGTATTAATAGCTTATAATTTAGTTATAGAAAACTGTTTGTTTTCCTATTAAAATAAAATAAAATAAAATAAATAATATGCTCCCTCTGTCGGCTCTTACGACGCCCATGGGATGATATGGGGTGGTGACAATCCGTATTCTTAATCCGTCACCACACGGAATTTATACCATTGCAATATATTGACAGAACATATGAGTCTACAAAATATGTGAATTATGGTTTTCATTTTAATACGACTCGTGCTATTTAAAGCTTTTAGCATCCAAGGGTTTTAGCATCCCGATAATTGGAGTGTCGCTGTAAATTAGGTCGTAATATCCCGCTATCTTGGCTAGTGGATATCTTTTAATGCACTGAGTTTGTTAGGTTAGGCACTGCGATGTGTGAAGACGCGAACCGGAGCGCGGAAGACGAAAATAATATAACCGAATTTAACTTATTCATTTTTATATCAGAAATATATAAATCGCATCGTTAAAATAGCGTGGCATTTACTTTCATATCGAGCTTATTTCAAACATTTTAAACTCACCAACTTCTATCATTTTCTTCTATCATCTTCATAAGCTCGCAGCTTTTTTATGACAACGTATCGTGTACTATATTAATAGTAATATTATATTAATTCATGAGAAGATATTTTCTTACTGGGTTGTTTCTTTTGTGTACGTGATAATTAGCAGCTACAGGAGATTTGGAATTGTTTGTTAAACATTATATAATGTTATATTTCTGTTTAGGAATATAAGTTTTACAATAATCATTACTTTACTCACATGTTATCATGTTTTGGATATTATTTTTAGTAAGACTTTATTAGTAATAAGAGGAATAAAATCTCATAACGCGCCAACTTATGCCACCAGCAAAAAAATACTGCTCTTTTCCTTGTGCGATTTTGAAAAACATACAACCATTGTGGTTCGGTTTATTCGTCTGTATTTTTTTATTTAAAGATAAGGAGCTGAGATTCAGAATAAATTTCCATACTCTTCCATTTGACATATATGACCAATGAAAAATGTATGCATCATAATAAAAAAAACACGATATAGGTATTTTTAGAAATTTTACTCAAGAGCCGTCTTGATAGCATCAGCTTTTAATCAGAAATTCGGATTTACACAGTTCCAAGAATAATTTCGAATAATAAAGGTAGGTGTAATATCCACATGTCTTAGGCTGTTTTAAACGCTCTTTGAATAGATCGCGATGGCTTGTGCTTTAAATTTTGTAGAGACCGTAAGAGACCTCAGTGCCTGTAGTGCTATAGTTAGAATTTGTTAAAATAATGCACTAAAATCATTTATGAGTACAAATTCTATTGATGATTAATATGCGCTATTTTAAAATACACAAAATGTATTAATATAATAATTAATGTTATATTGTATCTTATTTTGGCGGAGATTTATTATATACGTTATGTGTGTACCTACACAATAAAGTCTTTGTTCTTATGTTCTGAACAAACGAATTCCTGGATAAATATTATTAATTTACAAAATGTTGTAATTTTTTTATTTTTTAACAATTCTTTAGTATCCTAGCTAAAATACTGAATCTTAAGTGCCTATCTCTTAAAAGCTTTTTTATTCGATTACATTCAACAAATTTTGGAGTCTTACATTGAATAATAAATAACGTAATCAATGCAAAAGGTTAAAACACATACAAAAATAAACCACACGTGGGAATATTTTATGAACTAAAAGGTTTTCAGGATTGCTGTTAGGGATCTACAGAGGATTTCACTCATACGGATTTATTTTAAGAATACATGTGAATGTCAGCGAGTGCATAGGTCACGAACAGAATTAATAAATAAGCTATGTATACATATAATTATTTGTTTTCGTAAAATATAATGCTAGGTCACCATCGAAGACTAAAAATGCTGCTTAAAGTCCTGTGGACCTCTGAAGAGTATTAACACTATTTAATTGTCTTCTGTCGCAAAGACCCGGTGTTCATGAAATTAAATTTACCATTTTAACTATAAAGATTCTAAAAGTCGTCAAACAATTTGTATTAACGAAATTGTGTAGCTATTGTGTCATACGGATTTTTTTAGGTAAATACTCTTAAATATATAGCCTAGTGCAGTAAAACAAAATCAACATAGGTTATTTTTATACAAATTCATCAATCTACTTGAAATATGTCAATAGTTTCAATACGAGAGGACATCGTACGTTTCAGAGCGAGCAAAAGGTAAAACAATTTTGTTAATAAAAACAGAAATTCGCTTTAGCAAACGGAGCCGTGATGAAAACCATACTATGCAAGCCTTTGATGGAGAGCCTACTATGACGTATGACATGTTCATAAAAAATAATGTAGCCTTTTTCTGACTTTGCTTCTGGACTGTAATTAATTAGGCACGTTTGGCTAGATCGTCGTTTCCGGCCACGCGAATGGTTATTTCGTGTTTTCTTTATTAAATTTGGACGGACCTCGCGGGTTATGAAACGCTCCGTGCCAACTTAAGCGAACTTAATGTTGTGACAACGAAATAAATTTTCACGGGACTTTAATAAACGAATAAATTATCTGTTAAAGAGGCGTGCGCTCGTTTTACCAGAGTATTTAAAGTAACCTGAGCGTTATTTGTATGTGGTGTTTTCTTAACTTTATTCCCTCGGTATTCGGAGTTGTTCGAGCGCGAAAAAAATATTCCGTCATTACTAGGGACGAGATGAAGCGTCGACGTGGAGTGCGGCAATTTCTCGTTTCACGGAAATATCGTCCATTCTGAAATCGTTTTTGAGTATAAAATCTTTTATTATGCGAACACGGTTCATTTAACGCGGCATTAAGTGAATTTGTCAAACATCGTATTTTAAAAATGAACGGGTAAAAGAGCTGTAAAATATGGACGTTTAAGGGGGAGGGGGCAAATTACGAGTTGCTGTGGAGGTATTGTGCATGTTCCTTGTAGCACAGTTTACCGATAATTTATTAAGCGCCAGTTTATTGCGGCAACTACAGTGTGCATACCCCTTTACGTGTGCTGTGTTCTAACTTGCAAAGACTTAACTTTTTATATATACCCATTTAATAAATTGTTGCTGTTCATGTGTTTTACACTGTTATCTATCTTGTGTTGCAGTTGTATAAATCATGGTAATTTACAACTTCAGCGAAAGAAATAAAATACTCTCCATGGCCTTGAACAAAATACATTGTTCACTTTAGTATAAAGTATATTTAGTGCATTATTAAACATTAAAAATGTTTTAATACATTACTCGAACCAACGGCCTACCTGTAAGAATGGTAATGGTGGTTTATATGAATATGAGTATAGTATTATTCTGTCGCAGGCAATTTGTGGGATTCTGTTTTTTTTGCAAATGACGTCGTTTGCTTAGAAGCTCTCGCAGTTTCGAAATAGCCGAAGGCAAATAAGCGATTTGAACAATTTTTAAGATTTATTTATTGATTGGTATGTAGAAATATTTATGCCGACTTAATGTACTTTATAAGCTAAGTTGAGGAAGTCTAACTGAGTTTGAGCTCCTATTTTAAGAGGTATTTTTACAATTTGCTACGGCATATTAAATCGACTATAGTAAACAGACACCGTAGTTTAGGTAATGCTGTTTTAAATTATATGCCTGCGATATTATGCATGGCGATATTATCGTAATAACAAAACAAGGTCGAGGAAACACGTTCAGGTCGTCGTCAACCAGGAGAGAGAAGGAAAAGGAGTTCGATGGTAACTGCAAAAAGCAGTGCAATTAGACGTCCTTTGCTGTCACTCATCGAACGAAACGCAAGACTAGACACTGGGAACCTTTCTTTCTGATCCTGTTGTGAAAAATCGCACTTAATCAGGAGCTTAGAAGAGGGCCTGTGAGAATCCCTTAGAGGCCTTCGAGCCTACTCACTAAAGCGACCACAGTATTCTTCTAACAACCCATTATAAATGGCGAAGTCGCGGGGTCTATAACGTTAGTATGCGAGATCTGAGAGGCTAAAACCTACTTATCTTATTAATAACATTTAATGTAAAAACAGCATAACTAGCTCTGCCAATCTCAAAACATATCACCGATCCAAATTAATTTAATATTCAATTTACTGTTTATTGGTATTAAACAGCAGACTAATATAATTATTGAACTTAGGTAACCCATTGAGCTTAAGCGCTTGAGACATGTCAAATTCTTGAGACCTATCTATTATCAATATTGGACTACATTTTGATTTATATGAAATAATACTAGAATAATAATTATGCCCACAACTACGCCCGCACGTTTTATTAATTTAACCGTTTCTGCGCGATCCCCTGGGAATTTCGGAAAATCTGTTCTTAGAATTCTCTTCCACCCTTAAGGTTCCCAAGGAACATATATGCCAAATTTCAAATCGTGGCTGTGTGTTGCTTGTCAGTCAGTCAATAACGCAAGAATTTTATACATACAGATTAGGGTGTCCAAAAAAAATCAAAGTCATATTTTTTAACGCATACCCACTTATTTTAGGCGAATGGTCTCAAAAAAAAAATTATGTACTTAGGATCAAGCTAACCCGTGCCGACTTGCATCGAAACATATCAGTACTTGTCTAGTACGGCGCGAGTGAACTTGCGCATAGTTTCAGTGTCATTGCTTGTTTGTTTTATTAGTGACCGAATTTTTTTCGTGTAATCAACATGTCAGCGGCGCACAGTGTATTTTTTGACCTCATTTTGTGACAGCTTATTTTTTTTTGCTGATCACATGGAGAAGCATGTCACAAATACTGGACAAAAACTCCCGCAAGGATCGCTACTTTAGTTTTTGAAAAAATGAAATTTTAAGTTTTATGTCCGGAAACTTAAGATAAGCTTAAACTGATTAAAAAAAAACTACGACTATAACTCTTGATATTGCACTGCTTTTTAAGAGCCTTAACCTAATGCTAAATTAAGAACTAATAGTGGGCAGGCTAAGGCTTTCCCCCCCGTGGGGTCTCCACCTTGTCGTGGTGGGGGGGCTCAGTAACCGTGGATTGGTCACCCGCGGTGAAACTGAGAGGGATCCGGGAGGGGACGCTCCGCGTGGGCTTGGAGGGGCCTGCGCAGGATGCGTCCAACGGTGCAGGTGCGGGGGACAGTTCTGTCTGTCCCTCGCAGTCGGGTGCGGTCGCGGGAGGAGAGGCGTGTCGGTGTTGCGTTGCCGCGCGCCCTATCTCCCGCGACCAAATGGGGGCGCACCATTCGATGCGTCGCGGTGGGGCCGCAGAGGAAGAGGAGATGCGGTGTTGCGTTGCCGTCCTCCCTATCCTCTGCGGCCACTGGGTGTTTTGGCGGCGGAGCCCAACACCTTCATCCGCCGCCAAGGAGGTTTTCTTCGGGGCCCGCCTGACCATCTGGCGGGCCAATACCAGCCGGGGGGTAGCGACAAATGCTTATGTGAATCCCTACCCTCCGACACACGGCTACATGAGGAACACGGGTTGGTTTTTAGTCAGTAAGAGTCTGACAGTCCCCTTCGTCCTTCCCCGAAAAAAAGGCTAAGGCTTCTGAATTCTAAGAGAATCGTGAATATGTGAAAATCGTATTCTTTTTTTGCGACTAATGTCTACCGTATTAGCAATTTCTTTTTACCTCAAAACAAAGCCACACTTATGGACTACTACCGCAAAAAAAATCAATTGCAAATATGGTGGACTTTTGGAGATATAAATTTTTAAGTTTCCGGAAGTTCCAGAATTTGAAAATTAATATGGTGCAATTTTTTATCGTGGCACTAACATTATTACGTGTACATCAGCACAATTTTAAGTAACTCTTTCTTAGTTATCGCATCATCATATCATGTTTCCGGTATTTGTACTAGAATTACTTAACAGTCTACAGAATTTTTTTATTATTTAGGAATTGGCTTACTCTTGATCGCAGTCTTGGCCGAGAGCAAAGATGTGGTCGTAGATGAAGCTCGCTCGCCCAAAAGAAGCCTGTTCACTCGTGTCTTAAAAACGCCGGGTTATAAGCACTCGGAAAAACAGACACAGGCAGGGAATTCCACTCTTTGGCTGTGCGTATTATAAAGGATGACTTAAAGCGCTTAGTGCGAATTAATGGAATATCCATCAAGTAAGGATACCCTGCAGTGCGTCTGGATGAGCATTGGAAGGAGGGGGAAGAGAGATTGAGCTCGTGTAGCTTTTGAGCACACTCCTCGAAATACAATCTATAGAAGACCGACAAACAGGCGTAACTTCGACGATGAGCCAAAGTATGAAGATGATCCTTTACGAGTTTGGCGTCACCGGTAATTCTATTGGCTCTGCTTTCCACCGAGTCAAGTGCAGCAAGTTGGTATTTAGCTAAGCCGTCTCACGAGTGACTGCAATAATCCATGCACGATCGGATTTTCGCTTTGTACAGTGTTAGAAGCTGTCCAGGCGTGAAGTATCGCTTCACTTTGTTGAGAATACCCAGTTTTTTTGCCGCAGTATGCGCTTTGGACTCAAGGCTTAAAATTGTGCTGATGTACACGTATTAATGTTAGTGCCACGATAAAAAATTGCACCATATTAATTGTCAAATTCCGGAACTTCTGGCAATTAAAAAAAAATTATATCTCCAAAAGTCCACCATATTTGCAATTGATTTTTTGTGGTAGTAGTCCAGAAGTGTGGCTTTGTTTTGAGGCAAAAAGAAATTGCTAATACGGTAGACATTAGTCGCAAAAAAAATATCGTAAATACGATTTTCACATATTCACGATTATCTCGGAATTCAGAAGCCCCAGCCTGCCCACTATTAGTTCTTAATTTAGCATTAGGTTAAGGCTCTTAGAACGCAGTACAATATCGAGAATTATAGTCGTAGTTTCTTTTTTTAAATCAGTTTAAGCTTATCATAAGTTTCCGGACTTAAAACGTTAAATTTCATTTTTTCAAAAACTATAGTAGCGAGCCTTGCGGGAGTTTTTGTCCAGTATTTTTGACATGCTTCTCCATGTGATCAGCAAAAAAAATAAGCTGTCACAAAATGAGGTAAAAAATACACTGTGCGGCGTTACAAAGTTGCAAAAATTCCTGTATTGCCTAGTACGGCGCGAATGAACTTGCGCATAGTTTCAGTGTTATTGCTTGTTTGTTTTATTAGTAACCGCATTTTTTTCGTGTAATCAACATGTCAGAGGAGTTACAAAGTTTGCAAAAAAAAGGTTTTTTTTTTAATAGGAGACGAGACGTGAAACATCAAATCACTGTTTCCAAACTTCCCTCTAATGGACAAGTACCTACTGACAGTTCTGTTGTACAATATTCATGGAGTTAATTTAAGTTTCAATGAAAGTGCAAATACTAGGTACTATTCGTGAGTGCATTATTTACTGGTAAAAGGCACATATACCGGCTAACTCATTATCTATGTTAAGAAACTAGTTAGAGCGACTTATATTGGTATTTATTTATTTAATTATAAGTCACAAATATAGGTATGTACCTACCGGGTCTTATTGGTACATAGTTCTTTATATTTTTTTTTATTTTAGGGTCACTATATTTAACCTTGCGGCATGTGACATACAATTATATAAAATAACTAAGTACTAAACTAGAACAGAATATTGTATTATAATGTATTGGATAAATAATCATACACTGAATAATAGGCCTTTGGCAATAAAAGTTTTTTAAATTTTTCTTTAATAATTTAATATTTCGTTCTTCTAGAAAAGGCTTCGATAATTGGTTAAATATCCTAAGGGCCATGCAAAAAAATATTTTTATTAAAATATGCAGTAGTATTTAAAGGTACACTAATTTTTAAATTGTGTCTTTTACTTTTTAATTTTTTAAACATGTTCATATTCTTTTTCACAAACAATACAGTTTCAAGTATATATATGGTCGACGCTATTTCATAAAACTGTATATTCTGACCCTATGTTAAGTTTTATGAAATAGCGTCGACAGCTATCGGTTGATTTAAGGTTACAAAAGGCTCGAACGCACTTTTTTTGTGCTTTAAATGCATGGGCTACATCTCTAGAATTGCCCCAGAAAATTATAGCATATAAGTTGGGCTTGCACAAAGCGAAAAAATCGAAAAATCCAAGAAGTATTTAAACAGAAGACATCTATCAAACTTATTTTTTAACATTGCACATGCTGATGCGCCGCAATTAATAAAAATAAATGAGGATAGGGTCTTCTTGAAAGAGAACCAGGTCGGCCAGGTCATTTAGCCGAAAGCATTTAGCAGGGAAGAAAAAGCGAGTCTTAGGAAGATTGAGGAGGATAAGCGACTATATCATCTTACGGACAGCCACAGGAAAGTTCATCTTCTGACTCTAAAATAAGGGTATTACAAGACACAATTGGCTCAGTTAAAGTGGTGCCTCCTCTCAGGCTGATAAAACTTACATGCGAACAAAATTCATAACTCCTAAGTTAGTTGCCGCTTTAGATCAATGTCAGCGGAGTGTATTCTGTATTTATGTTTGAAGCTAGCTACTATTGAGGTACGTTATCGATTATACTCCATATAACACAGATGAATTTGTATATCCGCACAGATGGGAAGAAAGCGGGCTGAGGCTATAAACGTTGATTTCGGGGTTAAAACAAGATTCCAGACACAGTAACTGTTGTAACACTGGGGTCGCAAAGCTTTTATGGCTCTAGATTCACGTAAATCTAAGGAAGAACGCCTACCGATAGTTATTTAATATGATAATAAGTTACGAACGTACCGTAAGAACAACTTATCGCCAAAATTGGACAACTTCTGAGGAAGCGAACAGACACCAGCTGTTTATACTGCTTTTAGGTCTTTACCTATGAAGTTGCCGTTTTTCATGAAATAATTTTTACTTTACTTTTATTAATCAAAGTAATCACCCATGCAATCAATGCATCTTTGCCAACGCATTGGTTGCTTATTGATAAAGTGCAGATTCTCTGTTGCGATTCTACTGCTTCAAACACAGGCCGTATTAATCGGCGCATGTGTCTTTTGAACAAAAACTAGGTAGAAAAATGCTTATTTTTATTGCCGCCGTCACGCCTAGTATTAAAAAACGTGTTTGAAGCGAAAATCAGTTATGTATCCTGACGGTAAACAATAAGTTTTAAAAAGGAAATTTAATGATTCATGTCTATTTTATAATAAATAAATAATGAATATTTATTATTGTTTTATTTACTTAATATATAAAAGTTAAATTCTAGAATCTCTACGTACAAACTTTTATTCTTAACGCTCCAGCTGGCACGGGTTATCGTTGTCTGATCGCAATTATATTTTATATCCATGATTTAATATTCAAGTGTAAAATAAATAGAGGGTATGCGTTTCGAAATTCCAAAAAAAAATTCGCCCTTATAGGCTGGGACACCCTAATACAGATAGTAAACGATTGCTAAACATTCGATGATTTTTACAAGTTCGTAAAGACCTGCTATAGGGCAACCATCTCCTCATTCAACTTCGCTGTTTGAAGGAAATAATTCTTCTTGAAAAAGTTTAGCTCAACCCGACATTTTCGTCTGGGTCTAGAGCGATGTCGTTTACCGTTTACTTGCGTTGTGAGCGAAGCATACCATCAGTTCTATTTAAGTGTGCGAGCTTGCTACGTGAAATATTTTAATTGAAAAATCCAGAACTAGCGAAGTAAGACATGCGCATAAATGCGTTGGCAACAGTTACTCGCCTTTGTAGATGGATAAAATAGTACAGAGACACTCCAAAAAGCAGTGGCTGACTAGTCACAAAATCTAATGATAAGTCATAAGCTTGCAATCCGAAAGATGTTCATCGACCTACGGCTTCAAAAACCGAAACTCATAAGTATTCCACCAGTAAAAATCCACTTCACAATATGCTATGCTTGCTATGCCAGGTTTAAAAACAAAAACAGAAAACTAAATAAGTTTCCTAGACAACTCACGAGCAACTACACCACACAGCCCGCAGAAGAAACTCCAAAAATACCAGTTAGTTAAACAATAAACACGTAACAAACTAAACAAACAAAAACATAGAAACATCTTCCAACAGAGCGCTCCAACTAGAAGTTCAGTGCATCCATTACATTCGAAAACTAACTGCAAAATAGTTAGTAGCTCAAAAACTATTTCGCTAATTCGCGGTGGACCAACAAGTCAGTGTAATTAAGAGATAGCCATGGCAAAGCGGACAGTAACTGAGTACGTTACGTTAGGCCGTCGCGCGTCGCGCGTTGGCTCACGCACATGAATTAGCCTCACTCGATGCGTGAAACTGGACGTTAGCAGCGCACTGCGATATTAATGACAACTAGCCATTCAATAAACATGTCATCTCCGTTAACGAGATGCTTTGTGTACAAGAAAAACAAAGGGATGAATAGGTCAGAACATCAGTGAATATCAGTGAATAGCAGTTATCGATTATGTTATCGTTTATGAGCTCTTTTGTATTGGATTAAATTGTGTAGCTTAATAAAATTTTCTTTGTCGATGTAATCTACAAAAATAAGAAATAAAAGCAATGATTTCTCTCGAAATTCATTGTTTGTTTAAAACTAACGATTATGCGTAGGCTATGAATATCAGCAATCTATAATCAGATGCTGCCGTACCATTATTTAATACATAGTACCTACATTAATATCTCCAGTAGTAACATCAAATTCGACATCTTCATATCCGAAGGTGATGATTGTAGTACATAAATGTATGTCGTCATTAAAACCACTTGTTATTTGGTACGGTCTCAAGACAAATTAATATGGAAAATTGTTATCATGGTATTTGATATATTTTTACGATATGATATAAAAAATACAGGTGTGTAACAGGCAGCGATAGCCGAGTGGATTTACCAACAGACTGCCATGCAGAGGGTAACGGGTTCGAATCCACGGCGCGCACCAATTACTTTTCGGAGTTATGTGCGTATTGAATTGTTAATTATCGCTTGTCCCGTGCCTTGGAGAGCACGTTAAGCCGTCGGTCCCGGTTATCATGAAGATCTTTGGCAGTCATTACAGGGCGTCAGTGCCTTCTAAATAAACTGACACTAGTCTAAGAAACCATGGAATATCGCTATCTCTTCGGGTTGCGGAGGTCAGACAGGCAGTCACCCCGTGGAAAAGCTAATATTCAGCCAAATCCGGTTAGACTAGAAAGCAGACCCCAGAATGAAACTGGGATAACGATAAGAGGATGATGACAGGTGTGTACATAATATGAACCTTAAAGGACGAACCTAAAATTAATGTCCTATATCTCATAAGAACTTTCGGTCAGTATTTCCGAATAGTTAATGAAAGACGAATTGCTCTACTGTACAAATTCAGGCTTTGTGATTAAACGGCCTTTTCTGAAACCAAGCCATAAGTATGTTTACTCATTAAACGTAAAAAAAAATATTTTTTTTAATCAAATTTGTTAAAACAAATAACGAATAAAAAATGATTACCACGTATTACATAGATTAAAAATAAATTGATTACCTTTATTGATAGTGTCTAAAATAATGTAAATCTAGGACTCAGTTTGGTGTTGAATTTAATTTTTGTTTTGACCAATGTAACTGTATAGCCCATACATTCAAACAAATTTAAAAATTGAATAAATGTCGATAATCACAAAAATAGGTTTCCATTCGTGTTCAATAAATTGTTCACATAGATATCTACAGTTACCGAGTATCAAAATGAAAATAGAATAGTAAAATTAATATATCGATAATGGAATAACAGTTGCCTGAAAAAGAATAGATAGCTGCCATTTCATTGTAAGCGTTATTCAGCATCGATAGGTTGTTGACTTTAATTTTCTATTTTATTTGTTGTATAATAAATGTTTATTTTGCTATGCTTACCTATAAATATAAAAGCGTGATAATTTCTAGCAAAAAACTATAAGTATTAGTTTCTTAACCCCGATTAATGTTTGCAGTATTTATTATCTGAAACTTATATTATCTTCGGTCAATAGTTGGTTAACCTTAACCGTGTTAATTATCTGTATGTCATACGAAGAATAATCACCGTGAAACGAACTTTTGAAGAGTAGAATGAATAGCTTTGGCTGCAGACGTAACCAAACCTAACAAATTCTGCAGAGTCATAATCGGAGTTAAGAAACGAGTATAGTTCTTTGTTATCTTTCAATTCTTATCAACTATAGCCGTAGCTAAAACGAAATAGAAACCATATACACCTATACAAAATTATTTTTAAAACTACACTTGAAAACAATTACATAGTACACATTTTAGAATACTCATTTTAAAACTACACTTGAAACAGCAGGATAAACATTTAAAAGTTTGGAGCACGTTAAAAGCTTATAATGCCACGTATAAACATTATAACAGAATTGTGAAGCATATTTGTTTTTCATTAGTACACTAAACTTGCTTACATTTAGTATATTTTGTTCATCTTGTTGAAATTCATCTATAAGTGACGTTTTAATCCAAAAAAAGACTGCCTCTGTCGAGTGTAAAATTTCGGACGTGACCAAAATAAAAATGTTATATTAACTCAATTCTGCAATTTAGAAAAAACAGTGTCATTCAGATAATGTGGACTGTCTCTTTTTAAATATTTTATTCTGGTTTATTGTTAAATCTTGTCCGAGGTATTGACTTTTTTAAAGGTTTAAGTTTTGTTAAGATTTTCCTTTTTTTAATGCTACTGACAGGTTATTAGCATCCAAGGCTTTTAGTATCCCGATAATTGGAGTGTCGCTGTAAATTAGGTCGTAATATCCCGCTAACTTGGCTACTGGATATCTTTTAATGTACTGAGATTGTTAGGTTAGGCACTGCGATGTGTGAAGACGCAAACCGGAGCGCGGAAGAAGAAAATAATATAACCGAATTTAACTTATTCATTTTTATATCAGAAATATATAAATCGCATCGTTAAAATAGCGTGGCATTTACTTTCATATCGAGCTTATTTCAAACATTTTAAACTCACCAACTTCTATCATCTTCTTCTATCATCTTCATAAGCTCGCAGCTTTTTATGACTTCGTATCGTGTACTATATTAATAGTAATATTATATTAATTCATGAGAAGATATTTTCTTACTGGGTTGTTTCTTTTGTGTACGTGATAATTAGCAGCTAGAGGCGATTTGGAATTGTTTGTTAAACATTTTATAATGTTATATTTCTGTTTAGGGATATAAGTTTGACAATAATCATTACTTTACTCACATGTTATCATGTTTTGGATATTATTTTTAGTAAGACTTTATTAGTAATAAGAGGAATAAAATCTCATAACGCGCCAACTTATGCCACCAGCAAAAAATACTGTTCTTTTCCTTGTGCGATTTTGAAAAACATACAACCATTGTGGTTCGGTTTATTCGTCTGTATTTTTTTATTTAAAGAAAAGGAGCTGAGATTCAGAATTAATTTCCATACTCTTCCATTTGACATATATGACCAATGAAAAATGTATGCATCATAATAAAAAAACACGATATAGATATTTTTAGAAATTTTACTCAAGAACCGTCTTGATAGCATCAGCTTTTAATCAGAAATTCGGATTTACACAGTTCCAAGAATAATTTCGAATAATAAAGGTAGGTGTAATATCCGCATGTCTTAGGCTGTTTTAAACGCTCTTTGAATAGATCGCGATGGCTTGTGCTTTAAATTTTGTAGAGACCGTCAGAGACCTCAGTGCCTGTAGTGCTATAGTTAGAATTTGTTAAAATAATGCACTAAAATCATTTATGAGTACAAATTCTATTGATGATTAATATGCGCTATTTTAAAATACACAAAATGTATTAATATAATAATTAATGTTATATTGTATCTTATTTTGGCGGATATTTATTATATACGTTATGTGTGTACCTACACAATAAATTCTTTGTTTTTATGTTCTGAACAAACTAACTTCTGGATAAATATTATTAATTTACAAAATGTTGTAAATTTAGGCTTTTAACAATTCTTTAGTATCGTAGCTAAAATACTGAATCTTAAGTGCCTATCTCTTAAAAGCCTTTTTATTCGGTTACAGTCAACAAATTTTGGAGTCTTATATTGAATAATAAATTAGGTAATCAATGCAAAAGGTTAAAACACATACAAAAATAAACCACACGTGGGATATTTTATGAACTAAAAGGTTTTCAGGATTGCTGATAGGGATCTACAGAGGATTTCACTTATACGGATTTATTTTAAGAATACATGTGAATGTCAGCGAGTGCATAGGTCTCGAACAGAATTAATAAATAAGCTATGTTTAAATATGATTATTTGTTTTCGTAAAATATAATGCAAGGTCACTATCGAAGACTAAAAATGCTGCTTAAAGTCTTGTGGACCTCTGAAGAGTATTAACACTATTTAATTGTCTTCTGTCGCAGAGACCCGGTGTTCATGATATTAAATTTACGGATTTTTTTAAGTAAATCTCTTAAATACTCTTAAATATAGTATACTTAGTGCAGTAAAACAAAATCAACATAGGTTATTTTTATAGAAATTCATCAATCTACTTGAAATATGTCAATAGTTTCAATACGAGAGGACATCGTACGTTTCAGAGCGAGCAAAAGGTAAAACAATTTTGTTAATAAAAACAGAAATTCGCTTTAGCAAACGGAGCCGTGATGAAAACCATACTATGCAAGCCTTTGATGGAGAGCCTACTATGACGTATGACATGTTCATAAAAAATAATGTAGCCTTTTTCTGACTTTACTTCTGGACTGTAATTAATTAGGCACGTTTGGCTAGATCGGCGTTTCCGGCCACGCGAATGGTTATTTCGTGTTTTCTTTATTAACTTTGTACGGACCTCGCGGGTTATGAAACGCTCCGTGCCAACTTAAGCGAACTTAATGTCGTGACAACGAAATAAATTTTTACAGGACTTTAATAAACGAATAAATTATCTGGTATAGAGGCGTGCGCTCGTTTTACCAGAGTATTTAAAGTAATCTGAGCGTTATTTGTATGTGGTGTTTTCTTAACTTTATTCCCTCGGTATTCGAAGTTGTTCGAGCGCGAAAAGAATATTCCGTCGTTACTAGAGACGAGATGAAGCGTCGACGTGGAGTGCGGCAATTTCTCGTTTCACGGAAATATCGTCCATTCTGAAATCGTTTTTGAGTATAAAGTCTTTTATTATGCGAACACGGTTCATTTAACGCGGCATTAAGTGAATTTGTCGAACATCGTATTTTAAAAATGAACGGGTAAAAGAGCTGTAAAATATGGACGTTTAAGGGGGAGGGGGCAAATTACGAGTTGCTGTGGAGGTATTGTGCAAGTTCCTTTTAGCGCAGTTTACCGATAATTTATTAAGCCCCAGTTTATTGCGGCAACTACAGTGTGCATACCCCTTTACGTGTGCTGTGTTCTAACTTGCAAAGACTTAACTCTTTATATATATTCCCATTTAAAAAATTGTTGCTGTTCATGCGTTTTACACTGTTATCTATCTTGAGTTGCAGTTGCATAAATCATGGTTTTACAACTTCAGCGAAAGAAATAAAATAGTCTCCACGGCTCTGAAGAAAAATACATTGTTCACATTAGTATAAAGTATATTTAGTGTATTATTAAACATGTTTAATACATTACTCGATCCAACGGCCTACCTGTAAGAATGGTAGTCGTGATTTATATGAGTATTATTTTGTCGCAGGCAATTTGTATGATTCTGTTTTTTTACAAACGACGTCGTGTATTTAGAAGCTCTTGCAGCGACTTGAACCATTTTAAACATTTCGTTATTGATTGGTATGTAGTTAATATTGATACCTATTTAATGTAATAAGCTAAGTTGATGAAATCTAACTATGCTTGAGCTCCTATTTTAAAAGGTCTTTTACAATTTGCTACGGCATATTAAATCGACTATAGTAAACCGTCGTTTAGGTAATGCTGTATAAAAACGATATGCCTGCGATATTGTGCATGGCTATATTATCTTAGTGCCCATAAACATTTTTTTAGGGTACCGTACCACGAAATGAAAAAACGGAACCCTTATAGGATCACTTTGTTGTCCATCCGTCTGTCAAGACCTTTTTTCTCAGAAACGCGTAGAGGTATCAAACTGAAATTTATATCAAATAGTGATATAAGTGCAAGTCTACTCTCAAGTCACTTGAAACTTGAAATCAGAATTCTAAGCCAGATAGATATCAAAAGATACAGCCGTTATGCTGCAAAATTCCGCAAATTTAAAAACTCGCAAGGGAATTAAAACCTACAGGGTACTTCCTGTGAACTCAGAATCTTGAAATTTGGTACGAAGCAATGTCTTATAGCACAGATATAGGAAAAGTTCCGAAAACCGTAAATTGTTTGTTACATCATATCATAAAAATATCTTTAATAATTTTAAAGTTATTACCATTTTCTCATGAACGCGTAAAGATATTAAATTGAAATTCATATCAAATCAAATCAAATCAGTCTAGAATAACTTTAAGCTGTAACAAAATCAAACTTCTATGTCAACGCAATAAAAAGAAACAGCAATTTAAGTCGCATATTTTCTCGCAACTACTCGCAATGGAATCAAAACCTACAGGGTACTTACCGTGAACTCAGAATCTTGAAGCTTGGTACGAAGCAATGTTTTAAAGCACAGATAAAGGAAAAATTCCGAAAACCGTAAATTTTTTGTTACATCATATAAAAAAAATCGTATTAATTTTAAAGTTACTACTCCTTTGCTCATGAACGTGGAAAGTTATTAAATTGAAATTCATATTAAATACACGGGTCTATAATTAAGCTGTAACAAAATCAAACTACTATCTCAACGCAATCGACAGAAATAGCAATTTTACTATATTTTCAAACTCGTTACTACTGGCAAGGGAATCAAAACCTACAGGGTACTTCCCGTAAACTCAGATGCTTGAAATTTGGTACAAACCAACTTTTTATAGCACAGATAAAGAAAAATTGCGAAAACCGTAATTTTTTAGTTACATGCTATAATAAAAAATAATTAATATTTTTAAAGTTACTAGCCCTTTCCTTATGAATGCGTAGAGGTATTAAATTGAAATTCATATCAAATACTCAGGTCTATAACACCGTTAAGCTGTAATAAAATCAAACTTCTATGTCAATGCAATCAACAGAAACAGCAATTTAAGCATATTTTCAAACTCGCAACTACTCGCAAGGGAATCAAAACCTACAGGGTACTCCCCGTGAACTCAGAACCATGAATTTTGGCACGAAGCAACGTCTTATAGCACAGATAAAGGAAAAAAATTCAAAAACCCGCTAAAATTCATATCAAATGCTCAAGTCAAAACTAAAGGATACTTCCAGTCGATCTAAAATCTTGAAATTTGGCATAAAGCAACGTTTTATAGCACATAGGAAAAATTTCAAAAACCTTAAATTTTTAGTAACATCACAAGTATCTTTTTTAATAATTATATAAACCTACAGGTTTGTACGGAACCCTCTGTGCGCGAGTCCGACTCGCACTTGACCGGTTTATCTTTTTATATACACACGCCTGTATCCCCGAAGGGGTAGGTAGAGGTGTAACATTACACCCACATTTCGCCATGAATTTATAGGTCCCACGTAATAGGAGACAAGATGTATTTTTCACGAAAAAACAAATGGTTTTTTTTTTAGTTTCTTTCGCATGTTACATACAAAAATTAACAGAAGGAATCCCTTGGAAAGAAACAGGATTCTTTCGAATAATTCACTTGAGGTTTTGAAAAGTTTAAAAATAACAAGTTTTATTGAAATTGAAATATATTTTAATGGGTGAATACAAATATGTTGGTAGGTAATCTAATTGAAGGCGTGCACGCCTAGCTCGCTGATTTTTTTTTCATTCTACTCTACATTTTATCGGTACGTATGTCATGTATTATTATGTATACTATAAGTACGGGATTTAACATAGGATATTCCATGCTTTAACTCTATAGAGTTAAAGCATGGAATATCCTATGTTAAATCCCGTACTTATAGTAAGTAAAGTACGGATTTGAAAAAAAAAACATGAAAGGTTAGGTACCCGTTTCTTTCAATATTTTCGTTTCTATATTTTCCTGTTTTTTTCAACGCTAATTCAGAGTACAAAGATACTCTACAGACCACTATATGACCAAAATATCTAAAGACAATTTATAAGCTTACTATCCAAGGGATATTCTTGATGATAATTTTCAAAGCCGAAATTCAGAAGCTTACTTCCAGTATAAATCTACGGCATAATAAAAATACTTGCTACCCCTTTTAAAAACCTATCATATCAGCCTTTAATAGTCCACTGCTGAACTAGGCCTCTCCTTTGAAAGGAGGCATTGGCCTACTATACCACGCTGGCCAAACGGATTGGTATAGGGTTTGTATCAAGTTTTCCTTCTCTTGCAGTGTTCTTCTCGGCATAATGTGCTCCCTCTGTCGGCTCTTACGACACCCATGGGATGATATGGGATGGTGACATTTCATATTCTTAATCCGTCACCACACGGACAAAAAACTATATATATTAAAAACCTACCAGGTTTTAAACCACAAACATAAAAATAAATAATTTTGCTAGCCAATACACGAGCAACAAAATAACACAGGCCGCAGAAGAAACTCCAAAAAGTCCAGTTAGTTAAACAATAAACACGTAACAAACTAAACAAACAAAAACATATAAACATCTTAAAACAGAACGCTCCAACTAGAACTTTAGTGCATCCATTACATTCAAAAACTAACTGCAAAATAGTTAGTAGCTCAAAAACTATTTCGCTAATTCGCGGTGGACCAACAAGTCAGTATAATTAAGAGATAGCCATGGACGGCGGACAGTAACTGAGTACGTTACGTTAGACCGTCGCGCGTTGGCTCAGGCACATGAATTAGCCTCACTCGATGCGTGAAACTGGACGTTAGCAGCGCACTGCGATATTAATGACAACTAGCCATTCATTAAACATGTCATCTCCGTTAACGAGATGCTTTGTGTACAAGAAAAACAAAGGGATGAATAGGTCAGAACAGATATCAGTGAATAGTAATTATCGATTATGTTATCGTTTATGAGCTCTTTTGTATTGGATTAAATTGTGTAGCAAAATAAAATTTTCTTTGTCGATGTAATCTGCAAATTAATAAATGAAAGCAATGATTTCTCTCGAAATTCATTGTTTGTTTAAAACTAACGATTATGTGTAGGCTATGAAAATCAGCAATCTATAATCAGATGCTGCCGTACCATTATTTAATACATAGTACCTACATTAATATCTCCAGTAGTAACATCAAATTGGACATCTTCATATCCGAAGGTGATGATTGTAGTACATATGTATATTGTCATTAAAACCACTTGTTATTTGGTACGGTCTCAAGACAAATTAATATGGTAAATTGTTATCATGGTATTTGTTATATTTTTACGATATGATATAAAAAAATACAGGTGTGTAACAGGCAGCGATAGCCGAGTGTATTTACCAACAGACTGCCATGCAGAGGGTAACGGGTTCGAATCCACGGCGCGCACCAATTACTTTTCGGAGTTATGTGCGTATTGAATTGTTAATTATCGCTTGTCCCGTGCCTTGGAGAGCACGTTAAGCCGTCGGTCCCGGTTGTCATGAAGCTCTTTGGCAGTCGTTACAGGGCGTCAGTACCTTCTAAATAAACTGACACTAGTCTAAGAAACCATGGAATATCGCTATCCCTTCGGGTTGCGGAGGTCAGACAGGCAGTCGCCCCGTGGAAAAGCTAATATTTAGCCAAATCCGGTTAGACTAGAAAGCAGACCCCAGAATGAAACTGGGATAACGATAAGAGGATGATGACAGGTGTGTACATAATATGAACATTAAAGGACGAACCTAAAATTAATGTCCTATATCTCATAAGAACTTTCGGTCAGTATTTCCGAATAGTTAATGAAAAACGAATTGCTCTACTGTACAAATTCAGGCTTTGTGATTTAACAGCCTTTTCTGAAACCAAGCCATAAGTATGTTTACTCATTAAACGTAAAAAAAATATATTTTTTTAAATCAAATTTGTTAAAACAAATAACGAATAAAACACTTACCACGTATTACATAGATTAAAAATAAATTGATTACCTTTATTGATAGTGTCTAAAATAATGTTAATCTAGGACTCAGTTTGGTGCTGAATTTAATTTTTGTTTTGAACAATGTAACAGTATAGCCCATACATTCAAACAAATTTAAAAATTGAATAAATGTCGATAATCACAAAAATAGGTTTCCATTCGTGTTCAATAAATTGTTCACATAGATATCTACACTTAGCGAGTATCAAAATGAAAATAGAATAGTAAAATTAATATATCGATAGTGGAATAACAGTTGCATGAAAAAGAATAGATAGCTGCCATTTCATTGTAAGCGTTATTCAGCATCGATAGGTTGTTGACTTTAATTTTCTCTTTTCATGCAGCCATTCTTTTCATGCGATTCGGTAATTAAAATTATAATGAATTTTATTTCTTGTATAATAAATGTTTATTTTACTATGCATACCTATAAATATTTGTGTATAAAAGCGTGATAATTTTTAGCATGAAACTATAAGTATTAGTTTCGTAACCCCGATTAATGTTTGCAGAATTTATTATCTGAAACTTTTATTATCTTCGTTCAATAGTTGGTAACTGTTATATTGTCATTTATATTTATAATACGTACCTTAACCGTGTATTTATCTGTATTTCATACGAAGAATAATCACCGTGACACGAACTTTTGAATAGTAGAATGAATAGCTTTGGCTGCAGACGTAACCAAACCTAACATAATTAAATTCTGCAGAAACATAATCGGGGTTAAAAAACGAATATAGTTCTTTGTTATCTTTCAATTCTTATCAACTATAGCCGTAGCTAAAACGAAAAAGAAACCATATACACCTATACAAAATTATTTCTAAAACTACACTTGAAAACAATTACATAGTACACATTTTAGAATACCCATTTTAAAACTACACTTGAAACAGCAGGATAAACATTTAAAGTTTGGAGCACGTTAAAAGCTTGTAATGCCACGTATATACATTATAATAGAATTGTCAAGCATATTTGTTTTTCATTAGTGCAGCTTGCTTACTAATGAGAACTACTTTTGTTCATCTTGTTGAAATTCATCTGTAAGTGACGTTTTAATCCAAAAAGGGGCTGCCTCTGTCGAGTATAAAATTTCGGACGTGACCAAAATAAAAATGTTATATTAACTCAATTCTGCAATTTAGAAAAAAACAGTGTCGTTCAGATGTCTCTTTTTAGAGATTTTATTCTGGTTTATTGCAAAATCTTGTCCGAGGTATTGACTTTTTTAAAGGTTTTAGTTTTGTTAAGATTTTTCTTTTTTTAATGCTACTGACAGGTTACTTTTATAAATAAAAAGAATATCTTCGGGCCTGTCTTCTTGTTATCCAGAACATTATTTAAGTGTGGAAGTAATTTTTAAACCTTTGCCAACACTTCCGTTCCTACAACTTGTGACATTAAAACAATTAAAAAGATTTTTAATTAGGACATCAAATACATCGTAAAAGCAGACAATGAGTGTCTTTCAGTTCATTAATTTGCTTAATCACGTGCTTGTGCACGAGACACTTATTAAGTATTCATTGTGTTTAGATTCTGATACCATCTCGTTACAAATTACCATCACAACAAAGTATATCACTGATTGAAAATAATAATATACTTTTGCATATAGCCTTGATTATATTATTATCACTTGTTCATCACGCTGAAGGAAATATCGACATAAAACCTTAATTTATAAAATCTACTGCAATATAATTTCTGTCCTTGATATTGCCAGATGCAACCATATCGACTTGAAAATCCAATTATGTCAATAGGTAAATGAATTTAATTTGAGATGTTCATTTCTTTATAACAACAGAAAAATTTAATTATAGATGTTTGTTTCTAAGAATAACACAATAATTGAATGCACAGTTCAAGAGACCTAAGTGAACTGACTGTATTTTTCTTAGATCTGGGCACACTTTCTTTTGTTTACGAATTTATACCATTCCAATATATAGACTGAAGAAATGTATTACTCGTTATGAGTCTATATAATATATGAATTATGGCTTTTATTTTCATACGTCTCCTGCTATTTAAAGCTACACACCAAGGCTTTTAGCATCCCGATAATTGAAGTGTGACTGTAAAGTAGGTCGTAATATCCCGCTAACTTGGCTAGTGGGTATCTTTTAATGTACTGAGATTGTTAGGTTAGGCACTGCGATGTGTGAAAACGCGAACCGGAGCGCGGAAGAAGAAAATACTAAAACCGCATTTAACTTATTTATTTTTATATCAGAAATATATAAATCGCATCGTTAAAATAGCGCGCCGTTTATTTTCATATCGAGCTTATTCCAAACATTTTAAACTCACCAACTTCTATCATCTTCTTCTATCATCTTCATAAGCTAGCAGCTTTTTTATGACTTCGTATCGTGTACTAACTATATGCATTTGAAAAGTGAGAGTCTGAGAATACGTAATGTTACTGAAAGACATGTGAAACCCGCACTGGCCAGCGTGATGGACCATGGCCTTACCTTTCTCATAAGCCTCAAAAGGCTCGTAACATAGCACATATTATTCACAGGGCTGGTGATAGTAGTCAAAGTATCCTATCATATAATTTAAACTGAAGAAATACAATATATGGGACTTATTTGAGTACTTCTATTTTTGTACACACCTCAGCTACCTTACATTTTTCTCGTGGAGACATCGCCTTAGATGTGTTCTCACATTTATATTCTCTTCGTACGTTTATCTGTATATTATATTAATACATGAGAAGATATTTTCTTACTGGGTTGTTTCTTTTGTGTACGTGATAATTAGCAGCTACAGGCGATCTGGAATTGTTTGTTAAACATTATATAATGTTATATTTCTGTTTAGGGATATAAGTTTTACAATAATCATAACTTTATTCACATGTTATCATGTTTTTGATATTATTTTTAGTAAAACTTTAATAGTAACTAGAGGACACCAGCAGCTACGACTGCAATTTTTTTAAATTTACCCGTTTTGGACGATCCCGTGGGAATTTCGGGAAATCCCTTCTTAGTGCACCCCTAAGGTCCTCAAGGAACATACATGCCAAATTTCAGCTTTCTGCGCCTAATAGTTTCGGCTGTAGCGTGTCTGTCAGTCAGTCAGTAACGCAAGGATTTTATATATTAAGATGAGAGGAATAAAATCTCATAACGCGCCAACTTATGCCACCAGCAAAAAATACTGCTCTTTTCCTTGTGCGATTTTGAAAAACATACAATCATTGTGGTTCGGTTTATTCGTCTGTATTTTTTTATTAAAATAAAAGGAGCTGAGATTCAGAATAAATTTCCATTTAACATATATGACCAATGAAAAATTTGTGCATAATAAAAAATACGATATAGATATTTTTAGAAATTTTACTCAAGAACCGTCTTGATAGCATCAGCTTTTAATCAGAAATTCGGATTTACACAGTTCCAAGAATAATTTCGAATAAGAAAGGTAGGTGTAAATATCCTTAGGCTATATAGAATATGTTGAATAGATCGCGATGGCTTGTGCTATAAATTTTGTAGAGACCCTCAGAGACCTCAGTGCATGTAGTGCTATAGTTAGAATTTCTTAAAATAATGTACTAAAATAATTTATGAGTACAAATTGTATTGATGATTAATATGCGCTTTTTTGAAATACACAAAATGTATCAATATAAAAATTAATGTTATATTTTATCTTATTTTGACGGAGATATATTACATACCTACGTTATGTGTGTACCTACACAATAAATTCTTTGTTCTTATGTTCTGAACAAAATAATTTCTGGATGAATATTATTAATTTACAAAATGTTGTAAATTTAGGCTTTTAACAATTCTTTAGTATCGTAGCTAAAATACTGAATCTTAACTGCCTATCTCTTAAAAGCATTTTTATTCGGTTACATTCAACAAATTTTGGAGTCTAACATTGAATAATAAATTAGGTAATCAATGCAAAAGGTTAAAACACATACAAAAATAAACCACACGTGGGAATATTTTATGAACTAAAAGGTTTTCAGGATTGCTGATAGGGATCTATAGAGGATTTCACTTATACGGATTTATATTAAAAATACATGTGAATGTCAGCGAGTGCATAGGTCTCGAACAGAATTAATAAATAAGCTATGTTTAAATATAATTATTTTTTTCGTAAAATATAATGCTAGGTCACCATCGAAGACTAAAATGCTGCTTAAAGTCCTGTGGACCTCTGAAGAGTATTAACACTATTTAATTGTCTTTTGTCGCAGAGAACCGGTGTTCATGATATTAAATTTGCCATTTTAACTATAAAGATTTCAAAAATCGTCAAACAATTTGTATTAAGGATTTTGTACAGCTATTGTGTCATACGGATTTTTTTAAGTAAATACTGTTAAACATATAGTGAGCTATATGTGTAACAGTATTTACTTAAAAAAGTGCAGTAAAACAAAATCAACATAGGTTATTTTTATACAAATTCATCAATCTACTTGAAATATGTCAGTAGTTTCAATACGAGAGGACATCGTACGTTTCAGAGCGAGCAAAAGTAAAAACAATTTTGTTAATAAATACAGAAATTCGCTTTAGCAAACGGAGCCGTGATGAAAACCATACTATGCAAGGCTTTGATGGAGAGCCTACTATGACGTATGACATGTTCATAAAAAATAATGTAGCCTTTTTCTGACTTTACTTCTGGACTGTTATTAATTAGGCACGTTTGGCTAGATCGTCGTTTCCGGCCACGCGAATGGTTATTTCGTGTTTTATTTATTAACTTTGTATGGACATCGCGGGTTATGAAGCGCTCCGTGCCAACTTAAGCAAACTTAATGTTGTGACAACGAAATAAATTTTCACGGGACTTTAATAAACGAATAAATTATCTGGTAAAGAGGCGTGCGCTCGTTTTACCAGAGTATTTAAAGTAATCTGAGCGTTATTTGTATGTGGTGTTTTCTTAACGTTATTCCCTCGGTATTCGGAGTTGTTCGAGTGCGAAAAAAATATTCCGACGTTACTAGAGACGAGATGAAGCGTCGACGTGGAGTGCGGCATTTTCTCGTTTCACGGAAATATCGACCATTCTGAAATCGTTTTTGAGTATAAAATCTTTTATTATGCGAACACGGTTCATTTAACGCGGCATTAAGTGAATTTGTCGAACATCGTATTTTAAAAATGAACGGGTAAAAGAGCTGTGAAATATGGACGTTTAAAGGGAGGGGGCAAATTACGAGTTGCTGTGGAGGTATTGTGCAAGTTCCTTTTAGCGTAGTTTACCGATCATTTATTAAGCCCCAGTTTATTGCGGCAACTACAGTGTGCATACCCCTTAACGTGTGCTGTGTTCTAACTTACAAAGACTTAACTTTTAATATATATCCCCTTTTAATAAATGGTTGCTGTTCATGCGTTTTACACTGTTATCTATTAAGTGTTGCAGTTTTATAAATCATGTTAATTTACAACTTCAGCGAAGAAATAAAGTAGTCTCTACGGCCCTGAAGAAAAATACGTTGATCACATTAGTATAAAGTATATTAAGTGCATTATTAAATATTAAAACATGTTACATTACTCGAACCAACGGCCTACCTGTAAGAATGGTAATCGTGGTTTTTATGAGTATGAGTATAGTATTATTCTGTCGCAGGCAATTTGTATGATTCTTTTTTTTTTGGAAACGACGCCGTTTGTTTAGAAGCTCTCGCAGTTTCAATTTTAAAGATTTCGTTATTGATTGGTATGTAGAAATATGTATGCCGACTTAATGTATTTTATAAGCTAAGTTGAGGAAATCTTACTCTGCAGAGCTCCTATTTGTAAGAGCATGGTCTTTTTACAATTTGCTAAGGCATATTATATTGACTATAGTAAACAGACAAAGTCTTTTGTAGTGCCGTTTTAAAGGATATGCCTGCGATTTTGTAAATGGCTATATTATCTTCATTATAAAACAAAGTCGTGGAAACACGTGCAGGTCGCCGTCTACTGGGAGAAATAAGGTCAATGAGCTCGTTGGTAACTGAGTAAGGGAGTGCGATTAGACGTCCTTTGCTATCTCTCATTGAACGAAACGCAAGAGTAGAGAACTAAGAACCTTTGTACTGATCTGTTGTGGAAAAAATCTCCTTTAATTTGGAGCTTAGTGAAGAGGGCTTGTGAGACTCACTTACAGGCGTTCGGGCCTACTCACTTAAACCACCACAGTACTTTCTAACAACACATTATGAAAGGCAGAGTCGCAGGGTCTATAACGTTAGGATGACATATGCGTGACCCGAGATTAAGGAACCTACTTTACTGTTTAATGTCATTCATACAATAACCGCATAAGCTCTACTACTCTCAAAAACATATCATCGTTCAAAATTAATTTAATATTCAATTTACGGTTTATCAGTTTGGTATTTTGGTATTAAATAGCAGACTAATATAATTATTGAACTGAACCCATTGAGCTTAAGCGCTTGAGATATGTCAAATTCTTGAGACGTATCTATTATCAATATTGGATTACACTTTTATTTAATTTAAATAATACTAGAGTATGCCCGCAACTACGCCCGCACATTTTATTTTAATTTAACTGTTTCTGCCAGATCCCGTGAGAATTTCGGAAAATCCCTTCTTGGTACACTTATATACCAAATTTCAGTTATTTGCGTCCAATAGTATTGGCTATGCATTGCCTGTCAGTCTGTCAATCAGTAATGCAAGAATTTTTAAACAAACAGATAGTAAACTAGTGGAAAGCCTTAATCTATAACGATTATGTTTTAACGTTTTTACAAGTTCGTAAAAGTTTGCTAAAGGGCAGCGATCTCTCCCCATTTACCTTCACTATTTGAAGGAAATAGTTCTTATTGAATAAGTCTAGCTCAACCCGTCATTTTCGTCTGGGTCTAGGGCGACGTCGTTGTCTGTTGAGAAGGGTTCTTTTTGTTGACATTCTAGTCTGCTTACTATTTTATTTGCGACAGATATGGGCTTGGCATATCTGCAATATTTAAGCGTGCGAGCATGCTAACTGCAATATTCTAACTGGTGGAAGAAAGACATACGCACAAAGTCGTTGGCAATAATTACTAATCTTTGTAGATGAACAACAATATAAACGATTTTAAACTTTCGCGATTTGTATACATCATACAATATTATTTAGCGGGTCTTAGTCGCGATAATTTATTTATTTCAAGGCATAAATACCTCTGTTATTCTCCTACGTTTCTACCGGCTTGCAACGGTTGTGGTCGCGGAGGGACTGATGTCAGCTCAGCGCCGTCCTTGTGAAGCGCGGGTTTCGGCAGCTACCCTCACTTGTTTTGTATTTTTGATATTTTGAGTTCTATCCGCACTGTCGGTACTTCGACACACTACACTTATGACGTCTACACACTGATGAGTTGTGTTACTGCGGCGTTGTTTGCATTTGTTGATAACTGGGTTCCAAGTGGTCGATAGTCTGTATCCGTCCTCCCAGTTGAAATTTCTATGTTTTTTGATTTCAACTGCTTCACGTACTATCCTGGAGTAATAGTGGCGATCGGTGGATAAGACTTGTGGTTGATGTAATTCTATCCAGTGGTTTGGTCCAGATTCCAGTAAATGCTCAGCTATGGCAGATTTATTAATTTGTCAACCTCACCTGCAAGTGGTGCACCTGCTGATCAACGGACGAGGCTCTGGCAAACAAAATATCCCGATGTGCGGCAATAGGCTCGCCACCTACTACGTGGGATCAAAACACTGGCGAACCGTGGGCGTTTAATATGCCTCTGCCTACTCCTTCGGGGAAACAGGCGTGAGTCTATGTATGTATGTATGTATGTATGAATATAAAAGGTTAAACCTAAAATAAATTCCCCATATCTCACAAGAACTTACTCGTCGTCTGTATTCCCGAACGATTAGGGAAGAAAGTATGGACTATACAATTTTAAGCTTTATTCTTCAACGCCCTGTTGCCAAAATCGATCCATGAGTGTGTTAACTAATCTAACGTAGCATAATGCTAATTTTTAAATCTTATATCTCTACTGTTTGTAAAAACAAATTTTGAGTTGAAATAAGTAATTTCCTTCATTGATAGAAATTAAACGAGGGTAAAGGTCATTATTGTAGTATTTGGCCGTGTGGTGACGGATTAAGAATACGGAATGTCACCACCCCATATCATCCCATGGGTGTCGTAAGAGCCGACAGAGGGAGCATATTATGCAGAGAACAGCACAGTAAGAGAAGGAAAACTTGATACAAACTCTACACCAACCCGTTTGGCTAGCGTGGTATAGTAGGCCAATTCCTCCTTTCAAAGGAGAGGCCTAGTCCAGCAGTGGACTGTTAAAGGCTGATGATGATGAAAGGTCATTGGGCATATCTGAGCCGTTTTGCGAACAGTGGCGGACATTAACCAAAATAGTTTTAAACAAAGGGGAATAATATGACCTTTCATTGCATATAATTGTTTGATTAAAAATCGTCGGAGAAAATGTACAGGATCCTTTAAAGAAAACGAACGATATAAAAGGTTTTTATTGCATCTTATAAAGGCATAACAATAATATCGAAATGAGCTAATGTTTAGAGATATGTTATACGCTGTCTCTTTCGCACATTGAACAAGTTTTTTTTCGCACATTTCATAGCTGCGCTCATATCGCTAGCATTGTTTATTACCTGTCTTGTGCTATCCACCAGGAAGCAACTAGCGCATCCGCTGTTTTTTTAAATGATTTTATGATTGCTTTGGATCAAATTGAATAAAAATATTTTAATGAATTAGCATTTAATTTTTCTTATTAACATCAATTAATAAGCGGACGCTCGTGACTTAGTCGGCCTCATTCAGTGATCCGGCGGGAATATCGGGATAAAAAGTAGCCTAACCTTTCTCATGAATGTGGCTATAACACGTGCTTCCTTGACCTCTCAAAAGCTTTTGACCTGGTTTCTTATGATATACTATGGCAAAAGCTGGAGGCTACCAGTTTGCCGGTTGAACTCGTAAATATTTGCAAGTACTGGTATGGGAACCAGGTCAATAGCGTGAGATGGTCCGGGACCATGTCAAAATGGTATAGGTTGGAAAGTGGGGTGCGGCAGGGTGGTTTGTCCTCACCGACCCTATTCAATTTATATATAAATGACCTGGTAGTTGCGCTCAGTGGCACCCGTGTCGGCTGTCATATAGATAGTATAAATGTTAATAACATAAGTTACGTGGATGACATGGTGCTGCTGAGTGCGTCCGTGTCTGGAATAAAGAGACAACGAAGCGAAGCCTACATTGAACGGCATGGGTTGAAATACAACGCTACCAAAAGTGAGGGGTCTTTGGGGTCAAAGGGGAAGATATAGGTCAGTTTCCGAACGTAATGCTTACGGGTACAGCCTTAAGGAAAGTAACCAAATTTAAATACCTTGGACACATATTGACCTCTGACCTCAAGGACGATGACGATATCGAAAGGGAACGGAGGGCGCTGGCGGTGAGAGCGAACATGATAGCTCGCAGGTTTGCACGTTGTTCAGTTGAAGTGAAAACCACTCTATTCAGATCATTCTGTACATCTTTTTACACGTGCAACCTGTGGGCTAGATATACTCAAAAAACGTACAGCGCCCTCCGGGTCCAATATAATAATAATAATAATAATAATATTCTACCACATTCACACAACACCATCTAGTCCCAAACTAAGCAGAAGCTTGTACTATGGGTACTAGATAACGGATAAACATACATATATACTACTTTTTTTTTTTTGTAAATACATACATATTATACATAGAAACACCCAGACCAAGACAAACATCCATGTTCATGCACACAAATGTTTGACTTGAGCGGGAATCGAACCCGCGACCTTCGGCGTAGCAGTCGCTTACACTCCCGCTGCGCCAACCGGTCGTCATATAACAATGCTTTTAGGGTGCTGGGGCTGCCACGATTCTGTAGTGCCTCGGGAATATTCGCAGGATATCGTGTAGATTGTTTCTACGCCACTATGCGGAAACGATGCGCTTCCCTGGTGCGCAGAGTACGTGGCAGTACCAACAGCATCCTTAGCATGATCGCGAACCGGCTTGATTGTTTGTTTGTCAACCGTTGCTGCACAGTCTCTAATGGGACTGTGCAGCAATGATTGGTGGTCATGTCTGTCCTCTGTGCTGTGTTTTATGTATATGTAATGTGTTAAACTGTATGTGCTACTAACATTAGGTTAAGTGTATTGTTACTAACAAAATGGATCTATGGTCTGAAATAAATAAATTATTATTATTATGTGTCTCTTTTTCACGGCTATTCTTTTAACATGGTGTTAGAAGAATAACCGGTCCTTTCGAAGGCTTACACGGGGATATGGATCCAACGTGTAGAGGCCCGTAGAGAACTTTAATCTAAAATGGGATGGGACACATGCCGCGGAGCCTCCACAACTGCACTACTGAGTACAACTATGGACTAGCCGCAGCAAATGTAGGACTATTGCAATGATGTGGAGTCTAATTTACTGGTTTATGGGGATGGGTGTTAAATGGACTGGTAATAATGATACTATGGATAAAAAACGGCACCTGCCAGTGATACTCCTATAGCATCCGTCCGCGTGGCAGGTGGTGACTCGCCAACTCACTAGATGGGCCCTCTCTAAACAGCCGCCCAAAGCAAACAAACTCTGCCATAAAGGCAGCCAGAGGGCAACACCGGTGCGAGTGGCTAGGGGTGTTGAGCGGTGCGGCACCGGTTTCGCCATCGCGGGCCTCGTGACAACGGAGGCCCGGAGCGGGTTTCCCCGTAGTTACGCCCTTGAGAATGACACTTCCACCCCCGAGCTAATAGCTCTTGCGGCTTCCCTCTGGCCGGCCGACCAAGGCAAGCCAGAGTTGAGAGTCCTGTGGGCACTCTTGGAAATCCACTCCGGCCAGTCAATAAAGGCAAGCCGGAGACGAGGCCCTGACCAACCCTCTGAAGCATTCGGGACCGCAGTGTCGCCACACACATTCAGCTCGCCACAAAGCTGCCCTGCGGTTGTAAGCTTTCTTTTCATCTTGTAATACATTTTTTGTTTATATTACACGATGAAGATGATGTTTGAAAGCTGTTACTCTGCCCTCTGAGATTGCGTTAGTCTCATGATGAGATAACGGCTGCCCCAGAGGGGTAAAATATTATTATTATTATTATTATGATTTATATTAAATAATACTAGAATATGCCCGCAACTACGCCCGCACCTTTTACTAATTTAACCGTTTCTTCCCGATCCCTTGGGAATTTCGGCAAATCTCTTCTTAGAATTCTCTTCCACCTTTACGGTCCCCATGGAACATACATACCAAATTTCACATTGTGGCTGTGCGTTGTTTGTCAGTCAGTCAATAACGCAAGAATTTAATACATACCGATTAGGGTGTCCCAAAAAAATCAAAGTGATATTTTTGTAATGCATACCCACTTATTTTGTGCGAGTGGTCTCAAAACACTTGTAAAAAAAATTCATGTAGGTACTTAGGATTACGCAGAAGGCAGCGATAGCCGAGTGGATATACCAACAGACTGCCATGCAGAGGGTATCAGGTTCGAATCCACGGCGCGCACCAATGACTTTTCGGAGTTATGTGCGTATTGAATTGAAAATTATCGCTTGGCCTGTGCCTCGGAGAGCACGTTAAGCCGTCGGTCCCGGTTGTCATGAAGATCTTTGACAGTCGTTACAGGGCGTCAGTACCTTCTAAATAAACTGACACTAGTCTAAACCATGGAATATCGCTATCCCTTCGGGTTGCGGAGTTCAGACAGGCAGTCGCTCCGTGGAAAAGCTAATATTCAGCCAAAAGAATTTCAGACAGACTAGAAAGCGGACCCCAGATTGAAACTGGGATAACGCTAAGAGAAAGAAGACTTAGGATTACGCTAACCCGTGCCGACTTGCATCGAAACATATCAGTAGGTACTTGCCTAGTATGGCGCGAGTGAACTTGCGCATAGTTTCAGTGTAATTGCTTGTTTGTTTTATTAGTTACCGCATTTTTTCGTGTTATCAACATGTCAGTGGAGATACAAAGTTGCAAAAAAGGGATTTTTTTTAATAGGAGACGAGACAAAACATCAAATCACTGTTTCCAAAGTTCCCTCTAGTGGACAAGTACCTACTGGCAGTTCTGTTGTATAATATTCGTGAGTGCATCATTTACTGATAAAAGGCACATATACCGTCTAACTCATTATCTGACTATCTTAAGAAACTAGTAAAAATTCACTTCACTATATGCTATGCTTGCTATGCTAGGTTTAAAAACACAAACAGAAAAATAAATAAGTTTTCTAGACAACTCACGAGCAACTACACCACACAGGCCGCAGAAAAAACTCCAAAAAGACCAGTTAGTTAAACAATGAACACGTAACAAACTAAACAAACAAAAACATAGAAACATCTTCCAACAGAACGCTCCAACTAGAAGTTCAGTGCATCCATTACATTCGAAAACTAACTGCAAAATAGTTAGTAGCTCAAAAACTATTTCGCTAATTCGCGGTGGACCAACAAGTCAGTGTAATTAAGAGATAGCCACGGCAAAGCGGACAGTAACTGAGTACGTTACGTTAGGCCGTCGCGCGTTGGCTCAGGCACATGAATTAGCCTCACTCGATGCGTGAAACTGGACGTTAACAGCGCACTGCGATATTAATGACAACTAGCCATTCATTAAACATGTCATCTCCGTTAACGAGATGCTTTGTGTACAAGAAAAACAAAGGGATGAATAGGTCAGAACAGATATGAATAACAGTTATCGATTTATGTTATTGTTCGTTTTTTAGATCTTTTGGGGCAATCTAGAAAGTAAATAAATAGGAAGATTTTCTACCGCAACAAAATATTTTTTTTTTGTCAATATGTTCTACACAATAAATAAATGAAACAGAGTGAGAAGAAGCTTGTGTTATTTTTGTTAAAAATACTAGTAGCATACGTAGACTATGAATATTAACAATTTACAGTCTGATGTTGCAGGACTATTATTATATAAGTCCGTACAAATCTTAACATGAAACATATGAATATAAAAGGTAAAATTTAAAATGAATGCCCCATATCTCACAAGAACTTACTCGTCGTCTGTATTGCCGAATGGTTAGGGAAGAATGTATGGACTATACAATTTTAAGCTTTGTTCTTTAACGCCATGTTGCCAAAATCGATCGATGAGTGTGTTAACTCATTCAACGTAGCATAATGCTAATTTTCAAATCTTATATGTCTACTGTATGTAAAAACAAAATTTTGAGATGAAATAAATAATTTCCTTCATTGATAGAAATTAAATGAGGGTAAATTTGGGACTTAGTTTAGTGTCATATTATTTATTTGTGTGTGTAATATTATTAAATTCTTGCTTTGGCCAATGTAGCTGTATGTATATAGCCCACAGTAATGATGATTAGATTTAAACAAATTTAAAAATTGAATAAACGTCGATGATCTCAAAAATAGGTTTCCATTCGTGTTTAATAAATTGTTTACATAGAAATCAACAGTCAGCGTGTATCAAAATGAAAAGAGAATAGTAAAATTAATACATCGATAATGGAATAACAGTTGCCTAAAAACGAATAGATAGCTGTCATTTCATTGTGAGCGTTTTTCAGCATCGATAGGTTGTTGACTTTAATTTTCTGTTTTCATGCAGCCATTCTTTTCATGCGATTCGGTAACTAAAATTATGATGAATTTTATTTGTTACATAATAAATGTTTATTTTACTATGCATACCTATAAATACTTATATATAAAAGCGTGATAATTCCCCACAAAAAGCTATAAAGACATAAAGACATATTTATTTCTGCATTTTGGTTGTTTACAACACTTATACATGTCAAAACCCTGTTCTAGATGAAGCCGGCTTTTCCTAGCTAAATGACTTCTTGAGAAGAAAGGCCGAAACAAACTCAGAGTCATTGCTTTTTTTGTCATTTCATCTCTTCGTTTATATTCTTTTGAAGTCCAGACATAATAGGTTTAGGTGCGAGTACAATGCCGGATATCATCTGACGCTTATAACTGACTCAGCCCGCTGAAGGCCCGCATTCAACAGCCATCGTACGGCTCAACCTTGATTGAGGGAGCCAGCACGACCTGAATCATTATGATCATATAATCCTCCACGCCATCAGTAGGTGTATGCATAAGCATGTCAGCCTAAGCCACCAGACAGGTTGCCACTAATAATAGTTGAAAAGTTTACTAATTCCCGCATTGTACTTGCTCCTTACTTTTTATCATAAGGTTGAGTACATGTTGTAAACAATAATATTAAAATAATAAAAATTATACAATAAAATGTCATCTAATTAAAATGTCACTAAATAAATAATAATAATAAATGTCAATTTGAAAATGTCAAAAAAAAAAGAAATTATAATTATATAAAATTATTAAATGTCACTTAAGTTATTGGAAATGTCAAACATACATAAAATAATTGAATGTCAATTTGGAAATGTCAAAAGCATCATACAATAATTACTATTAAAGTATATAAAAATAATCTGATGTCATTTTAGAATGTCAGAATATAAATAATAACAAAATAGATAAACTACAAATGTCAAATATTCATAATTTTATACTATTTACATGACATTTTAGCCTGCGTGTAAATTGGAAAAACTCAACCCCAGGCATTCTTGTCTTCTAAGTAATCTTTTACTGAGAAGTACGCTTTGGAACACAAACTCTGCTTAACAAATACTTTGAACTTATTTAATCTTAATGCCTGAATACTGCCTGGAATTTTGTTGTAGAAGCGTATACTTTGACACTTATACGAGTTACTGATTTTTTGCAGTCTAGTTAAAGGTAGCACAAGTTTATTTTTATTTCGTGTATTTATACTATGCATGTCGCTTATTTTCGAAAACATATTTCTATTTTTCCTAACGTATATCAAGTTTTCATAAATATATTGAGATGCGACAGTCATTATTTTAATTTCCTTAAATTTTTCCCTCAGAGAATGCCTTGATCCAAGACTGTAAATTGCACGAATAGCTCGCTTCTGCAGTACAAACACTGTTTGAATTTCAGCTGCATTGCCCCATAATAAAATGCCGTATGACATTATACTGTGAAAATAACTGAAATATACTATTCTGGCTGTATCTATATCAGCTAACTGACGAATCTTATAAACAGCGTACGCTGCAGAGCTAAGTCTATCCGACAACTTACTTATATGTGGGCCCCACTGTAACTTAGAATCTAAAGTAATGCCTAAGAAAACGGTGTTAACTATAAGATCCAAATCTTCTCCATTCATCCGTATATTGGTTTCAACTTGTTTTACGTTAGGTGTGGCAAATCTAATACATTTTGTTTTTCTTTCGTTTAAAAGTAAATTATTAGCACTAAACCAATTAACTACTTCAGAGAGAGCGTCATTTACATCGTCATTAGTTGATTGCTGTCGTCTTAGCTTAAATATAAGTGATGTATCATCAGCAAATAACACTATCTCTTCATTGTTTTTCATAATATGGCAGATCATTAATATATATAAGAAAAAGGAATGGACCAAGAATTGAACCTTGCGGCACTCCCATTGTGACCACTGAACCCATAGAACGTTTTCCATTAACATCTACTCTCTGTATCCTGTTACTTAAATACGAAATTAAAAGATATAAAGCAGTGTTCTTAACTCCATAGTGATGTAATTTCCTGATCAATGTTTCATGAAAAACACAATCAAATGCCTTAGATAAGTCGCAAAAAACTCCTAGAGCATCATGCGACTCCTCCCAAGCATCGAAAATACTATTTAAAAGCTCAACACCAGCATCGGTTGTTGAGCGACCCCTAGTAAAACCAAATTGTTTACTGTGAAGCAGTTTATTATTATTAAAATGAATTTGGAGCTGGTCTAGAATTAACTTTTCAAAAATTTTACTAAAAGTGGGTATCACAGATATTGGCCGATAATTAGTGGGGTCAGATGTGCTACCTGATTTAAATAATGGAATTATTTTACTAATTTTCATTAGATCAGGAAACACACCACAGTCAATGCATCTATTGAAAATTATTGCAAGTTCAGGTGCTACTGAATTGATTATGGATTTCGTAATCACAACAGAGTTACCCCAAAAATCACTTGTTTTCTTAAAATTAAGTGTATTAAAAGTTTTAGCAATATCTCTTTCGGTAATATGAGTAAAACTAAATCCATGGTACACATTTTGACATTTTGTTTTAATAGAAGTTCGGCATCATTAGGAGACGAGTTCAGGGACTTTCTAATTGAGACTGGAATGTCTGTAAAGAAATTTTCGAATGCTGTGGCAACCTCAAAATCTGATTTGAATACCTTGTTATCAAAGTGAAGAATGTAGTCCTTATTTTTATTCTTGACTCTTCCAGTCTCATTGTTAATAATGTCCCATGTTGCTTTTATTTTATTTTCACTATTTTTAATTTTAGATTTTAAATAAAGAGTCTTAGCTTCTCGACAAATCTTTTTGAATAATTTAGAATAATTACTTACATATTTACAAAATCGTTCATCATTTTTCTCAATAACTTTCTGTTCATATAACTCGTAAAGCCTATTTCTACTTTTATAAATTCCAGTGGTTGCCCATTCACTGAAGGTTGTAGTACCAACAACTGAGATCTTCTTAGGGATAAAGATAGAGTTGAAAATAGTACAGTATATGTTAAAGAAAGAATTGTACAACTCATTAGGATCTTCATTATAGCACAAATATGGTAGTGTGTCTGTGAGTCTATCTTTAAGTCCCTCGAGACGACGCAAAGTTTTTGGCACCACAGTCAATTCTTTACTACCTACTTTTTTAGACTGCGTAGCGAATGTTATTGATTGTCCACAATGATCAGATGTCAATTTGTTAATTATTTATTTGCTCATTAGTATTATATCTGTAAAGATATTATCTATACAAGTAGAGGTGGTAGAAGTTATCCTGGTGGGTTACAAAAATAAGCAATCTAGATTATATGATTTGAACATTTTTTTTATTTTTTGGCTATTCAAAGACTGTTCAAGTAAATTAATATTAAAATCACCACACACAACTACTGATTTATTATGTTGACATAGCTTCCGTAGTACATCATCCATGATAATTTCAAAATTATCATAAATGGAAGATGGTGGTCTATACACACTTAATACAACAAGTTGCTCCAACTCCACACAGGCTATTTGAACTGTCCGTTCAACAGAAAAATTCACAATGTCAATACGATTCTTAAATTTAAGTTCTTTATTAACTAAAATCAACGATCCACCATGTATTGCATTTTGTCTGCTGAACGAACTACCAACTAAGTGGTTATTGAAGTTGCACATGAACTGGTAATCTTTAAGCCAATGTTCTGTTAAACACAAAATGTCAATGTATTCACCGTTCATGAACAATTCAATTTCTAAATCTTTATTCAACATTCCTTGAATATTTTGATGAACTAGTTTTATAACTCGTGAATGCCCAGACTTATAATTATTTGAATTAGTCTTATTTGTACTTTCTGGTTTATTATTCATTAAAGTGTCTGATTTGCAAGAGGTACTCTCTATTGTCGTACTATTTAATTTAAATTAATTGACATGTCAAGTTGTGTAGCCAAAATATTGGCTGAATTATTATGAATGTCATTTAGTTGCTGTATAGGAGCAACAGGTTTATTAGCCAAATTCTTGGCTGAAATATTAATACAATATGCTAGCGAAGCTGCTAGCTGTCTTTTAAAAAAGAAATTCAGATAGCAAGTATCTTGCGTCAAATATAAACTTTTACTAACATAATTGTTAGAGTCAAATACATGGAATTGCTTATTGTTATAAGACCATGTACAAAGATTTGTATTAAGATTGTGTCTAATATTGTTTTCTTTCTGTGGCAATGATTTACTAAAGGGCATAATAATTTTATTAATAATTAAGTAAGCATAATAATTTTATTTAAATTTAATTCACTTAATTTACTGTAATAAAAATATAATAGTTTTTTATTTAAAGATCCTCTTTTACCAAGTAGAATCAGTAGAGTTGTATCCTGGGCAAAATTAGAACTGATAATTTTATCTAAAATGGCTATAGAACTTAACCCAGGCATACAGTAATTCATCACTAATCCGTCACTATATGTGTTTGCCAAAAACTGACCCATACCTTTTCCAATCTCGTCACTAAATATTATCACTTTATTTTTGTTTTCTAATTTAGTTTTGCTTTCTAGTATATTATTTTCTAATTTATTTAAAGTATGTTTAGTAATGCATTTAGATTTTTGTTTGTTTACAGAAGTACGAGTATTAAATAAAACAAGGTCACATGTTGACACTAAACAAGTTGGTGAGCGTTGGAGGTTGAACGGGATGTCATTGTTCAATTGTTGTGAACACTCATTACTATTTGATGAAACCAACTCATTCATTGCCAATATGTACTCTTTCATTTGTAATTCAGAGCTTTTATATTTATTTGTCATTGATACTAACTTTACCATAAAAAAAAAATGATGGATGAATTAAGGATGCGGGCGGCTCAAGACCGGTCTGTGTGGAGAACCTTGGGGGAGGCCTATGTCCAGCAGTGGACGTCGTTTGGCTGATATGATGATGATGATGATGATACTAATTTGTCACTAAGATTATTTAATTATACCTGCAAATTATTTATTTCTAATTTATGTTTCAAATTATGTTGGTGATATTTCTGTGAGTATTTTTCTAATTTTTCAAGAGCAAGTAATCTTTCTCTGTTGAGCTTAACATTTTTTATGAAAATCTTTTGCCTGTGAACTAATTTTTGGGTCTTTTTTATGAATTTATTTATATTGACATATTTCTTAATTCTATTCCTACTACCTCTAATCAATTTTATTGAATTATTTGATTCTTTGCACACTGAGAGACTATTTGGAAATGATGCTTTAGAATTATTTATGTCAGTAATCATGCATGGAGCATGAACCACCAGCTCATCGAAAAGACTTTGATTTGCCGAGGTAGTGATCTGTTCTTGGGTGAATTCTAGATGTCTTATTCTACTATTTGCCTCATGTAACTGTTTGTCTAGAAACTGAATACGGTCAAGTGCTAGTTCGTACTGTGAGCTACACTCGACAAACCCGTCCACAATGAGCTGGAGTCCATCCCGAGCACTCATGGCATCAGAGAATTGAGTATGTAGCTGAGCCATTTCACATTTTAAGTTCTTATTTTTTTCCTATCAGTTTGTTACACAACTCCTTAGAGGTCTTTAATTCACTTAAAGCTAGTTGGAGTTAAGACTCTTCCTGGCGAGCCAAAGCTTTACGATAATTTGTTGGCTGTAGGCTCTGCGCTCTCTGATGCGGTTCAGAGGTTTTGGGAAGTAGAAGAGCCCCCTCAAGCTGCCCGTTTGAATCCAGAACATGAGGAGTGCGAGCTGTTCTTCCAGAACAACACTGGTCGACTCCGTTCTGGTCGGATTATTACGAGGCTACCCTTCCTGTCAGTTCAGCCTCCGCTTGGTGAGTCACGACCTTTAGCCGAAAAGAGATTGTTGGCTATGGAGCGTCGCATGGGTCGTGATCCGGAGCTCAGACAGAAGTATATTGAGTTCATGAGAGAATATGAACAATTGGGACACATGTCCGTGTCAAATTTGGATTGGCTTTCGGTGGAGCATTACTTTCTCCCGCATCATGCGGTATTGAAGCCATCGACTGGCAAGCTGCGCACAGTGTTTGATGGTTTTGCGCAGACTTCTACAGGCGTATTCTTGAACCAGTGCTTGCATTCTGGTCCCAAGTTGGTCAAGGACCTTTGTGACGTCATCACCAGCTTCCGACGACATCAGGTTGTCTTTGTAGCCGATATAAAAATGATGTTCAGGCACACGATTATCCACCCTGATAACCGTCGCTTCCAGCTGGCACTTTGGAGAGAGAATCCTCGCGATCCTATAGTCGTCTACGAGCTCAATACCAATACGTACGGGTTAAGGTCGAGCCCCTACTTGGCAATACGTTCTCTTTGGGAGCTCGCAGACCGCGAAAGCTTACGTTTCCCACGAGCCTCCGCCATCTTGAAAAACGATATTTACGTGGATGACATTTGTTCAGGCGCCTCCACAGCGGACGAGGCGATCCTCCTGCGGGACGAATTGATAGGTATTTTGGCCTGCGCTGGTTATGAGTTGCGCAAATGGATTTCCAACTCACCAGTGCTTTTGGAAGGCTTGCCAGAGGATCATCAGCAAGATCTACATCTATTTGAGATTGTTGACAACCCCGCCATGATGGCTGTTCTCGGCGTCCAGTACAGACCAGTCCAAGACATCTTTACGTATAACGTAGACCTGAAATTGCCTTGTTCTTGGACTAAACGTCTCGTGTTGTCTACTGTCGCCAGAACCTTTGATCCAAACGGTTGGATCTGTCCAGTTTTATTTTGGGCAAAATGCTTCTTGCAGAAGCTTTGGACAGCAGGATTGACCTGGGACGTACCTCTACACGGTACTCTTGTTGGGGAATGACCTCTTTTGTATACTCACTTACTGCCGTCAACGAGATCTCCTTGCCTCGTCCCATCCTTCCTCCCGGGAAGTACAAGGCCACCCTTCACGGGTTTTGTGATGCCTCGGAACTTGGTCACGCGGCCGTGGTGTACTTGCGCACAGTTAGTGCCTCAGGTCAGGTGAGGGTTTTCCTGATCATGGCGAAGAGCAAGGTTGCACCCCTTCAGACATCTCTGACCATCCCAAAATTGGAGCTCTCGGGAGCAGCCCTACTTGTACGCTTATTGAACCACGTGTCTAGTACTTTGGGTGACGTGCATTTGTATTAATGGGACCTACGCCTGGATAGACAGTCAAATTGTTCTTTGTTGGTTAAAGTCTTCTGTCCACGCCTTGGAGGTATTTGTCGCTAATCGCGTTTCCCAAATACAAAAATCTGAAGTCAAGCTTGTTTGGAGACACGTGCCAGGTGAGCTCAACCCCGCTGATTGTGCCTCGCGCGGATGCTTGACGCCTAGTTTGATAGGCCATTCGCTGTGGTGGGGTCCGAAATGGTTGAGTCGACCAGAAATTGATTGGCCTCGAACGCCAGTTTTGAATACTTCCAATTTGCCGGGTCTACGAACACTCGCTCTTGAGAAGGTGGAATGCGCCTTCGACCTCGATTTTCTGTTGAATCGTTACAGCTCCCTCGACAAGTTGTTAGGTGTTACTGCTTGGATAAAGCGTTTCGTTTTTAACTTTAGGCACCCATAACAGAAACGACTGACACCGTTTCTCTCACCACAGGAGCGACAGGAGTCCCTCACCTTTTGGATTCGCTCTGTGCAATTGGCGCATTTTGAGAAGGAGATTGCTATCGTTAAGTCAGGGAGATCGAAGTTATCGGGAGCTGTATCTAAATTGAACCCCTTTTTGGACGAAACGGGTCTCTTGCGCGTTGGAGTCTCAAGAACGCCAACCTCCCTTACGGGGCACGTCACCCCCTTTTGTTACCCAAGGACGGTCATTTGGTACGCTTGTTGGTAACTGTTCGAGCTCCTACGGCGCTTCTGTAGATGTAGTTAGTTTAAGCACTGTTATGTTTTGTTATTAATTTGTGTCGGGCGCTTTGCCTACCTGATGTAAAAAATGCATATCATGATCACTCGCCATTAAACCATTGTACTGAACGGTTGATCTTTTAATCAGTCACCTCAAGTTCTAATACCTCAAGATGTGTCGAAATTGACCAGAAAAACCTACAGTCTACACAATGGTCCTTCGAGCCGGATAGTATAAATAACGACGATTATATGGAAAAAATTAGAATTTCAAGAACCTGCTATTTCCTAAGGAGTGTGAAGAGGAGTTAAAGACATTTATTAAGGAGTCAGGAGTTGGAAATAAAAGTCTAATTTATTACGTAAATCAATATTTATTAACCCAGCACCCTTAGCTAACGTAAAATCAGGTAAAAATCTTAGATTTATTAAAAACAGGTGACATTGTACAAGGTCAGTAACAAAGATTTTAAAATTTTTATATTTGCATATGTTTTAATCTACAAGTTTTATTTTTATACTAGAGGATGCCAGCAGCTACGCCTGCATTTTTTTTAAATTTACCCGTTTTGGCCGATCCCGTGGGAATTTCGGGAAATCCCTTCTTATTGCACCCCTACGGTCCCCAAGGAACATACATGCCAAATTTCAGCTTCCTGCGCCCAATCGTTTCGGCTGTAGCGTGTCTGTCAGTCAGTCAGTAACGCAAGGATTTTATATAATAAGATAAGTGTTAATAAGTACTTTTCATTGGGTATTGTATACAAATCTGGATTATTTAACAAGTGTTTAAGCATACAATACAGTGGCAAAAACTGTTGCATTAGTTAAATAGGTACCTAAGGTGTATTACAATTGAAACCAATACATTGTTTCTTTAAATTAACAATTAATTCGTACAAACATTTCCTTGTAGATTCTTATAATTTAAATTCATTATAATTTACTACCTTTACAATTTTTTTCATAACTTAGTAGGTCACAACATTGTAAATTTTCACATTGTTTAATCGAGTCAATCATCAATAATTTTAAATCAATTTATCAGTATATTAAGCTATATAAAACTTTATTTACATTATTGTTACAAATTAGTATCATTACTAGTTTATTAAAACCATCAATTGTAAAATTCCAGGTCGACGACACACCCACTTTTTCAAAATGACCGACATCAAAAATCTTAAAAAGAAGCGTAGCAGTTACAAGGGCAGACTGACCGTCTTTGGAAACTATTTAGAAACCCTAGATTTATCTAAATTAACCGCTTGTCAGGTAATGGAGCTACAGTTGCGTGTTGAAAGGTTGGAATCATTGTATGACGATTTTAGTGAGATTCAACTGCAGTTAGAATGCTTTGCAAATAATATCGATAGTGAAATCACTGAACGTACAACAATTGAGTCTAATTATTATTCACTATTAGCACAGGCAAAGAATATGTTAAATATGTTTTCAAAGTCCGAACAAGATGATTCTAAATCAGTTCACAGTTCTAAACGACAGTTAGTCAAATTACCCACTATTAAGTTACCTAAATTTACAGGATCATACAATAACTGGCTAGAGTTCCGTGACTTACACCAGTCTCATTCATTGCAATGATGATATTGATGAAATTAATAAATTCCACTACCTAAGGTCATCACTGGAAGGGGTGGCTGCTGTCGTGATACAGTCTATAGAATTCTCATCTCAGAACTATACAATGGCCTGGGAGCTACTGTGTGAGAGGTTCGACAACAAAGGTTTACTTATACAAAATCATATATCCTCATTATTCATTGTCGAACTTATCACAACGGAATCTTCAACAGCACTTAAACAATTAATTGACCAAGTTAATAAAAATATTCGAGCTTTATGTACATTAGGGGAACCTGTTCAAAGCTGGGACACATTATTAATTTATATTATTAGCCGTAAACTAAATTCAAAAACATTTCGAGAATGGGAGGAATGCAAAGGGCATTTTGATAAAAATAAATCTGTAACATTTGATCAGTTTATCGAATTCCAAAGGAACCGTACCGACTTGTTAGAAACATTAGAAGTTTCCCGCTTGCCACACACAAGGAAAGATAACACACATAGTAAGCACATTTCAAACTTTAAGACCGTGATTTCTACTCCGAATAACACTAACGAGTCTAACTCAAGCGCACATTGTCCTAAGTGTAACGGTTATCATAACCTTAATGTTTGTCCACAGTTTTTAGCATTAAGCGTAGCTAAACGTTCGGCACTATTACCGAAATACAAAGTGTGTTATATTTGTTTCCGACATGGTCACTATCCTAAGCAATGTAAGTGAACAGGGTGAAAAATCTGCAATCGCAAGCACCACACACTTATACATAATGTGGATGGCAAATGGGATGGCATACAAAAACGCGGCGTAAACAACACGATTAGTGCGAATGTGTCCGACGCGAACGCGAGCGAGGATGATTGTGTAATCGTAACTGACAACGATCCTATAACACTATCGGCTCGTGTACCTGCGCATATACCATGCGCGACTGACTCGGGTGACGTTTTATTAAGCACTGCATTAGTGAAATGCAGAGACATAAACAATATCGAACACAGTGCCCGCGCCCTTCTTGATTCGGAGAGTTCATCTTGCCTTATTACAGATAGGCTATTTAATCGATTAAATTTACCTTACCAGAAGATTAATAAGTCAATACTTGGAATTAATAATTCGTCGTCACCCATAAATAAAATGTGTAGTGTACGTATAGAATCTTTGTGTGAGAATTACTTTAATGACTTAGTTTGTTTTGTATTGCCTAGAATAACTAATAATGTGCCGTGTAGGCAGGTACAACTAGATGTACCGATGAATATTCGTTTAGCCGATCCTTATTTCCATAAACCGGCTTCCATTGATTTAATTATTGGAGTTGATGTATTTTAGAACCTGTCAGGGTCCGGTAGAATTATGTTAGGGGACAATAAACCCATACTGTGTGAAACTAAGCTTGGTTGGATAGTCAGTGGCCCAATAAACGTCGGCTATAATAATTGTATAGGTACACAATCGTCACCTATGTATTGAAACTTCAACCAACATAGTTCCACACAGTTTAATAACTTAGATGACACCCAAAACCAATTAACGCGTTTTAGGCACCTCAAACGAGTGTGCCATAAGTCATCTAGTTGTTCATTAGGAAAGAAACAGTGCGAAGAACAAATTGTAAATAATACATCACGACTAGCTGATGAGCGTTCACGTGTTAGGATTCCTTTAAAGGAATCATTTGAGAATTTAGGTGATTCAGTTACGTGTATTAAACGTTGTTTTCATAAACGAAGAAACAAGAAACACGTTTATGATCACCATCATCAGACTAGTCTCAAATTTTATAAGCAGTGCGATACACTAGATAACAGTTTAGGTTTTTTTCAAACCAATGAACTTCGCTTTCCATGAAATGTTGATGTAACTAATAGGAACTACAAAGCGTAGGTATGCTTGCAGCTATCACACGCATCCTTGATTGCCTAGGTTTTAGATTTTTATTACTTACATATCATTTCAATTAAATATAATTCGTATAGAAAATGGGACGATCAATTGACTACAGATGACAGCTCAACGTGGTTAAGTATTTTACACACTTTACCAGTTATTTATTACATTGGTATTGTTCGTTTCGTAGTTTGTGATTACTATAAAAAATTCAATTACATGAATTCACCTTCTAGCCTACCTAGCCTTCGTAAATGACTTTCTTAACTGAACCTGTAGTTATCCTTAGTTGGTTAAAAATACTCCAAATTAAATTAAATGGATTTGTAGATACGCAATCGTGTTGCTGAATTGACGAGTTCATGTACAGCACGTAGATCCACACGACCAATAACAATCCTGTTGACTTGATTACGCGAGGAGTAGACTCATCTTCATCATTGCAGGTCTTGGATTCGTGGTGGTCTGATCCATCCCTGTTGCACAAGGATGCAAATACATGGCCTTACGTATCAGGCAACCCTGAGATGATATTTCCTGAAATAAAAGCTATCTTAAGATTGCGTGGCGGTGAAAGGGTTAATTTCACCGCCACGGTCGTCTATGGAAGACAAACCAAAACGTGCCCACGACGCTTTCGACGTCTATGCAAGACAAAAATACCACTTTCTACAAAATAAAATAAACACAAAAAGAAAGACATTTGTAGTATTTTTTTTCTATTATCATTCCTTAGACATATTTACTACATTATTACACAAAGATACATAACAATTAGCCATTCCATAATGTAAAAAAGCACGACGTAAGAACACCATGCTAAATGTGCAATTTGGCTTGCACATACACGCCACGGTCGTCATGAGACGACAGGTAGTGATGTGTAAGGAAAACAATTACGATAAAAGGTTTATGAAATAATTTTGAAAAAAGTTATATTCTGCCTACTAAATGATGAAAATTGTATCTCGTGTGCTACATTTTATATCGGATAAAAATATTAAGCACAATGTATAATAAAACTAAATATTTATTGACAAACTTATGACTAAATAATTGCAAATCGATAAATTTATGGCAACTCTCGCGCATCCTTAAAGTTGAATCCCTTTACATACTCTGTGTGCCACTGTCGTGATTAGACGACACGCTGTGACGTCAACAGCGCTGGCCGGACACTGAGTGAAGTGCAATATAATATAACGTAAAAAATAATAGGTTACCAAAATAATAAAGCCGATTGTAGTGTTAATTATTAGTTCTGTGAGAAACATCAAACCGCTTCCGTACCGAAGTATGAAGCGGTTTGACGTTTTAGCATCCGATTCGACTCGGAAATCTATCGAATGGCTGTGAATAAGGGTGCTTGAACGACTCTCATACAGCATACTGCCTCTTTCGTTGTTCAGCCATGCATGCTATACATATATTATATAATATGTACATTATGCAACTCAGGGGTTGACACATTTATTAAAAACATAATTGCACAAATCGTGAAAGTTTATCAACATTATTTTAAAGCGTACGAGATATTTGTGCAAAATGGTGAATGTAGGTATCGGTTTTTCTAGCAATAAACTATTAACGCTAATTAATTTCAACACGTAATTATAATTAAGTAATTACTAAACTAACTTCGTTACTCTAGTAATCTAATAATCACGTAATTTATATATTATTATACTAGGTTAAATATGATGCTAAAGCCATGTATTCACTAGGGGACAAAGTCGCTCGACTTATCGCGAACAGTCGCAGGACATTTACGTGCGACTGTCCCGCAACAATGTCGACCAACATTTCGCTCGTCCACATACCGACATTGTGATCAAGATGTCGCCTAAGTGTTAACACAGTTTCGTTGGTAGTGTGGACCAACGAAGTGTGCTATAATCGCGGTTAGTCGCGGAACAAATAGCAACACACGTCCTCACAAGTCAAATGCCGTCGGGAACTGTCGAGGGACATGAAGTCGCGCAAGGTCGACGCTATCGGAGCGTCGACAAGCGACTTGTTCCCCGACACGTAGATGTCGCCTGCGATGTCGGGCGATGTCCCCCGCGACGTCGCTCAACACGTAGAATTCGTGTCGGGCGACAAGGTCGCGGGACAAATGTCCCCTAATGAATACGAGGCTTAATAATAACGTTAAATATCTAACACTGGTACATCTCTAATCCAAAGGCGGCAAAGCTTGGAAGCGCACTGCTCGCCACGCCAGTGTCGTCTATAGACGACCGTGGATGACGTCCCAAACGAAATTAGTGCTGTGACTTTTTTATTTAATTACTTATTTATTATAAAATCTGCTCTTGTCTAACGCTGTAGTTTCTGGGCATTGATTAATAATTTGGAAAAAAGGATAAAACATGAGTGTAAATAAATACATTCAGGGCTAAAATTATAAGTTATTTTTATTCGTAAATCATGCACAAGTATTAATCATTCCTACTATCGATGTTTTATTGCTATGTATTTTTGCCCGTCACTATTTTTTTGTAGGTATTAAAGAAGGGATTTGTGGCGTGGCGTAGGGAACACAGCTTTTCGTTATTGACGTGGCGGTGAAAGGGTTAACTAGTCATGCTGTGAATCACATCATCACATTACTTCAGATAGCAGGATAATCAATATCAAGCGATATTCAAACATTTTAAGATTATAACATACCTTTTGCCATGTATTCCGCTTGATTGATAAATGTAGATAGCGTTCAGTAGGCGTTAATCACTTTTCTAATACAGAACTGCAAAGAGCTGTAAACGTAATTATTGTACAGTTATAAATGGAATATTTCCCTGAGTATCAATTACTGCTACAAAATAAGAATTTACAATTTAAAAACAGAATGTCAGAGTTATGAATTTATGATAAAACTATGTGGGTAGGAGGTAGACTGCATCCCCCCCGTGGGAGGCTTAGTAACCGTGGATTTGATTTTCTCCCACGGTGAAGCTAAGCGGGATCCCTGGAGGGGACGCTCCACGTGGGCTTGCGTGAGGCCTGCGTAGGATGCGTCCATAGGTGCGGGTGCGGGGAACAGTCCTGTCTGTCCCTCGCAGTCGGGTGCGGTCGCGGGAGGAGAGGCGTGTCGGTGTTGCGTTGCCGCGCGCCCTATCTCCCGCGACCAAATGGGGGCGCACCATCGTTGCGTCGCGGTGGGGCCGCAGAGGAGGAGGAGATGCGGTGTTGCGTTGCCGTCCGCCCTATCCTCTGCGGCCGCTGGGTGTTTTAGCGGCGGAGCCCAACACCTTCATCCGCCGCCAAGGGGGTTTCGTTCGGGGCCCGCCTGACCATCTGGCGGGCCAATACCAGTCGGGGGGTAGCGAGGAATGCTTAGGTGAAACCCTACCCTCCGACACATGGGTACATGATGAGCACTGGTTGGTTTTTAGTCAGTAAGAGTCTGACAGTCCCCTTCGTCCTTCCCCCCCCCAGGGCGAAGGGACTCCATGAGGATTTTCCAACCCGACACAAAAAAAAAATGGAGGTAGACTGCATCATTCATCATCATTTTATAGAAAACGCATCCCATAAATATACAACCCACTCATCACTTTATTAAGCTTATTTCGTCAAGGTCGTGGATGTAGACTGGTGAAAGTCTACATCGTTATTTTTGTTTGTTTCACGACCAAAGCCATTCATTTAACATTAGTGGGTCATTTGACTAGCGCAAATTATTTGCAGGCGTTATATAAATTTATGTCTAGGTGAGGAAAGCCTCTTGATATTTATTCTAATAATGGAACCGTATTAGTTAGTAGGTGTTTACCATTAGTTATCAGCTTTTCAAGCGTAATTGCGGCTCCATTAATGAAAAGCGCAGCTTGTGACAGAATAGATTTCCATTTTATAACCTTCTTATGCTCCTCATTTTGGTGGTCTTTGGGAAGCTGGTGTCAAGTTGACTATTTAGTTAGAGCGTTGGGCAATTGTTATCTAACTTACTAGGAACTAAGTTCGACAATTGTTCAAATTGAACGATTATTATATTCTTAGCCACTGACTCCCTGTCTTCAAACCTAGAGGATTTGCTTTCGCGTGCCCGGTTCAGGTCGCTTTTCACCGGAAAGACTGTTAAGGATGTTCGCGACTGTTCCACCAACATGCTGGCTAGACACAAGCGCATTCAAAAGCTGACGCACCATTTGTGAACCAGATTGAGCAAAGAATCCGCGTCTGAGTTGAATCATCGCGTGAGATGGCACTGCTCCCCAGATACTGTGAGGCGCATCACCCTCGTCATAATCAGGGATGACAACCTGCCGCCACTAAAATGGAGATTTACTAGAATCATGGCTCACCCCGGCACGGATGGAGTGGTCTGGATGGCTGATATCTGGACTTCCGGTGGTATCATATGAAGTACATGCAAGATATGTCCACTACTTGAAGATAATTCCTGTTGAAGGCAAGCCTTCAACGGCCGGGGGCATGTTCGAGCTCCTACGGCTCTTCTGTAGATGTAGTTAGTTTAAGCTCTGTTATGTTTTGTTATTAATTTGTGTCGGGCGCTTTGCCTACCTGATGTAAAAAATGCATATCATGATCACTCGCCATTGTACTGAACGGTTAATCTTTTAATCAGTCACCTCAAGTTCTAATACCTCAAGATGTGTCGAAATTGACCAGGAAAACCTACAGTCCACTACAGTAACTGACCGTCACCTTAAAAATTCGCATGCTGGTTGTAATGCCCTGTTGGCTATTTTGCAACGCGAGTTTTGGATTTTGTCTGCCCGAAGAATTATTCGGAGTGTAGTCTTTCGCTGCATCCCTTGCAATAAGCTCAAGGCTTCTACCATGCAGCCCTTGATGGGAGACTTACCAGCAGATCGCGTATCTGGGAGCAGGACGTTTGACGGTGTTGGTACGGACTTCGCTGGTCCCATTTTGGTGAAAACGTCGACACTTCGAAACAGCAAGACTGTCAAGGCCTTCTTGTGTGTTTTTGTTTGTCTTTCCACAAAGGCCGTACATTTGGAACTGGTCTCCTCGCTTACGACCGAGGCGTTTGTAGCCACATTTGACAGATTTGTATCCCGCAGAGGGCTGCCTTCCTTGATCCGTTCTGACTGCGGCACTAACTTCAAGGGCACCTATAATTATTTAAATGATGTTGTTAATTTCCTTGAAACCAGCAAGGCTGATATAGGCAATAGGCTTGCCCGACGTGGGATAAATTGGTTGTTTTCCCCACCAAATTGTCCACACTGGGGTGGTATTTTTGAGGCCGCTGTAAAATCGGCCAAAACACACTTGCGCAGGACTATCGGTGAATCTGTCCTTACATTTGAGGAACTTGCAACTGTGTTTTGTAAGATTGTGGCCGTTTTGAACTCTAGGCCATTGTGCCCGATCTCCTCAGATTTGAATGATTTGGAAGCCCTTACGACGGGCCATTTTTTGATTGGTCGCCCACTTGTCGCATTGCCTGAGTACCCCTATATTGACACGAGACCTGGTCGTCTCTCGCGTTTTGAATTGGTACGCCAGATTACACAGAGCTTTTGGAAACGCTGGAATTTGGAATATTTGCACATACTCCAGCAACGCGTTAAGTGGACCGACAAGACCGATTCACCCAAGATTGGGGACCTCATTTTGATCAAGGAGGCTAACCTTCCGCCACTCAGATGGCGCAGGGGGCGCATTCTTCGTTTGGTAACTGGGGCTGATGGAGTTCCCCGATTTGCTGAGGTCTTGGTGGACGGTTCGATTCTGAGGAGAGCGGTTGCAACATTATCACGTCTACCAACCGATTAGCGGACCGATAGGCCGGTCCGGAGCGGGTGGATGTTTGAAATAGAAATAGTTTTATGATAAGCTAAATCGATAATATCGGTTTAGTAACGTTTTGTTTAGTCTATTGTAAATTTTGACTATGGTCACACTATGAACTGTCATTCATTCACTTTCTTGCGCTCACGCAGTTGGTATTCTTGCATTTTGAATTTAATTATATTGATCACCTTTTGGAAAGCACATCCTGGTAGCTTCGCGAATCGTTTTGTGATAAAAGATAAACTTGTAAAATTGAACATTGCAAAAATTGTGTGAATCCGGTGTCGACGTCCACGTACCATCGTGCCTTGAAGACGTTGCGTTTGCAGCCAAATCGCTAAGTATTTAGATAATTCACCAGCCAAATTGGCCAATTTTAGATCTGTGTGTGTTTCTAACTTAGCTCCAAGTTCCGAATGTTCTAAATGCATCATCCGCATAAGTAAATCGAATTAATGTGGACCGACCAGTTAAACTATGGAAGTCGTTAAACGAATTTCGTGAAAATCGTAACAAACTGGAGCAACGAGGAGTATTTCCTAGAACTTTGTTTTCTTCTAACGGAAGTAATTGATTTTAATTCCACTGGCAGTACGTTGAAACGCAACCGAGCGTTAATGAAAAATAATTTTCTCATCTGAAGTTGCGAGCAAAAGAGTGGAGTGAACTGTGCTCCGGCTAGGCGTGTTGTGGGGTGATGCGAACTAGCTTACGGAAATATCATCCATTAGACATTCTCTTTTACTATAGGAGTATAATAGACTTATAAATAAGCATTTCCTCATTAATTACGTAGTTACTTATATCACGATGCACCAGCGCTTTCTTGTATCTTCTACGAAAAAATAGAGAGTATGTTACTGTCCTGTAATGTTAAATTTATTTGTTACAGAATATTTTATAATACACATAACTCGTTTTAATTTAAAATTTATCTGGCAGATAAGGCCTATCCAGAGGTGCTAATGCTAGCTCTAAATGTTAATTAATAACGTCAGCACCACTGATGAGCACGTGCCTCTTCTCACTTTTGGGAAGGTTTAGGCCATGGTCTACCACATAGGCTAAGTGAAGTTGCTAGAAATCACATATATTTCGGAAATGTTGTGGAGAACTCTAAGGTATGCAGGTTTCACGATTTTTATATTCAGCGTTTAGCAAGCGATAATTAACTATTTATTTTCACGTAACTTCGTAAAGTCATCTATGGTCTCGTCGGGAATGAACCATAATCTCATTGCATAGCAGTCTGTTAGTCGCTCTACAAGTCTATCGTTGCCTTTTTTATTATAAACGTTACATACTTTATAATAATGTCATCTTGTTCAAAGAATGAGCATTATGAACTTATTTCTGTACTAAGGTTTTTTAAAGTTCAGTAGCAAACTACAAGTAATCAAATTACACTTTCATGTATAAATGTCTTGCCTTGCCGATATTTTGTAGGGTTATAGAATCTTCCAAGAACGTTTAGTGTTTGCTTTAACTCTTTACCTATTTGGAGATATTATTGGTTGTAAAATACTTAGCATTATATATCAATCATAATCTGGCACCCCTTTACAAAGTGAACCACAGTATTTGAGAGGTTATAAACTATTCTAAACAGTGGTTTATCTAATGAATAATGAAGTCGCTAGGAAAACTAAATAGATACAGTTTTATTTTGTTTGTATATATGTTATGCTAAATATTTGTTAGATCTTGTCAAAATAAAAACACTTAAACAAAAAAAAATGTTTAACAGATAAACAAGTAGCGAGTAACTCAAGTTTGTTTTCGCTGACGATAAAATTATTGTTTAACTCGTACCTCACGCTTAAAGGCACTTCGGAATGTTGTATGTGGTCAAAACAACATAGGGTGTCAGCGTACGCTCGGCGTTCACTTTGTAGTACACAATGTGAACGTCGGGCGCACGCCCAACCGACGCTGAGCGTACGCTCGAGGAACGCTCATGATCAATGTGAGGGAGGCCTTATAGTTCTATTGAATTCAGTTAATGATGCGAGATTCAAAGATATCTTTAATATTTTTAATAATTCTTCAGAAGAGTTTTTGTACATAGACTTAGCTTTTTAATAACTGAATTTTAAACCTTTTATATACTCTCAATTCTCAATCTTTGATCCTTTGACCAAATGAATGTGTTGGTGGTAAAGTTTGTCATCTATGTTTCACCGCGGCGCCGCGGCGGTCGAAAGGTTTAATTGAATCTGAAGTTTATATGGACAATAATTTTAAAGCCTCAGCGCCTTACAACATTGAATAATGCCAAAGTAAGAGTCTCTTTGTCTGTTGTGTATTTATTCTCAATGCTGATTCTACTAAACAGATATAACAATCACAGGACCTCAGCATTTTATTACAGTAAACATCAAATACTTGGCTTGAACGATGTGGTTTACACTGTTGTACGCAGCATATAAATAAAGAAAGCTTATAAAACACCTAAATAAATAGCAAGCGTTGTGACTGACGATATTATAAATTTGTTAAATTTGTTCAGATAACATTGTGGGTGATATTAAAAGCACCTCTGTTCGCCCCCAAGCGGATTTTGTGTCCCTAGTGTGAAAGTAATGTGTGGCGACAATTTTGCTTTATATCTCAGGTAAACTAACTATAAGATTATAAATTTTCATTCACCGCAACTCTGTGGGTGTAAGCCATTGACTGCGGTACGTACTAATGTGCTAAATTCGCAATAAGTTTAGCCTTTAATGTACCGTGCTTAATCCCCGTTCTACACTTGCATAACTATAAACGTCATAACTTATTTTAAGCCCGGCTTTATTTCAAACGCCGTTTAAAAGCCTGTATGTACTAAAATGTATAAATTTTGATAAAATGTTCGCATGAGAGCCTTTACAATTTATTTGTTGAAGGGCTCGCGTGTAGTTATGTAAAGAAAATATAAATAAAACGGAGCAGTGGTTTCTGAAAGGCTAGGGTATAGGTTCGCTCGAGTGATCAAAACTGCGAGATCTGTCAAACACAGATTACTTTGGAAAGGAGTCGGACAGGCGGGCAATATCCGTTACTAACCGCGAAATACGATCATAATACGTGAACACGTGAGGGCCCTCTCAACTCGAAATATGAAACGCTTAAACCCTTCTCGTAACGTAGTTCGCCACGTACTAGTTTGCTTAAAGATCCCTATAAAGATAGATAAAGTGACAGACATTCACAGATACAGAAGTTAAAGACTGATAAAAAGCTAAAAGTTTTTTAATAAAAGTTCGTTGAGGAAATGCCTGTGAAATGTTCGAGATTCTTGTGCTGATTGTTTTATGGTTATGGCTTGAAAACGAGATATGCTCTCAAATAACACTTTGGAATTGTAAATGCATCTTTTTGAATTGAACATCCTCATCCTTAGTAAATTGAAAACTTTTTAAAACTTATTTTATTTATTTGAGTCATGCTTTAGTTGCTTTGCTTTGCTTGCGTTTGCTCTGGCAAACAAAATATCCCGATAAGCGGCAATAGGCTCGCCACCTATTACGTGGGATCAAAACACTGGCGAAAGGTGGGCGTTTGATATGCCTCTGCCTACCCCTTCGGGGAAACAGGCGTGAGTCTATGTATGTATGATGTAGTAGTAGTACTTTAGTTGACCAATGTGAAAATAACAACTTAGCGTGGACGAACATAATACATATATGTATTATACAAGTATTTGCCAATACAGAATATTTTTACAACAATAAATTACTATATTGCTACTAGAAAAACTGAAAGCCTCCGTTTTATTACTACTCCACTTGTATTCAATATGAAAACAATAAAGAAACATTTCATCTCTTAATGTAAAACAAGTCAATGTTTGCTCCGATTTTATTATAAAAGAAAAAAACACTAGGAGTTGCTTGTCGGAGTTGTCACATCAAGACAAAATTAAATGAAATAAGCTTCGCATTTTCAATAGCGATGTTCTTGTCTGCAGTCATTGTCAGCTATTCTCATGCCTTGTTTGGCGTGTAATTGAATAAGACGATTGCTATTACCAGTCTCGAGGAAAAGAATTTAATAACATGCGATATAAACTTGGCCCCGAATATATCGCGCTGTACCATTTAAACGACACATCTCAGCACGAGGACTCGCCTGCCGAACACCGTATTTCCCGACACATTCAATAGTTTTTTTATTTAAATAGAATTCCAATAATTTTAACGCTTACTGTTCACTGCGCCGACAGAGGGCGAATGAATGTGAATGGCGAACATGGAAGATATGCGTGACCAGCACTGAACAATTCTAAAAATAAAAGCGTTCGTTAAAACGAATTATTTTTAAAGCCGATAAAGGAAATATGCAATCAAATTGAAATAATTCTAATATACGTCCCATAACATGAGTATTTCTGTTCAATGTATTGAGTTGGTATTCTATTTGGTAAGCGCCTTTATTCGTGGGCCGATGGTTTAAACGCCTTAAACGCCCCATAAATCGTCTAATATTACACTTTTACTGTCACATGTTCAGATGTGCCCAAAATTTCCATTATGACATGTATTGTTTGTGTATAGTTATAAGTATGAATGTGAATGTATTCTTTTAGACCGCGGTTTTTTAACGAAAATTAATAAATGGTAAACAAACAAAACAATGTAATGAAAAGCATAATTAAACAACTAAAAAACCAGAGGCGGAATACGCTTAAGCTGACCGGTCAAGTGGGAGTTCAACCGCCACATAAGGTTCCGTATCGTTGGCTTTCATGACCAGTGCGTACGTAAAATATTTTTTTCATGCATCCACTGAACTCATAGACCGCATAACGAAATCACGTATTGATATGATACTGTGATCTTGTAAAAAAAAACTTCATAGTTGGTACACCCCAGGGAATTTCAGTAGAAAACTATTCACTTGAGTATACCACTTAGACTCAGTAAATCAAATATTTATATAAACAACATCTTACAATGTAATTTGGCTATATTATACAGACAGACACGTTTTATTTTCGTTGTAGGAGTCGCGAGCATTAAAGTTATTTGATTATAATTTTATTCTCTCATATTTTCTCCTTTTTACGATCCTGTTAATTATTTTGTAATGTTAAGTTTGTATATATTATATGAGGACTATAAAGAGTATGACGAATGACTTTGGTATTTACTTATTTATTTATTTATTTATTCACTAGGCACAACAATACATAACAAACAAATCATAACTTAGAAATAGGTACTATATAAGTGAAAGTATACATGTCAATTTGTTATCAAATTAAAGTCGTGCACATTATTTGCAGAATAATTTAATTAAAGACAGGCAAAGAAAGGTGTAGAATTATTGAAATATGCTAGGTCGACAGAACATTTACAAAAAAAAATAATTAAAAAAAATATTATGAGTAATAAATTAAATCATTAAATTATAAGTATTTAAAATAATAATAATTAAAAAGAAAAAACTTATAGCTAACGTTAGAATAAAATGAGGTCAATATAACATAATCGATATAACTTATGTTATATCGATTATGTTATATTCAGTAGGGCAATCATTAAAATTCAAATCAGTCAACAAATAAAATTAAATACATCTACACATTATAAACAAATTAAATTAAATACAAATTAACAAATTTAATGCAAATTAAATTAAATTAAATGAAAATCAGGGGATAGCCAGGATCTGCTTACATTTACTCAAATATTTATTGTATGTCTGATAAAATAAGTCTAGGTCTTTGATGTGGTTGTTGAACTCTCTGCACTTTCTCAATATAGGACCATGATATGTTACGTTATTGTAAGTCAGAGGCAAAGAAAAAAGATTTTGTTTTCGTTTACTACCACCCACTTTAAGAGAGAGATGGCTCAACAATTCACTAGCTTCCCATATAGAATTGACGATCTTATACAATGTAGAGTAATCTTGTATTTTACGTCTGTTCTCTAGTGTCTCCATTTTAAAATATTGGAGTCGAGACTCATATGATGGTAATTTCCGGCGCAAACCAAGTTTAGAGTTTAAGTGACGAAGAAAGCGTCACTGTATGACCTCTATTCTATCTATGTGTATGCGGTAGAAGGGAGACCAAATCAGTGAGGCGTATTCCGTTATACTTCTAACTAGTGCTTTATACAGCAGTAATATGCTTTCTGGTTTTCTAAATGGTTTTATGATTATTTGCATGAATCCCATGGTTTTATTGGCTTTGTTTACCACGATGTCATAATGCGTACAGAATGTAAGCTTGGAGTCGAACCATACTCCAGGGTCCTTGACGACGTTCTGGCGTGTTAGCACTTCCTTATCAACTGTGTATGGGTGACATAAAGGTGACTTACTTTTCGTAAATGAGATCAGGTGACATTTGGCCGCGTTAAGAAACATATGATTGTCAACACGCCACTGGTGTACGCAATCTATATCATTTTGCAGCAGAATGCAATCTTCCAGGGATCTTATTTTGTGGAATATTTTTAGGTCATCAGCATAAACAAGACAATGACATTTTATAGAGTCTACCAGATCATCAATAAATATTATAAATAAAAAGGGCCCTAAATTTGAGCCTTGTGAAATACCGGACTTAGCAATAAAGGAGCAGGAGTCGAAGCCGTATACCTTTACGATTTGTGAGTGGTTCGACAGATAGGACGCAAGCCAACGTAGCAGTGAACCGTGAATTCCTAGGTGTTGTGCTTTTCGGCAAAGTATATTATGGCTGACTTTATCAAAAGCCTTGGAAAAGTCAGTGTACAACGAATCCACCTGCATACGCTCGTTAAGCGAGCGCGTTATATAATGGACATATGTTAGTAAGTTAGAGGAGGTAGAGCGGCCAGGCAAAAAGCCATGTTGTCTGGGATTTATTATAGGTTTTAAGAAGCTGCTTACGTGTTTATAGACTAGACTTTCATTTTTAATAAAATTATTTCTCTTTAATGATTTATTTCGCAGTAGCGATCTCAGCTCCAGCAAATTAATTTAGAAGGAGGTGTTGAGATTTTATTTCTGTCAAGAAAGTTTCTGTTAAGAAAGGGGCCGTGCTACGACCCTTCTTTGCCGATTATTCTGCAAAATCCTCACTGCCACAAGGCCTTTGCCTCTGTTTTAACTCGTATATTTACGACATCTTCTCTTCTTAAATGTGATATTTTTTTATTGATATAGGTTTTCTACCTCTCATTCAGAGTGTTAGTCAATAAAGGCTGTTATTGGCGTCATTATTGTCATGAGACTACTACTATGAAACTAAGACTTTTCGCCTTAGAACCCGGCGTTGCCACTCACTAGTCAGTAACTAGTACCTAATCACATTTGACAGAAATAAACTTTTGCACAAAGCGGCTGCCACCTGTCCACTGCCACAGTCTAAGGCAACCTAAGGGGATAGCGATACTCCATTTCTTAGACCAGTGCAAGCTTTATTCAGGGGTACTTACTCCCCATAACGACTGACAATGATCTTCTTGACAGCCGGGCTGGCAGCTTGACATTGTCTCACGAGCACGAGCGATATTTAACTATTTATTACGCATAGAATTTTGAAATGCGCGCCGTGTATTCGAAGCCGATATCCGCTGCATGGCAGTCGGTTCGAAACCCAATCGACTATCGTTGCTTTTCCTGGCTTAATATTTGTAGCTGCTTAAATGATACCCTTTCGTCAAGATACTTAATTGACATCGTATGTAGCATATATATACCACCTTATCTTAATTCAGTCAGAATAATTATCTGCTTAGACGAGTCTTTTGAATATTTATTGTTACAGTGTGACTAATTTAAAACCTAACGAAATATTTAAAATAATTCTTATGTAGAAAAGTGAATAAATCGACATAACAATATATATGAGTTTACTATATCATACACTGTTATCATACAAAAGACGTCAACCAAGTTAATATTGCTTTTATGGAATTAAAAAAATATTCTGTCGTAGTAATGTCACCTTAAAACAAAAAGTCTGTAGGCTAAGGACTGCCACTTTGCCGCTGCTCAAACCATTATCGAAAAGGAACAACATACATCACTAATATCACTAAAATAATTTCCAATTCTATAGAGGACTAAAATCCAATAAATTACATCGTAAGTATTTTCGATACAGTTAGGGAATAGCACATTTTCTGTAAACGTTTTTATATAGAACAGGAGTGTGTTGGGTCAAATGGAACGGGCAATAAATCTGTTAAAGTGACAGTGTAGGAGTGATAACACGCGATCGGCCGCGTGTGTATTTCATAATGGGTCGACACCTGCCGTTGAAACCGCAAAAATGTATCTACCGATGGCTATTCCGATCGCACCGAATATTCACTCACATTCAATTAGCGAACGTTATTTAAATTCAGCTTTTTTATAGAATAGGTTACGTCTATTCTGGTTTCCAATTTAGTCATTTTCAAATTTAAAAAGTTTCTTCTATAGAGCCAAGTAGATTATTTAACATCGCAGTGAATTTTTACTACCTCCTACCTATCTGTGTATAACTTTTATATTTTGTAGCGAACTTATCTGAGGCTACTTTTTGCTGCTAAACTTTCCTAGTTTTTATTCGCCACTGGTGTTGTTAACTCATATAAATCATTTAATTTTCAGACTTAATATCACTATAATTTATATTCATGAGCTACTTTGTAAGCATTGTAGCGGTAGCTACATACTACTGAGGCCATCTAGCGAGCGACGACGAAAGTCTCAACAACAATCCGGCGACATCTATCGGACACAATGCGATGGAAAAACCAAGTGCTGAATCGCACATGCAGAGTTCGCGCGCCGAGTTGTATATATACAACATCTCAAATACATCCGTAGGACTGACAGCCCACCAGGCACGATCACCCAGTCTGGTTAGAGGATCCTCCCTCTAGTTGGAGGAACACCACACCTTTATCCTCCACACCACACATTTATATTCATGAGCTACTTTGTAAGCATATTTAATTAAAGATTTTTCTCCTTTATTGAAGAACGTGATATCGTCACAAGTATCATTTCACACTCCTAGACGTTATTTTAATCACATTCTCTCAAGGGAACTCTTCAATAACACTTATTTTAAAATACTCCGTATGCTAGAAGCCGAATAGGCTAATCCGAATGCAGAGCGTTCCCGACCATTCCGGCTCAAAAGTAACTGTGTCTACGTCCTTATGTTAACACACGTTCCCCAATAGCACCCTCTCCTATATTTACCTTTTAGCTTTACAGACCGTTCCTATAAAATCCTAAAAAATACAAAACACTCGGCTACAAATGAAGCTAGATTTGCTACAATCGGTTCTCTTGTTCCTTAGATTCATTCACTCCGGAATGAATGAAAGTATAGCACTGATTGAACGACATAGACAAAAGACTTGCATTATCCTGTAAGTGGCGTGATCCGCTGAATGCCTATTCGGATCTCTTTATATCGGGAGACTATCGAAGTACGTCGATTTTTCACGAACGTGGGATAGGATCGTATAAAACAGTCACGTATTTTTTAGTGTCAGTGGCTTCGCTAGGCCTAGATCCTTAACAATATCATAACCAGGCTAAAGAACATCGTGAGAGGACCGCCGTACACAGGCTTATTGAATTTCTCAGTGAAAAGGGTTCAGTGACTGTAAATTCTTAGTTTCATTGCGACTTTCCTTGTAATCGACTTTTTTATTATCCTCTCAAAAGACAAATTTACATGAAAATTGCTCTGTTGGCTTTCAACTTCTTACATGCGTAACTATATTGTGTTGCTTATAATACACACAATGGATATTCACTTTCATTCAAATTCCTAGCTTTTTTTTAAATAATGTTACATTAAGATATCAGTATTGAACAGACAGTCGGACCAATTTACGGTGCATTAAGAAGAAGAAAAGCAATTATAACTTTGATCGTAACGACTTTCAAAAAATATATTCGGAATGTTCCAAATGCATCATCCGCATAAGTAAATCGAATTAATGTGGACCGACCAGTTAAACTATGGTAGCCGTTAAACGAATTTCGTGAAAATCGTTACAAACTGGAGCAACGAGGAGAATTTCCTAGAACTTTGTTTTGTTCTAACGGAAGTAATTGATTTTAATTCCACTGGCAGTACGTTGAAACGCAACCGAGCGTTAATGAAAAATAATTTTCTCATCTGAAGTTGTAAGTCAAAGAGTGGAGCGAACTGTGCTCCGGCTAGGCGTGTTGTGGGGTAATGCAAACTAGCTTACGGAAATATCATACTTTAGACATTCTCTTTTACTATAATAATAGACTTATTATATACGTAGTTACTTGCATCACGATGCACCTGCGCTTTCCTGTAGCTTCTACGGTGATAAAAAATAGTAAATAGGTATGTTACTGTCCTGTAATGTTAAATTTATTTGTTAGATAATAAGTCATAATACACATAACTCAAAGAATAAACCGGGTGGTTTATTCTTTGCTCAAAGAAACCACGCTGGATGGCAATGCTGCCAGCCTTCTGGGCACGTTACCCGATGATATTGATGCGGAGGCATTCTACGACGCCTAAACACACCTGTACATATGTATCTATTTTTACTCTTTATTTTTAGTTTTATGCACATATATATTCTTAGACAGTATGATTATTTAAGATAGTAATGTATATAGTTATAATTAATCATCTGCAATGTACCTAATTATGAAAATTTGACAAAAAAAATTATTATATTTCTGTAATAAGGTTTTCTAAAGTTCAGTAGCAAACTGAAAGGAAGCAAATTACACTTTCATGTATTAATTTTCTAGGGTTATAGAATCTTTCAAGAACGTTTAGTGTTTGCTTTAACTCTTTTCCTATTTGGAGATATGATTGGTTGTAAAATACTTAGCATTATACATCAATCGTATTCCGGCACCTCTTTACAAAGTGAACCACAGTATTTGAGTGGTTACAAACTATTCTAAACAGTGGTTTATCTAATGATGTCACGAGGAAAACTAAACAAGTAGCGAGTAACTCAAGTTTATTCTTACGGCGAAAAAATTTTTGTTAAGTATACTTGTACTTTTCACTCCTAAATGCACTTCGCTTATACTAATTTGATATTGTACGTGGCCATTGAAGACCCTGACCACTTTAATATTTAATCAATGGCAATAAGCTTTTCCTAGCAATAGCTACCTAATCAGTGTTTAGCGCGAACATTTTCTGTATATAGATATTATGAAAAATGCTCGCGCTAAAAATCTATTGAGTGAAATTTTCCGAAAACACTTACAACAATGGAAAACGAATACCTTTAAATACCCAGTAATACGAGTATTTCTATGAAACTATCTTAACTAAAAGAAGCCCACTCCTTAAAATAGGCTCTCCACATAAATGGCTTGAATTAATTAAAATTAGCGACCAGAGTACCGGCTTTTGAAAGCCTTAGCCTTAGTTTTTTAAACTGTGAGGCCCGCAAGGTAGACCAACGATATCGCGAGAAATAACCACTTCTCGGGCGGCTAAGCTCAGTGGAAAGCGTATGTCCAGCAGTGGATGTCTCTAGGCTAAGATGAGGTGAACCAAAATTAACTGAATCAAGGGAAATTTGTCTTAGGCAGTGCCTATGATGTTGAGACTATTAAAATGTATACACGTATTTTTGGTGCATAGGGTTCCCACCAAGAACTTAGGGTCCCAAGCTAACCTCACCTGCAAGTGGTGCACCTGCCGATCAACGGACGAGGCTCTGGCAAACAAAATATCCCGATAAGCGGCAATAGGCTCGCCATCTATTACGTGGGATCAAAACACTGGCGAAAAGTGGGCGTTTAATATGCCTCTGCCTACCCCTTCGGGGAAAAACAGGCGTGAGTCTATGTATGTATATACGTATTATTGCCATTTTTACATTCACACGATTTATCATATTAACAATTTATTTATTTATTTTTTTATTTATTTATTTATACACTGAACTGTGTACAGGTTGACTTAATGCCTTGGGTCTTGCCAACAAAAGCTCCTTTACCTTGGCCTTAAATTTGTACTTCGTTTTGCACGTCCTGATTTCTAGAGGGAGAGCATTCCAGAGGAGAGTGGACTGAACGAGGAAGGAAGAGTGAATAAGAGATGTGTTATGAGAAGGGACAGTAAGAAGAAGATTATTAGACGATCGCAAATTGCGGTCATAGTTGGAACACAGATATTGAAAATGACAGGTTAAATAATTTGGGGATGAAGGAGATATAAGAATAGAAAAGAGGGTAGTGAGAGCACGCAAACTGCGACGATGACGGATAGGAAGCCATTTCAATTGGGAACGGTAAGCAGACACATGGTCATACTTGCGAAGATTGAAAACTAATCGAATACAGTTATTGAGAAGACGGTCGAGTTTATTGAGAAGATCTGCATTCAGGTCATATTAGCATACATCACCATAGTCGATTAACGGGAAAATCAAAGTCTGCACAAGCATTGTCTTGGTCTTGGATGGCAGCAAGTTCTTGAGGCGGTAAAGAGTCCGTAGGGTGCCGGTGACCTTTTGACTCACCTGGGTCACTTGAGTTCGCCAATTAAGGGTGGCATCCATATGCAGCCCTAGATTTTTAACAACCGGGTACCAATCTATGGCCGTGCCGTTGTATGTAATGATTGGAAAATGGGTTGTGTCAAATTTTCTTAACAAGCCTTGGCTGCCCAAAATAATGGCCTGACTTTTATTCGGGTTTAGAGTCAGCCCGAACCTTGTAGTCCAATCATGTATCTCAGCCAGATCCCTGTTCATCATGTCGATTGCCGTAGACAGCGACTCTACATTTACCTGGGTATATATCTGCAAGTCGTCGGCATACAAATGGTGAGAACACCGAAGATTTTTAGTTATGAGATTTATAAAAATGGAAAATAACAAGGGAGAGAGAATACCGCCTTGAGGGACACCAGCTTCAATGTCAGCCCATCTTGAGTAAGACTCATCAAGGTGTACCGACTGCTGACGCCCCCGAAGATATGTTGAGAACCAATCCAGAGCCCTAGGTGAAACCTTAAGATAGGAGAGGACGGATAAAAGGAGGTCGTGACTGACGGTATTGAAGGCATTGGAGAAATCAATTAAAACCAAAATCGTAACTTTAGAGTTTTCAATGCCCTCTCGAATATCGCCAGTCACTTTGAGGAGAGTGGAAGTAGTGCTATGGCCAAGTCTGAATCCAGATTGATATTGACTCAACAGGTTATGACGATGTATAAACGGACTCAACTGTTTAGGGACACAGGCTTCTAGCACTTTAGAGAGGAAAGGAAGAATGGATAATGATTAATTTATTAGCACAATCAAATATTTAATCAAAACGCGTGCGATTTTGTTCGTTATTCTCATCGGTAACAACGTTCGTCTCATCACAAAGGTTAATTGGTGTTTTTTATTATTTAAAAATTTTACAAGGTGTCGTCACTAAATTGGTTTGTGTCTTGTGACTATAGGACAGATATATAAGCGTCTGAATGCATATTTACATTTATTTCTTTTTATAAAATTTTCGCAAACCTACAAATAGAGTATCTTATGCCAACACCATATGAATAAAATGGTCTACTGCTGACCATTCTAAAAGTAAATTAGGCTTCATTCAATGTATAGAACCGTTACAGAGCCGAAAAGGTTTGTTTGAAAAATCGTTTACTCGTCACGATTCACTAACTTCCAATAAATGTTGTAAAGGGTGAAAGTTGAGTAAAACAACCAAATGATGGTTGTATTTGAAATGTATTCCGCAAGGCTATTTATAAAATAATCAACCACTTTATATGTTGTTGTAGTTGTTGTGTGCATATGGTACAATAACTTTCAACTTACATTTAAATAAATGTGTAGCGTTCACGCCATTTTTCGTCACCGTAGATATTTTAGGTCTTCATTAGCAATATACATACCTATAGTTTGAGAGTGAATATTATTCATCAAAATATGTTATAGTTTAGGTATATGTTCTTCATTTCCAATCGAATTTTTATATTAAGCTTTTTCACTGCGACAGAAGTCTAACCTCCGAGATCTAAAGGGACCGCGATATTCCATTGCTTAGACTAGTTTCACTATATGCCAGGGTACTGACACTAAAACACCTGTTAAAGATTTTCATTTCAGCTGGGATTGAAGGCTCAACGTGCACTCAGAGGCAAGTGGCAAGCGATATTTAACTATTTGACATGCACCTAACTTGGAAAATTTAGAGGTGCGCCTTGTGGTTTGAACTCAAACCCTCTGCATAGTAGCCTGTGTGACCCAATAGAGCCTAGTGGGACACAGAGGCTATCGCCACCTGTTAATTTAGAGTTTAAATTGTATACTATACATTACTTAACATAGCAAGCTTTGTCTTTAGCTGTTTGCTTATAAATGTCGCTATCTCAACGTTGCTTCTTCTATCAGAACAATGACATAGTTAACACAGAAACTTTTACTCCACAAAAGTATCTTTAAATACTAAGCTAAAACGTTTACTGTAGATATTAGTTTAATATCATTTCACATTTTATAAATTTAGGATCTCCACTTCGTCAGTGTAGTAAGACGTTGTATAAACTACCAATCACGGTGTACTCTATTTATAAGATACATATGTAGGTGTTTTTGCAGCTGGAGTGAATGAATTGAACCCATAAGGTAAGGGTATCACGTAAACATATCTAGTGAATGTCGGCATACTACACTTCTTTCGGATTTACGAAGACATGAAACTATGAATGATAGGTATATGTTATAATGTAAGTAAAAGAGTCGAGAATCCCTATTTAGTGTAATTAGGTTACATTCGCTGTAAGTATCCTTGTCCATTCATTCGTACATCAAAGGCTTCGTTAATACGTAAATACCGAATACAAGTTGCCATTAGGTCTTCAGGTCTCCGAAATAGATTGATGAGTCCGTTTGACGTCGTCATTAGGTCTCGGCCTGAGCCGGCGTTTTTCCTGCCCATCGCTCGTCCTGGATAATTGGACCGAATGTTTTCGTCCGTTCGCCCTAATGACTGGCACTTTTGTTTACCAACGGGACACGCCGGCTTTTATTGAGCCGTTTGCGTTTAGCCCCCGAACAATTGGTGACTGGTTTTATACTTTTTAACTTTTTTTCCAAGTCTAAATAATGTTTGGGGCTTTTTATAGAACTGTTAAATCAAAGCAACTGTTGTTCTAGAAAGTTATTGTTCGTGTTTTCAATTATTTGAACGTCTGAAAATAATTGGCTTTGCTTCCTTTATTTAGAATGCGTAAATTAGACAGATTTGGTCGTATTTTTATTATTTTGAATAACAAAAGCATTTGCTTAAATAAGAAAAAAAAACAATTTTTAATACCTACTATGTGCCGTAGAAAATGAACCATGCATATAATTTAGAATTTAAATTGGGTATTAATGGATAAATAAAAAATAATATTTCGACGGATATTGTTAGAATCAACCCAATTATCAACTATTTTCACATAAGAAATAAAATGTCTCAATTCTTTTTTATCCATCTTCTATAATCATTTTATTTATCTCATAATAATCTATCGAACCGATTACATTATTATAATTTTTGAACATCATCATCAGCCTATTGTACTCCACTGCTAGATATTAACCTCCAACTGCTATTTTGTGTGAAAGCAAATGCCGCTTATAATCCAGCAGACAGTATCCAGAGATCTAAATCCGTAAAACTTCTTTTAGCCGCATCTACTCTCAATATCGTTGATAGACACTCGGAGTGGATCGAAAATTCGTACAATATAAACTACGCCGAAAAAGTATGTAAAAGGGATCTTCCTCGACTGTAGCAATCTAAGTAATTGAGTGATACTAAAATATGTACACATCTATTTATACTTAGGTGTTTTTGCGTAGGGTCGCGTGGGATCTCGCTGTCGATATATTTCGCCGTCCATCGATGCGTCACTTCGCCCAGACCGATAGATTGATCACCGCACTGAATGACGTCCTCATTCCGGCCCACTGTACCCACGGTCCGCCAATATTTTATTATACATACATACGTAGGCACTATAGTGAATATTTAAATCTAACTTCCATTGTGTTCAGACGAAACTGTTGTGACTTTTGGTAGTTTATTTTGGCTTTAGAGAGTATTAGCTGAATATATGTGCCCGGATTAAAGCATCGATACCATCGAACCAAATAAAGCATCGATAAACTGTATTAATAGTAACGTTAAATTCAAAACACTATATTCTAAAGACCTAAACGTGAATGTGTAGTTATTACTTACTGCTGAATCAACAAAAATGCCTAATGTAGGGCATAGTCAAAGTTTAATAGTGCAATATGTATAGGTTCTTCTACAATGCGGTAGCTGACGCTGAACCCTGCCTTATGATATTGTAATCATTTTACCATCCTTAGTCATCACACATCACCAGTTCGTGTAGGGCCACTGGTTTAAGTCCCGCGTTATGTATGAATATGTATTTATAGTTTATGCATGTACAGCTCACCTAAAATTTTTCTATAATGAACTTTATAAGGACATGTCTTTTACAAACCTATAGGAAATTAAATTACATATTCAATTATTCGATCATTTGCTATTCAGAAAACGTAGATAAAATAGAAAACATTCTAACCCTATGTGAAGTTAAGAATACGCTACAAATCTCTCCAATAAAAGGGGTTCCGAACGATTTCTGTCGCGTTAGTGAATTAGCTTCCTCTGTGCCACATGAATACTGAGTAGCTTTTTCATTGAAACGTCGATGTTATCCTATTCGTTACATATTAGCTTTTTATTTTTTCGAAGGCTTTAATTTACTAAGGAGCTTTTAATAAAAGGCTCGTTCGCTTCGTAGCTTCGTGATATAAAATAATGGATGGTATCTGATACTCATTAGGCTTAACTTTTTGTAACCTGTCTTGTACTTTTATCCTAATCTACCCAATGTTTCTTTCCGAAGCTAGTTCTTGTAAAAAGCGAAATCGGTTTTATTTAAGATCAAGATAACGCGGCGACTTACCTTCAGTTTGTTTTTGTTTTTACTCCGTCGTGACGCCCGCCTTCGCTATTCATCTGGATTTTAAGATTATTTTTGATGTTTATTGTTTGGTTTGTAAATTGCGAGTGACAAAAAGCTTCGATCTCGTTTGCCTACAAACAGCGGAGACGCGCTGGTATACAATGTTGAGATATAAAAGTCTGCTTAGCTACCTAACATCGGTTTTGTTTGAATGGCTTTTGTGAAAATTTTCTCGTCGACCGCTAACGTTTCGTATGACGTGGTAAATCCTATTCTAGTGCAGAGGCGTCGCTTGCGGCAAAACTGTCAGGAGCGTTTTCAAAGAATTATAGTCGCATGACAGCATGGGCCGCGCGGACGAATGAAACAAAATGCCGCAAATCACAATGGCTGCGTTTGTTTATCAGCGTTCTATGGGATTTATTGGTTACTGTGAAAGCAATCGTGCACTTTTTACGAATATTCAACTGTGCTTTGTGGCCCACAGATAACGTTATGAGAAATGGTAGAGTTTGAAAAGTTATATTGCGAAATGAAAACAAAAACGCTCTCAATCAATGTCTGTTGAGAAAGCAGGTTATCTTTTTCGGTTGAAGGAAATAAATTCGTTAATTCACATAAACTTTCATCCGATCTGTAAATTGTTCGCGTGCGGATAGAACGGTAACTCGAAACTTCTGTTTATTAAGTCACGTTTGTTGGTAGCTATCAAGTTCAGAGCGCACATAAGCACGCGGGCGGGCTGTCTATGGCATTATTAAACTCAGGCGCATGTCTGCTCGAGTGACGCTAAAAAACTACGTGACCGCGTTGCACAATTGAAGTTCCCTGTGAAAAATCGCCCACCCCAAAATTCAGAGCGTATCCTGAACGAATAAAGAAAAAAATTGCCGTAGAGTCCACCGGCTGCCCCGTGGAGCGTTCCGAATAAATTATGCTGATGAAACTTTTAGTTTGAGTGTTATACGCCTGGCCTGACCATTCGTTTTAATAATCATTTGGTATGAGCCTCGAAGTTATGTGATTACCTGACATGTAAACTGCTTTAGGTGTTAACGACGTTAATGTTGAGTGACTTGTGAATTAGCTATTGTATGTTACATTTATCAATAAGTAATTATGACAATGGTATTATAACTATACGTGATGAACAGAACCTTTTAGATTTTCCCAGAAATTCCTCTTTATTCTCTGTTTCATGGCAGGCTATATCTAGAGATAAAATAACATTGGAGGAATTCTAATAAGATAACCGTCTTCAATAAGTCTTCAAAGCATGAAACCAGTTTTAAGTATTTCTGAGCAGCATTCAGCTCGTTTATTGAATATGAAAAGTGATCTAAAGACGTCATATATCCGCGGCATCGCATCTTAAACTCGGCGTATATTGCGTCTGTATCGTAAAGTGGGTATTTGACGGTGGCAGCCTGTGTCAACGTATCGGGACGAGATAAACGAATGGCCAGTAAAGTTCACGTCGAATAAAATGATTAACTTTATACGACCGTTTCACGGTTATTAAACCCGCCCATCGCTGGCGCTCCCCATGAAATGAAACCGGAGACGCATTAATTCAAGTGCAGCACGAAAAATGCATTAGCGGTCCGGATCGACCATTCGTCATTGTGCTGTGATGTCTCGTCTGGATTGGCTCGATGGATTGCACCGAAATTGACTTTAAAAATAGTGCTGCAGCTAATTTGAATGATAAAGTATCCTTTTTAAAAAACCTATTGGATTTTTAGGTACTCATCATATAATATCCCATTTGGGTCTGCTGACGCAGTGCGGCTGATATGCACTAAGCATAGATCAAGTTTTAATGCTAGCCTATCAAAATTGATTATACGTAGAGTAAATATATATTTTAGTTAGTACCCTGTCCCTAAACATCATTGGAACAAGTTAAGTGTTTGTTAAGTGTTAAATTGAAATCTCTGGGCATTGTATAGGTATGTTTAGTGCTCGTTTTGTCATTTCCTAATCGTGTTTTTATGCATTGAACAGCAGAAGTGCATGTTATGACGACCTGACGATATATTTGCCGCAAGATTTAAAACATAAATGAAATTAAATTTACCTTCATTAAACCCAGCAAGCAACTTTTAACTGCACCGATAAAGCAGGTAATTGATAAGATAATTTAATCAGGTAATTTAATTCAAAATCTTTACCAGCATGCATGAACATGATCAACAAATGATGAATAATATTTTTGGATGGAGAAGCGTGGCTTTATAATTCACATACGAAAATTTCATTATTCTATAGGTGCGTCGCTTTGTCTGACAAAAACCATTGAGCTAAATAATTGTAATGTGAACGATATTTATTATAAAGTCTCAAAAATCCCACTAAACATTGGATGACTCGTACCTAGGTATTGAAATGAATATAATAGGTACGAAGTCTGAATAGAGTTTGTAATCCATATACATATTTTTCATTCGGAATAATAAATGTGTCCTGAATGAAAAAGCGTATTATTAAAAGCTATTTGGGCAGACTTATTTAAGCGAGAAATCATATTTCTAAATGTAATTTTTACATTTCATACAGTGTGGTGAATCTTTCGATTGTTTGACGCAGCGCTTTCAATTATTGGATGTCGGAAAGTTTTCTATTCAAATCAACAAATTCAATAGGGTTTCGTAAGGACATTTATTTTCAATATTATATGTATTTCATAAATTACACATTTATTGTCAAAGTCAACGTAACGTTAGCACAAGATTTTGAGATAAGTTTGAAACAATAATGAATATTGATGAATAATTTGAAACGTTTCTAATAATATAAACTAGTTGCTTACATTATAAACTTATGCTAATCAGTTAAACACATTAATAGATTATTACATTAAGGTTTACATAAGATCCGGCTATTACATTTGAGAATATCTTAGAGACTACTAAATTTTCCATAAATTATGTATGTACGCTTTGAGTTCAGTAAATGTTCACGTTTATACGTAATCGTATGTTAATTTTATGGCGATATTAATAAAAATGGCTGCATTTTGTGCATTACTGCCGCATCAGAGCTTATATAAAGCTTTTTCCATGAATTGACACAATATACATCGAAGTATGTTTTGTGAATAACTTAGTCCTCTCAATGATTCGCATAATAAGTAATGATAAAAAATAAAACATTTTGAGAATACTTTATTTTTGCCAGGAATTCTTCTCTGAATAATACAAGCAGTTCAATAGAAAAACTTACAAAACAATGAAATTAATTGCATATCAAGCAAAAGCTATAATTAAATATTTTAACGATTATATTTTACCTGCAAATTGAAAACATGCAACGGAATATAACTGGAAGTTAAATTATTTATTATTCGTCGTGACAATGAAAATTGTTAGCTATTTCAATTAGTAATGGTTCATTTAATGAATACAATTAACATGGAATAATTATGGCTCAGATATTTTCTATACCAATTATATTGGGGCAATAATATTAATTATAAATTGTTGCCGAATATTTTATTCTATAGCATTCTGTGCTACTCTTAAATTAATCATCAAAACTGAATGAAATGTACTATGAATTTTGGAGCTAAAACTTTGCGCCGTCTGTACCTTTTATGTTTACGCAGATCTTTTATAAAGAGTCTATAACAAAAAAAAGAGTCACTAATTGAGTCACCTTTATGAACATCTGAATTAAAATAGAATGTTTTTAGAGCCTAATTACACTATCAATATCTGTTTATTTTTTACAGTGTAATAGAATGTTTTCAACTGCGTGTCCTGCGCGAGTGACAAAAACGCGAAGCAATACTTTTCTTTTTAGATACATTTCGAAAACGCGTTTACTAGTTCGTTTGCGCTCGCTCTCTCTGTCATTCACGTAGGATACTGAATAAACGGCAAATGCTTATATTTTAGAAGGTATGTATATAGCGTATGACGGTTAGTAGTAGCGCGTAGAGCTGTGGTGGAAGGTGTTGGGCGAGGCAGTACTGCGCGTGTGACGCGGCGGCTCCCGCGGGTCGAGCTCGCGCTGGTAAGTTGCGGGCGCGCTGCCACGCGGCCCCTGACACCATTGGTTCCTCCGCGCCGAACCCGTTCATGCTCAGTTCTAGCCCTAAGGAAAAAATAAACTGCTTGTAATATTCACGTCTGTGTGTCATCGTCATATGGTCAGGTATATAGTTATTCAATAAAATTATGTAGCGTGACAACAGGATAACGTTGAAATAAGTATACACGACATAGACAAGTGACCGGAGGAAATGTTTTATTGATGTACGGCAAAATAAAGAAATCCGCCACCAGTCGATTCGTAAGCCATTAGCTATTACACAATGAAGATACCTTTATTACGTAATAGGTTATGCTGTAGATATAAATATATTAGCTTAATGCTCATGTGCCATAATGTCACTTCAAAAGCCTCGAAGACGTATGTGAACACAATAATAATATTATCGATGTTTGCCTATAATGTAAGATGAAGCTATAGGTGATAAAGAATAAATACTATAAAATGAGTTTTTATAGCTGGAACGCCTTGAACTTCGTTTAAATCGAAAGTAATGCGTTATAAAAAAAAAAATTGGTTGCCTGTAAAGTCGGTATACGGGCGAAAGTTTTACGTGACAACGACTTTGAGTGGTAAAATAATTTTAATGTGAATATTCATTCGTATAGTAGGAAGAAGGATGAAAGACGCGTGCCTTTCACTTTTTATATCTGTCTCTCTCGCTCTTAGGCGGGACGCGTGCCTCTCACTCGCTCTCATTGTGAGCGCATAACGTGAGCAGAGCGTAACGCAGTTTCTTGAAGTGTCACCCGGCAAACCAATTTATAAGACGTTGTCACGTCAAAACTATCGAAACGAAACATTGTTAACGCGTTACTTTCTGTAGATTGTACCAAAGATTGCACGCGTATATGAACAAATTCTCTATGAAACAAAGACTTGCAAACTAAGTTACAATTAAGGATGATACATGTGCTGTCAACATAATCGCGCTACAAAGTATTCGTGCATCCTACAAAAGTAACTCTGCGAAACATAATGACGTCGGCCACTTACTATGCAAACTGACTTGGCTCTCCATCTTTCCTAGCGCATTGACAGAGGCGCACACATAAGTTCCGTAGTCTCCCGGTGCGAGAGACTTTATCGTCAAGTTTATCCACAGCGAATACTCGTTCATTACTGTTTCTGATACACGAAGCTTCGGATCTTCCGATAATTTGTCGCTTAAAAGCGCTGTAAACATACAAAACGTTAGTTTTAACGCAACAATCTGTTCTCTATTAGCGAATTTTGCTTTTACTGGTGAATAACTCAAATAATAATGTTATAAAGAGGTTTTGTCTAACCTTTTAGGTTTTTATAAAAACTAGGTGCGTAGGACGATTACTAAATAAAATATGTAGTTTTTCGGGAACAATTTGTCTTTGCAAAACTTTTTATACGAAAACCTTAATTTTATTAAGCATTCGGCTTTGTCTACTCATGAATTGTGTTTTATGAGTTAGTTCTCTTTAGACTGACAATAAATTTACGTGATATTAAGTGAGACATGATTTGTTTTGGCTAACTTTTAATCTTCACTTTTATCTCTTAATCCTTTAAGAATTTTCCTGTGCAAAATTCTTACAAAGGTAAAACGTTTTACTTAGCCTTGTTATCAAAGTGACATCTAAATACTTCTAAGACACGGATTAAGTTAAGTAGCAAGCTTTTAAGATATAAAGAAAGTTGGAATAATTACAGTTACCGTCTTCTCTGTACCAGGAGTTCATAGCTTTTGGAGAGGCCTCGATGTAGCACTGCAGCTCAACGTCACTGCCGAGGGGCGCTCCGACTAGCTGGTTTGTCACCTTCACTTGCGGTATAACTGTTGAAAAATGTAACCATTAAAAATTGTTTAAGTACTAGGTTTATCGGCATAATGTGAACCTAACTTAGGCACACATATTCGGGTTTGGGTAGTGAAATTACGTTATTCATACAGAAATTAATTTAAAAAATATATATACATACATACATACATATCGTCACGCCTTTTATCCCCGAAGGGGTAGGCAGAGGTGTATTTCTACACCCACTTTTCGCCAGATATACTTTAGTCCCACGTAATAAGGGGCGAGCCTATTGCCGTACCGGGCACATTTCCAGACTCCGTGCTGCTACTGAGAATTTCGTGACAGAAAAAACCAATAACACTGCCCGGCCCAGGAATCGAACCCGGGACCCACGCCCACATTTATGCCACGAGACCAACGAGGCAGTCGTATAGGGTTTGATGTCGAGTTTTCCGTCTCTACGCAAAGATGGTATTTGCATCGTGTTATCCCTTAGTCGCCTCTTACGACACCCAAGGGAAGATAGGGGGTGGTGACACTTGTATTCTATGCCGTCAACCACACAGCACAAAAAATATATATTTATATATTAAATTGTACATTTAATTTATTAAGACCCATTTTGTCTGACATTTGCCATAAGCTCTTTAAAAATAATAGGTACGTAGTTGTGTATATCTTCTAGCATTATTAGACATCTGAAACATTAAAAAATACGAATTATTTTTTGCCACCGCTCTTTCAATGTGCCTGTAAAGGAGGAGGCAACTATGAGTTATTTCCCGATTCCGGTCAGCTTAAATGCATTGACTTCTAAAAAAATTTAAGTTGTAGACGCTCGGTTCATTGGAATAGAAAAGGATGGACTTTTAAGAGATACCAAAAATATCAAATAAATTAAACCTTATGTTTTGAGGGGTTTTGGAAGTTCAAATACTACTTTCTGATCTATATCACTTTCTATATCTTATAAGTTGCAAATGATTTTTGCATTTGTCAAGTACGTATGGCTTACTATTCATACTATTAAATAATAAGAGAGGGCCCACTAAGGCTCATCAATAAAAAGTAAAATAAAAACATTTTTTGTTACTTCTTTCTAAATTGTTTTTCTTTTTAGTCCACTATAAAATCATAGCAGACTGTAAGTTACGTAATTCCTATTAGAATGCACGAACTGATGTCTAAAACCCCCGATGCATCAGCATTCTACCGCCCGCGGCTATCTCTGCATTAAAATTCTGATTCAGGATGAATTGCGCTGCACTGCACCATTCAGGTAGTCTCTTGTACAGTGCACTTTACTACATTTATATAACAAAAGCAATATTTTCACTAACTGAACGTACCCTTCACTATAGATGAATTACGACTTTTGTCCATATCGCAATTTCAGCTTCCTACTTTAAAATTAAATGGAGCTGAATAAAATGAAAGAGATTGCAGTTTATCGGTTAGGTTCGAGTATCTGTCACTAGTGATTGTCTCGTTGTTCGCTAATAAAGAGAACTGCTGCGGCAATGTTTGACTTCAGGGTCGGGAGAAGTTTTATTCTATTCAACTTTTTACTGCTTGTCAATATGAGGCTATATTGGCTCTTGTAAGATACTTCCACAAAGTTGTATGTTGACGAACATAATATGCGAAATTCGAAAATGTATATTTCAATTTATGGAGTTATGTTACGAATAAATATCTGACTGACCAACCCAGGAAACTGTTGCCTGATTGGTAGACTCGTATTGAATTAAGCAATATAGTCAATATATTCCAAATATCTTGACTGCGGCTCGATTGATTTGTTAGTCTGAGTCAGCCTGACGATATACCAGGCAATGGCATTCAAGGCGAAACCGATTAAATACAAGTTTGATGTCTCGAAAATAGTGAGAAGTTAGTGGCAACCACAGATGAGACAAGTATCAGATATAGCGTATTCGTCCAACTAAGCGTGGCACGTTGACAGCTATGTGTGCGTGACCTTTGGCGACTGGCACTGTACGGACACGCGCGTCTATGTGTGTGTAAAGTTGCCAGATTATGAATAATCTCCCAGTATTTTGCATATAGTTATGTAATATTCTTATATTCATTTGCGGTTTTGAAGAATTTACCATGGATTGAATTAATGCTTTTATAAATACATTTCTTAAATGTAGGTACCGAGTTAAGTTTTAACTACTTCGTAAATCTTAAATCTGCATATATGTATAAAATCCTTGCGTTACTGACTGACTGACAGATAAGCTACAGCCGAAACTACTCGGCGCATGAAGCTGAAATTTAGCATGTATGTTTCTTGGGAACCGTAGGGGTGCACTAAGACGGGATTTCTCGAAATTCCCACGGGATCGGGCAAAACGAGAAATACGAAAATATGTGCGTGCGAAGCCACTGGCGTCGATTAGTTGAGAAATATATAGTATGTATGTACACACAGCACCAAGTCAAGCTAAACAGTTGTTGTACGATTTTGATACTTATTCCCTACGCCATAAGTATGTATGTACACACGGCGCCAATTCAAGCTAAACAGTTGCTGACTGCTGTACGATTTTGATACTTATTCCCTACGCCATTAGTATGTATGTAATGTACACACGGCGCCAAGTCAAGCTTAACAGTTGCTGTACGATTTTGATACTTATTCCCTACGCCATAAGTATGTATGTACACACGGCGCCAAGTCAAGCTAAACAGTTGCTGTACGATTTTGATACTTATTCCCTAAGCCATAAGTATGTATGTACACACGGCACCAAGTCAAGCTAAACAGTTGCTGTACGATTTTGATACTTATTCCCTACGCCATTAGTATGTATGTATACAGGGCGCCAAGGCAAGCTAAACAGTTGCTGCTGATACTTATTCCCTACGCCATAAGTATGTATGTACACACGGCGCCAAGTCAAGCTAAACAGTTGTTGCTGATACTTATTCCCTACGCCATAAGTATGTATGTACACACGGCGCCAAGTCAAGCTAAACATTTGCTGTACGATTTTGATACTTATTCTTTACGCCATAAGAACGGTGCAAAGGTCAAAGTGTATAAGCTTGACGAGTAGCAGGGTGTACACGAATACTTGGATCGTTTGGGGATCGAACTCAAAACAATATTATGTAAGGTATATACTAATGGAAATTGAAATTCTTTTACTATATTTATGAGAAAGAAGATATATCTACAATATACTTTTATAATACGGTAATGTATTTTTCATTAACATGACAATCATTATCACATAATCAATTGACAAGTGCATTTTCCCTAATTCAGGCAGAACGGCGTCGACAAAAACTGGCAACACTTACATATTTCTTGCACAAATACGAATTTTATCGAAATTAAATTAGGAAACAGTCAAATTATCAATAGTTACCTGTGAAAAGATATTCCATTTTCCTGTTTTTGTTTTTAGGAACAACTTTTACAGTGTTTAAGAACGCAAGACTGCATTTTGAGTATTTAAAAGTTGAAGTGATCGTGACGCGTGAACTGTACGATGCGTCGTAGCGCACTGAGACGAGTTTGTATTCGCTTTTCAATTTTGTATTTGCTTTAGTGGCCGCACGCAACTGTGCCGTGCGTTCCATCTGATACTAATTCTCTCATCTATGGTGGCAACCATATATTTTGCAATAGTTGGTATTCATGCGAAGTTTTACTAGACATCTAATGAAACCTACGAACACATTTCATAGCCCTGTCATATAAAATGTTTCAACAAGGCAATGGTTTTACCCTAGTTGTGTCATACCACACTTACAAACTTTTTATATTTTCATAAGACTGCTCGACTCTGAAGTACGTATAAATTTGACCTGTCATATACGAGAGGGAAACGACCAAGAGGTCTTTGACTTGCTTATTATTCTGTTGCGATAGCTAGTTAGAGTGCCGCCAACATGTCTAAATGTTCTGTCCTGTTCATGTACTGAAGCAAGAACCGGAGCCGATGACTTTACGTGCCCATGCCTCGAAGCACAGTAGCGTTCTGGTAATAGCACACCTAGGTAATCCATCTATGCGGTGACGTCTGTAAATGTTTCTTCATTTTCCTGACAAGTCATGCTATGGGCGTTACGAGTTTCTAAATGAAGGCTGTAAAGATTACCAATGGTGGATTATTTTTGTGTCATAGTAGGCCAACAAGCAGACGGATAGCCTGATGGTAAGCAATTACCACCGCCCATGGACACCTTGTGGGTGACCATGGACGGTGTGAGTCACGAGTGCGTTGTCGATCTGAATGGGAAAAGGAATAGGAGGAGCAGGATAAGGAAGCAGGAAAAGGGGAAAAGGAGAATGGATTGTAGGCATATACTTACAGTGTACTTCGACATGATACCGCCTGCTGACTGTGGGTGGGACGCCATTACTGGCGATGCAGTAGTATGCGCCCATGTCGGTGCGCTGGACGTGTGCGAGCTCCAATATCTCACCCCTGAACATGTCTACCACTGGAAAAGAAAATTATATTTAGTATATATAATGATATTACTAATAGGCAACCTTGATAAAGGTCAAGGTTGCCTATTAGTAATTTGTTGACAAGAAAAGTATCATTTAGGCTGGGATTGAATTTCTGTCACCTTAATCGGAAATCCATTAAACTATCGCTATTTTAAATTATATTATTTCACAAAAAAGTTATTTATTACAAAAAACTAAAATTACTGCAATTTTTGTCAATAATGTTTATGATTTTCATTATAAATAATATAAATAACACGAGGTAGAAGCATTTTTATTAAAAATCGGCTATCTTGAAATTTAAATAAAACAAAAAAATTAAGAAACGAATTTAATTTTAGAGCGGCAATAATGTACTTAAAATATAATTTTACACAGGAAAGAGGGATATAAAGAGGATATAGAGAAAGCTTTATTGCATGTTCTTATCAAAAGAGGTCATCTATCTAAGGATTAGATGCGGTGTTCCTTTTTGGTTTTCAGTTGGCAACGTTCTTAAGTGACTCACGGACGAGGGTAAAGGGAAGACATGCAATAAATATTAAACATAATATCAGCTGTTTAAAGTTTTATTAGGTGTTAAAAAAGACCATTTGAAAATATTTCAAAACAAAAAGGGCTGAGATTCAGAATTAATTTCCATACTCTTCCTTTGTACATACATTAGCAATGAATTATGCATGTGAGAGATATGTAATTATATTATAGAAATATTTAATGTTTGTAACACAGCAGGGGCAGTTAAATAACGCAGACATGACGTTTGACAGTTGATAAACTGTCAAACGTCTATGTCTAGCTATAAAAATCGACAAGCTCGACTAGTTCGTCCTATTCTCCTTCGACGACGGCTCAGGTACGATATGGTTCTGACTATTTAACTGCTACTGTGTTTCAATATTCTCTGTTGCTTGTTCTTAAGTTTTATCATCTAGAAAACAATCTAAGATAGTGTAATCATTGTCTTATTGATATTGAGGGTAGTTTGGTCGTTTGTGAGATATTAAACATTGTAATATAGTATACTATATTACAATCTTAATATTCTATACTCTATATAATATTATACTGTGGATCAATTTGTATCAATGAGATTCATTATATACCTGTGGTAAACATTTAGTTAATTGTGTTGATGCAAAATATTGCTTATAGTGTTGTTGTAAGACAGACCTTTCTTGTAATATAAAACTACCCACAACATTAATATTTTGATATAAATTGGCTGTACTAGTATTCTGTAAATTATGACTATTGAAAAGAATGGCCAAGAGTTTTAGTGCCCGTTCTTCCTCTTGGTTCTACCCTTTGCTTTGCGAACTGGGCTCTAAATGTAAATATAGAATCACGACGTAATCTAAAGATATAAGTATCCTTGTGCCAAATTGAATAAATGAAAGTATGATTTAATAGTTGTCTCTTTTATTTATCAAAACTGTCTCTACACTAGGGAGCTTTCCTGAATCTGACACATGCATCATAATAAAAAAAAGAATAAAAGCTATATAGATATTTTCAGAAATTGTACTCAAGTTTCTGTTTAATAGCCACCATGCTAACCAGCACGGTGGCTGTTAAACAGAAATTCGGATTTACATAGTTCCAAGATAAATTTTATCAATATAGAGTATTACTACGGTTATTTCGGATATTTTTATTTGAGAGCATTTCCGTATTCTACATTCAGTTCTATTGAAGCAAGACTTTAAAAAAAAGTGCCGTAAAGAGTATTAGTTTCAGCAGCTTGCTTTAGCATTTAATGCGATAGATTCAATTTCCATCTTGTGCTCAGTCGACCTTTTAGTATTTTTATTTTTATTATAAAATATGCAGTACCTAACCAAGAAAGGTAGGTGTAATACCCATTGAATAGATCGCGAATGCTCAAAATATTGTAGAGACGGTCAGAGACAAATAAAAAATATATTAAAGTAATTTATGAGTACGAATTGTATTGATGATTACGAATTGTATTGTTTTTAACTCATATAAAATGGCATTGACATAATATTATGTCCTATTATTTACCTACTTATGACAATGTTCCTCATGGTACACCGTACCCCACACTAATGTACTTTTATTGTATTCCAAACTAGGTTGTCTGGAAAGGATCGCATTTTGCGATAAGACCGCCCTACTGTGCAACTAGTTTTAAGTTATTTCATTAAAAATTGTATCTTATGTTTACTGGTGTACAATAAAGTGTTAATCAATCAATTACTAAGCGCTACTTTAAAATAGACAAAATGTTTTAATATAACATTATTACATATTGTATCTTATTTTAGTGGAGATTTATCCTATACGTACCCATAGTTCTGAACAAACTAATTTCAGGATAAATATTAGTAATTTACAAAATGTTGTAGATTTAAACTTTTAAAAATTACTTATCGTAACTAAAATACTGAATCTTATGTGCCTGTGATCTCTTAAAAGCCTTTTTATTCAGTTACATTCAACAAAATTAGGAGTCCTTACATTGAATAATAAATTAAGTAATCAATGCAAAAGGTTAAAACACATACAAAAATAAACCACACGTGGGAATATTTTATGAACTAAAAGGCTTTCAGGACTGCTGATAGGGATCTACAGAGGATTTCACTTACACAGATTTATTTTAAGAATACATGGAAATGTCACCGCGTGCATAGGTCTCAAACAGTATTAATAAATTAGCTACATTTTAATACATTTGCATTCGTAAGAAATATGATTCTAAGCCTAAAATTGTGCAAAGACTAATTATGCTGTCAACTGTCGACAAGTATGCATTAAAGAGATGTTCACCAAGATTAAAGTCCTGAGGACCTCTAAAAAGTAGCAGTATTAACATTATTTAAGTGCTAACAAAAGAGCAATAAATGCCATATCTTCTACCGTAGAGTCCCAACTAATGTAGTAAGTATTTTTTTCCGTAAAGACTTATATAAGAAATTAAAATTACCATTTTATATTATACTAGAGGACGCCAGCAGCTACGCCCGCACATTTTTTTTAATTTATCTGTTTTGACCGCTCCCGTGGGTATTTCGGGAAATCCCTTCTTAGTGCACCCCTACGGTCCCCAAGGAACAAACATGCCAAATTTCAGCTTTCTGCGCCCAACAGTTTTGGCTGCAGCTTGTCTGTCAGTCAGTCAGTAACGCAAGGATTTTATATATACAGATAGGTGCTAAAAAACATGAAAAAAGTTGTATTAAAGAAATTTTATAGCTTTTGTATCATACCGATTAAAATAACTAAATACTGTTATATTGCTCAGTGCAAAAACAAAAGCTTCATAGGTTATTTTATACAAATTCATCTATCTACTTGAAATATGTCAGTAGTTTCAATACGAGAGGACATCGTACGTTTCAGAGCGAGCAAAAGGTAAAACAATTTCGTAAATAAAAACAGAAATTCACTTTAGCAAACGGAGCCGTGATGAAAACCATAATATGCAAGCTTTTGATGGCGAGCCTTTTTTTTTTTTTTTGGTATCGGGTTGGAAAATCCTCATGGAGTCCCTCCGCCCCGTGGGAAGGACGAAGGGGACTGTCAGACTCTTACTGACTAAAAACCAACCCGTGTTCCTCATGTACCCGTGTGTCGGAGGGTAGGGATTCGCATAAGCATTCGTCGCTACCCCCCGACGGGTATTGGCCCGCCAGATGGTCAGGCGGGCCCCGAACAAAACCCCCTTGGCGGCGGATGAAGGTGTTGGGCTCCGCCGCCAAAACACTCAGCGGCCGCAGAGGATAGGGAGGACGGCAACGCAACACCGCATCTCCTCTTCCTCTGCGGCCCCACCGCGACGCAACGATGGTGCGCCTCCATTTGGTCGCGGGAGATAGGGCGCGCGGCAACGCAACACCGACACGCCTCTCCTCCCGCGACCGCACCCGACTGCGAGGGACAGAAGAACTGTCCCTCGCACCCGCCCCTTTGGAAGCATCCTGCGCAGGCCTCCGTCAAGCCCACGCGAAGCGTCCCCTCCTGGATCCCTCTTAGCTTCACCGCGGGTCACCAATCCACGGTTACTAAGCCCCCCCACCACGACAAGGTGGAGATCCCACGGGGGGTTTGATGGCGAGCCTACTACGACGTATGACATGTTCATAAAAAATAATGTAGCCTTTTTCTGACTTTGCTTCTGGACTGTAATTAGGCACTTTTGGCTAGACCGTCGTTTGTGGCCACACGAATGGTTATTTCGTGTTTTCTTTATTAACTTTGTACGGACATCGCGGGTTATGAAACGCTCCGTGCCAACTTAAGCGAACTTAATGTCGTGACAACGAAATAAATTTTCACGGGACTTTAATAAACGAATAAATTATCGGGTAAAGAGGCGTGTGCTCGTTTTACCAGAGTATTTAAAGTAATCTGAGCGTTATTTGTATGTGGTGTTTTCTTAACTTTATTCCCTCGGTATTCGGAGTTGTTCGAGCGCGAAAAAAATATTCCGACGTTACTAGAGACGAGATGAAGCGTCGACGTGGAGTGCGGCATTTTCTCGTTTCACGGAAATATCGTCCATTCTGAAATCGTTTTTGAGTATAAAATCTTTTATTATGTGAACACGGTTCATTTAACGCGGCATTAAGTGAATTTGTCGAACATCGTATTTTAAAAATGAACGGGTAAAACAGCTGTAAAATATGGACGGTTAAGGGGGAGGGGGCAAATTACGAGTTGCTGTGGAGGTATTGTGCAAGTTCCTTTTAGCGCAGTTTACCGATAATTTATTAAGCCCCAGTTTATTGCGGCAACTACAGTGTGCATACCCCTTTACGTGTGCTGTGTGTTAACGTACAAAGACTTAACTTTTTTGTATATATCCCCTTTTAATAAATGGTTGCTGTTCATGCGTTTTACACTGTTATCTATCTTGTGTTGCAGTTTTATAAATCATGTTAATTTACAACTTCATCGAAGAAATAAAGTAGTCTATACGACCCTGAAGAAAAATACGTTCATCACATTAGTATAAAGTATATTAAGTGCATTATTAAATATTAAAACATGTTACATTACTCGAACCAACGGCCTACCTGTAAGAATGGTAATCGTGGTTTTTATGAGTATGAGTATACGAGTAGTATTATTCTGTCGCAGGCAATTTGTATGATTCTGTTTTTTTTTTGGAAACGACGCCGCGCCGTTTGTTTAGAAGCTCTCGCAGTTTCAATTTTAAAGATTTCGTTATTGTTTGGTATGTAGAAATATTTATGCCGACTTAATGTATTTTATAAGCTAAGTTGAGGAAATCTTACTCTGCAGAGCTCCTATTTGTAAGAGCATGGTCTTTTTACAATTTGCTACGGCATATTATATTGACTATAGTAAACAGACAAAGTCTTTTGTAGTGCCGTTTTAAAGGATATGCCTGCGATTTTGTAAATGGCTATATTATCTTCATTACAAAACAAAGTCGTGGAAACACGTACAGGTCGCCGTCTACCGGGAGAAATAAGGTCAATGAGCTCGTTGGTAACTGAGTAAGGGAGTGCGATTAGACGTCCTTTGCTATCTCTCATTGAACGAAACGCAAGAGTAGAGAACTAAGAACCTTTGTACTGATCTGTTGTGGAAAAAATCTCCTTTAATTTGGAGCTTAGTGAAGAGGGCTTGTGAGACTCACTTACAGGCGTTCGGGCCTACTCACTTAAACCACCACAGTACTTTCTAACAACACATTATGAAAGGCAGAGTCGCAGGGTCTATAATGTTAGGGTGACATATGCGTGACCCGAGATTAAGGAACCTACTTTACTGTTTAATGTCATTCATACAAAAACCGCATTAAGCTCTACTACTCTCAAAAACATATCATCGTTCAAAATTAATTTAATATTCAATTTACGGTTTATCAGTTTGGTATTTTGGTATTAAATAGCAGACTAATATAATTATTGAATTGAACCCATTGAGCTTAAGCGCTTGAGATATGTCAAATTCTTGAGACGTATGTATTATCAATATTGGATTACACTTTTATTTAATTTAAATAATACTAGAGTATGCCCGCAAGTACGCCCGCACATTTTATTTTAATTTAACTGTTTCTGCCCGATCCCGTGAGAATTTCGGAAAATCCCTTCTTGGTACACTTATATACCAAATTTCAGTTCTTTGCGTCCAATAGTATTGGCTGTGCATTGTCTGTCAGTCTGTCAATCAGTAATGCAAGAATTTTTAAACAAACAGATAGTAAACTAGTGGAAAGCCTCAATCTATAACGATTATGTTTTAACGTTTTTACAAGTTCGTAAAAGTTTGCTAAAGGGCAGCGATCTCTCCCCATTTACCTTCACTATTTGAAGGAAATAGTTCTTATTGAATAAGTCTAGCTCAACGCGTCATCTTCGTCTGGGTCTAGGGCGACGTCGTTGTCCGTTGAGAAGAGTTCTTTTTGTTGACATTCTAGTCTACTTACTATTTTATTTGCGACAGATATGGGCTTGGCATATCTGCTATATTTAAGCGTGCGAGCATGCTAACTGCAATATTCTAACTGGTGGAAGAAAGACATACGCACAAAGTCGTTGGCAATAATTACTAATCTTTGTAGACGAACAAAAACATAATCAGTACAAAAGAACCGTACAGCAGTATATAACTAGCCAAAAAATCTAATTGGAAGTAATAAGATTACAATCCAAGAGATTTTCACTAAATGACAAATTTAAAAACTGAAATCAAAAAGGATACCACCAGTAAAAATCTACTTCACAATATGTTATGTTTGCTACCCCCTTTAAAACACTTCCAGGCTTTAAAGCAAAAACAGAAAAATAAATAAATTTGCTAGACTATCCACGAGCAACTACACCACACGGGCCGCAGAAGAAACTCCAAAAAGACCAGTTAGTTAAACAATAAATACGTAACAAACTAAACAAACAAAAACATAGAAACATCTTTCAACAGAACGCTCCAACTAGAACTTCAGTGCATCCATTACATTCGAAAACTAACTGCAAAATAGTTAGTAGCTCAAAAACTATTTTGCTAATTCGCGGTGGACCAACAAGTCAGTGTAATTAAGAAATAGCCATGGCAAAGCGGACAGTAACTGAGTACGTTACGTTAGGCCGTCGCGCGTTGGCTCAGGCACATGAATTAGCCTCACTCGATGCGTGAAACTGGACGTTAACAGCGCACTGCGATATTAATGACAACTAGCCATTCATTAAACATGTCATCACCGTTAACGAGATGCTTTGTGTACAAGAAAAACAAAGGGATGAATAGGTCAGAACAGATATCAGTGAATAGCAGTTATCGATTTATGCTATTGTTCGTTTTTGAGGGGTAATCTAGAAAGTAAATAAATAGGAAGATTTTCTACCGCAACAAAATATATTTTTTGTCGATATGATCTACACAATAAATAAATGAAACTGAGTGAGAAGAAGCTTGTGTTTTTTTTGTTAAAAATACTAGTAGCATACGTAGACTATGAATATTAGCAATTTACAGTCTGATGTTGCAGGACTATTATTATATAAGTCCGTACAAATCTTAACATGAAACATATGAATATAAAAGGTAAAATCTAAAATAAATACCCCATATCTCACAAGAACTTACTCGTCGTCTGTATTCCCGAATGGTAAGGGAAGAATGTATAGACTATACAATTTTAAGCTTTGTTCTTCAACGCCATGTTGCCAAAATCGATCGATGTTTGTGTTAACTCATTTAACGTAGCATAATGCTAATTTTCAAATCTTATATGTCTACTGTTTGTAAAAACAAAATTTTGAGTTGAAATAAATAATTTCCTTCATTGATAGAAATTAAATGAGGGTAAATTTGGGACTTAGTTCAGTGTCATAATATTTATTTGTGTGTGTAATATTATTAAATTTTTGCTTTGGCCAATGTAGCTGTATAGCCCACAGTAATGATGATTAGATTTAAACAAATTTAAAAATTGAATAAACGTCGATAATCTCAAAAATAGGTTTCCATTCGTGTTCAATAAATTGTTTACATAGAAATCAACAGTCAGCGTGGATCAAAATGAGAAGAGAATAGTAAAATTAATATATCGATAATGGAATAACAGTTGCGTAAAAACGAATAGATAGCTGTCATTTCATTGTAAGCGTTTTTCAGCATCGATAGGTTGTTGACTTTAATTTTCTCTTTTCATGCAGCCATTCTTTTCATGCGATTCGGTAATTAAAATTATTATGAATTTTATTTGTTATATAATAAATGTTTATTTTACTATGCATACTTATAAATACTTATATATAAAAGCGTGATTATTCCTCACAAAAAGCTATAAGTATTAGTTTCTTAACCCTGATTAATGTTTGCAGAATTTATTATCTGAAATTTATATTTTCTTCGTTCAATAGTTGGTAACTGTTATATTGTCATTTATATTTATAATACGTACTTTAACCGTGTTAATTATCTGTATGTCATACGAAGAATAATCACCGTGAAGTGAACTTTTGAATAGTAGAATGAATAGCTTTGGCTGCAGACGTAACCAAACCTAACATAATTAAATTCTGCAGAGTCATAATCGCGGTAAAGAAACGAGTATAGTTCTGTGTTATCATTCGATTCTTATCAACTATAGCCGTAGCTAAAACGAAATAGAAACCATATACACCTATACAAAATTATTTCTTAAACTACACTTGAAAACAATTACATAATACACATTTTAAAACTACACTTGAAACAGCAAACCTTATATTAAAATTACATACATACATAGTCTCACGCCTCTAACCCCGAAGAGGTAGGCAGAGGTGTATTTCTACACCCACTTTTCGCCAGATATACTTTAGTCCCACGTAATAAGGGGCGAGTCTATTGCCATACCGGGCACATTTCCAGACTCCGAGCTACTACTGAGAATTTCGTGACAGAAAAACCCTATAACATGCCCGACCCAGGAATCGAACCCGGGACCTCCCGATCCCACGCGCACATTTATGCCGCGAGACCAACGAAGCAGTCGTATAGGGTTTGATGTCGAGTTTTCCGTCTCTACGCAAAGATGGTATTTGCATCGTGTTATCCCTTAGTCGCCTCTTACGACACCCACGGGTAGATAGGGGGTGGTGACACTTGTATTCTATGCCGTCAACCACACGGCTATATTAGAATTGTCAAGCATATTTGTTTTTCATTAAAACACTAAGCTTGCTGACATTTAGTATATTTAGTTCGTCTTGTTGAAATTCATCTGTAAGTGACGTTTTAATCCAAAAAGGGGCTGCCTGTGTCGAGTATAAAATTTCGGACGTGACCAAAATAAAAATGTTCATCATCATCATCATCATATCAGCCAAACGACGTCCACTGCTGGACATAGGCCTCCCCCAAGGTTCTCCACACAGACCGGTCCTGAGCCACCCGCATCCAACCGCCTCCCGCGATCTTCACGAGATCGTCGGTCCAATAAAAATGTTATATTAACTCAATTCTGCAATTTAGAAAAAAACAGTGTCGTTCAGATAATGCGGACTGTGTCTTTTTAAATATTTTATTCTGGTTTATTGTCCAATCTTATACGAGGCATTGACTTATTTAAAGGTTAAAGTTTTGTTAAGATTTTCCTTTTTTCAATGCTACTAACAGGTTATTTTTAAAAATAAAAATAATATCTTCGGTTCTGCCTTCTTGTTATCCAGAACATTATTTTAGTAAGTAATTTTTAAACTGTTGCCAACATTTCCGTTCCTAGAACTTGGGCCATTCAAACAATTAAAAAGGGTTTTCAATTAGGACATCAAATACATCGTAAAAGCCGACTATGAGTGTCTTTCAGTTCATTAATTTGCTTAATCACGTGCTTGTGCACGAGACACTTATTAAGTATTCATTGTGTTTAGATTCTGATACCATCTCGTTACAAATTACCATCACAACAAAGTGTATCACTGATTGAAAATAATAATATACTTTTGCATATAACCTTGATTATATTATTATCACTTGTTCATCACGCTGAAGGAAAATATCGACATAAAACCTTAATTTATAAAATCTACTGCAATATAATTCCTGTCCTTAATATTGCCGGATGCAACCATATCGACTTGAAAATCCAATTATGTCAATAGGTGAATCAATTTAATTTGAGGTGTTCACTTCTTTATAACTACAGAGAAATTTAATTATAGATGTTTGTTTCTAAGAATAACACAATAATTGAATGCACAATTCAAGATACCTAAGTGAAGTGACTGTATTTTTTTGAGATCTGGGCACACTTTCTTCTGTATACGAATTTATACCATTCCAATATATTGACTGAACATATGAGTCTATAAAATATGTGAATTATGGTTTTCATTTTAATACGACTCGTGCTATTTAAAGCTTTTAGCATCCAAGGCTTTTAGCATCCCGATAAGTGGAGTGTCGCTGTAAATTAGGTCGTAATATCTCGCTTACTTGGCTAGTGGATATCTTTTAATGTACTGAGATTGTTAGGTTAGGCACTGCGATGTGTGAAGACGCGAACCGGAGCTCGGAAGAAGAAAATACGAAAACCGAATTTAACTTATTAATTTTTATATCAGAAATGTATAAATCGCATCGTTAAAATAGCGCGGCATTTACTTTCATATCGAGCTTATTCCAAACATTTTAAACTCAGCAACTTCTATCATCTTCTACTATCATGTTCATAAGCTCGCAGCTTCTTTATGTCTTCGTATCGTGTACTAACTATATGCATTTGAAAAGTGAGCGTCTGAGAGTTCTACGTAATGTTACCGAAAGACATGTGAAACCCGCACTGGCCAGCGTGATGGACCATGGCCTTACCTTTCTCATAAGCCTCAAAAGGCTCGTACCATAGCACATTTTATTTACAGGGCTGGTGATAGTAGTCAAAGTATCCTATTATATAATTTAAACTGAAGAAATAAAATATATGAGACTTATTTGAGTTCTTCTATTTTTGTACACAGCTCAGCTACCTGACATTTTTCTCGTGGAGACATTGCCTTAGATGTGTTCTCACATTTATATTCTCTACGTGCTTATCTGTATATTATATTAATACATGAGAAGATATTTTCTTACTGGGTTGTTTCTTTTGTGTACGTGATAATTAGCTGCTACAGGCGATCTGGAGTTGTTTTGTCTGTCTAGGCTTACGTTACATCGAGTGTTATCAATTGTTTGTTAAACATTATATATAGTGTTATATTTCTGTTTAGGGATATAAGTTTTATAATAATCATTACTTTACTCACATGTTATCATGTTTTTGATATTATTTTTAGTAAGTCTTTAATAGTAATAAGAGGAATAAAATCTCATAACGCGCCAACTTATACCACCAGCAAAAAATACTGCTCTTTCTTTGTGCGATTTTGAAAAACATACAACCATTGTGGTTCGGTTTATTCGTCTGTATTTTTTTATTTCAAGAAAAGCAGCTGAGATTCAGAATTAATTTCCATACTCTTCTATTTAACATATATGACCAATGAAAAATTTATGCATCATAATAAAAAAAAACGATATAGATATTTTTAGAAATTTTACTCAAGAACCGTCTTGATAGCATCAGTTTTAATCCAAAATTCGGATTTACACAGTTCCAAGAATAATTTCGCGATTTGAATAGATCGCGATGGCTTGTGCTTTAAATTTTGTAGAGACCGTCAGAGACCTCAGTGCATGTAGTGCTATAGTTGGAATTTGTTAACATAATGTACTTAAATAATTTATGAGTACAAATTGTATTGATGATTAATATGCGCTTTTTTAAAATACACAAAATGTATTAATATAATAATTAATGTAATATTGTATCTTATTTTGGCGGAGATTTATTATATTATATACGTTATGTGTGTACCTACACAATAAATTCTTTGTTCTTATGTTCTGAACAAACTAATTTCTGGATAAATGTTATTAATTTACAAAATGTTGTAAATTTAGGCTTTTAACAATTCTTTAGTATCGTAGCTAAAATACTGAATCTTAAGTGCCTATGTCTTAAAAGCCTTTTTATTGGGTTACATTCAACAAATTTTGGAGTCTTACATTGAAAAATAAATTACGTAATCAATGGAAAAGGTCAAAACACATACAAATATAAACCACACGTGGGAATATTGTATGAACTAAAAGGTTTTCAGGATTGCTGATAGGGATCTACAGAGGATTTCACTTATACGGATTTATTTTAAGAATACATGTAAATGTCAGCGAGTGCATAGGTCTCGAACAGAATTAGTAAATAAGCTATGTTTAAATATAATTATTTGTTTTCGTAAAATATAATGCTAGGTCACCATCGAAGACTAAAAATGCTGCTTAAAGTCCTGTGTACCTCTGAAGAGTATTAACACTATTTAATTGTCTTCTGTCGCAGAGACCCGGTGTTCATGAAATTAAATTTACCATTTCAACTATAAAGATTTTAAAAATTGTCAAACAATTTGTATTAACGAAACTGTATAGCAATTGTGTCATACGGCTTTTTTAAAGTAAATACCGTTAAACATATAGCTCAGTGCATTAAAACAAAATCAACATAGGTTATTTTTATAAAAATTCATCAATCTGCTTGAAATATGTCATTAGTTTCAATACGAGAGGACATCGTACGTTTCAGAGCGAGCAAAAGGTAAAACAATTACGTAAATAAAAACAGAAATTGGCTTAGCATACGGAGCTGTGGTGAAAACCATACTATGCAAGCCTTTGATGGAGAGCCTACTATAACGTATGACATGTTCATGAAAAATAATGTATTCTTTTTCTGACTTTGCTTTTGGACTGCAATTAGGCACTTTTTGCTAGACCGTCGTTTCTGGCCACGCGAACGGTTACTTCGTGTTTTCTTTAGTAACTTTGTACGGACATCGCGGGTTATGAAAAGCTCCGTGCCAACTTAAGTGAACTTAATGTCGTGACAACGAAATAAATTTTTACGGGACTTTAATAAACGAATAAATTATCTGGCATGCGCTCGTTTTCCCAGAGGATTTTAAGTAATCTGAGCGTTATTTGTATATGGTGTTTTCTTAACTTTATGCCCTCGGTATTCGGAGTTGTTCGAGCGCGAAAAAAATATTCCGACGTTACTAGGGACGAGATGAAGCGTCGACGTGGAGTGCGGCAATTTGTCGTTTCACGGAAATATCGTCCATTCTGAAATCGTTTTTCAGTATAAAATCTTTTATTATGCGAACACGGTTCATTTAACGCAGCATTAAGTGAATTTGTCGAACATCGTATTTTAAAAATGAACGGGTAAAAGAGCTGTAAAATATGGACGGTTAAGGGGGAGGGGGCAAATTACGAGTTGCTGTGGAGGTATTGTGCAAGTTCCTTTTAGCCCAGTTTATTGCGGCAACTACAGTGTGCATACCCCTTTACGTGTGCTGTGTGCTAACTAACAAAGACTTAACTTTTTTATATAATATCCCCTTTTAAAAAATTGTTGCTGTTCATGCGTTTTACACTGTTATCTATCTTGTGTTGCAGTTGTATAAATCATGGTAATTTACAACTTCAGCGAAAGAAATAAAATAGTCTCTACGGCCCTGAAGAAAAATACATTGTTCACATTAGTACAAAGTATATTTAGTGTATTATTAAACATTAAACATTTTTTAATACATTACTCGAACCAACGGCCTACCTGTTCGAATGGTAATCGTGATATATGTGAGTGTTATTCTGTCGCAGGCAAGTTGTATGATTCTGTTTTTTTTTACAAACGACGTCGTTTGTTTAGAAGCTCTTGCAGCGACTTGAACAATTTTAAACATTTCGTTACGAGTATTGATTAGTATGTAGTAATATTGATGCCTACTTAATGTAATAAGCTAAGTTGAGGAAATCTAACTTTGTTAGAGCTCCTATTTTATGAGGTCTTTTTACAATTTGCTACGGCACATTAAATCGACTATAGTAAACAGACACCATCGTTTACGTAATTCTGTTTTAAACGATATGCCTGCAATATTATGCATGGCCATATTATGTTCATAACAAAACAATGTCCAGAAAACACGTTCAGGTTGTCGTCAACCGGGAGAACGAAGAAAAGGACCTCGATAGTAACTGGGAAATGCAGTTCAATTAGACGTCCTTTGCTGTCACTCATCGAACGAAACGCAAGACTAGACACTGGGAGCCTTTCTTTCTGATCCCGTTGTGGAATATAGCACTTAATTTGGAGCTCAATAAAGAGGGCTTGTGAGACTCCCTTAAAGGCGTTCAGGCCTACTCGCTTAAACCGCCGCAGTATTTTTCTATTAACCCATTATGAATGGACGAGTCTATAACGTTAGACGATGATGTATACTTGACCCGAGAAAAAGGTTCTTAATTTCCTGTTTAATGCATTTGATGTAGAAACAGCACAGCTCAATCTCAAAATCATATCATCGATCAAAATTAATTTCATATTGAATTTGATGTTTATTGTTTTAGCATATTGGTATAAAATAGCAAACTAGTATAATTATATTATTGAACTTAACTTATTGCGCTAAAGCTCTTGAAATATATCCAATTCTCGAGACGTATCGACGTACCTATTTATTATCTATATTCGATATTGCATTACATTATACTTTGCTTTATAAATACTAGCGGATGTTTATATTTTAATTTACCTGTTACTGCCCGACCCCATGTGAATGCTGGAAAATCCATTCTAAGTGCTCACCTACGATGCCTAAGGAACATACCTACATGCCAAATTTCAGCTTCTTGCGCCTAAAATGGCGCTGATACACTTGAGCATTCACCTGTAATGAGCATACTCGCGAATGTTACAAAACCTATGAGTGTGTTTTAGCGATCATTCTCACGAACATTCGGGCGAGTCTTAGAATATAGATAATACATAGAATTCGCGCTATAATCGCGGTTAAAGCCAATATATTTACCTCTCTGTGACTTATGATTTTAATCTAGGGAAGAATCTTCGTAGTTTCTCACTAATTTTAACTTGACTAGTGATGAGCTTACTCGGAATACATATCGATAATATATCGATAATGTTTACAATAGATCCTTAGATTTGGTTTACTTAGAATTACTTTCAATAGAATGTTGATAAACTCTCGATGTCGATAAATAAATTTGAACGTTCCTACGTTCAAATTTATTAAACCTGTACGGGATTTATTAAACCTGTTCAAATTAAAATCTGCGTTTTATTATTTAGAAACGTCATTTTTGTTTATGTATCTTACTCTTACTCTAGAAATAATTCATAAGTGAAACTGAAGTAATGTTTACTTTTGTTTCACTTCATTGGGTAAAACTGCTATTGTAGTGCGATTTCTATATATTTTCTATATTCTACGGACTTCTTACGGATCATGAAAATGTTTGGTTCGACAAAACAGAAAACGGCGAATGCTCACTGCTCTGTTACAAGTGCATGCTCAGGTGTATCAGCGCCATAAAAGTATTCGTTGGTTGTCTCTTAGCCAGTCAGTAAAGCACGAATTTTATACATACGAGTAGTAAAGCCATATTCGATAACGATTATGTTTTGACCTGCTATGGGGGCAGTAATCTCCCCATTCTCCTTCGCTATTTGAAGGAAATAGTTCTTATTGAATAAGTCTAGCTCAACCCGTCATTTTCGTCTGGGTCTAGGGCGATGTCGTTTGCCGTTAAGAAGGGTTCTTTTCGTTGACATTCTAGTCTGCTTACCATTTTATTTGCGATAGACTTGAGCTTACCGCTTCTATTCAAGCCTGAGAGCTTGTTAAGTACTATATTCTAATTGGAATAAAACAGAATTAGCGAAGTGAGACATACACATAAAGGCGTTGGCAATAATTACTCACCTTTGTAGATGCATAACAGTATAAATAGTACAAAGAGGTACTTTAAAGGATAGTATAATATGATTAGGAACAAAATCTGTAGAGACGTTATAAGCTTCGAATTCAAAAGATTTTCAACGAAATTCAGTAGCATACCACCAGTAAAAATCCACGTTAAAATATGTTATGCTTGCCACCCCCTTTAAAAATCTACCAGATTTAAAACCACAAACAGTAAAATAAATAAATTTCCCAGACAATCCACGAGCAACTACACACACAGGCCGCAGAAGAAATTCCAAAAATACCAGTTAGTTAAACAATAAATACGTAACAAACTAAACAAACAAAAACATAGAAACATCTTCCAACAGAACGCTCCAACTAGAACTTTAGTGCATCCATTACATTCGAAAACTAACTGCAAAATAGTTAGTAGCTCAAAAACTATTTCGCTAATTCGCGGTGGACCAACAAGTCAGTGTAATTAAGAGATAGCCATGGCAAAGCGGACAGTAACTGAGTACGTTACGTTAGGCCGTCGCGCGTCACGCGTTGGCTCAGGCACATGAATTAGCCTCACTCGATGCGTGAAACTGGACGTTAGCAGCGCACTGCGATATTAATGACAACTAGCCATTCATTAAACATGTCATCTCCGTTAACGAGATGCTTTGTGTACAAGAAAAACAAAGGGATGTATAGGTCAGAACAGATATCAGTGAATAGTAATTATCGATTATGTTATCGTTTATGAGCTCTTTTGTATTGGATTAAATTGTGTAGCAAAATAAAATTTTCTTTGTCGATGTAATCTGCAAATTAATAAATGAAAGCAATGATTTCTCTCGAAATTCATTGTTTGTTTAAAACTAACGATTATGTGTAGGCTATGAAAATCAGCAATCTATAATCAGATGCTGCCGTACCATTATTTAATACATAGTACCTACATTAATATCTCCAGTAGTAACATCAAATTGGACATCTTCATATCCGAAGGTGATGATTGTAGTACATATGTATATTGTCATTAAAACCACTTGTTATTTGGTACGGTCTCAAGACAAATTAATATGGTAAATTGTTATCATGGTATTTGTCATATTTTTACGATATGATATAAAAAAATACAGGTGTGTAACAGGCAGCGATAGCCGAGTGTATTTACCAACAGACTGCCATGCAGAGGGTAACGGGTTCGAATCCACGGCGCGCACCAATATCTTTTCGGAGTTATGTGCGTATTGAATTGTTAATTATCGCTTGTCCCGTGCCTTGGAGAGCACGTTAAGCCGTCGGTCCCGGTTGTCATGAAGATCTTTGGCAGTCGTTACAGGGCGTCAGTACCTTCTAAATAAACTGACACTAGTCTAAGAAACCATGGAATATCGCTATCCCTTCGGGTTGCGGAGGTCAGACAGGCAGTCGCCCCGTGGAAAAGCTAATATTTAGCTAAATCCGGTTAGACTAGAAAGCAGACCCCAGAATGAAACTGGGATAACGATAAGAGGATGATGACAGGTGTGTACATAATATGAACATTAAAGGACGAACCTAAAATTAATGTCCTGTATCTCATAAGAACTTTCGGTCAGTATTTCCGAATAGTTAATGAAAAACGAATTGCTCTACTGTACAAATTCAGGCTTTGTGATTTAACAGCCTTTTCTGAAACCAAGCCATAAGTATGTTTACTCATTAAACGAAAAAAAAATATATTTTTTAAATCAAATTTGTTAAAACAAATAACGAATAAAACACTTACCACGTATTACATAGATTAAAAATAAATTGATTACCTTTATTGATAGTGTCTAAAATAATGTAAATCTAGGACTCAGTTTGGTGCTGAATTTAATTTTTGTTTTGAACAATGTAACAGTATAGCCCATACATTCAAACAAATTTAAAAATTGAATAAATGTCGATAATCACAAAAATAGGTTTCCATTCGTGTTCAATAAATTGTTCACATAGATATCTACACTTAGCGAGTATCAAAATGAAAATAGAATAGTAAAATTAATATATCGATAATGGAATAACAGTTGCATGAAAAAGAATAGATAGCTGCCATTTCATTGGTGGCGTTTTTCAGCATCGATAGGTTGTTGACTTTAATTTTCTCTTTTCATGCAGCCATTCTTTTCATGCGATTCGGTAATTAAAATTATTATGAATTTTATTTGTTATATAATAAATGTTTATTTTACTTATGCATACCTATAAATACTTATATATAAAAGCGTGATAATTCCTCACAAAAAGCTTGCATACCTATAAATACTTATATATAAAAGCGTGATAATTCCTCACAAAAAGCTTTAAGTATTAGTTTCTTAATCCTGATTAATGTTTGCAGAATTTATTATCTGAAATTTATATTTTCTCCGTTCAATAGTTGGTAACTGTTATATTGTCCTTTATATTTATAATACGTATTTTAACCGTGTTAATTATCTGTATGTCATATGAAGAATAATCACCGTGAAGTGAACTTTTGAATAGTAGAATGAATAGCTTTGGCTGCAGACGTAACCAAACCTAACATAATTAAATTCTGCAGAGTCATAATCGGGGTTAAGAAACGAGTATAGTTCTGTGTTATCATTCGATTCTTATCAACTATAGCCGTAGCTAAAACGAAATAGAAACCATATACACCTATTATATATATACAAAATTATTTCTTAAACTACACTTGAAAACAATTACATAATACACATTTTTAAAACTACACTTGAAACAGCATACCTTATATTAGAATTACATACATACATAGTCTCACGCCTATAACCCCGAAGAGGTAGGCAGAGGTGTATTTCTACACCCACTTTTCGCCAGATATACTTTAGTCCCACGTAATAAGGGGCGAGCCTATTGCCGTACCGGGCACATTTCCAGACTCCGAGCTGCTACTGAGAATTTCGTGACAGAAAAACCCAATAACACTGCCCGACCCAGGAATCGAACCCGGGACCTCCCGATCCCACGCGCACATTTATGCCGCGAGACCAACGAGGCAGTCGTATAGGGTTTGATGTCGAGTTTTCCGTCTCTACGCAAAGATGGTATTTGCATCGTGTTATCCCTTAGTCGCCTCTTACGACACCCACGGGTAGATAGGGGGTGGTGACACTTGTATTCTATGCCGTCAACCACACAGCTATATTAGAATTGTCAAGCATATTTGTTTTTCATTAGTACACTAAGCTTGCTGACATTAAGTATATTTTGTTCGTCTTGTTGAAATTCATCTGTAAGTGACGTTTTAATCCAAAAAGGGGCTGCCTGTGTCGAGTATAAGATTTCGGACGTGACCAAAATAAAAATGTTATATTAACTCAATTCTGCAATTTAGAAAAAAACAGTGTCCTTCAGATAATGCGGACTGTCTCTTTTTAAATATTTTATTCTGATTTATTGTCAAATCTTATACGAGGCACTGACTTATTTAAAGATTAAAGTTTTGTTAAGATTTTCCTTTTTTCAATGCTACTGACAGGTTATTTTTATAAATAAAAAGAATATCTTCGGATCTGCCTTCTTGTTATCCAGAACATAATTTAAGTAAGTAATTTTTAAACTGTTGCCAACATTTCCGTTCCTAGAACTTGTGCCATTCAAACAATTAAAAAGAGTAGTTCATTAATTTGCTTAATCACGTGCTTGTGCACGAGACACTTATTAAGTATTCATTGTGTTTAGATTCTGATACCATCTCGTTACAAATTACCATCACAACAAAGTGTATTACTGATTGAAAATAATAATATACTTTTGCATATAACCTTGATTATATTATTATCACTTGTTCATCACGCTGAAAGAAAATATCGACATAAAACCTTATTTTATAAAATCTACTGCAATATAATTCCTGTCCTTTATATTGCCGGATGCAACCATGTCGACTTGAAAATCCAATTATGTCAATAGGTAAATCAATTAAATTTGAGATGTTCACTTCTTTATAACAACAGAGAAATTTAATTATAGATGTTTGTTTCTAAGAATAACACAATAATTGAATGCACAGTTCAAGAGACCTAAGTGAAGTGACTGTATTTTTTTTAGATCTGGGCACACTTTCTTCTGTATACGAATTTATACCATTCCAATATATTGACTTAATAAAAGAGTCTATAAAATATGTGAATTATGGTTTTCATTTTAATACGACTCGTGCTATTTAAAGCTACACACCAAGGCTTTTAGCATCCCGATAATTGGAGTGTGGCTGTAAAGTAGGTCGTAATATCCTGCTAACTTGGCTAGTGGATATCTTTTAATGTACTGAGATTGTTAGGTTAGGCACTGCGATGTGTGAAAACGCGAACCAGAGCGCGAAAGAAGAAAATACTAAAACCGCATATAACTTATTTATTTTATATCAGATATATATAAATCGCATCGTTAAAATAGCGCGGCATTTACTTTCATATCGAGCTTATTTCAAACATTTTAAACTCACGAACTTCTATCATCTTCTTCTATCATCTTCATAAGCTTGCAGCTTTTTTATGACTTCGTATCGTGTACTAACTATATGCATTTGAAAAGTGAGAGTCTCAGAATATGTAATGTTACTGAAAGACATGTGAAACCCGCACCTGCCAGCGTGATGGCCAATGGCCTTACCTTTCTCATAAGCCTCAAAAGGCTCGTACCATAGCACATATTATTCACAGGGCTGGTGATAGTAGTCAAAGTATCCTATTATATAATTTAAACTGAAGAAATAAAATATATGGGACTTATTTGAGTTCTTCTATTTTTGTACACAGCTCAGCTACCTAACATTTTTCTCGTGGAGACATAGCCTTAGATGTGTTCTCACATTTATATTCTCTTCGTGCTTATCTGTATATTATATTAATACATGAGAAGATATTTTCTTACTGGGTTGTTTCTTTTCTGTACGTGATAATTAGCAGCTACAGGCGATCTGGAATTGTTTGTTAAACATTATATCATGTTATATTTCTGTTATGGGATATAAGTTTTACAATAATCATTACTTTACTCACATCTTATCATGTTTTTGTTATTATTTTTAGTAAGACTTTAATAAAAAATAAAAATAAGAGTAATAAAATCTCATAACGCGCCAACTTATGCCACCAGCAAAAAAAACCTGCTCTTTTCCTTGTGCGATTTTGAAAAACATACAACCATTGTGGTTCGGTTTATTCGTCTGTATTTTTTTATTTACAGATAAGGAGCTAAGATTCAGAATTAATTTCCATTTAACATATATAACCAATGAAAAATTTATGCATCATAATAAAAAATACGATATAGATATTTTTAGAAATTTTACTCAAGAACCGTCTTGATAGCATCAGCTTTTAATCAGAAATTCGGATTTACACAGTTCGAAGAATAATTTCGAATAAAAAGGTAGGTGTAATATCCACATGTCTTAGGCTGTTTTAAACGCTCTTTGAATATATCGCGATAGCTTGGGCTTTAAATTTTGTAGAGACCGTCAGAGACCTCAGTGCATGTAGTGCTATAGTTCGAATTTGTTAACATAATGTACTAAAATAATTTATGAGTACAAATTTTATTGATGATTAATATGCGCTTTTTTTAAATACACAAAATGTATTAATATAATAATTAATGTTATATTGTTTCTTATTTTGGCGGAGATTTATTATATACGTTATGTGTGTACCTAGACAATAAATTCTTTGTTCTTATGTTCTGAACAAACTAACTTCTGGATAAATATTATTAATTTACAAAATGTTGTAAATTTAGGCTTTTAACAATTCTTTAGTATCGTAGCTAAAATACTGAATCTTAAGTGCCTATCTCTTAAAAGCCTTTTTATTCGGTTACAGTCAACAAATTTTGGAGTCTTACATTGAATAATAAATAACGTAATCAATGCAAAAGGTTAAAACACATACAAAAATAAACCACACGTGGGAATATTTTATGAACTAAAAGTTTTTCAGGACTGTTGATAGGGATCTACAGAGGATTTCACTTATACGGATTTATTTTAAGAATACATGTGAATGTCAGCGAGTGCATAGGTCTCGAACAGAATTAATAAATAAGCTATGTTTAAATATAATTATTTGTTTTCGTAAAATATAATGTTAGGTCACCATCGAAGACTAAAAATGCTGCTTACAGTCCTGTGGACCTCTGAAGAGTATTAACACTATTTAATTGTCTTCTGTCGCAGAGACCCGGTGTTCCTTAAATTAAATTTACCATTTTAACTATAAAGATTTTAAAAATCGTCAAACAATTTGTATTAACGAAATTGTATAGCTATTGTGTCATACGGATTTAAGTAAATACTGTTATACATATAGCTCAGTGCAGTAAAACAAAATCAACATAGGTTATTTTTATACAAATTCACCACTCTAGTTGAAATATGTCAGTAGTTTCAATACGAGAGGACATCGTACGTTTCAGAGCGAGCAAAAGGTAAAACAGTTTTGTAAATAAAAATAGAAATTCGCTTTAGCAAACGGAGTCGTGATGAAAACTGATGGAGAGCCGACTATGACGTATGACATGTTCATAAAAAAATGTAGCCATTTTATGACTTTACTTCTGGACTGTAATTAATTAGGCACGTTTGGCTAGATCGTCGTTTCCGGCCCCGCGAATGGTTATTTCGTGTTTTCTTTATTAACTTTGTACGGACATCGCGGGTTATGAAACGCTCCGTGCCAACTTAAGCGAACTTAATGTTGTGACAACGAAATAAATTTTCACGGGACTGTAATAAACGAATAAATTATCAGGTAAAGAGGCGTGCGCTCGTTGGACCAGAGTATTTCAAGTAATCTGAGCGTTATTTGTATGTGGTGTTTTCATAACTTTATTCCCTCGGTATTCGGAGTTGTTCGAGCGCGAGAAAAATATTCCGACGTTACTAGGGACGAGATGAAGCGTCGACGTGGAGTGCGGCATTTTCTCGTTTCACGGAAATATCGTCCATTCTGAAATCGTTTTTGAGTATAAAATCTTTTATTATGCGAACACGGTTCATTTAACGCGGCATTAAGTGAATTTGTCGAACATCGTATTTTAAAAATGAACGGGTAAAAGAGCTGTAAAATATGGACGTTTAAGGGAGAGGGGGCAAATTACGAATTGCTGTGGAGGTATTGTGTAAGTTCCTTGTAGCGCAGTTTTCCGATAATTTATTAAGCCCCAGTTTATTGCGGCAACTACAGTGTGCATACCCCTTTACGTGTGCTGTGTTCTAACTTACAAAAACTTTACTTTTTATCTATATCCCCTTTTAATAAATTGTTCCTGTTCTTGAATTTTACACTGTTATCTATCTTGTGTTGCAGTTGTATAAATTATGGTAATTTACAACTTCAACGAAAGAAATAAAATACTTTCCATGGCCCTGAACAAAATACATTCTTCACATTAGTATCAAGTATATTTAATGCATTATTAAACATTAAAAATGTTTTAGTACATTACCTTAACCTACGGCCTACCTGTAAGAATGGTAATGGTGTTTTATATGAATATGAGTATAGTATTATTCTGTCGCAGGCAATTTGTGTGATTCTGTTTTTTTTGCAAATGACGTCGTTTGTTTAGAAGCTCTCGCAGTTTCGAAATAGCCGAAGGCAAATAAGCGACTTGAACAATTTTAAAGAGTTCTTTATTGATTGGTATGTAGAAATATTTATGCCGACTTAATCTACTTTATAACCTAAGTTGAGCTAATCTAACTGAGTTTGAGCTCCTATTTTAAGAGGTCTTTTTACAATTTTTTAGGTAATGCTGTTTTAAACGATATGCCTGCGATTTTATGCATGGTCATATTATAGTTATAACAAAACAAGGTTGAGGAAACACGTTCAGGTCGTCGTAAACCAGGAGAGAGAAGGAAAAGGAGCTCGATGGTAACTGGAAAAAGCAGTGCAATTAGACGTCCTTTGCTGTCACTCATCGAACGAAACGCAAGACTCGACACTGTGAACCTTTCTTTCTGATCCTGTTGTGAAAAATCGCACTTAATCAGGAGCTTAGAAGAGGGCCTGTGAGACTCCCTTAGAGGCTACTCTAACTACTACTCACTTAAACGACCACAATATTCTTCTAACAACCCATTATAAATGGCGAAGTCGCGGGGTCTATAACGTTAGTATGCGAGATCTGAGAGGATAAAACCTACTTTCTTAAAAAAACCTTTTAATGTAAAAACAGCATAACCACTACCAAGCTCAAAAACATATCACCGATCAAAAGTAGTTTAATATTCAATTTACTGTTTATTGGTATTAAGTAGCAGACTAATATAATTATTGACCATTGAGCTAAAGCTTTTGAGACATGTCCGATTCTCAAGACGTATCTATTATCAATATTCAATATTGCATTACATTATGATTTATATTAAGATAATACTAGAGTATGCCCGCAACTACGCCCGCACATTTTATTAATTTAACCGTTTCTGCCCGATCCCCTGGGGTATTTAAGAAAATGTCTTCTTAGTATACCTTTACAGTCCCCAAGGAAAAATTCAGCTTTTGGCTGTTTGTTGTTTGTCAGTCAGTCAATAACGCAATTATTTTATACATACAGATAGTAAACTATTTGACATTCGAGAGCGATTATGTTTTAACATTCTTACAAGTTGGTAAAAGTCTGCTTAAGGGCAGCGATCTCCCCATTTACCTTCGCTATTTTAAGGAAACAGTTCTTATTGAATAAGTCTAGCTCACCCTGTCTTCTCCGTCTGGGTCTAGAGCGATGTCATTTGCGTTTGAGTAGGGTTCTTTTTGTTGACATTATAGTGTGGTTGCCATTTTATTTGCGACAGATATGGGCATATCTTTTCTATTTAAGCATCTGAGGTTGCTTAGTAATATATTATATTTGAAGGAAAACAAAACTAGCGAAGTGTATACGCATAAATGCGTTCGCAATAATTACTTATCTTCGTAGATAGAAAATAACAAGATGTTATTTTCACGGAAAAAAACAAATTGTGTTTTTTTTTTCGTTTTTTTTTCCATGTTACATAGAAAAGTTAACAGAAGGAATCCTTTGGAAAAAAAACAAGATTCTTGCGAATGTTTCACTTGACGTTTTGAAAAGTTGAAAAAACAAATTTTATTGAAATTGAAACATATTTTAATGGGTGAATACAAATAGGTTGGTTGGTAATCTAAGTGAGGGCGTGCGCGCCTAGCTCGTTGATTTTTTTTCATTCTACTCTTCATTTTATCGGTACGTACATATGTATTATTATGGAAAGAGTTAAAGCATGGAATATCCTAAGTTAAATCCCGTACTTACAGTAAGTAAAGTACGGATTTGAAAAAAAAACACATAAAGAGTTGCCCGTTTCTTTTAATATTTTCGTTTTTTTTCGGTTTTATAAAAAAAACACAAGAAATATATACTGGCAATTTTTTTTGTAACTTTCGAATGAAACATTGAATTAAACAACGGAATTGGAAAGAAAGAGGATTTTGTCCTGCTTTTTTCAACGCTAATTCAGAGTACAAAGATACTCTACAGACAAGTATATGACCAAAATATCTAAAGACAAGTTATAAGCTTACTATCCAAGGGATTTTCTTGATGATAATTTTCAAAACCGAAATTCAGAAGCTTACTTCCAGTATAAATCTAGGGCATAATACCTATGATATACTTGCAACCCCTTTTAAAAACCTTCCAGGTTATAAACCACAAACATAAAAATAAATTAATTTGCTAGACTACACGAGCAACAACACAACACAGGCCGCAGAAGAAACGCCAAAAATACCAGTAAGTTAAACAATAAACACGTATCGAACTAAACAAACAAAAGCATAGAAACATCTTCCAACAGAGAGCTCCAACTAGAACTTCAGTGCATCCATTACATTCGAAAACTAACTGCAAAATAGTTAGTAGCTCAAAAACTATTTCGCTAATTCGCGGTGGACCTACAAGTCAAAAAAGTGTAATTAAGAGATAGCCATGGCAAAGCGGACAGTAACTGAGTACGTTACGTTAGGCCGTCGCGCGTTGACACAGGCACATGAATTAGCCTCACTCGATGCGTGAGACTGGACTTTAACAGCGCACTGCGATATTAATGACAACTAGCCATTCTTTAAACATGTAATCACCGTTAGCGAGATGCTTTGTGTACAAGAAAAACAAAGGGATAAAAAGGTCAGAACAGATATGAATAGCAGTTATCGATTTATGTTATTGTTCGTTTTTGAGGGGTAATCCAGAAAGTAAATAAATAGGGAGATTTTCTACCTCAACAAAATATATTTTTTTGTCGATATGATCTACACAATAAATAAATGAAACAGAGTGAGAAGAAGCCTGTGTGTTTTTTTGTTAAAAATGCTAGTAGCATACGTAGACTATGAATATTAGCAATTTACAGTTTGATGTTGCAGGACTATTATTATATAAGTCCGTACAAGTCTTTTAAAATGAAACATACGAATATAAAAGGTAAAACCTAAAATAAATGCCCCATATCTCACAAGAACTTACTCGTCGTCTGTATTCCCGAATGGTTAGGTAAGAATGTATGGACTATACAATTTTAAGCTTTGTTCTTCAACGCCCTGTTGCCATAATCGATCCATGAGTATGTTAACTCATTTTTTTTTTCTATAGACTCACGCCTGTATCCCCGAAGGGGTAGGCAGAGGTGTAATATCACACCCACATTTCGCCATGAATTTTTAGGTCCCACGTAATAGGGGGCGAGCCTATTGCCGTACCGGGCACATTACCAGACTCCGTGCTGCTACTGAGAATTTCCTAACGGAAAACCCAATAACACTTTGCCCGACCCGGGAATCGAACCCGAGACCTCCCAATCCCACGCGCACATTTATGCCGCGAGACCAACGAGGCAATCTAACTAACTCATTTAACATAGCATTATGCTTATTTTCAAATCTTAAGTGTCTGGCAAAAAACCAGAAGGTATATTGCGTTCATAGACCTGGAAAAGGCTTATGACAGAGTGAATAGAAAGGAATTATGGAAGGTGCTATCTATGTATGGGGTGGACAATTTTACAATTAGGGCTCTGAAATATCTGTATAGGGGTTCCAGAGCCTGTATCCGGATTAACGGTGCCTATACAGACTGGTTTGACATCTCTATAGGTGTCAGACAGGGGTGTGCTGCCTCACCCTGGTTGCTCAACTTATTCATGGATAGCTGCATGAAAGATATGAGGGAAATGGAATGCGGGATCGATATGACAGGATTGCGTGCTAAGTGCCTCTTGTACGCCGATGATCAAGTCATTCTTGCGTCGTCGGCGACTGAGTTACAACAAATGATGAACTGCCTGAATGAGAGCTTTGAAGCGAAAGGTATGAAATTGAATGTAAGAAAGACGAAAGTGATGGTTTTTGAGAAGGATGAAAATGTGATTGAGTGTAATATTGCGATTGGAGATGAAAACATTGAACAAGTGACAGAATTTGTATATTTGGGTAGCATGTTCACAAGAGATGGAAGATGTGAAGGAGATTTTGAAAGGACTGCGGGAAACTGTGTAAATGGAGCGCTGCATGCCTTTATGAACGGCCAGAATGTGCCAAAACTGGCGCGACTGGCGGTTCATAATGGAGTGCTTGTGCCCACGTTGATATACGGTAGTGAGTGTTGGGTGTGGCAGAAAAAGCATGAAAGCAGAATTAACGCAGTTGAGATGCGGTCACTGCGTATTATGTGTGGGGTAAGACTGATTGATAGAATTCCAAATGCAGTAATACGAGAGCGATGTGGCCTGAAAGAAGATGTCGTGACAAGGATTGAGAAAGGAATGCTGAAATGGTTTGGGCACGTGGAGCGAATGAGTGAAGAAAGAATGACGCACCAAATATATGAGGCTAAAGTGTATGGGCAAGCCGGTCGCGGCCGACCTCGTAGGACATTCGTCGACCAAATTGGTAACGTTCTGAAAAACGGAAAGGTCCGAAGCACCCGGAACCGGCGAGCATGTATGACATAAAGACATAAAGACATATTTATTTCTGCATTTTGGTTGTTTACAACACTTATACATGTCAAAACCCTATTCTAGATGATGCCGGCTTTTCCTAGCTAAATGACTTCTTGAGAAGAAAGGCCGAAACAAACTCAGAGTCATTGTTTTTTTTTTTGTCACTTCAATTTTTTTAGTCTTTTCTTCATTTTTTAAAGTCCAGACAAAAAAAAAGGGTTTAGTGTGCAAGTACAATGCAGGAAATTATCTGACGCTTTTGACTGACTCGGCCCACTGATGGCCCGCATTCAACATGAACAGAGTAATGAATGTAGAGGAAGCGCGTGAGGTTTGTAAGGATAGATGCAAGTGGCATTCCGTTGTCTCTGCCTACCCCGACGGGAAAAAGGCGTGAGTATATATATGTATGTATGTATGTATTTCTCTACTGTTTGTAAAAACAAATTTTGAGTTGAAATAAATAATTTCCTTCATTGATAGAAATTAAATGAGGGTAAATTTGGGACTAAGTTTAGTGTCATATTATTTAATTGTGTGTGTATTATTATTTATTTTTTGCTTTCGCCAATATAGCTGTATAGCCCACAGTAATGATGATTACATTTAAACAAATTTAAAACTTGAATAATCGTCCATAATCACAAAAATGGTTTTCATTACTGTTCAATAATTTTTTTACATTGAAATCTAAATCCAGCGAGTATCAATATGAAAAGAGAAAAAGAGAAAATAGTAAAATTAATATATCGATAATGGAATAACAGTTGCCTGAAAACGAATAGATAGCTGTCTTTTATTGTAAGCGTTTTTCAGCATCGATAGGTTGTTGACTTTAATTTTCTCTTTTCATGCAGCCATTCTTTTCTTGCGATTCAGTAATTAAAATTATAATGAATTTTATTTGTTGTATAATAAATGTTTATTTTACTATGCATACCTATAAATACTTAAATAAAACTATAAGTATTAGTTTCTTAACCCTGATTAATGTTTGCAGAATTTATCATCTTAAACTTATATTTTGACGACCGGTTGGTGCAGCGGGAGTGTAAGCGACTGCTACGCCGACGGTTGCGGGTTCGATTCCCGCTCAAGTCAAACATTTGTGTGCATGAACATGGGTGTTTGTCTTGGTCTGGGTGTTTCTATGTATAATATGTATGTATTTACAAAAAAAAGTATATATGTATGTTTATCCATTATCTAGTACCCATAGTACAAGCTTCTGCTTAGTTTGGGACTAGATGGTGTTGTGTGAATGTGGTAGAATATTATTATTATTTTCTTCGTTCAATAGTTGGTAACTGTTATTATTGCCATTTATATTTATAATACGTACCTTAACCGAGTTAATTATCTTTATGTCATGCGAAGACTAATCACCGTGATACGAACTTTTGAATAGTAGAATGAATAGCTTTGGCTGCAGACTTACGTCTGCCAAAACTAAAATAATTAAATTCTGCAGAGTCATAATCGGGGTTAAGAAACGAGTATAGTTTTTTGTTATCTTTCAATTTTTATCAACTAAAGCCGTAGCGAAAACGAAATAGAAACCATATACACCTATACAAAATTATTTCTAAAACTTCACTTGAAAACAATTACATAGTACACCTTTTAGAATACACATTTTAAAACTACACTTGAAACAGCAGGATAAACATTTAAAAGTTTGGAGCACGTTAAAAGCTTGTAATACCACGTATATACATTATAATAGAATTGTCAAGCATATTTGTTTTTCATAAGTACAGTTTGCTTACTTAGCTTGCTTACATTTAGTATATTTTGTTCGTCTTGTTGAAATTCATCTGTAAGTGACGTTTTAATCCAAAAAGGGGCTGCCTCTGTCGAGTATAAAATTTCGGACGTGACCAAATTAAAAATGTTATATTAACTCAATTCTGCAATTTAGAAAAAAACATTGTCGTTCAGATAATGCGGACTGTCTCTTTTTAGAGATTTTATTCTGGTTTATTGCAAAATCTTGTCCGAGGTATTGACTTTTTAAGGTTTAAGTTTTGTTAAGATTTTCAGTATTTCAATGCTACTGACAGGTTTTTTTTATAAATAAAAAGAATATCTTCGGATCTGTCTTCTTGTTATCCAGAACATTATTTAAGTAATTTTTAAACTGTTTCCAACATTTCCGTTCCTAGAACTTGTGACATTAAAACAATTAAAAAGGTTTTCAATTAGGACATCAAATACATCGTAAAAGCAGACAATGAGTGTCTTTCAGTTCATTAATTTGCTTAATCACGCGTGCTTGTGCACGAGACAATTATTAAGTACCTATTCATTGTGTTTAGATTCTGATACCAGCTCGTAACAAATTACCATCACAACAAAGTATATCAATGATTGAAAATAATAATATACTTTTGCTTATAGCCTTGATTATATTATTATCACTTGTTCTTTACGCTGAAGGAAAATATCAACATAAAACCTTAATTTACAAAATCTTCTGCAATATAATTCCTGTCCTTAATATTTCCGGATGCAACCATATTGATTTGAAAATCCAATTATTTCAATAAATCAATTTAATTTTAGATGTTTACTTCTTTATAACAACAAAGAAATTTAACTATAGATGTTTCTTTCTAAAACACGATAATTGAATGCACAGTTCAAGAGACCTATGTGAATTGACTGTATTTATTTCTTTTTATCTGGGCACATTTTCTTCTGTATACGAATTTATACCACTCCAATATATTGACTAAACATATGAGTCTATAAAATATGTGAATTATGGTTTTCATTTTAATACGACTCGTGCTATTTAAAGCTACACACCAAGGCTTTTAGCATCCCGATAATTGGAGTGTGGTTGTAAACTAGGTCGTAATATCCCGCTAACTTGGCTACTGGATATCTTTTAATGTACTGAGATTGTTAGGTTAGGCACTGCGATGAGTGAAAAGGCGAGCCGGAGCGCGGAAGAAGAAAATACTAAAACCGAATTTACCTCATTCATTTTTGTATCAGAAATATATAAAACGCATCGTTAAAATAGCGCAGCATTTACTTTCATATCGAGCTTATTTCAAAAAATTTAAACTCACCAACTTCTATCATCTTTATAAGCTCGCAGCTTTTTATGACTTCGTATCGTGTACTAACTATATGCATTTGAAAAGTGAGAGTCTGAGAGTTCTACGTAATGTTACCGAAAGACATGTGAAACCTGCACTTGCCAGCGTGATGGACCATGGCCTTACCTTTCTTAGAAGCCTCAAAAGGCTCGTACCATACATACATACATATCGTCACGCCCTTTATCCCTGAAGGGGTAGACAGAGGTGTATTTCTACACCCACTTTTCGCTAGATATACTTTAGTCCCACGTAATAAGGGGCGAGCCTAGGCTCGTACCATAGCACATATTATTCACAGGGCTGGTGATAGTAGTCAAAGTATCCTATTATATAATTTAAACTGAAGCAATAAAATATATGGGACTTATTTGAGTTCTTCTATTTTTGTACACAGCTCAGCTACCTTTCATTTTTCTCGTGGAGACATCGCCTTAGATGTGTTCTCACCTTTATATTCTCTTCGTACGTTTATCTGTATATTATATTAATACATGAGAAGATATTTTCTTACTGGGTTGTTTCTTTTGTGTACGTGATAATTAGCAGCTACAGGCGATCTGGAATTGTTTGTTAAACATTATATAATGTTATATTTCTGTTTAGGGATATAAGTTTTACAATAATCATTACTTTACTCACATGTTATCATGTTTTTGATATTATTTTTAGTAAGACTTTAATAGTAATAAGAGGAATAAAATCTCATAACGCGCCAACTTATGCCACCAGCAAAAAATACTGCTCTTTTCCTTGTGCGATTTTGAAAAACATACAACAATTGTGGTTAGGTTTATTCGTCTGTATTTTTTTATTTAAATAAAAGGAGCTGAGATTCAGAATTTATTTCCATTTAACATATATGACCAATGAAAAATTTATGCATCATAATAAAAAAACTCGATATAGATATTTTTAGAAATTTTACTCAAGAACCGTCTTGATAGCATCAGCTTTTAATCAGAACTTCGGATTTACACAGTTCCAAGAATAATTTCGAATAAGAAAGGTAGGTGTAATATCCACATGTCTTAGGCTGTTTTAAACGCTCTTTGAATATATCGCGATAGCTTGGGCTTTAAATTTTGTAGGGACCGTCAGAGACCTCAGTGCATGTAGTGCTATAGTTAGAATTTGTTAAAATAATGTTCTAAAATAATTTATGAGTACAAATTCTATTGATGATTAATATGCGCTATTTTAAAATACACAAAATGTATTAATATAATAATTAATGTTATATTGTATCTTATTTTGGCGGAGATTTATTAAATACGTTATGTGTGTACCTACACAATAAAATCTTTGTTTTTATGTTCTGAACAAACTAACTTCTGGATAAATATTATTAATTTACAAAATGTTGTAAATTTAGGCTTTTAACAATTCTTTAGTATCGTAGCTAAAATACTGAATCTTAAGTGCCTATCTCTTAAAAGCCTTTTTATTCGGTTACAGTCAACAAATTTTGGAGTCTTACATTGAATAATAAATTACGTAATCAATGCAAAAGGTTAAAACACATACAAAAATAAACCATACGTGGGAATGTTTTATGAACTAAAAGGTTTTCAAGATTGCTGATAGGGATCTACAGAGGATTTCACTTATACGGATTTTTTTAAGAATACATGTGAATATCAGCGAGTGCATAGGTCTCGAACAGAATTAATAAATAAGCTATGTTTAAATATAATTATTTGTTTTCGTAAAATATGATGCTAGGTCACTATCGAAGACTAAAAATGCTGCTTAAAGTCCTGTGGACCTCTGAAGAGTATTAACACTATTTAATTGTCTTCTGTCGCAGAGACCCGGTGTTCATGAAATTAAATTTACCATTTTTACTATAAAGATTTTAAAAATCGTCACACAATTTGTATTAACGAAATTGTATAGCTATTGTGTCATACGGATTTAAGTAAATACTGTTATACATATAGCTCAGTGCAGTAAAACAAAATCAACATAGGTTATTTTTATACAAATTCAGTTTCAATACGAGAGGACATCGTACGTTTCAGAGCGAGCAAAAGGTAAAACAGTTTTGTAAATAAAAATAGAAATTCGCTTTAGCAAACGGAGTCGTGATGAAAACTGATGGAGAGCCGACTATGACGTATGACATGTTCATAAAAAAATGTAGCCATTTTCTGACTTTACTTCTGGACTGTAATTAATTAGGCACGTTTGGCTAGATCGTCGTTTCCGGCCACGCGAATGGTTATTTCGTGTTTTCTTTATTAACTTTGTACGGACATCGCGGGTTATGAAACGCTCCGTGCCAACTTAAGCGAACTTAATGTTGTGACAACGAAATAAATTTTCACGGGACTGTAATAAACGAATAAATTATCAGGTAAAGAGGCGTGCGCTCGTTGTACCAGAGTATTTCAAGTAATCTGAGCGTTATTTGTATATGGTGTTTTCATAACTTTATTCCCTCGGTATTCGGAGTTGTTCGAGCGCGAAAAAAATATTCCGACGTTACTAGGGACGAGATGAAGCGTCGACGTGGAGTGCGGCATTTTCTCGTTTCACGGAAATATCGTCCATTCTGAAATCGTTTTTGAGTATAAAATCTTTTATTATGCGAACACGGTTCATTTAACGCGGCATTAAGTGAATTTGTCGAACATCGTATTTTAAAAATGAACGGGTAAAAGAGCTGTAAAATATGGACGTTTAAGGGAGAGGGGGCAAATTACGAATTGCTGTGGAAGTATATATATATATATATATATATATATATATATATATATATATATATATATATATATATATATATATATATATATAAATTATTGTGTAAGTTCCTTGTAGCGCAGTTTTCCGATAATTTATTAAGCCCCAGTTTATTGCGGCAACTACAGTGTGCATACCCCTTTACGTGTGCTGTGTTCTAACTTGCAAAGACTTTACTTTTTATCTATATCCCCTTTTAATAAATTGTTCCTGTTCTTGCATTTTACACTGTTATCTATCTTGTGTTGCAGTTGTATAAATTATGGTAATTTACAACTTCAACGAAAGAAATAAAATACTCTCCATGGCCCTGAACAAAATACATTCTTCACATTAGTATCAAGTATATTTAATGCATTATTAAACATTAAAAATGTTTTAGTACATTACCTTAACCTACGGCCTACCTGTAAGAATGGTAATGGTGTTTTATATGAATATGAGTATAGTATTATTCTGTCGCAGGCAATTTGTGTGATTCTGTTTTTTTTTGCAAATGACGTCGTTTGTTTAGAAGTTCTCGCAGTTTCGAAATAGCCGAAGGCAAATAAGCGACTTGAACAATTTTAAAGAGTTCTTTACTGATTGGTATGTAGAAATATTTATGCCGACTTAATCTACTTTATAACATAAGTTGAGCTAATCTAACTGAGTTTGAGCTCCTATTTTAGGAGGTCTTTTTAAATTTTTTTAGGTAATGCTGTTTTAAACGATATGCCTGCGATTTTATGCATGGTCATATTATAGTAATAACAAAACAAGGTCGAGGAAACACGTTCAGGTCGTCGTCAACCAGGAGAGAGAAGGAAAAGGAGCTCGATGGTAACTGGAAAAAGCAGTGCAATTAGAAGTCCGTTGCTGTCACTCATCGAACGAAACGCAAGACTAGACACTGTGAACCTTTCTTTCTGATCCTGTTGTGAAAAATCGCTCTTAATCAGGAGCTTAGAAGAGGGCCTGTGAGACTCCCTTAGCGGCCTTGGAGCCTACTCACTTAAACGACCACAATATTCTTCTAACAACCCATTATAAATGGCAAAGGCGTGGGGTCTATAACGTTAGTATGCGACATCTGAGAGGATAAACCCTACTTTTCTTATTAATACCTTTTAATGTAAAAACAGTATAACCACTACCAAGCTCAAAAACATATCACCGATCAAAATTAATTTAATATTCAATTTACTGTTTATTGGTATTAAATAGCAGACTAATATAATTATTGAACTTAACCTATTGAGCTAAAGCTTTTGAGACATGTCCAATTCTCGAGACGTATCTATTATCAATATTCAATATTGCATTACATTATGATTTATATTAAGATAATACTAGAGTATGCCCGCAACTACGCCCGCACATTTTATTAATTTAACCGTTTCTGCCCGATCCCCCGGGGTATTTAAGAAAATGTCTTCTTAGTAAACCTTTTCAGTCCCCAAGGAAAAGTTCAGCTTTTGGCTGTTTGTTGTTTGTCAGTCAGTCAATAAAGCAATTATTTTATACATACAGATAGTAAACTATTTGACATTCGATAACGATTATTTTTTAACATTCTTACAAGTTGGTAAAAGTCTGCTTAAGGGCCAGCGATCTCCCCATTTACCTTCACTATTTTAAGGAAACAGTTCTTATTGAATAAGTCTAGCTCACCCTGTCTTCTCCGTCTGGGTCTAGAGCGATGTCATTTGCATTTGAGTAGGGTTCTTTTTGTTGACATTATAGTGTGGTTGCCATTTTATTTGCGACAGATATGGGCATATCTTTTCTATTTAAGCATCTGAGGTTGCTAAGTCATATATAATATTTGAAGGAAAACAAAACTAGCGAAGTGTATATACATGTGTACGCATAAATGCGTTCGCAATAATTACTAATCTTCGTAGATAGCCAACAGCATTCAGAGTAGAGTTGAAAATGCCGAAAATAACAAGATGTTATTTTCACAAAAAAACACGGTTTTTTGCCATGTTACATAGAAAAATTAACAGAAGGAATCCTTTGGAAAAAAACAAGATTATTGCGAATGTTTCACTTGACGTTTTGAAAAGTTGAAAAAAACAAATTTTATTGAAATTGAAACATATTTTAATGGGTGAATACAAATAGGTTGGTAGGCAATCTAAGTGAGGGCGTGCGCGCCTAGCTCGTTGATTTTTGTTCATTCTACTCTACATTTTATCGGTACGTACATATGTATTATTATGGAAAGAGTTAAAGCATGGAATATCCTAAGTTAAATCCCGTACTTAGAGTAAGTAAAGTACGGATTTGAAAAAAAAACTCATGAAAAGTTGCCCGTTTCTTTTAATATTTTAGTTTTATTCGGTTTTATTGGAAAAACACAAGAAATATATACTGGCAAATTTTCTTGTAACTTTCGAATGAAACATTGAATTAAACAATGGAATTGGAAAGAAACAGAATTTTTGTCCTGCTTTTTTCAACGCTAACTCAGAGTACAAAGATACTCTACAGAATAGTATATGACCAAAATATCTAAAGACAAGTTATAAGCTTACTATCCAAGGGATTTTCTTGATGATAATTTTCAAAACCGAAATTCAGAAGTTTACTTCCAGTATAAATCTACGGCATAAAACCTATGAAATACTTGCTACCCCTTTTAAAAACCTTCCAGGTTTTAAACCACAAACATAAAAATAAATAAATTTGCTAGACTACACGAGCAACACCACAACACAGGCCGCAGAAGAAACTCCAAAAATACCAGTTAGTTAAACAATAAACACGCAACGAACTAAACAAACAAAAGCATAGAAACATCTTCCAACAGAGCGCTCCAACTAGATCTTCAGTGCATCTATTACATTCGGAAACTAACTGCAAAATAGTTAGCAGCTCAAAAACTATTTCGCTAATTCGCGGTGGACCAACAAGTCAGTGTAATTAAGAGATAGCCATGGCAAAGCGGACAGTAACTGAGTACGTTACGTTAGGCCGTCGCGCGTTGGCTCAGGCACATGAATTAGCCTCACTCGATGCGTGAAACTGGACGTTAACAGCGCACTGCGATATTAATGACAACTAGCCATTCTTTAAACATGTAATCACCGTTAGTGAGATGCTTTGTGTACAAGAAAAACAAAGGGATGAATAGGTCAGAACAGATATGAATAGCAGTTATCGATTTATGTTATCGTTCGTTTTTGAGGGGTACCGGGTAATCTAGAAAGAAAATAAATAGGGAGATTTTCTATCGCAACAAAATATATCTTTTTTGTCGATATTATCTACACAATAAATTAATGAAATAGAATGAGAAGAAGCCCGTGTGTTTTTTTGTTAAAAATACTAGTAGCATACGTAGACTATGAATATTAGCAATTTACAGTCTGATGTTGCAGGACTATTATTATATAAGTCCGTACAAATCTTTTAAAATGAAACATATGAATATAAAAGGTAAAACCTAAAATAAATGCCCCATATCTCACAAGAACTTACTCGTCGTCTGTATTCCCGAACGATAAAGGGAAGAATGTATGGACTTTACCATTTTAAGCTTTGTTCTTCAACGCCATGTTACCAAAATCGATCCATGAGTGTGTTAACTCATTTAACGTAGCATAATGCTAATTTTCAAATCTTATATCTCTACTGTTTGTAAAGACAAATTTTGAGTTGAAATAAATAATCTCCGGGGTTAATTAACGAGGGTAAATTTGGGACTTAGTTTAGTGTAATATTATTTATTTGTGTGTGTAATATTATTTATTTTTTGCTTTTGCCAATGTAGCTGTATAGCCCACAGTAATGCCACGGTAATAATATCTAACAGTATTGTAACTCCATACAAACGCACGAAACTCGAGTTATACCTACGCGCCGCAGCTCGCATGCGGCGCGTCTGGTAGGTATATAACTCACGAAGACGGCCGCGTTACAATACTGTTAGATTATATTACCGTGGTAATGATGATTACATTTAAACAAATTTAAAAATTGAATAAACGTCGATAATCTCGAAATAGGTTTCCATTCGTGTTCAATAAATTGTTTACATAGAAATCAACAGTCAGCGTGTACCAAAATGAAAAGAGAATAGTAAAATTAATATATCGATAATGGAAAAACAGTTACCTGAAAACGAATATATAGCTGTCATTTCATTGTAAGCGTTTTTCAGCATCGATAGGTTGTTGACTTTAATTTTCTCTTTTCATGCAGCCATTCTTTTCATGCGATTTGGTAATTAAAATTATTATGAATTTTATTTGTTGTATAATAAATTTTTATTTTACTATGCATACCTATAAATACTTATATATAAAAGTGTGATAATTCCTCACAAAAAGCAATAAGTATTAGCTTCTTAACCCTGATTAATGTTTGCAGAATTTATTATCTGAAACTTATATTTTCGCCGTTCAATAGTTGTTAACTGTTATATTGTAATTTATATTTATAATACGTACTTTAACCGTGTTAATTATCTGTATGTCATTCTAAGAATAATCACCGTGAGACCAGCTTTTGAATAGAAGAATTAATAGCTTTGGCTGCAGACGTAACCAAACCTAACATTATTAAATTCTGCAGAGTCATAATCGGAGTTATGAATCGAGTATAGTTCTTTGTTTTCTTTCAATTCTTATCAACTATAGCCGTAGCTAAAACGAAATAGAAACCATATAAACCTAAAAGTACAACCTATAAATTATTTCTAAAACTACACTTGAAAACAATTACATAATACACATTTTAGAATACACATTTTAAAACTACACTTGAAACAGCAGGATAAACATTTAAAAGTTTGGAGCACGTTAAAAGCTTGTAATACCACCTCACATACGTGTATATACATTACTAGAGGACGCCAGCAGCTACGCCTGCATTTTTTAACATTTACCCCTTTTGGCCGATCCCGTGGGAATTTCGGGAAATCCCTTCTTAGTGCACCCCTACAGTCCCCAAGGAACATACATGCCAAATTTCAGCTTCCTGCGCCCAATAGTTTCGGCTGTAGCGTGTCTGTCAGTCAGTCAGTAACGCAAGGATTTTATATATTAAGATAATAGAATTGTCAAGCATATTTGTTTTACATTAGTACACTAAGCTTGCTTACAATTAGTATATTTTGTTCGTCTTGTTGAAATTTATCTGTAATTGACGTTTTAATCCAAAAAAGGGAAAAATTTCGGACGTGACTACAGTAAAAATGTTATATTAACTCAATTCAGCAATTTAGAAAAAAACAGTGTCGTTCAGATAATGCGGACTGTCTCTTTTTAAAGATTTTATTCTGGTTTATTGCAATATCTTGTCCGAGGTATTGACTTTTTTAAAGGTTTAAGTTTTGTTGAGATTTTCCTTTTTTCAATGCTACTGACAGGTTATTTTTAAAAATAAAAAGAATATCTTCGGATCTGTCTTCTTGTTATCCAGAACATTAAGTATTTAAGTAATTTTTAAACTGTTGCCAATATTTCCGTTCCTAGAACTTGTGACATTAAAACAATTAAGAAGGTTTTCAATTAGGACATCAAATACATCGTAAAAGCAGACAATGAGTGTCTTTCAGTTCATTAATTTGCTAAATCAGGTGCTTGTGCACGAGACCCTTATTAAGTATTCATTGTGTTAAGCTACTGATACCAGCTCGTTACAAATTACCATCACAACAAAGTATATCACTGATTGAAAATAATAATATACTTTTGCATATAGCCTTGATTATTATCACTTGTGCATTACGCTGAAGGAAAATATCAATATAAAACCTTAATTTATAAAATCTACTGCAATATAATTCCTGTCCTTAATATTTCCGGATCCAACCATATCGATTTGAAAATCCAATTATTTCAATAAATCAATTTAATTTTAGATGTTTACTTCTTTATAACAACAAAGAAATTTAACTATAGGTGTTTCTTTATAAAACACAATAATTGAATGCACAGTTCAAGAGACCTATGTGAAGTGACTGTATTTATTTCTTGATATCTGGGCACACTTTCTTCTGTAAACGAATTTGTACCATTCCAATATATTGACTGAACATATGAGTCTATAAAATATGTGAATTGTGGTTTTCATTTTAATACCACTCGTGCTATTTAAAGCTACACACCAAGGCTTTTAGTATCCCGATAAGTGGAGTGTGGCTGTAAATTAGGTCGTAATATCCCGCTAACTTGGCTACAGGATATCTTTTAATGTACTGAGATTGTTAGGTTAGGCACTGCGATGCCTGAAAACGCGAACCGGAGCGTGGAAGAAGAAAATACTAAAACCGAATTTAACTTATTCATTTTTATATCAGAAATATATAAATCGCATCGTTAAAATAGCGCGGCATTTACTTTCATATCGAGCTTATTTCAAACATTTTAAACTCACCAACTTCTATCATCTTCTACTATCATCTTCATAAGCTAGCAGCTTTTTTATGACTTCGTATCGTGTACTAACTATATGCATTTGAAAAGTGAGAGTCTGAGAATACGTAATGTTACCGAAAGACATGTGAAACCCGCACTTGCCAGCGTGGTGGACCATGGCCTTACCTTTCTCATAAGCCTAAAAAGGCTCATACCATAGCACATATTATTAACAGGGCTGGCAATAGTAGTCAAAGTATCCAATTAAGTATAAAAGTTAAACTGAAGAAATAAAATATTATGGGACCTATTTGAGTTCTCCTATCTTTGTACACAGCTCAGCAAGCTCACATGCTTCTCGTGGAGACATAGCCATAGGGCCTGTTCACGAGAACGGTCTAAGCGGCGCGCGTCGCGGCGGGCGGCGCGGCAGAGCGTCGTGCACGCCACGACCCTACATCAGCGGTAAACGCAGCGGCAAATGTGGACGTATTTGGGCCGACGGAGTTACCCATAAATATGGCGATAACGAAACTATCTTTGTGTAACTATACGGTATACCTACAAAATTGTCGACATTAGATCTTAATTTCTTACAAGTATTTTATATCAAAGGAATAATGCATATTCGCAATTAATGAGGCGTTGAATAGGTACCTACACAACGTAGATTACGTTAAGTAGGTAGGTAAATCACCTTTTAACTTTCATAGTAGCTGTGTCTGTACCTAAATAGGTACATATGTACATTACACAATGTTTTAATGTTTGCGATTTATATTAAAACCTACCATTACATTCTGTAAAACATTGTTTCATTACATCTCGCAACGTTTTATTAACATTTTTGTATTTATACAGCGGATGTGTTGCTATCCATACACGCGACCGTTTTAAAATTTCGACTTTAAATGTCTCCGTATTCATAACCGCCACAAAATATTTAACAAATAGTTTAACCGCCTAGTTCGTCCCTCGCGTAACGCTGTCTGTGCCGCTCGGAGTCGTGGCGTCGGACTCGGTCGCAGTACCTTTGTTCCCGCCGCTCGCCGCACCGCCCGCCGCGCCGCTTGCCGCGCAGCCATTCGCGCCAAAAAAAACGCGCGCGTTATCGCTGTGCGCGGCGGCTCGTGGCGTGCTTCGAACGTCTTCATACATTTGATCTTGCCGCTAGCCGCCCCGCGCTAAGCCGCCGCTCAGAGCGGCAAGGTCGTGACAGGGCCGTTAGATGTGTTCTCACATTTATATCCTCTTCGTGCTTATCTGTATATTATATTAATACATGAGAATATATTTTCTAACTGGGTTGTTTCTTTTGTGTACGTGATAATTAGCAGCTACAGGCGATCTGGAATTGTTTGTTAAACATTATATAATGTTATATTTCTGTTTAGGGATATAAGTTTTATAATAATCATTACTTTACTCACATGTTATCATGTTTTTGATATTATTTTTAGTAAGACTTTAATAGTAATAAGAGGAATAAAATCTCATAACGCGCCAACTTATGCCACCATGCTCTTTTCCTTGTGCAATTTTGAAAAACATACAACCATTGTGGTTCGGTTTATTCGCCTGTATTTTTTTATTTAAAGAAAAGGAGCTGAGATTCAGAATTAATTTCCATACTCTTCCATTGAACATATATGACCAATGAAAAATTTATGCATCATAATAAAAAAATACGATGTAGATATTTTTAGAAATTTTACTCAAGAACCGTCTTGATAGCATCAGCTTTTAATCAGAAATTCGGATTTACACAGCTCCAAGAATAATTTCGAATAAGAAAGTTAGGTGTAATATCCACATGTCTTAGGCTATTTGAAACGCTCTTTGAATAGATCGCGATGGCTTGTGCTTTAAATTTTGTAGAGACCGTCAGAGACCTCAGTGCCTGTAGTGCTATAGTTGGAATTTGTTAAAAAAAATAATATACTAAAATAATTTATGAGTACAAATTGTATTGATGATTAATATGCGCTTTTTTGATGATTAATATGCGCTTTTTTAAAATACACAAAATGTATTAATATAATAATTAGTGTTATATTGTATCTTATTTTGGCGGAGATTTATTATATACGTTATGTGTGTACCTACACAATAAATTCTTTGTTCTTATGTTCTGAACAAACTTATTTCTGGATAAATATTATTAATTTACAAAATGTTGTAAATTTAGGCTTTTAACCATTCTTTAGTATCGTAGCTAAAATACTGAATCTTAAGTGCCTATCTCTTAAAAGCCTTTTTATTCGGTTACAGTCAACAAATTTTGGAGTCTTACATTGAATAATAAATAACGTAATCAATGCAAAAGGTTAAAACACATACAAAAATAAACCACACGTGGTAATATTTTATGAACTAAAAGGTTTTCAGGATTGCTGATAGGGATCTATAGAGGATTTCACTTATACGGATTTATTTTAAGAATACATGTGAATGTCAGCGAGTGCAAAGGTCTCGAACAGAATTAATAAATAAGCTATGTTTAAATATAATTATTTGTTTTCGTAAAATATAATGCTAGGTCACTATCGAAGGCGGCCTCCTTCGACTGCAGCCATCACGATTTCCTTACCCCCAGGCTCGGAGATTTCAATGGCTAAGGTAATGGAAACTGCCAAGGGAAATATTAAGCTAGCCGATCTTGGCATTGCGGGTGGTGTACGCGTTAAGAGGGCTATCACCGGGGCTCTGATTTTACAGGTTCCTGGAGAAGGAAATGCCGCTAAGGTGGACGCGCTCGCGGAACGCCTGCGGCAAGTCCTCTCTGGCACGGGCGCGGTCATAGCACGTCCGTGCAAAACAGGCGAAGTACGGGTTATGGACTTAGATGAGTCCATCATCCCAGCCGAGGTTGCCGAAGCTGTGGCTGCGGTAGGTGGATGTCTTGCATCCGAGGTAAAGGTTGGAGCCCTTCGTGTCTCCCGATCGCGGCTAGGTACGGCCTGGGTTCGCTGCCCACTTGCAGCGGTTCGCAAACTAGCAATTGCCAAGCGGGTTCAAGTGGGATGGGCTTCGGCTAGGGTAGAGGTGCTGGCAGCTCGACCGTTACAGTGTTACCGGTGCCTTGAAATGGGACACGTAAGGGCAACGTGCCCCAATGAGACAGATCGCGGCGCACGGTGTTACGTGTGCGGTAGCACAGGTCACGTGGCGCGTGCATGCACCGCTTCCGCGCCGAGGTGTCCTGTCTGCTCGGATCTTGGTCTGCCCGCGGACCATCGGCTGGGGAGTAAGAAATGCTCCCCACCTAAAAATAACAAAAAAAGAGGGCGAATAATTACTTCAGCCCCAGCCGCGGGCAGCTCAGACTTACCGCTGGCTGTAGGAACGTCTCAGCCGGCTACCCAACCGGCAGAGGAGGTAATGGAGGCCTAAAATTCGCGCCCCCCACAGAATTTTACAGAGCAACCTAAATCACTGCCGCGCAGCACAAGATCTGCTGATGCAGACACTCGCGGAGTGGTCGGTTGCTTTAGCGGTGGTAGCAGAGCCATACTCCATCCCGGACCATCCCCGATGGTTTAGATCGGAGGATGGCACCGCTGCCGTTTACTGGGCAGGAGGGGAAAATGACCCCCATTGCACTCTCCTTCAGAGGGGGCTAGGGTTTGTGGCAGTAGAGTGGGGTCCACTGGTTATAGTGGGCTGCTACATATCCCCTAATTGCGGCCTCCCCGCCTTCGAGGCGTATCTAGATGGTCTTAGAAGTTGCGTGTGCGGCTACCTGTCCCGTCCGGTACTCGTTCTAGGCGATTTTAATGCCCGTTCTACTGAGTGGGGCGATCGCCTAGACGATGTAAGAGGAGGTACACTCATCGAGTGGGCGGCGGGACTGGACCTCGGCATTTTAAATCGGGGTTCGATCAGTACCTGTGTACGGTGGCAGGGGGAGTCGATCGTCGACCTGACATGGGCCACTCCAGACGCCATCAACCTGGTGACAGGATGGAAAGTGGCAACGGAGGTGATCACTCTGTCGGACCACCGCCACATCATGTTTGATGTGGCCATCCGCCGCCCTGGCGCTAACCAGAACCGCCGCAATGGTAGCCTTCCACGTCGTTGGTCCCTCAAGCGAATGGATAAAGATATGCTCGTCGCCGCAGCCACCGCCACGGACTGGCAAGAGGAAGAGGTCTCGTCTGATCCCGAAGCACAGGCAGCCTGGTTCCGTCGCGTCATGACAGACGCGTGTGACGCATCGATGCCACGGGTTCCGCCAGGAGGGAAAAGGGGCTCGGTATATTGGTGGTCGCCCGAAATAGCGCAATTACGCACAGAGTGCGTCAGGGCCCGTCGCCGATATCAGAGAGCCCGACGAAGACGGCGAGTCACAGCCGAAGAGGTTGTCGATATGAGGCGGGAGTATGGAGTCGCTGCAAAGGCGCTCAGTTTTGCGATCGCGGATGCCAAGGCTCGATCCTGGAAAGAGCTTATAGAGGGGCTGGACATGGACCCATGGGGGCGTCCGTACAAATTTGTACTGGGCAAGCTCAGACCATGGGTCCCGCCGCTGACACAGACTCTGGACCCGCAACTCGTGGAAAGAGTGGTAGAAACCCTCTTTCCCAGAATCGAGGATAATCTCACAGACCTCCCGATATCGCCGGCGACCGTGAGGTGGTCCGACGACTTCGAGGTGACGGCGGCTGAGCTAGACCGAGCTGTGCGTCGACTCGCGGCCCGAAACACCGCTCCGGGTCCCGACGGGATCCCAGGCCGGGCGTGGGTGTACACTGTGGTGGTCTTGGGGGACAGGTTGAGGCGACTGTTCACCAGCTGCCTCCGGTATAGCGTATTCCCCACTGGCTGGAAAGAAGCCAAGCTGGTCCTCATCAATAAACCTGGCAGAACTGCTGACTCTCCTTCAGCGTTCCGACCTATTTGCCTGTTGGATGAGGTGGCGAAACTCTTCGAGAGAGTTATCGCCGCCCGTATCACCGAGCATCTGTCACGTGTGGGTCCCGACATATCGGATAGCCAATTCGGTTTCCGGCAGGGGCGTTCGACGCTGGACGCGACAGAACGCGTTCGGTCCCTGTCGGAGGAGATTGTTCGTCGGAAAGGAGTGGCTTTGGCTGTTAGTCTTGACATAGTCAACGCCTTCAACTCCCTTCCATGACAAGCCATTAAGGAGGCACTGTTTTGGCTATCCGATATAATGTGCCTCCATATCTACATAAAATCGTTGGGACGTATCTGCGCGACAGGTCCATTACGTATATGGGTCGGGACGGCTTTGAACACCGGAGGGAGGTCACGTGTGTGGTTCCCCAGGGGTCAGTGTTAGGACCCCTGCTATGGAACCTCGCATACGATGCGGTTCTGAGGACCAGCCTACCGGCGTAGCCCGGTAGTACCGGCGAGTACCCCCCGGCGTGAGTGTCGTCTGCTATGCGGACGACACTCTGGTATTAGCAAGAGGGCATGGCTGCCCTGAGGTAATTCGGCTCGCGGAACTGGGAGTGGCTTGTGTCGTCCGACAGATAAACGGGCTAGGGCTACAGGTAGCGCCTCATAAGACCGAGGCGCTGTGGTTCCACAGAAAACGTCAGAGTGTGGTTCCACCCAGCTCGTTTGTAAGAGTGGCTGGTGTGGAGGTTCAGGTAGGTCGGTACATTAAGTACCTCGGCCTTACCGTGGACAGTCGCTGGAGCTTTGAGGAGCATTTTGAGCGGATGATCCCCCGAGTTCGTAGGGCAGCGGGGGGCCCTTCAAAGGCTGCTGCCGAACCTCGGGGGTCCCAGGGAAGAAGTTCGCCGCCTCTATTGTGTGGTCGTACGATCCATGGCCCTCTACGGAGCGCCTATATGGGCCACACGCCTAGCGGCGTCCTCCCGCTGCAGGGCTAAGCTCAATAGTGTGCAGCGGGTAGCGGCCATTCGGATCGTACGAGGATACCGCACAATTTCATCAGAGGCGGCGACAGTCCTGGCACGTTTTCCACCCTTTGACATCCTGGCGGATATGGACGCGAAGGTCTATAGTCAAACTCGCGCAGATCGTCGGGAAGCGAATGGGGACGGCCAGGACGTGCTCGAAATGCGGCGCAATGCTCACCGACAGGCTTTGCAGCAATGGCGCGCGCGGCTGAAATTGCCGCAGAATGCGCGCCAACGCGCTGTCGGTGCCATTTTGCCAAGCCTTGAGGCGTGGGTTGGATGCAAACACGGCCGCGTCACCTACCGATTCACTCAGATACTCACCGGGCACGGGTGCTTCGGTGAGTACCTGAATCGAATCGGACGCGAACGGACGGCACAATGGAACGTGAAGTTCTGTTCGACCAGATCGGACGAGATCTGTCGCCGCCAGCAGTTATTGCTGCCATACTGGCGAGTGAGGAGGGCTGGGACGCAGTGGCCTCCTTTTGCGAGTTCGTAATGCTCCAAAAAGAGGCTGCTGAGCGGGATCGGGAGAGGGCTGATCCCGCCCGAAGACAAGGACGACTTCGCCGAGATCCGCCAACGGGGCCGCGGGCCGCCAGAGCATGGGGAGCTCTGGTCGGCGATTAAGATTCGTTGCTCCGGGAAGAAGTACGGGCAGGTGAGGGCGTGTAGCCTTCCCTGAGAACGGGTTCCGCTGAACCTGGCGCCATGGGAGGAAGACTGGACAGCTTCTGTACCCAGTCTTCCTCTCGTTGGGCGTCTTTGGTAGGCAGTCGAGGTGGTTTTTAGTGGCAACACCACATACTCCGTCTCATTTCCCCAAGAGACGGAGATCCGAAGGGATTTTCCACCTCGTAAAAAAAAAAAAAAGGTCACTATCGAAGACTAAAAATGCTGCTTAAAGTCCTGTGGACCTCTGAAGAGTCTTAACACTATTTAATTGTCTTCTGTCGCAGAGACCCGGTGTTCATGAAATTAAATTTACCATTTTAACTATAAAGATTTTAAAACTCGTCAAACAATTTGTATTAACGAAATTGTATAGCTATAGTGTCATACGGATTTTTTTAAGTAAATACTGTTAAACATACAGCTCAGTGCAGTAAAAAAAATTAACATAGGTTATTTTTATACAAATTCATCAATCTACTTGAAATATGTCAGTAGTTTCAATACGAGAGGACATCGTACGTTTCAGAGCGAGCAAAAGTTAAAACAATTTTGTTAATAAAAACAGAAATTCGCTTTAGCAAACGGAGCCGTGATGAAAACCATACTATGCAAGCCTTTGATGGAGAGCCTACTATGACGTATGACATGTCCATAAAAATAATGTAGCCTTCTTCTGACTTTACTTCTGGACTGTAATTAATTAGGCACGTTTGGCTAGATCGTAGTTACCGGCCACGCGAATGGTTATTTCGTGTTTTCTTTATTAACCCCTTGTATACCGGCACGCAGATCTACGCGAGACACAATAGCTTTTTAATTGTGTCTGGCATTCCGGCATACAAGAGGTTAATAACTTTTTTGCATCCACTAGGCTTAGATCAAGGTGTCTTTTCATATTTAAATCAAAAAAATATGTATTACGTTTATTTAAGCTGTATTTTAATAGAAAAGTGAACAAAAGTATTTTATCGACTTATGTTCACATGTTAACTTTGTACGGACATCGCGGGTTATGAAACGCTCCGTGCCAACTTAAGCGAACTTAATGTCGTGACAACGAAATAAATTTTCACGGGACTTTAATAAACGAATAAATTATCTGGTAAAGAGGCGTGCGCTCGTTTTACCAGAGTATTTAAAGTAATCTGAGCGTTATTTGTATGTGGTGTTTTCTTAACTTTATTCCCTCGGAATTCGGAGTTGTTCGAGCGCGAAAAAAATATTCCGACGTTACTAGAGACGAGATGAAGCGTCGACGTGGAGTGCGGCATTTTCTCGTTTCACGGAAATATCGTCCATTCTGAAATCGTTTTTGAGTATAAAATCTTTTATTATGCGAACACGGTTCATTTAACGCGGCATTAAGTGAATTTGTCGAACATCGTATTTTAAAAATGAACGGGTAAAAGAGCTGTAAAATATGGGCGTTTAAGGGGGAGGGGGCAAATTACGAGTTGCTGTGGAGGTATTGTGCAAGTTCCTTTTAGCGCAGTTTACCGATAATTTATTAAGCCCCAGTTTATTGCGGCAACTACAGTGTGCATACCCCTTTACGTGTGCTGTGTTCTAACTTACAAAGACTCAACTTTTTTATATATATCCCCTTTTTATAAATTGTTGCTGTTCATGCGTTTTACACTGTTATCTATTAAGTGTTGCAGTTTTATAAATCATGTTAATTTACAACTTCTGCCAAGAAATTAAGTAGTCTCTACGACCCTGAAGAAAAATACATTGTTCACATTAGTATAAAATATATTAAGTGCAGTTTTAAACATTAAAAATGTTACATTACTCGAACCAACGGCCTAACTGTAAGAATGGCAATCGTGGTTTATATGAATATGAGTATAGTATTATTCTATCGCAGGCAATTTGTGTGATTCTGTTTTTTTTGCAAAGTACGTCGTTTGCTTAGAAGCTCTCGCAGTTTCGAAATAGCCGAAGGCAAATAAGCGATTTTAACAATTTTAAAGATTTATTTATTGATTGGTGTGTAGAAATATTTATGCCAACTTAATGTACTTTATAAGCTAAGTTGAGCAAATCTAACTGAGTTTGAGCTCCAATTTTAAGAGGTCTTTTTACAATGAAATTTACACTTTTCATGCTACGGCATATTAAATCGACTATAGTAAACAGACACCGTCGTTTAGGTAATGCTGTTTTAAACGATAAGCCTACGATATTATGCATGGCGATATTATCGTAATAACAAAACAAGGTCGAGGAAACACGTTCAGGTCGTCGTCAACCAGGAGAGAGAAGGAAAAAGAGCTCGATGGTAACTGGAAAAAGCAGTGCAATTAGACGTCCTTTGCTGTCACTCATCGAACGAAACGCAAGACTAGACACTGGGAAAATTTAAACAACGATTAAGCAACTACGATTTACATTTAAACACTCCCAACGGCGCGCCGTTGGGAGTGTTTAAATGTAAATCGTAGTTGCTGTTACAATAAAAAATAATTTAATTCATTAAAGAATTTAACACATCCTTTAGCGAAACATTTTACTTACGAAAAATTGGTTGCCTGTAAAGTCGGTATACGGGCGAAAGTTTTACGTGACAACGACTTTGAGTGGTAAAATAATTTTAATGTGAATATTCATTCGTATAGTAGGAAGAAGGATGAAAGACGCGTGCCTTTCACTTTTTATGTCTGTCTCTCTCGCTCTTAGGCGGGACGCGTGCCTCTCACTCGCTCTCATTGTGAGCGCATAACGTGAGCGGAGCGTAACGCAGTTTCTTGAAGTGTCACCCGGCAAACCAATTTATAAGACGTTGTCACGTCAAAAATTACTAAAAAAATGCTATTCGAAAAGATATAATCAGGGTCGCGTGATTCGGTGATGGTAAGGAGTTTGTTGAGAGTCCGCTTCCGGGTCGTCCAGGAAAAGCAGCTGGTGTACTTAGCCCGGTCTGCAGGCGCCAAAAGAAAACCCCCATCGCCGCGCGGCCGTATTTATTGTCCGTTGCAGGGCGCGGGCGGCGGGGTCGACCGGGCCGAGTGATGCGTCAAGGATTGACGTAACGAACGCTATGCTTCTTTAATTTATCTCTCTACACACACCAATAAACGTTACAACATGGCAAAGGCGTGGGGTCTATAACGTTAGTATGCGAGATCTGAGAGGATAAAACCTACTTTTCTTATTAATACCTTTTAATGTAAAAACAGTATAACCACTACCAAGCTCAAAAACATAGCACCGATTAAAATTAATTTAATACTCAATTTAATGTTTATTGGTATTAAATAGCAGACTAATATAATTATTGAACTTAGCCCATTGAGCTAAAGCTTTTGAGACATGTCCAATTCTCAAGACGTATCTATTATCAATATACAATATTGCACAGATTTAACAAACAAGAACCAGATGTAGCGTATTCGTCCAACTAAGTGAGGCACGTTGACAGCTATGTGTGCGTGACATTTGGCGACTGGCACTGTACGGACACGCGCGTCTATGTGTGTGTAAAGTTGCCATATTATGAATAATCTCCCACTATTTTGCATATAGTTTTTGCAAACGAATATAAAAATATTACATAGGTAATATTTTATATTCGTTTGGGGTTTTGAAGAATTTACCATAGATTTAATTAATGCTTTTAATATGTAATGCTGTTGTGAAAATTATTCAAATAAAAGATACCATAAAAATATGCTTTTATAAATACTTTTCTTAAAAAATGTAGGCTCCGAGTTAAGTTTTAACTAATTTTATTCGTAAATTGAGAAATAAATAGATAGGCTTGCGTCATAAATATTAATTAGCTAAAAACATTTTGTCATGCATACAATAAATTATGAATATCATAATCATAAATCGTAACCAAAAAAAAATGCAATTAAAAATAAATAATGGCTACAATCAATAATTTCTGTTTCTGTACTTAATGTACACACGGCGCCAAGTCAAGCTAAATAGTCGAAGTACGATTTTGATACTTATTCCCTACGCCATAAGAACGGTACAAAGGTCTAACAACGGTACAAAGGTCAAAGTGTATAGCTTGACAAGTAGCCGCGTGTACACGAATATTTGGATCGTTTGGGGATCGAACTCCAAACAATGTATATACTAATGGAAATCCTATTAGTATATTTATAAGAAAAAATATAATCTACAATATACTTTTACAATACGTTAATATATTTTTCATTAACATGACATTCATTATTACCTACATAATCAATTGACAAGTGCATTTTCCCTAATTCAGGGAAAACGGTGTCGACGTAAACTGGCAACACTTACATATTTTCTGCAGAAATACGAATTTTATCGAAATAATATTATAAAACGGTCAAATAATCCATAGTTATCTGTAAGAATATATTCCATCTTCCCGTATTTGCTTTTAGAAACAACTTTTACAATGTTTAAAAACGCAAGACGGCATTTTATGAATTTAAAAGCAGGATCGATCGTGGCGTGTGAACTGTGCGATGCTTCGCAGCGCACTGAGTCGAGTTTGTATTCGCTTTTCAATTTTGTATTTGCTTTAGTGGCCTCACGCAAGTGTTCCGCGCGCTCTGTCTGCCTTTTATTCTATAGTCTAGGCAATATTGCATTACATTATGATTTATATTAAATAATACTAGAGTATGCCCGCAACTACGTCCGCACATTTTATTAATTTAATCGTTTCTGCCCGATCCCCTGGGGTATTTAAGAAAATGTCTTCTTAGTAAACCTTTTCAGTCCCCAAGGAAAAGTTCAGCTTTTGGCTGTTTGTTGTTTGTCAGTCAGTCAATAACGCAATTATTTTATACATATAGATAGTAAACTATTTGACATTCGATAACGATTATGTTTTAACACTCTTACAAGTTGGTAAAAGTCTGCTTAAGAGCAGCGATCTCCCCATTTACCTTCACTATTTTAAGGAAACAGTTCTTATTGAATAAGTCTAGCTCACCCTGTCTTCTCCGTCTGGGTCTAGAGCGATGTCATTTGCGTTTGAGTAGGGTTCTTTTTGTTGACATTATAGTGTGGTTGCCATTTTATTTGCGACAGATATGGGCATATCTTTTCTATTTAAGCATCTGAGGTTGCTAAGTAATATACATACATACATACATAGACTCACGCCTGTTTCCCCGAAGGGGTAAGCAGAGGCATATTTAACGCCCACGTTTCGCCAGTGTTTTGATCCCACGTAATAGGTGGCGAGCCTATTGCCGCTTATCGGGATATTTTGTTTGCCAGAGCCTCGTCCGTTGATCGGCAGGGGCACCACTTGCAGGTGAGGTTGGCTTGGGACCCTAAGTTCTTGGTGGGAACCCTATGCTAAGTAATATATGTATTATATTTGAAGGAAAACAAAACTAGCGAAGTGTATACAGGGTGGCGCTTGCGTAGGGGCATTGATTTAAAACGGACGTAGCATTGATGCCTACAAAATGTTTTATATCAACAAAAAAGGTCATGGGGCCAAAGTAAAATAATAAAATTTTCAAACAAAATAAACTATAAAATATGAGTAGCAAAACGAAACACCATTTGTAGACCAATATGACATTAGGTTACTGACGTTTGTAAGAACGGCAACGAGTGCTATGCGGCAGACGCGAGACGATGCCACGGAGGTAGTTCACATTTATTGACGAATTACCTATTTCAGTAATTCTACACATCACTCCAATGTTTGGTCACTCATTAGGCAAGCACTGGTGTCTTTTTCATATCAACAAAAACCCACTTAACACAAAACCACGTAAAAGGTAGCACAAAATTTTCAAATTCTCAAAATGGCCGCCATTGTTATCACGATTACCTATTTCAGTAATTCTACAAATCACTCTAATGAAAGTTCAGTAATTACAAAAGCACTGGTGTCTTTTTCACAACAAGAACCCACGTTACACAATCATATCCGCATTTTCGGACGACATAAAGTTTGTCATTATTAACACAAATAATAAAAAAATGACGAATGATAAAGTTCACTAAACAACAACACAATTAAATAACACAACTAAATACAATCACACAATTCAATACCAAAAACAACTGTCGCATAAAGTTGCGCGCGCGCAACCTGATCGACTGTTTTTGCGGCACTAAAGAACAAACCTTTGATGAGTCACCGATCACCGATGCGCCGCGGCTGGCGCCGACATGTCTAGGATAGGAAATAGAGATGTGCAATAGGTACTATGAATGTCGATATTTTTGACACGTTAATACGTTAACAACAAAATAACACAAAATGTTTTTATACAACGAACTATGCATTCTTACTTGTATTAACAATAATGCTATTGCTTAATTGTGTTGCTAATACGACACAGTTAAACAAGTTTATGAAATATGCCGCACATACTTCAATTAGTTCAGTAGTTTAGTTTTAGTACATAATTATTATAATTCTCAAGTAGATTGTTGAACCCAGTAGACCATTTAAAAATACCATACGGAAAGAGCTAAAATAGTCAATAATTATTAACTTATTTCAAATAATATATCTTTACATGTTTATCATTGTTGGATATCTTTACATTGGATATCTTTACATGTTTATCATTGTTTACCTATTAAAAAACGTCGTCTTTATTTGTACCACACTTTGAAATTTTCGAACGTAAAGTCATTGATAAGACGATTACATTAACCTTAAATACAAACAATGTCGATACAATAAACAACTAACTTTTACGGTGCGTAGGATTTTTTATCGATACTATCATTAATAAGACGATTACATTAAAGTTAAATACAAACAATGTCGATACAATAAACAACAAACTTTGACGGTGCGTAGGTATTTTTTATCGATACTATCATTGATAAGACGATTACATTAATGTTAAATACAATCAATGTCGATACAATAAAAACTTTTACGGTGCGTATTTTTATCGATACTATTGACAATATTTTGTTCATAATTGGGCAACTCTATTTGGCTCGACTGTTTGTCCTTGTCACACGTAGTGCATTTACTGTGCATACCTACCTAATCAGATTTTTTCGTGCTTGCGGAACCGATCCATTTTATTATTATGTAACTTTATTGAAAAGGTAATTAGGAAGTTTCAAAAGTTTTGTTCTGTTAAGTCTAAGTCGTCGAAGGGTCATCGCAGACAGAGAGGAATAATCCCCGCGCCGCGCGGTCTCGGGCATTTTCTTTACGGATTGCGTATGCTCAAGATTGCGCGCGACCTCGCGAGCCTGCGTGAGTAAAATGTTCTGGGTTACCACTCTACAGTAAATATTTTGTCGCGAAAGTTCGTTAAACCCTGAAAATACGCGTACGACGGCCCGCGTCGGGCGCCGACTCGACTTTGCGCGGGGACTTCCGCGTATCTTCGAGGACGCGCGAATATTTTTTATCAGGTTCAAGCATTTATGAATTTTATTGTAAAAACATTAAAGTTTATTTTCAAGTGCGTTGATAAAATCCTCTCCGCTGCGCTCCGTTCTGTGTGCGCTGAGCCTAGCTTCGGATGACGTCGAGGCGTCGCGTCGTGAGTAGTACCTAGCGAGTCGCGGCGCGCAATGTAGGGTCGTTGACCGTTTTGTATCAGCTATATGGAACTCAAAGCGTGTGCAAAAATTGCGGAACTTAAAATCGATATTGTGGCTAAACTACTGCACCGATTTAATTGATTTTTGGTACAAGGCCAGGCCTGGCGCACTTCGCATTTTAGGTACAAACTTACAAGTACCTCGGCCGACCACGTCGACGTGGTTGGATTTAGTGGGTTGCCGCGCGCCGCTCTCATTAGACGTCACGCAACGCAACGAGTGCGACCGCTCCGTATTCTCACGCGCCGTGTTCATACACTGTTCAAATTATATACCTAAACGCCTTTGACAACGAAAATGTATCATCACAAGTCTAATGCAAAGTATTGCTCAATTAACTGTGTGTCGAAAACGACTTGAAAATTTGATTTTATTTTATTTATATTACGAGAGCAACTTGAAAATTTGATTTTTTGTTTGTTGAGATATCTTAACGATTATGGTGTCAAATTAAAGATCTAGTTCAAAAACCATTTTATCTGTTTGAATCATGTAAATCGGTCCACGCGTTTAGGAAATAACTAAGAATCAGTATAGTAAAAATGTAAACAACCAGAATTTTTGTGGTATTTGTTCTACGAGCTCAAATAGTGGTATAGGATACTTATATGATAATTATTTATTATTAGGTACGTGGTCAAGTAGGTAGATAGACGATGAATAAATATTATAGTTGCAGCGGCAAGTCAACAACCCTAGCGCGCCACTCCGCGCCAGACAGTGACAGCGTTATGTGTTAGAAAAGAAAGGGAACGGTTAGGTTAATATCGCATTAGGCACTGAGTGCTTATGCGAGTTGAATTGCACTTTGTTGCTTAGTAGCAAGAGTCGCAAATTCAATAAATTGGTTTGACAAGTGAATTTTCTGTACGTTAGTACTATTCTTTATTCTGTGACAAGGCTTAAGAATGTTGTAAGCTATGCCTTTGTTCAAAAAGTGCCGCTATGCAAGCGCCAACCTGTATATAATACGCATAAATGCGTTCGCAATAATTACTAATCTTCGTAGATAGCCAACAGCAATCAGAGTAGAGTTGAAAATGCCGAAAATAACAAGATGTTTTTATCACGAAAAAAACAAATTTTGTTTTTTTTTCGTTTTTTCCCCATGTTACATAGAAAAATTAACAGAAGGAATCCTTTGGAAAAAAAACAGGATCCTTGCGAATGTTGAAAAAAAACATATTTTATTGAAATTGAAATATATTTTAATGGGTGAATACAAATAGGTTGGTAGGTAATCTAAGTGAGGGCGTGAGCGCCTAGCTCGTTGATTTTTTTTCATTCTACTCTACATTTTATCGGTATGTACATATGTATTATTATGGAAAGAGTTAAAGCATGGAATATCCTTTTTTTTTTTTTTTTATTCCTCACGTACCCGTATGTCGGAGGGTCGGGTATCGCTGAAGCATTCCTCGCTACCCCCCAACGGGTATTGGCCCGCCAGATGGTCAGGCGGGCCCCGACCAAAACCCCCTTGGCGGCGGATGAAGGTGTTGGGCTCCGCCGCCAAAACACTCAGCGCCTGCAGAGGATAGGGAGGACGGCAACGAAACACCGCATCTCCTCTTCCTCTGCGGCCCCACCGCGACGCAACGATGGTGCGCCTCCATTTGGTCGCGGGAGATAGGGCGCGCGGCAACGCAACACCGACACGCCTCTCCTCCCGCGACCGCACTCGACTGCGAGGGACAGAAGAACTTTCCCTCGCATCCACCCCTTTGGACGCATCCTGCGCAGGCCTCCGTCAAGCCCACGCGGAGCGTCCCCTCCTGGATCCCTCTTAGCTTCACCGCGGGTCACCAATCCACGGTTACTAAGCCCCCCCCCCACCACGACAAGGTGGAGATCCCACGGGGGGGAAGCATGGAATATCCTAAGTTAAATCACGTACTTAGAGTAGTATATAAGTAAAGTACGGATTTGAAAAAAAAAAACACATGAAAAGTTGCCCGTTTCTTTTAATATTTTCGTTTTTTTTTTCGGTTTTATTGGAAAAACACAAGAAATATATACTGGCAAATTTTCTTGTAACTTTCGAATGAAACATTGAATTAAACTACGAAATTGGAAAGAACAGGATTTTGTCCTGCTTTTTTCAACGCAACTCTGATTTAGAGTACAAAGATACTCTACAGACTAGTATATGACCAAAATATCTAAAGACAAGTTATAAGCTTACTATCCAAGGGATTTTCTTGATGATAATTTTCAAAACCGAAATTCAGAAGCTTACTTCCAGTATAAATCTACGGCATAATACCTATGATATACTTGCTACCCCTTTTAAAAACCTTCAAGGTTTTAAACCACAAACATAAAAATAAATAAATTTGCTAGACTACACGAACAACAACACAACACAGGCCGCAGAAGAAACTCCAAAAAGACCAGTTAGTTAAACAATAAACACGTAACGAACTAAACAAACAAAAGCATAGAAACATCTTCCAACAGAGTGCTCCAACTAGAACTTCAGTGCATCCATTACATTCAAAAACTAACTGCAAAATAGTTAGTAGCTCAGAAACTATTTCGCTAATTCGCGGTGGACCAACAAGTCAGTGTAATTAAGAGATAGCCATGGCAAAGCGGACAGTAACTGAGTACGTTACGTTAGGCCGTCGCGCGTTGGCTCAGGCACATGAATTAGCCTCACTCGATGCGTGAAACTGGACGTTAACAGCGCACTGCGATATTAATGACAACTAGCCATTCATTAAACATGTCATCACCGTTAACGAGATGCTTTCTGTACAAGAAAAACAAAGGGATGAATAGGTCAGAACAGATATGAATAGCAGTTATCGATTTATGTTATTGTTCGTTTCTGAGGGGTAATCTAGAAAGTAAATACTACCGCAACAAAATAATTTTTTTTGTCGTTATGATCTACACAATAAATAAATGAAATAGAGTGAGAAGAAGCCCGTGTTTTTTGTTAAAAATACTAGTAGCATACGTAGACTATGAATACTAGCAATTTACAGTCTGATGTTGCAGGACTATTATTATATAAGTCTGTACAAGTCTTTTAAAATGAAACATACGAATATAAAAGGTAAAACCTAAAATAAATGCCCCATATCTCACAAGAACTTACTCGTCGTCTGTATTCCCGAATGGTTAGGGAAGAATGTATGGACTATACAATTTTAAGCTTTGTTCTTCAACGCCCTGTTGCCAAAATCGATCCATGAGTATGTTAACTCATTTAACGTAGCATTATGCTAATTTTCAAATCTTATATCTCTACTGTTTGTAAAAACAAATTTTGAGTTGAAATAAATAATTTCCTTCATTGACAGAAATTAAACGAGGGCAAATTTGGGACTAAGTTTAGTGTCATATTATTTATTTGTGTGTGTACTATTATTATTTTTTTGCTTTGGCTAATGTAGCTGTATAGCCTACAGTAATGATGATTACATTTAAACAAATTTAAAACTTGAATAATCGTCCATAATCACAAAAATGGTTTTCATTCGTGTTCAATAAATTGTTTACATAGAAATCTAAATCCAGCGAGTATCAAAATGAAAAGAGAAAAAGAGAAAATAGTAAAATTAATACATCGATAATGGAATAACAGTTGCCTGAAAACGAATAGATAGCTGTCATTTCATTGTAAGCGTTTTTCAGCATCGATAGGTTGTTGACTAGCCATTCTTTTCATGCGATTCGGTAATTAAAATTATAATGAATTTTATTTGTTGTAAAATAAATGTTTATTTTACTATGCATACCTATAAATACTTAAATAAAACTATAAGTATTAGTTTCTTAACCCCGATTAATGTTTGCAGAATTTATTATCTAAAACTTATATTTTCTTCGTTTAATAGTTGGTAACTGATATATTGTCATTTATATTTATAATACGTACCTTAACCGAGTTAATTATCTTTATGTCATACGAAGAATAATCACCGTGAGATGAACTTTTGAATTGTAGAATGAATAGCTTTGGCTGCAGACTTACGTCTGCCAAAACTAACATAATTAAATTCTGCAGAGTCATAATCGGGGTTAAGACACGAGTATAGTTCTTTGTTATCTTTCAATTCTTATCAACTATAGCCGTTGCTAAAACGAAATAGAAACCATATACACCTATACAAAATTATTTCTAAAACTACACTTGAAAACAATTACATAGTACACATTTTAGAATACCCATTTTAAAACTACACTTAAATCAGCAGGATAAACATTTAAAAGTTTGGAGCACGTTAAAAGCTTTCACTGTCACGTGTATACATGATAATAGGATTGTCAAGTATATTTGTTTTTCATTAGTACACTAAGCTTGCTTACATTTAGTATATTTTGTTCATCTTGTTGAAATTCATCTGTAACTGACGTTTTAATCCAAAAAGGGGCTGCCTCTGTCGAGTATAAAATTTCGGACGTGACCAAAATAAAAATGTAATATTAACTCAATTCTGCAATTTAGAAAAAAACAGTGTCGTTCAGATAATGCGGACTGTCTCTTTTTAAAGATTTTATTCTGGTTTATTGCAAAATCTTGTCCGAGGTATTGACTTTTTAAGGTTTAAGTTTTGTTAAGATTTTCCTTATTTCAATGCTACTGACGGGTTTTATTTATAAATAAAAATAATATCTTTGGATCTGTCTTCTTGTTAACCAGAACATTATTTAAGTAAGTATTTTTTAAACTGTTGCCAACTTTTCCGTTCCTAGAACTTGTGACATTAAAACAATTAAAAAGGTTTTCAATTAGGACATCAAATACACATTAAGGCGAGGTTGCAGTACGGTGCGTAGCTCGACCTCACCCCCCGCAAAAAACAAAAACACGGCGGTGGCGTCAGCGTGTGAGCGGGGGCGGGAAGGGGGGGGGGGGGTTTCGTGTGTGCGTGTGCCACAGCGCAGCGTAAAAAAACTGTAGATGAGTTATGCGAACTTCAAAAGTGGCACATTAAAAACTGACAAATTCATGACAAACTTTTTTTTTCTAAATGTCTCATTTGGCTTTAGTCGCGTACGCGCTGCGGTCGGAAGCGCTCGCTCTTTTTCTCGCGTGTGTGTACGTTACATTTGAAAATGCCACCGTGTGTAATGAGATTTTTCTAAAGTAGTTAAACTATAGTAGGAAAATGACTAAAAGTTATGGAATCACTTCTCATTCATGAGTATTACAATATTACAACGTTTTATTTTCAATTTATAATAAATTCAGTATCACAAATAATAGAGTGAATAAAAAAATGGCATTTAGCGAGTGTAAAAGAGAAGCAGTATTGTGCGTGTTTAAAGACTAAAAAACAAAGTATCCAGATGGGACATTCGTAATAATAAAACACTGATGTGTGTTTTTGTCAAGTAATAAAAGTGATTTGAGGCTGAATCAACACAATATATTATTATTATAGAAATACAAAATCATACGTAAGTTACAAACATTGACGGATGATCAAAGTCCATTCACTTGTTCTTGTTTTTCTCCTTTTAGTATTAAACAACTAAGTAGATTGTACTGCACAGTTTTCGCTGCCGACCCACCGTACCCCTGGCAGTACCCCTGGGGGTATGGTGGGCCTTTCAAAGCTTAACCGTACTCCCAGATAATATTGTTGTGTAATTAGTTTATTAATTTAGTTTTCAGTATAGTTTTCAGTATAGTAGTAGTATTGAACAATTCTCTGATAGAACTGTCCTAATTCTATGAGCACAACTTGATGAGGAGAACAGAACTAATGGGATAAGTAATAGGAAATGTCCCAGTCTAGTTCTATGTATGTTTTTACAAGGGTATTCAATAGAACTACTGGGAATGATCCGTAGTGTCACGACATCGCGCTCATATATCCGAATAAATATGTTTTGTAGACGTTCATTTGTTTAATGTGTAAAACAAATGAACGTCTACAAAACAAATGAACGCCTACAAAACAAATTAACGTCTACAAAACAAATGACTTACAGAAAGTGATCAGCTATCGATAGTGATTGCAGAAAACAGGTGCATGCGATTTTCAACCTAATTGACATTAGTCAGAATTTATAATTTTATTACCCTAATATTGCCAGAAAACGAGAAAAAACAGAAAAAAGTTTGTCATGAATTGTCAATAAGGTTGAAAATCGCATGCACCTGTTTTTTGCAATCACTATCGATAGCTGATCACTTTCTGCTAGTCATTTGTTTTGTAGACGTTCATTTGTTTTGTAGACGTTCATTTGTTTTGTAGACGTTCATTTGTTTTGTAGACGTTCATTTGTTTTGTAGACGTTCAATTGTTTTGTAGACCTTCATTCGTTTAACACATTTTTATAAATACATATTTATTCGGATTTGTGAGCGCGATGTTGTGATACTACCCTTGTAAAACATACATAGTACTAGTGGTAAATTTCCTATAACTGTTTCCCATTAGTTCTATTCTTCTCATCAAGTTGTGCTAATAGAACTAGTGGGAAAAAAAGTATCACTAGTTCTATCATAGAACTGTTCAATAGAACTAGTGGGAATGATTCGACAGCGCAAGGATGATGATGATGATGGGTCTTCAACAGCACCACAGATTATACCTATAATATACAAAGCATTATAACCATTAGCAGTAATACCTAAACGTTTTATTCTCTAATTTATCTCCTTGTTGCACTATATCATCGTACTAGCGCTTGTCTTCGCTTGTCTAAAAATACAAAAACGTAAGTAGTAAGTCATTATCATACGAGAAATAACACTGTTCAGTTTACTGTCCACGTAGCACGTTGGTATAACACTACGAGCATTTCAGCCAGGAGTACGGTTAAGCTTTAAAAGACCCACCATACCCCCAGGGGTATTGCCAGGGCTACGGTGGGTCCGCAGCGCACAGTTTTTATATTAACGTACTGTTTTAGGTTTCCATTGAATGAAATGTACTTTTTTAATAAATCTTATAAATAAATCACATCGACTTTTTATTTCCCTACCTTAAATGAATGAATCAAATTTACTTTGAGGCGAATTGAATTTACTCAAGACAGACAAAGTGATCATGTCGCATCTGAGTCAAATTATTGTTTGTGAAACGGTCAGCATGATGTCACAATGCGCTTCGGTCCAGAGAATATATGTTTATCTCTATTTCGCGCTTGCGATTAGATGTGCTATCTCACTTACACTTCTTATCTAATTCTTAGTGTGTCGTTTTGACATATTTATATTAGTGTGCGTACGCTTTTCGCGATGCGTGCCACTCGTAAGCTCCGTCATGTTACCTTGTCAGTAACCTGTCTATGGTTTCTTACTAGTATGTCTATGGTTTGAACGATTGAGTTTGGAATACGAATTACTTTGTACTTTTGCGAAAACGTACATGCGGGGGTGGAGGGGGATTTTGCGGAGCAACGACGTACGTCCGCCCTCAATCACGCCTAGACAGGCACTGACATAGACTAATATATTATACCTGGAAAGGCACTGATGAACGGCCGGCGAGCGATATAATGCCAACATTTTGACAATTTTTTTTCTTGGAGCAAATGATAACGAAATTACGAAATCTGTTTTTACCATTTATTTTAAAATAAAGAGCTGTTTCTATTGATAATACTTTCATATAAATTCATTATGGAATCTCGAAGCAGTACACGTTTAAAATTGTGATTTAGTGCCATGTTTGACTTTTTTTTTATCGAACCAATCATTCCAAATCGTGTTTCTATCTTTACGATTTACTAGAAGATATGTTCAACTTTTATACTTAAATTTTTATTCATTAAAAATATCATAGTTCATGGGACTTTCAGACGTTCAAAAATCTTAAAAAGTACTGCAACCTCGCCTTAAAAGTAGATAATGAGTATCTTTCAGTTCATTAATTTGCTTAATCACGTGCTTGTGCACGAGACACTTATTAAGTATTCATTGTGTTTAGATTCTGATACCAGCTCGTTACAAATTACCATCACAACAAAGTATATCACTGATTGAAAATAATAATATACATTTGCATATAGCCTTGATTATATTATTATCACTTGTTCATCACGCTGAACGAAAATATCGACATTAAACCTTAATTTATAAAATCCAGTGCAATATAATTCCTGTCCATAATATTGCCGGATGCAACCATATCGATTTGAAAATCCAATTACTTCAATAAATCAATTTAATTTTAGATGTTCACTTCTTTATAACAATAAAGAAATTTAATTGTAGATGTTTGTTTCTAAGAATAACACAATAATTGAATGCACAGTTAGAGACCTAAGTGAAGTGACTTTATTTTTTTAGATCTGGGCACACTTTCCTCTGTATACGAATTTATACCATTCCAATATATTGACTAAAGAAATAAATTACTTGTTATCTTAATATATAAAATCCTTGCGTTACTGACTGACAGACAGACACGCTACAGCCGAAAGTATTGGGCGCAGTAAGCTGAAGTTTAGCATGTATGTTCCTTGGGGATCGTAGGGGTGCACTAAGAAGGGATTCCCCGAAATTCCCCCGAGATCGGCCTAAACGAGTAAATTTAAAAAAATGCAGGCGTAGCTGCTGGCGTCCTCTAGTGAGTCTATAAAATATGTGAATTATGGTTTTATTTTCATACGCCTCCTGCTATTTAAAGCTACACACCAGCTTTTAGTATCCCGATTATTGAAGTGTGGCTGCAATGTAGGTCTCTTTTCTTTTGTAGGGATATCTTTTAATGTACTGAGATTGTTAGGTTAGGCACTGTGCTTTGTGAAGCAGAGTGGAGCCTGGAGGAAGCAAACAATACATAGAGTGGTTGATTTATTTATTTTTTATGTCAGAAGTATATGAAAGTGGGAAACTTATATCAGATCATTTACTCACTTTTCTAACTCACTTACTTGCATTTTTTTACTCGTTATCTATTTAATGTTTTAATAGTAGTAGTAGAGCCAGCTAGTTGTCCGTGTGGTGACGGATTAAGAATACGGAATGTCACCACCCCATGTCATCCCATGGATGTGTAAGAGCCGACAGATGGAGCATATTATGCAGAGAACAGCATTGTAAGAGAAGGAAAACTTGATACAAACCCTATACAACCCGTCTGGCCAGCGTGGTATAGTAGGCCAATTCCTCCTTTCAAAGGAGAGGCCTAGTCCAGCAGTGGACTGTTAATGGCTGATGATGATGAGTAGAGCCAGCCATAGCCAAGTGGAAAGACTTGCAACGAACTGCTACGCAGATGATCTCGGGTTCACAGCACCCAACACCAACCATTCGTAAAAATCTTAATTATCGCTGCTGGCTATATAAGGAAGTAAAACATAGTCAGGAACCTGCATGTCTGAGAATTCTCGTTAATGTTGAATGAGATGAGAATGAGAATGTTGAATCAAATGAGATGTGAATTCTGCCAACTGACACTTCGCCAACGTGATGGAACCTTCTCATAATCAAAAAGGCCTGAGCCCAGTAATGGCCTATATTATTAACAAAGCTGGTCATAGTAGTCAAAGAATCCTATTTTATGATTAAAACTGGAGATATATAATATATCCCATATAACTGAGTTCTCCTATCTTTGTGCACAGCTCAGCTATCGCACATGTTTCTCATAGAGACATAGCCTTAGATGTGTGCTCACATTTATATTCTCTTCGTGCTTATCTGTATATTATATTAATACATGAGTAGATATTTCCTTACTGGGTTGTTTCTTTTGTATACGTGATAATTAGCAGCTACAGCCGATCTGGAGTTGTTTTATCTAGGCTTACGTAACATCGAGTGTTATAAATTGTTTTATAAGAATTGTGTAATAGTATACTTCTCGTTAGAAAAATAAGTTTTCATATGCTGATTAGTTTACTCATACTATTTTATGTTTTTAACATGATTAGCTTTATAAGGTTTTTAAAATTACACAGCGTTCTAGAAGGACATTAATAACTAGAGGAATAAAAGCTCATAATGCTACTGCCTATAGCAAAAATACTAACCTTCTGCTTGTGCAATTTTGAAAGAACATACAAAAAGTAGCCTTTTTATTCTACTTTGTCAGAAAAAAATCTATTTAATCTAGTTCAGCTAATTAGCACCGTAGTTTTTGTTTATTGTACCTACTCAAAGTTGCTGCCATTGCTTGGCTTTAATTAACATCTTAAGAAGCCATGAGACTGATTTTTTTTGTATTTGAGTTACTTTCTCTATAATAATTTTATCGAGACGCCTTTTAGTTTCATTTCTTTATTAGCAAAGGTAAACGATTTTTTGCACTGTTTAAGAAATAATGCAGTGAATTGCATTTAGCTTTACTTTGAAGGTCTTGGTCACACTGACGGTGTGGCGTAGCAGCGGCGCGTAGCATGTGAAACATTTAGGCCAATATTACAGCGATATCAGTGAGTGAAGTGAACGTCAAGGAGACAAACGCTTCTTGACTTGTTTCTTACTTTCGTCACGTAACTTGGCACCTTAGGGTTCTTTGACTCGTTTGACCGGCCGCGCCATACCATACTTCGCAGTGTTACATTGTATCGTTTGTAAGTACATGCCTTTAAACTAAGATGTCACTTACGAAAGTCTAGAATAAGGAGCGGACACTACAATAGTTAATTATTTGTCCAGGTCTCTAAAATGGCCCTCAAAGACACAAATTTAAGAAACTAGATACCAAGGCATTATCTTGAAAGTATATGTGCAATAACTGTTATGTTAACAAAACTCATGAAAGGTTATGAAAGCCCACGAAAGGGTATTCTACCCTAAAACATAAAAGCACAATTTTTATTCTAGTCTCGTTTTATTACTAATTTTTATTTCCCATCCCGTATCAAATACCGTCAGCTATCATAAAGGCACTTAAGTATTATGACCGGCCAGATCCGATCACTTGCCCTTATGATATTAGCATGAAATGTCTATGAACGTTTTGCCTTTGACCAACAATGGAAATTGAATATATTCGGTTTATCTTGTAAAATATCTTTTGTATGGTTTTTTTTAGATTATTTAATCAATTTTTTCTCACGTTGGCACTAATATCGTAAAGGCTTGCGACCTGTTTGATAGAATTTTATTTTGGTAAAAATATAATCGCCCGTCTAATCCAATGGAATTAGCGGCTGTCAATGGCAAAGCTGCTGATTGTGAATACCTGTGTTGACATTTGAATACTGATATGGCAACTGAGTCATCAATAAACAGTTTTAAAATTACTGCCTTTCAATGTTATTTGAGAAATGTTTGCTATAATTTTACGTTGCTCAGTATTTGAAAACAATGAACCTACTGAGTGAAAATTACGTAACAAATAGCAAAAGTAATTAAAGACTCACTTAGATATCTTATGCATTTTCGTTAGAAAAAATATTAGAATGATATTGTTTATTAAATTCGTCGTCTTAATATTTACTCAAAAACGAATAATATTTTTAAACTAAATAAATACAAACACATTCATGATAATAAAACTACAGCTCCAATCATTTACAATGTAAATTTATACATACGACGAACACGTAGACTCGGGTCCGCGAAGCTCGTTTATAACCAAACTTTTGCGAACTAAATATATGGCTTAAAGACCCATTGAGGGCACTAATAAACAACTGAAAATATATTCAAAGTTGACACGTAAAAAAGAATGACTTTATTGTATGCTGCTAATTATTTAAAGACAAAGAATGGCAGCGATACATTAATGAAGGTTTTTTGGTTTAAAATATTTGAACGTGAACTAATAAGTAAGAAATAAACGACAACCGGCACGCGCGATCTTCTGGGTAATGGTTTATGCATGAGTGAATCAAGAACATTTATCTATCGACGATAAGATTAGTTGTTTACTTGAATTTAAGCGGCAGAATGGTAAAGTTATATACAGCTTGATTATATTCAGTCATATCTATGGAACGGACAAATAAATATTGTTTTATACATCTAAAAGTAATTACAATGTAAATTTAAGTTTATAAACGTTATTTTACTTCTTTTTAAGTCTTTTTAACCAATGTGTTTGTCTTATAACCAACGAGTTAGTAAATAATATCACAATTCTGTACTTTATTCAATAACAACATACATACATATTATTATTAGGAGCCATAGTTTTACAAGGATTTAATTGTTTTTGTTCTTTGCATCATTGAATTATTAACACTTGACTTAGCCTTCAATAGTGACTATAATTCTTAGTTACATGTTATATCGTATCAGAAAGGTGTATTTAAAATTTGCTTACAAATTAAATATATTCTAGCAACTAAATTTCTGGAAAACCCGTTATATCTCTCATCGAAGTGAAGTGGCGTGCTTCTCGGAAAACTGCAAAATAATGTAATCCTATTTGAAAACCTACTTTAAGGCTTACGCCTCAAAATCAATTTTGGTGTACCATGCAGTCAATTGATACATTATTAATTCATTGTGCTTTTGTGGATTTTTTTATTAATGCATATACTCGTGAATCTGTCCGCCCAATTTGTTACGTAGTGGTTACCCTTAATCGTTAACATTAAAATTAGGCTGATCCTTATTAATGTGTAACTATCTTCGTAACTTTGGATACATCAACGCCCTCAACCAAAATAGATTAAAGTGACAACTTGAAGCAGTTTAAGCAAGCCTTCGGATGAAGCGAAGACCGGCTATTAATAGTTAAGAATCTTGTAAGCCAATGAATTATTGCCATGGTTGCTGTAAACTGTATAATGCTGCATCTCACATCGGGAATAATAGACATTCTATTTTGTCAATCCGTGGATATGATTCCATGTATAAAAATTGCACTCGAACATTACGTTGTGATCAGTTTAATGGATAACAGAATTGTTATTCGAGATAAAAAAATGTTGCTCACTATCTAAAGGTGGGAAACGGAAAATTAAATAATGAAAGAACCGATCAAGTGCGAGTTGTGAACATGACGTTCGATAAAAATTCGTATTCGTATATTCGATCACGAAAATTTTAAAATATTGGGATCCCAGTTCTACTAAGCTATCCGGGCTTACTAGATAGTTAGCCTTTGAGAACCGGAATCCATCTCGTTAGCAATTTTCGGAACGGAACCCTAAAACTTACAAGTGGGATAGTTCTATAAATATGTTAGTTATTCATAGGACGTTTGCGCATAAAACATCCATCCCCGTAACCGAGACCTTACGCATAAAATAAATTATTGTTGGAAATCCGAGCGCGGGCGCGATGTATCAGTGATGTTATCGTACAGCTCTCACTCAGGCCTGGTTATGACATTATTAAACTACACCGTACGGATCCTCTGACGCTAAAAAATACGTGACCGCTTTACACAATTTTTCCACGTTGAAAAATAGCCTCCCACAAATTTAAGACCGGTACTGACAGGAGCGAATAAATTATGTTAATGAACACTTTGGAAGCGCATTCGTTGATTCGGGCGATTGGGCCGGCCGAGCCTTTTCTTTAATTTACATAATAACCAGGCGGGTAGCGCGGCGGTTGCATGCTATTGTAACCGATATTTACTTGCATTATCGAACCGCAGCGGCGTCTGCGAACTTTGTCTGATATGAACTAGTATTTTAATAATTCATCCTGGTTCTTATTTCTGAAGACGTAAAAGGTCGACTACAAGTCGTGACTATAGAGAAAATCTTGTACTAAGACTTGTGGGTCTCTACACGGCACCAACTCTGAACCCAGATTTGGAAGTATGTTAGTAGACATTTTTTTAAAACACCGATATTTTTATTGTGTAGGCGTTCTCTTTTAATAAATAAAAACATACCATCAAGCATGATTTATGTCATTTAAAGGAATGTGTATTCATCGTAAGTCAAACTATTTAAAAATATAATCAAGTGTATGTACTCGTAACTAAATTTGAAACAAAACTTACGCATGAATTGCCAAAATTATTATCAAAGAGATTATATTAACTAGTAGTGTAGGCGGCAAACATTTAGACCTATTCATATACGAGTACATTAATTAATTTGAGTGTTGAATGAATCATCATACTGTCAAATGTATTTCGGAGTTATCCATTCAAAGTACCAAAATAACTGTAAGACCCAAGAGTATTAAGTCTACTTGTTGCACAAGTTAAGGTGAGTTTCGTGTACCGCAAACTTAATTAAGATATCCACGGGTTCATTAACTTTCATAAAGGAAGCAGTATAAAGAAAAAAAGTGTTTATTTATTTTATTTAAGCCGCCAACAACGTGTTTGCGGGGCGGCCGACGCGATTATTTTGCGCGAGCTAAGTCTCCTAAATGCAACTTACATGCTAAATCCATTATGCAACTTACATACTGGAGGCTTATGTACCTACGTAGTCTACTCGGTTGCCGGGAAAAATAGCACTTTATTTACTAAGTAAAGCCGTTCTAGGAAATTTAATTCAATACGAAACCTTTTTGTTTTATAAGTATTTCCATGGCGCCTGCATTACATTACAAAGGAAGGTAATTATAGTTTTAAAGATATACCTTTGTAAATCTATAGTTGTAAATAATTTAAGATTAAAATAAAACGCGATGCTTTTTATAAATAAAAACTGGGAAAATATCCAACGAATGCATCATATTCCTGAAAAACACTTTCGATAAGACCTGAATAAATAGTATCGACAAATAAAATGTTATTTGTGACGCCAGTAATAAATTTTAGTCATGCTAGTAAAGAACTCAAACATAAAGAATAATATGTCAGATTTATGTTTTAGTAATACGAATTCATTTATTTTGCCGAATAAAGGTTTATAAAGGTGTGATACAAAGAGTTTGCTTTATATTAATACATTCCTCCTTATTCTACCTATTCATTAATTCATTCATCATCAGCCTTTAACAGTCCGCTGCTGGACTAGGCCTCTCCTTTGAAAGGAGGAATTGGCCTACTATACTATATATATATATATATTTCTACCTATTAGGCATGCAATATTAAAATATTTTATAGATGAGATTCTTTATACAAAACAATTATAACAATGTCTCAATATCATTTATGTAATGTTAAATTAAATTATGTCAAATAGTAATCACCTTTGCTTTTTTTTGTATATTGTTAGATGATTTATTTCCTACAAGTTTGCCCTATGTTTCGTCGTTTGACTAGATATTCAATTGTATTTTAGAACTAATTAAGTATAGATTATGCTTTTATAGTTTAACTTAAAATTGCATAGTGCAAGTGTAGTGTCGAATATACTAAGAACTAGCACTTTCATATTCTTCACCATACTTTCGGAGACTGCATAGATAGTGTGGCAAAGCTGAAACTTTATAATACAGTCGAGTTGAGTGACGCCGGGTATGATACCGCGCCGATTCATAAGCGAGACTGTACCCCGAGACATTCACTTAATCTTATTCACAATCTGATGCGGAATAAGGAACTAATTTAGGAAGTCCTAAGCCAAGATGATTAAACGGTGTAACAGCATGTTAATAAGTTGGTGGGTGACAGACACACGCTAAGTCACATATAATACGTATGACCATGATGGCGGAGCTACATTATCCTCACATTATTACATTCCTGTCACGTTCAACGTACGCTTTTATCAAATAAATGTATACGATACATTCCTAATGTCACGAGATTCATCCAATTTGGGCTTGACAGGGTTTTGGTTTGAGTCAGCTATTTTAGTCGCAAATTCAGCGAGTCTTTCACCCTTCCGATCTTATTTATGTATGTATGAATGCGATTGGATTTATATACTGTGAGGTTTTTGTACAGTTACAAACAACAAACGATGATATCCTTTGGTATTGGTTTTAAATGAGATATTTTGTTCGTACTTGTGTTATTGAACATTACTTCTGAAAATATAAAAACTAAAAACAACCGGATAGTTTAGTAGTACCTATTCAAGGTGGAAAAATAACGATGAAATCTTAGTTCAAGTTTAAATTAGGTATAATTTTTAGTATCTCAGTTTGGCACAACTATATTTGCAAAGAAGAAAAGCGCAGTATTTCTTTCAACTCCGAAGACATAAATAAACCAATTAAAATCTATTTTTATATTTAGCAAAGCTTCAAATATTTAATCGATTTGGGTTACTTTGCACGATTTTTATTTTTTTTCACTTTGCGTATATATGTACTCAAATATATCATGCCAAGCTGTCTGCAGCTACCTTAAAAAGGGTTAAATAAGGACGCAAATAGACAGGTAGACGGAAACCATTTCCACATGTGTACCAATTTGACTCGCTTACGGCGAAAAAATAGATCTGTGAATTGAATAACTAGTATCCGAATGTACACAACAACTTTACAAATACATGCATGCAGATTTTTGTTTTATTGTTTGTGAATAAGGCCTACAATGTATTTCTGTAACTTGTGCGTTACACATTCGATGTAATACGATATAAAGAGGAATCTTTCTTATACTTGACGGCCAGAGTTATTAGAAGCTGTTCACATATACTACGTTACATTGCCTCTGTAGTTGTAGTTTAGATAATTACAATGGGATAATATTAACTATTTTAGTTCCCAAGGGTTTAATCTGACTTTTAAAATCAAGTTTTTACTTTTCCTGTTGAAAATAAAAATTGCAGTTATGTAGTCTCGCAGACAAAGAAATTCATAATTGCCAATTCTTTCAGTAGCTATCTTATTATATTTTTTACATTTTACATGCCGTAGTGTCTTCAGCGTCTGTGCCACCGTTTAACCGAGAAAATTTTAAGTGGATTTCTTGTAAAAAAAAAGTCGAAGCTTATCAGATATTATAGGTGGTTTGTTTACTTTAAAATAAATAGTTTCATTAATGATTAAGAAACATAAAATAGCATCACACAAAACGGCTACAGCAAGAGGCTTTATTTAATTAATAGTTTCAAACTCAAGTATAAAATTAGTATGCAAATTTAAAAAGCGTGTAAAATATTTTAAAAGTCAACTGTGTAGGGTCTGAAGCGGATATTTCAGTTAATTCGTTAACTTCATACTACTGAGCTCGCTGGCACCGACTTAAGACGTTAATTAAAACACTTTGCCGAACTTTTAGTACTGAATTTCTAAAGTACAGCAATCAACTTAATGGCTCAATCAAAGATCAAAACAACCCTATCACAATAAATATATAATATCGTTCGTTTCTTCATGCCAGATGCTGTGGATTGCTTCGTTTTGTTTCTGCAGTTTTTGTCAATTTTGTATTTTCATATTATATTTTGCTGTCTTATACATAATTGTAAGTATGCTTCACCTACAAAGTTAATTTAATTCTGTAGTGTCAATAACATCAATAATTACGACCTCTTTTAAATGTATATTACAATTTGAATTATTCCTATTCATTCGGCTCTTCAGATATTAAAACTCAAAGAACTAAATTCTTAAGCTTTATTTGCATTATAATGATATCAATTCAGTACCGACCCACCCCAAAGCGAGTACATCTCGAGCAACGTTCCTTCTAATTCCCTCGTTTGAGAATTGCTCATTTGTTTTTACATTTCATTCGTTCATCTACCTAATTAAGATTACGTTTATTTATTTGTTGAAAGAATAAAATATATTTGGTCAATGGCACTTGATTTGGAGGGTGAACACAGTTTGGTCTACTTTTACTGGAGGTCGAGAGAGATATAGCTATAAATACTTATAGCTTGAAACAGTATCGTCTAATTAATTCGATTAATCTTGGTTTTCTTATAGCCCGGTTCTATCTTCAAGGTATATTTTATACTAAAAGGATGTACATTTTTGTGTAAATTATGTAATCCATTTATGTTACAATAAGATGTCAAAATAGAAGCTTTATAAAGATTCGTAAAAATCTAACAGTAAGTCGCGATTGTGTTAGAACAAGATACATCATGTTTGGTATAGGTTATTTATATCCCTTTATGTATATGACGTGACGTCTAAATATTCAAATAACATAAATGACAATATCATTACTCTAGAATATTCCAATGGCAATTTCATATGCCTTAAGCATCATATTTATAATTTTCTTATAATCAGACTTTAAGATGTATATTTTATATTGATTACACATAATGTCATATATGTCGGATATGTAATTATCAGATAACTAGAGGACGCCAGCAGCTACGCCTGCATTTTTTTTAAATTTACCCGTTTTGTCCGATCCCGTGAGAATTTCGGGAAATCCCTTCTTAGTGCACCCCTACGGTCCCCAAGGAACATACATGCCAAATTTCAGCTTCCTGCGCCCAATAGTTTCGGCTTTAGCGTGTCTGTCAGTCAGTCAGTAACGCAAGGATTTTATATATTAAGATAATGTACTCGAAATAAAGGTATGTGGTTCCAATCCTGAAGGATAATATAACATTATTAGTCACTTGAAAGTATCTTACGACAAATGAGAAATTAGCGCCAGTTTTACAAGTTCATATTATTTACATTCTATTAGTAAAAGTCCGACTATATATGCATCAAAAAAGCGTTGATACGGCACTAAATTTCTCCAATAAATTTCCATACACATCTCCTTTATAGCGCACGTTCATGATGTGCCATAGCTCTGAATATCACACGTCTATATAGCACTCCACATAGTGCACATAATAAACAATAATTTAGTATGAGTAAATACCGCAGCGAAGCGCACGTGTTGTGCTCTGCGCTGCGTCAGGGCCGGTTTTTAATATAAATTTAACGCCAACACTAGTTATACGCCAACCCATTATTACTGCAACCACTATTCTCTGTTTGTACTTGGGGAAGCTTACAGCGGCGGTCACGTCTAGGGATGTGACACGCCGCCATGTCGATGTTTATATTTAATTTAATTTGAACACGTAATGTATATTTGGATTCTGGTACGTTATTTTTGGCTTTTTAGCAGTTGTGATTTGATTTAAGTCTGGTCTTGTATTAAAATCATTTTATGCACTATTTGCATAAAATGTTATACTACTACTGTTATGTTATTTGTAATTTGAAAGTCTTGATATTATATATTTTATATAAACTGAAAATAGAACTGTTCTTAAATGAAAGCGCTATGATTCCTAAAGACTCATAAAGAAAATATTACAATGCCGAGTTGTTTATTTTAAAGCCTATAAAGTTAAGAGAATCATGGTAATTTTTCGCAACAAGCTAGAGAGAATGCAATGTTAAATTCCCTTGTAAGCGGACCGAGGCCATGTCACCCCCAATCAAACGGTGAGGGTTTTAAAAGAATACCGACAGTGCAAGGCATGATGTGACTGAAAGAATTATCCACCTGAGGAGAATAGTAATAAGGGAATAAAATAGAATGTCTCTTTCAATTCTGAAAACTGCTTCGAGTATTTTTTTGCTGGTGGAATGCGTTTTTGCACATTCAGCAACAGCTGAAAAAAGTATAGGTTTATTTGCAATTTTCGGAATAAATATGTAGTATTTAGTAACATAAGTGCACAGGGAATGAACTGATTGGTAAACTACATCTTAGCCAATTAAGATGGTTTGTGTTAACGAGTAAAAACATCCAAACAATAATTAATCCTAATTTTCATTTATAAAATAAGTAGGACATATTTCAGAAATACAAGGAAGTGGATGTAACAAATTTGACAGGGAGTCTCACTTAGGTCCAAACAAAATAAACCAGTTTATTAATATAATGGTGAATTATGAACAAAAAAACCTACAGCTGGATTATAGACACATTACAAAAAATGCTTTAGGCACAACAAATAATTTATTCAAGAAAATGTTTTACGAATAAAGCGGTGAAGTATCTACGCGGTCAAGATTCCAGACGTACGAAGAATCCTCTGCGGCTCGCATAGCACACTATGACGACTGCAGTCTCGGTTGTTATCCGAATATCTACGGCCACGTTACGGCGGCCAAAAGCCTGAGAAATTGTGACAACTGGTCTCGCTTTAACTGCCTGTGTCCCCGCAAGCTAGCTTGCAGAGGTCAGACTACGTCAACCCCGTCCGCGCAAAATAGGTATATTTATACCTGGCAACAATGCCATTTAGTTTAGATAAGCCCATATATCGTGGTAGATTCTAACATAATAGTATTATCAAATACTTATTCACACACAGAATTAAGTTAAAATGGTGTTAAACGAGGCAAAATTAATTTATGGGACAAGTACTGCATGAATCGCCTAAAACTTAATTGACTGGAAAGGTTATCCAGCTGTCTCGAAAATCTGTACTCATACTATGATCTTGCTCGAGCTTTACTCAAAGGAAAATTATGTTTTTAAAAGTATTATATGACTTAGGTATCTAAATACATAAGTTTTTTAATCTTAAAGGAATTTGACGTTAGTAAAGGTCGCTTGTTCAGGTACAGGTATCTTGCGGTCAAAAGGTCCAGAATTATATAGCATTCCGCAAAGCATGTGGTGTTACTCAGTCCTCACAAGGGTTAAACCCTTAAGTGCCCTTAGTAAGGATAATCCGACGGTCTGGTCTCGGATGACCTGATCAGCGGTTTATAAATGAAGCAGCAAATTAAGTAGAAGTTAGATCGAATAAAGATTGCGATTGTGATTAAATAAGCTCAAAAACAAAGCTGGGGATTAACTGCTGCGATTTAAATTTAAAAGTGATATTTGGTAAATTAAGTATTATATCTATAAACTTTTATACGATAGAGTTATTTTAATCTCTTAATAAATAACGATATATCTATAACGTTGGCTATTGAAAGTAATTAAGTGCAATGTCACCTTTATAATAAAGAAATCCCGCTATCCAAATTTCATGTTTGTAGCTTAAATCGTTTAGGCTATACAAAGTAAGAATTCTTCAAGCACAGACACAAAAAAGAAGTGCGAATATATTAAGTACGGTGACCGGACATTCATTTATCGCTGACGGCAGAATAAATCCACCAAGCAATATGCACGAGTATATAGTATAAGTAGTGGAATATGTAGTGCAGATCGCTGTAAGCGATAGCCGGAGAGATATTGCAATAGTTTTTCCCGTTGATAATCGTGGCCTGGGGTCATAGCTTCACAGGTAGCCGGTGTCGACCGTCCATCTTTATAAATCCTTTACTCAGCTCACACTCAAACGAATTTGTCATACAAAGGCCAAATAAAAATCGGAAAGTTCCCGTGAAATCAGTTTGCTTCACACAACTCTCAGGATGACGGAAAGAAATATAAAACATCGACATTCAATTTTCCAGCTATGTTTAAACGCTTCAGCTGTCTTTAATAAATGGCAATATTTTCTCTCTGTAGTAATAGAGGGTTTTTGTCAGCTAACTTGCACATTATGCCCGCAATTATTGCTGTAACTTTGTCTACCCTTTTTATTATTTGCTTTGAAGACAAACAAGTGGCTCTTTTAACGTTTGTAAGCATTATGAGGCAGCTATTATTAGTTTCTTCGTTTATTGCGTATCAATATTGAAACAAGAGAAAAACTGTTCGGTATATATATGATGTGTTTTTCGTTCTCTTTGAAAAAGTAACTAGTATTTGTTATAGTAAGAAATGTTGTCATAAACTCGGTTGTCTCGCGTATTTTGTCTGGAGTAAGTAGGTTAAGAGATCCACAGTTAAGGGTCAGATAATGAGTACAAGGAAGAACTTTTTGTTATGCTATAATAAAACTAATTGTTGTTGCGGTAAGGTTTAAATAGGTATATGTGAGTAAGAGAGTGCTGCAAAAAGTCCGAACTATGTATTATAAGAGATTGTAATAAAAATAAAAGTTTAGACAAGGTGATTACAACCACTTCGTAGTGGGTTGACAATAATTATTACCTTGGCAAAAGCTAAAAAGTGTGACATAGATTTTCGCAACGACTGTCATACTGTAACTTTGTTTTACGGAATGACATTCCTATTTCATTTCAAATATTTAATATAAGTTTATTTACCAAAACACATTTAAGGACTTCGTAAAGTTGGTATCTTTAAAACATAACAAAATGTTACATGATAAAATATTGGCATCGTGTAAGTCCGTATCTTAGGTATGTTTTCTTTGAGTTACTTTCTATCTGCCAAATCTCCGTAAACGTTTTTTGAGGACGAGTTCTGATTTTTAAAATTATGGTAAAGGCAATTTAAATTTTAATCGGCTAGTGCTAGTTTGCGGGACATCTTTGTCTATGAAAATAGCAGGTAGCTGTTGCCTACTTTTTCTTAAAATATTTTAGGCTTTTCATACCCTATTTTACACTCAGGCAGAAAAACATAAAAAAGCCTTCCTTAGTGGATGCCTGCATAATAAAACTTGAAATCCCGCTATCCAAATTTTATGTTTGTAGCTTAAATCGTTAAGGCTCTACGATGGAATATCAGTCTGGATAAGTAATTTTTACGTTATTTTTAGTGTTCCGTAAGCCTCCTAAAAGATAATTTACTCGTAATTACAAACAATTTTTTTCTGTGCCATGTCTGAATTCCAATTTAGTGCTAAGGGAGGAACAAGACAAATATTTCTTTACAATTACAGATTTATAAAAAAGTTAATGTTTTCGTTCATAATGACACACCTACGTGCACATAAAACGTTTGTGTATTCAACAAAATTACACGAGGTGCGTATGTAATAAACGTCGCAATTTTAAGACGAAACATTCTCTTAATGTACTCGCTGTAATAACCTCTAGAGGGCGGAAACGAATAATCGTTTTACAACAAACCGTTATCAAGTCGTACAAGGGTTTATTATGAAAAAATAAAAATGAGATTTTAGGCTAAAATGGTACGAGTATCTTTTTTATACAATGGAAAGAACAAGCATGGAACGTTAGTAGGTAAATGAAAACAGATGAAACGCGTCGCGGTATATTCTCACGATTATACTTGTGTAATATTATATCCAAAAAGATAATCAAGACTGAGTCTGTGAATTATGCGAAAATATTCAAGACAAGTTTTCTGTCCATTTAAATTTTCCATCAAATAGCTTTAAAAAACAATACCAACAACCGAACGCGGGACTTACAAGCAAACATTTCTCACACAGATAAAAAGAAAAAATGAAATATTACCACACTGAAATATTACTGAAAAAGAGCCAAATTAAAAGTACCTACTCATAACCGACGCGCATGCATGATGAGGTTAATGAATGTCGAGGAAGCGAAAGAGGTATGTTTGAACCGAAGCATGTGGCGTTCCATAGTCTCTGCCTACCCCTATGGGAGACAGGCGTGACGATATAGAGAGATATAGATGAAATATTACCAATCCTACTCACAAGATCCGCGTCTTCAAACTTGTAGCACAATATTGGCTTAACGAGCTTTGCTCCACGCATAGGAAACTTAATACAAGGTTACTTAGTCTAATAAATTGATTTGTAAGTTTTGCTAACACGGGAACAGTGAGCTCTCCTTTGATTTATTATTTTTGTGTGTATAATATGCAATGTATGTTATGCATGCAATAATCCGTATCTTAAACAAATGATATTTAAATATCGGTAGCTGAAAAGTAGATATAGTTTTTCTACTCGTCTCATACGATAAACACTATATTAAGTAGGCAACAAAGAACCTTCTTATGCAACCTATGGTCTTACACAAAAAGTTCCGGACACATCAAATTGCAAAAGCTTGCCTAAAATACGACTTACACACCATAATTCAAATGAATAGATAGTCATAAATTACTAAGGGTGGCCCGAAGTCCACCTCTACTAGCTAATATGCCTGTGAGTTAGCTCCACTTGCCAAGTTTTGCCTGCCAACTGGATAATAATTTTGGCAATACACTTCACTTCTATGTCTATGAATACGGTACTCTATCGTGGGTTCGAGAATTTAAGAATTATGGTGCTAAGAAATGATGAAAACACTTTCTAATAGGTTATTTATTTTAATTTTGTCTAGGCGCCCTAAATTATATTAATATTAGGAACCACTTTGGAGAAAAAAAAAGTGTCCTCGCTCTCCCTGCCTGTAGTATAAGCAGGATATCTGAAATATAATGTCTGCTATTTAAAAAATGTTACTCAGAGCTTAACTATTGAGTCAAGAGAAATTAGCACGAAAGCTTAAATGGCTAGTAGGTAAGTGTAATTACGTGTCATGAGGCAGTATCTAATTTGGTCTACACACTTTCAGCTTCATATGAGCGATTTAATAGTGCAACTATTTGGGACGTCACTACAGCAGACTTTCAAATAAAATTGTGCCATCTATCGATTGCCTGCGCTTATAGCGTAGTGGTTAAAGCAGACGCCTTGCCACCTAGCACTACACCATTTTTTATGGGCTCGGTATTGACACGTGACAAAACTTGTGCGGCACGTAAATGGTTGCTCTGTCTCTGTGTTTGTATAGCTCATTGCAATCAAATCGCATAGAATCTAGAAACTTCTAATGTTAGAGATATTGTATTTACCGGGAAAAATAAAATAAAGTGGTCTTGGTTATAGCTTTCTTTGAAGCTTAATATAATATAATATTCTACCACATACACACATCACCATCTAGTCCCAAGCTAAGCAGAGCTTGTGTTATGGGTACTAGATAATGGATAAACATACATAATATACTTTTTTTTTTTTGTAAATACATACATATTATAGATAGAAACACCCAGACCAAGACAAACATCCATGTTCATGCACACAAATGTTTGACTTGAGCGGGAATCGAACCCGCGACCTTCGGCGTAGCAGTCGCTTACACTCCCGCTGCGCCAACTGGTCGTCATGGCTTATACAGCTATGTTTTATTTCGCGTGTCTCGTCTTAAAAAGACATATTGCTTGCATTTGGAATAGGATGACATTGTTGTAAGGTACACCTTACAAGGGACCAGAACATCAACACTTCAATTGCTGTACATTGCTGTTGGCTGCTAAAAACACTACGCTAACCATGCAGCAATATTTCATGGTCAAATACTTATTACATATTAGAATAGGTCCGATTCTAATGAAAAGTATTACACAGTTAATATCTCCATGTTACTTTAGCTTCCAGACTGGCAGCGGTCTAAATGCGTCATCGGTCTTTTACCTGACCTGTCTAAATGTGAACGTCGTCATGTACATTTTTGAAAGACCATTTCTATCGGTGTCTGAGAGTTTGATTTTGTGGTACACTTTTGTTAGGCTTCATCCGTCAGGGCTTCGATTTTGTTTGAGTAAAATTGTTGTTCTATTTACTAGCTACTTTTTTAGCAATAAGCAATGTGGATCATTGACTAATAGGTTCTGTAATAAAGTTATTTTTATGAATGTGTGTGTGTGTGTGAAAGGTGGACTTTGTAACGTAGAACATATAAACGTTGAGTGTGTTGCATATTTTCCCTAATAAACCGCGAAAATCGTCATGTCAATTGCTGTCGTACATTTATACTGACTATAGAGAACGTTTGGCTACAGAACATACTAGTAGACATACCAGTATCTGACAAATTCACACATTCGATATATATGTTTTGCAGGGTTATAATCCGACCCCTCCGTGGGATCTCCACCTTGTCGTGGTAGGTGGGCTCAGTAACCGTGGCTTGGACACCCGCGGTGAAGCTAAGAGGGATCCCGGGAGTGGACGCTCCACGTGGACTTGGGTGAAGCCTGCGTAGGATGCGTCCATGTGTGCGGGTGCGTGGGACAGTTCTGTCTATCCCTCGCAGTCGAGCACGGTCGCGAGAGGAGAGGCGTTTCGGTGTTGCGTTGCCGCGCGCCCTATCTCCCGCGACTAAATGGGGGCGCACCATTTGATGCGTTGCGGTGGGGCCGCAGAGGTAGAGGAGATGCAGTGTTGTCAGGTTGCCGTCCTCACTATCCTCTGCGGCCGTTTTAGTGCCTGCGGACGGCGAGCGCTGGGGCTGCTCCTCGTCCGCCAAAAGGCAAGGAGGCGGTGTAGTGTCCGCGCCGCCTCCCAAGTAGCATAACGAGGCGGGGCCTGCCAACACCAACGGTGGGCCAGTCCCGGGCGGGGTCACGGCAAAGAATGCTATCCGCGAATCGCGTGACTCCGCCACTACACGGGACCGGTAGGGACACCGCGGTGGTTTTAGTGGCTATGCCCCGAACATCTGAGGAGAGCCTCCACACACCTCCTCTGCCAGTCCCAAGCCCAGGCGATCACACTCTGGCCGGGTTGGCATCGAGTTGAGATGGCTCACAAGGAGAGTTTCCACCGTAGTCAACAAAAAAAGGGTTATGACGGATAAGTAATCCGAACGAAAATGATTTATTTAGTTCAATACAGTACACCTTGTTTCACAGCCAATCAAATACAGAACAAAGGATGTATTTACTACAGAGAAACACGAGATTGTTACGATACGATCGTTGAACGTACCTATATAACAATATGTATATAAGGTCGATAAGTATAGGTGACTCTCGGAAACACTTGATGCTTGTTATCTTCACAACTGAGACATTTACTTTACGAACTCACAACTTTTATCGCTGATTTGAATTTAATATAAAAATCAAGTTTAATTTTGCCGTATTTTCTTGAGGAAGCAATTCATTACGGGTCAATGAAAGTAACTAGGTTATAAATTAAATATGTAGTTGTTTCTTTGTTGGTTATTCAGTCTGGGCAAGATTAATCCAATTAATTGCTGTTTTGCTGAGCATCCTAATAAATTTAAGTTTAGTTAAGTTTATTGCTGACTAATCTAGTTGTGTATATTTCTAGAGATAACTGTTAAAAAGAAAGCAAAATGAAGCATTTATTGGACCGCGTATTGTCAACATCAGCATCATCATTTCTTAGTCAAAAATCGTCTACTGCTGTGTATAGATCTTCTTCAAAAGTTTCCCAGATTTCTATAATTTATACAGATATATTTTTTATTTAGAAAGACTTTCCGACCCGGATTCGGTTATTGTATTTATTGATACATATTTATTGTCTGTCAGTCAGTTAATTTGTCTGCCTAATAAGCCTACTCGTAAAGAAGCGTACTGATTATATTTACATGCTGTTTGTCCACACTATGAAACTTCCAGTGTCCGCTTAACTGAAACATGTTGTTCAGCAAAGTCAGTGCTGATTCAGCAAAGTCAGTGGTGATTCACAGACATTCCATGCTTTGTTTCTACTTGAATGCACTCCTAGAATGTACTTATATAAAGCTCGCAGATTTGCACGAATTGAAAACGGATGGTTTTACATATTCTATAGTCATAATATTATAATTAAAAATTTATGAAATTAGTACCGTATTATCTGTCAATATCTATAATAGGTTCTGGAGTGGTTGAAATTTGACAATCATTTAATTTCTGATCAGCCGTTCATTAACTATGCCTAATCTAATAATGCGCTTAATACGCTAAAAAATACAAAAAGATTTTCCTTCATTATGTCATCCTCTAGGATTGAATAAAATATAAGTATGTTAATCAGTTATCTAAGTATAGTCTCTGCCATGTTTAAAACATGGCCATGTGTAAATTCTTCCATAATATTACTATTACAAAATAATTATTAATTAAAGCGTCACAAAGCTATTGTAGGTCGCGCAACACGCCGTATATTGACATTAAAGAGCAGAAAGGTTTGTAATTTTCTTAAACTTAAATCTTGGAAACTACAAAGCCTTTATTAATATTTTATAATGAATCATCAAAAGGTTAATTTAACAAGCATTTTAACGATGTGTATAATGTGCTTCTATCTCGTATCATTTATGGTACAATGTTTTTTTTAAGGTAAACAAAGAGACAATATTTTAACACGTAAAAAAACCCAATACACAATACACGTCCACAACTTGTGTACAAAGCAATGATAGTATATCAACATTAGAACGGAAGAAAATGAAGACAGTCGGTAGTTTCAGTAGCAAATTGCAATTACCGTTATTGCGGTAATTTGGAGGCCCGCGACCGTCGGCAGACCCGGGCCACGCTACTAACATCTTGAAACAGCTACCACTGCAATTTATAGAACACCGCTGTTCATTTTAATGCACGCTATACATTACATTATTATGTATTTTGAATGAATTTAAGTAATATGTATGTGACTTAGTTGGTTACGACTTATGTGACGACTTATGGTATCATTATTGGATGAAATGCGCTTTTGCAGGTATTTCCGTATTGTCTAGTTATGTTTTCCATAAGTCTTAAAACAGGCAGATAAAATGTTGTGTTCACCTTAGTAAAGAAGATAAAGCAAAAAAGTAATTTGATAATTTAAAGCTTTGTATTACCGATAGAAAAGTATTGTTTGTTATATTTTATGGTCTTTCTGGTTAGATAGGAACACATGATGATTCCTAATCCGGACAACTAATTATCGGAAGCACCAGCGTATATTACAGAGTGACCTTACAATACGTCTTGCCGAATTACTTGAAGCTTTCTAATTATTATCTGATACTTTATGAGCAAATGCCAATTCCTCTAGCATAAATAATGGCGGATAAAATTATAATTATTATCCATCGATAGCACAAAGGGTAAAATTGTAATAATATACCTTTGTATTTACTCGACGCCGTTCATTATAAATTCACTTGGATTACACAAACCGTGGTCAAGCCGTGACCAAAGTAATGTGCCCGTGCATGTAATGTACTCGTGAAACAATACTTCATTAAAATATTGTTGCATTATAAACAAAACCTCGACATAATAAACACAAAACAGCGTATTGATAAATGTAAGTAAACACGAATTTCCAAGTAAATTAAATTTTAAGTTTGCGCATACATCACTTGAGTGTACTGAAAGGTTTTACGTTATATGTTTTCTGCGTAGTGTTTTGTAATAATTAAATCTTACAAACCCATGAAACTGTGTGTTTTACGCGAACCGAGTAATGGGTAAAGTTTCATTGCAAGCTTTTATTTAATTTATTTTTATTGTTATATGAGGCAGTTTATGCTCCATTTTATTCCCGGTAGTTACAATCAAGTACTGAGCATGATATGTTTTCTTAATACTTCGCATATTGCGGTATCCGCTTTCAAGTTTACTTAAATAATTTATTTCTGATGATATTTTATAGCTGTTTCAACGGTGATATGCAGTCTTTTATGTACGTTTGTTTGTGTAATGGAGCGAGATATTGAGGGTACAGCAATTTCGTAGATTAAAAATACAATAGATTTTTATGTGCATAGGGTGCCCACCAAGAACTTAGGGTCCCAAGCCAACCTCACCTGCAAGTGGTGCACCTGCCGATCAACGGGCGAGGCTCTGGCAAACAAAATATCCCAATGAGCGGCAATAGGCTAGCCACCTATTACGTGCGATCAAAACACTGGCGAAAAGTGGGCGTTGAATATGCCTCTGCCTACCCCTTTGGGGAAACAAACGTGAGTCTATGTATGTATGTATGTATTTTTATGTCAGTTTTAGTTAAGGCGGTTACGGATTTGTATTCAACAATTAATGTATTGAAACGAATTAATGAACACGTAATGTAAATGTAAGGTTGAAAAGTTTGCGTTCCAGGATGACTCGTATCTTGAAATACCGAGACTTACTGCAACTTCGACGTCTCGAGTGAGACCCGGATCATGAGACAACAGAGTCTAGATTTGAGATGAAATTATTAGATGATGTAATTGATCGGTACGTAGTAAACTGGGTAACTACTAATTTAGTTATAGGTTTTTGTAGTAATGTAGATTTTTTATTCAAGTGGTCTAATCAATATAACATGAGCATTGGCTCCATATTCGAGTATGTATAATAATGTAATTATTTCGGATCGTATTTTTACTATAAATCTGTAACAAATTAAGCGTTGAAAATATTTATAAATAATTTAAAACCAAAACTAATAAGACCTGCCAAGTGGAACTACCTAGTCCGATCAGAACATCCGGCATTTGTTGGAGTACGAACCACTTTGTTACTATACACTGTTATTGGTAGATAGCGGTCGTTCGGATAACTTTCAAAGTTTTATGAGTAATTCAGAAACGTTCGATATTCAATCTGTTACACTTTGTAACATTATCAATATTCTATTTTCACATCATATTTGGAGATATCGTAGATATATAAGTACCTATACATATTGAACGAATTTAGTAAAAGGTAAGAAAAAACAATATAAACAAAAAATACTATGGTGAAAGACTCATTTTAAATAAGTCTTTTAAGCAACAAAAAGGTGACAATATCATAATGAATGAATTGATTCTCATTTTAGAATTAAAAGCGTATATTCCGGCTTGTTCAGTAAATGGGTAAGATTCAAATTGTTTTGATTGGTTGGACATTGAAAAATACATGGCACTCTTACTTTCTCGCGCATGTATGCCATAAACGTCATTCGGCGAGGATTTGACTTCAATTATTTTCATGTATTTTTACCAAGTTCCTGATTGTATTAGTACATTTCGGCAAAAATCTACTTGATCTTTTTCTGAGAAGCCTCGATGTCCTGGGAAGTCCCGGGATTTGACCTCTAGGCAGCCTCGTGTCCCGGAACTTTGAAACTTCTCGGATCCATGAGGAAATGGGTGAACTTGCTATTTTAGAATACAAAGATAACATTAGATTTTTTTTTATTATATCCCGCAGATCTAATAACGCCTTGTAATTTATTTTTATTATATTCTATTCTATTTTAAGAACTAATTCTTCAGATCTCTATTAAATTAACTACCTACCGAGAGCTTCTAATTGCAAGAGACCTCACTTTGACAGGGCAATGGATGAAAATCAATCTTACAATCGCTCAACCGCAAGGCCAATGCCCTAAGCTAAAATTATATAATCCTGATGTACAGATACTGTGTACCTATCATATTACAACGGGATTACAGTTGTTACATGCGCTTTGTTCTTAACCATGGAGTTCCGATAGAAATTGATGCAGTTCTCAGAAACGCATGAATATATGAAATTTACTTGCAATATAAGACACTTAGGCAAAAGTCTAAACTACTTAGTCTCTATCAAGTATGAAGTAGTAAAAAATTTATTATAACAGGAAGAAATATACTTTACCTTACGATCCTACCAGATAGTTTTAGATTATATCCACGGCTCCGCTGGCAGAGGAATTGGTTGTCACAAAGCTAGTTGTTTGTTTTACGTGAAAATTTTCATCAAAATTCGTTCTGACGTTACACTGCCTGTTGCTAAGCGGTTACCTAGTCAGCAGTTTATCGAAAATACATTCGCGTTGCTGACCGACTGACAGAAAACGTATAGCCAAAATTACGGGGTTCAAGAAGCTGAAATTTTAGATGAATGTTCCTTGGGGAGCATAGACGTGGAACTAAGAAGGAACGTTAAAATTCCTACGGTAACGGGAAGAAAAATTAATTTAGAAAAATAAGGGGCGGGTGTAGCTGCGGCCATCCGCTAGTATTCAAATAAAGGCAGTACAATACTCTCTATATTTGCAAAGAAGAAAAGCGCAGTATTTCTTTCAACACCGAAGACATAAATAAACCATTTAAAATCTATTTTTATATTTAGCAAAGCTTCAAATATTTAATCGATTTGGATCACTTTGCACGATTTTTATTTTTGTTTCACTTTGCATGTATGTGTATCCAAATATATCAAGCCAAGCTGTCTGCAGCTAACTTAAAAAGGGTTAAATAAGGACGCAAATAGACAGGTAGACGGAAACCATTTCCACATGTGTACCAATTTTACTCGCTTACGGCGAAAAGAAAGATCCATGAATTGAATACCTAGTATCTCAATGTACAATTATACACAAGTTTACAAATACGTGTATGCAGATTTGTGTTTATTGTTTGTGAATAGATCCTACAATGTATTTTGTAACTTGTGTGGACCATATTCATATAATACGATATTTATAAAACGGAAATATTTCTTACTTTTGAACGCCAGAGTTATTTCGAGCTGTTCATATGAAACAGCGTGTTTCGTTTCCTCTGTAGTTTAGACACTAAGACTAACACAAAAGAGTCATATTTATAATTTAGCTTCTCAAATGCTTAATCTGACTATTAGAGTACTTTTATAGTTTTAAATAACAATGCAGCTATGGTAGTCTCGCAGAAAATGAAATTCACAGTTGCCAATGTTTTCATTGTCATATTATGGTTTAGCTACTGATATCTTTTAAATGTGTTATGAAGATTTATTAACTGTTTCAAGCAATGCTCTTCAGAATCTACGGACGGCGTGCGTAGTGGTTTTAGCGGTCGTGTCAACGTTTAGCAATTCGTCGAATCTTTCATATGGATTCGATCTCATGCGGAACTACTGTTTGTGTGGTCCAAAAATTGTTGCTGTGTTCTTTGTGTCCATAGATGGAATATTTGCTAAGTTTTCAGGGCTACAGGATTTATTTTATTTCTATCTCGAAAATCTCCGAATGCTTTCTGAGATTCGGCGGACATTCTTCGACCAAATTGGAGACATCCTAAGAAACGGAAAGGTCCGAAGTACCCGCAACCGGCGAGCATGTATGAAAAGAGTAATGAGTGTAGAGGAAGCGCGTGAAACCTCACGCGTAAGGATAGGAGCAAGTGGCGTTCTGTTGTCTCTGCCTACCCCGACGGGAAAAAGGCGTGAGTATATGTATGTATGTATATATGCTTTCTGGGATGTTTTCGGTAGTTTGTTTACTTTAAAATAAATAGTTTAATTGAGCATTGAGAGACATAAAATTGTATCACACAAAACGGCTACAGCAAGAGGCTTTATTTAATTAATAGTTTCAAACTCAAGTATAAAATGAGTATGCAAATTTAAAAAACGTGTAAAATATTTTAAAAGTCAACTGTGTAGGGTCTGAAGCGGATATTTCAGTTAATTCGTTCACTTCATACTACTGAGCTCGCTGGCACCGACTTAAGACGTTAATTAAAACACTTTGCCCAACTTTTAGTACTGAATATCTAAAGTACAGCAATCAACTTAATGGCTCAATCAAAGATCAAAACAACCCTTTCACAATAAATATATAATATCGTTCGTTTCTTCATGCCAGATGCTGTGGATTGCTTCGTATTGTTTCTGCAGTTTTTGTCAATTTTGTATTTTCATATTATATTTTTCTGTTTTATACATAATTGTAAGTATGCTTCACCTACAAAGTTAATTTAATTTTGTAGTGTCAATAACATCAATAATTACGACCTCTTTTAAATGTATATTACAATTTGAATTATTCCTATTCATTCGGCTCTTCAGATATTAAAACTCAAAGAACTAAATCCTTAAGCTTTATTAGCATTATAATGATAACTATTCAGTACCGACCCACCCCAAAGCGAGTACATCTCGAGCAACGTTCCTTCTAATTTCCTCGTTTAAGAATTGCTCATTTCTTTTCACGTTTCATTCGTTCATCTACCTAATTAAGATTACGTTTATTTATTTGTTGAAAGAATAAAATATATTTGGTCAATGGCACTTGATTTGGACGGTGAACACAGTTTGATCGACTTTTACTGGAGGTCGAGAGAGATATAGCTATAAATACTTATAGCTTGAAACTGTACCGTCTAATTAATACGATTAATCTTGGTTTTCTTATAGCCCGGTTCTATCTTCAAGGTATATTTGATACTAAAATGATGTACATTTTTGTGTTAATTATGTAATCCATTTATGTTACAATAAGTTTTCAAAATAGAAGCTTTATAAAGATTAGTAAAACTCGAATAGTTCCCTACCTAAAGTCGCGTTTATTTTAGAACAAGATACCCCATGTTTGGTATAGGTTATTTATATCCCTTTATGTATATGATGTGACGTCTAAATATTCAAATAACATAAATGACAATATCATAACTCTAGAATATTCCAATGGCTTTTTCATATACCTTCAGCATCGTATTTATAATTTTCTTGCAATCAGACTTTAAGATGTATATTTTATATTCATTACACATAATCTTATACTTATATATAAAGCTGAAGAGTTTATTTGTTAGTTTGTTTGGTTGAACGTGCTAATCTCAGGAACTACTGGTCCGATTTGAAAAATTATTTCAGTGTTAGATAGCCCATTTATCGAGGAAGGCTATAGGCTATATAAAATCACGCTATGAGTGACGGGAGCAGAGCAGTAGCCTTAAATATTGCGGGTGTAACCGCGGGCATCCTCTAGTGTCATATATCGTCGTTGCTACTTTAAAATCTCCTATGTGTAAAAATGACAATTACGAGAAAATCAATAAAAATCGTCTACTGAAAAAAAATCAAAGATATCACTCAAAGTTAAAAACGTAACTTATTACTATATATAATTATTCATTTTATTATGTTGATTTGAAGAATAAATAAACAGCGACTTTTGTATAAAATATGATTTTATCTTTTATTGGTCACATAGGAGATTTTGATTGAGAATTTTATATCACATGAGAGAATTTGATTTAAGATAACTGATAAAATAAATGAAATAAAATGCATGTATTTTATTAATGTTTATTAAAAAAAATAAGTTTTGTAATTATAATAACAAGTTTAGAATAGTAAGAAAAAAAATTCAAGACGATTATACAAAAAAGAGCCTTTTAAGTTATCCTTTTTAAGTACCCGGGTTGTATGCTAAAGAATCGTAAAATGGATGATAATCTCGATCAACTACCGTTTTCAATTCCTGTAAATGTTTAAATTTGCTTTCAGTAATCTTTAATGGAGACACGTACAATCGGTTTGGTACCAGTATGCTTTGGTTTCTTCTTCGCTGTGGAAGTATGGTCCACTGATCGATATGTCTCAATCTATAAAATATAGACCCATCCGGCGAATATTTAAGACCCCTTATATCAACCACGACAGGATCTCCCTTCTTTTTACCGGGCCTTATAGATTTCAGATTCGATTCCAATTCTTCAAAATTCAGGAAAAAGTCGAAATGAATTGATTTAACGTCATAGGGCTGCTGTGGTCTAGCTTGTCTCATCCGGGTTATGTAGTCACTAGGTGAGTATATTGGGGGCTTAATGTATTGTTCAATAGTGGAATGAACACTATCAACCTCCATCATAGTATGCCCTTTTTCTAAATAAAGCTGTTCAATATTAATTTTCTTGTTTTGGGCCAAATCACTGAGGGCACTAGACAAAATTCGGTTTCGGTTTTGATGTGCGCATCCGTCAGAAATAATGATAATGCGTTTCACAGAAGTTGGTAAATTTTGGCAGTAATTTATTAAGCAAGATGTAAACTCGTTTGCGGTAACATTACCGTCTGCTTCATGCCAAAAATAAATTGTAACATCTTTTGATATTGCATTATAAACTGTGAAGTTATGACACTGTAATTTCATTTTATAATATAGTGAACTTGCTAACAGCTTCGGAGCAAGCAAAACGCTTTGCACGTCTACTGTTATAGCAACAGTTTCCTCGTCTGCACTATCTATCGCATTTTTTTTCGCCTCTCGAGCTTCACTTTTCTTCTCAATATGATTTTCGTATTCTTGTTGTGAAATATTACCCGTTTTATAACTACAGCAGGTATCACATTGATCTTTACGCGGTTGGTGAATTCCAATTCTTTCTTGGGCAAGTACCCTCGAAAAAATCATTCGTGAGGCTGCCGTGTAGTTATTTTCAATGCACCATTCTTTGAAAACTTGATGCATGTGGAGTACAGACCGAAATGTCGATTCAACATAGATTTTTGTGGAAGTAGAACGACAGTAATGGCTAGGTACTTTAGGTAAAATATCGAGCCAAGTTTTAACGGTTGTCTTCAGCTCCGAATTCCGCCTTGGGCGTACTATACTTGAAGTTGCCTCAAGTTGAAGGTTGTCTTCGTCTGTATTTTCTTCATAGATGTTATCAGCATGTCTCGTCCAACGCCGAAAACTATCCTCTCCAATACAAAGAGTATTAAGAAAAAATTGTCGGCAAACTCTCACTCTTGTGCAATTTGCATCAGACTTGTTAAAGTAGATGTCATGACCGCTTTGTTTTTTAGATAAAGAAGTTTGTTGGGATTTACGTCTTCGTCTTATGCACCTTCTCACAGCTGAAGTTTTAATAAAAGCAACCTTTTCAGCCCATGTTTTGAGCCCCCAAAACCGTTCGTGAATTGTTTTTCGTTCATCATCCGACACTAGAGCGCAAAGGAATGAATTTTTAGATTTAGAAGTCGTATTAGTATGCAAGCAACGCGACTTTAAAATTCTTTCCGGCTTTTCAACACACGGTATCCACTTGCCAGACATTTTTTTGTAGCCAAGATATGGTTTACCAGCAACTCGAGCAGCTTTATTCCGTTCGACAGTGCACGGAAGTTCTATTTGCACAGGAGCAACATTAGGATCAGTATTTTCATCACTCTCCGAACTAAAGAAACTACGTCTTCTTCTTAGAAACAAGTGTTTGTTTCTATGTAAATCTTGCACAGTTAATTGAGAATCTTCTGCACTTTGCGACCTTCGGAGAGGGTTAAGTAGTCTTCTCCGCCGTGAAATCTCGGGAGCCCAATCTGGATCATCGTCACTATTGTCACTTAAATTTTCAAAGACAGGTAAAGGCGATAACACTTGCCTTGATCCGCACATAACATCGATGCTTTCAGAAGGAAGAAGGATGCTTACATCGTCATCGGATAACACTATGCCATTGTCATCTTCAATATTTAACTCAGAAGATATTATGCCTAAGTCTTCTGGACTAATAAGCGATATACACGGCGAGTCGTTCTTCATGGTCTGTGTGTCTTCGGAGTATTGTGACATACCCAATTCAAAGTCCTCGGTATTTTGTTCATTAATTAATGACTCTAACTCACTAGGATTCAGTGATTTACTCATATTGAAAGTTTTAAAACTTACAAATATTAGAAATATAGTCAAAAAAGCACGGAAGTTCGTAAAAACAATCTAAAGCAGGTCACGACCTGCAACGAACTAATTAAACAATAACAAACCCTATTCAGCGCATCATAACTGCATCGATTGGCTAATAAAAATCATACGTCTAGCTGTCTCTCTCTTTCTGTGATACTATTGGCTATAAAATGACCAATAATTTTAAATTAAATAGGTACTTTCCCCCGCTTGTCCCGTTGATGGTATAAACTAAAATCTCTTATGTGTATTACACTGTCGCACAAACATTAAGGTATGAGACAGCAAAAACTCTTATGTGTAGCATTAGCACATAGGATGTTTTAAATAGCATTTTTTATTGAGTTGTCACACAGGAGATTTTGAAACTCGTAAATAATAATACGATTTTAATGCTCTAAGCACATGGGAGTTTTTGTATACGGTAACTCTTCAAATTTCGTATCAATTGTTATTTAAAAGTCAGTTTCACTAAAATTGACACATAGGAGGTTTTAAAGTAGCAACGACGATATGTCAATTATCAGATAGTTATGTACTCGAAATAAAGGTATGTGGTTCAAATCCTGAAGGATAATATAACGTTATTAGTCACTTGAAAGTATCTTATGACAAATGAGAAATTAGCGCCAGTTTTACTAATTCATATTATTTACATTCTAAGTCCCACTATATATGCATCAAACAAGCGTTGATAAAGCACTAAACTCCAAAAAATTTTCATTCACATCTCCGTTATATCTCACGTTCATAATGTCCCATAGCTCTGCATATCACACGTCTATATAGCACTCCACATAGTGCACATAATAAACAATAATTTAGTATGAGTAAATACCGCAGCGAAGCGCACCTGTTGTGCTCTGCGCTGCGTCAGGGCAGGTTTTTAATATAAATTTAACGCCTACACTAGTTATACGCCAACCCATTATTACTGCAGCCACTATTCTTTATTTGTACTTGGTGAAGCTTACAGCGGCGGTCACGTCTAGGAATGTGACACGCAGCCATGTCGATGTTTATATTTAATTTAATTTGAACACGTAATGTTGTTTATTTGGATTCTGGTCCGTTATTTTTAGCTTTTTGGTAGGTTGCGATGCGATTTAAGTCTGGTCTGGCACTTTTGTGTTAAAACTTTTTATGCATTTTCAAGTAATTACTACTAGTCTTATGTTATTATTAATTCAAAAGCGTTTATATTACATATTTTGTATAAACTGGCAATATGAATGTCTTTAAATTAAAGCGCTATGATTCATTAAGGAAATAAAGGAAAAATAACAATGCTGATTCCTTTATTTTAGAGCCTAATAAACGTAAGAGGCAATCATGGTCCTTTTTCGCAACAAGCAAGAGAGAATGAAATCTTAAATTCCCTTATAAGCAGACCGAGGCCATGTCACCCCTAATCAAACAGTGAGGGTTTTAAAAGAATACCGACAGTGCAAGGCATGAGGTGACTGAAAGAATTATCCACCTGAGGAGAATAGTAATAAGGGAATAAAGTAGAATGTCTCTTTCAATTCTGAGAACTGCTTCGAGTATTTTTTGCTGGTGGAATGCGTTTTTGCATATTCACCAACAGCTGAGAAAAGTATAGGTCTATTTGCAATTTTCGGAATAAATATGTAGTACCTATTTAGTAACATAAGTGCACAGGGAATGAACTGATTGATAAACGACATCTTAGCCAATTTAGATTGTTTGTGTTAACGAGTTAAAACATCCAAACATTAATTAATCCTAATTTTCATTTATAAAATAAGTAGGACATATTTCAGAAATACAAGGAAGTGGATGTAACAAATTTGACAGGGAGTCTCACTTAGGCCCAAACAAAATAAATCAGTTTATTAATATAACTGTGAATTATGAACAAAAAAACCTAAAGCTGGATTATAGACACTTTACAAAAAATGCTTTAGGCAAAACAAATAATTTATTCAAGAAAATGTTTTACGAATAAAGCGATGAAGTATCTACGCGGTCAAGATTCCAGACGTACGAAGAATCCTCTGCGGCTCGCATAGCACACTATGACGACTGCAGTCTCGGTTGTTATCCGAATATCTACAGCCACGTTACGGCGGCCAAAAGCCTGAGAAATTGTGACAACTGGTCTCGCTTTAACTGCCTGTGTCCCCGCAAGCTAGCTTGCAGAGGTCAGACTACGTCGACCCCTTCCGCGCAAAATATATTTATACCTGGCAACAATGCCATTTAGTTTAGATAAGCCCATATATCATGGTAGATTCTAACATAATAGTATTATCAAACACTTATTCACACACAGAATTAAGTTAAAATGGTGTTAAACGAGGCAAAATTAATTTATGGGACAAGTATTGCATGAATCGCCTAAAACTTAATTGACTGGAAAGGTTATCCAGCTGTCTCGAAAAACTGTACTCATACTATGACCTTGCTCTAGCTTTACTCAAAGGAAAATTATGTTTTTAAAGGTTTTGTAAGGCTCACCTCAATACATAAGATAAGTTTTTATTTTTAAAGGAATTTGACGTTAGTATAGGTTGCTTGTTCAGGTACAGGTATCTTGCGGTCAAAAGGTCCAGAATTATATAGGATTCCGAAAAGCATGTGGTGTTACTCAGTACTTACAAGGGTTAAATCCTTAAGTGCCCTTAGTAAGGATAATCCGACGGTCTGGTCTCGGATGACCTGATCAGCGGTTTTTAAATGAAGCAGCAAATTAAGTAGAAGTTAGATCGAATAAAGATTGCGATTGTGATTAAATAAGCTCAAAAACGAAGCTGGGGATTAACTGCTGCGATTTAAATTTAAAAGTGCTATTTGGTAGATTAAGTATTATATTTATACATTTTTATACGATAGAGTTATTTTAGTCTCTTAATAATTAACGATATATCTATAACGTTGGCTATTGAAAATAATTACGTGCAATGTCACCTTTATACAAAGTAAGAATTCTTTAAGCACAGACACAAAAAAGAAGTGCGAATATATTAAGTACGGTGACCGGACATTCATTTATCCCTGACGGCAGAATAAATCCACCACGCGTACGCGGCTTAAAGCAATATACACGAGTATATAGTATAAGTAGTGGTATATGTAGTGCAGATCGCTGTAAGCGATAGTCGGGGAGATATTGCAATAGTTTTTCCCGTTGATAATCGTGGCCTGGGGTCATAACTTCACAGGTAGCCGGTGTCGACCGTCCATCTTTATAAATCCCTTACTCAGCTCACACTCAAACGAATTTGTCATACAAAGGCCAAATAAAAATCGGAAAGTTCCCGTGAAATCAGTTTGCTTCACACAACTCTCAGGATGACGGAAAGAAATATAAAACATCGACATTCAATCCTCCAGCTATGTTTGAACGCTTCAACTGTCTTTAATAAATAGCAATATTTTCTGTCTGTAGTAATAGAGGGTTTGTGTCAGCTAACTTGCACATTATTCCCTCAATTATTGCTGTGACTTTGTCTACACTTTTTATTATTTGCTTTGAAGACAAACTATTCATTACTGTTATACTGATATAAATAATAGTTACAGGTAGCATGCCATTGCGCAATGTTGATGTTCTGCATGTACTGTTAGAGAGAGATGCAGGGGGCCTTTAACTGTTGCGTTCTCTCTCCCACCGGCGGACACGACACAGTATTGAGTTAGGTACTATTCTGCCACTCTATCCTTTATATCTCTATGCTTGGCGCCGTGTGTACATTACGTACAGAAACAGAAGTTATTGATTGCAGCCATTATTTATTTTTAGTTGCATTTTTTTGGTTATGATTTATGAATCATAATATTCATAATTTGTTGTGTGTATGACAAAATGTTTTTAGCTAATTAATATTTAGGACGCAAGCCTATTGCAATTAACCAAACATTTCCAGATACTATACTGAGAATTTCTAAACAAAAAATAAACAACATATTCGCCGATCTAAGATTTGAACCTCATGATTGGTATTCGTAAATATATGTATTTGGTAATATATAAGTATTTCTTCTGGATCGAGGCTATGAATCACAAAACATAATCTATTTATTTCTCAATTTACGAATAAAATTAGTTAAAACTTAACTCGGTACCTACATTTAAGAAATGTATTTATAAAAGCATACTTTAATGGTATCTTTTATTTGAATAATTTTCACAACAGCATTACATATTAAATCCATGGTGAATTCTTCAAAACCGCAAACGAATATAAAATATTACCTATGTAATATTTTTATATTCGTTTGCAAAAACTATATGTAAAATAGTGGGAGATTATTCATAATCTGGCAACTTTACACACACATAGACGCGCATGTCCGTACAGTGCCAGTCGCCAAATGTCACGCACACATAGCTGTCAACGTGCCTCACTTAGTTGGACGAATGCGCTCCATCTGGTTCTTGTTAAATCTGTGGGTCAGATAATGAGTACAAGGAATAACTTTTTGTTATGCTATAATTAAACTAATTGTTGTAGCGGTAAGGTATGAATATATGTGAGTAAGTGAGTGCTGCAAAAAGACCGAACTATGTGTTATAGGAGATTGTAATCACCTATTCTAAAGTTTAGACAAGGTGATTACAACCACTTCGTAGTGGGTTGACAATAATTATTACCTTAGCAAAAGTTAAAAGTGTGACATAGATTTTCGCAACGACTGACATACTGTAACTTTGTTTTACGGAATGACATTCCGATTTCATTTCAAATATTTAACATAAGATTATTTACCAAAAACACAAACATTTAAGGACTTCGGAAAGTTGATATCTTTAAACATAACAAAATGTTATATGATAAAATACTGGCAACGTGTAAGTCCGCATCTTAGGTATGTTTTCTTTGAGTTACTTTCTATCTGCCAAATCTCCGTAAACGTTTTTTGAGGACGAGTTGTGATTTTTAAAATTATGGTAAAGGCAATTTAAATTTTAATCGGCTAGTGCTAGTTTGCGGAACATCTTTGTCTATGAAAATAGCAGGTAGCTGTTGCCTACTTTTTCTTAGTACTAGCTTCAAAATATTTCAGGCTTTTCATACCCTATTTTACACTCAGGCAGAAAAACATTTAAAAAAACTTCCTTAGTGGATGCCTGCATAATAAAGAAATCCCGCTATCCAAATTTCATGTTTGTAGCTTAAATCGTTTAGGCTCTACGATGGAATATCAGTCTGGATAAGAAATTTTTACGTTATTTTTAGTGTTCCTTAAGCCTCCTAAAAGATGATTTACTCGTAAGTAAAATCATTTTTTTTCTGGGCCATGTCTGAATTCCAATTTAGTGCTAAGGGAGGAACAAGACAAATATTTCTTTACAATTACAGATTTATAAAAAAGTTAATGTTTTCGTTCATAATGACACACCTACGTGCACATAAAACGTTTGTGTATTCAACAAAATTACACGAGGTGCGTATGTAATAAACGTCGCAATTTTAAGACGAAACATTCTCTTAATGTACTCGCTGTAATAACCTCTAGAGGGCGGAAACGAATAATCGTTTTACAACAAACCGTTATCAAGTCGTACAAGGGTTTATTATGAAAAAATAAAAATGAGATTTTAGGCTAAAACAAGCATGGGATGTTAGTAGGTAAATGAATACAGACGAAACGCGTCGCGGTATATTCTCACGATTATACTTGTGTAATATTATATCTAAAAAGATAATCAGGACTGCGCCTGTGAATAAAATCTGTGAAGATAATATTAAAGACAAGTTTTCTGTGCATTAAATTTTTCCAACAAATTGCTTTTAAAAACAATACCAACAATCGAACGCGGGACTTACAAGCAAACATTTCTCACACAGATAAAAAGAAAAATTAAATATTACCAATCCTACTTACAAGATCCTCGTCTTCAAACTTGTAGCACAATATTGGCTTAACAAGCTTTGCTCCACGCATAGGAAACTTAATACAAGGTTACTTAGTCTAATAAATTGATTTGTAAGTTTTTGCTAACACAGGGATAGTGAGCTCTTCTTTGATAAATTATTTTTGTGTGTACATCATGCAATAATGCATCTCTTAAACAAATTGTTTCTTAAATATCGGTAGCTGAAAAGTAGATAGGTATAGTTTTTCCACTGGTCTCATACAACATAGTTACTCAATAGTAATGTTTCTATTCCCTAGTTGGGCTCGAATATCGTAGATATATTATTGCGATAAATAGTATGTTTAGTAGGCAACAACGAACCTTCTTATGCAACCTATGGTCTTACCCAAAAAAGTGCCGGACACATCAAATTGCAAAAGCTTGCCTAAAATACGACTTACACACCATAATTCAAATGAATACATAGTCATAAATTACTAAGGGTGGCCCGAAGTCCACCTCTACTAGCTAATATGCCTGTGAGTTAGCTCCACTTGCCAAGTTTTGCCTGCCAACTGGATAATAATTCTGGCAATACACTTCACTTCTATGTCTATTAATATGGTACTCTATCGTGGCTTCGAGAATTTGAGATTTATGGTGCTAAGAAATTATGAATACGCTTATATTTTGAAATAAAATATACACTTTCAAATAACTTATTTAATTTTGTCTAGACACCCTAATATCAGGAACCACTTTATTGAATAAAAAATACGTGTCCTCGCTCTCCCTGTCTGTCTGCCTCTATAAGCAGGATATCTTTATACATAAAATCCTTGCGTTACTGACTGACTGACAGACACGCTACAGCCAAAACTATTGGGCGCAAGAAGCTGAAATTTGGCATGTATGTTCCTTGGGGACCGTAGGGGTGCACTAAGAAGGGATTTCCCGAAATGCCCACGGGATCGGCCAAAACGGGTAAATTTTAAATAAAATGCTGGTGTAGCTGCTGGCGTCCTCTAGTCTGAAATATAATGTCTGCTATTTAAAAAATGTTACTCAGAGCTTAACTATTGAGGCAAGAGAATTTAGCACGAAAGCTTAAACGGCTAGTAAGTGTAATGCCTCGTACGTTGGTCTCGCGGCACAAATGTGCGCGTGGGATTGGGAGGTCTCGGGTTCGATTCCCGAATCGGGCAAAGTGTTATTGGGTTTTTCCGTTAGAAAGTTCTCAGTAGCAGCACGGTGTCTGATAATGTGACCGGTACGCCAATAGGCTAGCCCCCTATTACGTGGGACCTAAACATTCATGGCGAAATGTGGGTGTAATATTACACCTCTGCCTACCCCTTCGGGGATACAGACGTGAGTCGATATAATAAAAAAAGTGTTAATAATAAGTAAGTGTCATGAGGCAGTATCTACTTTGGTCTACACACTTTCAGTTTCACATGAGCGATTTAATAGTGCAAATATATGGTCACTACAGCAGACTTTCAAATAACATTGTGCCATCTATCGATTGCCTGCGCGATGAGCGTAGTAGTTTAAGCAGACGCCTTGCCACCTAGCTTTACACCATTTTTTATGGGCTCGGTATAGACACGCGACAAAACTTTTGCGGCACGTAAATGGTTGTTCTGTCTCTGTGTTTGTATAGCTCATTGCGATCAAATCGCATAGAATCTAGAAACTTCTTGTGTTAGAGATATAGTTCTTACCGGAAAAATTAAAAAAAAAGTCTAGGTTATAACTTTCTTTGAAGCTCAACCAGCTATATTTTATTTCGCTTGTCGCGTCTTAATAATATATATTGCTTGCATTTGCCACAACGCAAGTACGGATTGGAATAGGATGACATTGTTGTTACACCTTACAAGGGACCAGAACATCAACACTTCAATTGCTGAACAACTTGCAAAAATACTACACCAACCGTGCAGTAATATTTCATGGTCAAATACTTATTACATATTAGAATAGGTCCGATTCTAATGAAAAGTATTACACAGTTAATACCTACATGTTACTTTAGCTTCCAGACAGGCAGCGGTCTAAATACGTCACCGGTCTTTTACCTGACCTGTCTAAATGTTAACGTCGTCATGTTAATTTTTGAGAGGCCATTTCTATCGGTGTCAGAGAGTTTGATTTTGTGGTAAACATTTTTTAAGCTTCCTCTGTCCGGGCTTCTATTTTTTGTTTGAGTAAAATGATTGTTCTATTTACTAGCTACATTTTTAGCAATGACCAATGTGGATCATTGACTAATAGGTTGTGTAATAAAGTTACCTTTATGAATGTGTGTGTGTGTGTGTGAAAGGTGGACTAACGTAGAACATACCTAGGTACGTATATAAACGTTGAGTGTGTTTCATATTTTCCCTAATATACCGCGCAAATTGTCATGTGAATTGCTGTCGTACATTTATACTGACTATATAGAACGTTGGGCTACGGAACGTTCAAGAAATAAACATAAAAGATGTAGTATTAAATTTGTATACATACGAGTATCTGACGAATTCACACATTCGATATATATGTTTTTGCTGGGTTATAATCCGACCCCCCCCGTGGGATGTCTACCTTGTCGTGGTAGAGGGGCTCAGTAACCGTGGCTTGGACACCCGCGGTGAAGCTAAGAGCGATCCCGGGAGTGGACGCTCCTCGTGGGCTTGGGTGAAGCCTGCGTAGGATGCGTCCATAGGTGCGGGTGCGGGGGACAGTTCTGTCTATCCCTCGCAGTCGAGCACGGTCGCGGGAGGAGAGGCGTGTCAGTGTTGGGTTGCCGCGCGCCCTATCTCCCGCGACCAAATGGGGGCGCACCATTTGATGCGTTGCGGTGGGGCCGCAGAGGAAGAGGAGATGCGGTGTTGTCAGGTTGCCGTCCTCCCTATCCTCTGCGGCCGTTTTAGTGCCTGCGGACGGCGAGCGCTGAGGCTGCTCCTCGTCCGCCAAAAGGCAAGGAGGCGGAGTAGTGTCCGCGTCGCCTCCCAAGTAGCATAACGAGGCGAGGCCTGCCAACACCAACGGCGGGCCAGTCCCGGGCGCGGTCACGGCAAAGAATGCTATCCGCGAATCGCCTGACTCCGCTACTACACGGGACCCGTAGGGACACCGCGGTGGTTTTAGTGGGTATGCCCCGAACATCTGAGGAGAGCCTCCACACACCTCCTCTGCCAGTCCCAAGCCAAGGCGATCACACTCTGGCCTGGTTGGCGTCGAGTTGAGATGGCTCATAAGGAGAGTTTCCCCCGTAGTCAACAAAAAAAAGGGGTTATATGTAATCCGAACGAAAATTATATATTTAGTTCAATACAGTACACCTTGTTTCACAGCCAATCAAATACAGAACAAAGGATGTATTTACTACAGAGAAACGCGAGATTGTTACGATACGATCGTTGAACGTAGCTATATAACAATACTAGCTGACCCGGCAAACGTTGTTTTGGAAATTTTTTTTTTTTTTTTGAAAAATAGATGTTGGCCTATTCTCATAGATACCGGATAAGCACAAAAAATTTCATCAAAATCGGTCAAGCCGTTTTGGAGGAGTATGGGAACGAAAACTGTGACACGAGAATTTTATATATTAGATGTATATAAGGTCGATAAGTGTAGGTGACTCTCGGAAAGACTTGGTGCTTGTTATCTTCACAACTGAGACATTTACTTTACGAACTCACAACTTTTATCGCTGATTTGAATTTAATATAAAAATCAAGTTTAATTTTGCCGTATTTTCTTGAGTAAGCAATTCATTACGGGTCAATGAAAGTAACTAGGTTATAAATTAAATATGTAGTTGTTTCTTTGTTGGTTATTCAGTCTGGGCAAGATTAATCCAATTAATTGCTGTTTTGCTGAGCATCCTAATAAATTTAAGTTTAGTTAAGTTTATTGCTGAGTAATCTAGTTGTGTATATTTCTAGAGATAACTGTTAAAAAGAAAGCAAAATGAAGCATTTATTGGACCGCGTATTGTCAACATCAGCATCATCATTTCTTAGTCAAAAATCGTCTACTGCTGTGTATAGATCTTCTTCAAAAGTTTCCCAGATTTCTATAATTTATACAGATATATTTTTTATTAAGAAAGACTTTCCGACCCGGATTCGGTTATTGTATTTATTGATACATATTTGTTGTCTGTCAGTCAGTTAATTTGTCTGCCTAATAAGCCTACTCGTAAAGAAGCGTACTGATTATATTTACATGCTGTTTGTCCACACAATGAAACTTCCAGTGTCCGCTTAACTGAAACATGTTGTTCAGCAAAGTCAGTGGTGATTCACAGACATTCCATGCTTTGTTTCTACTTGAATGCACTCCTAGAATGTACTTATATAAAGCTCGCGGACTTGCACGAATTGAAAACGGATGGTTTTACATATTCTATAGTCATAATATTATAATTAAAAAATTTATGAAATTAGTACCGTATTATCTGTCAATACCTATAATAGGTTCTGGAGTGGTTGAAATTTGACAATCATTTATTTTCTGATCAGCCGTTCATTAACTATGCCTAATCTAATAATGCGCTTAATACGCTAAAAAATACAAAAAAAATCCCTTCATTATGTCATCCTCTAGGATTTAATAAAATATAAGTATGTTAATCAGTTATCTAAGTATAGTCTCTGCCATGTTTAAGCCATGGCCATGTGTAAATTCTTCCATAATATTACTATTGCAAAATAATTATTAATTAAAGCGTCACAAAGCTATTGTAGGTCGCGCAACACGCCGTATATTGACATTAAAGAGCAGAAAGGTTTGTAATTTTCTTAAACTTCAATCTTGGAAACTACAAAGCCTTTATTAATATTTTATAATGAATCATCAAAAGCTTAATTTAACAAGCATTTTAACGATGTGTATAATGTGCTTCTATCTCGTATCATTTATGGTACAATGTTTTTTTTAAGGTAAACAAAGAGACAATATTTTAACACGTAAAAAACCCAATACAAAATACACGTCCACAACTTGTGTACAAAGCAATGATAGTATATCAACATTAGAACGGAAGAAAATGAAGACAGTCGGTAGTTTCAGTAGCAAATTGCAATTACCGTTATTGCGGTAATTTGGAGGCCCGCGACCGTCGGCAGACCCGGGCCACGCTACTAACATCTTGAAACAGCTACCACTGCAATTTATAGAACACCGCTGTTCATTTTAATGCACGCTATTACATTGCATTATTATGTATTTTGAATGAATTTAAGTAATATGTATGTGACTTAGTTGGTTACGACTTATGTGACGAGTTATGTTATCATTATTGGATGAAATGCGCTTTTGCAGGTATTTCCGTATTGTCTAGTTATGTTTTCCATAAGTCTTAAAACAGGCAGATAAAATGTTGTGTTCACCTTAGTAAAGAAGATAAAGCAAAAAAGTAATTTGATAATTTAAAGCTTTGTATTACCGATAGAAAAGTATTGTTTGTTATATTTTATGGTCTTTCTGGTTAGATAGGAACACATGATGATTCCTAATCCGGACAACTAATTATCGGAAGCATCAGCGTATATTACAGAGTGACCTTACACTACGTCTTGCCGAATTACTTGAAGCTTTCTAATTATTATCTGATACTTTATGAGCAAATGCCAATTCCTCTAGCATAAATAATGGCGGATAAAATTATAATTATTATCCATCGATAGCACAAAGGATAAAATTCTAATAATATACCTTTTTATTTACTCGACGCCGTTCATTATAAATTCACTTGGATTACACAAACCGTGGTCAAGCCGTGACCAAAGTAATGTGCCCGTGCATGTAATGTACTCGTGAAACAATACTTCATTAAAATATTGTTGCGTTATAAACAAAACCTCGACATAATAAACACAAAACAGCGTATTGATAAATGTAAGTAAACACGAATTTCCAAGTAAATTAAATTTTAAGTTTGCGCATACATCACTTGAGTGTACTGAAAGGTTTTACGTTATATGTTTTCTGCGTAGTGTTTTGTAATAATTAAATCTTACAAACCCATGAAACTGTGTGTTTTACGCGAACCGAGTAATGGGTAAAGTTTCATTGCAAGCTTTTATTTAATTTATTTTTATTGTTATATGAGGCAGTTTATGCTCCATTTTATTCCCGGTAGTTACAATCAAGTACTGAGCGTGATATGTTTTCTTAATACTTCGCATATTGCGGTATCCGCTTTCAAGTTTACTTAAATAATTTATTTCTGATGATATTTTATAGCTGTTTCAACGGTGATATGCAGTCTTTTATGTACGTTTGTTTGTGTAATGGAGCGAGATATTGAGGGTACAGCAATTTCGTAGATTAAAAATACAATAGATTTTTATGTGCATAGGGTGCCCACCAAGAACTTAGGGTCCCAAGCCAACCTCACCTGCAAGTGGTGCACCTGCCGATCAACGGGCGAGGCTCTGGCAAACAAAATATCCCAATGAGCGGCAATAGGCTAGCCACCTATTACGTGCGATCAAAACACTGGCGAAAAGTGGGCGTTTAATATGCCTCTGCCTACCCCTTTGGGGAAACAGACGTGAGTCTATGTATGTATGTATTTTTATGTCAGTTTTAGTTAAGGCGGTTACGGATTTGTATTCAACAATTAATGAATTGAAACGAATTAATGAACACGTAATGTAAATGTAAGGTTGAAAAGTTTGCGTTCCAGGACGACTCGTATCTCGAAATACCGAGACTTACTGCAACTTCGACGTCTCGAGTGAGACCCGGATCATGAGACAACAGAGTCTAGATTTGAGATGAAATCGTTAGATGATGTAATAGATCGGTAGGTAGTAAACTGGGTAACTACTAATTTAGTTATAGGTTTTTGTAGTAATGTAGATTTTTTATTCAAGTGGCCTAATCAATATAACATGAGCATTGGCTCCATATTCGAGTATGTATAATAATGTAATTATTTCGGATCGTATTTTTACTATAAATCTGTAACAAATTAAGCGTTGAAAATATTTATAAATAATTTAAAACCAAAACTAATAAGACCTGCCAAGTGGAACTACCTAGTCCGATCAGAACATCCGGCATTTGTTGGAGTACGAACCAGTTTGTTACTATACACTGTTATTGGTAGATAGCGGTCGTTCGGATAACTTTCAAAGTTTTATGAGTAATTCAGAAACGTTCGATATTCAATCTGTTACGCTTTGTAACATTATCAATATTCTATTTTCACATCATATTTGGAGATATCATAGATATATAAGTACCTATACATATTGAACGAATTTAGTAAAAGGTAAGAAAAAACAATATAAACAAAAAATAACAGTCTGGTGAAAGACTCATTTTAAATAAGTCTTTTAAGCAACAAAAAGGTGACAATATCATAATGAATGAATTGATTCTCATTTTAGAATTAAAAGCGTATATTCCGGCTTGTTCAGTAAATGGGTAAGATTCAAATTTTTTTGATTGGTTGGACATTGAAAAATACATGGCACTCTTACTTTCTCGCGCATGTATGCCATAAACGTCATTCGGCGAGGATTTGACTTCAATTATTTTCATGTATTTTTACCAAGTTCCTGATTGTATTAGTACATTTCGGCAAAAATCTACTTGATCTTTTTCTGAGAAGCCTCGATGTCCTGGGAAGTCCCGGGATTTGACCTCTAGGCAGCCTCGTGTCCCGGAACTTTGAAACTTCTCGGATCCATGAGGAAATGGGTGAACTTGCTATTTTAGAATACAAAGCTAACATTAGATTTTTTTTTTTATTATATCCCGCAGATCTAATAACGCCTTGTAATTTATTTTTATTATATTCTATTTGAAGAACTAATTCATTTCAGATCTCTTTTAAATTAACTACCTACCGAGAGCTTCTAATTGCAAGAGACCTCACTTTGACAGGGCAATGGATGAAAATCAATCTTACAATCGCTCAACCGCAAGGCCAATGCCCTAAGCTAAAATTATATAATCCTGATGTACAGATACTGTGTACCTATCATATTACTACGGGATTACAGTTGTTACATGCGCTTTGTTCTTAACCATGGAGTTCCGATAGAAATTGGTGCAGTTCTCAGAAACGCATGAATATATGAAATTTACTTGCAATATAAGACACTTAGGTAAAATGGTGCTTCTAGTCTTAGGAATATGGTGCATTGTGAATTAATAATATTGCTATGTATAAGCATGTTTATAATGTTGGCAGTCTAAACTACTTAGTCTCTATCAAGTATGAAGTAGTAAAAAAATTATTATAACAGGAAGAAATATACTTTACCTTACGATCCTACCAGATAGTTTTAGATTATATCCACGGCTCCGCTGGCAGAGGAATTGGTTGTCACAAAGCTAGGTGTTTGTTTTACGTCAAAATTCGTTCTGACGTTACACTGCCTGTTGCTAAGCGGTTACCTAGTCAGCAGTTTATCGAAAATACATTCGCGTTGCTGACCGACTGACAGACAACGTACAGCCAAAATTACGGGGTTCAAGAAGCTGAAATTTTAGATGAATGTTCCTTGGGGAGCATGTGGATGTGACACGCCGCCATGTCGATGTTTATATTTAATTTAATTTGAACACGTAATTTTGTTTATTTGGATTCTGGTCCGTTATTTTTAGCGTTTTGGCAGGTCGCGATGTAATTTAAGTCTGGTCTGGCACTTTTCAAGTTATTTTCAAGTTATTACTACTAGTCTTGTTATTTTTAATTCACAAGTATTTATACTACATATTTTGTATAAACTGGCAATAGGACTGTCTTTAAATTAAAGCGCTATGATTCATAAAGGAAATAAAGGAAAAATAACAATGCTGAGTCCTTTATTTTAGAGCCTCATAAACGTAAGAGGCAATCATGGTCCTTTTTCGCAACAAGCAAGAGAGAATGAAATCTTAAATTCCCTTGTAAGAGGACCGAGGCCATGTCTCCCCCAATCAAACTGTTAGGGTTTTAAAAGAATACCGACAGTGCAAGGCATGAGGTTACTGAAAGAATTATCCACCTGAGGAGAATAGTAATAAGGGAGTAAAGTAGAATGTCTCTTTCAATTCAGAGAACTGCTACGAGTATTTTTTGCTGGTGGACTGCGTTTTTGCACATTCACCAACAGCTGAGAAAAGTATAGGTTTAGGTATTTAAAATTTTCGGAATAAATATGTATTATTTAGTAACATAAGTGCACAGGGAATGAACTGATTAGTAAACGACATCTTAGCCAATTTAGACGGTTTGTGTTAACGAGTAAAAACATCCAAACAATAATTAATCCTAATTTTCATTTATAAAATAAGAAGGGCATATTTCAAAAATACAAGGAAGTGGATGTAACAAATTTGACAGGGAGTCTCACTTAGATCCACACAAAATAAATCAGTTTATTAATATAATGGTGAATTATGAACAAACAAACCTAAAGCTGGATTATAGACACATTACAAAAAATGCTTTAGGCACAGTAAATAATTTATTCAAGAACATGTTTTACGAATAAAGCGGTGAGGTATCCACGCGGTCAAGATTCCAGACGTACGAAGAATCCTCTGCGGCTCGCATAGCACACTATGACGACTGCAGTCTCGGTGGTTATCCGAATATCTACGGCCACGTTACGGCGGCCAAAAGCCTGAGAAATTGTGACAACTGGTCTCGCTTTAACTGCCTGTGTCCCCGCAAGCTAGCTTGCAGAGGTCAGACTACGTCGACCCCGTCCGCGCAAAATATATTTATACCTGGCAACAATGCCATTTAGTTTAGATGAGCCCATATATCGTGGTAGATTCTAACATAATAGTATTATCAAATACTTATTCACACACAGAATTAAGTTAAAATGGTGTTAAACGAGGCAAAATTAATTTATGGGACAAGTATTGCATGAATCGCCTAAAACTTAATTGACTGGAAGTTTATCCAGCTGTCTCGAAAAACTGTACTCATACTATGATCTTGCTCTAGCTTTACTCAAAGGAAAATTTACGTTTTTAAAAGTATTATAAGACTCATCTAAATACATAAGATAAGTTTTTTATTTTTAAAGGAATGAGACGTTAGTATAGCAGCGATAGCCGAGTTGAGAGACCGACAGACTGCTACGCAGAGGGTCTCTGGTTCGAATCCACGGCACACACCAATGACTTTTCGAAGTTAAGTGTGTATTAAATTGTTAATTATCGCTTGCTTATCGGTGAAGGAAAACATCGTGAGGAAACCTGCATGTCTGAGAGTTCTACATAATGTTCTCGAACGACATGTGAAGTCTGCCAACCCGCACTTGGCCAGCGTGGTGGACTATGGCCTTACCCTTCTCATAGTGAGAAGAGGCCCGTGCCCAGCAGTGGGACAGTATAAAGGGCTGATGATGATGATGATGATGAGACGTTAGTAACGGTCGCTTGTTGAGGTACAGGTATCTTGCGGTCAAAAGGTCCAGAATTATATAGCATTCCGCAAAGCATGTGGTGTTACTCAGTACTTACAAGGGTTAAATCCTTAAGTGCCCTTAGTAAGGATAATCCGCCGGTCTGGTCTCGGATGACCTGATCAGCGGTTTTTAAATGAAGCAGCAAATTAAGCAGAAGTTAGATCGAATAAAGATTGCGATTGTGAGCTTATTTAAGCTCAAAAACAAAGCTAAGGATTAACTGCTGCGATTTTAGTTTATAAGTTTAAATGGTAAAGTCAAGTACTATAATTTTTACTGTTATACGCTAGAGTTACTCTTAATGATATAAGTGCAATGTCACCTTTATACGTAAAAAAGTAAAATTCTTTAAGCACGTCGTATATAAGAGAGTCGTGCGAATATATTAAGTACGGTATTGACCGGACCGCGGACATTCATTTAACCCTGACGGCAGAATAAATCCACCACGGAGCTTAAAGCAATATGTAGGAGTATATAGTATAAGTAGTGAAATATGTAGTGCAGATCGCTGTAAGCGATAGCCGGAGAGATATTGCAATAGTTTTTCCCGTTGATAATCGTGGCCTGGGGTCATAACTTCACAGGTGGCCGGTGTCGACCGTCCATCTTTATAAATCCCTTACTCAGCTCACACTCAAACGAATTTGTCATACAAAGGCCAAATAAAAATCGGAAAGTTCCCGTGAAATCAGTTTGCTTCACACAACTCTCAGGATGACGGAAAGAAATATAAAACATCGACATTAAATTTGCCAGCTATGTTTAAACGCTTCAGCTGTCTTTAATAAATGGCAATATTTTCTGTCTGTAGTAATAGAGGGTTTGTGTCAGCTAACTTGCACATTATGCCCGCAATTATGCTGTGACTTTGTCTACCCTTTTTATTATTTGCTTTGAAGACAAACAAGTGGCTCTTGTAACGTTTGTAAGCATTATGAGGTAGCTATTATTAGTTTCTTCGTTTATTGCGTATCAATATTGAAACAAGAGAAAAACTGTTCGGTATATATATGATGTGTTTTTCGTTCTCTTTGAAAAAGTAACTAGTATTGGTTATAGTAAGAAATGTTGTCATAAACTCGGTTGTCTCGCGTATTTTGTCTGGAGTAAGTAGGTTAAGAGATCCACAGTTAAGGGTCAGATAATGAGTACAAGGAAGAACTTTTTGTTATGCTATAATAAAACTAATTGTTGTTGCGGTAAGGTTTAAATAGGTATATGTGAGTAAGTGAGTGCTGCAAAAAGTCCGAACTATGTATTATAAGAGATTGTAATAAAAATAAAAGTTTAGACAAGGTGATTACAACCACTTCATAGTGGGTTGACAATAATTATTACCTTGGCAAAAGTTAAAAAGTGTGACATAGATTTTCGCAACGACTGTCATACTGTAACTTTGTTTTACGGAATGACATTCCTATTTCATTTCAAATATTTAATATAAGATTATTTACCAAAACACATTTAAGGACTTCGTAAAGTTGGTATCTTTAAAACATAACAAAATGTTACATGATAAAATACTGGCATCGTGTAAGTCCGTATCTTAGGTATGTTTTCTTTGAGTTACTTTTTATCTGCCAAATCTCCGTAAACGTTTTTTGAGGACGAGTTCTGATTTTTAAAATTATGGTAAAGGCAATTTAAATTTTAATCGGCTAGTGCTAATTTGCGGGACATCTTTGTCTATGAAAATAGCAGGTAGCTGTGTAGCTGTTGCCTACTTTTTCTTAAAATATTTTAGGCTTTTCATCCCCTATTTAAACTCAGGCAGAAAAAAATAAAAAAAGCCTTCCTTAGTGGATGCCTGCATAATAATACTTGAAATCCCGCTATCCAAATTTTATGTTTGTAGCTTAAATCGTTGAGGCTCTACGATGGAATATCAGTCTGGATAAGTAATTTTTACGTTATTTTTAGTGTTCCGTAAGCCTCCTAAAAGATAATTTACTCGTAATTACAAACAATTTTTTTCTGTGCCATGTCTGAATTCCAATTTAGTGCTAAGGGAGGAACAAGACAAATATTTCTTTACAATTACAGATTTATAAAAAAGTTAATGTTTTCGTTCATAATGACACACCTACGTGCACATAAAACGTTTGTGTATTCAACAAAATTACACGAGGTGCGTATGTAATAAACGTCGCAATTTTAAGACGAAACATTCTCTTAATGTACTCGCTGTAATAACCTCTAGAGGGCGGAAACGAATAATCGTTTTACAACAAACCGTTATCAAGTCGTACAAGGGTTTATTATGAAAAAATAAAAATGAGATTTTAGGCTAAAATGGTACGAGTATCTTTTTTATACAATGGAAAGAACAAGCATGGAATGTTAGTAGGTAAATGAAAACAGACGAAACGCGTCGCGGTATATTCTCACGATTATACTTGTGTAATATCATATCCTAAAAGATAATCAAGACTGAGTCTGTGAATTATGCGAAAATATTCAAGACAAGTTTTCTGTCCATTTAAATTTTCCATCAAATAGCTTTAAAAAACAATACCAACAATCGAACGCGGGACTTACAAGCAAACATTTCTCACACAGATAAAAAGAAAAAATGATATAAATTAAATATATAATGATAGCTTTCTTTGAAGCTCAACCAGCTATATTTTATTTCGCGTGTCGCGTCTTAAAAAGATATATTGCTTGCATTTGCCACAACGCAAGTACGGATTGGAATATGATGACATTGTTGTTACACCTGTTACGCACTCTGCCTACACCAAATTTGCAAGCTAGCGTAACGAAGTATTTACGTGAATTATTAGTATTGCAACATAAAATGTCCATGGTCCGATGTTTCGTGTGCTGAGTCGGCGCCTCGTGCCATCGCTTGATGTCTCCACGATTACTGGAATATTCCGCAACCTGCACGTTCTGTCACCTCATCAAATTACATTTTATTGAATATTGAAATATAATTTTGCGACTCACTTTTGTACTAACATCGTCTTAAGTCAGACCTATAATTTTGTAATACTTTTCTTATGAATTAAATTAGTTTATAAAAATTAAATCGGTTTTTTTTAAGTCCTTCGACTGTGGTAATCATAATTGGCGCAGTCGGTAGGATACTCGAGGCAGTGCGCGGCGCGTTAAGACTTCCAAAATCGTTGTCCAGCTGACTCCGTTGTCGCTGCTAGTACTCCTAAGTACTATTTCGGGTATCGCAGAAGAACCTACAGTCGACGGGCGTATTCAATCATCAATACAAAGAAGACCAGATATGCAGTATATGTAAGTGCTTTGAAATATTTTCGTTTAGTTGCTTCCTATTATTCCCTTCAAAATTTTCCATCCAAGGAAACCTAGGGAGACACCTGTCTCACTTCGACAGGAACGTAGGAATAAAGATTTAGACGTAACTAGAGATTTAGATTGTAGAAATTTCAATTTAAGTAGTCCTTTTAGTGAACCAAAAATGCCGTTGGACCCTGATATGATTCACAAGGCCTTACGCCCAGTGCCCGAGTTTGATGGCAATCCGAATGTACTTACTAGGTTTATTCAGATATGCGATCAATTAGTTGCAAATTATATCGCAGACGATCCAAATTACCAGTTAACTAACTTATGTTTAATTAACGGTATTTTAAATAAGATTACGGGCCCCGCGGCCAGAACTATCAATTCTAACGGAATAGCCGACAATTGGAGCGGAATTCGTAACGCTTTAATAAATAATTTCGCCGATCAAAGGGACGAAACCGCATTATATAATGACATCGCTATGTCATCGCAAGGCAGTAGCTCGCCCCAAGAATTTTATGACAAATTACAGACCCTCTTCAGTATAATTATGACATATGTGTCCTTACACGAACAATTGCCTTCAACTATCGAAGCCAAGCGGGATTTATATAAAAAACTAACATTAAAATCATTTATAAGAGGTCTTAAAGAACCTCTGGGGTCACGCATACGGTGTATGAGACCCGAAACTATCGAAAAGGCTCTGGAATTTGTCCATGAAGAACAAAATGTCATATACCTACAGCATAGGAATGAACATGTAACAGAGAGACGGCAGCCGCACGCTACGCAGCCGAGCGTCCAGAAACCCGGAGGTAACGTACCTAGAGTTAATTCCTATGCAGGACCGAGTTGGCGCATGCCTATGCAGATGCCGCAACCGCAGTCGCAGTGGCAGCCCGCGTTCAAATTTTCTCAACCACAGTTTCAACAGCGACCTTTATATAACCCTAATATGACTAGCCGTACGCAACAAATGTTCCGTGCGCCGCCACCCAATTATAACCCGCATAGTAACGTTTTTAGAACACCCCATAGGAATGTTCAAGCGCACGCTTCTGAGTCAAAACCCATGAGTGGTATCCAACATTATTCATCAAAACCATTACAACCAACCATGACCGGACATGATTGGCGAAGGTCAGGAAATCCACCACCCAATAATTATTTTAAATCGCGTGAGATAAATTTCAACGAATGTACAGATTACTACGATTCACATTACTATCCAGAGTATTGTTACGAGCAACCCGACACGGCTTATGACGACTATAATAATTATTCTAATTATAACCACGACCTTGACCAACATTATTACTATAACGACGTACCGATTGACTGACCTCACACGATTACAGACTCTACAGGACCTTTTAAGGAGTTGGATTTTCAGGAGGGTCCACCGAAACCCGAACCAAAATAGATTTAAATCTACAATCGAAGAAGGAGTTACGTTATATACAGATATCTAATCCCCCGTTAAAATTACTAGTAGATACCGGCGCTAACCAATCTTTTATTTCACCGGACGCAGTACAAAGATTTTACTCACAAGTACCACTTAACTATGATCCGTTCGAAGTTACTAATTCTCGATTAACTAGCGTCCATGATTATTCTATAACATTACCAAATTTTTCAGAATTTCACGATGATAAGGAAATTAAATTATTTATATATACATTTCATAATTACTTTGATGGATTGTTAGGATTAGACATTTTAGATAATTGCCAGATAGATTTAAAACGAAATTTATTAATAACCGATTATGCAAGTATACCCATGTTAACTTTCAAGTCTAAAAGTTTAAATTTTCAAGAGACTATTCCAGCTAATTCTAGTAAGTTAGTAAAAATCCCAATTTATAATTATGACGGCGACATTTACATAAACGAGCAGATCGTATGTCATTGCATTGTTCATGAATGTATATCGAGCGTTAAAGATAAATCAGCTGTAATTGAAATAGAAAACCCGACAAATTACGATATAACTATTCCATTTGAACAGTTAGACCGTCCTTTACAAATAACTTCACTTAATCTAGAATGCACGCAAAGTAAACCAGATTCGGAACGCACTCAAAAGGTATTATCGCGATTACGCGTAGACCATTTAAATGAAGAAGAAAAATCAAATTTATTAACTCTATGCAGTAAGTACGCCGACGTATTTTATTTAGAAGACGAACCTCTTAGTTTCACGAACCAAATTAAACATCGGATAAGAACTACAGACGAAATGCCAATTCATTCTAAGAGTTATCGCTACCCCTTCGTACACAGACAAGAAGTCAAAGACCAAATCTCTAAGATGTTAGCTCAAGGAATTATTCGCCCTTCAGAAGCCGCTTGGAGCTCTCCCATATGGGTAGTTCCCAAAAAATTAGACGCTTCTGGTAAACAAAAGTGGAGACTTGTCGTAGATTACAGAAAATTAAATGAAAAGACTGTAGACGACAAGTATCCGATCCCGAACATTTCTGACGTGCTAGATAAACTCGGCAGATGTCAATATTTCACTACACTTGACTTATCTTCTGGATTTTTCCAAGTTCAGATGCACCCAGATGATATTGAGAAGACAGCTTTCACTGTAGAGAACGGGCATTACGAGTTCTTGCGTATGCCCATGGGATTAAAGAACGCCCCGTCCACATTTCAACGTGTGATGGATAACGTTCTCCGTGGCCTCCAGAATGAATGCTGTATAGTCTACCTCGATGATATTTGTGTTTTTGGTACATCCCTCCAGGAGATGATGATCAATCTCGAGAAAGTATTCGCGAGATTACGCGATTCTAATTTTAAAATACAGCTCGACAAATCTGAATTCCTTCGATTAGAAACACCGTTTTTAGGACATATAATTAGTAAAGATGGTGTTAAACCCAACCCTGAAAAAATTGCCGCTATACAAAAATATCCCTTGCCAAAAACTACAAAAGAAATTAAGCAGTTTCTAGGCCTCATAGGTTACTATCGTAAATTCATACCGGACTTTGCCCGCATTACAAAACCTATGACTAAGTGTTTAAAGAAATCTAATAAAATAACTTTAGATACTGAATATAAAGAATGTTTCGAGAAATGTAAATCTCTCCTTACTAATGACCCCATATTACAATACCCAGACTTTTCTAAAGAGTTTTTGTTAACCACCGACGCCTCAAATGTAGCAATCGGAGCCGTACTATCACAAGGACCCATTGGCAGTGATAAACCGGTGTGTTACGCCTCTAGAACACTTAACGATACTGAAACGAAGTACAGCACAATCGAAAAGGAATTATTGGCAGTTGTGTGGGCCACTAAATATTTCCGACCCTATCTTTTTGGCCGAAAATTTAAAATTATCACTGACCATAAGCCACTCGTGTGGATTACTGAACTTAAAGATAACGGTAACGCTAGGCTAACCAGGTGGAGACTAAAACTTAGTGAATACGACTTTAATGTAGTTCACAAAGCAGGCAAATATAATAAAAACGCCGATGCATTATCTCGTATACAAATTAACAACGAGGAAACTGACTCCTTAGCAGTTGCCCCCTCTGAAAACCCGCCACCACAATCAAGTTCTACGACAGCTACTGTACATACTAGTGACGAAAACCCAATTTTAGAAGTACCCATTACTGACGAACCACTGAACAAATTTCACCGACAGATATGTTTTACAATTGTAGGCGACATTAAACGACGACCGACTGCTATCAAACCATTTGACACCCACACACGCACTCTTATACAAGTCTCACAATCAAACTTAGAACAGGACGTGGTGAATGCAATTAAAGAATTTGTTAACCCCAAGATAAAAACTGCTATTAAAATAACGCCTCCTCTAGGCATGTATTCCATAATACCTATTATTCAGAATAACTTCAAAAGCTCATCAATGAACCTAATTCTTACTAAAAGGGAATTAGAAGATGTAAAAGAGTACCTTAGACAGCAAGAAATAATTAAGCACTATCATGAGGGCAAAACAAATCATAGGGGAATACAAGAATGTTACTTATCTTTATCTAGTAGATATTATTGGCCCAGAATGAAAGACGAAATTGCCAAATATATAAATGAATGTACTGTATGTGGCCAATCTAAATACGACCGTAATCCGATTCGACCACAATTCAATATTGTACCACCCGCTTCTAAACCGTTAGAAATAGTCCACTTAGATTTGTTCACAGCCCAGAATGAAAAGTACATAACATTTATGGACGTATTCTCTAAATATGGCCAGGCCTATCATTTACGAGATGGGACTGCCGTCAGCATCTTACAAGCTTTATTAACGTATTGTACTCACCACGGATTACCTTTAACGATTGTAACAGACAATGGCACCGAATTCAGTAATCAGCTGTTTGCTGAATTCGTAAGACTACATAAAATCATTCACCACAAGACGTTACCACACTCTCCCAACGACAATGGCATAATCGAGCGATTCCATTTAACATTACTTGAACATTTACGCATATTAAGACTAGAAAAACCTTCAGAACCTATAATTAATTTAATGCCCTACGCTGTGTTAGCATACAACAGCTCTATTCACAGCTTCACTAAATGTAGACCCCACGATATAATAAGAGGTCACTTTGATCCTCGTGACCCACTCGATCTAAACCTAAGTGAACATCTAATGCAACAATACATATTAAATCATCGCGAACAGATGCAACAAGTATATAATTTAATAAACGAATCCTCTTTAGAAAACCGCTCTAGATTAATAGAAAATCGTAATAAAAATAGAGAGCCGGAGGTTGAGTATCAACCTGACCAACAAGTATTCATTTCTAACCCTTTAGCTAACCGACAAAAGACCGCCCCACGATACACACAAGACACTGTGCTAGCTGACTTGCCAATACACATTTACACGTCTAAAAAGAAAAGTCCCGTTGCCAAGAATAGACTAAAACGAATCCCTAAACCCTCAAAATTGTTTCAGAATACTTCTACTAATGACCGCTCACCTGATCAAGACGCTGGAGATAAAACTTGACTACCTAGGTGATGGACCTGGACTTCTACCTTTTGACCTTGGACCAACAAAACTTATTACTCACTACCATTCCTTTCTACATTACTTGAACTTAACTGACATCGAAGACAAACGTAATACAATAGATTCACAGTTAAAATTATTCGAGTCCAAATTAGATAATAGTACGTTCCCTCTGTATTCCACTCAAATTAATTATATACTTTCTAAATTAAATAAAATTCGCGACCAAATAATTAGTTTAGAACCGAGCCGTAGTAAAAGAAGTATTTTTAACGGTTTAGGGTCTGTTATAAAAGAGATAACTGGAAACTTGGATTATAAAGATGCTGAAAAATACGACAACGCGATAAAATACTTAGAAAATAACGAGATAAAAATTTCTTCTGAACTGAATAAACATATAAGTCTTAATAAGGATTGGATGGTTCAACATGATCTATTACTTTCAACAATAAGTTCTAATCAAGAAAAAATCAATAATACGTTAGAACTAATCTTAAGTGAAGGTTATAAAACTGATTTACTCAAATTCGTTAAGTTAAACCAACTCTTAACTATAACTAGCGAAAATACAGAAGACTTATTATTGGCATTAACTAGAATAGAAGATAGTTTAGCATTTATACGTACATCGAGTACACATCATAGTATGTTAAGATTTGATGTTTTACAGAATATGATAGGTCGATTGGAAACAATATACAGTGACAATCAAATTCTTCACATAGATTTAAGAGAATATTATAAAATCATTAAACCAAATTATTTTTATTCAGACAATAGGATAGTATTTGTATTCAAGTTCCCTGTCATTACACCCAACACTTACCAGTTATATAAACTAGCAATTATTCCTAATAAATACACCCAAAGCCTTATACCTACACATCCTTACCTAGCAACTGACGGGAAGAATTTCATGTACATAGAGGCTGAATGCCCGAAGTTAAGCCAGTTCCATATCTGTGAAGAGACGATAAACAATCACCTCATTGAAGAACAAGACTGCGTGCAACATCTCATCACGAACCAGATCATCTCTGCAGACTGCCTACCAACGAGAATAACTATTACCAAGCCAGCCCTCGAACAATTAGACGACCAACACTACACAATCACCTTTCCTAAACCAACGAAGACGGAACTTAAATGTGGACATCAAGAATATTTGACCCTCAACGGAAGCTACCTCGTAACCATTCCGAAATCTTGCCTGCTGCGCACAGAAGGATTCACTATTGTCAACCTAAACGACGTAGTAAAAGGAAATCCAATCAAAATCTCCGAATTACCAAATTATGAGATCAATGACTCTGCTATCCCGCACATCCACCTGAACACCATGAATCTGAAAAAACTACATAACCTAGAAGAAAAAATACTGATGCAGCATCCCGTTAAACTAGAACCTATAGAAAAGGATTCAACACTATACCACACCACTATACCTTTTTATGGAATACTATTCAGCGCAGCTATATTCATCGTAGTTCATACAATCCGGAACTCCAATCTACGCAGAAGTCTGAAAAGAAGAAACAATACAAACCCATCATCCAAAGAAGAAATATATGCTACTCCAGATCCGCAAACAAAGAACCCTACAGCAACTTTCTCGCTCAAAGTTCTCCAATAGTTGCTGTTCTGAGAGGGGAGGTGTTACGCACTCTGCCTACACCAAATTTGCAAGCTAGCGTAACGAAGTATTTACGTGAATTATTAGTATTGCAACATAAAATGTCCATGGTCCGATGTTTCGTGTGCTGAGTCGGCGCCTCGTGCCATCGCTTGATGTCTCCACGATTACTGGAATATTCCGCAACCTGCACGTTCTGTCACCTCATCAAATTACATTTTATTGAATATTGAAATATAATTTTGCGACTCACTTTTGTACTAACATCGTCTTAAGTCAGACCTATAATTTTGTAATACTTTTCTTATGAATTAAATTAGTTTATAAAAATTAAATCGGTTTTTTTTAAGTCCTTCGACTGTGGTAATCATAATTCACCTTACAAGGAACCAGAACATCAACACTTCAATTGCTGTACATTGCTATTGGCTGCTAAAAACACTACGCCAACCGTGCAGCGATATTTCATGGTCAAATACTTATTACATACTAGAGGACGCCAGCAGCGACGCCTGCATTTTTTTTTAATTTACCCGTTTTGGCCGATCCCGTGGCAATTTCGGGAAATCCCTTCTTAGTGTACCTCTTCGGTCCCCAAGGAACATACATGCCAAATTTCAGCTTCCTGCGCCCAATAGTTTCGCCTGTAGCGTGTCTGTCAGTCAGTCAGTAACGCAAGGATTTTATATATTAAGATTAGAGTAGGTCCGATTCTAATGAAAAGTATTACACAGTTAATACCTACATGTTACTCGTACTTTAGCTTCCAGACAGGCAGCGGTCTAAATGCGTCACCAGTCTTTTACCTGACCTGTCTAAATGTGAACGTCGTCATGTACATTTTTGAAAGACCATTTCTATCGGTGTCTGAGAGTTTGATTTTGTGGTACACACTTTTTAGGCTTCATCTGTCAGGGCTTCGATTTTTTGTTTGAGTAAAATAGTTGTTATATTTACTAGCTACTTTTTTAGGAATAAGCAGTGCGGATCATTGACTGATAGGTTGTGTAATAAAGATACCTTTATGAGTACACACTCATATGTTCTACGTTACAAAGTCCACCTTTCTCACACACACGTGTGTCAAAGGTGGACTTTGTAAATAACATTGTGCCATCTATCGATTGCCTGCACGTATAGAGTAGTGGTTTAAGCAGACGCCTTGCCACCTAGCACTACACCATTTTTTATGGGCTCGGTATTCACATGCGACAAATCTTGTGCGGCACGTAAATGGTTGTTTCGTCTCTGTGTTTGTATAGCTCATTGCGATCAAATCGCATAGAATCTAGAAACTTCTAGTGTTAGAAATCTAATTTTTACCAGGAAAAATTAAATAAAGTGACTTAGTCTTTGAAGCTCAACCAGCTATATTTTATTTCGCGTGTCGCGTCTTAAAAATATATTTTGCTTGCATTTGACGCAACGCAAGTACGGATTGGAATATAATGACATTGTTGTTACACCTTAAAAGGAACCAGAACATCAACACTTCAATTGCTGTACATTGCTATTGGCAGCTAAAAACACTACGCCAACCGTGCAGCAATATTTCATGGTCAAATACTTATTACATATTAGTATAGGTCCGATTCTAATGAAAAGTATTACACAGTGAATACCTACATGTTACTCGTACTTTAGCTTCCAGACAGGCAGCGGTCTAAATGCGTCACCAGTCTTTTACCTGACCTGTCTAAATGTGAACGTCGTCATGTACATTTGTGAAAGACCATTTCTATCGGTGTCTGAGAGTTTGATTTTGTGGTACACACTTTTTAGGCTTCATCTGTCAGGGCTTCGATTTTTTGTTTGAGTAAAATAGTTGTTATATTTACTAGCTACTTTTTTAGGAATAAGCAGTGCGGATCATTGACTGATAGGTTGTGTAATAAAGATACCTTTATGAGTACACACTCATATGTTCTACGTTACAAAGTCCACCTTTCTCACACACACGTGTGTCAAAGGTGGACTTTGTAACGTAGAACATACCTACGCATATAAACTTTGAGTATGTTGCAAATTTTCCCTAATATACCGCGCAAATTGTCATGTCAATTGCTGTCGTACATTTATACTGACTATAGAGAACGTTGGGCTACGGAACGTTCAAGAAATAAACTTAAAAGATCTAGTATTAAATTTGTATACATACGAGTATCTGACGAATTCACACATTCGATATATATGTTTTTGCAGGGTTATAATCCGACCCCCCCCCCGTGGGATCTCCACCTTGTCGTGGTAGGGGGGCTCAGTAACCGTGGCTTGGACACCCGCGGTGAAGCTAAGAGGGATCCCGGGAGTGGACGCTCCACGTGGGCTTGGGTGAAGCCTGCGTAGGATGCGTCCATAGGTGCGGGTGCGGGGGACAGTTCTGTCTATCCCTCGCAGTCGAGCACGGTCGCGGGAGGAGAGGCGTTTTGGTGTTGCGTTGCCGCGCGCCCTACCTCCCGCGACCAAATGGGGGCGCACCATTTGATGCGTTGCGGTGGGGCCGCAGAGGTAGAGGAGATGCGGTCTTGTCAGGTTGCTGCCCTCCCTATCCTCTGCGGCCGTTTTAGTGCCTGCGGACGGCGAGCGCTGGGGCTGCTCCTCGTCCGCCAAAAGACAAGGAGGCGGCGAAGTGTCCGCGCCGCCTCCCAAGTAGCATAAATTAACGAGGCGGGGCCTGCCAACACCAACGGCGGGCCAGTCCCGGGCGGGGTCACGGCAAAGAATGCTATCCGCGAATCGCGTGACTCCGCCACTACACGGAACCCGTAGGGACACCGCGGTGGTTTTAGTGGGTATGCCCCGAACATCTATATATAATAACAACCTAAAAATAAATTTCTCAAAAACAAAAATAATAACTTTCTACCCCCATCAAAAATCACCTATAGACATACAACTCACATTTAATGGCATAAACATAGAAGTAGTAAATGAATTCAGCTTGCTTGGGTTAACCATCGATACCCATATCAATTGGAAGGCGCACGTTAAAAAGGTAAGAGCTAAAATATCTAGCTTTGCCTATGCCCTACGCAAAATTAAAAGGACCACAGATCTGTCTACTGCGCTTGATACGTACTATGCCTACGCATATTCGTTGCTCAGCTATGGCGTTATTCTGTGGGGTAATAGTATAGTAAGTACCGATGCCCCCACCGTCTTTACTCAGCAAAAGAAATTAATAAGAATTTTAGTAAACATACAAAATACCGACTCATGTAAACCACACTTTCAAGAACTTAAACTCCTAACTTTCCCAAGCATTTATATCTTAGAAATATGTAAATTTGTCCGTAAATATCCAGAACACTACACCAGGCGCGAAGATATTTAAACCAAAATGACCCTTAAACATAAAAATAGATTAAACCTTCCAAATTCGCGACTAGCAATGCACTCCTCTGGTCCATTGGTCATGTCAATAAAAATATATAATAAACTACCAAACGACATTAAAAGTGAAACTAGGTTTCATAGGTTTGTAAGAAAATTAAAAAACTTTTTAATGAGTAAAAGCTACTATAATATCAAAGAATATCTAAACGATAATAATTATTCATAAATCCTAGACAAAGTACGTAACACTGCATAAACAAATACATTTAATTATTCTATTCTACAAAAACAAATAAACAATACACTAATTAAGAAATAATATTTCTAAAAATATTGATGTCATATTTAAAATTGATATATTTATATTTGTCATATATTAAAATGTTATCTATCTGAAATAATAAATGTAGCGGCTCCAATTATCCAATGTACTATATATCTCTATAACTATATATATTGCATGCATATATCTAATGGACCAAAAATACATATTTATTATATTTTAAGCATATTATCCAAACCGCCTCTCCTCTCTCCTAAAAGTGCTGTGCCCAATAGGGTCCATAATTGTTTCCTAATTCTAAGTATACCACCTGTAAATGTACATTATGGAATGCAATAAATTGAATTGAATTGAATCTGAGGAGAGCCTCCACACAACTCCTCTGCCAGTCCCAAGCCCAGGCGATCACACTCTGGCCGGGTTGGCGTCGAGTTCAGATGGCTCATAGGAGAGTTTCCACCGTAGTCAACACAAAAAAAGGGTTATATGTAATCCGAACGAAAATGATTTATTTAGTTCAAAACAGTACACCTTGTTTCGCAGCCAATCAAATACAGAACAAAGGATGCATTTACTACAGAGAAACACGAGATTGTTACGATACGATCGTTGAACGTACCTATATAACAATATGTATATAAGGTCGATAAGTATAGGTGACTCTCGGAAAGACTTGATGCTTGTTATCTTCACAACTGAGACATTTACTTTACGAACTCACAACTTTTATCGCTGATTTGAATTTAATATAAAAATCAAGTTTAATTTTCTTTGCCGTAGTTTCTTAGCTGAATGAGAGTAACTATGATATAAATTAAATATGTAGTTGTTTCTTTGTTGGTTATTCAGTCTGGGCAAGATCAATCCAATTAATTGCTGTTTTGCTAATCATCCTAATAAATTTAAGTTTAGTTAAGTTTATTGCTGAGTACCTAATCTAGTTGTGTATATTTCTAGAGATAACTGTTAAAAAGAAAGCAAAATGGAGCATTTATTGGACCGCGTATTGTCAACATCAGCATCATCATTTCTTAGTCAAAAATCATCTACTGCTGTGCATAGATCATCTTCAAAATTTTCCCAGATTTTTATTATTTATCTTAATCTTAATATATAAAACCCTTGCGTTACTGACTGACTGACAGACACGCTGCAGCCGAAACTATTGGGCGCTGGAAGCTGAAATTTGGCATGTATGTTCCTTGGGGACCGTAGGGGTGCACTAAGATGGGATTTCCCGAAATTCCAACGGGATCGGCCAAAACGGGTAAATTAAAAAAAAATGCAGGCGTAGCTGCTGGCGTCCTCTAGTTTTAAATAAGTCTTTCAAGCAACAAAAAGGTGACAATATCATAATGAATTAATTGATTCTCATTTTAGAATTAAAAGCGTATATTCCGGCTTCTTCAATAAATGTGTAAGATTCAAATTGTTTTGATTGGTTGGACATTGAAAAATACATGACACTCTTACTTTCTCGCGCATGTATGCCATAAACGTCATTCGGCGAGGATTTGACTTCATAATCAATTATTTTCATGTATTTTTACCAATTTCCTGATTGTATTAATACATTTCGGCAAAAATCAACTTGATCTTTTTCTGAGAAGCCTCGAAGTCCTGGGAAGTCCCGGGATTTGACCTCTAGGCAGCCTCGTGTCCCGGAACTTTGAAACTTCTCGGATCCATGAGGAAATGGGTGAATTTGCTATTTTAGAATACAAAGCTAACATTAGATTTTTCATGATTGGTATTTTTATTATATCCCGCAGATCTAATAACGCCTTGTAATTTATTTTTATTATATTCTATTTTAAGAAACGATTCATTTCAGATCTCTATGAAATTAATTACCTACCGAGAGCTACTAATTGCAAGAGACCTCACTTTGACAGGGCAATGGATGAGAATCAATCCTACAATCGCTCAACCGCAAGGCCAATGCCCTAAGCTAAAATTATATAATCCTGATGTACAGATACTGTGTACTTATCATATTACGACGGGCTTACAGTTGTTACATGCGCTGTGTTCTCAACCATGGAGTTCCGATAGAAATTGGTGCAGTTCTCAGAAACGCATGTATATACGAAATTTACTTGCACAATAAGACACTTAGGTAAAATGGTGCTTCTATGGTGGTCTTCTGTGGTAGGAATATGGTGCATGGTGAATTAATAATATTGCTATGTATAAGCATGTTTATAATGTTGACAGTCTAAACTACTTAGTCTCTATGAAGTTTGAAGTAGTAATAATTTTATTACAACAGGAAGAAATATACTATTAGCTAACCTTACGATCCTACCCGATAGTTTTAGATTATATCCACGGCTCCGCTGGCAGAGGAATTGGTTGTCACAAAGCTAGGTGTTTGTTTTACGTGAAAATGTTCATCAAAATTCGTTCTGACGTTACACTGCCTGTTGCTAAGCGGTTACCTAGTCAGCTGTTTATCGAAAATACATTCGCTTTGCTGTCCGACTGACAGGCAACGTATAGCCAAAATTACGGGGTTCAAGAAGCTGAAATTTTAGATGAATGTTCCTTGGGGAACATAGACGTGGAACTAAGAAGGAACGTTAAAATTCCTACGGTAATGGGAGAAAAAATAATTTAGAAAAATAAGGGGCGGGTGTAGCTGCGGCCATCCTCTAGTATTCAAATAAAGGCAGTACAATACTCTGTATAGCGTTTACTAGAACATTATGTTTCTATTGACTACAAAACCTGGGTCATTGTCGTCTACTGTGATTGATTTTTTAGACCTTTATAATAGTAAAGGTAATTTCATTTCAGATATACATAATAAGCCGTCCTTTATTTTCACAAAATGAATAAACTAAACAAAGCTTTTCAATTTGTTAGTATTCTATTTAAGTCCTTAAGTAACATTGGTTTAATCTTAATTCATAATGCATGACAGACGCAAGTACTTAATTGTTTGGATTTAAAATGTCTTTATAAATACAATAATATTACATTTGTATTCAGACAGATTTGTCACCGAAATCAAAATATTTGACATATTAAACATAATACTCTGATATTATTAGTATTTTACTGTTAATGAATGGCTGAAAAGGTATTTTTGTGGTAGTCTATTTCGACTGTTAATGATATGCTGGATTCTGTAATATGCATACGGAATAGCATGAACGGACAGGCCATTTTTTCCTTGTGGCAATCGAATCTATTCCGCAGCGAGGCGACCGCTTAAATCACTACGTACAGGTTGATTGTACTGCGGCGGGCAGGACTGCGTGGAGTATAAATAACTTATAATTATTATATCACGAATATATTTTATACTTGAACGTGTGACGTCACAAACTCTAACGTGAAAGTCACCATCACAGACTCAAAGGGCAAAGGCACTACGTTTCGATGCGCACACATAGACAGCCCTAAAAAACGTTTTTCGAACTGCAACTACAATGCAACGAGATGCGGTGGCTGATATTCACTCGAGAGCAGACCAGTACGGAATGCGTTTCAGTGTAATATACTTCGCAAGATACAAGCTGGAATTCTTCTAGGAATTGCAGATACATAACTCGGTATTGCTTTTCGAGTTAAGTAAGTTATTGAGAATTAACGTCATCCCGTTACATCCATGATTCTCGCATGTATGACTTCGAGGTGTATGACTATTTGTGATTGGTGACCCTTCTATAAAACGAACAGTGATGTGCACACTTCACTTCGCAGATTGACAAATTATTGCGGTCACCGCTTTACCACGCGCTTCTCTTGAGAACAAAGGTGGATCACACTAAACTGAGATCCCAGAAGCTAATTGTTATTGACAATAAAACGTAGCGTGGCTTTAAATTGGTTTAATGCGATCGAATTTTATGGACCTAGGGTAAGCTAGCTGGCTCTTAGAGTTGTAGTTTAGCTGTGCCTAGTAATATATGAGACGTGTACAGATTTATAACCAAGTTCACATATATTACTAAACCCCTTAGCGACGATTTATGATGCATAGAGTTCATGAAATCGGCGGCTAAATAGTTTGTTTGGTCGTGAATCGTCTTCGTTATAATAGTATCTACCTTTGTATACTTTTATGTCTTTGTGTTAGTACTTGAAGGTACTTGAATGTGAAAGATATGTTGTCAAATCACCAATTTGTATAAAATAGGTCGTAATAGCAATACTAACAATCATTATCAGTTTGTTTGGAACTGACTCCCCGCAATGACTGACAAGGCTATTCAGGAAAACCGGACCGTCGACGCTGCGACGGTTTAACGGAAGCGATAATTAAAACGCATATAATTTTGAAAAGCCAGTGGTGCGTAGATTGCTGTACAATCGAACCTGATACCTCCTGTATGGCAATCTGTTGGTATCTCCACTAGATTATCGCTGCCCTCTCTAGGTAGGTACTCATGCCACCAATAGCCATAAACCAATTAATTGTATAGCGACAATATCGACGGTATAATTTTAAAATATTAAAAGAACAGCTGAGTTAATATAGAAAACTTAAAGGATTATTGTGTTTTCTTTTTATTTAATATAGTATCTGTTACATCTTATCGAATTATGTAATGTGCCAATGGTATTTATTTACACTGTAAACATAACAAAAATGGTTTTGACAAAGTAACAAACTAAATCGAAATAAAATTCTTCAAAAATCTTTTAAAACTGCTGCAGCTTTAATAAATAATTACATCAGTTCATGTGTTTTTAAACTACAGAAAGGCAATTTAACTTAACTCTGATCTGATCAACTTTGTTACATCGTTCAGTTTATTTTATTGCTCGCAGCGTTCGTGATTTTGTGCTCACTTTGTCACACTACCGGGGGATTCGTTGAATTAACGACCTACTCTATAATGATCTGTCACTATTGCCTACTTAAGGTCGCGCCTGACTACATATTCAGTCGGAATGTAGGCACAAGTCGACATGCATTAAAATTACAGGGAGCTTATCACGAGTCGTATCACTCATAGTGTGACTAAACTTGTCGTTTGTAATAGATAGGCAAAGTAAAGCAACGCCTGCACAGGTAACCGTTGGGATGCGCTTGTTGTGAAATTTACACCAGGGTTCGATTCTTACTTCATGACGGGACATTCGGGCACTCAAATCTGCCGCCAGTATCATTCAGAGACTCCTACGTAAGAAAGAAAAAGAACAAGTTTGCTAGACAATGTCGGTCTCATGACGCTTTAGGTCCTGTCAATCAGACAAGCTATAGATCTGATTTACTGATCTGCTTGATCTGGTTCTTATTCCACTCAGTGATTTCATCATTTTAAAAAAATGTGTAAAAGCCCATTTCTGCAAACTGAAGGGAATTTACTTGATATGTGACGTCTAGTTAAACCTAATGTACGACAACCAGCTATAATATCTAGTACACACATAAACAGTGTTTGGAACTACGATTATTATCTTTATACGTATAATCTCATACCAAAACTCTTTAAAAGTAATAACCATGGCAATTCAACCGTAATACTCTTACTTAGAACTTATTGTGTAAGTGAGTAAAGTTCGAGAGGAAAATGGAGCAGACAGCCACCCCTTGCTCAGATAACAAGCGCGATTGTCCCATTACCTTATAAATGTCGATATTTGTGTGTTCCGCATCAATAACCCTCGTGTACTATTTCACTCCGAGCGCTCGAGGAAAACGCGTCTCACCCGATATCACTTCCAATATAATTAAACCCCATGATCATTACAGAACAACTGGGTTAAATAACCCTTCCAATAACGCACGGAGAACCATCAACATCACAACAATTGTTTAAAGCAATTTAATTTTTAAAATTGAAAATTCCAAACCTTCCCACTCCTTGCTCTTGGCTAGTGAAAAACTATATTGCTTTTTTTTATTAAAAATACGAAGTGTTCCAACGAGGGGCAAACTGCCACTAAAACGTTATGGTTACTGCGGTGACATTCGCACGAATACCTAACTTATAAAATTGGTAATCCCCTACGCAATAGCCACCCTTCTTGGGTACCCGATAAAGTATTACCTACAATGTATTAAGGATTATTTCGGCCCTACGCCGATATTGTTTAACGTTATTCCCACTCGTTTTTTGGTTTTTATTTCTTTTATTTTCGCCTGTTTCGGTGTTTGTACGTGAGCATTAACGATGTAGTATTACTTGCCAAAATGTAGTTGAAAAATAGCTAATATATTTGGAACAAAGTAAAAACTTGATAATAAAGTTTGCTCGTTATCTCGTGAGCTACAATGCGTAAGTACTTAGAAGAGTTATTGATATTGCGCTCCTAAGTACCAATTGTAGGGAAATGGAGTTGGGAAGAGTTCTAAAAACTGTGCAATATCATTATGTAAAGTATTAAATGTAAAACGATATACGAACAATTTTATTGTAATCGTAACTAATTTGAGTTGGCAAACACAATAACAGTGATGTGACTAAAGTATTGTGTGGAACTTGGGTGAAATATGAAGTGTTGTGCGTGTATAGTTTTACTCTTATGCATTATTCATCATAATAACATAAATAATGGTTACAATTCCCGTGGTGGCGTAGATCGTGAAACAACACATTTACATTAAGCGAACCAATAGCGTTGCAGCGAGCTTTACGCGAAATTTCCATTTGGTATGTGGCAGTTCGCCGGGCGAAATTATTAGTCAATTGTTTGAATACTACGCTATTGTTGGGACATAAATGTTACGTTTGCGTTCATTGTCTTGTAACGAGTTTTGTAGTCTGCATCTACATGCGACCGCTGCGTTTACACTTACTATTAGTACAGCATTTGTTTCGGCTTAGTTTGGGTGATATTGAACCAGTTAAAGTGCCACATAGTAGTTGAAAAACAATTTGAGCTTTCTAAAAGTAATAAAACCGAAAGCTAACACCAATTTCTGATTCCTTTGGTTTTATGACAAGTGCCAGGGTAGGTAATAATCTCTATTGTAGTTTGAATTTTCTTAAATATTAGAACTTTGGTCGGTCTAATGTCTGCCCAAAATTCCAATATTTCTTTAAATATGATAATAACCCGACTAGGAATATTTGCCTTACTTTCCTATCTTACACTGCCAAATAGAGCGCTTCTTCAAATTATAAAATATGCTATAAATAGTCACAACATTAGTCTGCGCTGGCCACATTTGACATAGTGATTTAGGTTTTCGTCTTGACGGTTAATACGGCGCCGGGCGTTATGGGTTCGATCACCACAAAAAACAGCATTAATTTTGTGTATGCTACGTAGTTTAATAGTTGTTTCATGCTTATTCGTTCTTTATGTCAGTCGTGTGAACGTTTTATTAGCCCTCTGCGACTCAGGACTCATTCCTAGATGTCATTTTAAAAACAAAAATATACATCCCTTTCGTATGATAACTGCATAGAAAACGAATGAAACTCTGCCAGATTTAATCATTTACGATATTATAATATCCAATTATAAGATAAACGAAACATAAAAGTGACATTATAAGAGAAAACTTAATTTACAGTTTCCTTTAAGATGCAATGCCCTTTCAAAACTCGGTGCCCGCGGTGCTGAGCATTACATTTCGTCTTAAAAAGGCAAACAAAAAAGTTCATAAAAATTCAGTCGAGAGCGGTTGTCCTTTTTGGCCGTCGCTCCACCGACGGGCCGATGTAAAAGAGTCCGACAGAAACTTGTTTGAAGAAGTCGATTTAAGTTACGCAGCGAAAGTACCTAAATAACATTTTTATCAGAAATTTTATAAAACAATAAAAATATGGTGCGCCCTAAATTATTATTTACACTTGGGACGATTATGCTGGTCTCACTCAAGAATTGCGTGCCGACTTTTTTATATTAAGTAAATAGGTTAAAGTTTGCTGAGAAAATAAATACGCAAAGTCACCATGTGTGTACAAGCGCTTAATACAAAATAGCTTCACCAACTTTGAGGGTCGGAGACAAACAAAACTTTATAGACCTTATCAATTTGCGCTTCATTGATTAATAAATAAAGGCTGTCTACATGCGTGTTTTCGGGATAAATAATCCGTCCCATAGAAATGTGAGACCCTATTATTGTCATAACAACGATCTCAGTCCGCAAGCGACAATCATTATTTTCACACTTAACAAAGTACTCCTCACATAAAAAAGCGTCCATAAGCATAAACTCTGCGAATTATTCGATTCATTTCAAAGGAATCCTACAAAAAGGAACGCGAGACTAACTCAAAGCTTTTATATCTCGTTTCGAGGCGCCTTATTGTCTTCAGCGGTATATGTATTAAAGCTTGCTTTCTCTTGCGTAAATAAAATCCACTGGAGAGAGAAGTGCTTGGAACCAAGTGCAAGGGACGGGGGCGTCTAGGTGTAATGCCTCATGCGAGTGTCGAGGACAATGCAAAGTAGATTGAATTGGAAAAAAGACTTGAACAGAATGGCGGCTTTCGTCACCCCGGGGAAAAGGGAAAACTCGCTCTGAAGGGTTAACAATGAGAGAAGTGTCCATAGATGTTGCCGCTTTGCAACGTTGTAAAGTTCTGTTTACGGATTCGTGTGGATCCATTTTCGTATTATGTTAAGGAAAAATTTGCTTAAAATTTTACCACCTAAAACGCATTCATTTTAAAGTTCCATAATCGGTATTCCTGTTTCGTTTATGAAAGGAAAAAGTATTTTATAAATATATAATGAAGATTTTTCCTGTACGCAGGGTTATTTTTGTAAAGCGAAATTAATTCTCATACACCGTCCAGCCGTTTATCGGACAACAGCCATTTTGCATTGCATTACCATAATTTAATTTAACTAATCAATTTAAGCTGCGTACGCAATACTGGCATTATGATAAAGCTTGTATCCAATTTGAATTTTATTGATGAATTTGACAACTAGAAAACCAAACTAAGATTAAATTATTTAGCTTATTTGTTTCATTGTATTGTGCATTCTGATATTGTAAACTGGATAATGTCTATAGAATAAGAATTATTATTTATTTGACAGAAAAATATAGTTTATATATAGTATTTATTAGGAAATAATTTGATTTAGGTTAAAGAGATTATGTATTGTTTTAAAATGTCTAATTCTGCTCCTGAATTTTTTGTATGTTTTTGAATGGATGGATGTTTACATTCTGAATAGGACTTGAAGAGTTTGTATATTGTCAAGATAAACAACTATATATATGCAACTGGCCAGGCTTACACAACTGCATAAAAAGATAGACTGACGCTTATATCCCTGCAGGGGAAGGCAGATGTGTAATATTAGACCCACATTTGACCATGTTATATAAGAAAAATACTAAGTTCTAATACGGGTATATGAAATTCCTGATTGCACATACTAGGAGCTTTGAATACAAATGTTATTTGATTTTCGATTCCAAACACGAACATAATAATAGGTAAGTATGTTAAGTTCGTTTTTTTTATTTATTTATTACCTACTTCGTTTAGATACACAACTGAAAAATCTAAATATCCTATTACTGTTTAATATGCCTTTCAACGTACAGCTAAAAAAGTTCAAATAAGCGTAACGATGTGTACGGTCCATCAAACAAAATTCAGGTTGCATTTTGTATTGCAGCGCATTTGTTATGAATTTTCATCTAAAGCGCAAACCTATGGACAACGGAGAGGCCAGTTTATAAAGATGTTGTGTAAACGATAGTCAAATCAGCAAAACAACGCAAGAGTTTTCCACAGGTTTCAACTAAGTAATGAAAAAGTCTTAATTATTTTTGATTAAAATTATGAAAGTTAAGACGGGATTTGTGTCTTATGGCGTTTTCTGCGCGAGGCCTCCGTCCACCAGTGGACGTCATACAGATCCTGATTCTAAATTTATCTGAATGAGAATGCTTATCTAAAAATGTTGAAACTGGTTCTAATAATTGGAAACTATTTTCAGTCATTTGGCTGCCCGTGGTTTTGTCGAATTAAAAACGGGGCCTAACAATTTTTAAACTGGAAGTATAATAATATACCTGAATAGTAAAAGAATGTTGAACAGACAAAAGCATATCTCTCACATATAATATGAAACATAATAATTCAATTAAAGGTGAACGTGTTTCAACTTTTCTATTGCAATTAATCTTTTCTCGTATTAATTTATAGTTCTGAATCGCAAGGTGCTCATTTACACTTTAGCTATTTAAAAAATGTTCGAGCGGAGTGAAATGAGAAATTCTTTCGTTTAAATAACTTGTAGCAAACCAGAACAACCTATGTGAGGCGCTTCAGGTATTTAGTAGTTGCAAGGTTTGCTTTGAACCTAGTTTTATTTAGAACTAGTGTTTACCCGCGCTTCCGCACAGTTGTTATGTCGATAATAAAAAAATAATGTTTTAAAGCTATAATCTGACTACTTAAAACAGGTGGAGTAAAAGGACGAAGTAAGAAAATAGGTATGTAAGTCAGATATAAATTTAATTTTTTTTGTCCCTATGCTTGGTACAAAAATGGCCAAGTTAGAGCCGTGGTCGCGCCTATTGTATACCTAAAGTGGCTGCCAGGAACACCTCTATTAAACAGACATGGCAGGTACCTACATGTACACAAGAGGTGCGCCTATGGCTCTAGCTAGGCCGCTTTTGTATCTTATACATTACCTTTCGCAGGTGATATAAAAAATAAAACTCATGTTTGACCTCAGATATATTTATTTTCTCGCGTGACCAGAAGGCTGGTATGTATCTAGCACAAAAAATTAGCATTGCCATACAGCGTGGCAATGCTGCCAGTCTTCTGGGCACGTTCCCAATAGACGGCGATGTGGAGGACTTTCACGACGACCTTTGATTTTTTTTTCTTTTTCTTTTTTTTTGTATTGTACCTATATTTTAATATTTTAATTTAATTTTAGTAGTAAATAATTAGTTATAATTGTTTTATGTTAAAATTAATTTAATTTTGTGGTCGTTAATAAATATAATATTTTCATGTTAGAATTTAGGTAAATTTGATTCAGCGGGGTGAAAGCGTAACAGGCGGACAAACTTTCACATTTATAATACACTCTCGGTTAAATACAATAAATGTTACGTATCTAGTTAATTTCATTCATGTTGTGCAGCTTTTTATTCACTGGTTTGTTGAATTTCAAATAATTGAATTGCATTTAGTTTGTTAATAAAATATATCGTTCTAATTCCTACGTAAATTATTGCATCGAAATATTCTGATAGTAATTGAACCAATGTTTTAATTAAAAGTACAGTGCATGCCTTTAATTGTGTTTTGATACTAATTACATACTACGTAAATCTTTAGCACATTTTATTTGTAACCCACATAATTATAGAGCCTCATTCCGGCCGTTTGGAATATCAACCCACCGAACCATGAGAGGGAGGGAATAGAGTGTGCATGCGCTCACACGTTTGCAACAAAGTATCTCCAGTGAAATTGGAGATCCCTTTTTCAAACTGCTCGCAGTGGCAACTAGTCATCCATTTTAAATAATATATGGTTTCTTCAGTTGAACGGTGGATGCCTCATGTATTAACAAGAAGTCTAGTTTAGCGAAAGACAAACTTTTGCGTTCAAGATCTGTTGAATTTTACTCCAAGTGACTCACAGGCAAGATATCTTTACTAAGTGTTTTTAAAAGCAAGGAGCATGAGAATCTATCGTGTAGAATATTAAAAGATTTTATTTTGGATACCGTAATTATTCAAATATATAATTATAGATTACATTCTCTAACAGTGTTGTTTTGCTAAGGTAAAGTATGCGTTCAAAATATTCGTAACATCTCAAGTCCATAAGCCATTTTCAACACCGAAAATTGTGAATTTTCTTCACAATTTTCGGTGGAACACCAAAACGTGGACCATAAGCTGCTTACTCACAAGTAAGACTCGACGAAACGGTTTAGTTTACTCGACGAGTGTATATTTTAACCGAACACGTGCCGTTATGCGATTCAGAATGTCTTAGTGTGGCTTAGAGTCTGACAAACTGCGAATATAGATTTTTGATACTCTTGAAAGTCGCTTATTGGGCAAAATGAAATGAATCATGGTACATGATTGATAGATACTTGATCCTCTCTAAAGAATTTTTGATAGAAACGACAAAAAAACTGTGGATAACTCTAAAAGTTGCTTAGTCTCTGAATTTAAAATGTTTCAAGATTGCTAAAATATGCCACTGAACTAAAAACTCAATCACTTTAGCAAATACAATGTTAAAAAGTTGAAATTTTCATGCCATTCTTTTGTATTATTTACAATGGCTGGAAACAATAGAGGGTGCTTGTTTCGGCGTGAATTCGATCAGAAATTACCTGTGAGAAAGCGGGGGAATAAATCACGATATTTTCCGACCTGTTACAATCGTGGATGCGCCCGACTCACCGCTCACCGCTCCGCAATGAACTTAATAGTTAACGAGCCAATTTCATTCGAATAAAATCTTATTGGAACATTTCGTGTTTTAGTAGTTTGACTTCAAAATTATGAATACTTTGTTTGAGTGCTCCTATTTTAAATGACTATGATGAACTGTCTTTCACTTTTGAGCTGTTTCGATTTTGTATCTTGAAGTGTTTCAATGCAATCGTTTCTTTATTAAGATCTTGTTACTAAATGTATAAAGAATTAAGCACCAAGAGCGTCTTGAGGTAGCATTTATTATAATAAAGACGCTGTTGACAGTCTTGCAACATTACGATATTGGCGATGTGGATAAAAATATCCATGAACGTGGATGGAGAATATGAAATAATTAAATGATAGTCTCTAAGCTCTACGCTAAAGAGCTGTACGACGTTTTTAGATTAGAATGTAATTCCGGACCTACGTTTAAGAATGGACTAAATGAAGTAGCGAGCTATCAAAAGTTTTTGTTAGTCTTGTTAATCTAGTGCACGAAAGCAGTAATGGTTTAAACAGACCACCTGGAGCTGTGCCATCTGTACACAGCATACTTTGTGACATCCACAAACTGTTTTTCCGCGTCTGAATAACACCAACCGACGCTGGTGTATTCATGCTGAAACGTCGGTGCAAATATAAGGCATTTAATAATAAGTTTTGAAATAAATACGCGACCCGTTGCATAAATATTAGTTGCTTGAACGTTTGTTGAATGTCTCTGCGATAGAGAAGTTATTTCTAGAGCAGGACTACTTTTTGTAAAAATAATATTTGACGCCTTATAACATTGATTATTTCACTTACATTCAAACGATTGAAATATCAGTAATTGAACCAACATACGTGTTGACACAGAGTTGAAGCGAAGCAACAGTTCATTATGCACCACAATACAGTATGTTGATTACTTTGAACCGCAAGTCACAGCGGTGTATGATGTGTACGTCTTTAATAAGACGAAACTCGTACCGTGTGATTCAATGTCCCGAGCGCCGCGCGTACATACAGCGCCAACTCGAGCTTTACAGTTGCAGTGCAATTTTGATACTTATTTCCTACGTCATAAGGACTGTACAAAGGTCAAAATGACTTGTGTGTGCTCGGTGTAACTGTGTTTGGCATTAATATCTCCTGGTTCATAGCTGTAAGCATTTATTCTGTTTGAAATCTATTACGTGCGGATTGTGTGCGGTTATGCAGTTTGTGTTGTAATCGTTTGAATAGGATAAAGTGAGTCTTGAATGAAGGTTGAGTTTTATTCATCCTCTACTTTATGTTTAAATTGGCGTAGTTACGTTCCTGCGTTTACTAGCGGTTGTTTTTGTGTAACTACTGGTTCTAGGATAATTAATGAAGGTTTTGAACAACGAATCTGCTGGCTTTTGACGGACAGAACTACATATCTTTATTACTTAACGTTATGAAACGTGTAGTACTGAGGATAATTCTAATTCAAAAAAATATTGGTAGGTATTTAAAATTTATCTTTCCAACTTCAACAACTGAAACAGTGCAAAATATTAACATGTATGTATGTTATGTGTACCATAGCTGCAATTTGGGACATATGAGGACAACAAGCAATCTACGATTAGCGGCTTAACCGATAAATTAGGCCAGACACGTTAAGTTTTAGACACCTATACTGCATTCAATATTTTTGTACTCTATCGCGTTATGGGCACTGTTTGTGTTTTATTGCTTTAAAAGATTGACAGATGACAAAAAAAAACAAGCTTTTATTTAGAGAATAAACTAATAAATGATTGTTCACTTCAAAATTCGAATAGGAAGGAAAACAATAAGAGGTAGGCAGCCTATCATTGAATGCTATCAACAACATCTCTAATTCCTCTTCTGTAAACTTTTAATAGCCATTGATTTCCTAAGACGTTGCACTTTGACGTGTTTCACCTAGAGACGGAGCACTCGACGTATAATATGGAACTAATTGCGCACTCGATATCACAAGACTGGTAGAACACAGACAATAGTCGAGATATATCAGTAACAGATAATAATAACGGTTTTCCGATTAACGAGCCAGATATTATGTTTCCTTCTATCAGAGGGTGGATTTTATTTGTGAATAACTTTTATTACGTTGCTTCATATAATTTTTTATTGTGTGAAGGTGTGTTATTTTATACAATTAAGTCAATATACACGTCATATCGACGTCAGTAATTGTATGATATATACATATTCACATTTTTCAAAAACAATGTTACACACGAAAAAGTTATAGTAAAGTGGCAAATTTTCTGAAAGTAAAGTAGGAATAAAGATATCACATACTTACCTAGTCACTTTTATACAAGCCAATTTGCTCCGCCGCAACCACGACTGGAGCAAGGCGGTCGAAACGTTTGTAAATAACGATGTATTTATGGCTTAAATATCTTATTTATCGCGAGTAAGACCCGCTAAATAACCTTGTATAAGTTAGAAAATGTATCTAGACCAGAAAATAAAGCAACATTTTGACTATGAAGATACTGCTTTACAAAATAAAAATTTCGTATTCTGTTTACGAAATATACAAACATTATCTTCGTTATGTGAGCATAATTCATTACAGACACAAAAGAAAAATACTTATTGGAAGAGATCTTAAGTATAAGTAATATGAACCATATTTCTCTAAGACTTGGCATGAGTAATAAAAATAAAACTAACACATAGTTCTAGTACCTACGCGACAAACATGAGAACTCGACTTCGCGCGTCGCGTAAATATTAAATATTACCTGCACATTGTGTCGCATTCAGTTATCAAAGTTGTTATGCATACATGAATGTTGACGACCACATAAGTTTATTTATCTTTGCTTTATAAAATACTTGTTTCTGCTCGCGACTCCGACCGCCTGGGTGTCGGTTGTCGCGACCAAGGTATTTTGATGTATGAGCTATATTAGTGCAAAGTTTCATTGAACTCTGTTTTGTAGTTTTAGCGTGCAAAATTACAAACATGATGTATAGATGATTGTAATTTTTCACTCACAAGCTTTCACGTTTATCATAGTAGTAGAATATTAATTATTATCTCTTGTTCTACATAGATGTGTGTCAGTTGATAGAATGGATGTAGAACGTCACAAAGACAGTACACTGCGTTATAATGTAGCAGATTTACTACGGAATTCAATATTCCATACAAAATATGTCAAACACGAATCTCGAATCTCAAAATCCATGTATGGATCGAATATTGAAAATGGCCGTTAATCCCTACACTACATAAAGTTTACAAGCCTAGCTGACCATTGTTTTGGTTTATGACATTCGCCACGACACAGAAATTTGTATCGTTTTAAAGATATTATTTTAAAAGTAATATAATATTAAACTATAAATACACGTGAATTCATAAATATATATCAGGGAACAATATCGCTGTAAGAATAAACCTGAAACAACGGCAGCAAATTGGTTAAGCTATCGGATTTCCGAACGCGATACAGTGTATCCGATCTCCATTCATTTCAATACTGTTGTCAACTGTATTTTGATTTTATTTTTCTTTAACAAGAATACTTATAAATAATCTGAATTCTTACTAAAAAGGTTTTATAATCTACTAACCTTTTCTCTCCCTGCCTCCGTCATGCCTAAACACTATGGGTTTGTTGTGTTCTCTACGCCACAGGACCGTGGGTGGCGGGACGCCGGTTGCGGTGCACGTCAACCTTATACTCCCGCCCTCTTGTGCCGAACTCCCCTCCGTGACCGAGTCCACTATGTCCGGTGGTATAACCACCGACAGATGACCCATCTACCGAAAATAATTACTACCGTTATTCTGGGGTGAATACTCACGCAATATAATAGCATCGTGTATCAATTGCTTGAGGATAATTGGAAGAATATATTGTTATTGTGTGAGGACATGACAAGCTTGATTTCTTAATGGAATAAGTACGGAGCCATTGATAAATATCGAGTAGAATAAATCGTCTATAATCCCAAGGGGAAATAGTGACGAATAGGTAATGGAATCATATTTTAACTGCTATAGTGATAAATAATAGGGACACTTATTTTATATCCACTCAGATATTCGGTAGTTTTGGAGAAAATTAACAACATAATCTGTACCATAGTACTACTGTTGTGCCTAATCACGAACATACCTAACTAGGATTATTAACAAGGTTTTTTTCACAAAACAGTATTTTTAAAAGTAACACATAACTCAGTTCATAAATAAAGCATCGTAATAACTTATTCTCTCAAATAACGCAAGCCTTAGCAGCAAGCAATAATTTACCTACGTCTTGTTATTTCAAAATTGTATCGAGGCTCTTTGTTATCGAATTGTACAATGCACTCCATTACAAGAACACTCGTTATATTGTGAATAATTTATTAGCAAATTGTGCCTAATAGCAGCCTCTTTGAACACTTCTTGTTATCGCATTGTGTGAGACACGGATTGTTTCCCTTTTTGTCACAACTAAAGAATGTCTGCTTGTTAACAATTCCTATGTTCTATATTTATAAGGCTGTCCCGGAATATTTTTCTACAATGTAACAATATTCAACGTAATATGACAAAGTAACTTACCTGACTTTTCATAGGATCTGTGTTGACCTGGCACATGTAGGTGCCAGAATCGTTCGCTTGTACGTTGCTCACATGCAGTTTCCACGTGTTGTGGTTATTGTACGTGACACTGAGACGAGGATTCAGCGCGACCATGTTGGTGTGTATCGCCAGAATCGCCTTCGAATCTGACTTAATCCACGCCACCTACAAACAATATTATGATTATTTTACTGTTCAATCAAAGCCTTATTGGATTCCCTATTAGTTGTAGCGAGAATATCAATATTGACAAGAGAGTATGAAGAAAATTGGCAGCGCAGATAAATATATGGGCGCTATTTTTATAACGGACAGAACAAAGAACTTTTAATAAAGTTAGGAATGTCTCAAGCGCTCTCAGAAGTTAAATTTAACAATGCAATTAGAGTGGTGCCTAGAAAACAAAACGTTTCTCTTCCTCGTTGCATACAAGTGTGAAATTTCATTTTATATCTGGGGATTAATGTCATAAATCGCTCGTATTTCCCCGGAGCTGTTGCGAGTTCTAAATCATTTGTATTGTTCACAGTGGAGACGAAACTTAATGTGACTTAAACGCTGTAGCAAATGTAAAACTGAGGGAACGACACGTGAAATTGTAGAGTTTCACCCGAGGAATGCAGGGCGTCTCATCCGTGCCGCTCCCGAGCATTTTTCATGCGACATCTCGCTTTGTTGCGGTTGGAAAATAAATTAGTAACAATTTCATTGTTTGTGAGAATTATTTCCGTCGAGTTTCAGCATGGTGCGCTGCTAGTGGCTCGGCCGCGCTCACCGCTCGCCGCCTGAATGCGCACTTGTCGCAACTACCACTATTATTTGCAACCTTTTTGTTACAAGTGCGCCCCATTTATTATTAAATGTTTACATACTGCTCCGTTAGTATCACACTAGAGAGATGTTATATTAGTTTAATTAACTATTGCGCGAATACTGTTTTACTTACAAAGAGAGTTTTAGTTCAGTTTCTTTTTCTGTCTGCTGGGTTTAATTTGCTTTACAAAAATCTTGTGAAAGGGTCATTAGTGTTGTAAGATAATTACGCAGCTCTTTCGTCAAATACAATGGCTATACCTACTAATTGTCTTTTCATTATAGTTTCTGAAAACGTATTTTAAGTGCTAATTATGATTTTTAGACCTTTTTATAATGAACTTAGCGAACAGTTTGAGTGATTTTGATAATATTTTCGTTCTTTTCGTCGGTGAATGACTCATATTTGGATATTCATAATTAGATCTAGTAAATAGTGTAATTATCAGGAAACAGAAAGTAACGCGGGGGAAACCATAGCGAATAGCTTGTTTATTTTTTTATATTTTTTATTTATAGACTCACGCCTGTATCACCGAAGGGGTAGGCAATGGTGTAATTTTACACCCACATTTTGCCATGAATTTTTAGGTCCCACGTAATAGGGGGCTCGCCTCCTATTACGTGGCACCTATTTCCGTTACCAGGCACATCACCAAACTCCGTGTTGTTACTGAGAATTCGGAAAAACCCAGTAAAACTGTTGCCCGACCCGGGAATCGCACCCAGGACCTCCAATCAGCAGTCGCATACGCTGTCCACTGGACCATGGAGGCAGTCTATAGCTTGTTTACTGTTATTAATACTATTGTATAAGACACACTATTGAAACTCGAATAGACGCTGATTTCAATACATTATTTTAGACAGTTTGGTAACATTTCAAAGTTACGTTTTAAATGAGTGTAAAAATTAACTTCACATTTTAAGTCAATATATGTACATATGACGCCTTTAATATAATACACCCAAAATATTCTAACAACGGAGATATCAAATATACCCACACAAAGTCTCTTGCCCAACACTTCAACGTTCACTGATATTTCAATGTGACGTAAATATAATACAGTTTATTTTAGAAAGATTATGTCCCTTTATCAGTGTTACGTGTAAACTTTACACCAAGACATCAAGTACCACTAACGAGGTATTTGTTATTCACAAGAGCGTATACTAGGCGAGTGTAAGACTACTTACATTATAATAATGTAAAATTGTGGATACTTGTTAAAGAAAGAAGGCGGAGCTTTCTTCAATTATTTTCAGAAAGACAGGCAGGATCTTCTTCGTAAAATTATAATGGTTTGTTGTACCTAAATCAGTTTGATCAGTCGAATTTAACTACTACACTCGCTGTGTGTAACGACATTACATAAGTAAAAACGCTGCATGCTGCTAAGAGTTTATATGTACATATATGCAAAATGTAAACTGCTTATTTAATTGTCATCTGTATATATAAAATCCTTGCGTTACTGACTGACTGACAGACAAGCTACAGCCAAAACTATTAGGCTTAGGAAGCTGAAATTTGGCATGTATGTTCCTTGGGGACCGTGGGGGTGCACTAAGACGGGATTTCCCGAAATTCCCACGGGAACGGGCAGAAACAGTTAAATTTAGAAAATGTGCGGGCGTAGCTGCGGGCGTCATCTAGTTATTGTCATATAAATGAACTGATTATGCACTCAACAGATAACGTGAGCTGAAAAAAATCTGAAGCTTCTGTTGAATATTTATTTTTCTGTTTTATTAATAACTAACTACTACCAAATACTTCTAGCTAAAAGAATAAGCTTCTAAAATAATGTTAAGAATATTGTTTTTTTTTTATACCCGAAGAACCATTATATTGCATTACATTATTGTCAGCCCTGATATAATGTTGGCCTCGGATTAAAAAAAACGGCGCGATTCCATCGCACGTTGGGTGAACTTTCAGCAACAATTAACCCCATTTCGATTTGTATATACATTAAAAAGTCTCCTCTGCCTTTTGAACTTAAGTAACATACCCTCTTAAAGTTAAGTACAGCTCTCCAGCCTCGGGAGGCAAAAAGCCGCAGACAAATTACATTTAGCGACTGTCAAGGCCGGTACAACATGCTTGTAATTATTGAATCATTCGTAAGTTCAAATAATGTCTAAATTGTCTACAGTTATAGAGCTTTATATTTTTAGGCTAAGCTACATATATGAGCTGCCCAAATTCAATAAAATTATGTACGCGAAACTTATCGGAACGCGGTGATTTTATTTTCGTTCCAAAAATAAGGATATTAGTTCTTACCTTCACATAAGATGTTTTTATAAAGATAAGAATACAAGGCACGTGTAAGGTGGAAAGTTCAAAGAACAATAAGCTGTCGAGATCGTGAATTTATATGTGAGAAGCCAGTATCAAATAGATATATCTACCTACAACTACAGGATAAAAATAATTTTATTGCTAAACATCAAAGGCTTTCCTTACGAAATTCTATACTCATGATATCAATTGAATATAAATATTTTTATGGAAATTGAATGAAAATTCTTGGTTAATTTTATTTTGTGTTGTCTACTTACAATCTACAGTAATATTAGTAGTACAGTGGTATTCATTATTAAGGGCTCAAAAATTTACTTAGCATCCATGGAATCAGATATAATGCATGCGGAAGCTCAACTAAACGAAACTCAGTTAAACTCGACGAATTTATTTTCTTCAAGTTCAGTCACAATGGAATCAGTCAAACATTCACTTACCTATATCAACGAGGGCAAAGCATTAAATATAATTAGAAGTTTTAGTACCTATTACTTCCTCATAAAAGTTAGAATTAGCATGAAAATGTGCAGTAAACTGCATTTAAAACCACTACCTTGTGCTTTGCAACGACTACTTTTGTATCGAATTTGCATTGATCCTTATTTATTTCAACTAAACGCTTGTAATAATATTTACGGAACAAGTACCTAAGGGATTGCCCTAAATATGTTGAACACTTGTGCCTACTATGGGTACTAGACAATGGATAAACTTTTACAATCATATACTTTTTGTAAACACATACGTATACATAGAAACACCCAGATCAAGACAAAAATCCATAGCGCCACCGGGTCGTCGAAATAATTGATTTGTATCGTTTCTGAGAAACCGCTGTATGCTTGGCAACTTTTCCTGGAAACGGAGAGCCGTAATAGCGCCGGTAACTATACTATGGCTTTTGATTCAATTTTGACGATTTAAAACGAATCCCGACCTGTGATCCCGACTATCTATGATGCCAAAAACATAAACAAGCTGAAGGTATTATATTTGTATAGCAATCCCATTCTATGAGAAGTTAACTAGATCCCGGTCGCAGCTCAGCCTGTGTGTGTGGTCACCAAAGATAGTATGTGTATTATTCTGCTGTATAAGTTACACTACAGCACAATTTAAAAAAAAAACCGTTTATTAGAGAAAATGTGAAAGACTAACAAACACCCATCCAATCGACTTCACCAATTTCCCATCAGCTAAAATGAAGTGTTTATACACGCAAGGGCCGCTTAACCCGGCGTAAATGAACCAGGGTTATTGAGACCCTCTAGTGTGTAAAATTATATGTACAAGTCTTAGTTCGCACTACCTCGCCCCCTCCGCCTCAGTAGCTGGATTCTAGGAATTAGTGCGTTGATTAGTTTATGCAAATCAGTGCCACGTGCGACGTTGTCGGTGACAGGTGAGTTCAAAGTGCGCGCGGGCGTTTTATACCCGGGTTCATAGTTCACGTTTCAATATTTTTGATCATGTCTTTACGGCTTATCCTGTTTTTTTTTTAGATTTTAGATACATAAGAATAATCTGGCACTTTTATTGTATACATTATGGATAACGAACAGATTAGGGAGTTTTTGGAGAAATATTCTTCGGATGAAAGCTGTTCATCAGGGTCGGACATTGACGAAGAGGAGTTAATCAGCCAGCGTAGTAACGAAAGCGACATAGAAGAGGAATTGAGGAATTTGCTGTTAGAGCCAGAGACGACATCTAGTTCAGCACCAGTCACATGTCCTGAGGCACAAAATAAAAGCTCCGTTGATCGACCAAGGTATATTTATGGCAAAGATCATACTAAATGGAGTAGAGGTTGTTACTGAGCTAACGTGAGAACTCCTTCTGAAAATATAATTACTGTCATTCCTGATGTCAAAGGCCAAAAGGCAAAGAAAATTGCTCACTACTTAGTCTAAAACGACGAGTTTCTTCGGGTTTTGGGATTGAAATTGGTAGAAAATTATTTACGCACACAAAGAGATGCTACTGGTCTGCATACTAGTCTACGCAAGCGAATAAGTGATTCTTTGGGTGAACCATCCCCTGCTCTGCCACCTAAAATAGTAGGTATTACTATAAGATGCCAAGATTGTGCCTATAAAAAAGATAGGAAGACCAAACATACTTGCTGCAAATGCAATTAGTTCATTTGCATGGAACATGCTGAGACAATTTATAAAAATTGTGCAACATACTCACAAGACTCAAACTGATTTTTTTACTAGGTAGCCTACTGTGGTTTCTCTTTTTTTCGTTTATTAATATCTTCATTATTAACATACAAGTGATGTTATTTTAGAAAAAATGTTTTTTACTTTTTTTTAGCGTAATGAACACAGTACATGTTTTTTTCTGTTCGAGTTTTTTGATAATTTGCTAAACTTTAATAAATAAATTAATTAATTGAATATTACATAAGTTGTTTCAATTATTCTACTCCTCATATGATTCACTATTAGGTTATCACCTAAAAATATAACAAAAACCTGTTGAAAATTAAATACAACGATATTTCAAACAGGGTAAAATTCACCCTGGTTCATTGATGATATGATTGAAAATAGGTTCATTCACGCCGGGTTAAATATAATAACAGTTTCAGGCTGTCAGTATCAATTATTACAAAGTGTTTTGTAGTTAGCAAAATCTTGTATCCATTCTAAATTATCCCAAATTTATCGTCTATAACAATGGAATATAATAATATTCTCTTCTGAAGAAACTTATTGGAAATATTAAACAGGTACAACGTTTAGGGCTAGCAAATTGCTTATCTTTTCATATTATGCGATTCACATCAATTCACATCAATCACTTTGATACATTATTATTATGCAGCAACTCTCCAAAGAAAATCCAAGCCAGCTCTTTACTGCGAGTAAGAACCGGGGAAGTGACTGAAAAGAGAGGTGTTTAAAAGCCTCCGGCATTCTCACTCACAGATGAAACCAATATTACGGATACAACTGGCAGAATATTCACTAACCAGGTACTATTTTAGTGTCACTCGGCTTCTCCCTGTATTCTAATAATTCTATGGGCAGTAATCGCAATCATTATAATGCGTTAAAATATTTGAATTATTTTGTTTGCTATTTATATATTTTCTGTGGGTGCCTTTTACAGGTTTTTAAAGCAATGAGTTACTACTGAGACATGAAGAATACCTGGACTCAAATCAACATTTTATGAACACCACAAAGTTTTGTCTCGAATGGGGCTTGAACCTTCAGCACTCGGCGCTTAGCCATATGTGCATTCATAGATAAAACTACATAAATTCGTTAAACATGTTAACTGTGGCTTCAATGCAACGTATGCTATATATACAATTATACATACACAGGAAATTCGATACGCCATGGAGCACTTAAATGACAATATAAATCACCAAGCTTGTTATGATTAATGTAGCCACAGAAGCTGCCCTCCTATTGCACTACCTATCTCAGGTAACGTTGGCTTTCCTTGAAATATTATATAGATACAGATATGTTTGACGTCTTACAAAGGAATCGATCCTAGCTGGTTTGACCAAGGCAATGGCTTGAAAATGGAACTACACACTTACACAGGTATGCAGGCTTTGTATATTTATAGCATGTTAAAAAAGGCAACATTTTTTAAAACTTTAAATGTATTTTTGGGTTAATATAAACATGGACTAAAATATATACTTAAAACCATTACACTTTTTATCAACGTCGATATAATGACACAGTAAGTGATAATTTTTACCTCACAAACTTTATGTACAATATTTATAAATTTCCTATATATCTTCAAAACTATAAAAACACTTATATAAAATAATAACATACAAATAAGGTAATCGAAAACTAGAAATGTCATGTCCAAAACAATATACTTTTTGCTTGCAAAGAAAACATTTTCACATCTGTTGTTTCATTTTAGAACAAAAATATGTTCGTTCAAGCAAATAATTGTACGTCCATTCTTGTTTTCTAGCTCAAGACGTATAGAAAGCAAAACTACACCACGTAACAAATTACGAACTTTATGATGGATGAACTTTATGTTTCAGTTACTCGCATGCAGCCATGTGTGGGCCACTTATTTCATGCTCGATTTGACATCTAGTGCACCCACTCTCATATTACAGAACAGTTAGGAAATAAAATGCACAGAATAGGCAATCTGTAACGGAACGAAATACTTTGGGCTTTACAATATATAAACAAGAAATATTTTTCTGTTAAGAACTCTCGGAAAGCATGTAGGTTTATTAAAGTATTGTGCTATACGGCAAAATATTTTTTACGCACGTAACAGCATTTGTGTACGTTCATTTTCAAAATGGATAGGTTTTTCAATTGAAAATGAATGCGTGTATGGTGTGGTGGTCTAAGCAGTTACCTCGTCGTTCAGCACTACGCCGAATGTCGTGGGTTCAGTCCCCACACGAGACAACGCTTTGTGCCCCACAATTTGTAGTCTCGAGTATAGGTGTTCTGTGTTCCATTGATTCAATGATTATAAAGTCCCCTGTGCCCGTAGGATTTATTACTGGTGCAAGAGTTGTCTTAAAAATATATTGAAACAAGCTAAAGCTAATGATATTTTTTTCGTGCTGTATTAAGTACTTTGGCAAAAAAATGCTATCTTTATAATATGCATTGCATACGACGATCGCAAATCTAACAACTAGCAGCTCGTGTGGTATATTCTCATACACATAAAACAATCCTAATAGTCTATGTTATAGCTCCGTAAATGTATCCTTTATATAGAAAACGAGCCCATTATCCTCTATCCACAGTGATAGACTCTATATTGCTTCTGAGAATTTTCTTAAAGCCATACCGAATACCTAACAATATAAAGTAATGTGGCCGTGTTTCTCCACGGGGTAAACAAGTCTTTGCAATCAGTTGCCAATGTAATATAATATAAGCTTCAATAGTACACTCGACTACGTATCCATCTATATAAACAATAACAAAAAGAAGTTTCTTGGTAAACGCGTCACTTGAGAGACTGAAGAAAATTTCTGTAGAATACGTTTTATTTTTTTATTAGAAAACGGAGAAAATGGGACACAAGCCACGAAATAAAGTTCTAATGTTTATGGTCCTAATGCTATATGAGTGTGAGTAGCACTTAAATGCTATAAGATTTTTGTCAGTAAGCGTACTGTATTTAAAGGATGCTGATCGCTATGGTCACCATTTGATGTTATTTGCGAAAAAGTGAAGCAGAAGCAGTTGAAACGATGAGAAAAAAGAGATACATATACTGTAATAAGCAATAGGATAGTTAAAAAGATTAAAATCTTTCTTTTTATATTATCGAAGAACTGGGCATAAACCACAATTCAGTTTTGAGTGATTTGAGAAGATTTAGGAGCATAAAAAGGTCGGATCTTATTATTTCACACGATCTCACTGATTGGCGAGACTCTATTACAATGCTACAAAGACAAACTTCTCTTTAATAAAAATAAGGAGAGATGAAATGTAACACTGGCAATAGTAACTTTCGATAAGAACTAGCAGAGATCTTGATCAAAGAACTAAAAAGCTCTACAGACTATAGCGAAACTCGGTTGAATAAGAGAAGGTGATGTAGTGTACAAGGTGGAATTGGAAGGCCATCGATCATTATGAACTTTTACCACAGTATAAAACTAGATTCTGATATCTATTACCAACAAACGATACAGGTAATATGCATCTGATTTAAATATGGGTCAAACGTAATCCTTGCTACCATTATTGCAACAACATAAAGTTTTGATGAATTTATTTTCTATTGAACTGTCGCTACGAGGGTCAAACTGAAAGTTCTTAGAACTGGCCACTTATAAACAATATAATAAAAAAAATATTCTAAAATTTGAAAATAGAAAAATCATTTGTCATTTGTTTTACGATTTGGCGGCAAATTGAAAATTGTCTGTGTCACGTCAACATGAATTTAACACGAGAAAATTTTCGTGCAATGATTTTTTATGACTTTCGATGTCATTTAAGTCAACAAGAAAGTTATGATAGACTACGATTAGCCTTTCACGATGAAGCCCCATCTCGTGCGACTGTTTACAACTGGTTTAATGAGTTTAAACGTGGTCGCACTAATCTCACTGATGATGTACGTGAGGGACGGCCTTCTACGGCGACGACTGAAAATAACATCTGTGTTGTGCGGCGTATGATATAGACTGACAAAAGAGTGACCTATCAGCAGATTCGGACAAGCTTAGGCATCGGTATGAGTCAAGTGCACAAAATCCTCCACGAACATTTAGCGGTCAGGAAGCTTTGCGCCCGGTGGATACCTCATAATTTGACTAAGGCTCAAAAACTCCATCGTGTGGATTGGTGCCGTAAAATGATTGAAAGATTTACTGTTATGATCCTGAAACCAAAAGACAATCTGCTCAGTGGGTGTTTCCTTTCGAGGAGTTGCCAACTAAAGTGAAGAGAGATCGAAGTGCGGGAAAAAAAATGGTGGCCTCGTTCTTTGGAAGGATAGGTCATTTCGCAACAATTGTGTTAGAGGATAAAAAAACAGTTTCTGCAGAATGGTACACTACCAATTGTTTGCCACTTGTCTTGGAAAAAGTTCGAGAGAAACGACCTCGCAGTAGGATCCTCCTTCACCACAACAACGCCTCGTCGCACACCGCCAAGCGAACGATCGACTATTTGGCGACATCAAACGTTGAATTACTGGGTCACCCGCCGTATAGCCCCGACCTCGAGCCTTGTGATTTTTATTTATTTCCAAAAATTAAAGAAAAACTTAAAGGAAAGCGGTTTATGAATGCTGAAGAAGCGGTGGCTGCGTATCACGATGCCATTGAAGAGACCCCTAAGGACGAGTGGGCAAAGTGCTTTTCCCAGTGGTTCCATCGCATGCAGCGGTGTATTGACGTCAATGGACAATATTTTGAAAAGATATAATAAAACTAATAACTGGCTAATGTAATCAGTTTTTGATTTTCTAAGAACTTTCAGTTTGACCCTCGTATAACGGCGTTTCATAGTTAACTTGAAAAAAGCAAGGATATTCGGAAATCAGAACGTCATTGCTTGGAACTAAATAATTATGACATTGCCGTTCAGAATGCAACGCAGCAAATATTGTAGGAACTTTTCTGTATGCATGCATGAATCTCATGGAGATTTTCTCATCCACACGTCGCGTCGTAAAGAGTTTATTTTAACTGTAGTAGGTATGATCAAAACATTTGTCCCAATATGTACTTCGGAGGGCCCAAATTTCTACAGCAACCAGATTATTTCACTATCTAAAAGACAAAAGATATTAATAAAACTTTATTTGTATAACTATAATATTTATTATTCAAAGACAAAAGCATTTTATTGATTTTAATACGATGTAAGCTTTTTTGACCAATTTTATTATTTATTTATACCCATTTCATTCTTCTGTTATACTAGTTATTTAACGTTACTACCTAAATTAAGTTACCTGAATATTAATTTCTACAGCAATATCGATATTATATTTAAACAAAAACAGTTTCATGTTACCTATTGATTCAATAACAGCCAAATATTTAATCAACGTGTGAACTTCTCTAGCTCATTCATCATTTATGAGTAATGTACATGTGTATTGGTAATAATTTATTTAATTGGTTACATATAATATGCATGTGTACTTAGAGTAAACAAAATCTCATAAATATTGGTTAGTAAATGAATAATTGGAATATTTAAAAGGTATGCGAATGGTAAAATAGTAATTTATAAACAATTCATTAAAATTATTGCTTTTCGCAATTTCGTACTGTTAATAATCTTGAAGCAGGTAAAGTTCGTCTGGCAAACTTTAACAGATAGGTGGGTTGAGAAAGTTCTTTGAAGGGTTATTGAACGAATATTGATATTGAAACAGAATTTCTGCCTTGAGACCAGTTAGACTACTGTGTGACTATTTACAGAAATATAAGCAATACAATGCTAGTATATTCTACATAATAATTATGTATTTCAAATTGTCTTGCACCGGATGTCTAGTTGTTAGAAAAAGCTAGGTATGTGTATCTCCACCTTGTTGTGGTGGGGGGGCTCAGTAACCGTGGATTGGACACCCGCGGTGAAGCTAAGAGAGATCCCGGGAGAGGACGCTCCGCGTGGGCTTCGAGGGGCCTGCGCAGGATGCGTCCAACGGTGGGGGTGCGGGGGACAGTTCTGTCTGTCCCTCGCAGTCAGGCGCGGTCGCGGGAGGAGAGGCGTGTCGGTGTTGCGTTGCCGCGCGCCCTATCTCCCGCGACCAAATGGGGGCACACCATTCGATGCGTCGCGGTGGGGCCGCAGAGGAAGAGGAGATGCGGTGTTGCTTTGCCGTCCTCCCTATCCTCTGCGGCCGCTGGGTGTTTTGGCGGCGGAGCCCAACACCTTAATCTGCCGCCAAGGGGGTTTTGTTCGGGGCCCGCCTGACCATCTGGCGGGCCAATACCCGTCGGAGGGTAGCGACGAATGCTTCGGCGATACCCTACCCTCCCACACACGGGTACATGAGAAAGTAAAAAAAAAAAAGTCGTACTTATGTGAATTTTCAAAGATCACAAATAAGTACTACGATATTTTACTTATTTTATCGTATTATAATAAGAATAATTATTAATAATAAGAATAAGATTATTCTATCTAATCAATTGATCGAAATGTCGTAATTGTTCTTTATATCTGTTAATTGAACATCTGTAAACTTCATCGCAACACAGGTTTTATACACGACACGAGAGTTATTTCTATAAGAAAATTAAATAGCCTTTAAAAAAAACTTTATATTAGCTATGTAGAAGTGAAGATTCAACAGCAATATCTTACAGCAAAATCAATAAAACTCCCAAGAACTAAATCTTTCCGTTATTAACTTAATAAAGTTAAGCTAGGTACGTGGGCATAAAGGTTATAGCTGTCAAGTGTTTTGTTTTGCAAATTCGAAGCAATTTAGTGAGTTTTGTTGCTAATCGGTATTCTTCTAATTGCTTATAGCCTGAGGCATACACGAATATGAACCCTTTTTGTCCGATTACTTTGCAGGAGGAAGTCACGTGATTCCAATCGACCAAAACATGAAACGTGTGTCCTCGCATTTGACAACTTTATTCAGATAATAGATGTGTCTCAATGTTGCTGGGTTTTCGTGTAGGATGTCTATGCATGTCTAGCAGGCAATGCCGGATAACAAACCCTTGGTTACTCTTTAAAAATATTGTTTATCCCTTTTATATCAGGGTCTACCGCCTTGCTTATCCTTTGCCATTTGCCCAAAAGTGGTTTTGGTCTAGCTATGTTCACTTTCCCATATCAATAGGTTGGCACCCACGCAAATGCTATCGAACCAACGTTTACTGAGGCTGACACGTGGTCCACTACCGGTTACTGCCCACTTGAAGCATTATATTCTAATCTATTCCGATTTTCAGAACTTGGCATCAGATCGGGTACAACCCAAGCAGCTTTCCCGGAGCTTAATACACGTGCCGTAACTTATTATCAGTTACGTGAAGCTTTTGCGTGGGTTTGCCCAAGATTGCAATGCAATAAAGCGGTACAAAAAATGCATTTGCATGTCAGCCCTTGCAGCTTGGAATGCACGCACTAGCACACGACACAAGTTACTCCATGCCATTTTGTTCAGGCTATGCTTGTATGAACTTGGATATTTTCGTCCAAATGTTCAGTATGGATCCTAGATACTTGATTGGATTGATCCGACAAGGATAAGAAGGTTAATTATACATCCTCAACCGCATTAACCGATCAGCCGTCGGATAATAAGTAGAGCAAACACTGTTGGCATATTTTCATCTGATGTCTACCTACTAGTCGTAACTTTGTTGGTGCCAATATGAAATACTAGTACTTAGTAACTAATAACTATATCATCTAGTAGCGAATCCTGATCGTCACGAACATTAAACCATCATGTATTCAACCGTAATCTCCATATAATGTATATGTATATATGTCTCGTAATATCGGTTCTATACTATTTGTCACATATGATAACGCTAAGCAATAGTTTTCCTGCCTGAATATTCCTAGAAATTCATGTAAAAGCTTTAAACTGAATGATAATGACTGCTTCCGTGGTCCAGTGGATAGCGTGTGCGACTGCTGATCGGAGGTCCCGGGTTCCATTCCCGGGTCGGGCAAGTGTTACTGGGTTTTTCCGAATTCTCAGTAGCAGCACGGAGTCGGAAGATGTGCCCAGTAACGGCAATAGGCTCGCCCCCTATTACGTGCCTAAAAAATCATGGCGGAATGTGGGTGTTATATTATACCTCTGCCTATCCCATCATTTTTATTTTTAAGCTTCAAGGGATAAGGAATAAAGTTTATGCAAAAAGAAATGTCTGCCGCCAGATTTTTTTAAAACAGCAGCAATGTTATGCACGGTGTTATATTCGGCCGAAACAATTTAAAAGAAATGCGTCAGATGTCTAATTTTATGACTGTAAAACTTCAAGTTTCCATCTACTCGGCAGTTTTGAACTTACTTGCAAGTTGAAAAGGATTGAGGATGAAAAGGCCTTATCATAAATTTTGCTTAAAGTTTACATTATCATGAACTTTTAAAGCTGGTCATCAGGATATTTTTCATTGGATTCCAATAATTTCAGTACAATATCATTGGTTTTATGGTCCATACGATTATACTTATTGTATATGGAAGAACAAAACCGAGACTACAATATCGCATATTGGTGGCTGAAAGGATTTGACACGGATTCCAAAGAGAAACTTGAATAAAATCTCAAAAAGATTATCTTAAAAGGAAAGTAGAGCGAACGATTTGAAACAAAATTGTACTAGAAGTTTGTTCATACAGAGTTTTGCAAAGCGATGTAATGTTTTAATTTGAAAACCGAGAAGACAACTCTTGCACAAGGAGTTATATTAGAGCCATACCTATTAGAGCACATGCTCGAAATTAAAGAGAATTGCCTTCGGTCGCCTTTATCGAAATCGATAAGGAGCACTATACATACCGTATAATTATAGTAGTCTCCAAAACGTACAGAATATTTTTAACATCGCAAACCCATCGATTTAAGCATACAAGCGTATTCATGCAAAATTGTCTCACCTTTCTAGACCCGTGACAAGAATGCTAGTGAGTCCAATAATTAAATGAGTTTATGCAGGTATGCTTTCATAATCACCACAGTAGCCGGGTTAGTAGCACATCATCATACAGCCTTCGCAGTTGACGGCTGGCCTTAGGTCTCTCCTAAGACTTTTGGTTGTAGTTATTCTTAAACAATAACATAACATACTCCACGCCTTTTGTCCTCGAAGGGGTAGGCAGAGGTGTATTACACACCCTCACTTCGCCAGTTATATTTCGGTCCCAATGTAATAGGGACAATAATCAGGTATTTAATCATATAAAGTTCAGTAGTTTGTTGTTTGAATACGGACATCTTAGGAAAAACGGTTCATATAAAAAAAAGTTTGTGTATTGACGACTTCTCAATATGCGGCTGAATATTACGAGCAGAAAGCACAAACTAAATGTTGACTAACGCCTCAGAGATGGTCAAGCGTAATTTGGCCCGTATGCGAATTGTCTGCTAAAGATGGCTTTGATATAAGTTTTAAAAAACCCATACAGCTTTTCGGCACACACGCGGGATAGTCTTGCGTCATTATAAGGAATTTCACGCATGAAAGAAAAAAACCGTATAAATGGCAACATGCCGTAAATATAATTCGTGCTCCAAGTAGATCAACATTTGTTGTACATACATACAATATACATGTCTCAAAATAAAATAAAGCGGTTCAAGTCTGTTCGTACTCGTAGCTGCGCTGTAGAACAATCGTCGGAGTTGTTATCTTAGCGTTTGGTACGTACATATTTCGTGTATTACTCGGTCAAATATTTGAAGACGAGAGCGCACCTGCTCTTTGTTTTTCATCAAGATACATATTTTCATTAATAATATATGTTTTAACACAAATTTGCTAAAAGAAAATACTTACGTGATGAGGAGGAAAATACTTGAAGTAAAGAGAATAAATTAAAGGGAAGTTTCACAAACATGTTTGACTTTCTACAGTATACCTAAAGCTGCCATAATAATGATTTAGAGTTATTTTTACCGGTCCAAAATAAGTTGTTTGATCTGTACTAAGTATTGGTTCTAATTTAGTCACAAACATTTTCAATAGATCCCACTCACTTACGTAGGCACAACGTCAAGTTTGTTATAATATAAGACAGTTTTAGAGTCAATTATTTTGTATAAGTGATCCGTTATGAAAGAAAAAGATTCAGAACTTATAACTATTTTATCTCTTGAGTTATCTGTATATCTATGTTCATAATATCCTTGCGTTATTTACTGACTGACAGACTACGTAATACATCCCCCCCGTGGGATCTCCACCTTGTCGTGGTGGGCGGGCTTAGTAACCGTGGATTTGATTTTCACCCATGGTGAAGCTAAGCGGGAGGGGACGCTCCACGTGGGCTTGCGTGAGGCCTGCGTAGGATGCGTCCATAGGTGCGGGTGCAGGGGACAGTTCTGTCTGTCCCTCGCAGTCGGGTGCGGTCGCGGCAGGAGAGGCGTGTCGGTGTTGCGTTGCCGCGCGCCCTATCTCCCGCGACCAAATGGGGGCGCACCATGGTTGCGTCGTGGTGGGGCCGCATAGGAAGAGGAGATGTGGTGTTGCGTTGCCGTCCTCCCTATCCTCTGCGGCCGCTGGGTGTTTTGGCGGTGGAGCCCAACACCTTCATCCGCCGCCAAGGGGGTTTCGTTCTGGGCCCGCCTGACCATCTGGCGGGCTAATACCCGTCTGTACTGTTTAGCTCAGAGCCCGGTGTTATGGACTTGATGCACAAGACGTACACTTTGTTTGATAGACAAATTGTTGTTTCAGGTGTTCTTTATGTCTATAATGAATGTATACATGACCCTGCGGTACGGGATTTACCCGTCGATCGAGAGCTGACTTTTTTACCAAGAAATAGTATAATAATAATAATATAATAATAAATTTATTCAATAAAATAAACGTCACATGTTACAAAGGAAAATATTACAGTAAAAATAATTAAATTTTATAATTCAGTATAATGTATGCGATAAGTGCCTTTGTTAAATTGTGGTACATTGATGCGTAGTTACTTTATTTATCACGATAATACATTATATTTGGTATATATAGCTATTTTAATGTTTACCTGAACTAGGCTTTAACACATATGTTTCAGGAAAAAAATCTTAAATAATAATAATAAAGGGCTATATTTTAACATAATAATAATCATGAACTGCCAATATGTAATAGAAAGTAGACTTAATATTATGATTTGTTGTACCTTAGCGTAGATACTTACACACTATTTTATTACAGTAAGCAAATTCTGTATCAGAGTAGGTCATTGTCATTAGGTGTTTTGTAACAACAAGATGACACTGCTTATAACTTATGCTATATAAATCTAAGGTTTTATTTAATTTATTATTTAGTAAAGGTCCGAGAAAAGCAAAGAATCTATTTACATAAACATGTTTACCTAGAGGTTTCGTGCAGACTAGATGTTTCCGTCTTTTGCCTGATGGGTTTGGTGTATAAGGAAGAAGGGTGTGTTGTTTTAGTATGATGCGTAGAATAAATAATTGGCGCACAGTTAGAACACCGGTGGACTGATATAACTCATAAGTGGGAAAAATGAAAGGGCGACTTAGAGGGCGTTTTAGCTGCCCCTCCCCATGCGGTTATAGAATATGAGATGATGGATTCACACAGTGCAGTGTAAACCTGTCTTAACACATTTTAAGTTTACAACGTCGCGTATATTTTTAAATATGGAAATTAGTTTCCGCACTCTTTTACACAATAATTCGATATGTTTGCGGAAGTTAAGATTAGTGCCAAGCGTAATTCCTAGATATTTAATATAATCAGTTTTTTCTAAAGTAGGGCAAGCGCATGCAGTGTCAGCATGTGAATGAAGCTTGTTGTGAGCCACTAAACTGTTAGCTGAGATGTGTCTGCTATTGTTATTCGTTGTAAAATGAATGTACTTTGTTTTACGTGCATTTAGGGTCAACAAATTTTTAAATAGCCAAGTGTTTACGGTGTTGAAGCCAAGTTGAGCCAGTTCATATACCACATTGAGCGACTTTGCAGTAAAAATAAGTGCTGTATCGTCTGCATATGACATAATGACACCATTTTGAAGTTTTAGGTTGCAAAGGTCGTTTATATATATATCAGAACAGGGTAGCTCCTAATATACTACCTTGGGGTACACCAAATGTAGTGTTAGGGACATCGTTACTTATGTTGTTGCCTATTCTTACACATTGATACCTGTCAGAGAGCTAATCAGTAAACAGTGCTCACTGTTTACCTCTTATACCGACAGATTCAAGTTTCTTAAGCAGTATAGAAGACGACACAGAGTCAAAAGCTTTATCAAGGTCTAGAAATATCCCAATAGCATGTTGTCCACTATCTAAATTAGTTGTAATGGTGTCAGTGAGTTGCTCAACTGCCTGGCTTGTTGACCTGTGAGGCCGAAAACCAAATTGCCTGTCTGAAAGAATGTTGTTGGTTTCAAGATATATTTAAACAAGCATAATTAAACACACTTGTTTTAACCAGTGTGGTTTATCTTTGCAGCGTTTGCAGACTGCTGTTTATCAGACAAATCGAATACAGAAAGTTTCATTCAAAAAAAAATATTGGTCACATAGTATATATGAATAGTAAACGTACCGTTACCATGTAATAGCCATTGCTATTTATACGCATTTCATATTAATATCAAACGTTTGTATTAGTTCTGATTACACAATTTTTATTTGGTAGTGAAACCAATATTTGTTTAAACCTGAAAGCGAAAGTTCTGTTATAGTAGGTTTGATTTTTATTTAGTATTATTTATTGTAGCTTGAATCAATGTTGGTTGAGCATACATTTTACGTAGATCACTATTTGAGAGACCATTGAGAGACCAGAGGGCAGCGATAGCCTAGTGGAGATACCAACGGACTGCCATGCAGAGGGTATCGGGTTCGAAACCACGGCGCGCACCAATGACTTTTCGGAGTTATGTGCGTATTGAATTGTTAATTATCGCTTGTCTCGTGCCTCGGAGAGCACGTTAAGCCGTCGGTCCCGGTTGTCATGAAGATCTTTGACAGTCGTTATAGGGCGTCAGTACCTCTAAAATAAACTGACAGTAGTCAGTAACCATGGAATATCGCTATCCCTTCGGGTTGCGGAAGTCAGATAGGCAGTTGCTCCGTGGAAAAGCTAAATCCGGTTAGACTAGAACTAGAAAGCGGACCCCGGGTTCAAACTTTGATAACGCTAGGAGGATGATGACTATTGAGAGACCAATATACTTCCACGCTGACGGCCTCAGGCTTAAAATAACGGTGCGTATTAAATTGATTGTTGCTTGCTCTTTATGTATGTCGAAGAGCCGTCAATGGTGTCAGAAAGATCACTGACAGACTTTGCGGGACTTTTTTACCTACAAATATAAGCAATAAAATATTATAATATCTCAAACATTTCGTATATTGCTCTCGGTTGTTGTAGTTGCCTTATATTCGGTCAAATCCGCTTATACTAGAAAGCGGCGGCCCTGAAGCGAAAATCTTGGATGTAGATAGAGTTATCTCTATCGATATTCAAGTTTTTTTGCGTTTTCGCTAGGACTAGGAACGCCTACGTAATATTTAAATAAATAGAAGTCTACTCACCTGCTTTCGATTTTGTTGTGGTTTGCTTGCAAGTCAATTGACTTAGTTCCATGTGACATGCATATTTGAAGTACTCTTAACTAGCTAAATAAATACCCCGCGATTGAATGTACTAAACATACTTTATTTGTACCGAATTTTATTAAAGGTGTTCTGTCCTACCTCGAGTAGCATTGGACATATTATTCTCATAAATATCTCACTTTTAAAAATATAACGTCTGCACCGGATGAATCCTGCGTCTCGAGGGACTTGGCAATCATTTAAGCAATGAACACAAATTACGTTTAGACTCGAAACAAACAATTGTGTGTGTGCCACAATTGTTTGTTTGGAAAGTGTTGTCCAGTACGGGAATCGAATCCCTAACACACGATGTAGTGCCTACTAAGTGTAGGCTTAGCGTTAGCCAATACTTTCACGTTGGAACCCGGGGAACACTTACTAGTCTAACCAGATTTGACAGAATTTTAGCTTATCCACAGAGCTACTGCCATTTTGATCTCCGAAAACCAAAGGTCTTACGATATTTCTTAGCTTAGTAGTGTTCCGTGTAGTGAATAATATAATATACTTACTCTATAGTTAGAGAGATGGTTGACGACGCAGGTAAAGTGTACGTCTCTTCCCTGCGTTACTGTGTGGTTCTCCAGAGCTTGGAGAAACTCCGGCTCTTGCTCCATCTGCATCGGCATTTCACCTGCAAATAGAGTAACATTGAGATATCTGCCAAGTAATTAAGTTTATTGGTTTATGATTTTTTGGGAATTTCACTCTATTTGTTGACGTATTTGTATTATGATCTACGCGATGATAGAAAGCCACTTATAAGAAACATACAAAATTACTATCACCATCATACAGCTTATAATTGTTGTCGTTCATTGTTGAACATAACCCTTTTCTTAGTTACATCATAATAGCATTTAGAGTCAATAGGACGATTTGATATTCTATACTTGGCTGGCGAGACTGACCGATGGTATAGGCTTTTCCATCTCTACCCAAATATACTATTTCTTCTTGCATGTTTTTGTGGCTTCTATTTTTTTTATAGGCTCACGCCTGTATCCTCGTAGGCAAAGGTGTAATATTACACCCACATTTCGCCATGAATCTTTAGGTCCCACGTAATAGGGGTAGAGCCTATGGCCGTTACCGGGCACATCACCAGATTCCGTTCTGCTACAGAGAATTCGGAAAAACCCAGTAACACAATTTTCCGACCCGGGAATCAAACCCGGGACCTCCGATTAGCAGTCGCATACCCTATCCACTGAACCACGGAGGCAGTAGCTTCTTACACGAATAGAAATGAAATGTTACCATACAGATAACTTACAAAATAACGAAATAATGAAAAATAGCATAAAAATAGTACACTGTTATTTCATTTCACTATGCAATAATTTATAGAAGACATTTAATTAGCACAAGAATTGGTTATTTACGCAAACTATTCGTTAATTAAGATCTTATAAAGTTTGAACGCCCACGATACCCACTTTATTATCAATTAATATAATTCAATCAAGAGGACCCTGTAACAACTACTTAATCTGTTTCGAGTAATTTTCTGATAAATTAATATTCAATTTACTTAGGATGGAGAGGTTTTAGCTTGTCGGTGTCGCAAAAATGATTTTGTTGAAATTACTTCTAAGAATGGCGTAGGTGTTTGTTATAATTATGTGCTAAGCTTTTTGATTTTACTAATTGCTGCTCATCCGCATTGCTACCTATAGGTAGATCGTGCTATTCTTACAAAGGATAAGGATAATAATTATGCCGAAAGCAATCTTTGAAATACTAATGATAAAATTGAAAAGAAGATATTATTACAGTTTACTACATACATACATACATATATACATAGACTCACGCCTGTTTCCCGGAGGGGTAGGCAGAAACTACGGAACGCTATTTGCAACGATCCAGACATATCTCTCTTGCTTCATTCACTTCCATCAGATTCCTCATGCATGCTCTTCTGTTCAGGGTACTTCTCACCTGTCCTGTTTTTAGGATGTCTCCAATCTGATCAGAGAACGTCCGCCTAGGTCTTCCCCTTCGTCCTGTCCCTTCCACACTTGCCTTATATATCTGCTTGTTCAGTCTTTCGTCATCCATCCTCTCCACGTGCCCAAACCATCTTAGCATACCTTTCTCGATGCTTGTCACTACATCTTCTTTTACCCCACAACACTCTCTTATCACACAATTCTTTACTCTGTCAGTCAGAGAGACACCACACATACTTCTTAGTGCTCTCATTTCTACAGCATTTATTCTACTTTCATGACTTTTCTGCCATACCCAACTATCACTACCATACATAAGAGTAGGTTCTAATACCCCTCTATGCACAGCCAAACGTGCCTTTTTGGACACGTTTTGGCTATTCATAAACGCCTTCAGAGCTCCATTCACTCTATTACCTGCATTAACTCTTCTTTCAATATCTTCTACATTCTTACCATCTCTTGTAAACAGCGTACCTAAATATACAAACTCATTCACTTGCTCCACTCGCTGTCCATCGATCATAACATTACAAGCCGTAACGCATTCATCCTTTTCAAAAACCATAACTTTCGTTTTACTTACATTCACTTTCATTCCTTTCCTCTCTAACGCACCATGCATGATTGTTACCATCTCCTGCAACTCCTCCACAGAAGACGCAAGTATAACCTGATCATCAGCATAAAGGAGGCATTTGACAAGTAACTCATTCATCCTTAATCCACAATCACTATGTTTCAAGTCTTGCAAACAACTGTCCATGAAGAGGTTGAACAGCCACGGCGACGCTACACATCCCTGTCTAACACCTGTGTTGATGGTAAACCAGTCAGTGTATGCCCCGTTTATCCTCACACAAGCTCTAGAATCCTCATAAAGGGATTTCAGAGCTCGAATTAGGCTGCTGTTCACCCCATACATCGACAGTACCAACCACATTTCATTCTTCACCACTTTATCGTAAGCCTTTTCCAAATCCACGAATGCGCAGTAGACCTTTCGACCTTTGGCCAAAAATTTCTCGGCTATGCATCGCAAGAAAAAGACTTGATCCGTACACCCCATACGCTTTCGGAATCCCGCTTGTACATCCCATATTTTCTTGTCGGTTACTTTCATAACTCTTTCAATCAGTACCTTCGCATACAATTTGCCAACAATGCTGAGAAGGCTAATGCCTCTATAGTTTTTGCAGTCTTGTTGCGAGCCTTTTCCTTTATAAAGAGGCACAACTACTGCTGTGGCCCAGTCATCAGGTACTCGGCCGGTGCTCCAGTACAAGTTGAATAAACGCTGCAGCTGACTAACTATGACGCCCTGTCCAGCCTTCAGCATTTCGACTGTAATCCTTTCATACCCTGCAGCCTTGCCTAATTTCATACTGGCCAGTGCCTTCAAAATTTCAAATACACGCCAATATCGCTTTCATCATTGCTATCATTACCGTTCATTTCACCTGTTGATGTCTCTGTCGTCGTTCTTTCAAATAATCCTTCAAAATACTCTTTCCATCTCTTCAGCACACACGATTCACCATTCAGTATCTTTCCATTCTTGTCTCTGATTGCTGTGTATTCTGAGGATTGAGTTTTTCCTCGAACTGCACGAATGGACTTCCAGAAAAACTTAATGTTTCTCCGAAAGTCGTCAGATAATCTACTATTAAACTCATCTTTCTTTTCCTCTTTTTTCCTTTTAACCATTTCTTTCACTATTCTTTTAGACCTTACAAACTCCTTTCTTGCTTCATCTATGTCATCACTCGTTGCCTTTCCCATTCTTTCATTTGCTCTGGCAGCCAACCAATCTAACCACGCTTTCTTCTTCTCTGATACTGCTGATTGTACATCCTTGTCCCACCATGTATTCTTAACCTTTCGTAGTTTCCTTCTCTTGATCACACCACATACTTCTGACGCTACACATACTACCTCTTTTTTAAAGGAATGCCATAACTCTTCCATATCATTTATGCCATCGAACCTCTCAAATCTTGCTATCAATCTTCGTTTATACTCATCTTTCACATCTTTCTCTTGCAGATTTTCTACTTTTATTCTTTCCAAGACCCTCTCTTGATTATTTTCTCGGTGTCGCCATCCTCTAAAGAGCCCACTTATCCGGCTTAACACCAAAAAGTGGTCTGTATGGATGCCGATCCCTCGAAAAACTCTCGTATCCAACACATTCTTTCTCAGTCGTTCATCTACTATTACAAAATCAATCATACTTCTTCTAACATTTTTCGCCTCACGTGTATACAAATGTATCCTTTTGTGATCAAACATGGTGTTTGTCACACAAAGGCTCCACTCCAAACAAACCTCAAGCAGTTCTTTCCCATTTTCGTTCACACTTTTATCACCGAATCCACCTAAAACCCTTTCAAATCCATCTCGCTTTACTCCCACCCATCCATTGAAATCACCTAACAAAATCAATCTCTCGTTATCCTTTCAGAATCTCTCTTAAACTCTCCCAAAACTCCTGCCTTTCGTCTTTTTCTTGTTGTGACATACCCGTTACTATATTGACCGGGGCGTAAACCCCTACAATAAGAAGACGAGTAAGTCATACTTTCATTCTCATCCATAGTAGCCTTGAATTTACACATTCAAACTCTTTTACGCACTCATTTATTCGCGCAGACAATATTAAGCCAACTCCCTTGCAGGTTCTGGTGGTACTATCTACTCCGGACCAATACGCCGTGTAGCTGCCATGCTTTGTAGTGTCAAATCCTTTCTTTTACGTTTCATTCACACACAGAACATCAATCTTTCTATCATCCATCATCTGGCATACTTCATCCAATTTTCCGTCCATTCCACCGCCAACATTCAATGTTGCAAATCGGCTTTCCGTAGGCCGCTTTTCGCCCTCGCGGGAAACGAGACGTGACAGGTTGCGAACCGTGTCGCCGCCATTTGAAGAATAATTTATGTCTGTCCTCATAGCGTTCCCACGAGTAATAGGGATTTAAAAGGTCCATCCCCGGAGAGCCCTGTACGGGGGTAAGATGGAATCCTAGCTGTGCTCTGTGACCACCAACACAGGCACCCTCCGTTTGAGACCAGCTTGCCCTCTGGCCACGAATCCCTCGGCACGGGTCGGTTTACACCTTAGATCGGGGTTTTGTGTCGGGTATGCTCCCTGAAAGTTGGTTTAATTTCGGAGTTTTCCTTCTCCTAGACAGGTTGCCAACCAAGGCTAACGAGGCCCATCTCCCCGAACGTTTGGTTTAATTTCGGAGTTTTCCTTCTCCTAGACAGGTTGCCAACCAAGGCTAACGAGGCCCATCTCCCCGATACATGATTAAAATAAAAAAATACATGATAAAAAACTACATGATTAAAATAAAAAAATTGTATTGACAAAATCACTTTGAAGATGGGTTATTCACGGTATTCTGTAGGTATGAATGAATGATAGGACTGTGTTACTCCTGTGGCGAAGATATTTTGAATTCAAAAATAGTATGTGCGGGTACTGTAGATCAAACACGTATTTTATGGTTATCCCAAATGTTGTAGTATTTTAATATAAATCTTTCCTCAATTATTTTTTGAATAAACATGCAAATGATATAAATTGGTCTTGGTTGTCTCTCTGTCTAGTACGAGCCTTGTTTTTTTTTACGTGTGGGAAATGAGGTACCTCATGCCCTGCGACCGGGGAGCGGTGGAAGGGGGTATGTCGGACTACCACCCCATGAGTTGGGTTACCGACTAAAAACCACACGGTGGCTCCGTAGCTCGGCGCCTTGCAGGTACTAGGGGAACTGTGGTTGTATTGCTCCGCTGCACCTGTCGCGTCCGTCCCCTTGCTTGGGACGCGTGCCCGGGGAAAGGCGGGGTGTGCAATGCCTTTCACAGCAGACTGCACTACACAGTCTGCTGGAGCCTTAGGAGAAATCATCAATGAGTCGTAAAACCTAAAACTCAAGTTTAAAACCTGAAGAAAGTTGGTTGTCTATCTGAAAGCCTGAAAGCTAATCAGCAGTAATCCTATATCATTAAATTCATCTTGCGCCATATCTAATGATCAAACGCTCAAATCTAGTCTAACTTTACGATGTTCTGGAAAAAAGCTTGGTACAAGAACTAAATGAAATACTTATTTCTGTTACTTCCCTTTTAAACGTACGTTTACTTACGCTAACATTTCTGACGTCAAAGTGAGCATGCGAGCTGCAGTTTAAGTGCAAAAATGGTTTTCAAAATTTTGCTGACCAAAAGATGTCGTCTCAGACTTCCACAAGCAGAATTGTGACAATGACAGCAGATCATCTGATAGCATTTCTACTAAAGGGAAAAGAACATTGAATTTCAGTTACGTCACCATTCACCAGTTATGCTGCGCTCAAAAATTGTATAAAATATGAAATTAAACTTCCCGCAAGGTGGACCGATGCGCGGCGATCTTGTTGGAATTGCAGGCAGCGGATAGATGCGGGTGACTCATGATAGTTCGATGTGGAGGCCTCAGCAGAGGCCTACATGAGGCAGAGACTTCTTTCAGCTGATATGATGGTGACGATGAAGAAATTAGAAGTTTATTATGCAGTGATATTATAGATGTGTTTTTAATTCCGTTACTTATGACGTATTTACGTAGTGTCACTTACACAAACAATGTCTAATGACTTTGGTTCGTGACAAAAATAATTCTGTGATCCTCATACATTTGTTTCGTATCTATGTACTTTTCCTCCACTGTGTCAATATTTGTTAAGCCATCACAACGCAATTGCTTATACTTTGATACATACATACATACACAGTCTCACGCCTATAACCCCGAAGAGGTAGGCAGAGGTGTATTTCTACACCCACTTTTCGCCAGATATACTTTAGTCCCACGTAATAAGGGGCGAGCCTATTGCCGTACCGGGCACATTCACAGTCTCACGCCTATAACCCCGAAGAGGTAGGCAGAGGTGTATTTCTAAACCCACTTTTCGCCAGATATACTTTAGTCCCACGTAATAAGGGGCGAGTCTATTGCCGTACCGGGCACATTTCCAGACTCCGTGCTACAAACGTTCGTACAACGTTCTTTTAAACACATTACGTGTTTAAAAGAAATAATTATTCTTAGAAAATAAATATAACATAATTATTATATTTGAAATTAAATATACAGTAAATAAATATAGAAAAGACCTATTTCCTTTACAACTCCACGACCGACGAAGATTGCTGACCTTGAAATACAAAATCAAGTTAATCACCTGTAACTGTTACAAGTGGCTTATTTTCTTTACAAGGTTATAATCGAAACCCTTTGAATAAGTAATTTTGAATTAAAACGTATTACTAATGGAAGAGTGACAAATAGTATTGCACAACGTAATGATGAAGAGCTGTGTGATTTCATCTCAACTATTCTGTCAAATCTGGTTAAAAAAAAGTGGACCCAAACTCTAAGGTAAAAGCTTTTGGTGCAATGCGGAAAACGTCAAGACAACGTTGTTGATGATATCACACCATCAGCCTTTTATACTGTCCCACTGCTGGGCACGGGCCTCTTTCTCACAATGAGAAGGGCAAGGCCATAGTCCACCACGCTGGCCAAGAGCGGGTTGGCAGACTTCACATGTCTTTCGAGAACATTATGAACTCTCAGACATGCAGGTCTCTTCACGATGTTTTCCTTCACCGATTAGCAAGCGATAATTAACACTTTAATACGCATTTAACTCCAAAATGTCCTTGGTGCGTGCCGTGGATTCGAACCCGAGACCCTCTGAGTTGCAGTCTTTCGGTCTCTCCACTCAGTTATCGCTGCTCTATCTCTCGTTGATGATATACATACATATAATTGAAAGATAGCCAGCCTTTTCTTTGTGATCCCAATGTTTCTTGCAATTCGATACAACTACGAATTGCGCTTTATCCCACAAAGGCTTAAAATTCCATAAACAGTACAGATTCTGTCTCAAATGTCTCATTGACAGTATTTTGAGGTTCACTTTAGCCAATCATGCCGACGTGGGTCACACCTTCTCGAATAAACTGGGTGAGTAAACTATTGAAGTATGTTAGTCGGACAGGTAGCCGGAATCCGGGCGGGACATTAATGTGTAAAGTTTGTAAGGGCAACGAAACATAAACGAGCTGTGATATCTAACGTATGCTACGATCGGGCTTAGTGCTACTTTATGAGATGTGCTTTATTCAACTTTATAGAACAAAGTTGTATTTGATGTGCTGCGCCATATTTTTGATTATGAAAGTTATCCCCTAAATTTTTGAAGAGTTTTTTGATAGCACACAACTTGTTAAAAAATATTTGAAAATATTACAGACTTTATTTGCTGTAGTAAATAATTTTACAGTTTTTACAAAGTGCATTATTATTAAAAGTTGTATTCTCATGACTTTCTTTCGATTACCTTATAACTTGTTTGATATGTAGTTTTTGAAAATAAAACATATATACTTATAATAAAACTGTAGAGAGGTCAATTCTGTACATTGAATATATATTCAAAATTAATATTGGAGGATGAATGGTGATCGATACTGATGCCAAAAATGCAATCAGTATTTTTTTTGTCTGTCTGTCTGTCTGTCCGTCTGTCTGTCTGTCTGTCTGTCTGTATGTGCACGCATGGGTCAAAAACTACTGAAGGGATTTTAACCAAACTAAGTACGATTGTAGTCCATACCCCTGGGCAGGTTATAGGCTATATAGCATAACGCTAAGACACATAGGAGCAGAGCAGTGACGATAAATTTGAAGCAAGTCGGATGAAAATGCGCTTTCGAGCTCTTATCCTCGCATAAGTTGATCATTCACCAAAAGTATGTATTACAAAGATGATGGTCTTCAAAAGATCTTCAAAAAAGTCTTAATAGTATATATCTATCTTTTATAAATTAGCCACAATAACGGGTTTAATCATTAGGCATTTCTTCAAAGTGTATTAAAAACAACAATATATTGTATTTCACATAGATATATCTTTATCAAACTGCCATATTCAAAAAGTACACTTTAATATGTATATTATATTTTTTTACATATTTAAATCGGTTTATAAACAATTAAAAACAAACATTATAAATAGAATATTTTCGAACATTTGGATCTTCCAATTTAAATTGAGCTTAAATCTGTATGATTAATTATATTAAATAGGGTTCAGCTTAGGCTGGACGTTTTTGCGCATGTATATGTAAAGAGGTTGGAGTCACTTTATTTTACTGTATGGGGATAAACACTGGGATGGTACTGTCTGAAGCAAGTATAAGTAAAAGTCCTCATCGATTACGCCATGGGTTTGAGATGCTGCATAGTTATGGCATAAATATGAAGACAAATTGGCCGAGGACATTTTTAGGTTCCCACAACAATGTAATAAACCATTGTTTGACAGTAGATATAGTGATATCTATCCTATTACTCAATATGAACGACCACGACGACCGATACGAACCATCATTTGCTGGTGTAAAAATGATCTGTCGAGACTTACTGAAGAACAGCGTTTGATATAAATTATGATTGTGTGTGTCGTAGCGTGGAAAGTGATTTGAGAAAAATACTATTTGTAGATGCTCCGGGTGGACGGCAAGACTTTTCCTACCAAGGTGATTTCGGCAAAGGAACGAAGCTAAAGTAAGATTGTGCGAATACAAAATGACGAACCCATGGGCGGTATAACAGTACTTTTACGTGGCGATTTTCGTTAGGCTCTGTCTGTTATACCCCCATAGAATATGAGACATAACTATGGGATTGTATTATTGCTTTTCTTTTTGACATTAAATATGCGAGTATAATTAAGAGGCAACGAACATGCACAGGAATTCTCTGATCTTTTACTCGCGATTGGTAACTTCGCGGTGTGGACTTGCACGAACAAATGAAAGTCATTTGAGCTATTTTTAGGACATTTACACTATTCAATATAGGTATTATTTATTATTTATAATCATATGCCTGTATCCCCGAAGGGGTAGGCAGAGGCGTAATATTCCACCCACATTTCGCCATGAAGTTTTAGGTATAGGTATTATATTACCTATGAAACTTAAAACATTTTGGGTATCAATTCTGTAGCCCAATGAAAAGACATTCCACGCGAACGGAGTCGCGGGCACAGCTAGTAAGAAATATTTGTGTGTAAGATAAAAGGTCCAGTGTATGTCTCCCAAGAGAATATTTGGATTGGTTAGGCTGTGAACTGACCTTTGAAAAGTAGGAATGTTTCTAGAGATAATAATAGAGATATTTGGGACCAGCTTCTACCTGCGGCTCCTTTTTCGTGAGAGTCGGTAATGACCACAAGGCCTGGACTATGCGGTATTCTGTGTGTATTTACACCTTATATTACAACGTTTCATCAAGTCCGTTTAGTAGTTATTGTGTGAAAGAAAAAAAAGCATACAAATTTGCACGGTTTTGATACTCGTAGTAGTATGATAAAAAATAAAAATCGTAAGTTTGGCAAAAACAACAATTGCTGTAGTGTAGTGTGTAAACATAAACTCTGTGTACTACTTTCTTTCAAAGTAATGTATTTTAAATCGGGCCAGGTAAAAATCTTTAACAGTTGCTACAGGACGTCAGTATTTTAAAATATTCTGACACTGGTCTAATCTTCAGAACATCTATAATCTGAGCGCATAATTATGAAATGACTAGCCCTTTCCCGCGGTTTCACCCGCGTCCTGAGGGAACTAATTTGCGTACCCGAAAAACCCTATAGCTTATGTTACTCGCAGATAATGTAGCTTTCTACAGGTGAAAGAATTTTTAAAATCGGTCTAGTAGTTTTTGAGTTTATCCATTACAAACAAATAAAAATACAATAATATAATACCTCTTTATAATATTAGTGTAGATGAATAGGCCGTCGAATAAGGTTAGACTAGAAAATAGAACTCGGGGTCTAAGGCCTTTATAACAACCAGGAAGACACTAAGATAAGAATTTTATTATGATTTATAAAATAAACCTGCACTGATAAAATCGATAATTTACTAATTACAAATTAGTTATGTATATATACATACAGTGAACAGGGCAATCAACAAACGATGTATTGTGAGCTCGATCCTTGTACGGAATAAGAAATTTATGATTATTGTGTTAATCGATTTTATTGTGTTAAGTCTGGGCGTTTTTATGAATACGATTGATAGCGATTAGCTATTTCAAGGCTTGGATTAATCATGTCTTTACTGCTTAGAGTTAGCTCCTTGCGCCGCGTTTCCGCTATGGTGAAAATATGACATCTTGTCACACGTCAAAGCATCCAAAAAAGACAATCACTTTCATTTTATATTTTGTCATTAAGTAAGGTATTAGTAGTAAGGTCGAGTATAGATTTTCAAGATGAACCACATCCCATCTCATCCCCTAACCTTAGACATCAAAAACCAACCATAGACCATAACCACAGAAGTCGTCCGACGAGGCTGTACGGTGTGCGAGAAAAACATCAACACATAGTATAGCTAGTGCAGTAGCTATTTCACACATCGCTTAACTGTCTTGTGCATATGTAGTGAATGTGCAGCATAAACCAAAATTCATTTTAACTAAAATACTCATTACTCTCATTCAAAAGAAAACAGCCATGTAAACTTAATTTGCAAATAAACGCTAGTGTTTAAAATGTTGTATCATGGAGATTTTGTCATAATTTTCATAAATACGAATAAAATCGTGTCCCTAATGTCGCGGATGTAGTTTTTTAACTGTTGGTAAGTTTAAGAGTAGCTTGTACACTTTAATTAGCAACTTGTTAACAACTCAGGGCAAAAATAAACTCCATAAATATCACACTGCCTTTTAAATTTTCATGTTTTTTACAAGGCATTTTGGTTTGTTTTCATGTCCGTGTTTTAAAACGCTGTGACAAAATTAAAAGTGCTGAATTTGTAAGATTAAATATTCTCGTTCAGATTACTTTATTATGTTTAGTTAGTTTATTAGTAAATGAGCTTAATGTCTAAGAAGATGAATAAAGTATTTACTAATGAAATGTTTGACCTCAATACACCGTGTATATTAGAATGTTAATAACATTTTAGAATTTATATAGGAACATCGATTTTTATTTATATAATAAAAAAACAAGAATGAAAACAATATAAGTTATTTGTTCATAATATCACCTTTTGGATACAAGTACCAACATCCCACAAGCTAATTCTGTCACCTAATCTGTATATACTAAATTCTTGCGTTACTGACAGACAACGCACAGCCAAAATATTGGGCGCAAAGTTTAAATTTGTCATATAATATGTTCCAACCGTATGGGTGCACTAAGCAGGGATTTCCCGAGATGCCCTCGGGATCGTGAAGAAACCATTAAATTAAAATAAATGTGCGGGCATAGGTGCGGGCATCCTCTAGTCCAGTCATTCTCAAAGTGTGCTCTGCGGAGCTCCTGGGCTCCACGAAGATGTATGTCAGTAAAATAAATGGTTTTAAAGTACACGTAAGACTCGGCTTTGTTTTCTGTTAGGGCTCCGCCAAATATTTCGTTACGCAAAAGGCCCTAGAAAAGTTTGAGAACCACTAGTGAATCTAGTCATATAAATAAACTCAAATTACTAGCGATAGATAGTCCTTTCCTATCAACCGTTGGGTCAAGTACTCTTACCTCGTCAGCTGTAACAAGAGTAAAGGATCATGTCGATATCACGTGATTCTGTAATCAGAGAGCCATTCTCAGGCAGGGTGCACTTTGTGCCCATTGTTGGTGAAGTGCCTCACAATATAAAGATTATCTCCAAGTGACTTGACTTTTTAAGGAAAATGTATTGTCCCTTCAAATGATAAATCTTCATTTTGACAAGATTATTTCCAAGAGAGTAGAGATTTTAAGAAAAATATGTATACCTAGTGTAGTTATTCTTTTTAAAGAAAATATTGAGACAATTCTAAATAAATAAATAAAATTGAGACAATTCACGTTTATCTTTAGAAAAGTATAATCTGTTACACCTAAAGGAAACATAACCTCAACAATTTACTTACTAAACACTTAAATACAGATAAACAACGTTTTGTACATACAAAATCCTATTATGATGGTAAAACCTTTAAGCACCTACAGTTGTTTAGGTAGACTCTGTATTCAGTACACTCTAAATAAGGGTGAGCTTTAAAGCGAACAGTAGCAAGGTTTGGATAAAATCTAAGGGCTGTTACATTGAACGATACGATTTCGATAATACGATTGGTGGCAGAATGCATAGCAATGTTGATGTTTTTTAAATCAAAATGCTTGGCAATGAGGAAAGCAAAACCGTCAGTAGGCCAGCCATGCTCTTACTAAAGCATATGATTTTAAAAGATAAAGCTAAACACCTTCTGGCTGGTTAATAAAGTAACTATCTATAAGGGTGCTTGTACACGGCGCATGTAGCTTGAGCATGTTGAGGCACTTGCGCGGGTTACATGCACCGTAAACATATCGTTTAAAACAATGTGCGGGTCCAGCGACTCGAGCTCGCTTTGGTACATACCAAAGCGAGCCACCCGCGCAAGTAATTCGCGTGCTCTGCGATGCGTGCGGGTCACTCGTGCATGTTATCTGTTAAAATTACATTTTTAACATATGATTTTAAAATAATTTTCATTCGTCGAGACATTTGACGCGATTCAAGTCATAAAGCTACCGCGCAATTAGCATACACATGTAGCTCTTGACCACGAACAAATAACTTGTATATAGGTACCTACAGCTTGCGCAAGTAGCCCGCGTCTTTACTTGCTCCAGTTATTTGCACCATGTACAAGTACAAGCGAGTAACTTGATCAAGTAGCTTGCGCATATTACCCACGCGTGTAACCCGCACCTTAACTTGCTCCAGCTACATGCACCGTGTAGAAGCACCCTAATGTTGAACTGAGCTAAAGACACTTTGAACTACAATGTAATTTTTTTTATGTACACTTAGTCAATATAGAGCATTGACAATTTATAAAGTTGTTTCTTTATTTATGTATACAAGATAGTGTTGAAATGTACGTTGAAGCCAAACGAAGAACGAATTGGTGCCTTGACACGCTGTGTCCTATATTTTGTAAAATGCCAGCCGACCTGTGTGCAGTACCACGTACCAAATAGCAAATTTCAAGTGAAATGGGTTCCTGTGCTTATATTATTATGTAATATATGATGCAAACAACGTTGAATTTGACATTAAGAAGAATGCAAGGGAACGCGTACTAAAACCGTGCTGGTCGTTGGCATAGTCGTTATAATTGAAATACCTACAGCTCCTGCAATACTCACACAGTCACTAGAAAATACATTAGATCTCATAAATAACAAGAATTATTTGTAGAAGAATGTATATTTATTTGTAGTAGAAGAATGTAATGTAATGTAGTAGGTATTAATATAATGAGACACGTAATCGTAGCAGAGTTTGGCGTGCGCTAATATTTTATTCATAATATTTTATCTCCTCATACTCTTATCTCGTATCGGTACCGCGTCGTATGGTATACAAAACACCTTATAGTACGAGCCGGATTTGGCTGGTAACAAGTAAACTCGACTAATAGGGGTTAATACCTAAGTGTTGCGCGAAACAGGTGTGGGTCGGGCTTTTCTTACGATATTCAGAATTAGCATATTCGCAGAATTGGGCGGCGTGATTTCTGCTGGATAGGATAAGATAGGCGTTCCGGTGTTAATCGGTGTATTTAAATGAATATTTGTAGGTATATTGAATGGAGACAGGCGGCGACGTGGCAGTCAAGTTCATGCACGTTGTCGGGGCTATAGTATACTAATATTAGTAATTGTCCCTCTATTAAGTTATATTTATTAAGTTATAATATTTAAATATTTTTGTAGGCGAAGTCATCGAAGACGCGTAATTGAAATCAAACTCCGGTTTACGGATTCTATCGATATATTGGTTTTAGTTAATTTACATTTAAACCGAATGATCGAGAACTATATTTTTTTATTATTACTAGCCGACGTTTCAGTTTCTTTACAGGAACCGTGGTCACGGCAGACTGAAGTGATATTTGTCTTTGTTTTGAATTTATAAGTTATCTCAAAGTACCCGAACATTTTTTAACTATTGGTGTTACTATCTGTGCAGAATGTGCTCACTTTGTCTTGATGTCTTCTGGTGACTTTCCTTCTTGGGTTTCATTAGCCTGATAACAGGGTCCTACGCTGGAGGAACATTCCAACCATCTTCCCTATTGAAATAAGGATGTTTTTTTAATTACAATTGCTTCACGTATCGTTCTTGGAATAAAACTTCTTTTGCGGGTATCTTTGGTTCATCAAATCGCAGGTAATGGTTGGTTACTTGTTGTAAATGTTAACACACAGCAGACTTCGTCGAGCATTTGTGTTTAATGTCAGCTATATGTTCCTTAAGTCCTATGTCTATGGTTCTCTTGGTTTGTCCAATGTATGAGAGCCCACACTCACAGTCTATCTTGTAAACCCCGACCTCTTGTAAAGGTAACTCACTCTTGACAGTTGGTAATAATTAGCTTATATTCGTTGACGGCTTGTAGTAATTTTTGATGGAAGCTCGCTTCAAGATGTAGCCAATCTCAAAATTAAAAAATATTGTTCTAGATCATTCGGTTCAAATGTAAATTAACTTAAACCCATATATATGATTTCAATGTGTAACATTTGCGTGAACCCAAGAAGATACGAAGACGCGTATTATTAATAATAAACTTGGTTATCACCTCATAGAGGCTTTTTATGAGATTTACTTTTTCTTTCAATGTATTTGATAGAAGTTATTTCCTATGCCCTAAAAAGATGACATGCCTAGATTTTGTAATCAAATAAGTTTTTCCTCAATGTACATTTGTTCATTCTCCGTGTCACAATCATATACTGTGACGTAACTCAAACATATTAATAAAAGTACATTCTTATAGGGACTTTTATTATATAATAATTAGAATTTCCTGTTATTTTAAAAACAATATATATCTATGAATGCTCTATTTTTAGCATAAATAGTATTATTTTTTACTCACCTGTGACGAATACACTAAAAAACGTGGCAAGCCACCAGGCCACTTTCGTCGACGACGGCGAAAACATGTGTCTGTTGATCATTAGTCTGAAACAAATAATACATAAATAAATATCACTAGATTATGTATTTGTGCCAACGTGAGTGTGCCTACGGTCTAATCCGGTGTTGGAGATATTAGAACGCTCGAAGACGTTGTTCAAAAATTTTCATCGGTCTTTTATTACTTTGCTATCATTTGTTATGCAGTTAACAATAGCAGAACTAAAGTAGAAGGTAATTTGCAACAAAAATGGTTTTGAAATTTATACGCGACTAATCGTTTTCCAGATAAACCATGGAACCACCTACACCCCCTTTTCCAAGATAGCGCCCGTGGGACAAGTTCTGCAGCCCCCAAACTTATATTTAAGTTAACGATGACCCCTCCTAGTGAAGTATATCTGGGCTTCATCAGGCTGCAATCGAGAAATACAAATTCCTGTAGATGGAACGTACAATACGTTCTGCTATTGATTTATAATATTTTGTAAGATAAAGATGACTCACGAGCACGAATCGAAATGCAGTTTCTCCTTTATTTCACTTAAAAAAGTAAAGAAACCAGGCCATCATGACTTAATAGACCGTAAATATGGTGTCATCTCGTTATTCCAGCACTCAAGTAAATCCAACCATTTCTCAAAATATCTCCACAAAATAACAAGAAAGGGATCAACAAAGAAAGGCCCTCAAAGGAAATGAGCACACCCGACGTTGATAATTTGAGTTTTATTGAAACAGATGGGTTGAAAAATTGTACATTTCGAAAAAATACAAACATAGTCTATTCGGCCTTAAGGGAGTTTTAAAATATCTTTTATCCCACGTTCAAAAGATGTCGTAACTGATAAAGATACAAAGTTTCAAACACCTAACTTTTGACTTTTAAGACTGACGTTGTACAAATGATATTCAAAGTTTGATGCCTTGCAGTTTCAGGTAGTTGATATGAACAAATATATTGTTTATCTAGTTAAAACTGCGAGACACCCACTTTGTTTAATTTATACCCGGTTATAGGATCACGCCATCAGGGTTAAAAATTAACTACTCTATATGTAAACTTACATCCTTATATAGGGATTCAAGTGCCTGTGTCAGAATAAACGGGGCCAACACGGACTGGTTTAACATTGATCGTGATGTTAGATAGGGATGTGTAGCGTTTCCTTGGCTGTTCAGTCTATTCATGGACAGTTGTTCGCCGGATTTGAAAGAGTCTGAATGTGGATTAAGAATGGGCAAATCAGTGTTAAGACCCTGCTATACGCTGACGATCAGGTTATTTTTGCGTCGTCAGCATCTGATTTACAGCAGATGGTCACCGCAATGAATGAGGCGTATAAGAAGAAGGGCATAAAAGTGAACGTAAGCAAGACTAGGGTCATGGTCATAGAGAGGGAAGATAGTATAACTAATTGTGACATAATGATAGGAGATGACAAAGAGGAACAAGTGAATGAGTTTGTCTATTTAGGGTCATTGTTTACGAGACATTGAAAATGTGAGGGAGATGTTGAGATGTTAATTCTGTGAATGGCGCCTTACAGGCCATTTTTAGCGGTGAAATTATTATACCGAGTAAGGCTCGCCTTGCTATACTGCAGTGAAATTTGGCGCCAAAAAATGTATGGGAGTGAATTGTGGGTATGGCAGAAGAAGCATGAAAGTGGAAAAAATGCTGTGGAGATGAGAGCTTTGAGGAGTATGTGCAGAGTAAGAATTATAGATAACGTGAGAAAGAGTGTTATTCGAGAAAGATGTTGTTTGAAAGAAGATTTAGTGACAAAGACTGAGAAAGGTATGTTGCGATGGTTTGTACATTTAGAACGGATGGATGAAAGAAGATTTACGAAAGAAATGTATCGAGTAAGAAGTAACGGAGATGTCAGTAAAGGACGCCCAAGACGGACTTACGCCGACCAAATTGGTGACGTACTGCAGAAAGACCAAATCAAAACTACCCATAGCCGAAACATACCCATAAAGAGGTATGTTTGAACTGGAGCATTTGGCGTTCCGTAGTCTCTGCCTACCCCAATGGGAGACAGGCGTGACGTTTAGATAGAGAGACAGATATGAAAACTATTAGTTTATATCGAGCAAGATTTGATATTAAAGTTTCTTTCAGTGTATTTATATAAATAATAGCTTGAATTAACCCACTTTGGAATTTGCAATAATAACGTGAAAATATTTTAATTACTAACCGACATTGTTGCTTATTACTGAAACTAAATTTAATAATGAACGTCTCGCCAAAATTACCGCAGAATGTCGAAATACCATCTACAAATTAAACGACTTTTGTAAAGTGCGAAGAGTTAATTATCTCATTCAAATTTATTAGCATTGTAGTTGATTTATAATTATGTTGTAAACAATTTCTTAAATACTACACTTGTTTGAAAATTAATTTGATAATTAACACGTTGTACAAAAGGCAGCTCGAATATCCATCACCATAATGCCAGTACGACCAAAGAGGTAATCCAGGTGCGTATATTTTGGTTAAAATATATTATCTTGATGGGAAAGTTAATATTCTGTCAAGCCCAACTAGGTTAGGTATGCCGCTCTTCGACTCAAAAACCTTTAAAGATCATCATTGGTCGTGATCCTGATTGCTAAGCCGAAGTTCACCCAGGACCATTCTTTGTGCTATGGTCAAGATATTTGTTCTGTGCCGGGGTTTTATTTATTTTTAACTAAAGTTCGCCCGAGAACCCGCCTTTCCTAAGGAATCAAACTAGTTATTGGTGAAAACCATACAGAAATCCGTTCGGTAGTTATATTGAGTTCATCGCGTTCATACAGACAGGATACAGCGCGGAACGCATTTTAAAATATGTCCATCATCATCATCAGCCCTATATATAAACTGTCCCACTGCTGGGCAGGGGCCTCTTCTCACTATGAGAAGGGTAAGGCCATAGTTCACCACACTGGCCTAGTGCGGGTTGGCAGACTTCACATGTCTTTCGAGAACATTATGGAGAACTCTCAGACATGCAGGTTGTTTTCCTCACGATGTTTTCCTTCACCGTTTAGCAAGCGATAATTAACAATTTAATACGCACATAACTACGAAAAGTCATTGGTGCGCGCCGTGGATTCGAACTCGGAACCTCTGCGTAGCAGTCTGTCGGTCTCTGCACTAGGCTACGAGTGCGGCACTGAAAATTTTGGGAATCAAGGAAGTGACACAACATTACTATTTAAAAATGTATTTATTGCTTTTCGAAGTATTCTCCGCGAAATTTGACACATTTTTCCATACGATGGAACCAATCATTGAAGCAACCATTCCATTCGGAAGTTGGGGTCTCCCAAATGGCCGTTTTGTAGGCGTCCACAGCTTCTTCAGGTGTTATTCTTTATTTTAGGAAAAGTATAGAAATCATTAGGGCTTAGGTCGGGGCTGTACGGCGGATGGTCTGATAATTCAATGTTTTCTTGCTCTAAAAACTGTTTTGCTCTGTGCGCGGTATGAGAACTCGCATTGTCGTGATGGAGGATGATGCGGCGGTTGCAGTTCTCTTTACGGAGTTCAGAAACGACCTGTGGCAAACAAATGCTACCATACCATTCTGCGTTAACCGTTCTTTGTCCCTCAAGAGAAATAGTCGTAACATGGCCGGTTCTGGAGACAAACGTTGCCACCATTTTTTTTGCAACACTCCGTGAACGAAAAATTTTTGTTGGCTTTAACTCATTTTCGAACACCCAAACTCGTGACTGGTTTTTTGTTTCGGGTTCGTACGCGTATATCCAGGATTCGTCACCTGATACGATGTTGTATACCTACAGCATTTGAGGATCCTGCGTGGAATCTTTCGAGAGTTCTGACGCACCAAGTAACGCGAGCCGCTTTTTGCTCTTCACAGAGCGAATGTGGTATCCATCGGGAAAGCAACTTTTTTACAGCTAATTGTTCATGCAAGATTATTTGTATTTGACTCATGCCAATGTCTAAAGTTGCCTGAATTTCGCGGTATGTCACATGTCGTTCTTCCTCAATCAGCTGTCGCACAGCATCAACGTTTTCTTGGGTGACTGCAGTTTTTGGACGACCTTGACGGGGATCATCATTGAGCTTGACACGTCCACGTTGAAATTCAGCAAACCAGCGATAAATTGTGGATTTGGATGGGGCTTCATCACCAAATGCAGAAATCATCCGGTCAACACACTGTTTTTGTGTTAAACCACTTCGAAAGTCATAATAAATCATCACTCTTGAATTTTCTCGAGTCAATTCCATTTTCTCAACGACTAAACAAGTTTGACAAAACTTTGTGACAAGACCGAAAATCTTTTTTTAAATAAATAAATGGTATTCGATTTTTAAAACCAAGGAGATTTCAATAAAAAAGATTTAAATATGATAGGAACAGTGGAAATATTCCATTCCCGATACTTTTAGTGCAGCCTATGTATTGCTGCCAGATATTCATATATTAAAGATATTTATATATATATTAGTATGCTCATTAGTTATCTAGCTACCATGTCCAAGCTCTGCTTACTTTGAAATACGAGTAACTTTGTGCGAGTTGTACCTACCACAGAACACAAAGGAAGTTCTTTACTTTTTGTTCCGTGTGTCAGCTATATCAGGAATTAGCAAGTACTGAAATAATAGTTTCTTTGTCATGCATATATTTTCTCGTAATAATATATCAATCACACGTTTTCTTACGAAATAAATACATAAAACACCAACACGTACCACCAAAGTAATCTATTTTCGTCAGGTGTCGTTTACAACTCGCGCAAGATGGAAACAGGTAGGTAACTATTTTCCTTTAAGAAGTGAAAATAAACAAAGCAGACGGATTATACCCGTTGCAGTATCTTCTTCAAACATGTTGTGCAAAACTAGTAGTTACGAGTTATTGTTGGTTCTTTAGAAGATTTTAAATTGCTGTGGTAATTACAATCTATGTACATTTAAAGTGTGTTTATTTTATTAAACATAGCTATACGCTGTCATGGCAGGAGTGCATAAATCATACATAAGGATGCTGTCATATTCTAAGTACCAGAATGAAAGAATACCTCCCATCTTCCTCGTGTAATACAAAGTAGTTGTATAGTTCTTCAAATTATTTATTTGTTTTATTCTTTATACTACACTTATATAAAACATTTTAAGGAATTACATATTATATACAAGGGGCGGCCTTATCACTAACAGCGATTTCTACCAGGCAACCTTTGGATGAAGATATTGGGATCCTGCCGTTTTGTCGAAAAGATTTTGCCAAAATTTCATTACCCAAACAAATTTTAGCAACCTTTTTTTTACCATTGCACTATTTTGAATGATTTTAATACGCTTATCTTTATTTGGTCAAATTTTTACTTGGCAAAATATTATCAAGTATAATGTCACTATGATGGCATTTGGTCTTTAATCAAATGATTTATTACAGCAAACAATCTTCAGACAATAAACGTTTGGTGATATTAGTTTATTTATGGAAGTAGTTAGAGTAGGTTAATTATTAAAAAAATGGTTAGGTTAGGTTAGAACTGTGACCTCCCAGAAACGACTTGCTTTAATAGAAAAAAGAGATTGTTTTTAGTAGGTTACCCGGAACTGAACTATTTAGATTAGGATAATTATTGATTTTGCGTAAAAACTGTCATTCCAACTGAAATATTTGACTAAATAAAAAATGTTAAAAGTACTAGTTGGTAAACAAGTTATAGTTTAAACGTTCATTTCCCAAACATTAGATTTGCGTTACAATTTTTTGTGAATAGATTTTTTGCTAAGTAATAATTTGGCAAATGAAATTATGCGAAAAAATTTTTGGGAAGTGAAAATTTGTCAAATTCCTTTCGGTCAAACAAGGGAGACTCTGGAGATATTTTTGGTAGGAAATAAATGGTAGTTGTAGTAAGTGTACCAGTAAGTAATAATGTGTATACATAGACTTAAAATATATAAAATTAATATTATATTATGATATACAATAATAATATACTTACATAAATATGTATGTAAGTAATAATAATTTACTTACATACATATTTATGTAAGTATATTATTATTGTATTGTATAAAACTATTGGGTGCAAGAAGCTGAAATTTGACAGTCATGTATGTTTCTTTATTACCGTAAGAATAAGAAAGGAAATTTTTAAGAGGAATTTATCGAAATTCCCACGGTATGGGCCAGAAACAGAAATTTTATATAAAATGTGCGGGGGCCTGCAGGCATCCTTTAGTAGCTTAAAATATTTTATATTTATGTAGCAGATGTATATCGCGTAATTATGTGTAAGAATAAGAATTATTTATTTGCTAGACATAGGTGGTAATAATTACAAAGGTGTTGTGTACAAAAAAAAAAAAGTTTTATATGCCTTACCATTATGGTGTACAAATATATATCAGATCATTGCGAATAGCACATTAGGAATTATTATAACACAAAATTTTACACAACAATTTTATAGAGAAATTTTACACAATACAGAAAAATACGGTTGACTTCACGGGTTGACGTAATATTTACACAGATATTCATAGCTAACCATAAAAAAATCCTTTTAAATTATAATAACATATGTTAATCAATATATATTTTAATTTAGAGCGCAGTAAATTTGTATACAATTGCACTTGGAATTCTATTAAAAAAATAGGAGCCATACATATCACACAAAGACAGTCTTCCTGTGACTTCGGCTGGTGTACATGTGTATAGGTCGTGAAAGTTTAAAAGTAGTCATAGCTTACTTAGCTAAGTAATAAATCAAAAAGTTTACACAATTGTTGCAGTCACTTCTATTCGCTTCAATATTTGAAAATGGCATTTCAAATAACGATTTTCCACAACGTGGACAGGTGTCAAAAAGTGAGGCACGTTACAGCCACTTCTTTTTTCAAAGTTCAATCAAATGATACTCCATTCGTTGACGTGGCCTATTTTTTACTGCTCTTTTTATTCCTGTCACAGGACCAGGTTATTTTTAAATTGGACACTGTAAAATAAATGTTCTTGCATTTAATAACTATCACTTTTTATTCAACTTTATAGGAAAAATACTTTTACAGTCCAACACGTTTTATGAAGAAAAATGTTTATGTTGTACGAGTATTTAAACAAAGGTTTGTGTGTATAAGTTTTTGTAGGGACGCATGAGTGTGAATAAAGGGGCTAAAGGACGAAGCACTAATGTGAGAGAAAGTTAACAACTTACTTAAATATGATAAGATTACCATTACTATGACACTACTGCACTACCACTCTGTAAATTTAATAGCTTAAGCTTTACTGTCGCGTTTATAATAGACTAGCTTCTCCCCGCGGCAGTGCCTTCGTGGGTTTAGTTATAGGGGTAAAAGATAATCCATGTCGTATAAAAGATTCATTTTACATGTGTGCAAAAGATTCATCACGATTCGTTATATACTTTTTGCGTGAGGGAGTGCCAACCATGGAATCTCACTAACTATCGTGTCTATATTAGGAGCAAGATTTAATATACCATGTTAAGTTTAGTAAATTTTGTTAGTCAATGAATACTTTCTGTTACGCCTACAAACCATGACCACGGTTGGTTAACCTACGCCGAAATGACAGGGCAAATAGAAAGTATTTTATCTTTAACTATTTTAAAACTAGCAGATACTAGCGGCTTCACTCGCTTTCAACTAAGAATAAATATATTGAAAATCCTTAGACCAATTTTACTAGCTTAGGCGCTTAAATTAGGCTTTGCGTTGATAATTATGTCAAACAAACAAGTTATATTAATTATACCTATATGATAATTACGCAATTAAGTCCCGTTATTTAAATAGTAGCATAGTATATTTAGTTTGTCATTACTAGACCCGAAAACAAGAAATTAAATGTAATATGACTTCTTCTATATCAGTCATTTGTAAATATTGGTAAAGTCACATTTGTCTTCGGCCTACCTTTTGATTAGCACGTAGCCGGCTCGTAAGGAAATGAAGCCATCACATGGAAGACTTTGATTGGCGTGTATTAACGTTCACTTTACCAAAAGGTACACGTAGTTTTTAATTTAACAATGTTACGTTCGACGACTTCGTTTGTTTACACAAAGTCCTATAGCAAATGGCTGTTTAAAAAAATAAAATCAATGTATATTAAATGGGGAAACAGATATACAACACCCACCCCACCCCACGCTACTCCACGCGTGTTGAGACTTATCAATCCCATACATTTAGTATGGTCAGGTGCAGATGTGCAAAACTTTTACATTACGTAATACAAAAAAATCACGGGAGTGAAAGACAGAAAATCGTCGAATACCTTAGTAATACACGTAGAGATCCAATCAAAACAATTAACTTCTACTAATGTATGTTATTACTACGGCTCGATTTATATATCATACACCCTTAAACAATTCGTCATGACTCGCCTGTAAAGCGATTTATTTTATCTAAAGTTACAATTTTAAACCCTTCTTTTGATTATCAAATAAGCAAAAAATAATCGAATTACATTGGATATTAGTTACTCTGAGTTAGAACTATTTTTACATTTTGATATTTAAAAAAATCATCAATATCCTAACACCAGTTCCGATCCAAGGCCCTCGTCTTGAAACCCGGGCTCCGCTAAAAATAAAAAGAAATAAGGATAAATATATGACGGCACAATATCCATTATTTAATATCCAATATATATTATATATCGACATTTATTGGTAAATCAATGACTGTAGTGATTACCTACACTCTATTTATACATGAAATTGACTCATCAATCATAAATACATCAAACATTCAATGCCAGTAGTGAACGTACCATTGAAAGTTTAATCTCCCTGTTGCAATATTGATCTAGAAATAAAAGCAAAATATAGATTGTAACAGCTGGATATATTCCCGCAGAAGACGTATGAGTCAATCAACGGATAGTTGCCGGCGAAGCGAAGGCGAGTAATCTTTGCAACTTGTACATCATTGTAGACTTTCAACCCATTATGTTGATACTGTGTCGCTAGAACACTACCCATCTCATGTTCTCCTGGTACTTCTTGTCTATTTATGTTTGATCGGGGGATGTTTTATACATTTATTTACAGTTTAATTTTATTGTACACATCAAATAACATTATTAGAAAAGTAGAGTACAAAGGGAGGCCTTATCGCTGAAAGCGATTTCTACCAGGCAACCTTTGGATGGAGATATTATTGGTAGGAGAAAATCGGTAGTTGCATGTGTACTAGTAAACAAAACTATATAATTTATACATACATACATATACTCATGCCTTTTTCCTGTCGGGGTAGGCAGAGACAACGGAACGCCATTTGCATCTATCCTTACAAACCTCACGCGCTTCCTCTACATTCATTCCTCTGTTCATACAGCTCTTCCGGGTGCTTCGGACCTTGCCATTCTTTAAGATGTCCCCAATCTGATCGACAAACGTCAGACGAGGTCTGCCGAGTCCGACTTGCCCACACACGTTAGCCTCATAAATTTGATGCGTCAATCTTTCTTCACTCATTCGCTCCACGTGCCCAAACCATTTCAGCATATATTAAGTATATATAATTTATATATACTTAATATATATTAATTCCTGTTATATAGAAATGTTATACTATTTTCTAAATAAGTATTTATAATTACTCTAAGCAGCAGTAGCCTACTTGTGGAGATACCAACAAACTACCATTCAGAGGTATCGGGTTCGAAAAACAGCGCAACAATGAATTTTCGAAGTTATGTACGCATTGAATTGTAAATTATCACTTGCCCCGTGCCTCGGAGAGCACGTTAAGCTGTCGGTCACGGTTGTCATGAACATTTTTGTCAGTCATTGTAGGGAGTCAGTAAGAGTACTGATAGAGATTAATAAATTGACACTAGACTAACCCATGATATAGTTTGCCTTTGGGTTGTTAGGCGGAGGTCAGATAGGCAGTAGCTCTGTGGAAGAACTTAATAGTCAGTCAAATCCGGTTAGACTAAAAACCCCGGGTTCTAAACTGGGATAATGCTAGGAGGATGATGAGTTTATTTAATTACTTGGTTATAATACAGTTTAAAGACAAATATATATATTACATACAATTTGACCCCATGTTGCCATTAAATAATCACATGGAACAAGCTGTGTTATGTTCCGTGTCTGCCGGCTAAATCGAAACTAATTAGCAAACCGATTTGTGAAACCATCAAAGTATTTCCCGGCTGTAATTGCACCGATTGTTACTGTGTTGCTAGAACAGTATCTCTCATGTTCTCTTGCTACATCTTATCTACGTATTTGGTTGATGTTGAGGATACTTAATAAATAAATTATTTATAGTAACAACAGCACTTTCTTCGTCTATAACGTCTACTTGTTAGTTTTCTTAATGAGTTTGACGCTCATTTTGAAGTTGTGTGTGATGTTATCATACATGCCATTTTCCCATTAAACGTCAACATTATCATTTCAAGGCAGTCAGTAACTGATGGGCTGTGCTTTTTTCTGTGCCTGCCAGTTAAATCTTAACTAATTAGGAAACTGTTAAGTGAAACCATTATCGAATTCTCGATTGTAATTGCACAGATTACCTTATTCTATAGCAATTAATAGCGGCTTTGGTTGAGGGCGTAAACGCTATTTCAAATGTTATTTTTATGTACTTTAGGTTTATCATAGTTCCTCATACATTTACTATATAATAGATACTTCAACATATTAGTCTTTTTAAGATACTGAACTTAATACAATTTTGTATTGTTTATTATTAATCTTCACGCATCGTATTACAATAATATAATTATTGAACACTTTACATTTTACCTGATCTGCAGTTTATCTAAATGTTATATAGCTGAACTCTCTTAAAATATTCCGAGCTGCTTATTATATTTCACTAAGTAAAATCTTTTTAATTAAAACTTGATGCAAATTTCGATAAACGGACAGTTCCAGTTTAATCATTCCGGTATTTCAATATTTACCAGGACCTACAGAAATTTACACTTTGTATACTATATTTCAAAGCTACTCCTTGTTTCATATTTGTAACTACGAGCAGTTAAAGTTACTATCACTGAAGGAGGTAAATCTGGAAATGTAATGGTAAATATAATATATATTTTCATATCAAAATATACAAGTGTCTGTATTCTTTAATTTTCTTATTTTTTTTCGAAATTCTGTTACTGACAGATAAGCCACAGCCAGAACTACTGGGCGCAAGAAGCTGAAACTTGCCATGTATATTCCTTGGAGACCGTAAGTTTGCCCTAAAAAGGCATTTTCCAAACTTTCCACGGGAGCGGGAAGAAAAGGTTACATTAAAAAGAAATTTGCGGGGATAGCTGCGGTCATCTTCATCGTGATAAATGTGTGGTAGACACGCACTGCACACAAGTACGCAATATGTACCCAGCCTGCTGCAAGTCAAGGCCGATTATACAAGGGAACTATCATGGCATTCTGTAAAATTTCAATACGAACCCACTTTCATATTCGTAGTCAATACTCTATTTCTTTCTAAAGCAATAAAACTATGGGTTCTACAATAAGATAATTACTACTATCTCAATAAAGGTAATATGTGAATTCGAAGTGACATTTGAATCCGAAGTGAACACTTTTACAGAATTGCGGGGCTGATGTCGCACTCACAACAACTCTCCGTGGTTAGTTTTACACGTGAACTGTGTGCCCTGTATGTAGATTGTTTGTATGCAGAGCAGTGTAAGTTAAATCACAATGAGTGTTGCAGTGCAACTTCAAACAACTGTTCGATTAAAAGTTTACCAAACTTGTACTTGGGGACGGCAGGTTACAAACCCATCGTATGTTTCGTGGAAAATTTACATTGCAATTTAGCCATTTTAATGCATATTGTTAAAGAGTTTTAGTATGTGTGAAATAGTGAACTAATTTGGACGTTTACTTCAAGGATGTTTTGTAATGGTTAGTAGATAAATGATCTGATAATATTTCAAAGGTAATTTAATAAACTAACAAATGGTTATATAGTAAAACTCAATGTACTGTTAAAAGCTTGGCACAGGGATCGTCACTCTATGGGTCATTACCCACTACGCTGGCATAGAGCGGGTTAGCCGACTTCTAGAATATTATGGAAAACTCTCAGGAAGTTTTCCTTTATTGTTTAGAGAGCGATATTTTTTTTTTTACCATATATCCTTTAGTAACCTGTTGGTCCCTCTACCAGCCTATACTTACTTCGCTCTCCTACAAAACTTAGTTAATATTTTCTAACCCATCTTCATAGTTGCAAAGTATCGCATCGTATGACTAAACTTACCTAACTAAATATATTATCGGTTATTATAACTTGGTTCTAAGTTTCATAAAGAGTAACTTCTTACTTTTATAAAATACGCACCCAATAATCCTATTCATTCCCAATATAGTGAGGCTAGCAGTTTTCATAAGCGTCGCGGTGCGCGGTCAGAACGCGTCCGACCCACAAGATTCAATTACGCGCCCGCTGACGTAGCGTCACAACTTTAACCAGGACTGCCTGCACTCCGCGGGAAATACGACGGACATACCCAATGTTATTATAATATTGATGTAGAAAGTTTGGATGTTATTTGTTTTGTGATGAGTTTTTATTGTATCAGCTGTCTATGTGTTGGTAAGGTAACTTGAATGTGGTTGGATCTTTGGGGAATATTTTTGGGACACATACACATCATCGCCCTAGCGTTATCCCGGTTGCATCTAAGACTGACACGCCTTGGAGCCCGAGATCAGCTTGGTCTAACCAGATATCACAGAGCGACTGCCGTCTAACCTCCGCAACCCAAAGGGACAGCGACATTCTATGGTTTACACCAGTATCAGTTTATTTCAGTGTACTGACTCCCCTAACGACTGTCAAAGATCTTCATGACAGCCGGGACCGACGTTTTAACTTGCTCTCCGAGCTCTCATTTTGGGACACTTACTAATGGTAAGTAAAATACATACCTACCTACATCTACATAAACTTTATGTCCGAATAAAAACTCTTGACTAAACTTTAATGCATAGAAAACTGACTGGAATGTATAATAAGATTTTATTTTTGAAACCTACTGCAATACAAATTTTGGAGATTTCTTAGTTGTTGTTATGACAAACTCCAAAAAAAGAAGCTGAAGTATGGGTAATAGACCAGAGGCACATGCAAGTATTTTATTTTTCTGTTTGCTGAAGTCTACAGCATTACATAGTATTTCCTCCTTAAATATTATCATCACGATCACAAAACTTGTGAATTAAATCATTTTAACACAAAAGCTATTAAACTACTTCATGGCTCCATAGTCATACTGAAAATATATCAAAAACAGCTAAATCAGGGTAAAACTGACTGAATATTAAGTTTCAGCTATTGAAATCAATTTCCTTGAAATATAACGCTTCAAATATTTTTATAGAGTCGATTAATTCTTTGACCGCAAATTGACGGAGGAGCGTAGTTTCATTTCAACTGGACGGTAATCAGTAAACATGGGCCAAGGAATAAATATCCCGTGTGAAACCATCCCAAGGGAACTAATTGCAGCCCTAGCCGTATTGATGGCACACTACCTACCCCAAATCGATGTAAATTATCTATCCCAGATCCACAAAATGCGATTAACGTACATCACTTTTGGTTTATTTCGTATATTTTTATTTGATGTCTGAGTTATGTCTTCGGTGGAAATGCAAGCGTGTTACTCTTTGGCTAACATTTCTGTGAGTTTTGCAACAGAACTTCAAATATACGTTTTATTTAGTGGTAACCTATAGATGTTGGTAGCATAAAAAATAAAAAAGTGTCTAACGATACCGTGGAGGTATCGTTAGACACTTTTTTAATACTTTTCTTTAATTCGGGCATTTTTTAAATGAAATATCGCAAAAACACCTCGATTAACACACTAAGATTGTTATCGAAAAGTGTTTTATCGAGAAAAGACTTTCATGAACAATCTTAATTAGTACTAATTAAGTAGATAATAGACAGCAATTATTTTGGTCATACATGGCATGTAAAGTATAGATTCTAAAAATATGTTGAATTCTGATCTTCATACCACTTAATGGAAGCATTAAATTCTGAATTGCTACAACTTTTACTAAAGTTTTTTTAAACCGAATCACAACTTACCAATAACACAAAATACATAAATGTTAAATCTATACCTTTAAAATAATACTCAACATCAATATGAATCCGATAACAATTTACAATTATGAATTACTAGAGGACGCCAGCAGCTACGCCTGTTTTTTTTTTAAATTTACCCGTTTTGGCCTATCCCTTGGGAATTTCGGGAAATCCCTTTTTAGTGCACCCCTACGGTCCCCAAGGAACATACATGCCAAATTTCAGCTTCCTGCGCCTAATAGTTTCGGCTGCAGCTTGTCTGTCAGTCAGTCAGTAACGCAAGGATTTTATATATTAAGATAAGAAGGGTCTCAATCGTATTTATCTTTGAAAAATACTTGTATTTCTATAAAATTACTTCTTAACATGAGATAATAATTTATTATAAACTTTCTGGATAAAAACGTAGACAGTTTATCTAGCTTTAATAAATTTATACTTGATGTGACGTTCCACTTAAAACTAGCGGACGGATTTTATTAGGATCTGTAATTGGTTGTCGGCGTCTTAAAGGTCGTGATACAGCCTTCAAAGACTGAATAAAGACTTAATTAACTATTAAACTGGTAGATGGTAAAGGGTAATATGCTATGAATCCGTACGTCACGCCGTAGACACGGCCATTTTACATGAAGAGAGTAATACTTAATTTGAAGAACGAAAAATAGAACAAGAATATTTTATGAATGACAAATTAATCGTGTCCAATTTTAAATAAGAAATAAATGTCCATTTTAATCATTGCCAAATTGTTAGAGACGAAGATATTACAAAGGATTACAAAACAGAATAGGAAAGGGATCTTCGCCAACAATTATTGTAAAGAAAAAACTCGAGAGAATTATTATAGCTAACGAAGGTCTCCAATTAAAGGATTTAAACCTTGGAAACGATCGCCACGCGGGAACAGAACTGTAATTAAAACTTTGTTCCATAAACTATGATTAAAAACTGGAAGGTTCGTGTACGATCCATATACCTTTTTTTGCTCTGAACTTATGACTTTCTGAAATTAACCGCATTTTATTCTTGGAGTAATATATTATCGAAAAAAAGAGAGATCATTATTTTGAAGTAATTGTTAACTATATCTTTTATGTAGCTAAGTAAAAATTAATGTCTCTTCTATATTTTGAGGCCATTGGGAATCACGGGCTTATAAAGCATAGAAAGTATTTTAGTGTGGTCGTGACCGGTGAACGAAAAAACATCGTGAAGTACCTACTCGCGGTGATATCTGACACACCCTTCGTCCAACTTGATGGAATATGGTGTACCCTCATTTTTCCTTTCAAGGGAAGAGCGTACCCGACATGGGAAGTTATAAACTGTATTATCTTACATGTAAGTAAAATGTAAACTGATTCTATTTATTGGCTCTTGGATTTAGTGGTTATTGATAGAATAGAAAAGTTGATTTACACTTTAAGCTCCTCTGATCCTTGTCTTGTTTTTTCTACTTGAGGGAGAGAAGTATCTATTAGTCTAGAAAAACAAAAAGACTGTTGATAAATACATATCGTGTTGAGCTGAGATTTATGAAAAATGCAAATGCCAGGAACTTCAACTTCGATTAATAAAAGTAGATTATACTGAATACATCTTATATATTTAATAAAAAAATATCAGACATGTCTCAATAATTATCCTCGCATATATAACAGCCTTTCAGTGTGGAAATTGACAAAGTCCCTATATAAGATATACATCTTATATTATAAAACAGTTTGGTAAAAGCAACGAGGCGTTTTAACGAGTCTATTAAATTTGTTGTTCAAACACGCTTTCTTTCATTCGATGTTTAGGAGCATAACGGTGTAATAAATTCTTGCGAGGCTTACCTTAATAAATCCAGTTCGACTCAGATTCTCTAGCCGCCATAAATTGTTAAATAAATCGTTCGAACAACACGGAACGGATCGCCTGTGGACGATATCAAGTTGTAATTTGGGGACCAATTTTAACGTTTCAGTACTTTTTAAATAAGGCTCAATGAGGCTTAAAGCGGACCAATGATAAACATTGTGAACAGCCGATGCAAAACTGTTTATTTAGTATTTTATTACTGGCTGTAAATAAAGCAGAAGGCAACGAAAACACTTTTTAAACTATTTAAATTGTGGAAAACAAAGTATGTCCGCGATGTAATTACTGGGATGGCAATAAGCGTGAAGTAAAGACGTCAATAATGAATATAAATAACATTTTAAGGTTATCTCAGCAGTCATTGGAACAAAATATATTTTTAATAAGTCTGTTTTTGTTTTTATAAAAGACTGTCAGTGTTGTCTTTAAATCATTCGCAACTTCGTTAATGATGCTCAATTTTATTTTTTGTGCGGTTGAACGACCTATTCTTTATTTTATGTGTCTCAATCTTATTCCCAGTTTGCAGCCATGATCCGGTTGCGTAAATCGAAAGAATTAATAATAAAACCGCATGAATGCTATATGTCCTCAGAGGCTCCCGGCGTTGTACGTTATCGTTTTTAAGCAAAAAATTGACTAAAAGACAAGCATGTCATTCAATTTTGTTTTTGATAGGTTTAGAAGCTTTTGATCCTATGTAATACCGTTTTATAATAACGTTAGGTAACATTTTTAAGATTTGTGAAACTATTGATGTCAGGACTTTCACTTATTATTCCGTCATGGATAACTTATTTTGGAAGATTTTGCCGCGGTTATTATAATTGTTTTGAACGGGCTTTTCCCATCTTTATCCATGTGTTTAAATTCAGATAATTTCTCTAACCTTATTACAGTTATTCATAATTAAAAATGATGTTTTTAATAAAACCCTTCTAGTTGTATTATGTAAACAACTATTGAATGAGTTATTAAATGTTAGCTAAGTCAATGTCTTAGTGACTTCAGAAAGTTTGCAGGTCATCGAGCATTCGAATGAGGTATTACGATCACAATGCAATTGATTAAGACGCTACCTCGAGAAATAATGCCATATCTGCTAAACGATTTTGAAGCAGTGAGACACACTTGCAAAGTGGAACTTTAATATATTATTTATACATACATACATACATAGACTCACGCCTGTTTCCCCGAAGGGGTAGGCAGAGGCATATTAAACGCCCACGTTTCGCTAGTGTTTTGATCCCACGTAATAGGTGGCGAGCCTATTGGAGCTCATCGGGATATTTTGTTTGCCAGAGCCTCGTCCGTTGATCGGCAGGTGCACCACTTGCAGGTGAGGTTGACCTGGGACCCTAAGATCTTGATGGGAACCCTATATTATTTATAAGGTCTTTATCTAGTAGGTAAAACTTAAAGCAGACATTTTTTTATTTCATAAAAATAAATATTTTGTTTCGAAATGTATACACATAGATAATAATAAAAATTAAGCATTATGAATAATCATTTCAACAATTAAGTAGATGTTACAAATCATTAAAATCCACAATATTCCATTCAATTGAAATAATTGAACTAACGTATTAGCGATGACCACTAAACGATTGTTAGATTTCTGAGGACGCGTCTTAAAATATTATTCAAAGAGAAATCCAATTATACTAGTAATCGTTACTAATATCCTTTAATGAGCTGATTTTAATTTTAATATAGATAATCACGCCAATCAAAACATGATCCATCCATCCTTCTAATGTCAGCAAAATATTCCTTTCTCCTAGCGGTTGGATTTTCTTGTTATCGCGTTAACATACTGAGCCCTAACTACATACAAGGGTGTACGGTATACAAAATATTTGGAATACCGCGGGTCAGTGATGCTATGTAGGGCTTATCCCGACAGTCCGTTGACAACTTGTCGCCTAACCATTATTCATGGCGACAATTTTCCACGTGTCAACGTCAGCCTACCATAAATGATAAATACTTTTTTGTTTGTAAGCACACGTTTTTATGTATGGGCACTAACTTTTTTTGTAAAAGATTGTGTATATTTCGTTTATTGCTTTTTCATTGCTTTTATATAAAATATATTTATTTCTGCGGAAAAATATAAACTTTTCTATAAAAACGTAATATATGAGTTTTAATCGTATCAACAGACAAATATAAATACATATATACCGACTATTTCTCTACGATGCTTTCGTGGTAACAATCGGAGATACTGATGTGCCTCTACGATTACGACTTAGCTCACTAGACCCGTAAAATAAACTTGAATGAAGCCGCGAATATCTAAAATTGATAAAATATATCTCTCGCTATCTCTCCTCTCTCTTTATCTCTCACTCTTTCTCTCTTTCTCCACTCTTGGGCCTTTACTTCGTTGGTTTTGACTTCTCAATGGCAGATGACTGATTAAATATTAGCATAGTATATTTAGTTAGTCATTACTAGACCCGAAAACAAGAAATTAAATGTAATATGATTTCTTCTATAACAGCCATTTGTAAATATTCAAATATTGGTAAAGTCTCATTCGTCTTCGACCTACCTTTAGATTAGCACGTAGCCGGCTAGTAAGGAAATGAAGCCATCACAGGGAAGACTTTGATTGGCGTGTATTAACGTACACTTTACCAAAAGGTACACGTAGTTTTTAATTTAACAATGTTACGATATTTAGCGCCTGTTTCACAACTGTCCAATAAGTTCTGGTTAAACTACTCGCCAAATAAGTTCACACAAATTTCGTTCTAATTTTGAATTTATCTGGAAGGTAACGCTTATTGAGAAGTGGTGAAACAGGGCCTTAGACTTTCGAATTTGAGAATTCAATGTAAAGTCGAGATATAAATACTTAATAACATTCGACTTCGTTCGTTTACACAAAATCCTATTGCAAATGGCTGTTAAAAAAAAACAATGACATATTAAAGGGGGACACAGATATACAACACCCACCCCACCCTACGCTACCCCACGCGTGTTGAGACTTATCAATCCCATACATCTGGTATGGTCAGGTGCAGATATGCAAATCTTTTACATTACGTAATACAAAAAAATCACGGGAGTGAAACACAGAAAATCATCGAATACCTCCACACGTAGAGATCCAATCAAAACAATTAACTTCTGCTAATGTATGTAATTACTACGGCTCGTTTTATATATCATACACCCTTAAACAATTCGTTATGACTCGCCTGTAAAGCGATTTTTTTTATCTAAAGTTACAATTTTAAACCCTTCTTTTGATTATCATATAAGCAAAAAATAATCGAATTACATTGGATATTAGTTACTCTGAGTTAGAACTATTTTTACATTTTGATATTTAAAAAAATCATCAATATCCTAACACCAGTTCCGATCCAAGGCCCTCGTCTTGAAACCCGGGCTCCGCTAAAAATAAAAAGAAATAAGGATAAATATATGACGGCACAATATCCATTATGTAATATCCAATATATATTATATATCGACATTTATTGGTAAATCAATGACTGTAGTGATTACCTACACTCTATTTATACATGAAATTGACTCATCAATCATAAATACATCAAACATTCAATGCCAGTAGTGAACGTACCATTGAAAGTTTAATCTCCCTGTTGCAATATTGATCTAGAAATGAAAGCAAAATATAGATTGTAACAGCTGGATATATTCCCGCAGAAGACGTATGAGTCAATCAACGGATAGTTGCCGGCGAAGCGAAGGCGAGTAATCTTTGCAACTTGTACATCATTGTAGACTTTCAACCCATTATGTTGATACTGTGTCGCTAGAACACTACCCATCTCATGTTCTCCTGGTACTTCTTGTCTATTTATGTTTGATCGGGGGATGTTTTATACATTTATTTACATACAGTTTAATTTTATTGTACACATCAAAAAACATTATTAGAAAAGTAGAGTACAAAGGGAGGCCTTATCGCTGAAAGCGATTTCTACCAGGCAACCTTTGGATGGAGATATTGTTGGTAGGAGAAAATCGGTAGTTGCATGTGTACTAGTAAACAAACTATATAATTTATACATACATACATACATATACTCACGCCTTTTTCCCGTCGGGGTAGGCAGAGACAACGGAACGCCATTTGCATCTATCCTTACAAACCTCACGCGCTTCCTCTACATTCATTCCTCTGTTCATACAGCTCTTCCGGGTGCTTCGGACCTTGCAATTCTTTAAGATGTCCCCAATCTGATCGACGAATGTCAGACGAGGTCTGCCGAGTCCGACTTGCCCACACACGTTAGCCTCATAAATTTGATGCGTCAATCCTTCTTCACTCATTCGCTCCACGTGCCCAAACCATTTCAGCATATATTAAGTATATATAATTTATATATACTTAATATATATTAGTTCCTGTTATATAGAAATGTTATACTATTTTCTAAATCAGTATTTATAATTACTCTAAGCAGCAGTAGCCTACTAGTGGAGATACCAACAAACTACCATTCAGAGGTATCGGGTTCGAAAAACAGCGCAACAATGAATTTTCGAAGTTATGTACGCATTGAATTGTAAATTATCACTTGCCCCGTGCCTCGGAGAGCACGTTAAGCTGACGGTCACGGTTGTCATGAACATTTTTGTCAGTCATTGTAGGGAGTCAGTAAGAGTACGGATAGAGATTAATATATTGACACTAGACTAACCCATGATATAGTTTGCCTTTGGGTTGTTGGGCGGAGGTCATATAGGCAGTAGCTCTGTGGAATCCGGTTAGACTAAAAACCCCGGATTCTAAACTGGGATAATGCTAGGAGGATGCTGAGTTTTTTTTAATTACTTGGTTATTATACAGTTTAAAGACAAATATATATATTACATACAATTTGACCCCATGTTGCCATTAAATAATCACATGGAACAAGCTGTGTTATTTTCCGTGTCTGCCGGCTAAATCGAAACTAATTAGCAAACCGATTTGTGAAACCATCAAAGTGTTTTCCGGCTGTAATTGCACCGATTGTTACTGTGTTGCTAGAACAGTATCTCTCATGTTCTCTTGCTACATCTTATCTACGTATTTGGTTGATGTTGAGGATACTTAATAAATAAATTATTTATAGTAACAACAGCACTTTCTTCGTCTATAACGTCTACTTGTTAGTTTTCTTAATGAGTTTGACGCTCATTTTGAAGTTGTGTGTGATTTTATCATACATGCCAGTTTTCCATTAAACGTCAAAATTATCATTTCAAGGCAGTCAGTAACGGATGTGTTGTGCTTTTTTCTGTGCCTGTCAGTTAAATCTTAACTAATTAGCAAACTGTTAAGTGAAACCATTATCGAATTCTGGATTGTAATTGCACAGATTACCTTATTCTATAGCAGTGAATAGCGGCTTTGGTTGAGGGCGTAAACGCTATTTCAAATGTTATTTTTATGTACTTTAGGTTTATCATAGTTCCTCATACATTTACTATATAATAGATACTTCAACATATTAGTCTTTTTAAGATACTGAACTTAATACGATTTTGTATTGTTCATTATTAATCTTCACGCATCGTATTACAATAATATAATAATTATTGAACACTTTACATTTTACCTGATCTGCAGTTTATCTAAATGTTATATAGCTGAACTCTCTTAAAATATTCCGAGCTGCTTATTATATTTCACTAAGTAAAATCTTTTTAATTAAAACTTGATGCAAATTTCGATAAACGGACAGTTCCAGTTTAATCATTCCGGTATTCCAATATTTACCAGGACCTACAGAAATTTACACTTTGTATACTATATTTCAAAGCTACTCCTTGTTTCATATTTGTAACTACGAGCAGTTAAAGTTACTATCACTGAAGGAGGTAAATCTGGAAATGTAATGGTAAATATAATATATATTTTCATATCAAAATATACAAGTGTCTGTATTCTTTAATTTTCTTATTTTTTTTCGAAATTCTGTTACTGACTGACTGGCAGATAAGCCACAGCCAAAACTACTGGGTGCAAGAAGCTGAAACTTGCCATGTATATTCCTTGGAGACCGTAAGTTTGCACTAAAAAGGCATTTTCCAAACTTTCCACGGGAGCGGGAAGAAAAGGTTACATTAAAAAGAAATTTGCGGGGATAGCTGCGGTCATCTTCATCGTGATAAATGTGTGGTAGACACGCACTGCACACAAGTACGCAATATGTAGCCAGCCTGCTGCAAGTCAATCCCGATTATAAAAGGGAACTATCATGGCATTCTGTAAATTTCAATACGAACCCACTTTCATATTCGTAGTCAATACTCTATTTCTTACTAAAGCAATAAAACTATGGGTTCTACAATAAGATAATTACTACGATCACAATAAAAGTAATACGTGAATTCGAAGTTACATTTGAATTCGAAGTGAACACTTTTACAGAATTGCGAAGCTGATGTCGCCCTCACAACAACTCTCCGTGGTTAGTTTTACACGTGAACCGTGTGCCCTGTATGTAGATTGTTTGTAAGCAGAGCAGTGTAAGTTAAATCACAAAGAGTGTTGCAGTGCAACTTCAAACAACTGTTCGATTAAAAGTTTACCAAACTTGTACTTGGGGACGGCAGGTTACAAACCCATCGTATGTTTCGTGGAAAATTTACATTGCAATTTAGCCATTTTAATGCATATTGTTAAAGAGTTTTAGTATGTGTGAAATAGTGAACTAATTTGGACGTTTACTTCAAGGATGTTTTGTAATGGTTAGTAGATGAATGATCTGATAATATTTCAAAGGTAATTTAATAAACTAACAAATGGTTATATAGTAAAAATCAATGTACTGTTAAAAGCTTGGCACAGGGATCGTCACTCTATGGGTCATTACCCACTACGCTGGCATAGAGCGGGTTGGCCGACTTCTAGAATATTATGGAAAACTCTCAGGAAGTTTTCCTTTATTGTTTAGAGAGCGATAATTATTTTTTTACCATATATCCCTTAGTAACCTGTTGGTCCCTCTACCAGCCTATACTTACTTCGCTCTCCTACAAAACTTAGTTAATATCTTCTAACCCATCTTCATAGTTGCAAAGTATCGCATCGTATGACTAAACTTACCTAACTAAATATATTATCGGTTATTATAACTTGGTTCTAAGTTTCATAAAGAGTAACTTCTTACTTTTACAAAATACGCACCCAATAATCCTATTCATTCCCAATATAGTGAGGCTAGCAGTTTTCATAAGCGTCGCGGTGCGCGGTCAGAACGCGTCCGACGACCCACAAGATTCAATTACGCGCCCGCTGACGTAGCGTCACAACTTTAACCAGGACTGCCTGCACTCCGCGGGAAATACGACGGACATACCCAATGTTATTATAATATTGATGTAAAAAGTTTGGATGTTATTTGTTTTGAGATGAGTTTTTATTGTATCAGCTGTCTTTGTGTTGGTAAGGTAACTTGAATGTGGTTGGATCTTTGGGGAATATTTTTGGGACACATACACATCATCGCCCTAGCGTTATCCCGGTTGCATCTAAGACTGACACGCCTTGGAGCCCGAGATCCGCTTGGTCTAACCAGATATCACAGAGCGACTGCCGTTTAACCTCCGCAACCCAAAGGGACAGCGATATTCTATGGTTTACACCAGTATCAGTTTATTTCAGTGTACTGGCTCCGCTAACGACTGTCAAAGATCTTCATGACAGCCGGGACCGATGTTTTAACTTGCTCTCCGAGGTACGCTGCCTCATTTTGGGACACTTACTAATGGCAAGTAAAATACATACTTACCTACATCTACATAAACTTTATGTCCGAATAAAAACTCTTGACTAAACTTTAATGCATAGAAAACTGACTGGAATGCATAATAAGATTTTATTTGTGAAACCTACTGCAATACAAATTTTGGAGATTTCTTAGTTGTTGTTATGACAAACTCCAAAAAAAGAAGCTGAAGTATGAGTAATAGACCAGAGGCACATGCAAGTATTTTATTTTTCTGTTTGCTGAAGTCTACAGCATTACATAGTATTTCCTCCTTAAATATTATCATCACGATCACAAAACTTGTGAATTAAATCATTTTAACACAAAAGCTATTAAACTACTTCATCGCTCCATAGTCATACTGAAAATATATCAAAAACAGCTAAATCCGGGTAAAACTGACTGAATATTAAGTTTCAGCTATTGAAATCAATTTCCTTGAAATATAACGCTTCAAATATTTTTATAGAGTCGATTAATTCTTTGACCGCAAATCGATGGAGGAGCGTAGTTTCATTTCAACTGGACGGTAATCAGTAAACATGGGCCAAGGAATAAATATCCCTTGTGAAACCATCCCAAGGGAACTAATTGCAGCCCTAGCCGTATTGATGGCACACTACCTACCCCGAATCGATGTAAATTATCTATCCCAGATCCACAAAATGCGATTAACGTACATCACTTTTGGTTTATTTCGTATATTTTTATTTGATGTCTGAGTTATGTCATCGGTGGAAATGCAAGCGTGTTACTCTTTGGCTAACATTTCTGTGAGTTTTGCAACAGAACTTGAAATATACGTTTGATTTAGTGGTAACCTATAGATTTTGGTAGCATAAAAAATAAAAAGAATTAAAAAAGTGTCTAACGATACCTCCACGGTATCGTTAGACACTTTTTTAATTCTTTTTTTTTAATTCGGGCATTTTTAAATAAAATATCGCAACAACACCTCGATTAACACACTAAGATTGTTATCGAAACGTGTTTTATCGAGAAAAGACTTTCTTGAACAATCTTAATTAGTACTAATTAAGTAGATAATAGACAGCAATTATTTTGGTCATACATGGCATGTAAAGTATAGATTCTAAAAATATGTTGAATTCTGATCTTCATACCACTTAATGGAAGCATTAAATTCTGAATTGCTACAACTTTTACTAAAGTTTTTTTAAACCAAATCACAACGTACCAATAACACCAAATACATAAATGTTAAATCTATACCTTTAAAATAATACTCAACATCAATATGAATCCGATAACAATTTACAATTATGAATTACTAGAGGACGCCAGCAGCTACGCCTGTTTTTTTTTTAAATTTACCCGTTTTGGCCTATCCCTTGGGAATTTCGGGAAATCCCTTTTTAGTGCACCCCTAAGGTCCCCAAGGAACATACATGCCAAATTTCAGCTTCCTGCGCTTAATAGTTTCGGCTGTAGCTTGTCTGTCAGTCAGTCAGTAACGCAAGGATTTTATATATTAAGATAAGAAGGGTCTCAATCGTATTTATCTTTGAAAAATACTTGTATTTCTATAAAATTACTTCTTAACATGAGATAATAATTTATTATAAACGTTGTGGATAAAAACGTAGACAGTTTATCTAGCTTTAATAAATTTATACCTGATGTGACGTTCCACTTAAAACTAGCGGACGGATTTTATTAGGATCTGTAATTGGTTGTCGGCGTCTTAAAGGTCGTGATACAGCCTTCAACGACTGAATAAAGACTTAATTAACTATTAAACTGGTAGATAGTAAAGGGTAATATGCTATGAATCCGTACGTCACGCCGTAGACACGGCCATTTTACATGAAGAGAGTAATAATTAATTTGAAGAACGAAAAATAGAACAAGAATATTTTATGAATGACAAATTAATCGTGTCCAATTTTAAATAAGAAATAAATGTCCATTTTAATCATTGCCAAATTGTTAGAGACGAAGATATTACAAAGGATTACAAAACAGAATAGGAAAGGGATCTTCGCCAACAATTATTGTAAAGAAAAAACTCGAGAGAATTATTATAGCTAACGAAGGTCTCCAATTAAAGGATTTAAACCTTGGAAACGATCGCCACGCGGGAACAGAACTGTAATTAAAACTTTGTTCCATAAACTATGATTAAAAACTGGAAGGTTTGTGTACGATCCATATACCTTTTTTTGCTCTGAACTTATGACTTTCTGAAATTAACCGCATTTTATTCTTGGACTAATATATTATCGAAAAAAGAGAGATCATTATTTTGAAGTAATTGTTAACTATATCTTTTATGTAGCTAAGTAAAAATTAATGTCTCTTCTATATTTTGAGCCCATTGGGAATCACGGGCTTATAAAGCATAGAAAGTATTTTAGTGTGGACGTGACCGGTGAACGAAAAAACATCGTGAAGTACCTACTCGCGGTGATATCTGACACACCCTTCGTCCAACTTGATGGAATATGGTGTACCCTCATTTTTCCTTTCAAGGGAAGAGCGTACCCGACATGGGAAGTTATAAACTGTATTATCTTACATGTAAGTAAAATGTAAACTGATTCTATTTATTGGCTCTTGGATTTAGTGGTTATTGATAGAATAGAAAAGTTGATTTACACTTTAAGCTCCTCTGATCCTTGTCTTGTTTTTTCTACTTGAGGGAGAGAAGTATCTATTAGTCTAGAAAAACAAAAAGACTGTTGATAAATACATATCGTGTTGAGCTGAGATTTATGAAAAATGCAAATGCCAGGAAATTCAACTTCGATTAATAAAAGTAGATTATACTGAATACATCTTAAGGTCTATCCTCACACAACCGGGGCGTGGACGGGACGTGGACGGGACGGAGCGCAGAAAAGAATCGTTGCATACATTTTATATGGACTCGTTCACACACGTCCGTGGACCGGCCGGGGACGGAGCTTCCGTGCCGTGTCAGTGCGCTGTCAGTGCCTCGACCGGGGCCATGACGTGCACGGGCCGGCGACGGGCACTATAGATATAATATATTTAGCACTAGATGCGCTAGGTGCGACGTGACATCCAGAAGAACAAATTATAAATACATATATTAAGCACTAGATGCGCTGTGTTCGATGTAATCTTCAGAAGGACCACATGGCAGTGAATTGTCGTTAAGGCACAATGACGGTTTATTTAGTCCTTAGCTTCCTTAGTTCACAAACTTGAGAGAGAAAAAATCGAAAAAAAGATAATCGATTTTTCTGCAAAACAATCGAAGCTGAAATTGTTATTTTATATTATTTTGCAAGTAAGTAATTACTTGTTCTAATAAAATGTTATAAACGCGTTTACTAGTAAATATAACTAAATAATATTTTTTTTTGTTCTGGGCCAGTCTATTATGAATAAAAAAGGACGAGTCTATTAACTATTATGCAAACTATCACTTTCAAACGCGAGTGAAATGACGCATGAAAAAAAACCTACAATTAAGCACTTTTTATATTTAAAACTCCCGTTGTATATTCTTCACTCCAATATTTATTTTGTCACTTCTAGGGAAAGACGCGAGACGTGACAAAGATTGGAAAGATTCTGTATTTTTAATGAAAGTTGTATTTTTACCATGGGTTAACCTATAACCTAGTTGTGAACACAATATTATTACACGTTATAATGCCTGTTTTTTATATTGATGTATTATATTGTATGTGTACTAAATGTTGAACCAGATATACTTACCGCACCCCACCCCACCCCACGTGTCGACACCCGATGCGAACGGTGCACATATACAACACGCCACGCTACAACAAGCTTCGTTCAAAATCACTATTTACGAAACTATGACATAATTTCCTAAATAGTGATTTTGAGGAAGAACTAGCCTGAACTCAAATCGTATAATGCTGGCTTACATTTTAATAATTCAAGTAGCTAATGTTGTGATTTTAAACCAACATTAAAAAAGTATCATCATGACAGGAATGCTTTCAACTGACGCATGGCGTTGTGTGTTAACTAGAAACACATTATACAAAATAAATTAGCGGGTCTTAATCGCGTACAATTAATTTATTTAAGGTATAAATACCTATAGGTATTTATACCTTAAATAAATTAATTGAATGATTTATACAAACCGCGAAAGTTTAAAATCGATTATTAGAAACACATTGCTTGTCAAGCGTCGGATGGCGTGTGTTCCCCTCCACCGTCAACGCGCCGATCTGGATTGAATGGATGGTGACGCTCGGGGTGGCGGGCGTTGGGTGGAGTGTTGTATATCTGCAGTTCACCATACTAAATATATGGGATTGATTAGTCTCAACATGCGTGGGGTGGCGTGAGGTAGGGTGGGGTGTCGTATACCATAAGGGAATCTTAATCTATTCTTATTTCAATGTAAGTCTAGGGCCAATAACTCACAACTACGTCGTATTGACAATAGATGACAGCAAGTTGCGCTATAACATTTGTATCACTATGGTGCTTAGCGGGTCTATGTCGTGGCCGTATCGTGAAATTGGCCATTTTATTAAATGATCGCATTTCAAGAAAAGTCTTATAATTATCTATTTGTAATTTCATGATTTTCATTGGTCAGATCTATAATAACAAATCGTTTAATCAACAAACTTCATAAAATGGTCAATCTTAATTGAGAAAATCGCAACATAATTACATTTTAAGGTCGACGAGTCAAATAAAGTTAAAACACCGAACCCGCGTAAACGGGCATATTTCGGCATGTTCGCTCGAAGTGGTAGTGACATCGTGTCAGTGTCAACATAGACTCTGACGGCTCAAGCTTATACTTAGATGTGCATCAACGCTCGTACGAGGGGAATAATTAGAAAAAAAAGTCGTGACTTTGAGCCTCAATATCTCCTGAACCAGGAATTTCCCAGGTACTACAGACAGATGCACGGTGCGTATGAGTATGAGGTTTTGTTTTTCTAATAATTCCAAAATCGTGTTTTGAATGATAAATGTAAACTTTCTTCCAAATAAACATTAACAAATGTTCAATATTTCTCTAAAATAAGCAGCTTTAAAGTTCTCTAAACGCAATGGACGCGATACAGTCATCAGCTGAGCTGTGGACAAGTGCATTACCCCCTCGGCCGCGCGACCACGTGATCATAAACTGCCGTTGTTGCGTAGATACGGCCGGTGTAGGTACAGTGCATTCCTGGCGCTAATTTTTCCTGCAAGCGCTCGCTTTATATTGCGGCTTATAAAATGTGTCTATTTCTTTAAGCTTAAAAATATTTCATTACCCAGGTATTCTTTTCGCGTAGTATGACTTGGTATGATGTGCAAAACGAGTAGACTTCGGCTTGGTGATGGGTCTTGTGACATCCTGTATACATAAGCGATGACACTAAATTTATATAATATGAGATAATTTCGTTTTAACCGATATAAATTCCTCGTTTCAAATATTTGTCACTTCTAGGATATCATATATCCATAGACACGCTATGACACATATAACTAGTGAATAATTTGGCCATAGATTAATACTGAAATAAAACAGATGTGACAAAGATTTGTTGACATGTATTAAGAACTCACAAAAATTTGGCAAAATTATAATTTATGTTTGTAAAATTGGTTGATTGGAGTTTTAGACTGCTATGAAATAAGACTCGGGTTTGATTTTGAGACTTGTTAATGTTGTTGTCTTCTTGAAGTTCTTCAGATAAACATTATAGGGATAACTATATATGAGTTAAAAAAATGTTGTGAAGTGGTAATGTGAAATAAATTGCCGCAATTACTAATTATGAAATATTCGTTCATATTCGTTCCATATGAAATGAATTATTGGGACATAGAAACGTAGGTAGTACCTACAAACACAATAGAAGAAGGATCACTGGTAGAAATTAACTTCCTGAAACTTTATTTATATTCTTCGAAGTATTTCATCATACAGCGAGAGGTGCGACGGTACTGTAGTGTTAAGAAATACTATAAAATGTATGCTGGTTCACTTTCATCCTAACTAACTTCATCAGCATATTGGCCAATAAACATCCACTGCAGCACATAAGTCTACCAAGAAAACGCTTACTTATAAACTGGTAATAAATCTTGAAGTATTTATTATTATGCTTGCCTGATTTGCATGAGAATTTATCTAGTTCATAATAACTGCAAATTAACTTATCTTTCTTATTAATCTAAGACACAAACCTGACATAATAAGTTTGACAGATCGCAATGGACTCGCCCATTTTTGTTTGTATCCTTTGAGTAAAGAATGTACATGGAGAGGGCAAATATATTTATTATTTTATATTTTTGCAAATATATTTATTTTATTACATAATTATGGCAAATTATCGTTTTTGCCAAAAGATAACATGAACAGCAACTGTATGCGAGAATTCCTAGAAATGAAACGTTGAATAAAATAATATTATTTATAAATAAAATTAATCAATCAATTTTAATTTTTTTATCCCCTTATTGTATTTCAGTATGGCAGTGTGTTCATTACGGTATGAATGGCGCCATTCATGTCCGTTTCTTTCTCAGCGACACTGTATCGATATTGGCTACCAGAGAATATTTTGTTTCATGTTTAGTTTGTCTTCATGACAAGGGACGTTTTTTGCTTTACCTTGTTTGCCCGCATTTGCGTAATGGAATAAACTAATCTGGAAAAAGATTTAAACTAACTAAAGTAACTTACTGCAAATATAAATGTACATATTTTTACAAAATTAAATTTTATTTTTTACAAAATCGTAGGTATGCACGCTAATTTCGTAGGTATGTCCAATCCATGTTATTCCTAGATCGGTGTTTTGTATTGGACTTGCCCAAGTGCAAATAGTGACAGATGAAAGGTCCCGGCTAGGGCTTGCAAATGTTCTGAATTTTTATACGAATACTTATTTGATATTTTTATATTCAAATTTTTTTCCTTATTGAACTTCATAACTATAGGCCTATATTCCTGGCAACAATTACAACTAAGGTGCTCGATAGTTTGCTGGATATATAGATGGCCCCTAAAATTTATCTGCACGTTGCGTAGTTTAATTAGTTTAGTTTTGTTTTTAACACTGACAGTCCGGTACTATATAGTTAGAAACACATGTAAATCCTTAGACCTTTATAAGGCATTGGACCTTAAACCTCTTGTTGTTTAGTTGTTGTTTTTCGTGAGAGTTTGTGGCCAACTCTAGTGTCGGAGTTTTCTTCATAGCCTAACGATTCCAATCCTGAGACAAGAACCGGGACCTACAACTTTACGTGCCCTCCGAAGCAAGATAGCGCTCAGATGTAAATGCCACACGTGGCCACCCATCCAAGTGGCGACATGTGCAAGCATTGCTTAACTTTGCCGATCTGTATGGGGTAATTTAAAAACTGAGAGTATGAACTATGAGGTAGGTACGTGAATGCTACAATATTGGTATTCAAATCCAATAAACACTGTCAGGCGGGCGCGTACAGCTCTGCATGAGGAATATGGGCTGAAATCTGGCGTGACGCAAGAGGAAATCACCTCGCCACGCCTTTATATATATTTTTTTTATTATTTATTAATCAGCTTATTGTTGTACCTACTCAGCAAGGCTGGTGTCGACTGTCATGTAGACGGAGTTGTTATGAACAACATCTCAGCTATAGGTACGGACGACATGGTCTTGCTGGGCCCAACAATCGGTGCGATGAGACGCATATTAAAGTTGTGTGAACTTGCGGGCGCTTTTGGAAATCCACTCCAACCATCCAATATCAGCAAGCCGAGGACGAGGCCCTGACTTGAGCACTGACAGCTTGCCTCAAAGCTGCCCTTTGATTTGTAACATCCTGTGATGCTGTTTTTGTTTATCATAAGATGAAGGTGATGTTTGAAAGCTGTCACTCTGCCCTCCGATTGCGTTAGTCTCATGTTGAGATAATGACTGCCCCCCAGAGATGTTTATTATTATTACGATTATTTTTTCTCGGCTATTCTTCTTATTATTATTAGAACTCCTCCTTTTAGGGCTTCATACGCAAAAAAAAAAACAAAATCTAATTTATGTTGTAATATAATTGTGTTAAAAATGTCAACTAAATGTGCTTATTGGTGCATGTATTTAGGATAATTTTGAGAACGCTGTTCGAGCTAGAATCGGATATTGCAATTTCCTTTGGAATATTTGACACAAATCATAATTCGAATAATTCAAATATTAAAATGCAAGCTCTAGTGACAGCCCGTCCACGCTCCGGTTGCACCCCTGACGTGTGTGAACGAAATATCCCGGCCGGGACCCGGAAGCACGGTGACGGCCCGTCCCCGTCCCGTCCACGTCCCGTGCACGGCCCGGATGTGTGTGGATAGACCATTATATATTTAATAAAAAAATATCAGACATGTCTCAATTATCCTCGCATATATAACAGCCTTTCAGTGTGGAAATTGACAAAGTCCCTATATAAGATATACATCTTATATTATAAAACAGTTTGGTAAAAGCAACGAGGCGTTTTAACGAGTCTATTAAATTTGTTGTTCAAACACGCTTTTTTTCATTCGATGTTTAGGAGCATAACGGTGTAATAAATTCTTGCGAGGCTTACCTTAATAAATCCAGTTCGACTCAGATTCTCTAGCCGCCATAAATTGTTAAATAAATCGTTCGAACAACACGGAACGGATCGCCTGTGGACGATATCAAGTTGTAATTTGGGGACCAATTTTAACGTTTCAGTACTTTTTAAATAAGGCTCAATGAGGCTTAAAGCGGACCAATGATAAACATTGTGAACAGCCGATGCAATACTGTTTATTTAGTATTTTATTACTGGCTGTAATTAAAGCAGAAGGCAACGAAAACACTTTTTAAACTATTTAAATTGTGGAAAACAAAGTATGTCCGCGATGTAATTACTGGGATGGCAATAAGCGTGAAGTAAAGACGTCAATAATGAATATAAATAACATTTTAAGGTTATCTCAGCAGTAATTGGAACAAAATATATTTTTATTAGGTCTGTTTTTGTTTTTATAAAAGACTGTCAGTGTTGTCTTTACATCATTCGCAAATTCGCCGATGATGCTCAATTTTATTTTTGTGCGGTTGAACGACCTATTCTTTACTTTATGCGTCTCAATCTTATTCCCAGTTTGCAGCCATGATCCGGTTGCGTAAATCGAAAGAATTAATAATAAAACCGCATGAATGCTATATGTCCTCAGAGGCTCCCGGCGTTGTACGTTGTCGTTTTTAAGCCAAAAATTGACTAAAAGACAAGCATGTCATTTAATTTTGGTTTTGATAGGTTTAGAAGCTTTTGATCCTATTAAATACCGTTTTATAATAACGTTAGGTAACATTTTTAAGATTTGTGAAACTGTTGATGTCAGGACTTTCACAAATTTTTCCGTCATGGATAACTTATTTTGAAAGATTTTGCCGCGGTTATTATAATTGTTTTGAACGGGCTTTTCCCATCTTTATCCATGTGTTTAAATTCAGATAATTTCTTTAACCTTGTTACAGTTTTTCATAATTAAAAATTATGTTTTTAATAAAACCCTTCTAGTTGTATTATGTAAACAACTATTGAATGAGTTATTAAATGTTAGCTAAGTCAATGTCTTAGTGACATCAGAATTTGTTTTTTTTTTTTGGTGTCGGGTTGGAAAATCCTCATGGAGTGCCTCCACCCTGGGGGGCAAGGACGAAGGAGACTGTCAGACTCTTACTGACTAAAACCAACCCGTGCTCCTTATGTACCCATGTGTCGGAGGGTAGGGTTCACCGAAGCATTCCTCGCTACCCCCCGACGGGTATTGGCCCTCCAGATCGTCAGGCGGGCCCCGAACGAAACGCCCTTGGCGGCGGATGAAGGTGTTGGGCTCCGCCGCCAAAACACCAAGCGGCCGCAGAGATAGGGAGGACGGCAACGCAACACCGCATGTCCTCTTCCTCTGCGGCCCCACCGCGACGCAACGATGCATTGGTGCGCCACCATTTGATCGCGGGAGATAGGGCACGCGGCAACGCAACACCAACACGCCTCTCCTCCCGCGACCGCACCCGACTGCGAGGGACAGACAGAACCGTCCCCCGCACCCGCACCTTGGGACGCATCACAGCTTCACCGCGGGTGAACCTCAAACCCACGGTTACTGAGCCCCCCACCACGACAAGGTGGAGATCCTATGGGGGGGAGTGAGACACACTTGCAAAGTGGAACTTTAATATATTATTTATAAGGTCTTTATCTAGTAGGTAAAACTTAAAGCAGACATTTTTTAATTTTTTTTACTTATTATAATTTCATAACAAAAATATTTTGTGTCGAAATGTATACACACAGATAATAATAAAAAATAAGCATTATGAATAATCATGTCAACAATTAAGTAGATGTTACAAATACAAATCATTAAAATACACAATATTCCATTCAATTGAAATAATTGAACTAACGTATTGGCGATGACCACTAAACGATTTTTAGATTTCTGAGGACGCGTCTTAAAATATTATTCAAAGAGAAATCCAACTATACTAGTAATCGTTACTAATCTCCTTTAATGAGCTGATTTAAATTTTAATATAGATAATCACGCCAATCAAAACATGTTCCATCCATCCTTCTAATGTCAGCAAAATATTCCTTTCTCCTAGCGGTTGGATTTTCTTGTTATCGCGTTAACATACTGAGCCCTAACTACATACAAGGGTGTACGGTATACAAAATATTTGGAATACCGCGGGTCAGTGATGCTATGTAGGGCTTATCCCGACAGTCCGTTGACAACTTGTCGCCTAACCATTATTCATGGCGACAATTTTCCACGTGTCAACGGCAGCCTACCATAAATGATAAATACTTTTTTGTTTGTAAGCACACGTTTTTATGTATGGGCACTAACTTTTTTTGTAAAAGATTGTGTATATTTCGTTTATTGCTTTTTCTCTGCTTTTATATAAAATATTAGTTATTTCTGCGCAAAAATATTAATTTTTCTATAAAAACATATTAAATGAGTTTTAACGTATCAACAGACGAATATAAATATATACCAACTATTGTCTTGTATGTCCCTCTACGATTACGACTTAGCTCACTAGACCCGTAAAATAAACTTGAATGAAGCCGCGAATATTTAAAATTGATAAAATATATCTGTCGCTATCTCTCACTCTTTCTCTCTTTCTCCACTCTTGGGCCTTTACTTCGTTGGTTTTGACTTCTCAATGGCAGATGACTGACACTGACATTCGTTGCTAAGAAGCCGATACGTGAGTGCATTTGTCGGCAACACTTGTGGCAAGTAAAATTATAATAATATGAAAAAATCTGCAAATAAAGTTTATTATTTCATATAGTTGTAGCATCCTCAGGAACGATGGGCAACGACTGAGCCTGGCTCAGTCGTTGCCCATTGTTCCTGAGGATGCCTCGTGCAGAGGCGAAACACGTGTCGAAGAATAGTCGGCGCATACAGCGGGATACTGCAAGTCAGGTATCTTCCTGGAACCCATACCATTCCTATATCCCTTATCCTTTTAGAGGAGTTCGATATTGTCAACCTTTTTCTATTGCAATAGTTGGGGTGGTCAATTCGAGGGTGCGTGGTGGGTTCCTCTTTCCTTCCATTAGGTTTATTATTTCAATATAATATACTTGCTGCTCATCTTAATATATAAAATCCTTTCGTTACTGACTGACTAACAGACACGCTACAGTCGAAACTATTGGGCGCAGGAAGCTGAAATTTGGCATGTGTGTTCCTTGGGGACCGTAAGAGTGCACGAAGAAGGGATTTCCCGAAATTCCCACGGGATCGGCCAAAATGGGTAAATTTAAAAAAAATGTAGGCGTATCTGCTGGCGTCCTCTAGTTATATATAATTACTTGCTCCCTCTTTTTAGAAGTTGTACAACATATCTTCTTACATATTTCACGTGCGCGATTTATACACCTAATTATTTTTATGTAACAGTTCTCCATCGCACAATTATTAACCCACGCAATTAAATCGTCAGGGCAAATTAAAGATATTTATATTTTTTTCGAATAATAACGCAATTGAGACAGGTTACAAACATATTAGTAAACACCTACCTACGTTACAAAATAAGAAATATGAGTACCAACATAAAATCTCTTCTATTATTAGTATTCATCAGATCTACGCAGAAATTTTGTAAGCTAATGAGAGTACCTTGGTGCGAAGATTTTCCTCAAATATTCGCTTTGTAATACACCGTATTTTCCAGTAGAATGGCGCCCAAAAACATGACCTTATCAGATCTTTTAACGTCTATAACTACTTAGCCGAAAGTAAAATAAAATTATCTTGTTACACGTACACAATACCTACTTGACAAAATTACAATTATAAAGTGTAATTTAACATCGACAGAGGAACCTCTTTGACCAAAAGTTGACGTGTCACTCAAGTACGTATGGTGACTTCGATCTTGCGAACAAATTCGGTAAAGTTTACAGAATACCTGCTACTTACTTCATAATGAGCTTGCTACATTAAACTTTTATTTACAGTACAATGCCTCCTTTATAGACACTATTTGTTCGCATTTTGAATGAAAAACTCAATGGAAATGAAAATTGGATTTTCACCTACATCTTTGTCCCTCCGTCTGTTCGTGAAATTATCAAAATAAATGGCACGTATAAATTCGTATTATTACGGCTTTAATGTCTTCCTATTTGAAATATTCGACAAAAAAATGGCTTTACAACATTATGGGATATTATGGGTGTCAGTAACTGTTATGGTAAGGTGGAGATAGAAATTGACAACTTGAAAGAAGAGTTAATGCAGGTAATAGTGTGAATGGAGCTCTGAAGGCTTTTATGAACAGTCAAAACGTGTCCAAAAAGGCACGTTTGGCTGTGCATAGAAGAGTGTTAGTGCCTACTCTTAGGTATAGTAGTGAAATTTGGGTATGGCAGAAGAGACTTGAAAGTAAAATAAATGCTGTAGAAATGAGAGCACTGAGAAGTATGTGTGGTGTGTCTTTGACCGACAGAGTAAAGAATAGTGTGATACGAGAGTGGTAAAAGAAGATGTAGTGACAAGCATCGAGAAAGGCGTGTTAAGATGGTTTGGGCACATGGAGAGGATGGATGACGAAAGACCGACAAAGAAGATAAATAAGGCAAGTGTGAATGCGACAGGACGAAGGGGAAGACCTAGGTGGACGTTCTCTGACCAATTGGAGACATCCTACAAAAAGGACAGGACAGAAGTACCCTAAACAGAAGAGCATGCATGAGAAACTTGATGGGAGTGAACGAAGCAAGAGAGGTATGTCAGGATCGTTGCAAATGGCGTTCCGTAGTTTCTGTCTACCCCTCCGGGAAACAGACGTGAGTCTATGTATGTGGTCCGTCGGCGAGGGTCAGTCGATGAATAACTTGATGGCATAATTAGGTCTACGTGTTTGTTTTAAACCGAAGTTTCACCACGATTTTCTTGTATAATATTTTGCAATTCGTCACGGTAAGACTCGGAGCTCATATGCGTCGTAGTCGTAGGTACTAACTGTCTACTGACTACCAAATATTTACTACTATTCGATCACAACTTACCCTGCGATTAGCCTGAATATTAGCGTCAATTTTACCACAAGGCAAAAAAACTATGTTTTATTAGTTCATTTGAAATAAATTTAAGTGTTTTTATGATGATATTTCTGTCGAAACAATAAATCCACAAAATCCAAGTAAAATATCAAAGAGAAATGAAGCAATTAAATACATGTTCTAAATTTACTACTGCATATGAACTGAGTCGGTCTCGAATAGCAAAACAGCTTTGTCTGGTACTTGTAACGGTTTATCTCGAAGCACATTCGTAAACGCTCAGATATGAATTTGAGCTGACAAATCTGCATCGCTGTAGATTGGCAAACAAGCTGTGCTCGCGCTAAATTGCTACATTCCTACTATATATGCATATGTGTGAAGAAACTGATATATTGGTGCTGAATTGAAAATATGGAAACTGAGAACGCTTCTAGCATAGTTATATTATGTTATATGTATATTTTGCAGTATGCAGTAGTCTACTAAAGAGAGAGAAAAATGATGATGTTAAACATATTAATTGACGTCATTTCTACACCTCAGGACGTGATGTTTTCCATTATAATGTTGTGAGTCGGCAGTCGGGCAGAGCCGGCAGCGCGCAGCGGTATGTTGCGGGCGACTTAAGATCGGTTGCCAGACTTCGCGGATGAACAGGCAGTAAAAACTGGTCCATCTGACGTTAACACATAAATAATTTGGATATCATTATCATTAAAGAAGCAACTATATTGAAGAATTATTTGATATTACCACACTTTCACAGAGGATCAGCGTCTAGAACAATCATTGTTACTATTAACCATTAGAATTGTGAAAAGTGACAATTGGCACCCCAATGTTTCTTTTCGATCCAGTCTCTCTTTCCTACATCCTCTTTCCTTCTCAAGGGCTAATAAGAAGAGGAATAGACTCTGATACATGCAGACGGAACTATCTTCACGGTCTAGTTTTTCTACCTGGAGTTGACGTCACGAGAGATATGCTTGGTTGGCATCTATCGCGTCAAGAACTATGGTAAGTCGCTTAACTTGTTTAATAAAAACAAACTAATCCTCATATTAGGTTGACAAAATAAACCGAAAAATATTTCATCTAATAATTTCACAGGCATAGTTTGATAACTCTTAAAATCTACACGACTACGGTATAGATGGATTATTTGTGTGCGAAGCAAATATATTGACTAGAGAAAAAAGCGGGGTACGTTATAACGCTTGACATGACGTAACATAAATCTGACTGACCTCCGTCTATTGAGCGAGCCACAGTTCTGCATGGACGCTTGGACACACCCCATTATAACTGCGGGAACGGCTTTCGACGTAATTCCAGTGAAAAAATACTGAAATGTGTGTATACGAATCAAACGAAATTAAACATACGGAGTAATCATTTTACCAATACTATTTCATTATACGTTCCCCACATTGCTTTTCGGCGTATTGAGTCAAATTAAATCGGTGTGAACAAGTGATAGTGAAAGTGTAAACCCAAAAGATTTTTTGTACCTACCGGTCTCAATGAATGTTAAGCCTTACAACAATGTTTATAAAAAAATCATCAAGTTAATAAGATTTTAGAGTGAAATAAAGCGATATCATATCTAACTCTCATTATTCTATATCCGTGCACATTTTATGTACATCTAAGGTCGAGTTTTAGTTTTATTTATTTTTATGTAGTAGCCCTCGAATATAATTCAAAATCGTTGCGGCAGTTTTGTGGACAAAGACAGTTCTGTAAACAGTTAGTCTCCATATGGGTTCCAATGTTTACACGGCGGTACCATTCCTTGCCTCCGAGAGAACGTTAAACTGTCGAACCCGGCTGCCTTTCCAATATCTATGACAATCGTTATGGGCGGCCAGACACTTGAATAACTCTGACAACTGGTCTAGCTTCGGAGTTCTCTCTAGTTTGAATAAGAATGACAGTTATTTCGCTTATTTGTATTGTTGATCACTATCACAGCATCTGATTAAACTTTGTCGACCCAAACACATTTGGACAAAGGACTCTTTTATCTTGGTAAACTTTGTTGTTATTAGATAAATAGTGCTACAAGAAGAGGAAGTTCTTTCTTCCCCATCAAAATACGCACTTAAATAGCTGTTCCAAGTAGGTAGCAAATCATTAAGCTTACTTTTGTTTTTATACTGTCTGTTGTATGAGTTGTATTTTGGTCATGTTATCACCAAATATGATCTACTGGATAACCAGCGCCAGTTCTTTCCAACTAACACCTTGCTAAGTTGTGACCAATCTGCAGCAAAATTTCTTTTATCTATGGAAAGTCAGTAAGCTTACGCAAACAAATGTATTTTTAAAATGAAAGGAGAATTGTTTATTTATTAATAAACAATATGTAAACAAAACTTCAAATAAACTAAAAAAAACATACATTTGTATTGATGAAACAAGAATGTCAATGATATTAATGAAGACAACTGAAAATGTAACGTTTTACGAACAAGAATTTCTTCCCTAAGCGTTGTTACTTTATTACAAAGTTTCGACGTGGATTGAGATTACTTAAAAACTTCAGTTACTTTCCCAAGACCTGAAATGAATTCAGAAGTTTATTCTTTATACCCAATAATTTTCCCGTTTTATGTACTACCAATTATTTTGAGGAAGTGTAATTGTGAACGGACAAATTAAGCATTTTCTATTATTTGGTAATTTTGCACAGTACCTAAACACTACGGGTATTGCTTGTAGTGTCCCATGGCTACAAGCTATCCTGCACTGTTTTGATTCAAATTCAAATTCAAATTCAAAATCGTTTATTCATTTGGGTCACAATGTGACGCTTATGAACGTCAAAATAATAAATTTATAAAATAATTACTTAAAGACTCTACATTTACATTTACTGCCACGTTCGCAAAGCAATAGGTAGAACCATGAGAAAGAACGGGCAATAAAACTCACGGTCACTCTTTTTCTTCGCCAGGTTTTGCATAATACACATAATTTACATTTTGTAAGGTGCTGCAACTGTTACACCTTCTATATCACTTGTATATATTTACTGTACATAATAATACTCAAGCATAATACTTTTGATGTTCATTTGGTTAGTCTCCTCAGAATAGACATGGTGAAACAGGAGCATCCACTTACATTATATATACCTAACAATGCAGGCAATCCGCGAAAGTGATCAGACCCATGATGGAAATGATGCAGTTAAATATTAAAATCTAATACCAGCCCGCAAGACCGTCATCGACCGACTGGTTTGTCCACAGTTTTGTGGACTCGTCTTTGTCCACAAAACTGTGGACAAAGACGAGTGAACGAGTGCTACTTGCGATGACTATCGCAAGTAGCACTCGTTCACGAGTATGACGCATGTGCCAGCCATCATCCCTCTCGCCATATTAGAGGGACAGGGATGACCCGACACACGACGCCACCACAAGAAATGACATTTTAGTGAGCATGACGACAACGGTATACGAACCAGCAGTAAGAAACAATCTATTGGTATACTGACCATGACCGCCAATTACCTCCATTTTCCAGATCGTTATTATGAACATAAATCAGTGGACCGCGTGAAGGAATGCAAATGTGGAAAGAATTTTGTGAAGGTGACAAGTGAACAACGATATGATCAGGAATAAATAATGTTAAACTACATTCAACAAATCGTAATAATATCCAAATCCTGCAAAAATCATGTGTTCACGAGGCACCTCCACTTAACATGTTACTAATTAAGAAGAGAGTATTTTACACAGTCATAAAAATAACAATAATGGTGAATTTAAAAAAAAGCAACTAGACCCATGATGTGTTGTCATCTAGAAATTATTTAATAGTGTAATAACCCCTTTTTAAAAGAAAATTCCTAGTAGTGATTTTAAATTTGTGCAGAGATAAATTCATTATTTCTAGAGGTAATTTGTTGAAGAATTGTATACCGAGTCCCGCAAATGAGTTATGAACTTTATGTAGACGGTAGTTAGTGCCCACTAGTTTATGCTTATTCCTTGTGTTCACTTTGTGCACGTCACTATTTTTACGGTAAAGAGTTAAGTTTTTCTTAACGTACATTAAATTAGCAAATATATACTGCGATGCAACTGTAAATATTTCTACTTCTTTAAATTTATCTCGCAAAGAATCTCTAGCACCTAACTTATACACCGCTATTTTTTAATTAGTACAAAAAATTTAACAGGGCACTAAGTATCTTTAACTGATCATAATTATGTAGTTGAAAAATAAAAACACTAAGTCCCAAAACTGTCTCAAAACTGTCCACAAAAATACGTGATAATTGGTAAGTGCAATACTAATACTATGACCGACCCGTGTACTATCATACCATTGATAAATTATCTCCCCCCCCCGCCCCTCTGCGCCTGCGCCACGCCCCGACGATGTGACAACCAGTACTAAATTACTAGCGAAAGTCAGCGTATCTAATTTCGTTGCAAAACTTAATTGTTTGTCTACGTTTGCCCGACGCAATGGCCTATCATATCAGTTCATATCACGGGAGTATGTAGCTATGCTTCGTGCGTACTTTTTGAGTGGAAAAATCGCGAGTGCAGCTGTGTACCCATGGACATCTTATTGTGAGTGTACAAAAGTGACCGGGTCAGTGTCAAACAATTAAAACAGTGCATATTGGATGCTTTTGACAACGGTGGTGGACATTTCGAAGGACAATGGAAATACTTGTAAGTTTAGTAAATAATACGTACTTAAGTAAATAATAATTTGATGCAGGCGCCTCAAAATCGGTCTGTGTTCTCCACACACTTTGAGGAAGGCCTATGTCCAACAGTGGACGTCTCTAGGCTGACATGATGACGATAAAATAATTTGTAAATAGCAGATGATTCTAACTTCATAAATACGCCAAAATTACTCTTTTCTTTTAGTCCAGAACACCATCTTTTATTTTGATATTTGTTTGCTTTCTAATTACATACCTTCGTATTTAATTACTTGTTAAACGATAAATTTTGCCGGTCCTACGCCCGAATGAAGTATGAAGGAGAGGGTAGAACTAACAAAATTAAAAAATAACTACCTACATTTATTATTTTTCTTCATTTTATTTTCTATTGCTACCTACATCATAAGTGCGACAGAGAGAATGCGAATGAGCAGGATGGAATATTATCAATGAATTAGTGAATGGATTGTAAAATATGACTATGATTTAAGTGAGATTTTCTACAATAAACAAATGATAATAACTTTGCTCTTTATTGATATTATGAAATTCTTACGTCACATATATGATAATAATATCTTCGCTAATCTGTCCTTAAAGTTTTTGTACTAATTAAAAAATAGCGGTGTATATTGCACGTATGGCCCTCTTTTGAATAACAAAAATTGTCTGAATATCGGCCGCCGTACCCCATAATAGTATCCCGTAAGACATTACACTGTGAAAGTAACTAAAGTAAACTAGTCTAGCAGTATCTACGTCTGTGAATTGGCGAACTTTCCTAACTGCAAATGCTGCAGAACTAAGTTTGACTGCCAAACAGGATATTTGGGCACCCCACTGAAGCTTACAATCTAAAGTTAAACCTAAAAATACAGTTGAATCAACTAGGTTAATTGTTTCGTTATTTAAAATTATATTAGTAAGAACATTTTTGACATTCGGCAAAGTGAATTTCACACATTTTATTTGCCAGAGTTGAGTAGCAAATTATTTGTCGTGAACCAATGTAGTACTTGCGCAAGAGAATTATTTACGCTGTCAATGTTACTTGTATTACGATCAACTTTAAAAATAAGTGAAGAATCGTCAGCAAAAAGAACAATATCACATAGATTTCTAACAAAGAATGGCAAGTCATTAATATATATTAAAAAAAGAAACGGACCAAGAATAGAGCCCTGTGGAACGCCCATTCCTACTGGCAAACCTTGAGACCTACTTCCACTAACATCTACATACTGAACTCTATCTCTAAGGTAACTGGCAACAAGATTGAGTGCCCTATCTCGAATACCATAATGGTTGAGTTTACGTAAAAGTGTATCATGTTCAACACAATCAAAAGCCTTTGACAAGTCGCAAAAAACACCAATGGCATCCTTCGAATTTTCCCAAGCGTTAAAGATATGTTTTAATAGAGTTACACCGGCATCAACGGTGGATCGACCCTTAGTGAAGCCATACTGCTCACTGTGCAATAAATTATTTGTGAGAAAGTGGCTCTCTAACTGATGCAAAATAACCTTTTCAAAAATTTTACTGATTGCAGGCAAGATAGAAATTGGCCGAAAGTTACTAGGGTCGCTCTTGGATCCTTTTTTGAAAAGTGGTATCACCTTGCTGTCTTTCATTAAATCAGGAAATACCCCTTTATCCACGCATCTATTAAATATTGCAGCTAAATATGGAGCTATGCTAAAAATGATTTGGCGAACAAGACTAACTGAAATACCCCATAAGTCAATAGATTTCTTAATATTGATGGTCTTGAATGTCTTGAGGATGTCATTGGTGTCAATGTATTTAAAATTAAACAGCACATCACACTCATTCACATTGCCCCTAACTAACATCTCTGCTTTGCTTGGGCATGAGTCTAAACACTTGGTTGTTTTCACTGGTATGTTTATGAAGAAGTTGTTAAAAGCCTGAGCAACATCAATTTTCTTTGTAACTATTTCTCCATTACATTTTAATTCATAGCTATTATCTACTAACTTAGCTCGACCAGTCTCACTGTTAATAATGTTCCAAGTTGTTTTTATTTTGTTCTTGGATTCTTTAATTTTATTACTTATAAATATAGACTTAGCTGAAGCACATGCTCTCTTAAAAACTTTTGAGTAATTTCTTACATATTCAATAAATGAAGGATTAAAATTGTATTGCTTCATACCATACAGATCATACAACCTAGATCTACTTTTGTATATTCCTACTGTTGCCCAATCACAAAATTTAACTTTAGAGCTCTTGGCAAATGTCTTCTGCTTAAAAATTTTATTGTTCTCATTTTTAATAACATCAAATAACCACTTATATAATTCATCTGGATCATCGTGAGTTAAGTCAATGCTAGCGATCTTAGCAGCAACATCATCACTAAAGCGATTAAGGCGAGCAGAGGTCATAGGCCTACATGTGATTTTTTGTACTGTATGGGTTGTATTAGTTGGAATTACAACCTTTTGTCCACAGTGATCCGATGTCAAGTCACTCAAAACAGCTTTACTTAAGTACAAACAATTGCAAAAAATATTATCTAAGCATGTAGAAGAATGTGAGGTAGTTCTGGTTGGTTCAGAAAATAAAACATTCAAATGAAATGACATAAATAAACTAACTAACCTAGTACAAGTTGGTGATTGTTCTAACAAGTTAACATTAAAATCACCACATACGATTATTAACTTCCTGCTGGAACTTAAGTGTTTTAAGACGTCCTCCATGATGCTTTCAAATTGGCTAAAGTCACTTTGCGGTGGTCGGTATACACAGACTATGACGTGTTGCTCAAGTTCAACACAAGATATCTCAGCGGTGCGCTCGATAGAAAGTTCGGCTATGTCCTTTCGTTCTTTACATTTAATACTATTACAAACATATATGAGAGAGCCACCACGAATAGCGTTCTTTCTTACGAATGCACTAATCACTGTATAAAATTCATTATTGAATATTAATTGGTCACCTCTTAACCAATGTTCCGTAATGCATAATACATGCAACTTATGTTTCTTTAAAAATAAATCTATCTCTAATTCTTTGCTAGATAGGCCTTGTATGTTTTGATGAGCTAAGTATAAAACACATGAATGCCTATCTGTTGTCTCATCTAGTAGTTTAAACTAATAGATTTGTCAATACTACTATTGGTATAACTATTATCTACCAAATTTCTAAGTACTCTAGTAGTACTAGATGTAACTCTAGATGAAATACCAAGTAACTTAAAAGGAAAGAAATAAGTTAACTTATCCTTAAAGAATCGTTCTGACGTTTTGACAAACAAAATGGCAATTAAAAGATTTTTTACAATCTTTAATTGTACACACGAGGTTTAACTGCAGCTGCATTCCTCGACATGCTGACGTCAATTTGCTTTTATAATTACATATATTTTACTTTATATCGATCAGTGTACAACTCGCCTCCAACTGAGAAATAGTAGGCAAACGTTTTACTGTAAATTTACGAATGTACTACTTCAAAAAGTTTTCTCTTTTTCTCTATCTACACTACAACTATCTTCAACGCAATGAAGTGTACGATAGCAACAATTTTGATTGATGATATACGTAGCTACACACAAAGTTCCTTCGTTTAGTTTAGCTATATACAACTATTCAACATTAAAGAAAATTATCTTATATAACAACTTCATTGTAAGTCTACTTACTGTTAAATCTGAAGTAGTAAGATCGACTATTTGTTCCATACCATACCTACGTGCAATTTATCTGTATTATGTGTATATTTAGAAATATAGTAACCAGAAACCTTATAAACGTAATACCTACTAATTACCTTTATCAGATTTCTGGTTGTTGTACAGGCGCTGTCTAGATTGTTACTAACTTGTGTTCAATAATTGGGCAAAATGCAATATACGTATTTAATAGCAAACACATATTGTAACAAAAACTACATAAATAATTTATGTAGTTTTTAGACACGAGATTATTAAGTGTATAATTATTATACACTTAATAATCTCGTGTCTGAAATCATGTTAAGTGGGTCCTGACCGTCCTGAAGGATTTGGACAGTCATTATGGGAAGAGTAAGTGCCCTTAAATACGACTAACACCGGTCTAAGCAATAAGGTTTCAAAAGTAAAAAAAGTAGATATGTTATAGGCGTACCAAAAGCAGGACACTAATACAGTTGGCAAGTCTGACATATGTATGTGTGACGTCACGAGCCGGCGCGGCGTCAAAGTGTAAATGTCACATCTTATCAACCGAAAATAAAATAAAATATGGAGCTATCGATGTGTGCGTTAGTGTACCGTTTCTACGGATTTATTACTACGTAGGTAACGTATCTACCATTTTCTTGTAATATCATTGGGTCAAAGCTATAGAATTCTGAATCCCATTCCCTTTTGGGTTGCGGAGGTAAGGCCGCAGTCACTCTGAGGAAAAGCAATCTGTTAGACTAGAAAGCGGAAAATGATCTCTAAGAGGAAAGTCTTGTATTCAACCATGATAACGTAGGACGATGATGACGAGAATAAGTTACATTAGTTAGTAGTAGTAACAACTTACTACCTAATAATTATTACAGTTATTACATGCATTTAACTAACCAAAACGTAAATTTTCACAAATCAAATTTGGAATATAGCTACCGTTCGTTATTTGTACCTTAATAAAATAAATTAGATATTGACGTACAGTTCTATTAATTGTTTGAACAGTCGATTCATAGAATTGTATATATTTAAATAAACAAACGGTAATACCCTATAATTAGGCTACTGTACAATTCGCTTGAAAACTGGTGTCAAAACCCCTATTCATAGTTCCTACATTAATTAACAAATGCCTATGTAATTACCGAATGTAATTAGTATTTAATCCGAGGTTGCTGTGGTTGGACCAAAGAGTAAATAATTACGTGCCTATTGCTTTTATACCTACAGGCGACCCAGCTTAGAATTTTGGGTAAAAGGTTTTTAAAGGCGCATTCCTATTAAGCCACTTAGAAATTTCTCAGAAATTTAGCTACAAAAATACATGGACAAGATATGAGAAATATTTATTTATATCAACTTCCTTGTGATGCCTATCCATGAAATTTTTGTAAATAGTTTAAGTAAGTATCATACTTAAAAAAAATCAGTGACGTTTAATTTTCCTGAATGATTCACAGATGATCATTTGTAAGCTTTTTTAATATAATTATTAGTTGTGAAAAGAGGCTCTTGCCCAGTAAAATTACAACAGAACTTATAAATATACAAATTTATTAATATCACAATGATCATTTGTACTAAAATGTCTAATGTAAATCTGTAAGTTTGAATAATACGTAAAATTTTGGCAAGCGAAACATCTTTACTAATATAATTCGGATAGATTGTAACTGCAGAACTAAAAATTAGATACCTAGAGTATCTAATTTTTTGTCTATCTAAATGATACATACGTATGTTCTATTGATATATTATTGATATATATTATTATTATATGTAGATTTTCACAACAACAATTCATTGGCGATGCAAAGATTATCCGCGCGCCTCTAGCGGTGAATTTGGAAGTTGTCCGGGTACGACACTTTTGACAGCTTTGAATACAACTTTGCTTCGAGGTTATAGTGGTAATTGTATTGAGCTGTCAAAAGTGTCGTACCCGGACAACTTCCAAATTCACCGCTAGAGTCGCTAGTTAGAATCTTGGCATCGCCAATAGAAAAGAACAGTTAATGATAGCTTGATATAAAACTTAAAAAACAACTAAAATGCCAAATAATTTCAGTTAATAGAGATTAAGGTAATTTTTTGACTCACTGCACGAAAGAATCATCATCACTACAAAATGCTAGCAGTCACCCACAGCTTTGTCTGACATATCAACGCAGAGTCTGAACTACTGACGATGGAATCATGAAATCCATCATAAATTAATCATGTACTTGAATCCAAATTGAATATAATTAAATCTGAAAAACGTTAATCTGATACCCATAACAATACCTAATTGAAAGTTTATTTATTTGACTGTGTGGACTACCAAAAAGTGTATTCAAGGAATTAGATGGCATACCTACTGTTAGTAACCGTACCTGTAATCATATTATTAAAATGTCAAAACCGGCCAAGTGCGTGTCGGGCCACGCGCTATGTAGGGTTCCGTAGTTGCCCATAATGGCCATTATTGATAATAACTTCTGTTTCACATGGGACTAAAAACGAGCCCACATTGTACCCCGTAGTACATTACATACCAAAGTACGTATATCTTTAATATTAAGCCAGCGCTCCCAATGTAAACTCACAGAAATACAAAGGTATTAATAAGTTAAACGACGATTGCTCGTAAACTAGTGATGTGTACTTAGCCGTGATAGTTTTCCTTTTAAATTCGTTATATGTACTACATTTGTGTTTTTTTTCACCTCTTCCAAATTAATAGTTTAGCCGGTAGAGGGGGGGGACACATGAGTATAATTTTTTTTTTCACTTCAAAGCTTGATATTTGACAAACCAATCATTTGATCGAAAAATGATTTGAGCAAGCTAATAATATTTTTTTAAAACCTATCCAATGATACCCCACACAATGGGGTACTCTATCAAAAAAACATTCAACCCCACTATATATGTAGGGGAGATACCCTTAAAAAAATATTTTCCTAAATTTTATTCTACAGTTTTGTTGCAATATCTTATGTCTATATTCATGTCAAATATCAGCTTTCTAGCACCAGGCGTCTTTGAGCTAGGCTGCGGACGGACAGACGGACGGACATGACGAAACTATAAGGGTTCCTTGTGGACTACGGAACCCTAAAAATTGATCTATTAAACAATAAAAATATTAAATATTTCGTAGTTGTATATAAAATTATCCATAGAACGTTATGGATCTACTAGGGTTTGTGGACAGTGATTAAACAAGTGGAGTTTAAGCATCCAATAAGTACTCGCTTCTAAAAGATGATGAACCAATTTCTTGACGAAGTAAAAAGGAGATGTCAATCTTATTCTCTTGGGGAGCCGTTATATTACTCTGTTCTGTCTGGGGCTTCTGAAGAAGCTCTTTATTTTATCAATTCTCGTAATTAAATATTGTATTATGATTGTCACGTTGGTCGCCTCGTTGGTCTCGCGGCATAAATGTGCGCGTGGGATTAGAAGGTCTCGGGTTCGATTCCCGGGTCGGGCAAAGTGTTATTGGGGTTTTCCGTTAGGAAATTCTCAGTAGCAGCTCGGAGTCTGGTAATGTGCTCGGTACGGCAATAGGCTCGCCCCCTATTACGTGGGACCTAAAAATTCATGGCGAAATGTGGGTGTTATATCACACCTCTGCCTACCCCTTCGGGGACACAGGCGTAAGTCTATAAAAAAAGAATTGTCACGTGAAAGTATTTCTTATACCTGACAAATACACGCAGTGAGATGGACAAATCAAACAATCTTTCGGATAGGTACTCTTGCTTTTTCCAAATAAGCTGACCTTTATGTATTTAAAAAAGTCACACGGTCATCCTACTAGTGGCCTTGTGTTTAGCATTTTATTATCAAGCTGTGTCCCCTTTCACGTAGTATTTTTGTACTCGTTCAGAATAAACCTACTCAACTCCTTCATCGTAGCTTAGTCAATGGTCAATAAATTCTATTTGCCTGTATATACAGGATGTCACAAGACCCATCACTAAGCCGAAGTCTACTCGTTTTGGACATCATGCCAAGTCATACTAAGCAAAAATGAAACCTGGAAAACGACTTTTTTTTAAGTATTCACTTTTTCAAGCCGCTATAAAAAATGCGCGCGAGCAATTTTCGAAATACTAACTAATCCATGGGCGCATAAGACATTTATAGAACAGGTTGGCGGGGTAAATGCATCGATTTTGTACCTAATTACAAAAATTCCATAGTAACTTTGAGCCTCTATATCTCCTGAACCAGTAATTTCCCAGGTATGATGCCGAAGCAAAAAATGTTCGTAATGATTGGTACAATATGGGGTTTCAGTTTTCATTAAGGGTCTTTTTACACCCTTTATACTAATTTGAGGTTGTTAGGTGCATTGAATAAGTAATATGTAGGTACTTGTGTAGACTGTTTTCACATGATTATTATTGCCTACGTTTAACAGAGAGTGAAAACTGAAACCTCTATCTGTATGTTTTAATTTTATAACCTTATATTAAATTAATTTTATATGGTTGTTTATAATTGCTTATAGTCGCATCCTTGTTCATACATTGAAACATAACATCATATGTTTATGGATCAAGCAAAGTGAGTGGTTAATATTCTTGGTCATATTTTTGGTTAACAATGTTTTACAACATCGTGCTCGTGTAAGCTACAATAAATTCTCAGTTACCATGTCAACATACTTTATACACTTTTAATGGATGATAAAGATACAGTATATTGTATATTTTTTATATTTACTTTAGACGAGCGTAGGAAGAGATATTCAAGAAATAAATAATATCACACGATGATGAAATATTGTGATACTTGTTTGGTATTACTTAACTACGTATGACTTGCTTGCTTACAATACCTCTTAAATAAACAAGGCCTTCTTTTTCAAAATTGAGTCTCTGTAGGTTTTAAACTAAATATCATTGATAGTTTTTATAGACGTACCTATTTCGTGTGAACTTGAAAAATATGTTATAGCAACTACTGGATTAGTTAGTATTAGTCTAATCTCCCAGTAAAGTAAGTACGTACATTATATACAGTTATACATATATAGTAAAATTAATTTAGTTTCTAACAGAATATGCGAACTATTTCACCTTGCTCATATATTGAAAGATAAACGCTTATCACAGTAGCGCAAAACCAATATTAATTCCAACAAATCGTATGTAATTTCGCTTCGAATGATTTGACTAAAACAGACTAAAACGATATACCTTGGCATACTCTGGAAAATTAACAAATCAACAACGAAATTACGACACCTCTGTGGGGAGGACTTAATTAACCGAGCAGCAAATAAGATAAATGAACTGTCAGAGTCGCTAATGTTCCCACTGGATAACGGACACACGGACGTGCTGGTTGGCACACATACGCACGGACTGTGGGTACGTGGCAATGATGACGTCAACATACATTATCGTTTTTAACGGGTTATTTTTTTATTAATTTTGTATTGATCATACATTTTGTGTCTGAATTTTATTATTTATTGACAGTTTATTATTTATTTTCAAATACAAAATCTGGAAAATGAATCGACTGATTTTAATGTCACACATAACATAAGCGGTGGTCTAAAACGCTAGTTAACATTTTTAAAAGGTTTTTATACAGAAAGCAATAATCCGGAGGAAAGAAATTGGATAGCCTAACTAGTTGATGGAGTTGCTGACGCTTATAGTCACTTGATAAATAAGAATTATAGCAATGGTGAACTTATGGAAAACTGATGCTCATTCGGTAGAGTCACCGTTTATTAACCCACACACTTGATGACCGAAACTACTAATTTGTAAATATTTTTGGTGTATTACAATTACTTTAAAAACAAACCTAAAGAACCTGATTCATTAGAACGGTTGAATGCATTTACCTAAATTGTGTAAAACCACTTTTTTCTCTTCTACAAAACTTCTCTCTCTACAAAACTTGAAAAATGTTTCAGAGAACCGATAACAATAACTTTCTTAGCGTAAAGCTTTCTAAAGTTAACAGCATTTTATTTTGAAAAGCCCAGATGTCTTGCAATATCTAAAAATCCATGTTATCTGTCTAGGAGCTTAAACATTTTAAATGCGTAGCTATTATGTTTTAAAAGCATCTCTGTATAAAACTTTATTTTAAAAGCTTAGATTTAAAAGTTAGTAGATATCATTCGGAGGGTTAAAAGTGAAACGTTTGATATTTATCTTAGATAGAATGTCAGAGGGTTTAGAAGAGACTTTAATGCATTTTTCGCTCTAAAACCGCAAATGATAGCCCATCTTCTGCCCCCTGGTTAGGCAAAATGAGTATATGGAGACTATCTTACAGGCGTTTGGATACTTCACACTTAAACCAGTGCAATGCCTTTAATTGTCTCATCACAGCAAGGCTGCGAGACCCGCGGCTAGATCTTATACACAAATTACAGATATGTCAACTATATTGTGATGCATGAAAGGCACTCAATATGGGCTGCGCTCCCAGGTTGGCATATCTAAAGATATTCTGACAAGGTTGGGCTATATCGACCCAAGTGAAAATAACTGTGACTACCACAGACAATGAGCTAGATGCTGACGTGCCCTACAAGCCCAGAATCATGCATACTTGACAGCGTGAACCAAGCAAAGCTTAATACGATACGTGTTGCTGAGTACTAGGCTAAAGCCGTGTGACAAGTGTTGTCATCGACACGATAAGACGAAGATTGCATTATCCCGTAAAAAGCAGGAGTAATTGAAATCTAGCAAGCGTGTCGTAGCAAGAAAATCAAAATAATTTATCTGAAAATACGAAACACTCTAGCAAAATGAATTTTTTGCTTCTCGTTTATTTTACAAAAATCATGTCTATCTGATATATTTTATTTTATATCTATTTAGGAATATGTTTCAACGCCAATCAATCTGAACATTCCCGTTTGACATTTCATCAAAATTCCAGATGAATTGGAAGAATAATTCTGGTCTGGTCTAAAGTCTGTAATTTTGAAATTGCTAGACCGATAGACAAGATTGATTTAATTATAGTTTCTAATGTCCAGTGGAGTATAAAACCCGATAAGGTAATTTGAGCTGATATGAAGTTAGATCTATGGGACAAAGGTTGGCTTAATATCGATTTGGGTCTGAGTTGGCTTGTCGTAATCAAATTAATTGATATCTCACGGATGCTAGATTCTATTACCAATAATAGAACGTATGGGAGGAATAATTTGCAAACGTTTAGATTTAAGCTTTGTTTTCGCAGATAGACCGATAGAGATTGTTAGTTTTCCTATTATACCTACTTGAGGGTGGGCCAGTGCATTTCATTATTAGGAATTGTCATCGGATGAAAAATATACTCCTTTTAGTAGTGGTAGTCATTTTAAACCATTTTATGTTCAGAGGATGTCTAAAAACTCTTCCGCTACCAGAACTTACGGAACTACAACATTTTCTAAAAATACTTCGATATAACAGTAATACAGATCTTCTCGCTACACATAATCCACCAGTCTAAAATGATTGTAATTTTCTACAGAAGCCATTAACTGAATGATGGTAGTATATTAAAACCTAATGAATATTATTTGCCTAGATAGTGGAAAAAGTTCAAAATCAGATCTACAAGCGCCGAATTTTCATTGAATTTAAATAGGTAATTTGTTTGCACTCAATTATGACAAAGCGCGCGATAATAAACGTACGTATGTATAAGGCATGGGTCACGTCATGTGATGATGACGAATGCTAAGCTATCTCATTGGCTAGGAGCGGTATTGCAGCGTATCCTACTGACAGCTAACATGATCCATTTTTCATGCTGAAGTCATATGTAGCACAGGCATTCGGTCCAATCCGTAAAATAGCCAGTAAAAAGATTTATTACAGTGTTAATAGCCTTAAAAGCAGTAATTGTTGTCGCTCCTGGCGCTGTTGATGTGTGTTTCAAAAATATGTTACCGGTGTCAATTCCATTATTTTTAAATATAATGTAAGGAGGCTGCATCAGATCAGTTAGCTTTAATGTCATAGTTAAACGCTAACGTATGTTCATTAGGTGTTTAAATATTAGTATAATCCTGAAGTACTTCTTCCACAGTATAGACGATATAAGTTGCTTTTTTTATAGACACACGCCTGTATCCCCGAAGGGGTAGGCAGAGGTGTAAATATTACACCCACCTTTCTACATGAATTTTTAGGTCCCACGTAATAGAGGGTGAGCCTATTGGCGTTACCGGGCACATCACCAGACGCCGGGCTGCTACTGAGTATTCGGAAAACCCAGTAACACTTTTGCCTGACCCGGGAATCAAATCCGGGACCTCCGATCAGCAGTCGCATACGCTATCCATTGGACCACGAAGGCAGTTTATAAGTTGTGGTTCCGAATATACAAAGCGAAACGCCTCATCATCATCGCCATCATACAGCCTTTCACAATCTACTCCTGGACTTAGGCCTCTCTTAATTTGCGTAATAATAGCAAGTTAATAGGAGGATTTGGCCTACGACAGCACGCTGATCAGATGGCTTGGTATAGGGTTTGATGCAGTGTTATGTCTTTCCCTAAAGATATTTTCAGCATCCTTACTAGCCTTTAACGATACCCACCAAATTAAATGGGTAGTAACACTTTGTAATCTTAATAAGTCATTGCCAATACACGGTAATCATAATCAAATTAAGAATGCACAAATATGTTTACAGATATTTTACTTTTTTGAACGGTTTTGCGTTATGTAGTTGTAGTCATTGGAACAAATTATGAGAATTTTTTGGGCGAGCACAAATGTTCCATCAATATACCAAAGAATTTATTTGGTACATAAACTTGATTCACGTTATTTGTTTTTGCTGAACGCTCATAAATATAGCAAAACCAAAAGTACATTCCCATATAAATTGTCGATAAATGGTTTGAATTACTGATTTCGGTATTTCTGGAATCAATGTTTGCTCAGGTTTAACGTAGTTCTTGTATTACTCGTAATAAAACATGGAATTTTTCCAAGTCTGGAACTTGAAAGATAAATGGATCAATCATATCTTTCTATATAGTAAAGGCGCTGGCCCTGCACCCTACATTAAAAGATAGGTACTTTTCTTTTACTGTCTAAAAAATCCATGGACAAACAAACAAGTAATTCAAATTCAATTCTATTTTGCTAAAATAATCTATATTACTTGACCGACGGCTTACAACTCATTGAAGACATTGCTTTCAATCACCGAACGAAACACTTTAGTGTGTGGAGAATAGGTACTATTTCCTCTCGTCAATTTCTACGAGAGGTCTATACCTGCCCGATCTTGCTTTTTGAAACAAGCACGGTACAAAATATTATTTCACTATTTATTGCATTCGTTTTCAAATTCTTCGTTTCGTGTGAGTATGGAGCCAACTCTGGAGTTGAAGTTTATGAGATTTATATTAGACCGAAGACAAGGCCTTATGATTCTAAAGGACCGACTTTATGTGCACTTGTGTGGTATTTACGCTCTGATGTAAATACCACACAAGCGGCCATCCACCCAAGTCTCTACATCTGCAAGAGCTGTTTTACTTTGGCCATCTATTACGAATGGCAAATCAACAACCTGATACTACGAGCGCTGATAATATTTTAATCTTATTAATAAACTCTTAACCCACCTTAGCCCGTTGGAAATTATATTTTAATTCAACAAACCCTAAAAATTAACGTTACTGTTCATATTCAACATACCGAATTTTCAAAATTGGACACAACGATATTTTAAGGTCCCTAGAATTTTATTTTAACAAAATGATCAAACCTTTAAGATCTAAATTTGTTTTAGGTTGAATGGGACATTTTCTAAAATTAGCAGTTTCATGTTTGGTTAGGAATGACGAAAATAGATTTTACTGGAAATAATCAGGATCATTTATTTATACCGAATTGTTTTGAATGGATATAATACAATCTATATTTATGCTCTAATTTAAGAAATGCGGTAATCTGTCTGTTTGTTAACAAACAAACAGACAGATTACCGCATTTCTTAAATTGCTTGCTTTGAATCTCTTTGATGAAATTTGGCATGGATTAAACACCAATTCAAATGTCAAACAATGGCTATTTGTTGTTGTTTTGTTTTTAACATAATTATCTTTTAAGTTTGTATGAAAATTCGTCGTTTGGTTCACTTAAGACGAATTTTGCGCACAAAGTGCTTGGTTCGTAGATTTTGGCATGGGTAAGAAGTGTTACTATCGCTCTAGAAAGAGCAAGACAAACTCCACCGGTAGATAAGACGCCAAATCGTTCATTACAATACCAAACGAATGAAGTCACGTGTAACAACATACATACATACATACATACATATCGTCACGCCTTTTATCCCCGAAGGGGTAGGCAGAGGTGTATTTCTACACCCACTTTTCGCCAGATATACTTTAGTCCCACGTAATAAGGGGCGAGCCTATTGCCGTACCGGGCACATTTCCAGACTCCGTGCTGCTTCTGAGAATTTCGTGACAGAAAAACCCAATAACACTGCCCGACCCAGGAATCGAACCCGGGACCTCCCGATCCCACACGCACATTTATGCCGCGAGACCAACGAGGCAGTCGTATAGGGTTTGATGTCGAGTTTTCCGTCTCTACGCAAAGATGGTATTTGCGTCGTGTTATCCCTTAGTCGCCTCTTACGACACCCACGGGAATATAGGGGGTGGTGACACTTGTATTCTATGCCGTCAACCACACAGCGTGTGTAACAACTAAGTAAATAATAATTTAAGCTAATGAAGTGTTCAAGTCATCGGTGATTTAATAAAGTAGTTAATGTCCTTGTTCGGTTTACAAAATTAGTAAATAAAATATGCGATGCTATTACAAAAATTAATAACGTTCTTACTTGACCTTGTATTTCGCAATAATATTAATAAAAAGGGCAAGAGGTTCATTAAGGCGTCCCTCGTCTTATGATATTAATGAAAAACGTTGGCGTTAAATTTTTTTTCGAAAATACTGTGCTCCCAAAACATCGTCTATGAGACTATAAAATAGGCTATAGAGAAACCTCTTTCTATAATGTTCTCGACAAACATGTAAATTCTGCCGCCCTACACTTGGTCAGCGTAGTGGACTATGGGCCTTTCTCATAATGAGAATAGTCTTGTGTCCATCAGGGCGCCTAGTTTGCATGTAAAACTTAGTGAATACGTACGCGGGGCGACAGGTGACGAGAATGAAGTGTCGCTCCAATGTATGTTCCACACTCTCTGTCATATTCACAGTTTATTGTTCTGCGACCGCAAAACGTCCATTTCTTAGTCTTCATGGCTCTTTTATTGCGTAAATATGTACATACGTTAAATATGTAATATTTACAATTAGGTAGGTACGATGCATATCTCGCGCAAATGTCTACTTCGACGACTACTACCTATTAGTAACATTAGTATTATAATATATATAATTAATATATTTGAGCTTAAACTTTGTCAATTTAGTAAATTGAAGTTTTTACTAAATTGACGTAATTTATTTGCATATATATTAATAATGTACTATATGAAGACAAATATTCGATAAATAAAAATATTTTATAATTATCAATATGAATTTGCATTGAAATGCTAATATATAGTAGAACATTTTGCATAACACTTTATACAAAACCCTCGGAGCAAGAGCTCGACTTGCTCAATTTATATCACCTATTTAAAATCAATATCATTTGTTTACCTATTTAAAACAAATGTGATTTGAATAACAATAAAATTAAAGCAATAAGAAGTTTACGTGTAGACTAACTTTACTGAGGACATTAAACTTCTTGTAACAATGTGACGTATTACTTACAGACTAGGGGACATGCTAATGAAATAATTAGAAAAGTTAGCCCACCTTAACATTAACGAGGATTGAAAACGCGCCTGTATCTTCATTACCCACTGAATTAATTAATGTACCCACATAAAGAGCCTTGAAAACTAAACAATACAGAATGGTTGGGTACAGACATATTCAATTGCTTTAGTTAAACTTTTACTTCGTTCCAGTAGCGTCGGATTAAGCAATGTGGAGGCAAGTAGACAACACAATTAAGCACTGAAATTGCTACGAAAAAGAGGCTGAACTATTAAAAAACAATATTCAAGGACATTGTATGTTCCCTATCTGATTTTATTATTTAATAATAAGACAAATATTGGAACTTTTATGTGATGGCAATTAGAATGAACATTTTCACTTCACTAAATCATCATCATCGCACTAGAGTTAACCCGGTTGTATCTAAGACTTACAAGCCTTGGAGCCCGAGGTCCACCTACTGGTCTTACCAGATCTGAATGATGATCAGAATATCCACTTTTCCACAGAGCGACTGCCATCTGACCTCCGCAACTCAAAGCGATAGCGATATTCCATGGATTAGACCAGTATCAGTTTATTTGAGGGTACTGACTCCCCGTAACGACTGTCAAAGATCTTCATGACAGCCAGGACCGCAACGTGATCTCCGAGGCATGGGGCAAGCGATAATTACCAATTTAATACGCACTCAGCATCGAAAAGTCCGTGGATTCGAACCCTTTCCATGGCAGTCCGTTGGTATCTCCACTAGGCTATCACTGTCTCTAAACACTTCACTAAATGACACACATATTAATCAAAATACTCACAGAAAATGTAAAAAAGTGTAGGAGTATAGCAAACACTGGTACCCAATAGGGAGATGAAATAAACGAGAAGGTTAACAAAAACTATATAAAATGCTTATTGATAAATGATTTAGTTACTTTTCAGGTTTCTCATCCTCTAAAAAATATTTTAAAGTCCTGACAACACAGGTCCAATGCACCATATTGTCTGACGCCTATAACCAACTCAGCCTTCTGATGATATTACAAATACAGAAGAATAATTGTATGACATTAATTTAAAAATGACCAATTTTGTTATTTCTACTCGTGAATATGATAATAACGTTTACATACTTTTATTTGATATCGTTTTAATAAGCCAGTATTTTATGTGTTTACATAAAAGAGAATATGATCTTTAAGAAATAGTATTTTTTCCTTTATCTGTACTATCTTGTCTTTACAGTCCGCTGCTGGACTAGACCTCTCCTTTGAAAGGAGGAAATGGCCTACTATACCACGCTGGCCAAACGGGTTGCTATAGGGTTTGTATCAAGTTTTCCTTTTCTTACAGTGCTGTTCTCTGCATAATATGCTCCCTCTGTCGGCTCTTACGACACCCATGGGATGATATGGGGTGGTGATAATCCGTATTCTTAATCCGTCACCACACGGACAAGTAGTATCTGTACACTAGTAAATATTTTCGAGTGGTGTAATTACTTCGGTAAGTTAGCTCACTGCGGGCACATAAAGCAGGATCAAAAGGTATTAAATAGAGCAAATATTTACCTGTTTGCGTTTATATAGTTGCCATCAAACGTAAATCAGCTTTTTGGGCGCGGCACTTAGCGATGTCGGTATATACTAGGTACTCATGTTCCGCTTGCAGTAAATGTAAATTTACTTAAATAGTGTTACCGTTCTGTTTACGCAAATGTGTGTAACATTGCTTGAATATCTGTTCAGTTCAGTAATATGTTTATTATGATTTATAATTGAATAAGTTTGATTGCTGTATAATGATATATGTTATCTCGAAGGTTTTATCATAAACCTTTCCGAGAGACTTTACGTCGACTAGTACGTTTTTATTAAGATAATAACAAAATCAACTTTTCTGCCACGTTTGTAAGAATATTGGATTTCTACATCTTTGAAAATCGCACTATTTTCTGTAAGAGGCACTATAGATAGTTGATCTACTGAATTGGTAAACTATAAAGTTGTTAATATTTCAGAATACAGAGTACCTAAGTTACAAAATATCAACGTACTGCTTATAAATTGGAAACAAAGTATTATTTAAAATAAATAAAGGTATCTAATTACAAGAATGTAATTAGTATTTAAACATTTAAACAGGTGAATCTAACATTGATCTAATGAAACATAATATTATTAAACAGTGGTCGCACGATCAAAACTGAGTCGAGTTCTGTTTTACGTTCCTCATTGTTCACCATTAGACAGCGTACTATCAACTTGACAGTCAGAAGCAATTAAATAACATAATATACACGAAGGTAATAAAAAGCACCATAAATAAAAGATAGCGGCAGGACCACTGATAGTCACCCATTTGCTAAAGCCTAGGCATACTATGTTAGATAACTGCTTATATATTGCGACATGTACATATATATGTATGTAAACATTTAGAAAAAGTGAAGGGTAAACAAGAACACAGCACACACAACATATAATATTTAAACAGGCATATAAAATTTGAAAACTGTCTCCGTGGTCCAGTGGATAGCGACTGCTGATCGGAGATCCCGAGTTCGATTCCCGGTCGTGCAAAAGTGTTACTGGGTTTTTCCGAATTCTCAGTAGCAGCACGGAGTCTGGTGATGTGCCCGATAACGGCAATAGGCTCGCCCCCTATTACGTGGGACCAAAAATTCATGGTGAAATGTGGGTATAATATTACACCTCTGACTGGGGTAGTCAGAGGTGTAATATTAAACCCATTGGGGGATAAAAGCACGCCTTTTATACGACTATAAATAAAAAATAAAAGCTGTGTTTTTAAATAGTGAGGGCAAAGTCATTTTGATTAAATATAAATTAATTTATAAAGTAATTAAGTATATTTAAAGAGCCAATCAATGTATGGCACAGTATCAGTTGATCGTTCCCCGGTGACATCGGTATTTTTATAAAGTACTAGCTGACTCAGCGAACGCCGTATCGCCTTTTTAAGAGGTTTTATTTAATTCCCTTTTTTCCAAGCCTCTTTGCCAAAGTAACCATTGACTTAGCGCATAATCTCTTATCATTTCAGAGTCTATAAATGATGAACAAACAAACATAGATTTTTATAGATATAATATTGGAGACGATACCCACATCGACCTTAAAAAAATCCCGTCTGCCATCTTTGATTTCCTATCCGCCATCTTTGATCACGAAATAGATGTTGTATTTAGATTCCCCATCCCTTTAAACATCGGAGACGATAACCATTTAGATTTTTTTTTAAATCCCATCCGCCATCTTTGATCACAAAATAGATGGTGTTTTTTAATTCCCTATTCCCTAAAATATCGGAGACGATACACATATCGACTTTAAAAAAAACCCGTCCGCCATCTTTGATTTCCTATCCGCCATCTTTGATCACGAAATAAATGTTGTATTTAGATTCCCCATCCCTTTAAACATCGGAGTCGATAACCATTTAGATTTTTTTTTAAATCCCATCCGCCATCTTTGATCACAAAATAGATGGTGTTTTTGAATTCCCTATTCCTTAAAATATCGGAGACGATACCTATATCGACTTTTAAAAAAATCCCGTCCGCCATCTTTGATTTTCTATCCGCCGTCTTTGATCACGAAATAGATGTTGTATTTGGATTCTATATCCCTTAAATCATCAGAGACGATACCCATATCGATTTTTTTATTTTTTCCATCCACCATCTTTGATTTCCCATCCACCATCTTGAATCACGTAACAGATGTTTTATTTGGATTCCCCATCCCTTTTAACATCGCAGACGATACCAATATTGACTTTTTTAAATTTTCCCATCCGCCATCTTTGATCACGAAATAGATGGTGTTTTTGAATTCCCTATTCCTTAAAATATCGGAGACGATACCCATATCGACTTTAAAAAAATCCCGTCCGCCATCTTTGATTTCCTATCCGCCATCTTTGATCACGAAATAGATGTTGTATTTGGATTCTCCATCCCTTAAATCATCAGAGACGATACCCATATTGATTTTTTTAATTTTTCCCATCCGCCATCTTTGATTTCCCATCCACCATCTTAAATCACGAAACAGATGTTGTATTTGGATTCCCCATCCCTTTTAACATCGCAGACGATACCAATATTGTTTTTTTTTAATTTTCCCATCCGCCATCTTTGATTTCCCATCTACCATCTTTGATCACGAAATAGATGTTGTATTTGGATTCCCCACCCCTTAAAATATCGAAGGCGATACCCATAATGATTTTTTAAATTTTCTCATCGGCCATCTTTGATTTCCCGTCCGCCATCTTGGATCAATAAATAAATTTTAAGATATTATTAATCAGCGTCCCGAAAATTTCGACAACGATACCTATATAGATTGTATCCTATTCGTTTAGCCTTTTTTTGCCTTTGACCCAACCCTCCCCTTTCTCATTTGACCATTTTATTATTTTTTTCTGGCCCCTAAAAGTTGTGGCGTAATTTTATATAGCCTATAGCCTTTCGGAATAATTGGGCTATCATAGGCAATAACAATTTTTAAAATCTGACTGCTAGTTTCTGAGATTAGCCGACATTATCTTTTAGCCTTTTTAGCCTTTTGCCCGGCCCCAAAAGGTCGAAGCGTTATGTTATATAGCCTATAGCCTTCCGGAATAATTGGGCTATCGTATACAAAAAGAATTTTTCAGATCCGACCGGTAGTTCCTGAGATTAGCGCGTTCAAACAAACAAACAAACAAACAAACAAACAAACTCTTCCGCTTTATTATATTAGTATAGATTTTGTGAACGCACGCATAATGACTCGGACGTAGATTGACACTACCTCGCCTACAGCCAAAAGCGCGGCGTCGCCTAGTCGTGGGCTAGACTATAGATCGATAACAATATACAGAAAAAGAATCAGAGTACAGAGTCGAAGATCATCTTAAGATGAAGCGTCGATTATGTGAGCGGTTGAATGTAGAGATCATTGGGTAACGCCTATGTTCGGCAGTGGACTTACTTGGGCTAAGATTATGATAATACATAAAGGTACTAAAATATCAAGCCCAACCAGGCAATTTTATCATGTGTAGTTTGCAATTAGCAATCTTCTACTAAGAACATGCCATTCCACTCTAGTGCTGATAGATGTAGGCTGCAGAAGGGATTTTCATACAAATAATATAAAGTGGAGGCCAGTGCCAATCCGTTTTTGAAGCGATGTGTGTATCAACCATTAGACAGCATTATTTATGTAGGTACCTCATGGTAAATACATCCGCCTATTAACACAAAGGTGGAAAGACTTCGGATTCAATTTCCTGTTCTGGTAAATAAATTAAGGTTTTCTGTGTGATTTGTCAGTTAGAACTTATCTTCAAAGCCGGTAAACATTAAAACCTTCTAATTGTTCGTTAAGTAATTTTCGGTAATAGGTATAATAGGTTAAGGCATTTCAGTTAGACTTAATCTATAAGTTCTCTTAAGAACTTATAATTTAATAGAATCTGTTCTTGAAGGCACTTATCTAAACTATCGTTCAAATTATGGAGTGCGCTCAATAAGAAGCAATCGGAATGTTAGGGTACTTCTACCTTAGCCACGCAGTAATACAAATTTGCACTACTGTAGAAGTAGAGTTGTCATTCTCTTGCAGCCCTTTGACCAAGAGATGTAAAATAAAAGTGTAGATGATCTTTGACCTTCGTAGCATGGTACTTTTTTCGCTTTTCACAATTCGCTTTTGCTATGATTACATATAGTTGAGGATACGAAGTCCATATATACTATATCATACAGATTCATAATTACCAGCAGTAACAAATCATCATCAGGTTTCTGCAGGTAGTAGAGCCTTGCTGATTTCAGCATGAAAGGGCTGGCTCGACCGGGGAAATACTACCCTCTCGCAGAAAATTGACGTAAAGTAACAGTACTTTAACTGTTGCGTTTCGTTCGTTAGAGTGCCGGAGGCCCTATCCCCAATGCCTTCTCCCTCATCCCACTCCTTATCCTTTTCCCCACCCCAGGGGGCGGCAACGCACTTGTGACTCCTGTGGTGTTGCTTGTGTCCACGGGCGGCGGTTATTGCTTACCATCAGGCGATCTGTCTGCTCGTTTGCCGCCTATTACTATAAAAAAAAAACATCATCATCGCCCTAGCGTTTTCCCGGTTGCTTCCAAGACTTACACGCCTCGGCGCCCGGGGACCCCGTGCGCCTACAAGTCTAACCAGATTGGATAGAACATCAGCTTTGCCACAAAGCGACTGCCGTCTGACCGCCGCAACCCAAGGGGATAGTTATAGATAGGGTATCAGTTAATTTGAGGGTACTGACTCCCCGTTACGACTGTCAAGGATGTTCATGACAGGCGGGACCGAAAGCTTAACGTGCTCTCCGAGGCACCAGCAGTATCAAATATTGCTAAAATAAGGCATTCATAATTTCTATATCTCTGTAACTAAATCTAAGTTAATGAAACACAAGAGTATATTTTTAGCTCAGTAAGTACACAGAATATACCAAAGAGACTCTATAATCAAATAATGAATCTAAAAGCGTCAGAAACGATTTCTCGCAAATTAATAATTGTAATTCGCAATTATATTTCATTCAACGTTCTTACGTTCTGTGTAACAACTTTTGTTTACATACATTAAACAAATGCGAAAACGTTTTCTTCCCAACTCGTGAGCTTATTCGAATTTTCTTCCTTTGAAAATTTACTTTGGCTTGTATCACAGTTCGCAGCGTCACCTCAAGCCCTCGTTTCACTTAAAGCCGTAATATCTAACCAAGGTAATGACGTCAAATAATCGTCTTACGTCACCACAGTGGTATCTGAACCGAATCTAAGCATTTGAAAGCTTTGGCTAAATTGAGATCTCTAATTACAATTTGCAGTGGTAACGGTTGCTGGCAAGACAGCTGCTGTGTTTCATCCACAGTTAAAGTGGATAAAACTTGAACCCACTCTTACGTAATAGTATGTCAGCAAATATTATGATATTTTCTGAAAGACTATTACGTAAGAGTCCTAATTCTAACTCTTACGTGAGATTCCTAATTACTAACAATCAACTTAAAACTATGGTTTTAAGTTGATTGTTAGTAATTAGAAATCTAGGAAAAGACAGAGGACATTGCAAATATTTTGTCTAGCTTCATACATACATAGATAAATATATTGCTTCTGAAATTATACAAACTCCCAGAATACGCGGTAAATTTATTCCTTTCATACAAGCGGTTAACTTGGTTGGTGGGCCATCAGGAATACGATCAATAACTGTTCTAAAGTTGCCTTGATTTAAAAATTGGATATCGTGCCAAACTACATACCAACACAACATAACGAAATAAAGATAATCACTGAAGTGAACTAAAGCATTTCCACGAAAGTTTGATATGCAGTAATTTAATCGTTCATATTTTGAGCATTATGTCAAAAGGTAAAAATTAAAATCAAATGACATGTTCGTATCGAGCACACATACAGTGGCCTCAGATTGTTCTCACACAATTTTTTAATTTATTGTTTCAATCTGTACTTTAAAAGAGTGTGATGACTCCTGAGTTTGTATCGATTGTTATCTACAGAATGACTAACTGACCAACAATTATGCATTGTTACCTACTGGGCCTAAGAAGCTTAAATGTGTCATGTATTTTTTTAAATTCGTTTCCTAAGGAAGGATTATATCCTACGTGGGCAGAGCCGTGGGGGCAATCTAGTATTAAATGCATGATAGCGGGCTTTATTTTATATCGTGTGCTTTAATAGACATATTACTGTCACAATAATTGTTTAGTTTTATTTCAATCTTCTGCTCGCGTGTTGGTTTAACCTTTCATATAAATGTAAGTGGTTGCCCCCATTACGTTGCCGTTGGAGGGTAAGCGCTTATATGTCGATTTATTATTTTAATAGTGTGACGTATTAATCAGTGTAATGGTTGTGGTAGATTCAGTACATTTTTAAAATACCATAGAAATGTTTCGCTACATTATTTCTAGCCAAGTAGCATGATTTTGTTTAGCGTCGTTTGGCACGTAGGTAGTAGTAGACAAGCGGCCCATATGGCGAAAAAGCATTGATGTAGCGTTATCACAGTGGTTTCAAAATGAAAATCAAATCAAACTAAGAATTATTGAATAAAGCACAATGTTATTGTTTTACACCATAATTATGTAGAAGTGTCAATTTCAACTCTCTGTTCTGATGGTAGAAGGGCTCAAGCACAATATTTATTTTATCGTTTGCTGAAATAAGTTTAAAGCCATTGCTAAGTAAACCCTAAACAGCCACGATACATACACGATTTATTTCATTATTCATGCTACTGATAGTATTTCGATAGTGATTGCGTAGAATTTCAATACTGTGTGTAAGTTATGCTAACCTCACAAACAGTATCGAAATAGGTAGTCAGTTTTTGAAATAGATAACCATTAGCGCTGGATATAAAAATAAACAGTTTAAAGCAAACCTAAGTTTCTTTTGACTTTCGGTCGGATAGGATAATTTAAGAAAAAACCTTAAATGTTTTTCTAAGTTCTATTATTTCCACAGTTCTGTAGACAAAGTCTAATTACTTTCCAAGTAAAGCCACCGTCGGACGGTGGATACGGCTAAACTATGAAGGTTCCATGTACTTGTGTAAACTAATATTGAGCCTTTTAATGAGCTTGCCAACAAGAACACCATCATCGCTCTATTCATCCAGAACTTACGCCTTGAAGTCCAGCGTCCACTTAGGGCGCTTGTACACAGTAAGAAAATACACCGGGCCTACGCAAGAATTCGTGTCGTAACTAGAAAATAACTGTGTCCACTGCTCGCAGTGGTGCATGAAAAAAAATCTTGTCTGCGCAAGACACGTTGCGGCGAACGTTGTTGCGGAGCGGTGGGGGCGGAGTAGTAGGGTTCAGCCTCATTTTTTTCTTGTATAATTGGATGAACCCAGTAAATCTCTTGTTTTTTGTTTCCTTTTTCATTTTGTTATAATAAAAATATGCAATTAGCATTCTTTTTTGCTTTGTAGTTAACATTTTTATAAATAAACGAAAATGATTATCAGACTTGTTATTACTTGCGCGCCCTACGCCCTACTGACGACTGCATGAAAAAAATCGTGTCGTGTACACGTTCCGATTGGTCTTGTCGCGGCCGACACGGTAAATTTTCTTACATACCGTGTACAAGATATGGCAGAGTTACAATATCAGCTTTTGCACAGAGCGAATGCCGCCTGACCTCCACAACTCAAAAGGATTCATGGTAGTCGAGATCTTAGTTACAGTTAGTTAACGTGGTCTCCGAGTCTCAAGTAGGAAAAGAAATAACAGACGCCAATTCAAACTTATTATACCACGCAATAATATTCAGTTAGTTACTAAATCATTGATTTAACTGATTGGAATAAATTATGTATAACCCGACTGTATATGCACTAATTAATTTAATCAAACGCAGTAATTAGACCTATCTATTTAATACCAAATTACATATGGGATGTATACATCGGTCATGAGGCTTAGCCTCATATGCGCAATTCTGTTTGATATGAATTAATATCTAGTAATCTCAGATTGAGGTAAAGTGATAGAAGATTGAAAGCAGTTATAGGTCGGAAGGTGTATTGGTATATAAGGTTTATTGCAGTAGTCGTATGAGTGTATTGTTTATTTTCCAAATACTCCGATATACTTCTAATTAAGTTCGTTGCGGGTTCCAAGACAGTTTAACTTTCCCCGGGACTTCACAAGTCTCAAAACTTGTTGTCTTCAATGGTCACTGCTGCTGAACCTGGCTACATAGGTGCCACAGTAGTGGGAATGAGGGTGGGACTAGTCCCAAAGAAAAAAGTAGTAGTTCACGTTACAAACACAGCTCAAGTGAACGCAATCATTGCCAACCAGCTAATGATAGTCTTAAGGCCAGCTTTGCAAAATAACATGTCACAGGTACATTTTATGTGTTTCAATATTAAACGGTGGAGTATCATATCAATAGGACGGCTATTTCGCTTAGGTCCGGTAGTTGTTGAGGCTGTTATTGGCCGGTACAGTTCCGGTTTCTCTGTTTCGGTATTTTCTGAAGCGTTTACCCAACCGAAAATCACAAGTGGTTGGGCTTCGTCGGTTCTGTGGCCTGAATTTGCGTGCGAATGTGTAGTCCTGTTTTAGTCTAAGTGTTATTGGATTTTATTTCTAGGAAAGGAAAGTGGAAACGCACACGAAGTCTTTAAAAATGCTTGGTACATATCTGTGATTGGCAAAATATCCGTGTGTATTTTCTTAACAGATAGCTCAGCACATGATATGGAGATAAACGATGTGACAGCAATCGTTAACATAACCTCACAAAACTGGATTAAAACGGACAACAATGATAATATTTACTTCTCCTTGTAAGACGTTTCTTCGTCTTAGGCAAGCAGGTAAGTAAATAAAAGCGACAGGTTGTTCCAATCTCAATAGAACCAAAAAAAGACTTTTTATGAACGAAGCTGAAGCCCTGTGTTGGATAAAGTAAAACGTAATTAACAAATAGCATCTTCAATGTTCAGAATGTTTACTGTAATTGTCTGTTACTCCGTAGCCTGTAGTCCCGTACTAAATTTCAAATAACTCAATCCATTTAAGGACGTAAATGTGAGGAAATGGATGTCTTAGATGTTAGACAAAATGTCACAATGTAACTAGACTTTATGGCTCGACTTAAGGCTGGACCTCCAATTACTTCACGGACCAGTTTTTTATACGTGCTGGCAATTTACTCAGTAAAAACTTGTTGTTTAAGATGATAAGGGTCAGTTTCACTACTTTCTGATTAGTTTGAATTTGTCTTTCGGTGTCATTGAAACATAAATCCTCCGGGGCATATACCACGTGCTTTGTTACGAATATCCAATATTTCGGCACTGTTGCAAGCGCCTTGATCACAAATGTACAATGTGAAACTAACGTTCAAGACCACGAGCGGTTAAATTCATTTTATTTTTTAATTAATCTCGCCTATCCTTGTCTATATTATATAAAAATCTATAAAAAGGTTGCCTTCAACATCGCAACGTCGAGTTATGAATAAGTGTCTCTCCCTAGTGTCTCGGTTCGTTCGTTTTCCATAAAATCCAAACTCTGGTATGTTTTGTACTTGTAAGTAGTTGCATCGTCCTGGTCCAAATGGTCTTTATTGTTTTCGTTTCATTAGCCAAAAGTGCGTAGAGAATATGCCATCGATCATGCTAAACTTCTTATTTATTTATGAATATTTAAATTCAAATCAAATACACTAGGATAAAGGCTACATGGCCACAAGTTGAGAGGCATTAAGTGCAGCATAATTTATTCTAAATTCAGGAGAGATAAGCTTTGTCGGACGCTAGAATTTATGTGCATCATAAAGCTCATAGTGAATACAACTCCTTCTAACATATATGTCCGCGATATAGTTATCTTATATGCATGAAATATAATGCATAATGAAAAGAAATAATACGACTGTATAAAGTAATCTGTATCTATAAAATTCTTGCGTTAATGACTGACTGACAAACAACGCACAGTCAAAAGTCTTTCTCGTAAAACTGAAATTTGGCATGTATGTCTCTTGGGAACTGTGAGGGTGCACTAACAAGGGATTTCTCGAAACTCCCAAGGGATCGGGCAGAATGCTTTAATAAAAATGAAAATGTGCGGGCATAGCTGTGGGCATCCTCTAGTTGTCTTTGTATGATTCAACCTATACTAATTAATTATATTTCATGTGTGTACAATTATTGAAGAATCACTCATACTTTGTTTAAAAATAGCGCTTAAAGGTTAAAATGTTTTTCTCTCATACGTAAAAGTAACAAATGCAATAATAGATTTTCGTTGACCTAATAGTTGAAACCTAATATGGGATCAGGTAAGTTCATTCTAGCAGCATTTTTGTTCATTTTACTTATAGACACTCATGATACAAAATCGCGAAAGTTTAAAATCGATTAGACACTCATTAATTAATTTTATATCTTTAAACGTTTAGACTGCCTCCGTGGTCCAGTGGATAGCATATGCGACTGCTGATTGGAGGTCTCGGGTTCGATTCCTGGGTCGGGCAAAAGTGTTACTGGGTTTTTCCGAATTGTCTGTAGTAGCACGGCGCCGCGGCGTCTGGTGATGTGCCCGGTAACGGAAATAGGCTCGCCCCCCATTACGTGGCACCTAAAAAATCATGGCGAAATTTGGGTGTAATATTACGCCTCTGCCTACCCTTGCGGGAATACAGTCTATAAATAAAAAAATAAATATATTTAAAACAGGCGCTTTAAGATCTCTTTCAACCGGGAAGTGACTGATGAAATAATTAGAGAAATAGAACAATATTTAATATACCTCGAAAGCCGAGAGCGTACGTAATTCTAATTAGGATAAATATATATAATGAGACATGGAAAGTTAAAATTGGACTTTCATAATAAAAACATGTAGGCGATGACAACGGCAAACTTTCTTTTGAAAAATAGACGACGTGAAGGAGTTCATCTCTGGTATATGTTTATTGAGCAAATTAATGCCCCTGAGAAGAAAAGGAAAAAGTGTTGAATCATTTTAGCATATTATAATAAAAATACTAAGATTTTTTCCTTTCCGTTTTAGATAGGTAACGCATATGTATAATATGTATGTATTTACAAAACAAAAGTATATAGGTATGTATGTTTATCCACTGACTAGTACCCATAGTACAAGCTCTGCTTAGTTTGGGACTAGATGGTGTTGTGTGAATGTGGTAGAATATTATTATTATTTTTCTTTATTTATTTTCATTCTCATCATTAATATTATTGATATGGTGGGTGACTTTACAAAGATTCAAGCAGGAGTGACAAAGAATAACCAGACTCGAAACCATAAGAAGGCACAAAATCTTGTCTCGTGTCGAGATCGAAACTGCTACTCTTAGCGTACCTACTGCCAAACTGCAAGGCGACCGCTTTTTAAACCACTACGCTAATGTAGTCTATGAGTCTATGTGAATTAGTGAACTACCGCACTTTCCAATTAGTTCTCAGACTAACCTCAAACTAGGGCGCAGGACCGAGAAAGTTACTTTATTCCGATTTGAACATTTGGATGAACATCGTAACGAAACAACTTTGTGCTGTAATTTAGCGGTGCATGGTGTCCATAAAAGGCGAGTCGTTTGTGTACTATTTAAAATAGGTACTCTGTGTTCTTTAAGAGTCAGCAATTTCGGTAACGTTTGATATTTATGCGCCATAGGTTAATGCAAATCAAGAATGGCAGAAGTTTTCATACTGAGGTGGTCTAGTAATATGTGATTGCCTTGATTATTTTTATAAGACAACTCTGTTATATTTTTTTCTAAAACAATAGCTTTAATATCTTCATAATCAAAGTGTAGTATAGGTAAATTCACGAAAGTTGACCACAAATGGCGGCCGTCGCGCATATGTACATTCGTGCACCAATGGCGTTGCTCCATTCTTGACGCATTTAGGGAATGCGTCAAGAACGGAGCCACGCCATTGGCACTCCACCCGCGCCTCACCCCGCACCTCCACGGGGACCTAAAAAATGATTTCTGCGCAGTGGTCATCTTTCGTGAACCGACCTATACCTAAATATATTTATATGCCAAATTTGAAAAATCTAACTATCAATCGTAAAAGATAGGCCAAAAGTACTAGTGGCCGTGACTTTCACATATCAGCGGGGTAATCGATAACAGTCACTATATATATTACTCGTTGCTTTTATTCGAGGTTCGCTAACATGTCACAGAGAAAGGTTAAACAAAAACAAAATTTTATTTTATCAAAAGATTATACCTACTATCGTGAACTTGTACAAATTAAGATAAATTAAATTCTATGTAGGTTTTCAAGATTTATTAATTAAACTCAATGAAACCTTAACAATGATTTGCAGTCCTCACACAGTAAGAAGGCGTAAGAAGCTGAAATTTGGCATTTATGTTTGTATGTGTCGCAGGGATTTAGTAAAAAACGTGATATTATAATTTAACTAGTGAAATTATAATTACGCAGATTATAGTCAATTACGACTCGTTTGTATAATTTCACGGGCTGTTTTCAGTGATATTGTTATTTCACTGGGCCTCAATAGTGATATTATAATAAAACTAGGTCCTCTATTGTGATACAGCTATAAGGTTTATTATGAGTTGAATTTGTGGTGGACGCCTCGCGTGTTCTGATTGTTCATTTAACTTAATCAGTCGCACAGACATACGAATGTACTACAGTGTCCAATCTGATAAAACGAAATAACCGGAACATTGGCGATTTATATGAGGCTAAGTTGATGGAGCCCTGCTACGCAGAGCTCCTATATGTATGTTCAGAGTCACAAGAAAACCTAACATAATCTATTAAGCTGACGAAACTGACGCCGGCCTTCATTTCGAAAATCACGATTTATTTATTTATGAACATAATCTCGTCCACTCGGGAAACTTAATATGTTAGGTTTTCTTCTGACCCTATAAACGAAAACAGGAGCCCTGCGAAGCAGGGCTCCGTCAACTTAGCTTAAAAGACATCGCGTTATAGTAAAAAAAAAATTAAAATCGATTTTAAGAAACCAGTCTCTTATTTCCTAACTCTATGTTTAATACAAATGGTAACGAAAACGGACCAATCAGCGATCGCTCTGATAATCTAACAGCTTTCTTAAACCATTGTCATTGTCTAAATGTCACTGCCTTACAATTCACTGTAGCGGTCTAGTGAAATTATAATGGCACTGAAAATAGCCATGTTCCATGCACTATTGAAACCTACTACAAGACAAATATTGAGCTTGCTAATAAGTAGTCACAAAGGTCACCGTCATCGTCCTAGCGCTATCCCAGTTGTATCCAAGACTTATGCTTTCGAACCCCGGATCAGTTTTTCCATAGGGCGACTTGCGTCTAACCTCCGCAATCCAAAGGTATAGTGATATTTTAAGACCAGTTTTAGTATAATCGAGGGTACTGACTGCCCATAATGCCTGCCAAAGATCTTCATGACAGCCGAGATCGAGGGCTTAGCATGCTTTTCGCCACGAAGCAATTGTTAAATAATATTTTAATACGCACACAACATCCCTAAGGCCTATTGTCCACGTAAACCGCACGTCATGCGCACGCTTTCGTCAATTGACGATTGCAAGACGAATGCTTGCATCTTGCGTATAAACAATCAAAACTGTGTCCACGGAGCGGCAATGTCGCGTCATGCGGTCGTCATGCGGTGCGCGCGGCAGCATGCCGCACGGTGGACACAGTTTTGATTGTTTATACGCAAGATGCAAGCATTCGTCTTGCAATCGTCAATTGACGAAAGCGTGCGCATGACGTGCGGTTTACGTGGACAATAGGCCTAAGTCAATGATGCGCAACATGTCTGCATGGCAGTCTGATGGTATCTCCACTAGGCTGTCGCTGCCTCAAGTAACCAAAGATATAAGAGACACAAATTCAAACTTGTTATAACACTCAATAATATTCAGTTAGTCACAAAATCATTGATTTAACTGATTGGGATAAATTATGTATAACCCAACAGAAACTGTCGGTGCACTAATTAATTTGATCAAGCGCGGTAATTAGACCTATCTATTTAATACTAAATTACATATGTATGTATATATCGGTCATGAGGCTTAGCCTCATATGCGCAATTATGTTTGATATGAATTCATATCTAGTAATATCAGATTGAGATAAAGTAATAGAAGATTGAAAGCAGTTATATTATGTCCTCCGAGCGCAAGGAAAATAAAGGGAAAAGACAATCGCACGCACAGACTTATTTTATTTTACAACTTATGTCATTTGCACGATTCGTAACGTACCAGAAAATGTTCGTACTTCTGGGTAATCACAACTAACACTCATAACTAGTGCTGCTTGCCTTAACTTACTTGTACTGGCTAGCACACCTTATCCATACTAATATGATGAATGTGAAAGTGTGTTTGTTTACTTATTTTTCCTCCTTTACGTTGCATCAGAATTATGTTATGGTATGATTTTATTTTTCGGCTGGACACGAAGACTCGTAAATCGGGCTCAGTGGCGTAACATTGAAGAGGCCTATGTCCAGCAGTGGACTACAGAAGGCTGATGATGATGATTTTATGCGTGGAGGTCTCCTACCTCCACACATAACGCTGGAGAGTGACATAAACTTTACTGTACCATAATCAACTTCTACGTGGGCGTAGCCGCTGGCGAATTCTAGTTTTATTTATATGTTAACTATATAGATAAGCAGTTGTACTAAGCAATGTTGATTGACTCCGATATATACATTTGGTAATGTACGCCACAATGCATGAAATCCGTTTGATCCGCAGCCTTAAAAAGATAGCAATATTGACTCTTTTGACAGATTCTTATTCAACACAAACGTTATGTAGGCAGGTGTATATATAAGGTTTATTACAGTAGTCGTTCAGGTTATAAACACAACTCAAGTAAACGCATCATTGCCAACCAGCTAATAATATTCGCAGAGTAATACTACGGAAAATATTCTTAGGACCACCTTTGAAAAATAGCATGACATAGGAACATTATATATCTTTCAATATGAAACGGTGGAGTATAATATCAATAGAATAGCTATTTCGCTTAGGTCCGGTAGTTGTTGAGGCTGTTATTGGCCGGTACAGTTCCGGTTTGTGTGTTTCGGTATTTTCTGAACCGTTTACTCGTCCGAGAATCACAAGTGGTTGGGCTTCGTCGGTTCTGTGGCCTGAATTTGCGTGGGATCGTGTAGTCCTGTTTTAGGCTAAGTGTTATTAGATTTTATTGCTAAGAAAGGAAAATGGAAACGCACACGAAGTCTTTATAAATGCTTGGTAGGTACATAGCAACAGACTCTGACCAGGTTATCATCCATGATTGGCAAAATTACGGTGTATGTATGTAAGTGTTTTAAATGTTCAACATATGATTTAGAGATAAAATGAGCTCACGATGAGACAGTACGCATTAACATAACCTCACACAACTGGACTCGGAAGGACAACAATTGACAATATTTACTTTTCCTTGTAAGGCTTTTTTCGTCTTAGGCAAGTAAATAAAAGCGACAGATTGATCCAAATCTAATAGAACCAAAAAATGACTTTTATGAACAAAACTGAAGCCCTGCGTTGAATTAAGTAAAACGTAATTTACAAATAGCCGTATCTTGTAGTACTTCATCTTCAATTTTCAGAATGTTTACTGTAATTGTCTGTTACTCCGTAGCCTGTAGTCCCGTACTAAATTTCAAATAACTCAATCCATTTAAGGACGTAAATGTGAGGAAATGGATGTCTTAGATGTTAGACAAAATGTCACAATGTAACTAGACTTTATGGCTCGACTTAAGGCTGGACCTCCAATTACTTCACGGACGAGTTTTTTTATACTTGCTGGCAATTTACTCAGTGAAAACTTGTTGTTTAAGATGATAAGGGTCAGTTTCATTACATTCCGATTAGTTTGAATTTGTCTTTCGGTATCATTGAAACAAAAATCCTCCAGGACATATACCGCGTGCTTACTTATGTTTCGAATATCCGATATTTCCGCACTGTTGCAAGCGCCTTGATCACAAATGTACAATGTAAAACTAACGTTCAAGAACACGAGCGCTTAGTAATTTTTTTTTTTAATTTATATGGCCTATCTATTTCTATAAAATGGTTGCCTTCAAAATCGCAACGTCGAGTTATGAATAAGTGTCTCGGTTCGTCCGATTTCCATAGAAAACCCAAACTTTGGTATGTATTGTGCTGGTTATATTGTGCTGCTAATTATACGTATATGGTAGTTGTTCGTGCTGGTCAAATGGTCTTTGTTGCTTTCGTTTCATTAGCAAAAAGTGCGTAGAGAATATGCCATCGTTAAATTTACATATTAAAAGTTAATATCCTTGGACAACACGCTCATACAATCATTTGACCCAAACGAGACAGAGAATGACGATCAGATAACTTGATCATCTTATATATTTATAACTTATTAAACTCAAATCAAATAAACTAGGATAAAGGCTATATGCCCACAAATCGAGAGGCAACATTAAGTGCAGCATAATTTATCCTAAAATTATTCAGGAGATAAGCTTTGACGGACCTAGCGTGCGTCCACATAAACCCTAGGGTTTATGTGCATCATAAAACTGTTACGGAATACAACTCCTTCTCACATATATGTCCGCGATATCGTTATCTTATATGCATAAAATGTAATGCACGATGAAATAATCCGAGTCAATAAAGTAATCTGACTGCACGGTTGGCGTAGGGGTTTAAACGGCTGCCTCACCGCCTGACCTTGCGCCGAGTATTGTGCGTCCGATCCCCACACGAGACAACACTTTGTGTGATTCACACAAATTCTTGTTTTGAGTCTGGGTGTTCATTGTGTCCGTTAGTTGTATGTTTGTAAAGTCCCCCACGCCACAAGATTTAGGTAGTCCTAATGCAGGAGCTGCCTTTAAAGAAAAGAAAAAACTTTATATATAAAATTCTTGCGTTAATGTCTAACTGACAGACAACGCGCTGTCAAAACTATTGGGCGTAAGAAACTGAAATTCGGCATGTATGTTTCTTGGGAACCGTAAGGGTGCACTAATAAGGGATTTCTCGAAACTCCCAAGGGATCGGGCAGAAATGGTTAAATAAAAATGAAAATGTGCGGGCGTAGCTGTGTCTCAAGTTTGTTTTCATATGACTCTACACATACTTATTAATTATATTTCATGTGTGTACAAATATTGAAGAATCACACATACTTTGTTGAAAAATGGCGCTTAAACATTAAAAGATTTTTTTTCTCAAACGTAAACGTACCAAAATATGCAATAATAGATTTTCGTTGACGTAATGGTTGAATTAATTACCTAATATGAGATCAGAAGGTCAAAGGAGGAAAGGTTAGAAGTAGCCTAAACAGAAGAGCATGCATGAGGAATTTGATGGGAGTGAATTAAGCAAGATAGATATGTCAGGATCGTTGCAAATGGCGTTCCGTAGTCTCTGCCTACCCCTTCGGGAAACAGGCGTGAGTCTATGTTTGTATGTATATGAGATCAGGTAAGTTCATCCTAGCAGCATTTTTGTTCATTTTATATTTAGACGCTCATTAATTCATTTTACATTTTTAGAACAGGCACTTTAAAATCTCTTTCAACCGGGGAGTGACTGATGACATAATTAGAGAAATCGAAGAATATTAAATTTACCTCGAAAGCCGAGAGCTCATATACACGTAATTCTAATTAGTATAATAAATATATAACGAGACATGCAAAGTTTAAAATGGGCTTTCATAAGAAGAACGTGGGGGCGATGACAACGGCAAACTTTCCTTTGAAAAATAGACAAAGTGAAGGAGTTCATCTTTGGTACATGTTTATTGAGCAAATTAATGCTCATGACAAGAAAAGGAAGAAGTGTTGAACTATTTTGGTATATTATGCTAAATTAAGAAATCCTTTCTTTCCTTTTTAGATAGGTAAAACGCACTCATTAAGAATGTATCATATAAGTGTAATAATAATAATGTTTGTAAAGTCACCCATGGGTGACTTTCAAGCAGCACACACAATGAACAACCAGACTCAAAACTACAAGAAGTCACAAAACCTTGTCTCGTGTCCAAATCGAAACCACTACTCTCAGTGTACTGCCAAACTGCAAGGCAGCCGCTTATTAAACCACTACGCCAGTGCAGTCTATGAGTCTATGTGAATTAGTGAACTACCTGCACTTTCCAATAAGTTCTCAGACCAACCTCAAACTAGGGTGCAGGACTGGGCAAGTTACTTTATTCGGATTTAGACATTTGGTTGAATATCGTAACCACTTTGTGATGTAGTTTGGCGGTTTACGGTGTTCATAAAATGTGAGGCATTTGTGTACTATTAAAATACACTGTGGTCTTTAAGAGTCAGCAATTTCGGTAAGGTTTATGCGCCATAGGTAATTGCAATTGCTCACTATAAAGGAGAGCAGAAGTTTTGATATCTAGCTTGTCTAGTAATATGTGATTGTCTTGATTAGTTATATAAGACAACGCTGTTATATAATAAGTATATTCTTAAAAATAATAGTAATATCTTCAGAATCAAAGTGTAGTTAATATATTTATCTGCCAAATTTAAAAAAAGTCTAACAATGAATCGTAAAAGATAGGCCAAAAGTACGAGTGGCCGTGACTTTTACGTTCAGCGGGGTAATCGATAGTAGTCACTCTATCTTAATCGTTGCTTTTATTCAAGGTTTGCTAACATGTCACAGATAAAGGTTAAGGAAAGAGAAAATTATATTTAAAAAAAGATATACCTACGATATATATTATACCTACTATCGTGAACTTGAATAACTAAATATAAATAAAATTTTATGAAGGTTTTCAAGATTTATTAATTAAATGCAATGAAACATCAACAATGATTCGCAGTCCTCAAACAGCATATTTTGGCATTGGTAAATTGCATTTCTAAGATAAATTAAATTACAACCGTTCAAATTCTTACAAATTAGCGTCTGCCTTATAATCTTCCATTAGTTAATAGTTGAATAATTTATATTTATATGATGTAAATGATTAAATACCTTGTATTGGAATTGTAGATTCTAATCATTATATTCACTTAATTTTTAGATAAGAACCCAAAATATGCTCAACATCCTACACATGTGTACGCACAAAAAATCTCATTATGAATGTTCTTCCCACGTCCCTTCCATAAAACAAAGTATGAGCCAGTTGTAAACATATTGTAAGAAGGTGTGTTTCCGCGTATCTATTTGAATTTCACTAGGCCGGCGTCAAGTACGTGCGCCCACAATTTTGCCTGACGAGAAGTAAATATTGACCGTCCCTGTTCACTTCCCAACCTTTTATGTTGGCTTTATTTGAGCTTTCTGTAAATAAAATTGTCCATTTTCCTTGTGTCACACAGATTTTTTACGATAAACTGTTATTTAGGTGAATACGTGGGACGTTATCGCAATAAAAGGCTTTGATGTGTTCCACTACACCTCCGCTCGGTGACATGATAAGGACAAAGAAATCGTAAGCCTTCGTGTCAATAGTTATCCGGTTTACTGTTAGTTTTAGTATTAGGGTTTTAGATTATACTAATATTATAAGGTTTGAAGAATATTTGTATGTTATTCTAATCGGCTTTATAAAATCGAAACCTGAATGGAATATCAGAAACATAAAACTGGGTTGGTCTCATTTTATCTGCAAAGTATCAGTGAAAATAATTGTGTGTTAAAGACTTCGCGAATAATTACAAAAAATGTGGCCGTTTAAACTTAATTAGGTTCTTGATGTTACAGTATTAAGTTTATTTCACCAAGCAGCTAACTCTATCAAACGTATAAATTGAGTTAAGATGGGATGACTTCTTAGTTATATAGGTATTTTTTATCATAAATACATTATCGTGAAGTGCCATACATGTCCTTATTTGATAAAGTTCATAACCTTTAAAATGGGATTAAAAAGTGAAAATTCACTGACTAAACATGAAATCTTGAATGTGACTTTTAGGACATAATTTGATTTTATATTACTATACAGGAAAACTCAGCTATGACTATGAATTGTACGACACGGCTGATAGTGGGCTCTGATAAGTGGGGCAGTTTGGAATAAAAAGGTGTAATAAAATACACATACCGCACACGAAATTGCGGAGAACGTTACGTATATAATATACATCGTTATAGTAAGAAATAAATAAGACATTCAGTATTTCACAGTACAATGAGTTGTAGCGCTCGTAAGTCGGTCGGCAAAGTTAGGCATTCACAGGTCAACACTTGGATGGGTGACCGCGTGTGGCATTTACATCAAAACGCTACCGTGCTTCGAAGAGCACGCAAAGCTGTCCCAGTTATTTTTCATTGTCCCAGAACAATCATAGTAATTCCATGTCGGAGGTACGGGCGGTCTGAAAACTCCGACGCCAGAGTTGGCCACACACTCACACGAAGAAGAAATAAGTAAAATGACAAACTGGTGACTATACTAGTTTAAAATATCGTCACATATTACTTAAACTATTAAAAATAAATAGTTTTAAATTGCGACATTGCCACTCGTAATACGAAATGGCTTTTAAGAAGGAATATCGCCTTATGTACTAACAACTAGAGAAGATTGCACAGCTTCAATCTACAATCTTACAACTTGGATTTTCAGAAAGCTTAGACAGTTCCTGCGTTGTCAATAAGGGCTATGCAGAGAAAAATAATACTTATCCGTGGTAGCGTGAAATGCATTGTATAATTCCTCATGTTGAACTTAATTTGCGTTATTTATAAATGTAAAGAGCTTTCTAGATTTCTCTATTCGCCCCGAGAAACCTTTGTTTTATTTGTTCTTGTGCTTTCCTGATTCTTCAACTTTCGTTTTATCTTAGCAAGAGCATTTCGTTTGCATTATTTGAGATGGCTCTATTCCAAAGCAAAACTCCAGGAAATACTTACATTCTCGAACAAAGATGAAACAACTCTGTCTTTTAAATGTATTTTTTTGTTTTTGTTCAGCGTATTGAGTGACAATGTCAGTAAAAGAAGATTATGTATTTCGTAGTCTTATAGATACAATTTTTATGAGGTATATAAGTAATCAACTGTATAAACTCTATACATCAATTGTACATTACAATTTAGAATATGAGTTTACAATAGAAAACTTATTATCTTAGTATATGCAAAGACTGATAAATTTATGCACAGAAAAATATTTATATAAAGTTTAATAAAGCATACTTTTAAAATATTTAAGCGCCTAAGCGCCTTCTATGATTGATTTGGTGACTAGGGAAAATAAAAATAAACGCCAAATAAAGTCACGGAAATGAGACCTAAATGTAATAAATGACATATATTTTATCCAAAGGAACTGCCCTAATATCCTAACCGAAAGTTTGGTACACAAAGATTCAAGTAAAATTTGACTAATGTATTTTTTACGAAAAAGTATTTGCAGCCCAAACTACTTAACGTTCAAGTAAAGAAAAAAATATTCAAAGCCAAAAATGCTTGTCTCACAGTTTTAAAATATAATTTTTATCCAACCACCATAATACAAAATACACCAAAAATAACTGTCGTCTATGACGAAAAACTTAGTGTTAGAACCTCAATTCCTTTACCGCCTAAGCGACAAAAAGTTTGTCCTAGAGCCACGAAACTTAGACCATTACAGTGAAATTCTAATACATATTATAATATGTTTATTATTAGCCACATACCAAATACGCAATACACTATGTTTTACGCGAAATAGAAGAAGACACGTACTTATTAAATTGTTATAGATTTATGCGACGCGTGTCTGATCCTCTGACCAACGTCGACTCAATCCCTGTCAATGATTTATTCAAACCGGTCTCAGTAGGCGCTACGCTCAAGCTGGATCAAACCCCTTATACAGTATGCATACAAGTTTCATACTTATTCTCCATGGGTTTCAAATTTCCCAATATTTCAAGAACTGAATACTACATACAGAATCGTAGCTGTCGGTCTGCAGCCGCATCGTGCAAATATTTATTATTTGCGACTCGATACGAGCGTTGCTCTGATACACGAAATACAAATTTGTGTTTGCATTTCCTATCCTGACTTTCGTGGAACGGTTATGCGTTAGTCACTAGACAGCTTGAATATGAGTGATGTATGTGCTTATTTGTAGAACTATAAGCAGTTAAATGATAATCCTCACAGAAGCTATTGGTAATTTAATATTAAAGGAGGAATTTACCTCCTAAATGTTTATGATTGGTAACGTAGTGTTTTAGGTACAACATAGAAAACGTGTGAGGTCTCATGCATTCGCTTACAATGACAGGAGTATCACATTTTAATGAATACGTGATGAATACACACGAAATCTCAGAAACTACTTGAACTTTGAGTCTGTTGAATTTCCTAAGTAGGTATTTTATGAGTTGGAGACGTCAGCTGAAAATTCAACGTTCGTTGCTATTTTTAACAAACAAACATCTGCCATTAATAGATTGCGGACGTATGCTTGGAAGGCAATCATTTTAATAATATTTTCATACTATTTTAATTTAAAATATCAAGCATTTTGAATAAAATTATACACGTAATTCTCGGTAGTTTATAATTAAACCTCGGTTTAGATTATATTTCTAAAATTATAATTGGAATACTCATTCATGTATACGCTACTCTGAACATAACATTTTTCACTATTTCATAGTTCCATATGTAAAATGGGTGAGAATAAATTTTCCTATTAATTTAAACTGGATTATTTATGTAGGTATGTACCTGTTGAAGTAATCCTACGAATTAATCATGTATGCAATTATTTTGATGACGAAGTCGTAAAAGGTGAAAAATAGTTTGTTAACGATAAATAATAAAAAACAATAAAAATGTATCCAATGTGCAATAATCTCATACCCCGTGGCCTCATCAATTTATGCATATTTCTTATCTCTTTCTTAAAAGTTTAAACATAGTGAACAACTCTACAGGTTCTTACTTTTAGATTCTACCTACATCTTTATATATATATTTCTTGTATGCGTGTGTATGTCACTGAACTCCTCCTAAACGATTGGACCGATTTTGATGAAATTTTTTGTGTGTGTTCAAGGGGACTTGACAATGGTTTAGATTCACAAAAAGAATTGCGGATATATGGCGGCACGCAGTTCGCCGGTTCAGCTATAACATACATATATTCCAATCAATTACAGTTCGTTAGTTTCAAAATCTCTAAAACAGCTGGCTGTATTTGAACAATATTCTACATTGCGTGTTTACTGGTTTTGTTTAAAAAGAAAACTAAATAATCATTCGGAGGAACAGCTCTCAACAGAAATGGATAATTTTTCTACATTCATATTTTTCTGAAATAATAATGATTTGGTAATTGTCTATAAATCTGTCAAATTCTGAAAATGTCATTCGAATATGTACCTCACTAACTTTATTCTCTCGGTATATTCATAGTTAAATCACAACGGCACAAAACATAATTAACAGTACACCATTAGTACTGGACGGATATTCATCTATAGAACTTTCACAGCCGGGTAAAATCTCAATAAACATGTAAAGAGAAATGTCGTCGTCCGTCCGCAGCAAGTTGATGCGTCACGCAATATCAGAATGATTGATGAGTATTCGCCGTTCACGAATCCCGGATGACCACAGCTTTGTACCCATGTGTGTGATACTGCCCGAATACACTCTGTTAACTGCCCGAATTAGTTTGTGAGTGTCCAGTCGCCTGGCAAAAATGAAAGTTAAATATGAGCTTGATGATACATTGCTTCTATATTTCACTTTATTTACATTAATTTTGTTCGGCGTGGAAGCTTGTTATAACTTTCTGTTTCATTTACCGCAAGAAGATATATTACAGGGTTTATTTCGTTTACTCATTTCTAAATTTCAAGCGATGACATCCGTTCTAGGAATTTTAGTTATGGACACATAATTATCATATATTGATTGTTTTTGTAGATTAGACGAAATTTTATTTTGTGGTATGATCGATCACGCAACTTTCAATGTACTGATAATTTTTAACACCACTTTTTGTTTTTTTTTTTACTACTGTATTTTTGTCTCGTAGGACGTATCTTCTACGTGATTATGCTGACCTATTCATATAAAAAAAAAAATAACGTTTAGTTTTAAGTTAAATATTCAAAAGCCTGAATCCAGCGATTCCATCTACTTTGCTAACAAAAATCAATTTGCGACGGTCAACGGGTACCCTGAAACTTGTTTTAAGATTTCATGTTACCAGTCCCTTCAATGTTTTGTGGGCTGCTTAAAGTTTATATAAAACGGTTTAACCGCAATGAAGGAAGTTTATTAAGTTAATGAAGACGGAAACTTTGTCTGGAATACTGCTATATATTTTGTTGTGCCAATCCTTTGTACATTAAAACCACTTAATTTATTGAGGCTTTATGTATATAGCAGTTACGCATTATAGAATAATATGCCAAAGCCTAGTCCAATTGTAATATGCAGCAATTCAACTGTCCAGCTTCACGTTGATTAGTGCAAAAACTTGTTTGACCAATGCAATATCATAGATGTTAAGTACCTACTAGAAGCTATAATTGGTCGGTCCGAAATTGTCAAACGATCGAACGTACACACACGACGAATTTCATTGTAACCATCAATTTATGCTTATTAAGATATTTGGATTTCCCAGTGTTCACAGGCAAGGACTGATTAATTTTGTTATATACATATATCGAGCGTCATGGCCACCAACAGCCAAAGTAATGAAGCGCAGTAATTTCTCACAAACAATTTCAAACCGAAAGACCTTCCGTAAAAGGTATAATGAAATAAACCTTTCCTAAAATGCACATTGCTTTTCATTATATATTCAAATTATGTAAGTGTTTTTAGAGTATATTCTAGAAGACTAACATGTGGAGAGATAAAACAGCTTTGTTAACAGGATTCCAGTTTTGACGGGATCATAAAAAGCGAAACGGTACGTCTGATCTGTCAGGCATACGCAATATCTGAGTGATAGATGGGCAGATGCCCCAACCATATGTCCGGCCAGAACACTTGCATGCATACATATCTAGTTTTGCGTATACGGAAAAAATGTAGCGGCGTGATATGGATCGTGTATCAAAACCTCGTCCGAATTTTTGTGATTTTCTCGTTTATTCTGATTAAAGATACATGAATATGTGGTTTCAGTGGTGCGCACAAATTTCAGAACATAAAAATGTATGTGCATCCGAAATTATATTTGATTCTAACGCTAACCAAAAATAAAGTAATAAATATTTGCTGCCATTTTGACGAATATGTATGATAAATTTGAAAATTTTTGAGGATGTATGAATGAATGGTTGTTTCACTTTGACGCAAAATCTACATGATGAGTAGTTTCACAAATTGAAAAATGTTGTTAGGGTCAACTTTTAGCATGAACATGAATTTATGATTTTATATCTAGACATTCATGCGTTACTGACTAACAGACAACGCACAGCCAAAACTACTGGGCGCAAGAAGCTGAACTTTGACATCTACATATGTTCATTGAGGACCATAGGGGCGCACTAAGAAGGGATTTCCCAAAATTCCCACGGGATCGGGGAAAAAAGGTTAAATTAAAATAAAATGTGCAGGCGTAGCTGCGGGCATCCTCTAGTGTCACATAAAAATAATTTATTCCACTGCTCAACAGAATACAATAAACGAAGAATCTTAGGTTAATTTTGTATCAAATCTAAATACTTCTCAAAGAACAAAGCATGAACAATAGATATCCATTACCGAAAATATTATTGAAGACAATTTTAATGGCAGCAGTTGTCACATTTAGTATTCAATTAACCACTATTTTACTCACAATTAGAGCAATTAAAATAAATGCTTAATAGTATACGCATCGTTATATAAGCTCCTATTTTGAAGTCGCTTGAGGTTCTTGACAAAAGTTTGTTTCATAAACAATTCATAAGTATTAAAAGCTGGCTGTCCGGCCTTTGTGCCTGTGCCCGAAAACCTAACGACTGTATGTGTAATAATCTAATTGAATTTGACAAATTGAATACAGAACACGCAGCTATTATTGATTTGTTATAGTTTGAACATCGGACAGTGTTTGACAAAATGGTTTATCGTGCATTTATAATGGTATTCGAAGAGGGGAACTTTTAAATGAAATTGATTATGTCGACCAAAACATATGTATTATATTCTTTTATATTCGTGTTTTGCTAAACATTCGGAGTGTGTGTCCTACGCTAAATAATATGAGTTTCTCACGTTCAATGATACTTACTAAAGCTAAAGTGCTGTTTTTTTTTTTGGAATATTTTATTATAATAATGTTGCATCGTGATCGTTTGTTTAGTTATTTCTTTAATTACATTTATATGAAACCTAAGCTTTGTCTCATATGTCTTACTTAGTAAAATGTACATAATTTGCGAATGTACGAAATTCTTAGAATTTTATGCTACCTTATTCAATTTGTACGTCCCACGTTCCAATTACCACACAATAGCAACACATACAGAAAGCGAATTAAATTTACCTCGAGAACAGCACATTTGGCTGTAGCATCTAGAAAGCGAAAGCTGTCCTAGCTGAATAGCTATGAATAAATGAAACGAGACAATGGTTCGTAATACAATTGCAGTGAAAAGACGCTCAGGCATGTGTGTTCTAGTTCCAAACAAGAGGCACGGTGGTTCGCAGGTGCGGGGCACAATGCACGATGCACGGAGCGGCAACAATGCAACGCACTGATTGCTGGATGCGCGCGATTGCGCCCTGCCACTTGACTGACATTTGTTTGGGCATGTGCTTTCTATATTCAAATTTTAAAAATTATGGTGGATTTGTATTGTTCTCATCTGTTATGAGGACAACACATACATTTCTGATTACGCTTTTAAAAAGAAGCGTGAAGTACCAATTAGGTGCGATTTATGTATTAAAAAAACAACGACCTTAAAATGGGCAAAGGTAATCTGCAACCAAAATAGATCAAATTATATAAAAAAAATAGGTATATTTTATAACATTTTCTGCTGCATAGTTTATTGTATAATACTTTGCAAATTTTGAAAACAACGAAACAATCACGTTAAACCTCATGAAACAAATATGTACGTATTCGCATTAACCTCGTAGTAGTCGGACTATTTTAAAATATAAAATGAAACTCTTACTCGTACAATGCCTGGATGCAGCCAACGATTGTTATTAAAACTTAAAAATAAAACATCGTTAGTAAAGTTTGAAGCGTACGTTCAAAAGCGCTAAAAATTTAAATGTCGAATAATATAAAAAGTTATAAGAACTGCGAAATAATGGTGAAACTAGTTTGCCGTGTATTATATTCAAAGCGCAGATGTCGGGATACTTATAAAATTATGTTTCTTGAGGTAATACAGCTTATTAACTTTAGAAATTTGAAATTTAAATATAGTTTGTATCGTTTTGAAGTTTAGCTGGAATATCATGCTATATTTCTTAAGCTCTCGATGTTAAAAGCGTAGTATTACTCTTTTTAAAACGGAATAATATTTTATAACCAATAAACCACTGAACTTACGTCACGGAAAACATGTTTCAACTACTTACTTAATTTTCTACTAAACCAGTATTCCCCCGTCTTTTGAGAACTAAAACATTAGTTAACCATTAAATATCTCAAACTTTATCGATAGTAATACCTACAAACAAATTAAAGAAATTAATAAAACAAATCGATCAAAATAATATTTGAACATAGCGGCGACGTAACCAATGGTTTGAATAATATTGGTTAAATGTATGTAAACCAATATTATTTAATGAAACTATTAAAGTGCATATTCAGCAAAATACAATGCAAAGTTCTATAGCATAAGGTATATAATATTATAATGCAAAATGTCAGTGTAATGCTAATTATGGGCATGAAACTGAGCAAGATTATATTAATACAAACTATTAGGAATTATATTAATACTACATCTAAGGAAGTAAGAAAGGACGTCTTTTAGGGTTCCGTAGTATTTATGGAAGCCTTATATACTTCGCCATTTTCGTCCGTCCGCCGAATTACTCAGAAATTAGTACATTTGTACATAGAGCTGAAAATTAAATGAAATATGACGACTACAAAATGTATAAAGAATTGCAAAGTTTGTTTACGAATTGCTTTCATACAAGTTAATTCGACAGTACTTTTAATCTGTCTATTAAATTGTTAGTGTATAGCCTCAACCATAAATTATTACATGTATTTAAACTATAACTGAATTTTCAAAATAGTGTTATATAAAATTATTTACTTCTTTTGGTTCCCCAACAATTACAGCATCATTACATGAAAAAATATAATAAAATTAATATTATCTGGTTCTGGTTGAGTAATTCAAGAGGTATCTGAATTCAGGAATTCAGATACCTCTTGAATTACTCAACGGGGCTATCTTACTTTCGGCAGGGCTGGATAGTCGTAGTCCTGTGTGTATTTTCTAAATAAATCGCAGGGATAGACACTTGAAACAGCTGGAATCGACATCCGAACATGTTGCTTTTCACATGATCGGTAAAAATAATTTACATGTTCTATGTGTGGTAATGAAAGTTGGGTATGGCAGAAGAGTCATGAAAGTAGAATAAATGCTGTAGAAATGAGAGCACTGAGGAGTATGTGTGGTGTGTCTATGACCGACAGAGTAAAGAATTGTGTGATACGAGAGTGGTGTGCGGTAAAAGATGTAGTGACAAGCATCGGGAAAAGCATTGTCGGTAGTATATACGCATACTGCTGACATGTATGATAATGATATAAAAATGATATAAATGATATAGGGTCGATCAGGAATGATAAAAGAAACCGCCCGATCTGAATGCTGTAAGTGCACTGATTTATTCGTAATAAAATGATAGGTACTACACCGATGCAACGGTGTCGCGCATATAATGTAAATGCCGAGTAAGCATTTTGTACACGTAGGTAAACTGTACATCCTGCCCACTCAAAAGATGATATCAGTATAATCATAAAGAATCTATAAAAACAATGAAAAATAAAATTAATTCTTACACTAAATGATATAATATTGAAATAAGATGATACATAGAATGATAATGAACAATTTATATTGTTAGTACTTATAGCTACGAGTATGTTTAAAGTTTATTAAATCACGACCTAAGAGGAGTAGGGGAGGTCCCCACGTCTACACTTAACACTAATCTTTTGATTTCACTTGGTACGCACTTTATTGGCCTGATCACTTCATTCACAGTTTCACAAATTGCACTATCACTTTTCTTGTATCTACTGCTGTAGAGGGGGCACGCCTGCCTCGCAGCATGCCTCGCGCGGCACGGCTGCGTCTGGGCAAGGTGTGCGGCCGCAAGGTCCTCTCCTCAACTTGACTTTTATTATTCGTAATAAAATGATAGGTACACCGATGCAACGGTGTCGCGCATATAATGTAAATGCCGAGTAAGCATTTAGAACAGGTAAGCTGTACAGGCATGTTGAGATGGTTTGGACACATGGAGAGGATGGATGACGAAAGACTGACAAAGAAGATATATAAGGCAAGTGTTAATGGGACAGGACGAAGGGGAAGACCTAGGCGAACGTGCTCTGATCAGATTGGACACATCCTAAAAAAAGGACAGGTCAGAAGTACTCTAAACAGAAGAGCATGCATGAGAAACTTGATGGGAATGAATGAAGCAAGAGAGGTATGTCAGGATCGTTGCAAATGGCGTTCCATGGTCTCTGCCTACCCCTCCGGGAAACAGGCGTGAGTCTATGTATGTATGTATGTTCTATGTGAAGGTGGTAAAATGTTGTGTTTAAACAAATTCTCTAAAGATATATATTAGGTATATAGTATACATATAAAAGTTATAAATAATATATACTTAAATTTCATGCTAATTAAATTCCAACATTTACGCGAACGAAGTCGCGGGCACAGCTAGTTATAAATAATTAGACACACTACGCAGAGTCAAATAATGGCTTAATTGACAACGTGATGTCATGGTCACATATACGAGTTTAATGGATCACTGGCTTAATAGAAACGGGTATCTATCATTTTAAATATTGCAACTAGTAAATTAGTCGCAATTGTTGTCAGTTTGTGAAGGTAACTGAATGGGTAGATGTTTTCTACTATTTCACGTAAAAACTACTGAACAGATTTCGATAAAACTTTGCAGTTTTACAACTGATACATCAGAGTAGAAACCACGACAACCTACAAACTCAAACACTCGTGTGTTTGAGTTCACCTTCCATCATTTTCACGGTAACGCTTATAGTTCACAGCACTACAATCTAGTCACGCGCTACTCTTTTATGGGAGTATTTCTTACTCTGGGGTTTACATACGATACGGTCGTCCGTTGCTGGGCAAAAACAAGTAAAATATATGACAAGACACATACATATGTGGATTTAAAATTATTTTTATCGAAACTAATATTATAACGCCGAAGAGTTTGCATGGAAGAGTTTTTTTTGTTGCACACGCTAATGTTAGGAACTCCTGGTTCAATTGTAAAAATAACTATTTGTTTGATAGTCCATTTATTGAAGAATGTTAAAGGATATAATTACAACGTCACGCAGCAACGGGTACCTAGCAGTAGCCATAAATAAGGCGAGTGTAACCGCGGGCACAGCAAGTAACATTATGTAATAACTGTACATGCAACGACTCATATACATAGCACATTTTACGTTTATTCGCATTGCACATACCCGACACATCTGGTATTACGTTTCAGACAGATTCTAACACGTAGACTTCTAGAACTGTGAACGTGTCCTTTTAAAGACTTTATAGAAAAAAAATTAAGATTAATAATTTTAGTATTCTAAGTCAATACTCTTAGTAATCTTGTAATATATATTAAATAGTTATCCTGAGTTCAAATGACAAAGGTTTTAAAGTAATATATATGTTATTCTATTTTACAAATAAAACTACAGCTTGAAGTCTATTGTCATTAGAAAGCTGCTGGCTAGTAGGTATATGTGGCATCCCGCTTCTACCGCGATGCACTCTCGCTTAACGTCTCGGCCGTTCCACTAACTAACGTCTCAATTAAACGTCACATAAATATAAACACTATCTACAGTTTACTTGTATCCAATCTCCGTTTGGAAGCTAAGGTGTTGCATAAATAGGGCTAAATTGGAATCCTCCGAAATTCAAGCACACACTGGCTGGACGTTCGACGTATCCTCTGGGTATATGAGAGGGTAGAGCGAGGCAAAACGGGGCGACGCGGGGACGAAGTTACAAACTTCAGAGTAAGCACTGTCTGTCTCGACCACTATGACTCGAACCGAATTCACATCGGGATTAAATTGGACATTATGTCCGCTACACGTGAACTAAATTTGCACCATTTATTAGATGTGCATAATTTAGGAGCATTGTGGCATATCGATTAATTGGTTTCAGAGTAAACTTCCAAATAGAGATTTCCAGCTAACGAATGTTGCTGTGTGCTTTAAATCCAACTATTGATCGGCACACTGCTAAAAATTGAAATGAAACATTGCTTTCCGTTTTTGTTGGTACTTTATGTTTTCGTTTGAATTCCAGCGGTAATTTTATTGAGGTTATTATCGAACAAACACGATATGCAAACTTAATTATATAATTTAATATATTATAGAGATTCTTTATACGCTACAGGAATTTTAAATCGTACATATATAACTATACGTAAAATATGATCTATCTAATTCTCTTAAGATTATTTAACGCGAAGAGCTAACCAACATTATTAAATTCAATTTATACCGCGTCGTGTTACCACACATATAAAATGGATAACGGTTCAAAGAATATCAGAAAGTTTCGCAGCTGAATCGTAAATAGAACTTTTACAAAACCGAGGCTAAAATTTCCAAGTTTATGATACTTATTTGTTTAATACATACTACTTGAATATTTTTAGAAAGTTCCTCGACAGCGAGTAAAACACGTGGATACACTTTTAAAACTGTTCGCCAATTCTAGATTGCGCGCTCCGCCAACTCCAACTTTATCTAACAGCTGATTGCGACTCTTTTCTTCAGAAGAGTATCGTTAGAATCTTTTCTTTGCTTTCTTTTATTTGTTGTGACTTCAGACAACTTACTCCGCGTTATACATAAGTGATCAACTTCATGCTTCACGCCTCGCAGCCAACTTAAATCGTATTGATTCTAAGACGATTACATTTTATAGCGTAATAGTATATTCCGTATATGGCTGTAGCACACTTTAATGGACTTACCATTTTCTTACCATTAATTATTTAAATACTGACATACTGTGTGGGTTTTCAATAAAGTGTTTCAGAAACCCTTTGCTCAGCATAATGACCATTAATTAAACGACGCGCGACATGAATCAGATTCACTTGAAAATTTGACACAACAGGTATGGGTCTTATCATAACATTATTCTTACAGTAGACTATATCAAACAATTGCTATTAAAGTCTACGCCTTTTAAATTGTGTGGAGCTTACTTTATTGAATGTTACTTGGTAGCTACCGTGTGTAGTTCTTTGTTCCTCTGTTCCGGTCCACGAACAAAAGCATTCGTGTTCAAATGCAGCTCAAAATTTCAAATACACGAAACGGACGTTTTATTTACAAAGACGACAGCTCAAGTAATGATTGCACTTGTGTTACGTCAACTTTACTCAGTCGTATTATACTTTGTTTACTTTTGTTTAAGTTCAAGTACTCCATGTGATTTGCATAGATAGTCCGTAAACTGTTCGTTGAAAGCGGCTTATATTTAGTACTGGGCTAACAAAGAAGAGATGTTGACGTAGTGCCTCGTGGAACGGCTTTTAATTTATTATCTTCTTGGAATATTGAGCCAATGTTTTGTATCATGTAATAGAATAAATAGAATAAGTACCTTGTGCCAAAAATATATTACCTTATAGAGAATGACTTATGTTCCAAATTTAGATTTTATCTTCAAGGCTCGTAGATATGGATTAGATGTGTGTACCTCGGATGTGAGGCGCATAAATAATGATAAATAATTCTATAGATTTTGTTTAAGCGAACTATTTTAGAATTGAATTTGTGGCAATTTTAATACAGATGAGGGACCCTAAATAACCGACCAACAAAACTTTATACCGTAGCAATCATCACGGTTATAATTGAATGAATCTTATTAGATTTATTTAAACGTAAACCCCAGAGTAAGAAATACTCTTTTAAGGGATAAAAGAGTAGCGCGTGACTAGACTGTAGTGCTGTGAACTATAAAATCGTTACCGTGAAAATGATTGAAGGTGATCGCGTAGTCGGCACAAGTAAAGCTTGCGAACATGATGCACGACACAGAAATCGTGCCGTGCATGTGTTAAATAATCTTAATATATAAAATCCTTGCGTTACAGCCGAAACTATTGGGCGCAGGAAGCTGAAATTTGGCATGTATGTTCCTTGGGGACCGTAGGGGTACACTAAGAAAGGATTTCCCGAAATTCCCACGGGATCGGCCAAAACCGGTAAATTTAAAAAAATTGCAGGCGTAGCTGCTGGCGTCCTCTAGTGTGAGTATAAAACATGTTGATGATGGCTTCATTTTATGAGTGAACGTTATATTATTTTGTCAATATTTTTAAGGTTTCAGAAACAAATTTGTATAATCAAAGGAAGGAATACAGTGTTAGTTATAAATAAGGACAACTACGAAACCTGTTTTCTGCGTTTACCCATTGTCCACGGAAAGTTTTTAATACCATTAGCCATTAGGCCAACAACTCGGTCCCAACTCACAGAAAAAGACCTGACTTTGTGCGTGGGCTTTGCTAAATAAATTCGTGGCGTGAAGACTATTGCTTCTGGTTTAGGGGTTAATTTGAAACTAATGAAAGTGCATATTTTACACAGGCAAGGCATTTCCGGCAAGATGAGTTTCTCTGAAGGAGTGAATTCGTATTGAAATGATCCGACAGAGAACCAAGGTAATCATCATAGCTCAAATAATTGGCTGAAGTGGCAGTGGTCTGGTCATAACGAAAACCGTTGGAGTAGTCGTGTTCGACCGTTGGACTTTGGTAAACATAATGTAGGACGCTCTCCGGCTCAGTGGCGTGGCATTGTGAAAGCCTATATCCAGCAGTGAACTATGGCAGACTGATGATGATGAAGACATATCCGCCGATATCCGTTGTCATCTCAACCGGAATAATTCGCTAAATCTCACAGAATATCACCTTTTTATTAACGAAAACTTGAAGTTTATGAAAAAATTAAGTTGTATATACAATTTATATTTACTTTCCGCCAATATTTCGCTTAAAAGTGAATTGAATCAAATTACTTCAGCTTTACTTTAGCTTGTTATATCTTTAATATTATAACAATGTCCTTTCTACGTGGTATATTACAATTAAGAATTTTCCTACATAGGAAGTGAACAATTGCAACTTGGTACACAAGAGACAGAATCGTGGTAAACTTAGCCACAATAGTGCTAGGTACAAACAGCAATATTCCAGCTCGGTTGTCCCGGTACTGTCAAGTAGAAAGCGCTAGTCCTCCTGGGTCAACAATTAATTAAAAGTTGCACGGGTTTCTAGATCTGCTTTTTTGTCTTTTGGTAAATATGAAACTGGGTTTAGTTGTTTTAGTTGATATAGTGTGAAATAACTATATTATAAACATATGTCCAAATAAAAAATATTATTTAAATATAATAATTATTATAATGTTGGAAAGCACTTTAATCTTTAGCACATTCAATTCATACATTTTGCAATGCATTTATTGGTAAATGTATACTTTTCTCCACTTGTTCCTCTCCTATCCATCCGTACCTACAATCCTGTTTAATCAAAATGTTTTAAGGGAGATAGATCTATTAGATAAGCTAGATAAGTTAGGTTTCAAGGCATTTGTCTTTTATTTTAGTACTAGATGTCGCCAGCGGCTACACCCGCGTCAATTATACATATAAACCTTCCTCTTGTATCATTCTATCTATTAAAAAAACTGCATTAATATCCGTTGCGTAGTTTTAAAGATTTAAGCATACATAAGGACAGACAGACAAAATACAGACTTTGTTTTATACTATATAGTGATTAAGGACTAACAACCAATAAAAGCAAGGGTCACTAATCCCTTCGTCATGAGAGATTAGTAGAGATAGGAGTATTGTTTATTTATTTTATTATATGTCTTACTGAAAATGTTCGCGATATCGCACACTACTTTGAATATATTTTGAGATGAGATGTCTTTGAAAACAACAACATAGGTAAGTCTCTATTATAATTTAATATATAAATTGACGGACTGACAGACTGAAGGACTATTGCATATCCCGACTGTGTCCAGCAATTTAAAATCTTGTTCAGAATTTCAAGAATTCCCAAAGGAAATACACTAAGGAAGGGTTCCAAAATTCGCATCCTAAGAGACTGCATTAGTAATTCAAAGTTTGTATGAAGTAAAAACTTTCCACGCAGCCGAAGTCGTGGCCGTAAGCTAGTCAAACATGAACTAACCGCTTTATACTAAGTTAACAATCCTTCGCTCGTTTAATTTCATTTCCGTTGTGGAAACATTTCAATTTTAGTTCATTTATACAATCAACAAACAAATTAATTTAAGCGTATCATCGCTAGCTATAAGCCACTTAATTTATAACGTGTTTAATATGAACTGTTTATCTTTCCGTTATGAGAGCAAGTATAAATATCCTACTTATACAATGAACACATATGGCTACAACGATTATTCGGCTGAAGAGAATCATAGCCAAGATTTTACAATATTTATTTGACGTTCACCCCAGCATGTGGCACAACGTTGACTACGAAATATGAGATTCTGCGGTGTATATTATTACCTGAAATGTGTGGAATGACATTATTGCCGCAGCTATATATATGTTTGTACGGTACTCGGTGTCGTAAAGATATGTCACAGTCAAAATATTGCTACCGGCACACGTCATGTTTGTATTGTGGGTCACTACACCTGCGTAAGGTCGGGGTCTCAACGACAGCGGTGAATTAGGCGGACACGGAAGCGTGGTTATGATAAAATGAGGACGAAGTGCCGTTCTCAGTGACAGCGGAGAGCGGTATGATGAGCAAAACTGTTGATGTCCCCTTGCCTAATGATTTATCCTACTGTGTACATAACATCTCAAGTTGCTATAGAAGCATTCATCCGATATGAACTTACACGCGATCTTTTTATTCGTTTTTCTTCAACAGAATTGTTGGAAGTACCAAACAATAAATCACAGTGACAAGTTTTTTGCCCAAACTAAAGAATGAAGAGAGTTGTAGAAGTCTCCGTAAAGTAAAAAGTCTCATTAGGTTGGTATTATAGCATTTCTGAGTAAAACCAGTGTCGTGTAATTTTCATGTTAAAAACTTATCGGAGTCTCATATCATTCAGGAAATTTCAATGTACAGATTTAAATGAAAAGCTTTAATGTAAACAAAACAATGGACGATGTTTTAATAATAAGTACATATTTGATGGTTTACGTTCACCGCACCAATAATAAAATATGATATTATATTGAATAATTGAAATATATTTTGAATAAATGAATGGAAGTCATATATCAACACTTTTTCAATTATGTTACAAGGCTATTGCTATTTATTTGGTATGCTTTGTCCTTCGAGACGATAGAGTATAATTCAGTATTATAATAAATTTAGCATCATTAAAACCTCTCTGAACGTAAAATATTAACTACTTTAAATACCTTTACACTTGAAAAATATATTGAAATACTTTATAATATTGGGCTTGGACAAATTGCTTATGTTTTTTTAACCCATGGCAGAATGTCGGTGCAAAAATAATGTGTTTAAAACTATTAAAATATATAGATTTGTTAAGAACCTATTTAGCAGTATAGCTGGACACAGTGCTAGTCACAAGAATCACGTTCCCGTAAAGTACATAAATAATACTGCCTTTTTGGTCTAGCGGCATAAATGTGCGCGTGGGATTGGGAGGCCTCGGGTTCGATTCCTGGGTCGGGCAAAGTGTTATTGGGTTTTTCCGTTAGGAAATTCTCAGTAGCAGCACGGAGTCTGGTAATGTGCCCGGTACGGCAATAGGCTCGCCCCCTATTACGTGGGACCTAAAATTCATGGCGAAATGTGGGTGTAATGTTGCGCCTCTGCCTACCCCTTCGGGGATGCAGGCATGAGTCTATAAAAAAAAAACATAAATAATAATACACGTAGCGAAAGTTAAAAGGCTGTAGCAACTTATATGCATACTTTAGAACTAAAAAAACCAATTTCAGCAGTATTTAAGACATATTTTTGTTTGGTATAGAAATCGGCATTTAAGATTTTCTTTATTTTCATCCAATTTACCTATCAATACGTATGTAGTAACATTGTAATATAGGTTTAAGTTAGAGACAAAAAAAATATTTGGCATTAAGTCAGCATTACAAGTTTTCTAATGTAGCTTAGAATATGCTAAGCAAATACCATACACAACGATAGCAGATTAATAGATGATAGTGATATCCGATCAGTAGTGGATATACGCAAGAAGGCTGCGAAGATAAACAACGCAGCTATGTGAAATATGGCGTCTATCAATCGGCCACTTATCTAATGTCTCCGCTTCCGCTCTCTGATAGAGCTCTTCCACGGAGGTCCACTAACTAGTTAACTTGACTGTAAATGTGATGTATTCGTTTAAGCCTTTTTGTTACTAAGTACTCTTGCATTTTTGCGTAAGGTGACGGATTAAGAATAAAACGTGTCACTACTTCATTTAATTCCGAGAGTGTCGTAAGAAACGGCTTAGGAAAATATACGAAGCCTTAGTATCTTTGCGATAAGACAAAGAACTCAACAGCAAATACCTATACCAACCTGTCTGACCAGCATGGTATTGTTAGCCAAATCTTACTATTGCCACAATGCTATTGTAACTCAACATAGAAGAAGCTTACCTTTAGCAGTTATCTGCTTAAGGCAGTACGCTAATACGCAGGCATTAGCTAGTCTTTTTTAAAACGTGGTATCACTCAGGTCGGTATGACTTATTTATACGAAACTTACGATAGACTGAATAACTGCACAGCTTGATGCTCTATAAACTTACATCAGCAAACATATATACATTTAAACACAGAAATATAACTATCTCTAGAAATACCAATATTTGGAATCTACCAGTGACCGTGGTATTGGTAATGAAGTAAACAATAAAATAACAAAAACTAGTATTTCAGAATATTTCAAGATATTGTTTACTGCAAATGCAACATTTAAATAAATAAAACTCCTTTTAACATAGATAATGCATATTTATATTCACTGTGGCAACAAAGCGTTTACTTTAAACAAGGATGCACCACAATTAATGTTTCGTGAATACCATTACTCGCCTCATTATCATATCGCTTTCACAAAATATTCACTATTTCTCTACACAATGATAACAGTAACACGCTTTTATTATGAATTAAGTCTCGAATCTTTATTTGTACGGTGGACGCAATCTTGCTACGTGCTACAGCGTAGCGGTCGCTACGTGACGAGCTACGGATACCGTAGCCTTTTATTCTACTTACTTCCATTTTACTATGAAGCAGTAGATTAGCAATGAGCACGGAGCTTATGCATTGTGACTAGTTTAATTAATTTATAGGAATTGTGAGCAACGCATATAAATTTTATTGATTTGCGTTGGATACAATTAGGTAGGTATTCATTACAAGGTTAATTTTAAATTAGCAGTATCGTAGTTTTGTTCGGTAATAGAGTTTTTCGAAGGCTGGACCTTTATTTTAAACTATCTTAACTAACCTAGCGCCTTTGCTTGCAATTTTGGAATTTTAGCATTCTGTTCTAGAAAAATTAAGGTTTTATTAACTATCTTTTCGTATGTGGCTAAATCTGGTGATGAAGTTTTTAGGCGCCCCATGACCTTCAGCTTACTCTGATGATTCAGTTTCTGAGACCAGTACAAATTGTTTGACGCACGCTATGCATTGACGCGCACGTTAAACCGTTAGTCCGATCCAAATGTGAGAATCGCTCACTTAGTTTTGGGAAATATCACATTGACCTACTGGGTAATTTCTTCTTAGGTCTTTAAAAAGTTATACATTTCTGCCGTTAATAATCTTATTTAAAATGTTGTATGCCTATTGGGTTAATAAGTTCTATTAAATATATGTGAACCTATTAAAATAAGAAGGCATATAACTCTATTTATTTTTTGCAAATGTATAATTAACTCAATTAAAAATGTCTCAAAAATAAAGCAATCATCTTTATAATTGTACATCAGAACGCAAGTTACAGTCATTTTCTAATCGTTGCCATGGGCTTGTCCAAATTGGTGGGACAAGTCATATGAGTTGAGGAAAAAGATACCATTACACGTCACTGCTAAAAATATACTTATTGACACATGAAAAGAAGGTTAAATGAACAAGCCGATCGTAAGAAATAACTAGTTACCGTGTCTGTTTCAAAAGTTTACTTGAAAGAGAATCGGTAATAGAAGTAGGGAAAGAATCAGTATCTAGTTTTCGATCGATTTCAAAACGTCATTCTGCAATAGATCGCATTATTCTCATCATCCTAAACAACTAAACTTGAAATTTAGATATCGTGTTCCCTTTAGAAACATTACTGTTTCTAAAGGGAACACGATAGGATTTTTTAAATGCCGCCTCCTTAGGGGTTAAATAGGGATTTAAAGTTTGATTGGAAATTGAAATACACATAAAGTTTCATCCAACGTGATCGTTATCGCACAAAGTAAAGTAGTTAATCTGATTACTTTAAAATATACAGTATATTCGCGATCATGGCGCTTGTAACAGTCCCGAAATATCGAATACTCGAAACAAAGGTATGTGGTATATATCCCGAAAGACAATATACAAGTAATTCGAAAGACCACGAACGAATAAAATTCATATATTTTAAAATAGTAAGAATATTTGCAAATCCAAGATTTTCACTGCCCTTATGTAAGTTACTCGTCGAGTGTAATATACAATTTGCATTAGATCGAAGTCAAACTGTTAAGAGAATTAAGCAATGCGTATTCCGTAATATTCTCGTCAGTTTGAAAGATAAGTTTGGCAAATACGCCTCTAATAATCATATATTACATATTATGACAGTCAGGAAGCTAATCGGGCGAATATCACTAGAATTTGTCTGTCGTACCGAGGAATTTTGGGTGTGGGTTTAACTTAGTAAAGCGATCCGCAAAAATTACGTGGCATCTACCGCAATTATTGAATTTTGACTAAAAATATCTAGAAATTCCATATCGCGTACTTAGCGAGCAGTATTTGCGTCACTTTTTAGGCAATCGAATGCTAACTACTTTGTGCTATCTGAATAGTGCTTGCGGATATTTCAAGATTTCGTCGCTGAAATATTGTACTACTTGCTTTAGGGCTACTTGCTTTGTGATTTTGAATTGGTTTGAAGCTTTTAAATTTGTTCTATGTTAAAAGGTACTTATTGAAGTTTGTTGAACATGTTTAAGATGTGGAAGAATAACATATGGTGTTTCTGAAGCTAGAGGGAGGATCCTCTGGACCAGGGTAGATGATCGTGCCAGTTAGACTGCACCCCGACGGCCGTTGCTGAGAGCAAGATATTAACTGTGTTCGCTCGTGAAACTTTAAATACAGTGATTCAGAATATTGCTGTCGTGGTAGTTCCGTCGGTGTCCGTTAGATGTCAACAGTGATTATGTCACCGCCATTGTACCATAGATGACATTAGTTGTATGTAGCTCTCGCTACATCAACATTTCCAATTTATGAATAAGCATTGTTGTGCAAGTCCACCCAAATTAGGGAATGAATAGTTAAACATCGTGTACCGAGACCCGCGTGAATTTGGACCGCCCTTAAAATGTCGAGGAGCCGACAGTACTATAAACGTTTTTTTTATTACGAGCAACAAAGACAAACGATGTTGACTTTAAGTCATTGCTATGCTAATGTTAACATCTTAAGAACTGATTGTATCTAAGGCAATAACTTTGAAGCTTATCTGCAGCAATTTGTTGGTAAAAATAAAAGATTTATTGTAATAAGGCTCGGCTTTGTAACGCTCACGCTTGTGAGATTATAATACGTGTTGCCCCGTAAGTATGCGTAATAACTTCTTATTAAAATTAATACTAGTAAAATAATTATGGTTTTATGACTTATTATTTGAGTAGCTATCGATTGTAGGCGAGCTAGTAGCCTGTCAGCAGCAGTTTGATTTCGTCATGTGAGCTTAATTTTCCTTCATAAACTAGAATCAATGCAATGTAAACAATTCAACGACTGCTTACCGTAAAGTTCAAGGACGATATAAGGAAATGTAAATATCGCCTGAAGGGTTATTCTATTGTTGAAATAAAAGGCGATATTGTTACTTGGTCATCGATAATTCTTGTTTATAATAACATACTAATATTGTAAATGCCGTTCCAAGGTTTGAGTGTTTTTGTTTGACCATGTTTCACGTCGAAACGGATTATATATGATATTATCTTTGATTGAGTGAAGATATTTGGGAGTCATAGGGGACGCATGCTACTTTTGCCGCTATAACCAAATTCCACGTGAGCGGACTCGAGAGCAAAGCCTAGTCTAAAATAATTGCACTACTTTACAATCCTTTTGAAGGTGTTCCTATAAAGAGTTTTAAGCCAGAGTAGAGCTTATAGCTAGCGTTGATGAAAAACCTGGAATTACTTTAAACGGCCTGGGCTCCTTGCCTGGGTTGATTTCCTGCGAGAGAAGTAGAGTATTCAACAAATATAATAAGAGGGTTAAAGATAATATTTGTATCACCACACCGTATCATATACACAAATATATTCTCAAAGTTCTTAATATTAGGCTTATTGAGCTCTGTAAAGATTATATTACGTACAAAGTTAACGCTATTTTAAGATACTAATATGTGTACTTATAAACTGTATTCGTTGTTAAAGTTCAGGAAGGAAACAAAAACAGCTTCTTTGGCTAAGTCATAGGAGTGTCAATTAAGAAAAGGGGAAAAACCAGTGAACTTGGTCACACTATTTATTTAATGCCATGACTTTCTCAGATTTGGGGTCAAAAATACTGATGTCCTTTCCCTGGAAACAACCTACGTTCTTGCCAAATTTCATGAAAAAATTGTTCACCGACTAAAACCCAGAAAAATTTCTTTATAAAAGAAGAAGGCTTCTAACAACACAGTGCATTTTGTGCAGTTACCAAAGTGGAAAAAAAGTATAACAGTTTTTGTTATCTATGAACCAATATCCGTTTACTGCGGCTTAGCCCCAGCTAACACTGTTGCAAATTGTGTACCTATATCTAAGTAAGTTTGTGCAAATACAAAATACTGGTCGCGTAAAAGTGAATAGTGAAATAGTGTTTAAGCGTTTCCATTATGATCCTTACTAGCGATATTCACTTTTATTTTTAATTTCGGAGAGTCTTCATGACAAGCAAATGACTTTTTTTTCGTTGGTTGGTTTGGTTTAAAAGGTGATGATGTTGGCTAACCATTGCAATTCGATGCCAGTGATGCCGAAATATGGTTAAATCCAATTGCTACGTGGTCCTACCAACCTTGCAGTTATATAGAACTGGATCACGTCAGTTAAGTAAATTCTAATTGGTCCTCTTTTCATATCCGGAAAATATAAGGTTAAATTTTTCATCGGCTCGCATAGCACCGCGTTCTATGCCACCATGTGGGAAACCACGTGAGTAACCTAGTGATACAAATGACGGTGCCAATATTTGATATGCGCCGTCCTGGTTGTTACTTAGGTCCACTGATTTCTTAATACATTTATTTTGTTAATTGTAGCGAATGTTGTTATGTATTTTATTTTATTTTATTTTATTTATTTGGCACACAAAACAGAATACAGTCAAAACATGCTTTATACAATATTAACAAAAGGTTAATTTCAAGACAGCATTCCAAAACATGTGTACTCAACATGACAATAATATATAACAAAAGTGACTAGACACAAAAAAAAGAAAAATCAAAAACAAATTATAGTACAAGTACACAATCGATTCATATACTTATAGCTAAGCGAGTTACGCACCACTTGTCATAATACGTCTAACGTTTCTTTTAAAACATAGCAGTCCGCGGTTAAAAACGTCCAGCTCGTCACTGTGTTGAGGTAAAAGTTCGTTGTATAGACGACACATTCTGACAATGGGGTTGTAGTATGATATGTTATTTATGTGAACGTTTAAAATAAAACTTTTAAGATGTGGCTGACGGCTTCTAAATTTTGTGTTTAAGTTTAACATTGATAACAGTTCAGGTGAGTCAATAATAGAATGCATTATCTTATGGAGACAAATAAGGTCGCTACACTTACGGCGACTTTCGAGAGATTGCATTTTAAATTTATTGAGTCTTTCGCTATACGACCCAATTTTTCTAGCAAGTCCAAGCCTGTAGCACATGAAGTACAAACACTTTTTCTGGATTCTTTCTAGGCGATTGATGTGAACGACATAAAAAGGCGACCATACAGTTGAATTATACTCCAAGATGCTGCGAATAAGGGTATAATATAGATACAATAGGCTTTTAGTGTTTTTAAACTCTTTAGTTATTCTACATATAAAGCCAAGAAGCTTAGTACTTTTATTGATTATGTGATCTATGTGGGCGTTAAACGTTAGTTTTTCGTCAAACAGGACGCCCAAATCTTTGACTACGCATTTTCTATTTAGATTAGATGCACGTAAGTTATAGTCATATAAGATTTTCTGAGCCTTGTTACTAAAAGATATGACACAACACTTCTCAACGTTTAAGGACATGCGATTTTCTCGACACCATATGTCAACCTGTTGTAGATCCGACTGAAGAGAAAGAGCATCTGTAAAATAATTCACAGTACAATAGATCTTCAGATCATCAGCATACAATAAGCACGAGTTATTAATACGATCTACAAGATCATTAATAAAGGCGACAAAGAAAAGGGGTCCCAAATGCGATCCCTGGGGTACTCCAGAAGTGCAAACAATAGGCGCCGATACATATCCCTTGATAGCTACTAGTTGACTCCTGTTGGAGAGATAAGACTCAACCCATCGGAGTAAGTTGCCATGTATGCCAAAACCAGAAAGTTTAGAACATAATATAGCATGATTTACCTTGTCGAATGCTTTAGAGAAGTCTGTATAGATTGAGTCAACCTGAGATCTCCTACCAAAAGCTGAGCACAGATCATTTTTATATACCAACAAGTTGGACAATGTTGAGCGGTTTCGTAAGAAGCCATGTTGTCTTTGTGAAATGAGTGGGCTAATATGGTGGTACAACGAATCATAAACAGTAGACTCAAACAATTTTGCTAAACAAGATAAAATACTAATAGGTCTGTAGTTTTCGCAGCGAGATTTATCACCCGATTTGTGTATCGGTACGATGTGAGCCGTTTTCCATACAGTCGGAAACGTACCCGAGCGGAGAGATTGGTTAAATAGAATAAATAACGGTTGAATAAGTTCTTTACTGCACATTTTTATGAAATATGGAGGGATGCCGTCCGGTCCAGCTCCTTTATCAGGATTTAGTTTTTCTATCTTGCTAAGAATATCTTTTTCGCTTATGGGAATGCTATAAAGAGTACCTTTATTCCTCGTACTAGACCCAGGATTATCAAGAGGAGTAGCAGTTGCAGGGTCGAAGACTGATCCAAAATAATGCGAAAACAGCTCACATATACCCCTGTGATCAGAGCAAGTAAGGTTACCACATTTCATAGTATGCGGCATCGTGTTAGTGTCTTTCCTGCTGTTAACAAATCGCCAAAAATGTTTGATGCTAGTATCAAGGGAAGATTCCACGGACGAGACAAATAACCTTTTACAACGCGAACGCAGCATACTAAATGTATCATAATCACGGGGATTGCCGTACTTTTTAAATAATTTGTGATATTTATGCTTCTCCTTCAAACTTCTTCTTAAACCCTGAGAGAACCACTCTGGATATGTCTGCGAATCACTTTTCGTAACAGGTGTGTAACGTGATATTATCTCATTCAGTATTGAGTAAAACTTATCAACCGACCTATCTATGTCTGGGTCAGCTAGAACTGTTACCCAATCAACAACACTTAATTCTGAATTGAGTTTAACGTAGTCGCATTTATAGAAGTTAAATTTCTTCCGTTTGTTTGGTTTTAAATTTTTGATTTTATGCCCACTGAGATATATATTAACTACCAATGGCGGATGGTGTTCATCCAATCTGCTCAGAGGTTCAGCGCCGTAGACCTGCACATAACTCATATTTGTTAATATAAGATCCAGATAGCGATTATTTTTGTTAGGAATGCTGTTGAACTGTTGTAATCCACACAGCAGCAAGGTTTCAAATAAAATATTAGCTTTATGGTCTTGGGGTTGACTGGGCTCTAACCAATAAGAGTTATGAGACCTTGTCCAAGTGAGAGAAGGAGTGTTAAAGTCACCAATTAGGATAAAGTCACCTAGGTTATTATTTTCAGTGATTATTTTTTGACAGTTGTGGTAAAATTTGTCAATAAACTCAGAGGGAAGATCTGGTGGAAGATAACAGACGCACAAATTTAATGTTAGAGATTTGTCAGTATGGTCGGATGATACGTCGATAGAGATCCAAAGATCCTCAATGTCGCTCTCCCAGGAAATTTGACGGTTAACATTGATATCTTTCTTAACTGCAATGAGTACACCGCCGCCTTCGACTTTCCTAATACATGTTTCATATCGATCCCTTCGAAAAACAGTGTAACGAGCATCAAATAGCTCTGCGTCAAAAACACTATCATTTAAATTAGTCTCAGTTAGACATATTATGTCAAAATTGCTATTGCTAACACTTAAATAAAACTCGCTGATTTTAGATCTAATTCTGTTAACGTTTTGATAGTAAACTAACATAAAAATAAAAAAGAAAGAACAACATTTTTACGTCTAAGTATGCAGGAAAAGAAATTGTATACAGACAAAAATAGTATCATAACTTGTGCCGCTTAGCTAAGTTTATTGAGAAATTCCAAATTTCTAATGTGCAAATGATCACTGCGGTCGTCCTTACGCATGTACACTCGTCCATATTTGACCCAAACGTATTTGTAATTGAGTTCCTTTGCTTTAAGCCTGGTAGCAGCATGAAGGTTCTTGCACTCAGGTGAAATATGTTCATTGACATAGATCTTGCACAGGTTCGATGTAAGTCCCATGTGTGTAGTGTTCAACTGGTCCCCTTTTAGTGATTTGTTGAAACGACGGCATGAAGAAATGACTTGATCTCTTAGGCGTGAGTTCGCTAACGTAATTAAGATATTACGGGGGCGAGTTTTCGTATTATCCAACTTAGCAACCCTTCTGCATGAAATTATGTGTTCATCGTTTATTTGTACATTGATTGTTTTGCATAAGTTCAAAAATAAATTCATAATGTTTTCATTCTTGCCCTCGGGAACAGCCTGTATTTCTAAGTTTTGACTACGGGTCATTCTTTCAATAGATGAGAGACGGCTGTTAAGACTATTTATGTCCTTTTGCAGTCGCAAATTCTCGGCCTCTAGATCCTTGATGATTTTTATATTTCTCTCCATTTCAGACTTCAAATCCGTTTGGTTAGCGCATATATGATCCGTGGTTTCGGTAAATTCTACCTGCAATTTTTCAATTCTATTTTTCACCACAGACTCAACTTCTACCTGAACATGTTTCTTAACCTCTTCGCACAACATAGTTCGAAATTTATCCATTAGTATAGACATCGAGTCGTTAAGTTTCTGATCCAGCAAGCAGCCAATATTTTCCATAGTTACTTGGTCAGCATGAGAAGGTGATTGAACGCTGTCAAATGACATATTCATTGAATCCTCTGGCGATGTCAATTGCGTATGACGAACCGTACTATTTAAGTTCGATTTACTGCGGTGAGTTACGTTACTACAAGTTGAACATAGCCAAGTCGATCGTTGCTGTTCACTTATCGATGAAAATTTCTCGTCTGTTATGTTTAAACATCGGTAATGAAATAGTGAACAACATTGATAACACTGCAAGTATCCGCCCGTGTTTACTTTTTGTTTGCATACTACACAATTCATTTTGATATATTTAGATAAATCTCAAAAAGTATTTCCGATGTTGAGGCTCGAACGCACGCAACGATGATCGTTGGTGGTGTAGACCAGACGCTAGTAGCCACCGCGCCACGGATATCTAGACTTATGCGGTGAATTTAGTGGACGCTATCTGTTGGTAGTATCAGGCGATAATGTGCGCGATTTAAATAAGTCTTTTGAATATATTGAGATCACAAGTAGAAGGTAGTTTATAATCGCACTTAGAAAACTTGTAAATCTACTTTATAATTACACTTAATACACAAATTACACGAAGTGTTTCAGTATTTTGTTGTTTGTACGTAATAGTTGGTTAAGTAATGATGCCAACTATTTAATTTTTACACGGCACTAATCACTTTTTACTCTGTTTATAATTTAATATTTACGGAGCAGAGAGATACACGTCTTGCACTTTTGACAACTTTTGACAACTGAGATACTATATGATACGGTGTGGTGGTATTACTTGCCAGGTGGTAAATTTACGCTACGTTTACAGAGTTCTCTACTTGTGACTGAGGTATTGGTTCTTGTCTCAGAGCAAGAATCGCTAGGCAATACTGCCACCTTTATCGGCCTATAAACTCCGGCAACAGAGCTGGCCATACATTTGTACGAAAAATAAAGATTATAATACATTAAAGCGCCGCAATACAGGTTCCATCATATGTTTGTCATTTGGGTAATCACATGAATGGTCATAAAAATAGACAAATTCATTATTTATCAATCAACCGCTCACGTGAATGTAACAGACATTTTAATTAACTCACATTGCCACTATAATTACCATAATTAGGTATCTCTAAATTACGTAGTTGCAAAACTATTTCAAATTAATAATTCTACACGACGCCAAACTTCGGGTACATCCGTCTGTTGTGGTATAGGGGTGGTGTATTGATATTTAATTCCCCCCTTAATATACGTGCGTGAACTATAAGTATAGTGACACACCTGCTGAAAGCTCGGCGCCGTAACTTCAGTGACTGAAATATCGATCGTAGTATTCGGTTGACTCACCGAATGCGCCAAACGGTCAGCACTATGTGAAGGCCGCGTCTAGCTCTCGGTTGCGTGAACTTTGCATGATAGACTCTCTACGGTAGATTCGGCGCCACACCGAACGTGACTTAATTTGGGCTGGTGAGTCATAGGATACTAGAATAAAACTGCGAGCGTATTCAACCGAACGTTCAGCGCCGTAGGTGGCGCAGATGTGTCGCGACACTAATAGATATACACGTTGTCCTTGTAGCGAGACAGGTTATAAGGGCAACGCCAGCACAGAACTATTAAAGGTCGATGTAGTCACGAAGGCTTTTCCACGAAAAGGATAAGATAGAAAGACTGCGGTTACCCGTGCCGATTGGAGAAGCCATAAAGATGTATTGTATTCGTGGCAATCTACATTGTGCCCCAGCGCTTAGGACAAAGATAAGACAACATTTGTTCTATTTGTATTTTTGAACAAGAAAACTATAGCGCATGAATATTATATTCATGTAAGTAGTAATTTATGTGTATAAGTAGGTGGTGACCTTCTGGAGCAAGAATATCAGACTGTCACACGGATGGTTTTGGGTACAAAGCTACGACGCGCACCACTGTTCAAACTTCAGTTCGAATCCAATTGGTTATCTTCGCGTGTTAAACGTATAACGATGTCGTCATACTATCTCAGTCAAGATGATCCAGGCAACTTCATCTAACAGGCGGTTTCAATATTTGATCTTTTCAAGCATCTTTCTACTAAAAATATATATTTGACATATTTTGTATGTCAAATATGTATCTCACGGCCGAAGACAAGTACCTATCAAGATACCCTTTTTGTTATGGGCTTGAAACATTTTAGCGAGAAATACCGTTAGCAGACAAATACCTATCAGCCTGTTAATTTTTTTTTGTGAAGTTATTGTAATGTAACTGTAGGGTTATCTGTTTATCTAAGCAATTTTTCTAAGTCAAGAGAAGTACTTCAATTCCTCTGAGTGATAAATACTTCATATTTTACTAATCCTCTTTATGTATTTTATTTATTCTTTGCTCTTTTGTAGTTGTATTAGTAATAGCACAATTTTTTTAGAGCCCGCCCGAATGTTATCTACCTCAAGATAAAGTGAAAATATTCTATACCTGTCCTATTCTATTCTATCCTTAATGTCCTATATTTCATCACCCATCCAAATTATCTCCCCTGTACATGTAGCTTAACTTTACCCATCTATATTACGGACAACAAGTCAAGTCACGCTATGAGTGCTATATGATAAATGTAGTTGTACAAAATTTTAAATACCTAGCTCTTATTGCATATTTTAACTTTGATATCTTTTATGTAGTGTGCGTTTCTGAAACTCAGTTACATTGAAATAAGCGTAAATTCAAAAGCAATACTGCCAGAATTTAAAAGCAAATGGTGAATGACATTCTGCGACTTTAGAGTTTTAAATATTTAATAAAATTCATGTATATAATTTTTCATGTTTAAATATGATGTCTATGATATCGTTATGAATAAAAATAATTTGAAATAGATATGATTGTATTTTATTGTATCAAATTTGTATTAAAAATGTTACCAGATTTATGAAGCGTTCACAACATATCGGCAAGGTAAAGTAAAGCAATATTGGCAGGGGTCGCCTCGTCGATGGGTTGTCTTTGCATTTACGCCAGAGATCGATAAAACGTGCTTCAGAGAGCATGTGATGCACATTCTTTTCATAATCCCAAGAAAGACAGGCCGTGTCAAAGGCCTTTGGATGTACAATCTCTGTCACCAGAGTTGGCCACAGGCTTACACAAAAAAGAAGGAACAATTCATTCCACCATTGAAAATAGCTTGCCTATCAACTGAGAATCATTGTCATCCACAATTTAAACCAACTAAACTACACAAGTATATACCTACAAAACAAAATCGTTTACGTAAAGCTGTAGCAGTAGTCTATTAATTAATCTAATGCCATAATACCAGCAGTAAAGTTCAGTAGACGTAGCACGATGAACATGTTTAAACGGTTTAAGCCTTGCATGTCTATGTGACGTTGGCTTGGAGCGAGCGGCGACTTATTTGGCCAAACCACGGATAATTGATGAACAACTGGCTAATCAGAAGCCAGCTGCTACAGCTTTGATTTAAAATATAAGTTTTACGAATTTGATTTTAAATGTCTTACATACATACATACATACATATCGTCATGCCTTTTATCCCCGAAGGGGTAGGCAGAGGTGTATTTCTACACCCACTTTTCGCCAGATATACTTTAGTCCCACGTAATAAGGGGCGAGCTTATTTCCGTACCGGGCACATTTCCAGACTCCGTGCTCCTACTGAGAATTTCGTGACAGAAAAACTCAATAACTGTCTTATTTGGTAAAAATGTAAAACTGCTTTTGAATGATTAATTTATACGGAATATACGTTTATTTCTTAGAAAGGTAGAAAAAAACGATGCGTCTACAGTGTACACTTTGAAAGACCTGGGCATAAGTCCGTTTTACTCATTTCATTGATCATCGTCTTAGCGTTATCTCAATTGCAGCTTTCGCTTTAGAGCTCGAGGTCCAACTAGTATTCTTAGCAGATTTGACAGAATATTAGCTTTTGCTCATTTCATTATATAGGTACAGCATACCGGCTCTTCAATTTATCACGCTAGCTAAATTTTAGGTCGCATAATTCTGGCTATCTCATATTTAGTGAGAAAACGATAAACCAAATTATTCTCTCAGCAAATGTTAGGAATAGTTAATGTTAAATATTGTAACACAATATCATTATGCATACTATATTAATAATTCTCACTAAATACAAAACCGCTTCATACTCACATTTCATGGCTAGAATTTTGATTACATTGCCCATTAATCAAGGGCACTATAATAAAGGGCACATTAATCGCATTTTGTGCAAGAAGATTTAAATAAATAAAATTAATATAACAATCGTTTCATAAAATTTTATTTAGCGGGTCATAATCGCGTTAATTGACGTATGGTTATGCAACGGTCGTGGTCGCAGAGGAACTGAGGAGGGAGCAAGATCCGCTAACTAAAATTGTATGATGTATACAAATCGCGAAAGTTTAAAATCGATTATCCTATAAGCAGTTTTCGTACGATTCTAAACCCGTGAAACAATTCACAAAACAGCTAACAGTTAAATGTATTTGAAACATTGTTGCCTTCAAACTAACATTGCTGGCTGCTGCGAGTTCTTTCCCTCAAGGAATAAAAATTTCAATTTCAAATTAGATTTCGGTTCTGAGTGTATTCACTATGTTACTATGAGAAACACAGTCAGATGGGTTTGTAGTCTTTTGAAAAGCAAATGAAAGATACCGCTATCTCGACTAGTTATCGCCTGCAGCTTGTAGAGTGGGAGTATTGAAATAAAATATACTCTTTGCAGACATGCACCGTTCTAACTCGGTATCTTTGCTTGTTTTGTATGTTTTTGCGTCGTGAAATAGAAACTATCTAGCTCGTCGTTTTCTCAGCAACTTATAAGAAAGTGGATGGTTTTTCGTGATATGTACCACGTATCTTTGTTGTGAGTACTCGATATTTCGGTACTATTCAAGGCAAAGTGAAGTCATATTTTTAATTTCTGTAATGTAGAAAGTTGCAAGACTATTTATGATTAGGACGAATATAGAACAAATATGTCATTTCTGGTTTGTTAAGTGTTATAAGTATTTTCTACCATCTCATGCACACATTATTTTTACTATGTTGTTATCACAAGAATTAATTTATTTTCATAATATTTTTTATAGACTCACGCCTATATCCCCCACATTAACATTACACCCACAGTTTGCCATGAATTTGTAGGCCCCACGTTATAGGGAGCGAGCCTATTGCCGTTACTGGGCACATCACTAGACTCCGTGCTGCTACTGAGAATTCGGTAAAACCCAGTAACATTTTTGCCCGACCCGGGAATCGAACCCGGGACCTCCGATCAGCAGTCGCATACGCTATCCACTGGACCACGGAGGCAGGCTTTATATTCATAAATAGGATAAAAATCTTCATAGCGTCTTTATTCTCAAAGTCACATATGATTTTTTTAAGTATACATATAGATCAGCTTACCTAACATTGGGATAGGATCGTGGCATTTGACCTTGGTATACTATAAGACAGCATTCTACGTAGGTACAAAATAATGAAGTTCAGATTTGAGTACCAAATTTAGATCACAAAATAATACTTCCATCTACAAAAAAATACACTCATTCAGATAGATTATACGGCTACGAGAAGACCTACGGTTGGAGAACTCTAAGGTTAGTCTTTTTATACCCCAGCATGAAAACTCACTACAGCCTAACATCACTTGATAACCCGAATTTAGTGCGTAACATTAATAGCGGCAATAAATAACATTAAATCAAAACTAATTATAACGACAACTATAAATGTTTGAAATTAATGAGTCGACGCAGTAAAGTTCGGTGTTTGACGTTCACATGTATGTGAGTAAACCCTCGCGACTCCGAGTATTTATTATACGTGACTCCCTCAGGCGAAATCTCACTCTTTACTTAGACGAACATAATTAATATGCCAACCATCAAATATTGATTAGAATGAGCTCATTTCTTTGCTACTTCAATCTGTTTTGAGTTGGCATAACCAACTTAAAATTAAATTAATATTTTTCTGTTTATTTATTTAAAACTGTACCTATGTAGAGTATCGGCATTATAGTCCGATCAATTTAGACATAAAAATACTGGTCAAATAACAATAATTGCCGGAGAGCCAAATATTGGTGGAGAGCTAGGGTTTACCATTACAAATAAAGTCTTAAAAGTCCCCATCGATCCCATGTGTGCTAAAGTTATTCGGGGTCAAACGTCAAAATTTGAGGTTTTTTGGATTTTTTTCAAAAACGGTAAGTTTTATTAAAATAAAACCATTTGCAAAGTTGTAGACCTTAAAATTCTCTACGAAAATAGTATTAATGATTTTTTCCTAAGACCATTTTTGTAGAGAATTTTAAGGTCTATAACTTTGGGTAAGGTTTTATTTTGATAAAACTTACAGTTTTCGAGAAAAATCCAAAAAAACCTCAAAATTTGACGTTTGACGACAAATGTCTATATTGACCGGACTATTAAGGTACAATGGCACACATTATGTTAATCTAAATCTAAATACAAAGCTATGTTTTCGTTCTTGTCTTAGAAAGGCACCCTCACTGACTTTCATTTAGTACAAAATTAGCAGCCACATATGTGAGAATATTTAATGAAATTTACATTATATTTTAGCTTGACAAGTGAGGGCTCAAGCTAACATGCAATCGTAAGCGGTCTTGACTCCGATTCCCAGCTTGGTGTAATTAGTATCATCAGAAAATATTTAGTAATAAGCCGAGGTCTGGCAATGTGCCCGGATGAAGAAAATAGAGCCGCCAAATAGATTTAAATAATTTAATAATAGAGCGACCATAGATTAATTTCTATTCAAGAATATTCAACCGAAGTGTCAGCAACGCAAAGAATGTGCGTGTGTGTGCGCGAGAAATGTGTTTTGCTGTTCTAAACTATTTCTAGTTTAGAACAGCAAAACACATTTCTTCACTTATGTATTCGTTAAATCTTTGTCTTTCATTAAAATATATATAAACATAAAATAATGAAACCCAGTAGGCAAGATTTATTCCAGACTAAATACATAAAAGCTAGATTACGAGTCTGTTGGTTAAGCCCGTCTATTGAAATATATATTTGCGCACTATTATGGCTCGCGCTACCACGACATAAAGAAAATATTTCGGCAAAAGGATGGGTATAATACATCTCTACATACCTACTTTGTCGGAGGTGAAACGTCAACCTACGTATATGTGCATACCTACAGCTTGATATTAATAAGAAATTGTTTCCAATAAAACTATTTCCGATAAACGTAATATTGAATCTTGAAACCAAATCTTCAACGATATAAAACTACTAAGTTTTGGATTTAGTTCTGGAGTACAAATTTCAAAAAGATTTTATAATTATACGTTTTATATTCCAAGAGTACATCCTAAATTAAAGCGGCAGTAAAAAAGTTTCTTAAAAACCTCATGTTCGAAAGAAGTAATCATGTTAAAGCCATGTCGTACAACTGCCCGTCAGAAACATTTAAATTATAAGCTAAATACAAAACTACGTTTTAACTGGACGTAAATACAACATTAAAAATAAAAAGTACACCACAGATAAAAGAATATTCGACCGCTGTTAAAATACGTTTTTAAAAAGATAAAAACGTGCAAGTTTATTAGAGTGGTACGCAAAAGGGTTCGAAAGGAGCCGTAATGTTGTGGCCAAGCTGTCCATCCGACTGTCTGCCTGTCAGAGACATTTAACTTCCAAATAAAATGGCCATTAAAATTAACATACAATGTTGTTAATCTTTCGCCCAAAGATGAAAATTGTGTTTAAAGTTATAAAAACATTTAATTGAAAGGACGGCCAAAATTATATGCAAACAGATGATGATCTTTTTTTTTCTTCGTTATTTTTTGTAAAAATTACAGGCATAGGAAAACATTAAATTTGCCTACTTTTATATCACCATTACCTTTATAGTGTTTATAAAATAATTAGGTTTAGTTATTTTGTTGGCTGCATATTGATTTTAATGATCAGTGGATTTGGTGTCTGAAGCACGTGACAGATAATATGACAGATATTCACTTTATGCAACTAAGATATTTTGTAAAATTAAGCGAAACATTTGTTAGATTTCTCACTAAAAGAAACGCGACTCAAATAAATATTTTGAAATGATTTGCTTCATTCGTTTAATAGCTGAAAAATCCACCAAAGAATTAATAAACCCGCCAAAGATAGGTATAGGAAATTTAATTAATCTCAGTATACAAGAAAATCTAGTCTCTTTGGTCCAAACCTAACTTTATTTAAAACGTTAAAAGGTGAAACAGAATATTTGATATGGCAATATATATGTTACGGGCAAAGTCTGGTCCCTATGAATAGTGTATACATAATGCCCATGTCACAAGGGCAATTTGATTAAAATTGCATGCCTAATCACTTTTCCCGGTCAGTATGAATAAGGGCAAATACGTTTTGGGCAAAATAATAAAACAAATGAAATGAAGTTTAGGTGAGACTGTAACTCAAGTAAGTAGGTTATGTTAGGTTCTCTTGTGACCCTTGATCCAAAAATAGGAGCCCTGCAAAGCAGGGCTCCGTCAACTTAGTGTTTTTGTAAATCTTAGGATTTACTGTTAAATCTTACTGGCAAAAAAAACACTAAGTTGAAGGAACGCTGCTTCGCAGGGCTCCTATTTTTGGATTAAGGGTCACAAGAGAACCTAACATAACCTACTTACTTACGTTACAGTCTCACCTAACCTTGCGGGCTTCCGTTGATTTTTTAAATGGACCACGGGCTGTTGGGCATTATAATATGGACCGGTTTAAGTAATTAAAATTCCAAAATTTATCATATTACCCGATGCTTTTGGAACTATTCATAATACTCGGCCCTTATTCATACGGCCTGGTTAGTCACGTTGCCCGTAACATATACATAATTTTCCCACCAATAATACCGTCTAAAAAGTTCATAAAATACAACCGTATTTACCACTATAACTATTGTACCAAACTCACGAATACTTACACGAATTTAAAATTAAAAAGTTATATACAACTATCCACCAGCATACATATAATACTTTACACTTTATTTTACTAAACTCACATTTAAAACTAACACGACGTGAAATGATAGAAAAATATCTTATAAATCGACCACCGGAGAGCAAATAAAAAAAAGTGTTTATTATGTCTTAAAATGCGTGGTTTCATGTGTTAATCCATCATTTACGAAAACAAAGACATGTAAAGCAGGGCGGTGCGTGATGCTTTTAATTCACAATAAATGCTCAGGTAATTATGTTCAGAAGTTTACCGGAAGCCATAAAAACAAATCACAACATTTTGTTTTCAAAATAAATACTTAGGAACTCTTTTTTCTTGTTGCGAAGTTTGTAAATGTGATCATGAATCAATGTTCACCAGAAATATTACTTTACAACTTTTTAAGTGCTCAAGATTATTTTTAACTTTTATTTGGACAGTAAAAACAAAATAAGAAAAGGTGATATAATTTTAAAACCTGTATAAATTCAGAAAGAATTATAGAAAGAAAAAAAGTTTGAAGTCATGAACGTACTGACATTGTTCTTAATTTTGTATGTATATCAAGATCCATAAAATCTTATTTATAATAATCAGACAAACACGGTTCCATATATAAAGAGTATACATTTCATAAAAATATTTTCTATCGTTTATTATTGAATTATAAATGATATTATGCATATTACTTACTTTCCCATACGACCGAAGACAAGGACCAAAGTGGCACAACACAATCATGAGTTTAAAGTTACTTTATTCATATAATAACTACACGAATACATTTTGACGATACACTAGTCCGATAATTTGACGAAGTGTTAAACAACGTTTTATTATAAAGTTAATTATTGGTGCGTCCACGTGGTCTACGAGAGCGCGGGAAATCGGAATATTTAGCGCCAAAACCGTTCTCCCCCGAGACCACCATCCCTTACCGAGCTTCACAACATACTGACAACTGTCACCGGCCACCCGGCCGCCGTTTTGCTCGCTTTTACTACGGGCGCTTTTCCTCTTTTGCCCTATCTTGCTTTAACGAAAATGTATATACACACAGAAATGTACGTACACACATGGACGACTACTTAGTTCGAGTCGTCGAGGCTCCTTGTGTATACAGATGTGTGCAGTCGCGGTGAATATGTGCGGGTGGCCCGTTCAAGACGCATCTTCATGGTAACGTGCCATTGCGTTGGTGCACACAATTACAGGTGAATAGATGGAATATGTAACATAATAAAATGGTATAAGGTTGTATTTCGCGCGTTATAATGTGCTAGCATTCATTCAGAGACAGCGCTACAGCAGAATTGCGCATGTCCGTTATCTCGTGATCGTGAAACTACGAAAACTATTGCTATCCTTATTTTTCTTTAAGTTTCAGTTTGAATGTAAGATACTGTTGGTAACGGGAGTATTTTGAACATTGTTATAATTAATCAAATTATTTGTTAACTGAGTTACGTTTTAGCTGGTTGTATTTTTCTTTGTTTATTTTTTCGTTTAAACGTACACGAGGATATTTTACGAGCTATAAAGTCGGGCACCTTAATAAGAACAGAGCAACTTATAAATAAAATATGAATTAAATTCCAAGTTCAGCTGCGTTTATTTTGTTAACTCTGTGGTATTATATTTAGTAGCTACGTGTGATCTTGTTTTATAGTTACTTAAATAATTTATATTGATGTTGAATAAATGTTGTAAAGCTAGCGAATTTACAATAAAGATAAACTCTGTATAATCCTAAAATTACGAAATCTAATAACATCGCACTTGCCATGTGAAGATATTGTAGCAAACAAATCACAATTGAAATAAAAGATTACATGAAAGTTTCCGTCTCCAACTAGTTACAGACGAAACAAAGGGAAAAATAATTTCCTTACAACTGGGGATGATATTAACTTGGAGATAAGAGCGTAAGAGTATGACTGAAGTACTCTTTCCGAGCGGGCGGCGTTTATACAAAGCTATGAATAACAATTTAGTAAAGAGCCAGGAGCGCAAACACTTGAGCATGGAAGTTTGTTTCGAAGTGCCCAAACTCACGAACAATACCGACACGATGAGCTACGAATGATGAATTAAACCCAAATGTAATAAAACGCCGCCACTCGCTGAATTGATCGTAGATTTTTATTGTTCTTTTGTGTTTTTTGTTTTATTTCTAACTTGTATTTGCATGTGTATGAGTTTTGTTTATGTAAATCAAACATTTATGTATTTTGGTATTGGACGAAACCTTAAGCGACTGAGTGCAAAATACAGGCAAAACAGAACTCTAGGTACCTGTATAAAATAATATAATGATGACCTAATTCTAGATGGCACTGTGTCTAAGTGCCTTTCGCAAGCCTTTCCTTTTTGCCTGCAGCTTCTATGTGAATGTAGTTATAAATATTATATATACTACGTTTTCATGATCGTTATAAAATATAGATACTTAATACTTGTTTCTTTTATAGTAGTAAGCAAGGTGTCCTGTCTAAACTGCAGCTGCTTAATCACTGGACAGTCGGGCTAGGGACTAAGACAATACTGACATGCTTTATCTTGACATTTTGTTCCTTTTTAGGTCGTGGCAAGTGATCTTGTATTATGTTAACCACCGGGTAGAAATATAGTCAGCATTTCTTAGGCAATAAGCAGGCATTCATGTGTGCACTCTTGGACTGTTCACTGTGATATACAGATTATTAAAATAGCTCACTTATGTTCAAGATTCAGACAGTGATATGGCCAAACTGGATCTTATCGTCAATGATTGAGAACGATTTCACCCTTCGTACTAGTCGTATCAAATACCCAGCGGGCGTCTTCATTGTCTTTGTCTAACGAGCGTAGATAACTTCTATATACATCAGTTCATACCACTTTAGCTGCTAATCTTCAAACTTAAATAGCTAAATTAAGTTCCATACAAAGAAAACACGGAGCTACGAAATGAAAACAGCATAATGGGATTCTTTTCATCCGTGCGCTTGATGTGGCAATTTAATGTTATAGTACCGCGATGCCGCATCTTAGCTTTATTCAATTTACTCGTTTCGTAACTCAATAGGCATGAGACCGATATATCAAAACGAAACTGAAATCCGATTGCAGTCAGAAATCGTATCGTATCGATATTCCAATATGAGAAAACCGATTTTAGAAAACGCAAAACAATACCACGATAACGCAAACAATCGAATACGAACCAAACGAAAACGGTGCAAACGCAACCAAACTACAAAGTAAATCTAAAGCTTACGTATTCGATAGTTTTCATATTCATTCGTTCTCTTTCACACTACCAAACGACTAGTTAGTTAGAATGAGAGAGAGCGAATTTCATTTCCCTTTCTTTCTAACTTACTGATCCGTTGAAAGAGCGAAAGAGATGAAGCGAATTTTACTGTCGCCAAGCAAGCGAATCGTTTTGGATTTAGGCGGTTTTATGAATTTCAGAAGGATTGAATAGATAAAATAAAACTAAACATCGAGGCGATAAGATCTAATTCAGATTGCAGCTATTTAATGTTTGTTTTGAAAATTGCAAATAGTTTTAATAGTTATTAGAGATTTATGTTTGGAGAGTTTTGACTTGACTTGATCGATGTTTATTTGTTCACTTGACCTAGGTGACACGTGCAGTGCGGTGCGCGCGTAATAATAATTAAGTATCTACCTATATTTGGTTTTCGTGAAAGTTATAATATTAGGATTTAAAAAGTTTTATTGTTACGTTGTTAGGATTGTAATGTGTAAATAAATAGAAACAATTCGTGTTGCGTAATTTTAGTTTGTTTGGCGACTGAGTTTTTTAACAATTAGTTTTAGGTAGTTAGCAGGTCAGGTTAGGATTGTAAAGTGTAAATAAATAGAAAAAATCGTATAGTGTAATTTTAGTTTGTTTGGCGACTTAGTTTTTTAACAATTAGATTTAGGTAGTAGTAGTTTAGGATTGTAAAGTGTAAATAAATAGAAACAATTCGTGTTGTGTAATTTTAGTTTGTTTGGTGACTGAGTTTTTTAACTCTTAGTTTTAGGTAGTTAGGAGGCTTTCTTTTTCAATATGTCACGCAAACCAAGCGAAATATGGACGCATGACATGACGATACATTATGAATTCGATTGTTTGCGTTTGTCTACGCAACTAGTAACTACGCTCGTCGCTCTGACATCCGCTACAGAAATCGATTTCTAAAATCGGTTTTTGAAATCGATTTCAGTATCTGAAATCGAATTTGTATCGGTTTGTGGAAAAATCTGAAAACGCCCATGCCTATAACTCAATGATGTCGACATTCAAGTGTTTTGCCGCTTGAACCGCCTTTATAGATGTCGCTTTGTCACACTCGCGAGTTCAACCCCAGATAACGACTTCATATCTAAATATTATTTTGTTTACTGTCTGTCACCACGAAAGGCTTCAACATGTGTTATGTAAAAAGAAATAAAATTCTAGACGAAAGAAAATTTTGTGTGACAAGATAATTTAGATTTTACTATTAGATATTTTTGGTAAAAATAAATTTTATTTGAATTTAGATAGTACAAATGGGTTCTTGATTATGTAGGTTTCATTCTAAATAATTTAATCATTTTTAGTGGTTTGATGTTCACCGTAGAAGTTTTCGATTTTTCGCCTTCCGACTAATACTGCGAATTTAAATATTGCTATCTGGGAAGTGCAGTACATGAAGAAAATACTCTCGGTGTATTTTCTTCAATATTGTCGTCACAGCTCCCTTTTATTATCCCTCTAACGTAAATCAGTTCTTCGAATACTTTGCTTTAGTTGACTATCATCTTCAAAGCGTTATATCTAAATTGAATCCAGAGAGTTTAGAGTAGTGTCAGGAGTCGACATCCTTAAATATCGACTCTCCGTAACGACATACATAAGTACTAACAGATCTTTTTAAGTCGGTATGTCCAAAAATCGATGGGCCGTGAATTTTTAAACGGTCGGCGGTCACCTATAGCGGTAGTTCCAGCCTAATAGCAGTTGGCAATAGTACTGTTGTTGGAAAAGCATTGTGAATCAATATGAGGCCTAGTATAAAAGGCCGAATTGCCTTCTATCCCACGCTGGCGAGTGGTTTCTACAGCGTTTGATCTTTTCCGTCTCTTCCCAAAGTTAGTACTTATTTATTTTTATTTTTTATTTATAGACTCACGCCTGTATCCCCGAAGGGGTAGGCAGAGGTGTAATATTACACCCACATTTCGCCAGGAATTTTAAGGTCCCACGTAATAGGGGGCGAGCCTATTGCCGTACCGGGCATATTACCAGACTCCGTGCTGCTGCTGAGAATTTCCTAACGGAAAAACCCAATAACACTTTACCCGACCCGGGAATCGAACCCGAGACCTCCCAATCCCAAGCGCACATTTATGCTGCGAGACCAACGAGGGTTACTATTTGCGCCTCTTAGGATACTCATGAAGACACGGACGTATGTATGTTTCGTTTTGTTAATACTATGCAAACTTGTATATATAGGATTTATATTAATAATAACAATATACACTATAAAAATTTATAGCTCATTAAAATTAGTAAATTATTTCTATGTGTAACTTTATATATGTTTGACATTTGTACAGCAGTACAAATTAAAAATAAATTAAAACTTGTTCTAAGTGCAGAAATTAAGAGTACAGTTCAAACAGACTTGGTATAAAGAAAAATGAATTAAAGAAATGTATTTAATTTGCGGCAACCCCTCGTGATAAAGTGTCCAAACGAATTCCTTGTTTGTGTGTTCTGTACTTAAGGCTATTATCGCATAATTAGAATGATAATGGCTCGTTGATCCCTTAGCATCATTTTGAATGCGCATTCTATTTTTGCTGACGAGCCGTCAAATCTCAGTTTCGATTCTTAATTTTGCAAAATGGGTTTCTGTCGCATTATTATTACAGTGGTGATTGTAATATGTTGTAATAAAATTGGATCGATGTGACTATATGAATTCTTTACTTAGCAGCAATGTCAAAAATATGATGTTAAGGTACATAATTAGATGTGCCTTTTGCTTATATTTAAGGGCACCATGTTGAACTATATCGAAGTCTTGCAATTTCGTCATCTCCTTCCGTCCATCTGCAGTTTAGGTTGCAATATAGACTGTTGATAGCCTTGGATGTTACAATTCAGCAGTAATATATGTGGCAAGACAAAAATTGCAGGGTCAGCTGATATAGCTGACATAAGACACGACTACAAAGTTCGTTCATAGTTTTGTTTGTAGCAAAATATTCCCCTGTACCTAATACCTATTGTTAACACATAAAGAATATCCGTAGGTACAATATATCTGAATCCCACAAACTTTCCCATGTGGGCATCGAACGCATAACACAACATACGATGTTGTCAGTGGCCAGGTGACTAATTAAATTTATGCTCCGTGCGTGTATTTGCGATAGCATAACAAATAGCATGCCCTATTTCATGCCGTGTGGCTTTTTGTAGAGACTTTTGAATTTAAATGACGTTCATCCATTGACTTTATTCTTTCATTACCTATGTATTTAATACAAAAAGAAAATAAATACAAAAAACACAAAAGGAAGAAAATACTTATAAAATAAGTACATAGTTTTATTGTTACATGATAATTTATTAAGAACCTTTTAAGGCGTCGGCTCTTGAACTATTATTTACAGGGACGCATTTAAAGCTACACCTTTTACACACTTAATTCCAAAACCTACGAAAGTCTTCTTGGTATACGTTATTATGGATGTCGTCCGAATGGCAAAGCAACACTTTTAAATGTTTAATTCAGGCAATTTTCATAATAAATATAAATCATGTCTGGCCTAAATTTTTCTTTAAGTACACTAAAATTTAGGGTGTCATAAATTAAAAAATAATATTAATATAAATATTTATTTTCACCTCAGCAGCTCAAACATGCCGCTTTTGCTGCCAGACAACAGTGAACAAAACGCGATTTTGATTCGGGCGTGGGTCAGAGTAGCTTTTTAATTTTTCCATCTTCAGTGCCACGAATTGACATTGTTCAGCCATAAATTTGAAATATTTGAATTTTACTGTGCTGTCTCTTTCACATGCATATATATAAAAAAGCGAGTGAAAAAAAACAAACCGCTTCGAAATTCGATTTTGGAATTCGACCTCAAAGAAAACACGTTCGGAAACGCGTAATACCCTAAGGACGGTTTCAGATTAGCGTATTTTTCTGCGCGTATACGGTCGTTTTAGCATACGCGCTTACACGCGCGCTACATTACGCGCTTCAAAAAACCAGACTCACGTAAACGGGCGTGTTCGCTCGAAACGGTAGTGACGTCTTGTCAGTGTCAACATGGATTTTGACGGCTCGTGGTTATACGAGCTTAGAAGCGCGTCAACGCTCGTACGAGTTGCGCGTGTGCCAAAAGGCGCGCCTATACGCGCCTACATGCGCTTCCAAAAACGAGCTTATACGCGCGTATAAAACGCTAATCTGAAACCGCACTAATATTTGTAATAAAGAAATTACGTTTTTTTTTTAAATGTTATTGTTTATATGTTTAATTTATTATTGGATTTTAATAAAAATAATTCTAATTAATAATATAAAATTGGTATTTAACCAATACGTTTTTATTTGGAATTTCAACAAAGATACATTTGAAAAATAAACATCAAGGACGCGGTATCAAAACGCGATTTAAAAAATTAGTAGGAATAAAAATTTCGCTGATGCTGATAGCATATAGCGTAACGTGTTAAATTATATTAATATATAAAATAATCTAAAAAAATGAGCGAAACTAGCGATGATGACTGTACTTAAACACCAGAAGAGTTAAAACAACAAGTGATTAATGCAGAATTAAGTTTCCTTCCTGAGAAGTCTCGCGAAAATATTTGCAAGCATACGAAGGCTTCAATAAATGGAGACTCACAAAGGGCGCGAACACTTTTTGGAGACTGTGTTACTATCATATTTTATGGAATGTCAGAAAAAGAGCAATCATCAACAATGTGGAGTATCTACTCAATGTTGAAAGCCACTATAAAAACTAAACAAAATGTGCATATTGAAACCTACCCAAAACTCATTTCATTTCTGAAAAGAAGGTCAGTTGGGCACAAATCTAAGAAGTCTAAAATTTTCACGGCCCTTAACATAGAAAAATTTCTAAATGAAGCTCCGGACTGCAATTTTCTTGCCGCAAAAGTAACTGGTATCTATGTGTTGTCAATTAAAATGAGTATGTTAACTGTTTTGTGATATGATATGATATGATGATATATCGTCACGCCTTTTATCCCCGAAGGGGTAGGCAGAGGTGTATTTCTACACCCACTTTTCGCCAGATATACTTTAGTCCCACGTAATAAGGGGCGAGCCTATTGCCGTACCGGGCACATTTCCAGACTCCGTGCTGCTACTGAGAATTTCGTGACAGAAAAACCCAATAACACTGCCCGACCCAGGAATCGAACCCGGGACCTCCCGATCCCACGCGCACATTTATGCCGCGAGACCAACGAGGCTGTACTGTTTTTTATTATTAATACCAATGTCTCATTTTTGGCAGCGCAATAAATATTTATTTTAAAAGATGTTGCAAGTGTTAACTTAAACATACTTGTGTAATATTTTCTTTATTTTCTTTATTTCGTGATACTGATCATAGGAATTAGTGGAGCATGCCGGAATATCGAACTCTTGAATCTGACCGTAAATGATATCGAAAAACATTCAGAAATATTATTGTTAATACAACTGAAAAATACGAAGACGAATCTTTACAGGTCTTTTGTTATACGCGAAGAATACCTATGTAAATTTAGCTGAAAAATATCAAATTTTACAACCAGATAATACAAAAAACCGACCAATTTTTCATACATTATCACTATAATAAATGTACGAGACAGCCAATGGGAGTAAATAAAATAAGTGCAGTCACCTTCCTAAAACTGGCAGAGCCCCAGCTTTATACTGGCCATCGCTTGCGGAAAACCTCGGCAACGCTCTTGGCTGACTCTGGCGCCGACCTTACCCCGTTAAAACGTCACGGCGGCTGGAAGACGAATATGGTTGCAGAAGGCCATATTGAGGACTCAATCGAAAATAAGTCTAAGATCTGTAAGCTTATAACAGATACCATAAGTCTAACCACGGAAGAGGACGGGCACTTCCAAAGACACAGAAAGTGTACAGTGTACTTTTTCAAAAAACCGATATGAGTCGCCAACTTTTACTGTAGTACCGTCACAATCACAACCTACCACCGATACAGAAACCTCAGCGTATAATCAAACTCTAATCAATGTAACTATAACGATGCCGAGTAAAACTATTACTTTCAATAATAAAATTGTACCTTTAATAATTGTAACTTTTAAAATTTTTAGCATGATTTTGATTCATATTAAGCAACAAACGTTATTTCAATCTATTCCTGTTCATTTCTATGTCTCCTAAGTAATATGTGTTCTCATTACTGTGGTGAAAAGTTATGTGTGCTACACGAGAGCAAAGCTTTTTGCATCTCGTGCTGTTGAATCGCTCACTACGCTCAGGATTCTAACTTTGAATCACTCGCTACGTTCGTGGAACAATCATAGAATCCTTCGCTTGCTCGGAACTCAAAATCAGCACTCGAAACAAAAATCAACTTTGTTCTCTTATTGCACAAATAACCATTTCCACGTCAATTGAAAAGTACATCATTGTTCAAATAATCACGAAAACATTTTATACAAGTATGTTAGATTAATATATCAAAAGAACAAATATCAAGATAAAAGTGTCAGAGACATCCATGTTTGTGCAGACAATAATAAAACTGTAAGAACTTTATTTTCGGCCATTACATGTTTTTTAGAGTCGGCTGAGCTCGTAAATCAATACACTTGGTAAGCTTGACATCTTAAATCGCCATATTCGGCAAATATTTTTCGAATGGATGGTTTATAAACCGTTTACTTTGTATTTATCGTCGCCGAAATCGGCTAGAGGGAATGTTGTGTCAGCGTAAAACTTGTTAAAGTTCTTCCAGCAAAGAAAGAGTTATGAAAACGCTAACTTTGGGGTCCTCACAAAAAAGTGAAGACAGTTTGCACAACTTCGGCCCTCAACAGGATTTTATAAATATTAAAATGTAAGGGAGACACTTTCAAAGCGGAAACTAATTTTTTTCCTTCTTCACGAGGTATTCATAGCTTCGTGAAAAGTGACTTCCTTGTCTTTTGTAATGTTTATAGAAATACCCTTATAATAAATAACTTTGTTGCCTGAGAATATCCGAGCATTATTTGATGGCCGGTTCCTTTGAAAATATTTTATGTGCTCATCGAAATTTAATTAAGACTATACAAGCATTTTGTTCAAATAAAGCTCTTAACTACTTGCCATGTGTCCAATATTTTTAATTAACGTAATCCAATCGATATGTAGAGGAAATTTTTGACTGAGAATAATTGGTGGAAGATGGGGCAATTTGCAATTATAATATGCAATGGAAAATCAATTCTTGTCAATTAATAGAACCTCTATTAACTCGGGAAGGGAGGCGATGGCCCTTGTAAAATTATGCATAATAATTGCTTGCTCTTGAGTTCCAATTAAAGGCACTTCAATAATGACGAACTCCTTGCGGTTGAGTGTAGAACTATAGTCTGTGATCAACTTCCAACTTCTCCTGAACCATAACGCTCGATACAATTTAGTTAGTAACTGTTTGATTTAGACCTTCTCTAGTTTATTTATTTCGAGAGTATATGCGTAGAATTACCTTTATCCATATTTAGATTTCATATTTATAACCCGATAAGGTTGTTTACTCCAAAGTTTACGCAAAAGTTTTTACCTTGTTATTAATCTCAAAATTGTCCGCGCAGATGGTATAATGGTTTAAATATTATTGTCTTACTGTTTAAAGGTGCGCCGCATATAGTAGGTTCAATACTTATACGGGACATCGCTTGTGCCCGTTAATGTTCTCTGGGCGTGCGCCATTTGACAACATATGTGTATTTAAAAAAAAACTTACCTCTATTAACAATCCTCACAAATTACGAAACAACCAACTGAAATATCTTGGAACCAATCACTACAATAGCACGATTGAGCAGTTGGAAACAATTGTCAGTAGATTTCAAGCATTTAAATATCATTCATATCTCGATATAAATTTTATGGTTAAATTTGTCTAGACACGTTAATCTTTATTTCATTTTAAGAGGAGTTTATCGCCCCATTCGCTGTGAATAAAGAACGACTAAGGTGCTTTAAGATGCGGATTAAATATCCAGCTTTATTTTAGTATTAACAGTCAGTAAATACTTACTTTGAATGTTACTTTTAGTACAATGAAGTGACGGGAATTGTGTTGCATAAAGACATTGGAGAAAGAGCAGCATGTATTTTAGTGAGCGATGAATGAAGTGACAATAGTGTATTTTAAAGCGCTACGTGTACTTGTGTAGTTTAAGTTTGAATATCGTAAGAGGCAAGGTATCTTCATCTATGCCGTAAGCAGATAAAGTAAGTAATAAGTGTAAACGAACATTCACAAAATTGTAACATTTTGTTAAAAATATTAGAGCCATTCATTGCATTAACATTATTCAAATAATAATTTCGAAAACTTTTCAATGTCTCGTCTGGTGTATGTCGAAGATTCGTTTTATATATCGTTATGAATTAATTAAAGAAACCATTATTTTATCAACTTGCACGTGAGCTTGAAATTCAAAGACTGCATTTTATAAGTAGTTACTCTCACCGCATACACACTACGCCATATGTCAAGTAACAGCTACGTACCATACAATTGCTTTCAAAGAATTTAATATAGAATACCAGACAATACAGGCAGACAATAACATTATGTTCATTGTTGACCGCGTAAGTAGGAATCGTTCCGCTATCGTCACCGGAGACCAAAGACCTTTACAAATAAAACAGTGCCTTTAAATAATCTACACTACAACACATAAATAATATTAACAAATCTTAGATTTATTTATCCCTTTTTGTAATAGTATTATAAAGCTAAACAGTTTGTTTTGGATAGGTAGTCCACTTATCAAGGAATGTTTATATACTATATAACATTACGAAGGCACAGCTAGTCATATTAGGAATCTAGTAATGTAAATGAACTCTGTATATAACAATGTATAATAAAATTTTATATAAACTATCCCACTGTTGGACACAGCCCTCTTCTCACTATCAGACAGGATAAGCTGTAGCACACAACGCTAGCAAAGTGCCGATTGGCAAACTACCTAGACAAAATATGAGGAATCAATTAAAGAAATGCCATGAATTATCCAAGCCAGTGCAGCCATTTCAGTCTACATCTGAAAACCGCAGGATCAAATTCAAAATACACAGAGTTAATTTGTTACACGGTAGTTTAATCTAAGAGCTTTATTAATAACTGCGAGCGTGTTGCGAGTTAATGTGTAGACCATATTCCGTGTCAGTACGGGCTCGTTCACACCCGTTCAGATTATACTGGTCAGTCACTGTTGTGTTATTGCCTTTTGAACGTATTAGAAGGTAGCGGTGAAGATAATAACAAGATTCTGTTCTTCTTAACGTATTCTCTTAACAAAGTGGTCGTGGTTGTCCTGGTAGCGTGCAACGTTAAGGGTCCGAGTATTAGCTGATGGCTCTTTGGTTTTCCTGACCTGAACTGCTTCCCAGGCACTTTGTCTCCAAATCTGCCGATTCGCTACGCGTGCAAGAGCACTCAGTCAACGTAGTTTGCATTACTGACTTAATAAGGTCTATCCATCGAATCTAGGCGATCGACCTCTTGCCATTTAGCCTTCTACATAGCACTGCACTATTAGCCTTTCCATCGAGTTCCTGGTTATGTTACAAAGAATGTAGTATTCGTTTCTATTACGCCACGAATTACGCGCAATATTTCAGATGTCTCTTTCGACGTTCTGCATACAGAACTTCAATTGCGGCAAGTATTGTAGCGATTATACGCGTCTGGTTTCACAAAACATTATTTAAGTCGTTATACAAAATCCTGAGACTTCTCGTAAAAAATATACGAATCCCCTCATATAAAACATGAATGTTGTAACTTTATGTAAGGTCTAATGGGTTTTGTTACTTTTAATAAGGATGTGTGGCACTAATCAATATTTTACAACATTTGGTTATTTCCAAATCCATTTCTTTAACCTCTCTTCTTATTAAGCTTTACTTAAAAGGAACTCTTAAACGACACACATTCAAGAACCTTGAGGTTATCAGAAAACCTGAGATTGGAAATTCCAATGCATTCCACCAAATTTTACGATAAATCTTTCGATGTACAAGCTGCCCGATAGTGAAATACATTGCTTGTTTTGTTCATTGACTTCATTTGAGAACTGGGTCAAAGAGTATTTTTCGTTTCAAGAATTTAAACGCTACGTCAAACATTCTAAGGTATTTAAAGTGACATAGTAATAAGTGTCGCTTGGTTCCCCGTAAGTGGATCGCCAACCACAGATACATGTGGTTGGCGATAAGCGGTATACAGGATTGCATAATACATTTTGTATTCTCTTGTCTGGAGAAGTTACTGCAAATCACTCTTTGCTGACAACACCTCGCCACCGCCGATGTTATCAGTGCACGCCAGTATTGCATCTATGCTGAAAGAACCACATATACTTAAAAGCGAAGTAAGTGCTGCAATCAATCATCTTAAGCGAAACAAAGCGGTTGGTGCTGATGATATCCCTATTGGTATTCCAAGCCATGGGTGAATTCGGGGTTGATGTATTACACACTATCTGCAACTGTATTTGGGAAACCGAACAGTGGCCCCAAGATTGGGCACACTCCGTTTTCATTCCAATACATAAGAAGGGATCCACAAAGAAGTGCGGTAACTATCGATTGATCTCACTTATATCACATGCCAGCAAGGTGCTTCTGCACATAATTAACACCAGACTGCAAGCGTACCTTTCACGCGAGATTTCTCCCGAACAACCGGATTCGTTAAAGGCTGAGGAACTAGGGAACAGATATTAACACTGCGCCAAATTATAGAAAAGGCAAGAAAATTCAACAACCCAGTGTATATCTGCTTCGTCGATTTCCGCAAAGCGTTCGACACAGTAAAGTGGCACAAACTTTGGGATGTGATTGTGCAAATGGGTGTCTCCCAGCATCTAATGAGCCTTATTCGCAATCTATCTATAAATCTAGTACCAGAAAGGTACTGCAACAGTCCGAATAGATGGGGTTCAATCTGAAACATTCCAGACGCAGGCAGGAGTCAGGCAGGGGTGTATATTATCTCCAATTCTGTTTAACATATACACCAACCACATCATGCGCATAGTTCTGGAGGAATGGAAAAGTGGATTTACAGTCGGAGGTCGTAAAATTTGCAATTTGAGATATGCTGATGACGCTACCCTTCTCATGCAGTCAAAATAACATATGGAAGCTTTATTCACGTCACTCGAAACAGTGAGCTTCTCCTTCGGATTAGCCATTAACAGGGAGAAAACCAAAATGATGATAGTTGATCGAGCTGAACTGAATCATCATGAAATCACGTCAGTAGCTAACTGTGAAGTGGTTCAGAGCTATGTATACCTCGGCTCAACTATAACCAACGATGGTGGATGTGAAAGCGAGATTCGGAGGAGATGTGCCATAACAAGATCTGCCGTAAGCAGACTTGATAAAGTCTGGAGCAACCATAAAACCCCGAAAAGAACAAAAGTCCGTCTCATGAAAAGCCTACTGTTTCTAGTCCTCCTTTATGCTTCCGAAACCTGGACAACTTCAGGAACGCCGAAAAATTGACGCCCTCATGTGGTGCTGGAGACGGCTACTTAAAATATCCTGGACAGCACGCCGCACAAACGTTTCCATCCTTAAAGAACTAGAAATAAAATAGAGATTGTTGTCCACTGTGCAACAACAAATCCTCAAATATTTCGGACACATCATCCGCAACGAAAACTCCATCGAGCGTCTTGTCATCCAGGGCCGCGCTGAGGGGAAACGGTCCCAAGGAAGGTCACCCACTCGTTGGACTAACCTAATAAAAACCACCAACCTGTGACGCATAAATCGGTGGTAGAGTGCTCCCGGGATGCATATGGAATAGAAGCCGATGAATGCACATCGCGAAGTCTGCCTGCAAACAAAATCAAGAGACCACGACCACTCTGTATAGAGTGAACGACTGAAGAAGAAAAGGAATTCTCTTGTCGCTGTAGTCCATTGAAACGAAGCCTTATAGTTGACAATAAAAACAGAATAAACGGCATTTAGAGGATTAACATCATTGACCTCGTACGCATTATTTCATACATTAACATGTATAGACAATAAAATATATTAATATATTTTATTGCATACAGAAATAATATTGTACCTTTATAAAATGGCTTTTACCCACGATTGGTGTACATTCGGAAAATATTGCTCTTGCGCCGGTTAATACACCAATTGTAGGTTTAACCACAAAAATTTAATACTACCTATAGACAACAAAATAATGTTAATTTTATGGATAACACAGACCAAATAATATGTAAAAGAGAGGTCATAGCACTTTCTATTTTAGTCTTAGCTCTCCCATTTATGAGAGGATGTCACAATTATTCAATAATAGTGCAAATATTCACATTTTACTAACAAGGATGTCGCAATAACACGAATTGTATCACTTGCTATTAATTCAAGCGTTTGGGTGACGGAGTTGTTTCAATGTGCACTGCCAATGTAAGTGGGACAGTTGAGCTGTATCACGTTCTGAGTTATGTAACGGCATATTGTAACGATATTTTTTATTCCAAAAGAAGAATATTTTTATGGATGCAAATCAATTTTTATGCAGTGTCTAAAAAATGTTGCATTATGTTGGTTTTAATTACGCAGTTTAAGCCTTTTATATAAATGTTAATATGTGCATAAATATCCAAGGTTTGAAGATATTTCTAGCTAATCTTAATGTTACAAAGCGAGTGTCTTAATTAATATTAATTGCAGATAACCATAAAAAAATCCATGAACTTTTATATAAATAGGAATGATGTACGTTAAGTATTAGATACGTTCTTATTATACATCACCAGTACCAGAGCGATCAGATAATATAAACCTGTAAACAAACTACTATGGTCTATCATATTCAAAAAGAGTTTCATAAAACCTTGCTCATAATCCAATTACAATGTACAACTCGCTCCAGTACGATATCAATTCGAACGGTCCTTTGACGGTGTACCGCCAGTGCCTCGGATGTATTATGAGGAGTTATTTGCTCGCAGCTCGTTAGCCTGACGACATCCTGCATGTAATGACACGCCGGCTACTCATGAATCTCACCAGATTATACGTCAAAATATTTTCCAACATTTTTATAAGAAAACCGACGGAGACTTACAAAGAGTGCACGTATGTTGTTCTCGATCTTCTTGTTAAGGTCGTTGCGCATTGATATAATATTTTTATATCTTGTTGTGGGGTTTATTGAAATATAGACTCTATTGTTGTACTTAGATTTACATTATTTCTTGTAGTTGGACGATTGAAACACATCATGTGTTACAGTCATTTTCATCGACAATAGAGACTAGCGAAAACTGCCTATTGGGAGTAAGAAGAGACAAAGAGAAAGTAACAGACGGGGCTAAAAGTCATTGGGAACCTGTCCACTATTTTCCTTCTCGTAATGTGCTAAAAACCTATTTAAACTGACGTTCTAAAATTTGCGCTCAGTTATTTGTAACATATTGATGTCGCAAAAGTATATCTGAATCAGTTTAATCGCACATAAACGCCAACACAAACTCAAATGAAATCTTGTTAATACCTAATATTTTATCAGTGAAATAAGTATACATTTTCACAAAGTTGACATATAGCATATAATTTGAGTCTATACGTGTGTATGAACTCTTTCTAAACATCTGGATTCTGATTTGGATGAAAATTGATGTGTGTGTGTTGAATGGCTTCCACACACAATTAAACACGGAGGGTGTCGTTATTGTTGATATATAGAATTCGGGTTAAATTGCTTGGGAGCGCTGGCGATTAATAATTATAACATATTCAGAAATTAAAAGAAAATACGAGAACACACTATATCTGTGTATGTCGTGTTCACATATAGGTATTGTCTTAGGTGAAACTAAATGAAAGGATAACAAAAACATTAAAAAGACTTAAGAAACACAACCATTAATGGCATTAGATCTTTGACTCACAACCTAAAGAAGGCCGTTTATTTCAGTCATAAGCAGAATTAATTACAATGACATCAAATTTATACTTAATCCTTACTATATATTTTACTTACATTACAACTAAATACGTTCATAAAACAAGCTTTACAAATATAAAAGTCAAAGACAAACCAAATATTATCCTCAGACAATTTTTCTCTGTGTGCTGACGTATTAAGAATACAAATTGTCACTTCCTCATTTTATACTCGAAGGCAGTGGTATCTTTGGGAAGAAAAGGAAAATGCATCAAACTCTAACCCAACCCATACGAGTTGGGTTAGAGTTTAAAAATACTATACCACTACCCTATGCCACTATACCACTATGCTGGCAAAACGGCCCGCGTAGTATAATAGATCAAATCCTCTAATTGCTCACAATGCTATTGAAACGCAAATTAGTAGAGGCCTATGTTCAACAGTGGACTCCGGAAAACTGTAATCATATGTTTCTCTCTTTCATTCTTATTGCTATTTCACTCATACGCGACATGTAACATTCGATTAATTTCAGTTTTAAACTCTATACATACAAGAGTATGATAGTAAAATTAATGAGTGTTAATTAACATTAACTTACTGTAGTGAGCTCATTTCGTTTTATTTGTATTAATAGTTTTAAATGTACAGCTGCGGATAGTGAGTTCAGAGATTACAAAATTTTACATGTAAAATTTTAGTTACTTTAATATATTTTGTAAAGCCAATTTGTACAGCATTCTCATATTTGATTTAAAATACAATGATATCGACCATTAACATGGACTGATTTTTTCTGATGTAAAACTCTATTTGCGGGTCTCAAAGCTCCAGGCCCCAAAACCCCAGCCAAACTGGAGTTTGAATACATGGGAGCATGTCTAATTTCTTTAAGCTGTTTGGCTTACGCACTAAAAACCACCGTGGTATTCCTGACTTCTCACAGCGGGATCATGTGAATCTGCGAATTTACTGAAAATCAGCAGCAGGTTGATGTGTTCTTTTTATATTTTGTTATTGATTTACCATTGTAACTATTATTTTTAACTGCATGTTCAAAAAAAAGATTTCCTTTCATTATTTCTTCTTCTTCCAAATGTATTTAAGCTGAAAAAACCACTACGACGTTACTAAACATAGTAATACAAATACTTAAATAGGTCATTATAGATTCTCCAGATTAGTTTTCCGAAAGCACCAAAATTGTATCGATAATAATAAATCAATCTTTATCTATACTACTTATATATTTTACTCTGAACATAATGAAAGTCACTTGTAAAATTGGTGAAACTACACATCTAATACAAATTACGTTCGGTTTTGATTTCAGAAAAAGCCAAACATTAAATTTCGTACATTGTTATCCACCGTAAACAATGATTCATGGCTACCAATATCAATTAACCGTATGAAACAAACATAATTGATACCAAGTTATCAAAACGAACGTCAACGTTCAAATATAATTTTAAAGATGAGGATTTAAACTCGCCAAATCGAACTGTGCGCGCCGTAATAACCAGCTTTTGTTTGCATTTCTACGTATTCCAAAATTCAATTTAAATATGATGGTGAGAGCACAAACATGAGATCAGCAGAATAAAATGACGTGCTCCATTTGTCGAGGGTTTCACGCCGCGCCGCCAGCGCGCCGAGCCACACCGCAGCCGCGGACCCGGCCAATTCACAAATTAATTGCTTTCCAATACTATTTTTTACACTATGCTGCCTTCAAACAATATCATGAGATTTCGGTGGTTGTACATGTGATGATGGACTCTTCGTTTGTAAATCGGAAACTGGCCTGTAGCTGGAATGAATTTAAAAACAAATGCTTTGCTTATTTCTACACATTAATCGCCGTGTTGACCAAGCTAATATAGGTACCTATGATTACTAGTTTTATATTAGATGTGGTCGTTGGCTTCTATTTCTATCAATAAAGATATCCCAATACCTATTATTGGTACTTACACCCAGCTTGTTGTCGAGGGACAACACCAAATAATTTAAAATCGCTGATAGTATCGTAACTCTCATTCTATTGAATACTCTGTATATATACTAAATTCGTTTTACAAACGCAATGTAGACGATATACCAGACGAAACACATATAAAATATAAAGCTTATTTTATGCTCAATCGAATTCAAGACATGAAAACCTCAGACTTGTAAATGAAATCTCAGAAATCGCTGACTATAAAATAAAACAATAAATTGTACTTACAAAAAAATCTAACAGCCGTAATACTTCAACACCGCAGAGAGTGAAAACGTAGAATTTTCAAGTGTCTAACAAATCTTGAGGTGAACGCTCTAAATCTGGTGTTTTCAGCTTTACTACCACGACTAATACATTCTCTGACAGGCAATATACATTTTTCACTTTTACAACATAGACATAAGGTAGTGTTGCCATAAAGTTTTGCGAGTTTGGCGGTATCGCAGTCTGCCATCAGCGAATATATTAAATGAAAATAAAATATACATATTTGTATTGAAATAACCGGTGCTTTTTAATTTTGCTTGTAAACTATATGCATAATTAAATCATTGTTTTGACTATCCTGTTGATTCAACACCTGAAGCGTAAGCAGATTGTTTCATCGCAAATTCGATTCGCAAATGCAGTTAGATAAGCGGTTACTAGATTGTGATATTTGGATATTCTTAGTAGTAAAAGGCGTTCGAAGTGCGCACAAAGTCCTGCACACAATTTCAAATAGTTGGATAGAGATTATTTTTTATTAGAGTCTGAAACGACGGCCAACTTTGTAATTGTTTATATGAAATACATTTAAAAGACAGAGATACATAGAAGCGGCAGTCAAAATTTATATAATTTTAAATTTAATCTGGGATAAACTACTTAAATTAAAATATTAAAAGTAATGTTTTTTTATGTTACTTAAATGAATGCTCGCTACGTAACCATATTCATAAATTAAACCGTAGATTATTTCAACGGTAAATTAACTGACCGTCACATCCTCCTAGCGCATCGCAACCAATCGTCTAATTTAACGACATGAAATATAAACATACATTGCTATATTATGAATCACAAAAAAATACATATTGTATACTGCAGTGTTTATTTTTGTTGGGGAACCTAAATAAATAAAGAACCACTAAATACACTTCGAAACATAGTTTAACATACAAACTAATGTAAATTTACCAAGCATATAATTATCTCAAAAACTTGTTCCAAGGATATCTGTATAAATGCAATTCTTGCGTTACTAACTGACTGACAGACAACGCACAGCTGAAAGTACTGGCCGCAAGAGACCGTAAGGGTACACTAAGAAGCGATCGGGAAGAAACTATTCATCATCATCATCAGCCCTATATACTGTCCCACTGCTGGGCACGGGCCTCTTCTCACTATATCTTCTCACTATAGGCGGGTAAGGTACACCACGTTGACCAAGTGCGGGTAGGCAGAGTTCACATGTCTTTCGAGAACATTATGGAGAACTCTCAGAAATGAAGGTTTCCTCACGATATTTTCCTTCACCGATAAGCAAACAATAATTAACTTTTATTTATTTATTTATAGTCTCACGCCTGTATCACCAAAGGGGTAGGCAGAAGTGTAAACATTACACCCCGATTTTGCCATGAATTTTTAGGTCCCACGTAATAGGGGGCGAGCCTATTGCAGTTACCAGGCACATCACCAGACTCCGGGCTGCTACTGAGTATTCGGAAAAACCCAGTAACACTTTTGCCCGACCCGGGAATCGAACCCAGGACCTGCGATCAGCAGTCGCATACGCTATCTACTGGACAACGAAGGCACAATTTAATACGCATTTAACTTCGAAAAGTCATTGGTGCGTGCCGTGAAACTGTTAAATAAAAGAAATGTGCGAGCGTAACTGCGGTCATCCTCTAGCCAAATTATAATAAGTAATAAAATGTCTTAATAAGATCTGTATATACGACAATAATAATAAAATGTCTTAATAAGATCTGTATATACGACTTACTCTAGAGCTTTACTTAGTTCTTGTTTTATAACAAGGCCTAGAAAGTCTATTGTGCTCAGACAATACCATATCATATTAACCTGATAAGCAGTTCCGGTCATAACCATATACAAAATAATAAACATCATCTCCGTATTCAAGTCACCTCTATACGCAGTAATATATATGTCAATGATCAGCACAAACTAGCAATATAGATAATACCGCAGCTAGCAATATATTACTTAGGCAATAGGTATACAATAGACCAGTATTCCTGCTCTATTAATATGTAGAGACGATACCTAATACCGCCTAACATCTATTTCACTATTATTCGGCCTATACTGCTACCAATGAATACTTGAATTGAGTACTCAATTAGAATAACGATATTTCTTAATGTAATATTCAGTTCTAGTAATTAAATGGATATAGTTTCGCGTAGATGTAAACTAGTCTGTGGCTTGACAACCCACTAATAGTTGAACAAAATATTCGATACCGCAATTTCATTTTGTATAAGCTTCTTGTGGTTAAGGTGTGATATTTGCGGTGAATATAATTGAATAAAATTACTAAATATTATTTATTATTTAAATGCAAATGTTAAATTATTGTACTCTATCGCTTCGTCATGGAAAAATATTATTTTCTCAAATTCATTAAAGTTTTACCAATGCGCAAATACCTTGTTTAGGACCATGTTTATGAAGTCGCTAACGATACAAAGATTTTGTATATCAAATGTCAGTTAGTTAGGTATATCTAATAAGTAGATACCATAACGAAGAAAAGCTAAAGAAATATATAATCGCCTTCCAGTGATATAAAAACATTTGACAGATGTACATAATTAAGTAGATACTAGAATATAACTAGAGAAAACACAAATTTTAATGCTTCCAGATTATTCCGTTGCAAAAAGTCAAAGAATTAGGAGTTGCATGAAAGACAAATCCAATCTAAGTAAACAGAGGCGTGCCGGGGCAAGACAAGCTTTAGTGCAGCGAAACTGGAAACAATGAATAAAGTTTGAAAGGATCCAGTTACGATGGGCCACGGATTAATGGCTCCGACTCAGGTGCCACTAGATGGCGCTCAGTACGGTACCACAATTGCGTTCTCATGTCCATTGTTACGCGAGACGTATTTAAAAACATGGCTGCCGAATTTCGTATTGTGTCACTGGTGAAACGTGATTGATTAAGCAACCGAAATACAAACTTTGTTGTTCGTAGTACCTACTTATGGTTTTTGATTGCATTAAAAAATGGAGTAACTTTACGCACGACTTTATAGACTTTTAGAATTATTCGCCACAGGGCTACGTTTGCCGAAGACTTAACTATATACATGTGACATGACAAGATCTACACCCCTATAAATAAATTGAAGTGTCTCTCTGTGATTTCAAAATAACTATGCGTTTTCAAGTGTATTATAGTCACTTATACGACACCGAGTAAATAACAACTATTTTTAAATTTTTTATCGTCCTGTCTTTCTGTTTGTCCGTATTTTGTCTCTGAAATGACTAAACCGATTGTTTGTGACTTACACTGGAAAATGGGAGGACTTTGTAGGCGTCTTATAGGCTATCATGTGTCTGCGTTATTTAGGGCTACTGTTCAGCACTACTGGCTCATAGCATTATATAGTCTACAGTCTTCCTCGAGAAATGAGCTATCCGACACAAAAATAATTATTCAAATCAATCCAGTAGTTCCTGAGATAAGCGCGTTAAACCAAAAAATCAAACACTTTATAAGATTAGCATAGATAAAGTCGAGGTTGTTGCTCAATAATGTGCCTAATAATGCAGCCAACAGCTATGCGAAGTGTTCCACCTGGCGTGATGAACAAGCGCGAGGTACTAAGCATTGGGCAGGCCCTTAATGGACGTGCCGTTGTTCCCTGACCGCTGACTTGTCCCACCGCTATACATGGCAATGTTACTTACACGATACACTAAGCGTAGATAGCGCCTAAGAGCAGTTACCTGCATGTTAAATGTGAAGAGATTTAGGCCCAGTTTTACCACCATTATCTTAAATTCAAAATTGTAACGGATTTTTTTTCATGTTTCTAACAAATTAATCAAACAAGAACTATTATCAGTCACTGGTGAAACTGGCTATTACTAATTTAATGCCTGGGCTTTTGTCTTTTGGTCATAAAATATTACAATTGCAAAGGTAAGTCACATTATTACAGGATTTTCTAATAACCTAGATCACGAACTTTACTAATTGCCAAACAAAAAGCTAAAAAAATCACTCCTCAATAAATACGATTATTAAACCGCAAGTATTTATGTTTACATTTATATTTCTCTATATCCGTGGTTATTATATTTGGCAAGTTCTCAATGTGTACGAAATAATATTGTTGATTCTGGGAAATAAAATACGAGTACTATCTGTACACGTATTTTATTTCGATTTTTTTAATTTGTTTTAAATACAAATAAAAAAGCGTATCAAATCGGCTTTTGTGATAAGTACAATTTTAACAAGTAAATAAAATTGTCTTCCGCTCAGTCCATATTCGGACCGGAAACTTGCCGAGCAGATATAATATAAGGATAAACGAAAAAATAAACGTAAGAAATGTTCGAAATAAGAACATTGTTCATTGGAAACAAATCATAAATATAAATGGTCTGCGTTTGAAAAGATACTGTGAGGGATAAAAGTTGAATTGTAAGCAAAAAAGTTTTTACTCCCCAACGGTAAAACTGAATGTTTTTCTGATGCACATTCTTACTTTCTTTTATGATAAGACTGTTTTAAAAGCTTATCCTACCATGCGTGTTCAACACGCATGCGGATTTGGCCTGCGAGCTGTGTGCGTGACGAACATAGTTCCCCAGTTCAATATGCTGTGATAAAGCATTAGTAAATTTACCTTCGCCCGAATACAGACGAATACTGCAAGTAGTGGTTCCTGCAACTGTATAACTGAAAATGTTAGTAGCTATATACTAATGGCATTTAGAGAGCTAATAGCCTACATCGACCAATTTACAATAGCTCGATCAATGTCTTTCGAAGCCAATAGTCGTCTTAGAAAGTCTGTATTTATAGGAGTACTTAGTGTTCGTTAGTTGGTGTTGACTTGCGCTAACTTTGCACAACACTGAGAGTGCATTCACATTGACATCTAAAATAGCTACGTCTAAATACGCTTGTATCCCTTCGGGGATACGAGGGTCAAACTGAAAGTTCTTAGAACTGGCCACTTATAAACAATATAATAAAAAAAATATTCTAAAATTTGAAAATAGAACTCTTTGCCAATATTACTGAGTATATATTTCATTCATTTGTCATTTGTTTTACGATTTGGCGGCAAATTGAAAATTGTCTGTGTCACGTCAACATGAATTTAACACGAGAAAATTTTCGTGCAATGATTTTTTATGACTTTCGATGTCATTTAAGTCAACAAGAAAGTTATGATAGACTACGATTGGCCTTTCACGATGAAGCCCCATCTCGTGCGACTGTTTACAACTGGTTTAATGAGTTTAAACGTGGTCGCACTAATCTCACTGATGATGTACGTGAGGGACGGCCTTCTACGGCGACGACTGAAAATAACATCTGTGTTGTGCGGCGTATGATAGAGACTGACAAAAGAGTGACCTATCAGCAGATTCGGACAAGCTTAGGCATCGGTATGAGTCAAGTGCACAAAATCCTCCACGAACATTTAGCGGTCAGGAAGCTTTGCGCCCGGTGGATACCTCATAATTTGACTAAGGCTCAAAAACTCCATCGTGTGGATTGGTGCCGTAAAATGATTGAAAGATTTAACGGAGGTGACTCAAATGCTGTGTTCGACATACTAACAGGTGACGAAAACTGGATTTACTGTTATGATCCTGAAACCAAAAGACAATCTGCTCAGTGGGTGTTTCCTTTCGAGGAGTTGCCAACTAAAGTGAAGAGAGATCGAAGTGCGGGAAAAAAAATGGTGGCCTCGTTCTTTGGAAGGATAGGTCATTTCGCAACAATTGTGTTAGAGGATCAAAAAACAGTTTCTGCAGAATGGTACACTACCAATTGTTTGCCACTTGTCTTGGAAAAAGTTCGAGAGAAACGACCTCGCAGTAGGATCCTCCTTCACCACGACAACGCCTCGTCGCACACCGCCAAGCGAACGATCGACTATTTGGCGACATCAAACGTTGAATTACTGGGTCACCCGCCGTATAGCCCCGACCTCGCGCCTTGTGATTTTTATTTATTTCCAAAAATTAAAGAAAAACTTAAAGGAAAGCGGTTTATGAATGCTGAAGAAGCGGTGGCTGCGTATCGCGATGCCATTGAAGAGACCCCTAAGGACGAGTGGGCAAAGTGCTTTTCCCAGTGGTTCCATCGCATGCAGCGGTGTATTGACGTCAATGGACAATATTTTGAAAAGATATAATAAAACTAATAACTGGCTAATGTAATCAGCTTTTGATTTTCTAAGAACTTTCAGTTTGACCCTCGTACAGGCGTGAGTCTATAAATAAATAAATACGCTTGACAATGATTTTAACGCAGTTGCAGCACAGGTAAGCCTCCCGCAAAGTGCACCTACGGTCTTGTTGGGATGGCGGCAAGAAGACGGACGCGAGCGGCTGTATATGTGGAGAGCATTGGGAAGGGCTTGTCTCCAGCATTGGACTGAAATGATGATGATGACATAATTATAAAAGAGCCGTATGATCGATCACAGATTCATTCTCATTCCATGCAAAGAGGTAGTACTATCTTCTTTTTTCTTCCAGTTTATAGTTATCGTCGCCCTACGAGCATTCAAAGATAAAATTGAGCTACAAAAGGGTAAATAGGTATCACTTTTCCCTATATAATCGGTAGAAATATCTATCCAATTTTTCTCTCTCTCTCTCGAGGAGAAAGTTGTGTTTTGATAGTCTCTGTCGTTAAATACGTAAATAAATTAGAAATGTCATCTAAAAGTGCGGAAGTTACCATTGTGGAGTTAAACAAGTCTGTGATCTTGCTCCAGAATAAAGTGTCTGCGCTAGAAAAGCTTATATTAGAGCAAAATAAGCTTATCAAAAAGTTTATTGAGAAGGAATCTGTAACAATCGACAAAACTAACAAAATGATTACTGGAGGTATTTCGTCGGAGGAATCGAACGTGCGACCAATCCGCGGAGCTCGTGTTCGGGCCGCATCGGCTATCTCAGCTGGCGCTCGGCAAAATAAACCGAAGCTCGTGCCGGTTGCATCAACGAGTTCGTCCCCTACTACGGAGAACGTGTTACCGCCGCAACAGTCCACCGACGATAGCGGCGCAGCGATCGAGTCGTGTGTGAGTTCTCGCGAAGGCAATGAGAACGACTGGATCGAAGTTCGCCGTCGGCGTGTGAAACGAATGAGCGAGAACGTGACCCGTGGTACTGCCTCGGCTACTCCCACTTTGCTGTCGGCCGCGGAACGAAAAACTTACCTACATGTGTATTATTTAAAAGTGGGCACAACAGTCGAGCAAGTGTTAGAACATTTGCATAATATCTGTCCTAATGTTCATTGTACTGCCGAAGCATTGAAAGCGCGTGGTGATTATGCCTCTTTTAAATTATGTGTTCCAGCAAAGCATTTGGAAAAGTATATGTCTCCAGACAAGTGGCCCGAAGATATTTACGTGAAGCCGTGGCGGAACGGATTTCGTAAACATAATACGCAAGCCTCCCAAGCCTAAATGTTTCATGATATTGTATCAAAATGTTAGAGGATTACGATCCAAATTAGAAAAGTTTAAATTAGCGGTACTTAGTGAATGTGCTCATATATATGCGTTAACAGAAACATTTCTAGTGAGTGGTATACACGACGGGGAAGTATTTCCTGGTGGGTATACTGTGATACGCCGTGACCGTGCTAATGATGTTGGTTGGGGAGGAGTGTTGTTGGCAGTGCAATCACAATATCCCGTGCACCAGATTTTAGACGTTGACGGCTATGATTGTAATATAGAATTGGTAGCAGCTGTTGTCTCTTTAAAATATAAGAGAATATTAGTGTGCGTGGTGTATATTCCACCTAATTCCGCAGACGAATTTTATGTGAATACATTTACGGTAATAGAGAATATTATAGCAAAATACAGTAAGATGGACGTTTTGGTGGTCGGAGACTTCAATTTGAATTCGTCTAGTCAGAATGTCCAACTACATTATGCGTATCTCACTTCATTCTGCAAATTGATGCAACATAATGAGATAAAAAACAGTTATGGTAATATGTTAGATCTGGTGCTGAGTAATCTGAGCGATAAGAATGTGTGTGTCGTTAGTGACGTCGAGCCGTTGGTGCCGGCTGACGCACATCATCCGCCGCTCGGCGTTCGGCTGAGTGTTGAGCGGCCGGCGGCTGCGCGGGCTCGGCCGCCGCCACTGTGCTATGAGTCGCCACAATATCAACACTCACCTCGGTGGAATTTTAGAAAAGCGGACTTTTATGCCTTATATGACAACTTGGCATCGACATCGTGGTCGGATGTGCTAGCGTGTACAAGTTCTAATGACGCTTTAGATTATTTTTATTCGCAACTTGACACATTTTTTAATGCAAACGTCCCTATAAAACGGGAATTAAGTGTACATATTAAGTATGTGTATCCTAAGTGGTATACGCCAGAAATAATCGTCACTATTAAGAACAAGTACTTCCATTTAAAAAGGTACAAACAATTTAAATTAGAGTTCAATAAAGAAATGTACAAATTTTATAGGCAACGTTCGAAGGAACTCATAAAGTTGGCCTATGCCAACTTCGTAGATCGAGCAGAGGCGGGTATAAAGAAGGATCCCAAGTCTTTTTGGAATTTTGTGAAGGCGCAGCGTTCTTCGCAGCAAACTGGTTTTGATTTTGAGTACGATGGCCGTACAGTCTCCGGACTGGATGCTGTGAACGCCTTTGCAACATATTTTAAATCTTCGTTTTTGACAGAGCAGCCGACACCATCTACAACTATTGAACAAATTGACAGTAGCTTGTACTCTTTTCGCATTCATATCGATAGTATTACGAAGTCTGATTTGTACCAGGCAGTAAAACGCTTAAAGGCTCAAACATCAATTGGCCCGGATGGTGTACCTGCCTTTATAATAAAAGATTGCATTAATGTTTTTGAGGTACCACTATTGCACATTTTTAATTTGGCGTTAAGTACGGCTAGCTATCCTGCCTTATGGAAGGTTTCTAGGGTCACACCTGTCCCTAAGGATGGCTCCAAGTCTCAGATCGCAAACTATAGACCCATTGCCGTGCTCTCGGCATTCGGCAAGTTGTTTGAATCTATTTTAAACAAACACATCACCAGACAGATTAAACAACAACTGAGTGAGTGTCAGCATGGGTTTAGAGCTGGTAAATCCACTACCACTAACTTAATTAACTTCGTTGATTATTGTGTGATGGAAATGGATCACAGAAGACAAGTGGACGCGGCTTATTTTGATTTCAAAAAAGCATTTGACCGCGTCCACCCTAAAGTGCTTTTGCAGAAATTAGCAGCTGTAGGATTCACGCCTAAGCTATTGAATCTGTTTGATAGTTATTTTGTCAATCGTACGCAATATGTACAGTTAGGAAATTACCAATCTAACCCATATGACACTCGCTCTGGTGTAAATCAAGGTAGCGTCTTGGGTCCAACTTTCTTTTTGATTATGATCAATGACCTGCCGAATGTCGTTAGTGCGGCACACTGTCTCTTGTTTGCTGACGATTTGAAGCTGTTCTTAGGGATAGATTGTCCAGACGACTGTGAGGCACTTCAGCGGGACATTAATAGTGTTGTAGCTTGGGGAGCCCGAAATCACTTAGAGTTTAATGCATCTAAATGCAAAGCAATTACATTTACTCGTTCACGCTCTCCATATATCCATCCTTATGAAATAAGTAGTGTCCCGCTACAACGTGTCACTCAAATACGTGATTTGGGCTTGACTTTGGACACGAGCCTAACTTTTAATGCACATATCACAACAATATGCAGAAAGAGCTTCAAATCACTAGGTTTTGTGATTCGACAATCTATACCGTTTCGGAGTAGGGGTGCTATAATTGCGTTGTACTTTTCATTTGTTAGAAGTATTTTAGAATACAACTCCGTAATCTGGGATCCACACGAAGACAAGTATCGTATGATGATTGAGCGTGTACAGCGGAAATTCTGTCGATTTCTGTACAAAAAGCTTTATGGCTATTATCCTTATTTATATCCGTCTCTGTTCGTGTCAGGCATGGTGTGTCTTGACACGCTGGCATTACGACGTAAGTGTGCCCGTATGTTGCACTATTACTTGCTACTCAATAATAAAATCGACGATGCGACCACACTGTCGCGATGTTCGTTATCGGCGCCGAACCACTACACCCGGTTACGCTCACGCCGCTTGCTTGCCGCACCACAAGTGCGAACTAATACGGCGCTATACGCACCCACGTGTCATGCAGTTGCATTGCTTAGCGCTCAGATTGCTCAGTATCCGGATGTAGATATATTCTTCATACAGTTAAATACATTTATAAAAAAGCTATACACTTTTTGTCAAATAATGACAACATTTAAAATAAGTAATTGGACTTAGTATTAATAAGTAACTATGTACCGACTATGTATTTTTGTACTATAATGGCTCACTACACGCATTGGGCAACTGTTAGTGTAGTGGGCAGTTGTAATAAATAAATAAATAAGTAAATAAATCCATCCTTAAAAAAATAATAACACTAATAATGCAATCTAATAAATGCTCGGTCAGATATACAATGTGAAGCAGCCTTTTACTTTCAATCCGTTTTTGTACGTCCAAGTTACTTGTGCACCAACAACGGCTGAACTACACAGCTGGCATAGAAAACAGTTTTGAACACTCTCAGTTTTTTAAATAACAATTACAAGAACAAAGTGATGACTATATTTGTACCAACTTTAATACACTAGGTACAACGTTTTTGGCTAATTTACATTTTGAGAGCAATATGCTCTCGGCTACACCTCCTTTAGGCCATATCTTAGGACTTTAACGATGCGAAGCTTACTCGCTAGTCGCGCAACCTTTCTTTACTAAAAGTTGTTTTATTTTATTCAAAAGTAAAGCAGTATTCCAAAAATGTTAATGAGTGAGTTAACTGGCGTCTTTATAATCTCAAAGACTAAAAGTATGGAGATTAAGTGTGACAGTCCTTTAAGAGACACGTACCACGACACCCAAATGTCTGTTCAGGACACATTTAATTAATTCTAACCTCACCTACTGCGGGTTTATGTAGCCCGCGTAATATTACATCTATACAACGCAATTATAAGTCATTTAATCACGCTCCATAAACTTTGTTTATTAAAACACTATTTATTTTATTTATTATCAGAAGATACAATGATTTATATCCTTTATAAGGGCAGCGGTTTTGCGTGACTGAAGCAGATATTAATAACCTCCTATGAAAATTGGATGAGAAAGTTGCGAAAATTGTAAAATACAATATTTATTAGTAGCTTGTAACTTGTCCGCAAGACGGATTATCTTGTTTTGGTCGTTTTGTATACCTACAGCATGATATCTTGATACTACAATGACTCTTACGCAATGTAACGGGTATGGCCACAATTATTTAATTTCCTTTATTGTTGGCAGTAATGTAGCTGTGGCTATTTTATTTTATTCAATGTTTTATCATTTTTGATTTCTTATTTTTTTATTTAATCGCACATGCAAACTACGCAGCATTACGAACACAATATTGAAATTCTGTTTGGGAAACCATAAAAGTATGTTTTTGTTGCCGTTGTTCTGTGATTATGTCGTGTTTTATATCTGTGTGCTACAGTTAAATATTACAGTTGCCAAACTTGGACTCAAAGTGCCCGAACTTAAAATGGCGTTTCTATCGCAGCACATTTATTGTGTGAAGTGTTGTTTGTATGTTTTTATTCTTCCGTAATAAAATTTCGAATAATTGAGCGTTTATGTAGATTTATTTTGAATTTAATGTATTCGATATCAATATGTATCCTAATTCGTTTCTGCTCCGTGATCCAGTGGATAGCGTATGCGTTTGCTGATCAGAAGGTCCCGGGTTCAATTCCCGAGTCAGGCAAAAGTGTTACTGGGGTTTCCCGAATTCTCAGCAGCAGCATGGAGTCTGGAAAAGTGCCCGGTAACAGCAATAGGCTCGCCCCCTATTACGTGGGACCTCCAAATTCTGAAAATTTTTACTTTGGCACCATACCTGGGAAATTACCTACTGATTCAGGAGATATTGAAGGCCAAAGTCTTCACTGATTTTTGCTCACCCGCACTTTTAATTAGAGCTTAGAAATATACTTAATTAAAAAAAGAACGTGTCCCACTTATTATTTTTGCTTAGTATGACTAATGTGCTAAACCAGTAGACTTCGGCTTGATGATGGGTCTTTTTGACCGCCCTGTATACATTATATTCAACTCATCACGCATCGATCCAATTGCTTTGTCCTCTTCATACCTCCAATCTTCTCCTTTAACTCCTCCTTGTATTCCTCCTGTTAGTTTGTGATTTGCATGTGTGTCTTTGAAATTGCATCCATCATGCTAGGAAAATACAACCATACAAGTATACGAGTCGCGAATACAGCTTACTGTCAAGTGGACCACTAACTAGACGCGCGTGCAAATAATGCATACAAAAAGATGCATCAATAAGAAGTGTAAGTCTTAACGCTTATACCACTATAACAATAATGTTCGAAGTATTAAAACTCTGACATTTAATTCAAACTAGCCGCACAATTTCCAAACTTCACAAAAGTTTGATAAGTAAGCCAAGAATATTTTTAACTTAACATATTCGATGTAAATTCCTCTTAAAGTTCAAGAGTATATTTCCACTGGGATCGATAGTTCGATAAGGTTCGACTAAGTTCGCATGCAAACTTACCAACTTTCATACTCGAAGCTGTGTCGGTTTCGCACAATACGTGACCGGCCCTTTGGGACTTCTGCTGAACTCTAATACAACTACTTATTACCAATTAGTTGAACATTACTTAGATTTCACTTGCCCCAAAATTTGGTTAACAAATTGCTTATTATGTATTGTTATGTATTGTGTGTGGTGCTGTTGTTTTCATCCTGTTCTCATATTGCAAAAGGACCCATCAATAATATCCTAGCAACATTAAAAAGTTTCGTATGTGCAGGTTCCTTTAGGGTCGATAATTGTGTCATGAGAAATGTCTTATTACGACGCCAGTTTCAAGTTTGAATGCGAGATCTTGTTTTTATTAAATGTAATAAATTATACAGGTAATATAGTTAACTGATAAATAAATATTTTTTTGTGATTAAACTATGAAAGTTGTGAATTGGATATATTATGTCACCATTATAAGGCTAAAGAAGATGGTGGAAGAGTTATTTATTTAGGTAGAGAAACTTTCACTGATACCTATTATACTTGCTTAGCATGGAACAAATAAAAAAACTAATTTTACTTTTTATGGGCTCGTATAAATTTAGCGACGTATTCAAATTTCTTATGGAATTATATGAATGCTGTCAATCATCACCGTCGTGTAAGCGCTATCCCGCTTGCATCCAAGATTTGCATGCCTTGGAGCCCGGGGTCCGCTTACTATTCCAACGAGAATATTTTTGCGTTTCCACAGAGCGACTGCCGTCTGGCCTCCGCAATCCAAAGGGATAGCTATATTCTATGGTTTAGACCAGTATCAGTTTATTTTAGGGCACTGACTCCCCAAAACGACTGTCAAAGATGTTCGTGACAGCCGGGACTGACGCATTAACATGCTCTCCGAGGCAAGTAATAATTAACAATTGAAAACGCACAAGGTGCGCGCCATGGATTCGAATCCGATACCCTCTGCGTGGTGTTTCCACTAGGCTATCGCTGCCCTATATGTATTCTCAATAAACCGTCTTAAGCTGTTATCAAACAAGAGAGCATTGTATTTATTGTGGAATGCACAGTTTTTCTATTATATACTGCTTATGCGTTAACCTCTAGTGAATGGCTGTGGTTATTCAAAATACGTTGTACGTAACGCCACACAAAGCTGACGACAACATAAGCTAAAGCGAAACAAAGTGTGTCGTCACTGAAAATAAGCACCATCTTAAACAAAGCTGAAATGTAAATTATTTTCTTGAATAAATGAAATTCCTAGCACTAATACGAAACTCAAATGAGATCCAGCTGGAGCAGTAACGCTAACCATTAATTATAATTTATGTAGTTCACAAACGAAATACTCTAGCAACAAAGATTTTTTGCTAAATAAATGATGACAAGACAATGCATTCGTTTATGTAATGTATGTAAGTTGTGAATATAGCATGACGGCATAAATGCATTAATGAGGCGGTTATTGTTAATAAAAGTATGATGGGTGGCACAAGCGATGCACTCTGCTGGCACGTACGGATTCCACCCTCATAAATTGTTTCGTTTTATTTTTACGCCAACATTGATTTATATTTGGGGTAAATGTTTATGGTATCACGAGATGAATGTGTAATAAAAGGTGGGCGATGAATCTTCTTTACTGCAATTTATATAGAGTTTTGATTAACATAACTACGAGAAAATATCGAGTCCGCTGTTATTATTGTAATGGAGTGTTTTCTGCTGACGCGTTTTTTTTTTTTTTTTTTTTTTTTTATTAAGGACAACAAACAGTAGTATATTAAATATTACACTTGAATGGAGTACTAAATAAAAAAAAAATTAACAAATACACTACTCACGACGTTATCCACAGATTACAAACAAAATACTTAGCATACATTATAATAACATTAACACTAAACTTAAAGCTAGTAAATACAAATTTGGTATAATTTTAATTCAATATTCAATATTGAATTTAAATTATATTCATTATTATGGAGAACATAAGAAGAAAAAGAAAATAAATAATAGGTGCATACACATACACACATACATATATACTTATTTATACATACATATACATATAGGTACATACATATACAGATACACATGAGAGACTAAAGAAAAGTCTACATCTAATACTAGGCAAATTTTGACGTTCGTTTTGTATTTTTTTTTCTCTTTTTTAATTACGTGGAATGAATATTAGAGTTATGGCTGTTCCTTTAAAGAGTTGACAATTTGATTTTTGAACTTATTCTTAGTTAAAAATATAATGTCAATGGATCCGAACTTTTTATTGTAAGTGTCAACCAATCGGTGCAGCGGTGAGCGTGCACCTGAGTTGGTACGACAGAGATTGGTGGCAAACAGACATCGTGAACGTACTTCTCTACCATGTACTGTGCGAGGGACCAGGTAGCATAAACTATTCACAAGATCAGAACAGTCAAACTTGTTGCGGCATATACTGAAGAGGGTCATCATTTCCAGAAGAGTGCGTCTAGATTGGAGGGTCAAGACATTGTATTTTTCAAGCAATACCTGATAAGAAGCCCTTTTACGATAACATCTATAGTGCACAGCGCGAAGGTATTTACGTTGGACTAATTCCAATATTTCTATATATTTTTTGTAAAAAGGATTCCAAACAGGGACCGCGAATTCTAATTGCGGACGGATTATGGACTTATATAAATGCAAATAGGTTGAAGGGCGACGGAAATCTCTAGACGCACGCATTACAAAGCCGAACATTTGATAAGCTTTATTAACTATGTTATTCACATGCGCATCGAGATGAAGCTTCGAGTCTAACTGAATACCAAGATCGCGGAGACAAGTAACATTATTAAGAACAGTATTGCCAAAACGATAATTAAATTTGGTAACTAATTTCTTTTTGGTAAATGTAATACTATGACATTTAGAGTAACTAAGGTGAAGTTTATTGGAAGTACAATATTCTAAGAAACGATCAAGGTCTTTCTGGAAATCGATACAATCAGATTGATTAGTGATATTTTTATAAATCTTTAAGTCATCTGCATACAGGAGAAATTTTGAAGTTTGGAAACAATTTTTAACGTCGTTAATGAATAAAATAAACAATAATGGACCAAGAATAGATCCTTGCGGAACGCCTGATGTGACTTGAATAGGGATAGACTCGTAGCCGTTTATCACCACTTTTTGAGTTCGATTGGTGACATAAGAAACAAACCAGCGAAGCAGATTTCCTCTGATGCCGTTGTATGCAATTTTGTCAAGTAACAGCTTGTGATCCACTTTATCGAAAGCTTTTTGAAAATCAGTATATACCGCATCAATTTGCTGTCTATTATCAAGGCCTTCAAATAAATGTGATGTAAAGATAAGGAGGTTACTCACGCAGGACCTATCTTTTACAAATCCATGTTGTTCTTTTAATATCACGTGGCGCAAGACGGGGTAGATCTCGTTATGAACGAGTTTTTCAAAAAGTTTTGAGAGAGCCGACAACATAGATATAGGACGGTAAGTAGAAACATCACTTTTAGAGCCGCATTTGTGGACGGGTACAACGTTAGCGCGTTTCCAAACTTCTGGGAATACGCCGTAAGAAATACATTTATTAAATAGTAAAACTAGAGGAACGCACAGCGTGTTGCACGTGTTTTTCAAGAAGATCGAAGGAATACCATCAGGACCCGGTCCCTTGGATGCATCTAACGACTTCAATTCGCTCTGTATCTTGTCTCTAGAAAAGTATAAATTGCAAAGATTGATATTATTATCAGGAGTAGGAGGTGGTGGTTCCCATGAGTTATAGTCAAACGAAGAAGGTTCATATACAGAATGGAAAAATGTAGAGAATAAATTACAGATAGTAGTGGGATCATTAGAAGATTGTTGTTGATAACAAACTGTGGAGGGGATACTATTACTGGACTTACGACTGGAGATGTACGACCAAAATGTTTTGATATTTATAGCTACGCTATCTTCAACTGTATTTATATATTTTTTAGAGCATATGTCAACTTCTTTTTTAAATTTCGCTCTGTAAATTGAAAATACTTCATAGTCGCTAATATTTCCATATTTTTTCCACTTCGTCCATGCTCGAGATTTCTTCTTATGTATATATAAAAGAGATTTAGGAAACCAATATGGAAAATTACAATTTTTAGGCTTATGCGTAGGAGTGTGTAGCTTAATGATTTCGTAAATCTTTTCATAGAAAATGGAAACCGCTTCCTCAGGAGGTAAATCTTCCAGAAGACTGCGCCAGTCAATGGCTTCAATGTCGGAATTTATCTCAGCATAATTAGACTTATAATAATTAAGTGGATTTCGATTTGTAAGTTTGGATATAAATGAGGGTTTTCTAAATGGTATTAAGGCATAAAAGACTGGATGGTGGGGATCAATAGGCAATAGCGAAATATAAGGCGTATGAGTCACTACATGGGTGTTACAGAAAAATAAGTCCAGGATACGCCCATTGGCGTTGGTAATACAGTTATATTGGTTCATGTCCAGTTGTGAACAAAAACTCAATAGATGACGACTAACATTGGTATAAGTGCTGTTCGCGGCACATGTCATATGGGTTTGTGAACCAATCCAATTGAGCTCAGGTAAATTAAAATCTCCTGTTAAAACAACGTATTCTATGGAGGGATCGTCTATTAAAGTCGCCAGAGAATTAATAAAATTGACATAAATGTCTTCAGCAGTGTTAGGAGGTATATATGTGGCGCAAAGTAGTATAAATTTATCATGAAGAAAGGGGACTTGAATTATTTTATGTTCAGGTAAAATTAAAGGAGGTGACAATGTGAGACATGATGGATTTAGAGCCTTAGAAACAGCTATAAGTACGCCACCTCCATCTTTCTTATTGGAGACGGAACGATTACGATCACATCTGAAAACTGAATATCGGTGATCAATAAATTCATTTTCAGAAATATCTGGAGTCAACCATGTTTCGGTTAGGATAATGATATCGTAAGAGTGAGACAATATGTTTATATACAGAGTATTTAGTTTGGTCCTGATCCCTCGGCAGTTCTGATAATAAATACATAAATAATTATTATCATTAGCCACTATAAATGCCTGGGACATAATAGAATTTAATTTGCAAAATAAAATTAAAAATTATTGCATTGAGTCTTATATGGAACATAAATGATTGTTTACAAAACAGAAAGCTGTTCAAGTGTACAATACTTATTTTATAGACTAAAAACACAGAAATCAGCCAATCGCGTAGCCAATAGCGTTCAAAGCTGAAAATGGTTACCTTACGCAGAAATACTAGATTCACATGTTTCCGATAGGGATATAAAAGCTGGCAGGGCAAAGAAAAGGATGGAAGAAGTATAAAGGATTAGGGCTGTTTAGTCATCACATAAAATGCAAAAATGCTTATATTGTATGTTGAGATTCTTTAAATAAAAAGTGATGCTACCTGCTTTGTTCGAGATACTCTTTAACTCTTTTCTATTTATTGCGTCTTGATTAAGTATATATATCAGCCCTATGTTTAGCAGTTGACGTCGATTTATAGATTCATAATGAAAGTAGTTTAGCTCTTCCACCGTAATAGTAGTCGCTTACAATTAAACAGGAGCGAAATATTGATCACAACAATCCAGAAAAATAACCGGGAAATCTCTTCAATTACCGTTCCCAGATCAAACCTGGAACTGCTGTGACACAAAGCATTTTGTTACTACGAATAACAGACCGTGTGTTGTTTAAAACCAATATGGGAACGCATTAGCACTTTAATATCGCATATGAGTAATTGCAGCTTCGGCAATGCAAAGACAACGCTGGTTAAAACACCTTTGTGCGGCTACGCATTAACGATAATTTATTGGTATTGCTTCATTTACGCAGTTGCGTTTTGTAAAATTATCAAAAAATAATAAAGTCTTTCGAAGGCAGCTTCTAACGAAAACTTTACTAAGTGTTGTTTATCAAAATTATGTATAACTGATGCAATGCATTGGTTATGAAAATTGCATCAAAACGTAAAATGAATTCAATGCTTGCATATTACCAAAAATTCCCTGTATTTCAAAGTAAACAATTTAGTGCAACTATGTAGTAGGTACATTATGAAACATTTTTAAGACACTGTGCTTACTAAAAGGGTGGTTACATAGAGTTTAGATAGAGCGAAAATTTAAGATTAAAGTAATGGACATTAATAAATGAAGACATCGGAACGTGAAAATTATTATGAAATTTATAACAGTCAAATATATCAGAAACCCTACAATTGTAGAATTTCCGATATTTTTTCATTTGGTTATTTTTTCATCAAAGACCTTTAGGCCTAGTTATTTTTAATTTGCCGCCACGAATTAAACTTTTCACTAAAAGTGTAAGCGTGTGTAATGACGCAAGCGAATGCTAGAATACTTTATAACGATACGCAGCATGTGCAATCTTACACGAGGTAAAATATATATTCGCATGATTTACAAAGCTCAAGCTAGCTATTTAGGATACTCAAAAGATGCAAATGGAATTCTTATTGCGCTGACATGCCAAGAAACCTTCAAATGTCTCGTTCAATTTGAATTTTAAACTGCTATCCTTAGTAGTAAGTAGCATGTGACGGAAAATATTCATTGCGTAGGTAATTTTAAGACTAGTGGAGCCGTAATGGTTGGACTTCGACCTTTTCATACATCACATAAATCCTTATTTGTGTTTTAATGTTGTCATCCGTGAGCAATGATTTAATTGTGCAAATATGCAAACTCAATTGTGTTTGGTATTGTCGGATGAAAGATTATATGGATAGCGTAGTTGTTTAAGCGGTCGCCTCGCCTCGCCGTGGGTCGCTCGTGTCGTGGGTCCGAATCCCAAACTACACAACTCTTTTTGTGAACCTTACAGAGATGTACGCGTTTTCATATATCAGTGGAACCATAAATTATTATTTCATGTTTAGGTGGTGTTATTTCCACTGATTAGAGTCCTCATTCATTCCACCCAATTTGTCCACGCCATTTCAACTTCAACGTCCCTAGTAATTCATAAAAAGTTGTTAAAAGTTTTTGACTCAGGTATTAATAAATAGGTGCTTAAATAAAATAATGCACAAAACGATATTCTACTGCATAGCTGGCGCACTCAGTAGCTTATTTTGTCACCTTGTCACGCTTAAGTAGTTACAAAATACTAAAAACTGCAGTTTGTGCCATCTTACGATATGACAGCATTAAGCTCCAGTCGCTGTGCACTTTCGTATCCTTTGTTTTATTGTTCATAGGAATACTCTTCTATTCCTTGATAATCCCTTGTGAATGATTTAAAATATAAAGTAGCATGTATGTTCGATAATTCAACAGATATTACAGTGGTCCAGTGGATAGCGGATGCGTCTGCTGATCGGAGGTCCCACGTTCGATTTCCGGGTCGGGCAAAAGTGAAACTGAATTTTTCCGAATTCGCAGTAGCAGCACGGAGTCTGGTGATGTGCCCGGCAGCGGTCATTGGCTCGTCCCCTATTACGTGGGACCTAACAATTCATGGCGAAATGTGGGTGTAATATTACACCTCTGCCTACTTGCCCTTCGGGGAACCGGCGTGAATATATAAAGAAATATAGGTATATTTATGGCCAAACTGTCTGATAGATTGATGTTTACATATTTCGAATTTATCTTACAGATAGGGAATATTCATAAGTAGTGAAACGGTACTATTCTTTATTGCAATAATCATTCATAATCATAAAGTATGCTTCGTTATTACGTTCTTCAAACAATTTAACCCAGTATTTTACTCCTACATCTGTTGCAGCTAAAGGTAATAAGCCCATTAGCTAATGGGTTACTGTTAACCTATTTGTTAGTGGAAATATACTGTTTGAGGTATATGATAAACAAAATTATTAAACTAGTAGAACTTCAGAGATTTGTTGATAACCAAAGATGTAATAAATCGTTGTAAAAAGTCAAGCCTCTTTATCTGAATTCGAAGATTAAAAATAGCAATAATAAAACTATATTTTGATTAATCTATATATATATAAAATTCTCGTGTCATGGTGTTAGTTAAATACTGCTCCGAAACGGCTGGACCGATTTGTATGAAATTTTGTAAGTATATTCGGTAGGCCTGAGAATCGGTCGCAATCTATTTTTCAAACTTCCAAGTCATAAGGGTGGCCAGCCCAAAAAATATTTTTTTTATTTTTTGAATTTTTTTATATTTTTATTTTTTTTTATAATATGGCTGTATAAAATACATACAACTCTTAATTTTCACCCCTTTATCACCAACTTCTTTTTTTTTATAGCCATATTAGTAATATCATCTTATCACTAGATCAATCCTGTTGGCCACGCCACGCGCATACCGGAGTCAAAAAAATCGTTTCTCAGTGTTAGTTACAATACTCCTCCGAAACGGCTGAACCGAGTTGTATGAAATTTTAAAGGTATATTCTTTAAGTCTGAGAATCGGCCGCAGTTTAGTTTTTAAACCCCTAAGTAAAAAGGACGGGCCAACCTAAACATGTATTTTTAAAGTTATACTTCTTTGAAAAGGCGCGTTATGAAAGAATGATGAGAGTCACATTTTACGATGCGCATGTGTGACACAAAATTCTCACGGGAAAAATTTTAGTGTCTACATTCACAAGATGGTGGACGAGACTTTTTTAATAAAATGAATATGGGTATCATTTTCGGGGTTTTCATGGATTCTGATCACGAAAATGACATCTATTTGGGAATCCAAAATGGCAGACGAGACATTTTTAATAAAATTAATATGGGTATCATTTTCGGGGTTTTCAAGGATTCTGGTCACGAAAATGACATCTAATTGGGAACCCAAGATGGCGGACGGGACATTTTTAATAAAATTAATATGAGTATAATTTTCGGGGTTTCCATGCATTCTGATAATGAAAATGGCATTTATTCGGGAATCCAAGATGGCGGACGGGACATTTTTAGTAAAATTAATATCTTTAACATCATAATACAAGTCAATTATCATTTGACATCGTTTTACTGTGTCAACTTTACTTTACTTTTACATTTTTTTTATTGACTCACCCTGTATATTCCCGAAAGGGTAGGCAGAAGTGTAATATGACACCCACATTTCGCCATGAATTTTTAGGTCCCACGTAATAGGGGGCGAGGCTATTGCCGTTACCGGGCATATCACCAGACTCCGTGCTGCTACTGAGAATTCGGAAAAACCCAGTAACACTTTTGCCCGACTCGGGAATTGAGCCCGGGACCTCCGATCTGCAGTCGCATACGCTATCCACTGGACCACGGAGGCAGTCTCTTTCTTTATGATATGGCATTGAAAATACAAATAACTCTTAATTTTCACCCTTCTAACACGAACCCCTATTTTTAATAGCCATCTTAGTAAGTTAATCATATCACTAGATCAGTCATACGCGCCAGTCGCATACTGGAGTCAATAAATCGTTTTACAGCTCCGTTAGTGAAACAATTCAGCAATTTCACAGTGTTAGTGATACAATACTCCTCCGAAATAATATTTTTTTGGTCAATTTTTTAAGCCCTGATGGATGGATGGATGGAAAAAAAGGAATGAGCAAAAAGACCTTAAAAAGGCGATACGGAGTTCGCCGGGTCAGCTAGTACCTACTTATAAAAGTGTGCCTGAGTTTTATTTGTTTTGACCAGTGTGCTTAACTTTTGTTTTGACCATCGACTAAACCTTATTAGATTCTCGGCACAACATCATCATTATCGACCTAGCGTTGGCCAGTCTGCGTCCAAGACCTCTTGCTAGGGTCCACCTACTAAGTAAAGATAGGCTGCTTGCCTTGGAGCCCAAATTTTCCGTAGTATTTCCTCCACTTCGCGCTGTCTTATTCATTTCTAAGGGTGAGGCATATATTTTAGTATTTACTTCGCTGGAAAATAATTTGTGTGATTCAGCAGTAGTATGTCTTCGTACGCCTACGAGTATCATTGTACTTTTTTTCTGAACACAATGGGAGTATAAACGTGACACCATAGCATTATTCAATTGACCTTTACAAAGAATGTATGTCGTGTTTACGAATAATACTGGACAACTTTTAAATGTCAGGGAGCACCCAGAGCCTTATTGTTGTATTAATCATATTGCTTTTCAAGGCTTAAGAAAAATGTGCTGCTTAGTTTCGCCCCATTTTATACACCTCCATTTTTTTAACATTTCTGCAGGCAGACAGCTGCACTCAAGGCAAACTAATTATATAAACATTATATACATGGCTGGCGAACAACCACCGAGGAGACTTCAATTTGATTTGCTGTAGGCTGCTGTATCGATTTAATGTTGGAGATAGACAAAGTTTACATGTTACTATACATTTAAATTGACGATACTATATACAACAAAATTATGTCGAAAATATCTAGAAAATTACCGATGATTAAATGCTTGGGCTTAGATACCTGCATCATATTTTATATGTGTTCTTATTTGTAGATCCCACAATCATAGAACCTATAAAGGATGCTCTGTTTCCAAACGTGATTCCATCGTATATACGCTAAATATAAGTATAGACAAATGAAGATAAATAGCAAGCTTATCTCAAGTAATAAAACATCGAGTACTCCGGCGACATTGAATCAAAGCGTCGAATTAACATTCTCGACGCATCTAATATCTTGACGCCGACAGACGCTTTGTTAAGAAAACTATTTCGAATCAAACATTCATTTAATCAAATGAACATAACAGCTACGTGCTTCGCGTGGGGTGCTAATCAAATCAGTTACTTCGACACTGCGTTTCATTAAGGTCACGTATCTATGAGGCTGAATTATCGACAATTTTGTATGTGGAATGTGAGCAGAAAAGCTTATCCATTAGGCCCTATACTCACAGATGGCTCTGCGAGGATTATTAGGATTGAGTTTATTACCTAGTTGAGCTAAATAAATATGGTCAACAACAATACGACCAAGTTGAATGGATCCTGTTAACAGTTTGAATCCTGCGAACAACCGATTGATAACTGCATCTCTATCTTATTACTCTCAGCTCATCGCAGAATAATTCAGAAGTCTAATGACCACAACATTTTTAGCGTGCCATGCCAGAATAACATTTATTTTTGCTATTGATTACTTATGTATTCTATAGAATTAAAATGTACTGCTAGCAATATAAGTTTACTTTGCGACTAGTGACAGACGAAAAGCCTGTTGCAGACGTCTTTAGACAAATGATTCGTCCGTAATTCTTCATATTGACGTCATATCTACTATAAAAGCACAAAGCAGTAAATCAAACTGCGTCACATTTATTATATGAGATGAAGCAAAGGTGTTTCCTGACAAACAATACGCATATCAAACGCCGTCAACAAATAGTGAGCTACGCAGTATAGTACGAACACGCCCTAACCATCGGCATATTCACACCAGTGGTACAATTTCGTACGCCACGCGTGTGCCATACAAAGATATCGTTAGTAGACTAAAGGCAACATTATGGGGTGCACAACATTACATTTAATATTGTAGTGTTACCTCGTATTTGAAATTAAAAGGAAGGAAACCTCTTTAGGTGGCGTCCGTTTAATTTGAGTTATTCACTGGCTGGTATTTAATGGTTTTGGGTTTTCGAGTGGGTCTTTGAAGAGTATACTATTTATACTTTACTACTGATAACAGTCATCGTGAACGATAACGGAGAGATTTTTCGACTGAGATGCTCTTCTAGCGGTAAGCAGTGAGAGACACCAGAGCCACCTGAGTGCTAAGCCAGAGATCGTGGTTTCTTGATTACAATCCAGGCACATAATTGAGTGAGCACAATAACATTATTTTTATGTGTACTTTTATACTATGAACCTGTAGACTGTCATGCAAATGATCTCGGGTTCAATCCTTGGTGCGCACCTTTGACTTTTCAAAGTGATAAGCGTATTAAATTATTAATTAACGCTTGTACCGTGGCTCTAAGCGTTGCTAAGAGCATTTTTAGACGTCAGTCTTGTTATCAAGAAAATCTTTGGCAGCCGTTATTGAGAGTTTCTTGTATTTTCGTCTCTAGTAATAACCTTGAATATACTATCACTGGTTTAAAGTGTTTATCGTGTATGTTTTAAGGTCATCCGGGATCGTCCTTTCGAGTTTACTTCAATTAAATTTGTGGTCATCGACTATTTTGACAGTGAACCTATTGAGGGTGACTTTAAGAACCTAATTGTACAGCTACTATCTTTACTCCCATGGGAATTATGGTAAAATTTTTGTAATCCAGTAAAGCACATATATATGAACCACTGCATTACCGATAAGGTCATCATATAATAACACTTACGAGTACGTTTGCAATGATTGCACGAGAATACATTTGGATATAAACATTACATTCATATATATGCGGGCTCGTTTGCGCAAGTCCAATTATATTTAAACGTAAAGCGGAAGATAAAGTATTAATAAGCTTGCCTGTGCCCAGCAGTGGGATAGTTTATGGACAGGGGAGACATAAGGGGAGATGCTAGAATATTCTCGTCACGAAATCGCAATTGATGGTTTAAAAAATACAATAAACAAAAAATATTTTCGTTAAATCTTTATTCAAAATTGCTTCTAACGATTCGATCCATCTTTTCATAAAGACATTTTATTTCTTAGTTGATTTTCTTACCAATGATAAGGCACAAATGAATGTATTATAAAGAAACACAAATATAAAACATCATTTAATTGCTTTGTACGTAAACCACGCTCAAAGGCACACTTCAAACGTATGAAAATTTTGCTTATAATTATTCAAAGCTCAAAAGACGTGTATCAAAGACACGTATTAAGCCAAAAAAACTAATTAATATCATTTTTCTTAGTCAATAAGTCTCATATTCGTGTATCATACCGTTTGTGTAATTATTTTTTATCTTATTTTTATCTACGCAAAGACCGACAGCTTTTCTTTTTAAAAAGCTTTATGGTGTTTGGTGGTCGTTGTGAATATTCATGTGTGTATGCTAATAGATATTTTACGGTCTCCTGAATACCCTTCGAGCCTTGGCAATAATATAAATAAAGGGAAAATAAATGTGTGTACGTGCTGATCATAAGTAGGGTAAGATAGCTGGTGTGAAAAACTTCTTTTGAAGGGTATGAAATTGAATAGGACTTGTATTACTTTCACAAGCGAATAATAAGTTGTTTAGCTTTTTAGTAGTACCTTATTCGGATACGTATAATAATATGAATAAAAATGAATATAGTTTTTCTATTTAAGACAGTACATCGGCGTAATATATTATATTTTTAATTTTTTTATGTACTCACGCCTGTATCCCCGAAAGGGTAGGCAGAGGTGTAATATTACACCCACATTTCGCCATGAATTTTTAGATCCCATGTAATAAGGGGCGAGCCTATTGCCGTATCGGGCACATTATCAGACTCCGTTCTGTTACTGAGAATTTCCTAACGGAAAAACCCAATAACACTTTGCCCGACTCGGGAATCGAACCCGAGACCTCCCAATCTCACGGGCACATTTATGCGAGACCAACGAGGCAGTCATATATTATTATTATTTGTATTATAATATCACTGATACAATTTTACTAAACTGGAGAAGGACATAATTATACATATTTTAGACTGGGTCTTTTATTTGGATCAAGCTTTCCATTTTGAAAATGTTATAGAATGATGTGTGTATTATTAAATATTATTCAAAGTTCAGCATCAAATTCAAAGTAAAGAAGTGTAGAAAAAAAAAATTAAGAGCCAGTCTATAAATACATTTACAAGAAAAATAAATCCTTAAGGTATAATTATTTAGGGAGTATTAACGGAACCACATTACGCTTTAATGTCGCCGAACAAATCCTTAATTAGACCCCGAATTCAAATAACATGCATTGTGATTACACAGATAAACGTTTGCTATACCGACACTTGGACTCAATACGCTAATCCAATTAGGGAAAATTCATTATCTAACATCGGGACGTGTTTCTCTGGCAATAGTGATCCGTCAAAAGAACCCTTGGAATCTTCTAAAGAGCCACTTGTAGGCGATTAGTGCTGAAGCACACTTAACCCCCCTAGTGCGGGCTTTGGCGGGTTAGTCCCGCTCTTTGTTCGTGAGTACCCCTCGCTTCTGAGTGTATTATTGGCTAGTAACAACGAGTTATTACATTTGCTTTTAGATCAAGATTATGAACAAAGATTAAACAAAGTATCTACATTTCTTTGTGCGTAAGAATAGCTTTTTTATGTCATCACTTCGTTATAAAAGTTTAACTGATTCTATTGAAGAAATAATATTTTTATGTGGCTATATTATTTACTAGTTTTCTTTGTGTTTCTATAAACTGAATAGTTTATAAAGTTGTTTTTTGTTGTTTGTTGTAATTGCTTTCTTAAAAATTCTATGAATACTTATTTGTATGCAATGAAAGGGGTCCTATTTCGCTTGATTGAACTTCTAAAATTACGCAAACTTGTTTTTATGTCACTTTGAAAAGACTTTGACCAATATAGGAATTTAAACTTTCGTGGTCATTTAAACTTGATTTAAATTGTCTTTCGGGATATATACCACGTACCTTTGTTTGGAGAGAATCAGACCACCCAGACGTACTAAAAAAACACCTGAACTTCAAGGTGACCGACACCCAGCGTACTTACCGTATGTCAAAGGAGTGACAGATAAGATCGCCAATATTCTTAACAAAATTTCAGTTAAGACTATTTTCACTCTGTCGCAATACATAAGAACAGCGAAAGACAGTCTTCCATTAGAAAAGCCAGGTGTATACAAAGTTGACTGCAGCTGTGGGAGTTCCTATATAGGACAAACGAAACGCACCATCTCTTGCCGGATAAAGGACACATCAGGGCAGTCAAAAATAACGAGCCACATAAGTCAGCCATAGCTCAACACCTTTTAGACTCGGGTACCGACCACTGGATTGAGTTACACAACCCTCAAGTGCTTTCGACAGAACGCCACTACATACCTCGAATGGTAAGGGAGGCTATTGAAATTAAAAAGTTCAATAATTTCAATAGAGAGGATGGGTTTCAAGTTTCAACTGTCAAGTATCTTGCACTGACGTAGTGAGTGTAGTATGTCGTGATCGGGTACAGTGCGATAGTAAAAACAGTGGCAGTGGTGTTGTACGCAAAAACGAGTAAAAAGCGGGTAGACCGTTATACTTGCTCGTAACATTCATCCACCCGCAATACCCTCAGTACATCCGTGAACATGGCGCTTGCAACAGTGCCGAAATATCGGTTACTCCAAACGAAGGTACGTGGTATATATCCCGAAAGACAATTTAAATCAACTTTGACCAATGTTTGTTAAAGCTTTAACACTGTGTAGATTCGCCTTTTTCTTAGACGTCGAGTATTAATTATTCCAGTTTAATAAATTTGGGTCATTTTACGTACTTAGAATGAAAATTTTATTCTTGTTATTGGTTGCATGTAATAATATTATTATATGTTCATACAAATAACGTACCAGTACATAAAAAAAATAATTGAAAAATATGTACCTGAAATAAGGCTCTGCGCAAACGGACCACCGACCACAGCCGCGGTGGCAACTGTGTGCTGTGTATGATCATCATACAGCCTTCCACAATCCACTGCTGGATAATGATAGCCTTTTATTCCTAAACATAGGGTTACAAGAGGTCCCTAAGTTCGGTGTGCCTTTTTGCATAGGCCTCCCGTAATTCCTTCCAATGGATGCTGTCCCTTGCTACTCTCAACCAGAATGGTCCCGCTGTCTGTTTCAAGTCTTCTTCCCATCTCCTGACTTGACGACCTCTATCTCTTTTGCCGTCTTTTGGTTGCACTTGCTTGCTCCATTTGTTCATGGGGTGGAGTAGCAAATGTCCAGTCCATCTCCATTTTTGGACGTCTATCCGGCTAAGAATGTCTGTGAGTTTTGTTCTTGTTCTCATGTCTACGTTCCTGAGTCTGTCTTGGATTTTTAGGCCTAGCATGCTTCTTTCCATGGCACGTTGACATTTTGCCTTTCCCTGTGATGAAGTGTTATTGACCAAGTTTCACAGCCATAACTAAGAACTGGTAGAATACAGGTCTCGAATGTTTTCTTTTTTATGTGATTGCCTAGATCCTTACTTTTCATTATTTCCTTCAGTGACCAGTATTTTCTCCATCCTTGAGCTATTCGCCTATTTATTTCCTGTGTCATTTTATCTGTAGGGGATATTATCTGTCCTAAGTAAATATATTCTTTGACATATTCGATCTTGTTACCATCTACCATAACTTCTATTTCCCTTGAGTTTGACATCGATTTTGTTTTACTGGCATTAATTTCCAGACCAACTTCTCTGCTTGTATTTGCTAGGCTCTGCATCATTTGTTCTATTGCTGCTGGAGATTCTTCAAGAAGCACCAGATCATCGGCTAATCTTAGGTAGTTTAGGCGAGCTCCATTAATGTTCAGACCTAAGTGGTCCCAGTTTAGCTGTCTAAAGATGTGCTCGAGTACGGCGTTAAATAGCGTAGGGGAGATAAGCTGGATTTAAGCTTCTCCTAATTTTCATTACAGTAGCATTGTGAGCCAGTAGTAGGATTAAGTTTAATATACCACGCCAAGGCCAAACGGCTTGAAAAAGGGTTTGATGTTAAGTTTTATGTCTCTTCTCAAAGATAGTTTTAGTCGTCTCTTACGACACCCACTGAATAAACGTGCTTTTGTTGTTAGATGCGCTTCAGTACCTACCTGTCTTATTGACCAAGTAGAGGATCTCCGCAGCTATGAACACACATTTTTTTTTAATTTAGTTACTTCCCTCTGACTTGCTTGTGGTCCGCCGAATCCGTGGAAAGTACGGGAAATCCCTTTTTAGTGCACTCCCACGATTTCAAGAAACATACATGCCATATTTCAGCTCCTTGATATGCTAATAGCTACACTGTCAGTCAGTCAGTAATGCAAAAATTTTATATAATTACAGATTACTCTAACCACTCCATCACAGCTATCAACTCAGTTAACAAATTTACTATCGTCAGACATAGTGTTTCTTCGCAATAAAGAAACATTAATAGACCAAGTTAGTTAACATTCATAGACCTTAATTATGTGAGAATCTAAATTAGATAAAAGGCCCTTTATCTTTGGTAAATAATTTTTACTGTTCTATATTTGTTTTCCATACACATAACACAATATGTCAGAAATTAGCTAAGTTTTGACCTGTTCTGGATAGCCATTTGGGCAAAATTCTACCGACACTTTCTGAAGTAGATAAGCTTCTTTTCCTGGATCATCTAAGACACCGTGTACCTCTTGATATGAAGGTACTAGATCACCCAATCTCTTGTTCAAACGTTTCTTCTTCTGTCCTGTTGCCAGACGTACATCTTCATAATGTCAGCCTAGAGACGCCTACTGCTGGACATAGGCCTCCCTCTCCACACAGACCGATCATAAGCCGCCCGCATCCAATTGGTTCCCACGACCCTAAGCAGATCGTCGGTCCCACTTGCGGGAGACCTACCTACGCTGCGTCTTACCAAGTATTTAATTATAGTTCCTTTTTTATGTATAAACAAAAAAATACGAAGATAAATATTATCAAGCAACAAAAAACTTGACATGAAACTAGCAAAAAAATAGACAATTGAATTATTATAAACTTATTTAAATGCTATATATACATCTAGGCTAGGCCTATAACCTTCCCAATAACATATTCATGCTATAGTCAGCTTGGTTTCGAGGTATAGATGGAATACCAAGTCACTCTCTACAACACAGAATAGTTAGTAATACCAACGTAAATCTTAAACAAATAATCATACCTAGAGTCGATAGCTACAAGCAGTGAAAAACTTTCACATGTATTCTTTTTTAATACTTAGTACTTATTTTGTAGACATATTCTACCGTAGATCACTTGCACTAACAATATAAACTACATTGAACTTGCCGTACATATAGGGTATATAGTCTAGTATAGTAGGCAATACGAAAGCACATACTGATCACGAGATCCCAAGATGAATAAAATGCTATAGAAGTTTTTGTTAGAAAATAATCAGATTGGCGACGTGAAAAGAATAAATACACTAACCTAACCTTTTTTTACTTGGTGTCGGGTTGGAAAATCCTCATGGAGTCCCTCCGCCCTGGGGGTGAAGGACGAAGGGGACTGTCAGACTCTTACTGACTAAAAACCAACCTGTGCTCCTCATATACCCATGTGACGGAGGGTAGGGTTTCACCGAAGCATTCCTCGCTACCCCCCGCGACCAACGACCATCTGGCGGGCCAATACCCGTCGGTATTGGCCCGCCAGATGGTCAGGCGGGCCCCGAACAAAACCCCCTTGGCGGCGGATGAAGATGTTGGGCTCCGCCGCCAAAACACCCAGCGGTCGCAGAGGATAGGGAGGACGGCAACGCAACACCGCATCTCCTCTTCCTCTGCGGCCCCGCCGCGACGCAACGATGGTGTGCCCCCATTTGGTCGCGGGAGATTGGGCGCGCGCCAACGCAACACCGACACGCCTCTCCTCCCGCGACCGCACCCGACTGCGAGGGACAGACAGAACTGTCCCCCGCACCCGCACCTTGGGACGCATCCTACGCAGGCCTCACGCAAGCCCACGTGGAGCGTCCCCTCCCGGGATCCCGCTTAGCTTCACCGTGGGTGTACTTCAAACCCACGATTACTGAGCCCCCCCACCACGACAAGGTGGAGATCCTACGAGGGGGAACCTTTTTTTTTTTGTTTTACTTGGGGGAAATGAGAGGAGGAGGAGGAGGAGTATGTGGTGTTTCCACTAAAAACCACCTCGACTTTCTCATGTACCCGTGTGTCGGAGGGTAGGTCATCGCCGAAGCATTCGTCGCCACCATACTTTATGTCTCTTAATCTTTTGAACTTCCAAAATGTTGCACGAAGTGTAACTTGGGTAATTACGAAAATTCAATCAAGGGACACAAAGAGACGATACAACAATATTTGGTTACAAAATATCAATAATGTCACAATACTTGGTAGAATTTAAAATGAGAGCCCTTGCTCACTGTGACTCTTGGTTATAATCTTTGAAATCGACGCGTAAGCCCCAAAACTGCTCACACAATATTTCAAAAGATATTTCTACAATAATAAACAAACAGTGAACATAATGTGAACATAAGCCCTGAGTATATTATCTTCTTAAATTGAAAGGGCTTCTCTACTTCTATTGTAAATCATCATTGATATAGGCGAGGCATTGCTAGCAAACTATACCTATAACAAATTCTTAGTAGGTATTAGAATTATCTATCAAACTTCTGGCTATTCCAAACTGTCCTTCAAAGGCCGTCCTTTTTAGCGACTTTAGTTTATAATAACAGAATCTTGTCCACTGACTTCTAAGCAAACCAAACTTGACACAATAATACGTCGTTGGTCTATAACATTTCATGAGGCGGTTGGATATTGACGAAATAGTACGTTGTACCATCAAAAACCGGTACCACGTCGCCGCAAGAATCTGGATTGCTTGCAGCCATCAGGAAATGACTAGGCAATTGCCCCATTATGCTTGCAAATCGTGAGCTGCATTCGAATTACTTCTTCGCCTGTAATTTTGCATAGTATGAGGAGCGAACGACTGCGCTTAAAAGCATCTACCGATGAACTGATGACGAGCCTTGGGAGATATAATGGCCTGCAATAACGCTGTACATATTTTTGCTCCATGATGCAATTGCTTTGACGTTTGATTTATGCATAGGGGTTCATTTTTAATAAAGTAATGCAATTTTCTTTTAAATATGTAGAATAATGTAGGCGAATAAATAAAATTGAAATATTTATAATGAATAGTTCGTCCGTTTGCTCTAATTCACAATAAGCTTTATACTAATCTTTCATAAACATGAATATTAGTAATATAATAAACTGGTTTTGAATAAGGTAACAGTTTTGGAAAATACATTATAAAAATAACAGTCTTTCTGCATAATTTATAATCAAAGAGTCAAAACAGATTTATGTTTAATTTTTATAGAGCATAATTCTGTGTTGACGAACTTTATAGACATTCAAAATATGTGACGTGATATTATTTAATATCTTAGTTCACAAAAGCATTGAACAAAAAGTATATTAAAATATAAGTCACATTTGCACGGAATCTTATAAGAGAAAATTCTGTCTAAACGGGAAGCATTTCGGTGAAACAGCAGGTTAGTATCTTAGGTTAATAGCATTCTAAATAGTATAGCGCAAAACCGTAACATCAGTCGAAATACGTAGCTTTAGCTTGATTCTACGAAACACAACCATATACATATGTTAGTCGATTTTCCTTGCATGTTATTAAATTAAAAAATGTTATGCATAGCGTGAATTGCGAAGTAAAAGCTAAACTAAACCTTGTCGGTATACGCGTAGAGGAGTTGATTCTTATCAGTACCATTGCATTGTCAACAATGTCAACCTTGATTACGTTTCGTTTCTGCATTACAATCTGTATGAATACTTGTATTTTAAGACAAAATTCTGTTCTTGTGTAATAATGTAACAATTTCTCTCGTATTTTCTAATATTTGTTATTAACATTTTTATCTCTTTTGCATCATTACGCTATCTTGATAATGCGCAACCGGCGGGTGGAAACTATGACTTAAGTTTTACGCGATAATAACTATACAATATTTATTGATTTATTATATACTATATTTTTATATTATTGTGCTAATATACACATATTTATTTAACCTTAGATCGATTTTGAAAGACCGACAGTGATTCAAATAGCAAAGATGACACCTTCCTCTCTGCAACAAGCCACGATGACAGCTTTGAAAGTGTATCCTCCCTGGGGGACATTCTCCAGTCTCAGTTTTCAGACGTACCCAGGAACTTTAATGTAGTCCATTTAAATGCTCAGAGTATTCCAGCCCATTTCCCCGATATGCTGGCCAACCTAGACAGTCAAAACATACATGCCATCCTCGTGTCGGAGTCCTGGTTAAAACCATGTCTTCCATCCACCTTATATGCTCTGCCTGGTTTCCACCTTATTAGGAATGATCGCGCGGTCGGCGGTGGAGGCGGTGTTGCCATATACTTACGTTCTCACATTCCTTTACATATAGTCTCTATGTCAACACAGCCGCCACCGGCTAACGCTGGCGAGCATCTTTTTCTAGAGGTGGAACTGCACCATACGAAACTACTTTTAGGCGTTTACTACTCCCCGTCGTGTCGTGTTAACTTTTTTTCATCCTTCGAGCAAATTTTGGAGAATTTGACTCCCTTGTACGACCACACTATTATTATGGGCGACTTTAATACATGCCTTCTCAAACAGGATTCTCGTGCCACCTCTTTTCGGCGTGCCACTGAGTCCTGCAATTTATCCATTCTAAATTTAAATGCAACTCATCACTTCCCTAATTCCGCTTCTTCTCTTCTTGACCTTATACTAGTATCTTGTCTTAACTTTGTTTCTAAGCATGGTCAGTGCACAGCTGATGCATTCTCTTACCATGACGTTATCTTTGTGTCATACAAAATACGCCCACCCAAAGCGAAGCCGAAGATTATCTTGCAGCGCAATTTTAGTGGCATGGATCATGCCAAGTTGCGTGAGGATGCCAGTAAAATAGTTTGGGACACGTTGTATTCCTCAGATTGTGTAGATATGAAAGTCCATATTTTAACAATGAATCTCATTCAGCTATATGACAAGCATGCGCCAATCCGTGCTATCAAAATTAAACATTTACCAGCACCTTGGCTTACAGAAGATATTACAAAGATCATGGCCAAAAAATCTGCTGCCAAGACTAAATTTAAGCATAGGCCTACTCTTTTGAACCAAGAAAGATACGTGGCTCTAAGAAATCACTGCAACAAGGTGTGTAGGAAAGCGCAACGCCAACATATTCATAAATCCGTTGAAAATGGTGATCCAGCTAAAGTCTGGAAATTTCTCAAAACATTGGGTATTGGTAAGTCACAGCAGCAATCCATTCCGAATAATGTCCACCTTGATTCTCTCAATTTACATTTTACTACTTCGTCCAAAATAGATGGAGATACGAAAAGAAACACTTTACAACTTCTTTCATCCTTGCCAACCCCAGATTTTTCTCCCTTTGCCTTCTCGCAATTTGCCGCTTGTGATGTTAAGAAGAGTATATTATCAATGACGTCTAATGCAGTCGGTAACGATAATCTCAGCCGTAAAATGATCCTCCCCATCCTAGACGAAATTCTTCCTGTCCTATGTCACATCCTTAATCACTCCGTTGTCCGTGGCATCTTTCCAACAGCGTGGAAAGATGCACTTATAATTCCTTTACCCAAGAAACCTAAAGCCTATTCCTTCTCAGATTATCGACCAATATCCATACTACCTTTCCTGTCAAAAGTCCTAGAACGTCTCATTCACACACAACTCAGTTCCTTTCTATGTAAAAATGCACTCCTAAATCCCTATCAATCCGGCTTCCGGCCTGGCCACAGTACCGTTACTGTATTGGTCCGCGTGTCAGATGTCATCAGGCTAGGTATGGATAGTGGGAATCTTACCGTCTTGTCCTTACTTGACTTCAGCAATGCTTTCAACACGGTAGATTTTCACATCATACTTGGCATTCTACGCTTTCTTAACATATCTCCAACGGCGGTTGACTGGTTTCATAGTTACCTGTTTGGTCGCCGGCAACGTATACGCATCGAAGACACTTATTCCACTTGATCTGACACGAATGCCGGTGTACCACAGGGTGGCGTGCTATCTCCTTTACTCTTCGCGATATTTATAAATTCTATCTCAAAACATTTACTTTCATCCTACCACCTTTACGCAGATGATTTACAGATCTATACACAAGCACCCTTAAATAACTTGCCCGAAGCCTGTACTGCTATCAACACAGACTTGGCGCGGATTTGCGAGTGGAGTAAACAGTATGGACTCATAGTAAATCCTGACAAAACCCAACTAATTATTGTAGGCAGTCCCCGGATGGTGTCTAAAATTTGCTGGTCCGATTTACCTCAAATCAAGTTTGATGGCAAAAATATCCCTTTCAGTAAAACTGTAAAAAATCTAGGGGTCTACTTTGACGAAACCATATCTTGGAGTATTCAACTGCAAGAAACAAGTCGCAGACTGTTTGCTTCGGCGGGCTCATTGCGTAGGTTACGCAATTTCCTACCAACTGCCACTAAAATTGCACATGCACAATCTTTGCTTCTGCCCCTAATTGACTACGCTGATGTCAGCTATCTTGACCTCACTGAGGAGCAGTTAGACAAACTTGAGCGTCTTCAAAACTTTTGTATACGATTCATATTTGGACTGCGCAAATATGATCATGTCTCAGAATTTCGCAACAGACTCAAGTGGCTCCCGATTCGTCTTCGCCGGAATACTCACATTCTTACATTGTTGTATAATATCCTGTTTAATCCCAGTACTCCTTTTTATCTCAAAGAACGTTTTAAGTTCCTTAATGACGCACATGTGAGGTCCTTGAGGTCGTCTGAAGATTTGACGCTGGAGATACCAACGCATTCCACAAATTTCTTTAGCAAATCATTTGCTGTACAGGCCGCGCGACTGTGAAATGCGTTACCACCAGAGATTCGGAAAGCAAATTCTTTGAACATTTTTAAAGGCATGTTAAAAAGGCACTACCTGTCCATTTAACATCATGCACTGTTCTCCTAGAATCCAGGTCTTACTTTAAGAGTAGTATTCACTGCATCTGTATTTTAGCATAGTTATTAGTATAATGACATTATTATGTTATATATGACATTCTATCTCGTATAGTTTATTGGTATATATTTATATACAATAATGTATGTACATATGGGTACGTTCTTTATGTAGAATTTGTATGATATCAAATATGTATATATTTATGTATATTTAGTATGTATATTATTTTAAATTATTTAATTAATTAACTACACCATCGCCACACTTGATTGCTTACATCATTTCTGTCCATCCAAAGGTTGCCTGGAAGAGATCGCTTTTAGCGATAAGGCCGCCATTTGTACATGCTGTAGTATAAGCCAATTCACAAAATGTGTACTGTTCAATATTATTTGGTGTACAATAAAGAGTATATCTATCTATCTATCTATTACTTGTATAATAAGAGCCATTACACGTTAATCATTTGACATACTAACATCTTTCATTTATTGAACCAAATCCCAACATTGCATGGCGACCCTGCCAGTGCTGCCTAGCGGCAGTGCTGAGTATGTGGTTTTTTATACGATTTTGGTATAATTTACCGTGAAGGTCGTAAAATATCGTTGACTTAACGCGAGATTTTGGATAAATACGTCGGACGGACGTTTTCGAGAGCGAGATGCGTGGTACCCTGCGGGCTTAGCCAAGACGTCTTTCTGCAAACGTTAACGCAAAAAAATGTATGGAGTGAACGAAAAGTCACGTGATCTAATCAAACAAATAGAAAAGTCTTAGCCAAATACACAACGCATAAAAAGCATTCGCATCGATAGAATAAACTCATCGTTTCTGCGATGTCAACCGCAAAATGGTAGCCAAGTTGCCAAGTTCGGCCAAAACTAACGCTATTAGCGCCGATTGCGTACGAATAACAATCGAATGATAGAACCCTGCAGAAAACGCAAAAAAGAATGCCAAAGACGGTCAGCCTGTACTCGGCCTTGAGCTCCTTGTTAGGGCCTCGCTAAATCAACATGCCTAAATCATTGTTTAACTATTTCAGACTCATAAAGGGCCCATTTATACAGCAAGGGGCCACTTAAGTGTTCTCCAAGTAAGTTGCTTATCGCGACTTACGTCATTGTTTATGTTTCAAATTCCTTAGAGATTCAAAGTTTTAAGTAATAAATATTATTTAAACTTAAAAAAAAACTCTAAATGTTTTAGATTATATATAATTATATATAACTTAAAACAAATAAACAGATCTTCTGGTTCGAACTTTTGTTTCACTCGCATAAATATTTACATTACTATGACATTTGACGCGCTTGACGCTTCAAACAACGCAAGGCCTATACTAATAACCACGTTGTGTCGCAGAATGTGCGTGTGACACTAACGCGTGGTGTTGGCTACCAATTTTGCGTCTTCTTCGATTGCAAACGCGCTTGCGTTTGAAATCGGAGAAAGGCGATGGAAACGATACGTTTGAGTTTTGGCTAAGCCTGCTGATCTCTGATTTGGCGGGGTCCCTGAGGCGAGGTACTCTGATGAGAGGCCTTAAGGACGCAGCCGGGAGATTTGGGCTTTGGCCTTTTACGGACCGACACGAAGATGTTGCGCGAGGTGCCAAGGATGGAACCGTGAGACGACATGGTGACCTCGGACACACGGTGTGAAATATGAGGTGATAATTTTTTTCTCTATTGCCGCGGACAATATGTAACGTAATACTACACGTATTGCGTTATAATATCTCGCAGGCGCTTAACGCCAGCTTAGCCGTTTGCAATATTACCAAATATGGTCATGTTCACTAGCCAAAGGCAGTTGTGAGTCCTAGGCCTATATCTATATAAGATGGGTGCGCGATCTAAGTCGATCACTTGCCCTACACACCGTCTCACTGATGGTTGTAGTAACTACAACTACAATCCTACTTCTCTTTCTACTGTCCCGCTGGGGGTAAGCATATTCTAGTTGTCTGTGTGCCTATACGTTCTGTCTGTAGTATCTGTGTCTCCTAAGCATAACAGCCGATCTAGGGACCGCCTGTTCTTGACCGGTTGTTGTGTATTCTCTATGCTGTTTCCAGTTCTTCCTACGGGCTCACTGCACCTGTCTTCTCTCTACAGGCTACAAGCCACGAGCTGCTAGCGCCGTGCCGCTACTAGCCAGCTGCCACCCAAGCCTCCGTTCCTGAGATCCTGAGATCCTCCGTCTGAAATATTTGTGTTAAGTTAAGCATATATAATTAATATACTTTTTGGGTTTAAACATAATATTTTGAATGCAATTAGTAATTCAGTTCTTAATTTTTATGTTAGAGTAATGAGTGTCTGTTGACAATAATAATGTATAACGAAATAATGTATTCTTTAGTACCTTATTCATTGCTTTGAACGTGATGTGTTTTGATAAGTAACTTTTTTTATTCAACAGTTCCTAGATTTTTTTTTAAATAAGAGTCAGTATAAGTATGTTAGTAGTAAAATATACTTTATTAATAGGCCTTGAACACTTTTTCAACTTTTAAGACCTAGAGTTACTGTTTACATTTCAATATTATTTAACCTTTCGACGACCGAGGACATGAATTCATGTCCTACAAAAAAGTCCCCTTGTTTACCGACGACATGAATTCATGTCCAGATTCCGTCCTTCAATCTATGACGTTTCACTGGCCTAGTACATTTTATCAATTATTTCAAATGGCATTGCATTTTTACGAATCATAGACAGCTATGAAACCTTCTTCTGATACAATTTGATGTCAAATTAAAAAGTAAAAGGACATTTCATTTCAATGCGCGCGAAACTGTGAATTTTAGCAAATGTTTGCTATTGAAAAGGGGGAATTATTATAATGGATACATGCATATTTTTAGTTATAATTGGAAAACCCATATTATACCGAATATAAAAATAAACAAAAAATATTTTATTTTTGATTATAATACGCTACAATTGTCGATAGAACCGGTATTCTAAGATCCGTTCAAAACAGAGAGCTATACAAAACTAAATATACACTCAAATGTTATTATTATAATTTTTTAATATTGGCTATATAAGTGGGTTTCAAGAAATTATAACTCGAACTCTTGAAAACATAAACAAAGACCTCTCAGAGCGATAACATTCAATGTCTAGTACCGCGCGCGCGATGATGTCGTACGGCGCGGTCGTATAGCCAAATTGACGTTTTAGAGGGCGCGGTACTTGAAAGGTTAATCTACTATTTTAAAAAAGTAAATCTTTTTTAGTATAAAGTTTACTTAACTTTACTTAATACAATAGACAATAGAAGTAATTGTCCGTGTGGTGACGGATTAAGAATACGGAATGTCACCACCCCATATCATCCCATGGGTGTCGTAAGAGCCGACAGAGGGAGCATATTATGCAGTAAACAGCTCTGTAAGAGAAGGAAAACTTGATAGAAACCCTGTACCAACCCGTTCGGCCAGCGTGGTATAGTAGCCCAATTCCTCCTTTCAAAGGAGAGGCCTAGTCCAGCAGTGGACTGTTTAAGGCTGATGATGATGATGATGAGACAATAAAAGAAGCGATAATATGATCCGTTAGCAATACAAGTTGTGCGCGCAGCTTCGCTGTTTGATTTTATACAGTATCTATACAGTGCTAACTCTTATTTCTTTTCAATTGAACAATATGATTTTTGTGATGGCAACCTACTGGTTGCCATCACAAAAATCATATTGAACTAGCTCACTACCTACTGGTAGTGAGCTAGTTCACGCTAATAAAGATGATACCTTGTTATAAAACCTGACACCCACGTCGCACTATCTCAGGCATGAGTTCATCGGAAATTTTGCCACCTGCATATAACTGCATCAGCAATATTTACTTGTTTGAACATTAGTCTCATAATGAAATATGATTTTGAATCACGTAATAAGTACATACAATAATTATTTTTAAAGCGCTTTAGGAGAGATGAACTTTTTTTAAAAGTATTTATTTTGGGCATACCTGTAAAACCTTTGAATAATTATTTACTTGACACTATTACTACTACTACTTACAGAGAGGTTGGACTAGATTTAGACTAGAGAGAACATGCCCTATAAATTTCCTTATACCGAACGTGCAACATGTAATGTCAGTTGGTCTTAGTTGGTTAATCATAACGTCAAATTACGCGTCTCATTTTAAAGAAGCATAGACTCTTTACATACTCATATCTTTGACTACATTCTCTAAATAGCCGTGCTGTGATCTGTCATCAGTTTAAAATTTGTTGGACGTTTGTGTTTACATTTTTAATAACTTTTTTGCATTTAAATAGTAAGTAAGCTTATAATAATTAAATAGTGTACTCATTAATTAATACACATCGAGTATGTGATATCGGGATGTGGATGCCGCTATTCTCGGAACGGAAATAACAGGAGAAACTTTATCTTCTAGCAGTGAGTCGGAATTTTCAAACAAATTTATTTACTTTTCTCGTATTAATGCTATAATGAGTGTTAAGTTTACACAATATCATTGTATTGCAAATCAAAGGAACAGCTTGCATACGTATGTGTTATGAATTTAACTCACAAATTGTTATTTTGTACATTTATTGATTTAATAGCCTTAGTTATGGGATTTGACAGTGAAAGGAGATATCGATGTTTTTGAATGAGGGATAAATACGGAAACTAACTATCTGACATTAATGTAAAACTGTAGCTGGAAGAGACAGCGGGTAGCCGCGGTTGCTAAGTTGGCAATAAACAAAGACGTCCAGCGGTCTAATTTTCTATCGCGCGTTTGATAGTAAGCGCAGTTTAGTGTACATAATTTACTTAGATACCTACCTTAAAAGTAGCGTCTATTAACCTAAAGCCAAGTGTTCCAGTGTACGCGCTACACACACGCGCGTGGCTTACATTTTTGCATCTATAAAATAGTAGATGGATTAGGGATGTGAGTAGCATTTTTTATTATTAAGAAGGTGTTTTTTATTACAGGTTGCCTATTAATGAAGTCACAAGAAAAGTTTGGATAAATGCCGTTCGAAGGCCTAGTTTGATTTAGCAGAAGTACCACCGTATTTGTTCACGTCATTTTGAGAAAGACTGTTTTTTAAAGACAGAAAGCACCTGGCGTCGTTTAAAACCGACATTACATTTATGTCCGGATATTGCACACCCGGTAGAATTATTTATCCAAAGCTAAACAAAAAGTGTGTAATTTTAGTTTGAACATATTATTAAAATATAATAATTACAACGATCTTAATTAATCTACCTACTTCTATATTATTTATCATATTAGTGCTATCCTGACTGATCAAAGACGTCTTGCCTTGTAGTCCGCTACATAATAATCTACCATAAAATATAATATTCTTTCACATTCACACAACATTATCTGGTCCCAAACTAAGCATATCTTGTACTGCGAGTACTAGACAATCGATAAACATGCATATATACTTTTCTGTAAATATATTACATATTATACATAGTACCATCCAGACCAAGACAAACATCCATATTCATGCACACAAATGTTTGACTTGAGCGGGAATCAAACTCGCAAGCTTCGGCGTGGCAGTCGGATTACCTACAACTCTAAAAAAATCGAGCAGTGTCCAACGTTAGCGATAGCAAGCATCGTGATATGATGTGATGCAAACAAATTGCCAAAGCCTGCCGCAAAACCAATCTGGTATCATTCGTACAATACATAATCTAAGTGACAGTTTCTTAGCATCGCATCGCAACGCATCGCTCATTTGTTTATGAATACTTTTTGTCAATAGATTTTATAGCTAAAACGAACAATTAAACACGTGATTTTTGTAGTACTGTCTGTCTGGCAAGTCTTTGCAAAGCACTGTCCGGCGTCAACAGCAAAAACTACAATTTCAATATTTTAGTTGTTTACTTCTACGGCTTAAATATATCGACACATACTAAAGTTAGACATTTGACCAAAAATATTTATCGATAAATCATCACTGTTACGAACAACACTCGGTTTCCTAACTCTATTGTCTACTGTTTGCCTACCACGAGGCTGCTATAAGAGCGTGCTGGTAAACCTATCGACAGCTCTTTCTATCATACTGCATGTGCCATTAGTAAGAAGATATCAATCATAGCAACCGCTGTTGTTATTTAGTGTTACTTCTATGCCTTAGGTTATATTTCTTTGACTACTTATTTAGTCTGACACTTAGGTAACTATGAATGACGTTTTGATATGTTTTAGCTAAGGAGAAATACTGAATGTTCTTTTTTTATAAAACGGAATAACGAAGGATAGGACATGTGTAGTATTAAAAATCTTTTTGTAATTGATATATGCAATTAGGTATCCTTACCCTTGAAATGAAATGGAAATGTTGAAGTTTTTATTATTAAGTGTATTTTGTTACACGAGAAAGGAATGAGTATTCTGATGTGTTGGTTTGTGTTTGTATAAGATAAATGTTTAGTACATTTATCTATACACATATCATAAGTAGAAGGGAGTATTCAGTAAATAAGTTTTCGACAGCAATTGGACTGATCACCCAAAAGCGATGTTGCATTCATATGTACTGAAATATTCAATAGGAATGTGTTAAGTTTAAAGATTTGGTATTGACTGAATACTTATGTATTGTTAAAAGTGGATAGTGGATATTTAAAAGTTACATAAATGATTAAGATGCATAAAGGGTTCAAGTCTTTCAATTTGATCATGGTGTAAACGAGATTTCTCTGTTAAAATTGGTAGAGGCCAAATGAGTCTTAAATTATGACCCTGTTTATAATAATTAATATAATGATTGTCGACAAATATGAGAAATGTATCTTATAATGATAAAATAAAATAATAAAGTCTGGCCAGACGAAAATGTTAAAATGTGTACCAATGTGATAAAATTGTACTATATGACAAAATGTGTGTACCAATGTATTGTATGAAAAGAAAAAAAGAATAATGACATTATGTTATTGTGAAAAATATTGTAGACTGGAATGATAATATGTTGATATTATTTGATTATTGATTCATATGACAAACAAAGAGCGGTAGGAACATATACTTACTATACTAACTATACGATGTTATGTGAATTAAAAAGTATGCTTTTATGAAATAAAGACAAAAGAGAATTATTAAAATAATACGAAAATATGACCATCATGTGAAACTATAAAATTAATTAAGTAATGTCATAACAATGTGAGATTATGTTTTTTAGTATAGATCAGCTAGTATTTATGGAATTTGCCACTTGTTCCTATTGACATTTTTATAGGTAACTAGCTGACCCCCCCCGTGGGATCTCCACCTTGTCGTGGTGGGGGGGCTCAGTAACCGTGGATTGGTCACCCGCGGTGAAGCTAAGAGGGATCCAGGAGGGGACGCTCCGCGTGGGCTTGGAGGGGCCTGCGCAGGATGCGTCCAACGGTGTGGGTGCGGGGGACAGTTCTGTCTGTCCCTCGCAGTCGGGTGCGGTCGCGGGAGGAGAGGCGTGTCGGTGTTGCGTTGCCGCGCGCCCTATCTCCCGCGACCAAATGGGGGCGCACCATTTGATGCGTCGCGGTGGGGCCGCAGAGGAAGAGGAGATGCGGTGTTGCGTTGCCGTCCTCCCTATCCTCTGCGGCCGCTGGGCGTTTTGGCGCCGGAGTCCAACACCTTAATCCGTCGCCAAGGGGGTTTTGTTCGGGGCCCGCCTGACCATCTGGCGGGCCAATACCCGTCGGAGGGTGGCGACGAGTGCTTTGGTGATGCCCCACCCTCCGACACACGGGTACATGGCGGAAGTCGAGGTGGTTTTTAGTGGAAACACCACATACTCCGGCTCTTATTTCCCCCAAGAGTCGGGGATCCGCAGGGATTTTCCACCTCGTAAAAAAAAAAAAAAAGGTAACTAGCTGACCAGACAGACGTTGTCCTGTCTTAACTGTAAATGTTGGATTTAAATAGGTACTATGATAAAAGAAACTCAGAACCTAGGTAGTAAGTGTTTATAATCCTAATTCTTCATGATATTTTCACTTCTTATTTTTATTTAATGTAGGTTTCTACTTTAAGTTTTACAATGTTTACCTTAAAGCTTCACTATACACTATGTTAGGAGTGGTATTTGTAGAAGGCAACAAAATCAGCAAGGCATTGCGATCGCTCGGCGCTAGACGGTCTCTCGTGTAACTGCGATGAACTTTCATTTTGTTCAGCTAGACGAAGTGAACGTTCGGCGCTAGATTCCGTTGCCCGTGCTCCTGTGTTTCTGTCTCTATTTTCAGCAAGGCGCTGCGAATGTTCGGCCCTAGATTCTCTGGCACGCGACTAGCGTAGCGCGTAGCGTACTCTCTCTCTGAATTGCGAGACGATCTGAATTTTGAGAGGAAGATTCTCCAAGGCGATGTCTTTTCACTAATCCCGCTTGAGAACGATGTTTAGATAGTTGTGATCTTGTTCTTCTAGGCATATTACTGGGATGGTCTGCTTTAATCAGAGAACCTAAGAATACACAGTATACATAAGTAAAATAAATCAGGAAATGTTTTAGTATGTAGCTCTCGTAGGAATATTTGATAAATACTTACAGTTTTACAATTTGTTCGGTTCAACAAAATAATTTGTTCGTATAAGTCTGAAAATAACTATTTACTTTCATAACTAATAAAAAAAATACTTTGAAAATTGTCAAATGAAAACTGTCAAAATATTAAATGACGTTTATTGCGTGTTTTCTTTTTAATGGAATGTCCGATTGAAACTATTCGAAAAGTTTTATATAGGAATTGAAAAATACATTTTCTGGCAATTTTTCTGACGCCTTGGGTTACCTACATTATTGATGTTTTTGCAGGGATCCCTATTATTTTCTCGAAATAAATATAGCCTATGTTAGTCAGGGATAAAGTCGCATTACAATGGTGAAATATTTTTTCAAATTGGTTCAGTACTTTTTTAGTTTATTCGTAACAAACGTACAAAAATAGAAAAATACAAATCTTTCCTCTTTAGTATATTATTAGTATAGATTATTGTGTCACATGCAATAATTAGTGATCATAGGTACCTAAACACTGCACAAAACACGATATAGGTACGAATTTGTTACGTGTATCAGTTGACAAAAGCAAACTCAGTAGAGTAGGTAACCGAAAATCCAAGAAAAACAACACTGACATTGACAGTTTGTTGTTGTTTCAACTTTTTTTTAATTTGATATGACTTGGAGTCAAATCCTTCAAGCCGTACTTATATTTTATGTATGTAAAATAGGGATATGAAATAATAAAAACTCTTTTGTTGAGTTTCGTTTTCTTTTTTTTTGTTTATCCTCTAACGATGTATTCTGTGCTCCCACGCACACTGATTTGATAGATATGATTGAATTTGAACTTTTTATAGCGGTAATATAGTGCAAATTGACTCTTTGACGTTAGGACCATATGTACCTACATTGTTTAAACAACAGTGAGTGTTTGTAATTTAATATGAACTTTATACAATAGCAATAAACCTCAAATTGACTCTACGTTTTAAGTTTTAAAAAAGGGCTGTTTTTAGGGTTTTTTCGGCAGTTATTAGAATTTTTCTCGACGTAAAAACCATCTTTGAACTTCAACGAACATTTAAAAAAAAGAATTGGCCAAATTGGTCCAGGCGTTGTTGAGTTATGCGCTTACCAACACATTTTGCGATTCATTTTTATATTATAGGTATAAAATGTATAATTATCTGTGTTGCAACACAAACAAAGAAACAAAAACTTATTAATTTTGTATTACGAGTAGGTATCTATATGTAATTTTTACCTAATCATAGCTTTTTTATTTTATTATGATAATGTTATAAAAATGAATACTTAATCTCTATTGATATTTTTTTATCTTCTTTTATATTGTTTATTTTATTGAATTATATTTTATTTTTGTTATACCTACATAGTTTAAAAACTTGTCAACAGCGCATTGTAGTAGATGATTATAAGATTTTTTTTCAATGTAAATTACATACATGACTAATTTTTAGTAAATTGTTTATTGTCATTTAAAATTAATTTCTTTACATTGATTTTATTATACAGATTTCAAACATTCTCTTACTTACTTGACTTTTCAAAAGAACTTATAATTCGACTTACTTTTACTTGCATTATAGTGAGCTATTATTAAGATTATTTTTATTGCAATTTATACTGTCTTATTTTTTTAGTAAACTGTTTCTTAGATATAATAGAAAGATATAATAGAAACAGTTTACGATTATACGGTATTCAACTTTCTTTTTCGATTATCGTTATAATAAAGATTTTAAATGTTCTGTTATTACTTTATTATCGAAATAAAATAATCGAAAATTGTAATTAGAATTAAGCATATTAAGTATATAAAAAAAAATTTATCATATTTTTTTATTTTAATAAAGCGGGAGGTCTAGTGTGTGTAGCGCCTTCCTTCCTATATAATTAACATAGCTTGTATAATAAAAACCATTATACATTAATCATTTGACATAGTAACATCTTTCATTTATCGAACCAAATCCCAACATTGCAATACTGAAGAAGTCGATCTATGTTCTAAGAAGAAAATACTTTCTTATTTTGTATGAGATAAGATTTAACCTATAAGTCAACTTAACATACAACGAAAACAGTAAATACCTACATTAAATATTTAGCTACAAAACTTAACAGGTGACGTATTGGTATAACACCTAATAGAGCTGCGTGCCAAGAATGGTGATCAGCTTTCAACATGTATCAATGTAGCAGCCCTTTAACTTTAGAGCTAAAGCTTTTCGAAGCATTGGTCATAAATTTTGTGTTCACACGATGAGCTTAGTGTTCGCACTTAAACACCAAGTACTAAGCCTTTCCGGTAGACTTTTAAAGTTCGTCAAATACGCAGACAATTATATTATATTAAAAGCGACTGCCTAATGTAAATACCAACAAGTAGCGATAGCCTAGTGGAGATAACAACAAGTGCAACCCAGAGTGTATCAGGTTCGAACTCGGTTCCACTGACTGTTCGGAGTTATGTGTGTATTAATTGTGTAATAATTACTTTCCCTGTGCTTCGGTGAGCACGTTAAACCGTCGATCTCAGCTGTCATGAAGATCTTTGACAGTCGTCATAGGGAGGCAATACGTACCTCTGAATAAACCGACAAAAATCGAAGTCATAGAATATCGCTATCCTTTTGGGTTGTAGAGATCGAATACGCAGTCACTCTGTGATTGAAAAAAAATGTTAATTATTCAGTCAAATCCGGATAGACTAGTAAGTGGACCCCAGATTGCAACTGAGATAACGCTATGAGGATATTAAAAATTCAGAACTTCTAAAATCCCTACTAATTCCTATCCCTATCCCTACTAATATTATAAATTCGAAACTGTGTATGTATGTTCCGTTTTCACGCTAAAACGGCTGAACCTATTTTGTTAAAATTTTATATAAAGATAGATTGGACCATGGAAATGGACATAGGCTACCATAAGTTGCAAAAAATTAACTGGGAGGGATTGTAGGGAAGGTAGAAATTTACCTCTTGGAAGTAAGAACGCATGCGCTGTAATAATTGAGTGCGCATGTGCATAATGTCATATTGTGCACGGTGCCACTGAATACAGCTCTTTGACGGTGCTTACATTATTCGCATATATTATTAGAAACTAATAATTATATACTAAACGGCTTAAACGATTTTCTCAACTTATATTATAAATGCGAAAGGTTTTCATAGATATATATATATATTGGACATGTATTGAAACATGGCTTTGACATTTGTCTGTATGCAAGGTGATGTTACTATGTACCTACCTTTCGGTAGATAATGTCATGGACACTGACCGAGTTACTTTGTACCCTATATTGTTTCTGAAGTCTTTAGAGTAATCAGGAGCGTCTTCACACAATTTGAGACTGAAAGTAGATTTGTGCTACCCCGAATTTAACGCGTGCGAAGCCGCGGGCAAAAGCTAGTAGTTAATAATTTTACAATCAACTGCCTCCGTGGTCCAAAGCATAGCGTATGCAACTGCTGAGCGGCGGTCCCGGGTTCGATTCCCGGGTCGAGCAAAAGGGTACTGGGTTTTTCCGAATTCTCAGTAGCAGCACGGAGCCTGGTGATGTGCCCGGTAAGGGTTGAGCTACACCTATCAGCACCGCATCACACTTTCCTATGCTTCTATCCTTTTTTGTCACGTAGGACCGTCATTTACTAGAGCGAGAAAAAGATAGGGAACGCGTCAGCACGATCGATTACGCGGCGTGCTGACGCGTTCCCTCTCTCTTTCTCGCTCTAGTTATGACTGGATTTCAAGAGCTCTAATCAGTCTCTCCGCGACCACGCTCGGTGCAAGACGAGCGAAACATCGGCAACAAATAGGTATTTATACCTTAAATAAATTAATTGTACGCGATTAAGACCTGCTAATTTATTTTGTATGAAAATCTTCATTGTTTTAATATCATAGGTAATAAATCATCATAACTCTTATCAAAATTGCCTTTATAATTAATAAGTTGTAATGATGTCATATTTAACTGAAATTCTAAAAACTATACGACAAGTCGTACGAGGTTTGTTGGATCCCAGAAATCTCCGAAAGGCGCTTGTGGTTTGTCACACGGGCTAGTAACGCACTGAGGATCTGAGGAAGTGGGGTTACCTACTTAAGTTACGAAGCTACTAGAACGTAAAAACGAGTAGTTACTTTAGTATTACAGGTGTAATACTTATCGGATTTATACATAATCGAACTTGCTTGGGTCCAATGGCTAAAAACCCCACGTGACTTACATATATCATCTCGTTGTCAACAAATCTTGGTCTATCAAATTGTAAATGCAAAACGAGAAAATCCATAAATAAGTGAACTGCCTTGAGAAATTAATAACTAATAGAGGTTGTCAAACCCTCTAGCGTCCTTTTGCTCCTTACACAATATGTTTGTATCAAGTTTCTTTAACACATAATATGGCATTAAAACTCACTCACTCACACACAAATTTCGTCCTTCACAACAATAATATCAGGGTTACCAAAGAGCTCAGATATTTACATAGAGCCGCATTTCTTATGGGCGCTCTGTAGACAAACTCTCTGTGACCCAAACTGCCGCGTCGCGTCCGCACTGGCGTCGTGGCAGTCGCGCTGTGACAGCTATCTCTACGAGTGACGAGACGAACGTTCCTCCTGTGTATCATAACTACGAGAGCAAGAGAGACACGAGAAACGGAGAACGACGCCAGCGTCGCCAACAGTGCCAACTACGAACTACACTGGCGACAGTCGCCACTTGGAATCGGCACACGAAATCCTTAAGAAATGTGCTTCTATGTAAATCTGTATTCAGTGGTGTTACCTATTTTTGTCAATGGTCATTTTCCGTCGAATAAACGACAAAAGAGGATGAATACAATGTGACAAAAAGAATTACAGTTGAATCAAGCGTTATTATGACTCGTATAATAGTTTCGTAAACTGTCTAGATAGCCTTTGCAATGCGAGACGTACCTGCGTATAGTATTAACGATATAATTGATTAATGTTCTTTGTAAGTACTGCTTCATTTAGTAAGTACTATCTATTCTTCAACTAATTGCCTATTATAAGAAATACTTTTATGCTCATCTGGCCCTGTGAGTAGTCTTAAGTTTGTACTAAAGAAACACTCATCCAGATTATCGCCCGTCTCGACTGTTATGTAAGGTCGCCTATTTTATACAAAGTCTAACAAGTCGTATTTTAAGAGTTTATTTAAAATGGAAATCCTGGAAATTATACATCAAGAAAGGCAAATTGGAATGGGGTAATGGAAAGTTCAAAGGAAACTAAATAGAATATATTTTTAGTAAAGGTTAAGAATGGTGTAAAGTGGAACAGCGAGATATCATTTAAAATGCAGAAAGCCACCAGACTTGCTTACTTCTATATGATCAAGCGAGTGTATGCCTCACTCACGCCTGTATCCTCGAAGGGGTAGGCAGAGGTGTAACATTACACCCACATTTCGCTATGAATTTTAAGGTCCCACGTAATAGGTGGCGAGCGTATTGCCGTTAGGGTGGAGCTACACCTATCAGCACCGCATCGCACTTTCCTATGCTTCTATCCTTTTCTGTCACTTAGGACCGTCATTTACTAGAGTGAAAAAGAGAGAGGGAACGCGTCAGCACGCCGCGGAATCGATCGTCTTTCAAGATGTTAATATGTCAAATGATTGACGTATAATGGATTTTATTATACAAGTAATGTTAATAATATAGGAAGGAAGGCGCTACACACACTACAAATATTAATTCTAATTAAAATTTTCGGTTAATTTCATTTCGATAATAAAGAAATAACAGAACATTTAAAATCTTTATTATAACGATAATATAAAAAGAAAGTTGAATACCGTATAATCGTAAACTGTTTCTTGGCATATCTAAGAAACAGTTTACTAAAAAAAATACGACAGTATAAATTGCAATAAAAATAATCTTAATAATACCTCACTATAATGCAAGTAAAGTTAAGTCGAATTATAAGTTTAAAGTCTTTCGACTGTGGGTTAAGGGATTTCTACTGCATACCATTCCTATTCTTCCATTTTGTCCTTCTACTATCATTTGTTCCTTCAACAATCTCATTTGGTATGGGCGTGTGGGTTGTCGGGCTAGGAGATGTAAGTAAAATAACCGTTGTGTATAGATCACATTATAATATTACGCACAATAATATCAACAATTATTACAATTTCTATCAAAAATTAGCGTCCGCCGTTCACGTGGCCGCGAGCGCCTGTTCAGCTATTTCCTCGTTGACTGCGATTCAAAAACAGTGCTCACCTCGCCAGAGCCCGGTGTTCGCTATTGGAATGTCGTTCTTCTTGGCGGCCTGTAACATTGTAGCAAACCTCAGTGCTAACCACCAATGAGGTTAGCCTACACGGCCATTCTGATGAATCGCACGACCTCGTGCGCATGATGTCCAGCATCTACAGGACGCAGCATTATTCCTCCAGACCTGTGCAATGAGTAAAGATTCATATTAACATTCGCTCGGCCTTTTCTGACCAGAATGAAATACATCGCTACTGCGTAGTAACTTGGATTGGGTGCGCGGAGCCCTATCATTCAACTACCAAGCATGGTACAGGCATAGTATAGACCATGGCATCCTCTTGGGGTACCAAGTCCTACTGACCGAATACCAAAATGCTACCCAGGCTTATCAGGCTCAGCTGACTAGGCCCTTTCAATTAATCATCAGAGTGCGGACCGGGCGTACTAGGCGCCTTTCGACCGACTCACAACCATGGACAGGGCATACTGGACCCTTCCGATCGACTTAAACAACTTACTATACAACACACGTAAGTACACAAGTCAAGTCCTTTACTCAAGTCACAATTACTTAGCGAGTCGTCTTACGGTGCGAAGAGTCTATCGACGCTGGTAGCAGTCATGTCTTCTCATCAGGAATGGACGATGTCTCACCGTCGGTTTCTTAGGACTCTGTTCAATTTCGTTACCATTAATCGCAGGCACTTCATCCTCATCGAAGATCTTGGTTAGAGTAGTAAATATTTCTACCAGGTCTTCAAAATCCTGAAGCATAAAAGTTTTAATGAGCCTACTTGTGAACAAGGTTAAAGCGATTGATGCTTTACTTTTATTCATCATCATCATCATCTTAGCGCTGTCACGGTTGCGCTCCAAAACCCACGCTTTGGAGCCCGGGGTCCGGTTTCCGGCTATATCTCCTCCACTTCGCACGGTCTTCAGCATCCTTGGTGGTTAGTTGGTTGGCACGCATATCATCCCTTACGAGGTCAAGCCAGCATTTCTTTGGCCTTCCCCGTTTACCGGGACCCGGCGAAGGTAGCATGGCAAGACATTTGTTACCCACGTAAGATATCGGTTGACGTAAGACGTGGTCATACCAGTGTAGACGACACTCTTGCAGTTTGTCAGCAATGTCACGGACATGAAGGCTACCCCGGATGCGGGAGTTCCTAATGCGGTCCTTCCGCGTGACACCACTTATCCAGTGCAGCATGTTCATCTCCTTTACTTTTATTCATAGAGACTTATCCAAAACTAGTTATGACGAATTGTTACTGTACATTTTTAAGTCATCTTTCATGCACTAGCTATAAATAATGTGTCACGGGGGACTTTACAAACATACAATCAACAGACATTCCAGTACATCTAAACCACCATTTGTGGATTACACACAGTGTTTCGTATGGGGACTGAACCCATAAGACTCAGCTCAGTGTGAAGCGATATTTGAGGACCACACAAAGTGTTGTCTCGTGTAGGAATGAACCTACAACACTCGGCACAGTGTTAAGTGTTGAGATGGTCGCTTTAACCACTACGCCAATCGTGCACTATTTGTGTAACGGACGAAGATGATACATAGGTAGTAGGTACGATGACATATAGCGGATTGTTTTAAGCTACGCATGTGCCCACTTCACCTGACCGTTGAATCCAACATAGCCTTATTCGTGCTAGGTTCTGAATATCGGGAGCCTGTTTCCGTTTTACCTGTAACCAATCAATCAGCCTACCGCATGAAGTCGAACCCAGCTAACTTTTTCAGGTCGTCGGTCCACCTATCAGGGGGGGCCGGCCGTCCTTACGTTTACTGAGTCACATTCTTCACTCTAAGATACGCTTGCTCCATCGCGCATCAGTCCTTGTAATGTGCAGATTTGACTAGCTCACTGACACTTAAGGTTGCCTGAAATCAACTATTGTTTAATTTGACATAATTTACCACCTTATCAAAAGTCTTAGTGTTCAAAACTAAGGCCCACTTGCACAACGATTCTTAAATTGAATTAAGATGTATTTAACGAGAAAATTTTTATTAAACACCACTAGCGTCTTGCACGAGGAAAAAATTGTCGAGTAATATGATTTAAGAACTGTCAAAATTAATCACCGAAAATCGGCTGTTTAGTGGCTAATTTCATTTAAGAACTGTCACACTGATGTTGGCATCTTGTCATTAGCGACGAGAATTATCTATAATTATATAACTGGACCGGACGACGCAGCAGGGGTAGGCCTATGTCCAGCAGTGGACGTCTCTAGGCTGACATGATGATGATGATGATATAACTGATAACAATGTACCTACTTGTGTTATTGTTAACCCTAGAATCCTACGCTATTTGGCGCACATGTTATTCCTACACTGGGGTGCTGGAACACCCCATACTAAAATGACTGTAATCCTTGAAATAAAATAAAACAATTCATGAAAATACGTTTTATTAAACAGAATCGGTAACTTGCGATCACAAATCAGCCTTATTAAGTTATTACACAAAGTTAATTAAATGTAGTTTGAGCAACAGCGCTTGTAGGATTTGGTCCTTTTTTGAGGATCACTGCAATGGACAAAGTTGGCATCCGGTAACGGTCCTCCAAATGTTCATGTATCAGTTCCAAACCTAATTTCAAAACTGGCTGCTGAAACTTTATATTTGGCTTATTATTTGATCTTGAACACTTGTAAAGAACCCAGGAATTACAACTGGTCCCAACTTCTATTAATTCTTCCTCGCCAGTTTTGTGGTCTAGAATAAAGCTTATTTCTTCGTAATTCAAACCTCTGACAGCCATCCGAAACAAAACAAATAAACTTCATTGAATTTTACCTTCATAATATCTAAAAATATCTGTATTTAATTCATATAAGACTATTGTTTTAATAAATAATCAAATTTAATAACTTATTACATATAAATGCATCAATCGTAATAAATAAATAATCATACGATTTTACTACACTGGGGTACTAGCGTACCCCACAGCACTTATACAGGCGACCACACAACGCGGTCCCTCGTCACGGTATTGACGTAACGCGAGCGGTTGACACCAAACTAAAATACTCCGACGCGCGAATTCGTGGATATTAAATATCATATCAGCCAAACGACGTCCACTGCTGGACATAGGCCTCCCCCAAGGTTCTCCACACAGACCGGTCTTGAGCCGCCCGCATCCAACCGCCTCCCGCGATCTTGACGAGATCGTCGGTCCACCTTGCGGGGGGCCTACCTCTGCTGCGTCGTCCGGTACGTGGCCGCCACTCCAGAACCTTTCTGCCCCAACGGCCATCGGTTCTTCGAGCTATGTGCCCTGCCCACTGCCACTTCAGCTTGGCTATCCGGAGAGCTATGTCGGCAACTTTGGTTCTACTGCGGATCTCCTCATTTCTGATTCGATCTCGCAGGGAAACTCCAAGCATAGCTCTCTCCATCGCCCTCTGAGTGACCTTGAGCCTTCTGATAAGGCCCATAGTGAGCGACCACGTCTCTGATCCGTAAGTCATCACTGGCAACACACACTGGTCAAAGACTTTCGTCTTGAGACATTGCGGGATATCGGACGAGAAGATATGTCGTAGCTTCCCGAACGCTGCCCAACTGAGTTGGATTCGACGATTGACCTCCTTCTCGAAGTTGGACCTACCTAATTGGACTACTTGTCCCAGGTAGATATATTTGTCGACAACTTCGAGCGTAGAGTTCCCAACAATAGGAGCAGGTACAACATGGACGTTCAACATGATTTTCGTCTTGTCCATGTTCATCTTAAGACCTACTTGTTGGGAGACTCTACAGAGGCCATCGAGCATTGTGCTTAGGTCTTCCATGGTCTCAGCCATGACTACGATATCGTCTGCGAATCGAAGGTGAGTGATGTACTCGCCGTTGATGTTGATGCCGAGTCCATTCCAGTCCAGAAGCTTGAAAACATCCTCCAGCGCAGTGGTAAACAGTTTCGGGGATATGACATCCCCCTGTCTCACTCCTCGCTGGAGTTGAATAGGTTTCGAACTCTGGTCCTGGAGGCGGACTGACATAGTGGCGTTTTCATACAAACACTTCAGCACTTCGATATATCGGTAGCCAATCCGGCACCGTTGGAGAGACTGTAGCACCGCCCAGGTTTCGATCGAGTCGAAGGCTTTCTCACAGTCCACAAACGCCAAGCATAGGGGCTGGTTATACTCCTCGGACTTCTGTATAACCTGCCGCAGCGTATGTATGTGGTCTATGGTACTATAGCCTTTACGGAAACCGGCTTGTTCGGGAGGCTGGAAGTCGTCTAGCTTGCCCTCGAGACGATTCGTGATGACCCTCGAAAACAGCTTCTAGACGTGGCTCAGAAGTGTGATGGGTCTGTAGTTCTTTAAGAGGGTTTTATTCCCTTTCTTAAAGAAAAGCACCACCACACCTCTGTGCCACGCCTGTGGCGTTTTACCCTCGAGAATGACGGAATTAAATAGCTTCCGAAGGGCTTCTCTAGCGGGTGCACCGCCAGAATTCAGAAGCTCGCTCGTAATTCCGTCATCACCCGGCGCCTTGTTGTTTTTGAGCTGTTTGAGAGCCACTCTAATCTCGTGCATGCTGACGTCCGGGATATCTTCGGTATAGTGTCGGGTCAATCCAGCTCTAGGGTCTGACGCTGGAGTACTTGCGGGTTATTGCGTTGTCGTGTATAGCTGTCCATAGAACCTTTCGATCTCCTCCAAGAGCTCAGGCTTGGACGATACGATTCTGCCATCCTCCGTTTTCAGCTTTGTCAGCTGACTCTGCCCAACAGACAGATCCCTCTGGAACACTTTGGAACCCTTATTCTGCTCGATCGCCTCACGAACACATTTTGTGTTGTATTGGCGGAGATCGCGAGTCAGAGACTTAGAGATCTGTCTGTTGAGGTGCCGATATTTCGGCATGTCGTCGGAGGATAGCAGAACCATCTTGCGCCTTTCCTCTAACAGCTCGAGGGTCAGACCCGAGATCTTGCTGGTTCTCTTGCTTTTCTGGGGCTTAAAGAATTTAGCCCCTGTTGTATGGACAGCATCCACGAACTCGTTACTGTACTCGTCCACATCTACGCATTCGCCCAGGCATTCGAAACGGTTCTTGAGTTCGAGCTGAAAGCTCTTGGGGTTTTGGATATGAACCGGTGCCGGTCGGAGCGTGGACTTTATCAACCTCGACCGTTCGAGGCTTGTACAGATATTCAATGTGCCTCTTACCATTCGGTGATCGCTCCCCACTTTAAGTGAATTGATCACGGAGACATCATTGAATATCTGCCTCTTCGTCGACATGATAAAGTCGATCTCATTTTTGGTGACACCGTCCGGACTTACCCAGGTCCACTTGCGGCATTCTCGCTTCTTTAAGAAGGAATTCATCATATAGAGGCCTTCCTTCTCCATAAAGCTAGCCAGCAAGTGACCCCGGGAATTCCGATGCCTATAACCAAATTGCCCCACTCTCAGCTCATCACCGTCACGTTTGCCCAGTTTCGCGTTAAAATCTCCCATGACCACGGTGTAATGGGTTTTGAAGCCATGTATAGCCCAAGATTTGTCCTCGTACATGGCTTCCACCTACTCATCGGGGTGCGTCGAGGTCGGAGCGTATACCTGTATGACCTTCAGCGAATACCGCTTGGATATTCTGAGTATAAGGTACGCTACCCTGCTCGACACACTCCCGATATTTACTACGTTGGTCACGAGAGACTTGTGGACGATGAACCCGACACCACCTTGGGACTGTTGGTCGCCCTCCCGTGGATATTCAACAAATTGAGATATTTAGAAAACAAATCGGTGTGGAGTGCACCCGCACCCCATGTAGGGTTCTAGGGTTAATGCTCAAAAATTTCTAGTTATTATTTGTCAATTGTCATTTCGTTGCTAGGCGACGACAATGCGTTTTGTTTTATGCTCAAAGCATGTACAGTCTAAGGTTTTATGCGAAACCACACGCATAACATCGTTAAAATTGTAACAAAAAGGCTTCATGCCATGAAACAAAACGTAGAAACTACTTTACCGACCTCATAAAATGTTTAACTAAATCTAAGCGTTGTTGTTGTTGTGCAAGAGGAGGCTAAATACTTTTAACTTAAATTATTTTATGCTGTTAATTCTGTTCAGCAAATTTAAATTAAGGAGTGAGTTACATCAAACGTTACGCAAGTGGGCCTAAAGGAGTTGGAGGTTAACTAACTCGCAATTAAAGTTTTTGGCTCTATAAGACAAGGGAGCTAAAATGATTCTAGACAAAAGCTCGGCATATGCCATTTGACATCTCACTATAAACTCACGCCTGTATCCCCGAAGGAGTAAGCAGCAGCTATAATATTACACCCACATTTCGCCATGAATTGTTAAGTCCCACGTAATAGCGGACGAGCCTATTGCCGTTACCCGGCGTATCATACTGAGAATTCGGAAAAACCTAATTACACTTTTGCCCGACCCGGGAATCGAACCCGTAACCTCCGATCAGCAGTCGTATACGCACGCTATCCACTGGACCACGGAGGCAGTCACGTCTCACTACATGACAGCAACATCATATTATGCTAAGAGAAACGGATGCAATCTATGAACATGTGACAAATTGTCTTAGCTTTAGACGCTTTCAAGGAATAGCAGCGAAATTCTGTTAGTCTGAATAGTAAGATGTTGACCATCAAGATACTGACGAAAACTGACTAGTTGTGTCACTGATAGGATTTTCAAAGCTCACACGTGGTATTCAGACTCAATCTCAGTCGTGAGACACTACTAAATGTTCTGTTGTCCCAAAATTAATACTGTAGGTACCATATATTTCAAGCAGTAACTATACCATGCTATTATAACCATAAGTGTAGAACACAACTCACCCTTCGCGGCTGTGCTTACGGATGCTAAATACAGACCAAAGCTAGGAATAGTCTAACATTGTCTTACTTGTCTCACTGTAAAATTATATCACCTGAAGGACTGACTTACCAGTTAATGTGGATACCATACCATTTACTAGTTTCTGTTCACAAACGTTAACATATTTTCTACACTGTGTATTCTCGGATATCTTTTGAAACCTGAAAATAAGTGGCGATCTTCTCTCCAGCATTTTTATAACAGCGACACCATCTTAACTTTGCTTTACTGCCATCTTGTGCCTATGATGATCACGGTGGTGGCAGGATCCGTAAAATTATAAATCAGCAACTAAACACATTTCCTTCATCGTCATCACAGCGCGATATTTTAGCTTTCGATTTTTTTTCTCTTCAGCGATATTTTACTATAGTCCGTTCACAGTTATTTTACCTCTAGCTGTTAGATTGGCCAACCTGGGCGTTGTGTTGCTACATTTGGTATATAATTCTCCCATTTTAAATATACATTATTGCTAAAAATGTACTTACTACGTACTAATTTTTTATTGCCTACGCGATCGTATTAAATATTTGGAAGTAATGTTTGTAACAAAACCTCGTGATATTGGCATGGCTATATGCATGTACATTTATTTTCTTAGGAAATAATTAATTTCCTATGAAGATACGCATCATAATTACGTCAACGTGCAACGTGAGGTTCTAATTATCAAATACAAAAACTGCAAATATAATTTTCATACTTATTTTGAATAAGAATGATGTGGGTGTAATATTACACCTCTGCCTACCCCTTCATGGAAACAGGCGTGAGTCTATAAGAATGATCCATGTGTACTGCCAATCTTATGATGATTCGTAACTGCTGTCAGATTCTCGGACTGCCAATGATGATTCGTAACTGCTGTCAGATGCTGTATCAGACTCAGAATTTAATTATGTTATGAACCTGTACATTTCAGCATCCGTAGACCCATCTATTTCACGAAGCTTGTCTGCAATGTGGCGCACATGTTTGCATTGTTTTTGTCAGTCTTTTGCAGTGATAGATTGAAAAGCTTCTTCAGCTAAATTCACAATGTTGGTTGCCTCTTGTCCTAAATTTTTGCTTGTGACTCGCCATTTAATGAGACTCCACATAAATTCAATTGCGTTTAGCTCGCAGTGATAGCGGTAATCTAACCACTTTGCGGCCATGAGCTTCAAGCATTTGAATTTTTGAAGCATTTCCACTAATATTGGGTAAAATGTTATGCATGGGTAACCCTATTTGACATTCCTGTCATCACAGAGTACAATTCCAACATAACGATAATAAACACCGACATATGTCAGAGGTAAAATAACTGTGAACGGACTGTAGATGCACGACAATTGTATTGAGCTGTCATCGTGTTGTCAAATTCGTATTTGCGGCCAGTCGTATTACAAAGTAGGTCGGTTATCCCGTTAAGGTTGGTAAAGAGATACCTCCTTGCTTATATGATGGTGTATGTATTGGGTTCACAATCAATCCAGTAATGACCTCTTCAATTTGCCGAACCTTGTGAGTAGCAATTCCATAAAATGCGGCCATCACATTTCATATTAACGCGGCGCGCCTCTTCAATGCGTCGCTTAAGGCGATTCCAATAACGCAATTATGATGTTGGTGTTTCTTCACCATCTTGCAATATCAGCTTCAACATCGTCAGGAATGTAATTTCACGTGCAGAATCGGGTTACGTTGCTAGTAACGGCTTTGTCACAATCGCCTCGTTATTGATAAGAAAATCATGGGTACTCACACGGGATCTGTCTTTCCATGATCGAATGCCATCTCCTGTACATCTGCCCTTCGTAACCACTTCTGATAAAGTCTTTCGACTGTGGGTTAAGGGATTTCTACTGCATACCATTCCTATTCTTCCATTTTGTCCTTCTACTATCATTTGTTCCTTCAACATATCTCATTTGGTATGGGCGTGTGGGTTGTCGGGCTAGGAGATGTAAGTAAAATAACCGTTGTGTATAGATCACATTATAATATTACGCACAATAATATCAACAATTATTACAATTTCTATCAAAAATTAGCGTCCGCCGTTCACGTGGCCGCGAGCGCCTGTTCAGCTGTTTCCTCGTTGACTGCGATTCAAAAACAGTGCTCACCTCGCCAGAGCCCGGTGTTCGCTATTGGAATGTCGTTCTTCTTGGCGGCCTGTGACATTGTAGCAAACCTCTTTGTTAACCACCAATGAGGTTAGCCTACAAGTTCTTTTGAAAAGTCAACCGACAAAATAAGACAGTGATAGGTACATATTATGATTAAATTACTAATATGGCTATTAAAGGATAGGGGTTGGTGACGAAAGAGTGAAAATTAAGGGTTATACCTATTTTTTATGTCGCATCATAAAAAAAATAAAATATAAAAATATAAAAACATAAAAAAATCTTTTTTTGGGTTAGCCACCAGATTCTCAGGTCTACGGAATGTACATACAATATTTCATAGAAATCGGTCCAGCCGTGACACGAAAATTTTATATATATATAGATAGATAGAAGATAGACAATGAATTTGTAGAAAATCTTCATTAATCGATTTTAAACTTTCGCGATTTGTATACATCATACAAAATAAATTAGCGGGTCTTAATCGCGTACAATTAATTAATTTAAGGTATAAATACCTATTTGTTTGAGACGTTTCGCTCGTCTTGCACCGAGCTTGGTCGCGGAGAGACTGATAAGAGCTCAGCGCCGTCTTGTGGAAGTGCGGGTTTCGGCACCTACCCTCACTTGGTCTTTATTTAAATTCGCACTGTCGGTACTCCGACTTACTACACTAATGACGTCTACACACTGTTGAGATTTATCACTGCGGCGGTGTTTACATTTGCTGATGACTGGATTCCAAGAGCGCAAGAAGCATTGGTCATAAATTTTGTGTTCACACTATGAACTTAGTGTCCGCACTTAAACACCAAGTACTAAGCCTTTCCGGTAGACTTTTAAAGTTCGTCAAATACGCAGACAATTATATTATATTAAAAGCGACTGCCTAATGTAAATACCAACAAGTAGCGATAGCCTAGTGGAGATAACAACAAGTGCAACCCAGAGAGTATCAGGTTCGAACTCGGTTCCACTGACTGTTCGGAGTTATGTGTGTATTAATTGTGTAATAATTACTTTCCCTGTGCTTCGGTGAGCACGTTAAACCGTCGATCTCAGCTGTCATGAAGAGCTTTGACAGTCGTCATAGGGAGGCAATACGTACCTCTGAATAAACCGACAAAAATCTAAGTCATAGAATATCGCTATCCTTTTGGGTTGTAGAGATCAAATACGCAGTCACTCTGTGATTGAAAAAAAATGTTAATTATTCAGTCAAATCCTAGTAAAAAAGTAAAGACTAGTAAGTGGACCCCAGATTGCAACTGAGATAACGCTATGAGGATAATAAAAATTCAGAACTTCTAAAATCCCTACTAATTCCTATCCCTATCCCTACTAATATTATAAATTCGAAACTGTGTATGTATGTTCCGTTTTCACGCTAAAACGGCTGAACCTATTTTGTTGAAATTTTATATAAAGATAGATTGGACCATGGAGACGGACATAGGCTACCATAAGTTGCAAAAAATTAACTGGGAGGGATTGTAGGGAAGGTAGAAATTTACCTCTTGGAAGTAAGAACGCATGCGCTGTAATAATTGAGTGCGCATGTGCATAATGTCATATTGTGCATGGTGCCACTGAATACAGCACTTTGACGGTGCTTACATTGTTTGCATATATTATTAGAAACTAATAATTATATACTAAACGGCTTAAACGATTTTCTCAACTTATATTATAAATGCGAAAGGTTTTCATAGATATACATATATTGGACATGTATTGGAACATGGCTTTGACATTTGTCTGTATGCAAGGTGATGTTACTATGTACCTACCTTTCGGTAGATAATGTCATGGATACTGACCGAGTTACTTTGTACCCTATATTGTTTCTGAAATCTTTAGAGTAATCAGGAGAGTCTTCACACAATTTGAGACTGATAGTAGTTTTGTGCTACCCCGAATTTAACGCGTGCGAAGCCACGGGCAAAAGCTAGTAGTTAATAATTTTACAATCAACTGCCTCCGTGGTCCAGAGCAAAGCGTATGCAACTGCTGAGCGGCGGTCCCGGGTTCGATTCCTGGGTCGAGCAAAAGTGTACTGGGTTTTTCCGAATTCTCAGTAGCAGCACGGAGCCTGGTGATGTGCCCGGTAAGGGTTGAGCTACACCTGTCAGCACCGCATCGCACTTTCCTATGCTTCTATCCTTTTTTGTCACGTGGGACCGTCTTTACTAGAGCGAGAAAGAGAGAGAGAACGCGTCAGCACGTCGCGGAATTGATCGTGCTGACGCGTTCCTTATCTAGTTGAATCAAGCGTTATTATGACTCGTATAATAGTTTCGTAAACTGTCTAGATAGCCTTTACAATGCGAGACGTACCTGCGTATAGTATTAACGATATAATTGATTAATGTTCTTTGTAAGTACTGCTTCATTTAGTAAGCACTATCTATCCTTCAACTAATTGCCTATTATAAGAAATACTTTTATGCTCATCTGGCCCTGTGAGTAGTCTTAAGTTTGTACTAAAGAAACACTCATCCAGATTATCGCCCGTCTCGACTGTTATGTAAGGTCGCCTATTTTATACAAAGTCTAACAAGTCGTATTTTAAGAGTTTATTTAAAATGGAGATCCTGGAAATTATACATCAAGTAAGGCAAATTGGAATGGGGTAATGGAAAGATCAAAGGAAACTAAATAGAATATATTTTTAGTAAAGGTTAAGAATGGTGTAAAGTGGAACAGCGAGATATCATTTAAAATGCAGAAAGCCACCAGACTTGCTTACTTCTATATGATCAAGCGAGTGTATGCCTCACTCACGCCTGTATCCTCGAAGGGGTAGGCAGAGGTGTAATATTACACCCACATTTCGCTATGAATTTTAAGGTCCTACGTAATAGGTGGCGAGCGTTTTGCCGTTAGGGTTGAGCTACACCTATCAGCACCGCATCGCACTTTCCTATGCTTCTATCCTTTTCTGTCACTTAGGACCGTCATTTACTAGAGTGAGAAAGAGAGAGGGAACGCGTCAGCACGCCGCGGAATCGATCGTGCTGACGCGTTCCCTATCTTAATATAGGGTACAAAGTAACTCGGTCAGTATCCATGACATTATCTACCGAAAGGTAGGTACATAGTAACATCACCTTGCATACAGACAAATGTCAAAGCCATGTTCCACACATGTCCAATATAAGTATATTTATGAAAACCTTTTGCATTTATAATATAAGTTGAGAAAATCGTTTAAGCCGTTTAGTATATAATTATTAGTTTCTAATAATATATGGCTTTACTGCCATGGAAACTGGGTAGGCCTTTGGTGTGGGACGCAACATGTGTAGACACCCTTGCGCCATCTCATCTTCCTAACACAGCGGGTTGTGCGGGCGCTCCTGCTGCTTCAGCGGAGACTCTCAAAAGGCGGAAATACATAAATCTAGTAGGGGATTATGTATTTGAGCCGTTTGGAGGTGAAACTTTGGGACCATGGGGTCCAAGTGTTAAATCTCTTTTTAGAGATCTTTCAAAGAGAATTGTTGACGCCTCGCGTGACCAGAATGCTGGCCTGTATTTGGCACAAAAGATCAGCATTGCCATACAACGTGGTAATGCTGCCAGCATTCTGGGCACGCTTCGAATTGATGGCGATGTGGAGGATTTTCATGACGCCCTTTAAATTTTGCTTTTACTTTTTTATGTATTGCCTTTTATTTGTTAGTTAAAGACATAAAGACATATTTATTTCTGCATTTTGGTTGTTTACAACACTTATACATGTCAAAACCCTATTCTAGATGATGCCGGCTTTTCCTAGCTAAATGACTTCTTGAGAAGAAAGGCCGAAACAAACTCAGAGTCATTGTTTTTTTGTCACTTCAATTTCTTTAGTCTTTTCTTCATCTTTTAAAGTCCAGACAAAAAAAGGGTTTAGTATGCAAGTACAATGCAGGAAATTATCTGACGCTTTTGACTGACTCGGCCCACTGATGGCCCGCATTCAACAGCAATCGTACGGCTCAACCTTAATTGAGGGAGCCAGCATGATCTGTATCACTATGCCTCCACGCCATCAGAAGGTGTATGCATAAGCATGTCAGCCTAAGCCATCAGACAGGTTGCCACAACTATTTGTTTATATGTTTAATAATGCCCACATCGTACTCACAACTTTACATGCTAATACACAGTAAAATACATGTTGCAAACAATAAGTAAAAATAATAAAAATTTAAACAATAAAATGTCATATATTTAAAATGTCAGAAAGTATTATTAAATGTCAGAAAATATTATTGAATGTCAATTTATGAATAATAATATATTACTTAAGTAATTTTAAATGTCAAAAGAAAATAAATAAAATAAGTTATTTAAGTATAGAAGGCATGTAAATAAAAACATGAGATCGCGTCCATGCATTAAAGAATCTCTACATTATTACGTCAGTCTTTTCGAGGTTATTTTCTTTCAATGTCCATAAAATATGTTAAACCAGCCATTATTTATACGATTTAGAGACAGACTTATATAAAACGATTTTAAACGTCAGTGTTTTCAGGTCACTTTGAGGTCTTTGATGTTGTAAGCTCAGGACACCCAAAGTTTTTCTAGGCGATCCGTTTAGCAAAGTTTTTTTTATGGATAAGAAGGCGTTCTCACCTTCACATGAAAAGCTCGTTTCCTTGATATAAAAACTTCTAAAAATATATTGCTCTGGCAACAACGAGACAAAGCTTGTAGCAGTTTGCTTTCGCACATAGATATCGCCATAGTACATTATGTAGGTCACTTGAGTTGGAAAGAAGTAGACTTTAAATAATACTCGGTGTTTTGGAGAATGCGTCGCGTAGAAATTGCATTCCGCAGTACAACTAAGAATATATTACAAAAGATGTACTACTATTGTGTTGGAGCATCTTTGAATCCTGAACCAGAGGTGTAGTCTTAATAACGTTCAATACTTGTTTGAGTATGTAAGGGTTTCAAATAAGTAGTTAAATGATAAAACTAACTTAAAATAGTAAGGAATATGTATACACAGCCGGTGTTTTAGTCAGATATTAATAAAAAAAATAGGAGGTGTGAGAATCATAATGATTCTCACACCTCTTAATATTGTAAATTAATAAAGTGAAAGCACAGAGGTTACATGCTACGCAAAACATCAAAGATTTTGCCTTTGATATTTTGATTTTTGATATTTTAGATTTTGAGCCTTGACACGATTAACATCGAAGTGATTTTCTTTTCCTATTATATTAACAAATCTGAACAAGATTTAAAGAGTATACCATACTTAAAAAGAGCTAATAAACCGATAAATAACCTTTAAACATGAATATTTCAATCTTCCATTAATATAAAGATTTGAAAATAGACGGGATTACACATTTTTTATAAGCAGTGAAACTGAGAAATTATGCGCGAGGAACCGTATTTTATGCTCAATTTAGCCTATTATGAAAGTCCTGCTCGTTCTACGTGTTAAGCTTTGATTGAACGAGAATAATAAAATCGAATGGAACCATTACGAACAAGTTTATCTGCGTGCACCACGCTCGAACATTTCCTATATCGTTAATCAAATCAAGTGTTAAATGAGTTGAGTTGTGAGCCTCTCTGAGGTACAAACAGTAAGATAATATTTCCTCCACCGATTCACTGATGATTTTCCTGAACAATATTTTTCTTTAGAACCAATGGAGTTGCTAACACGAACAATTTGTCAGAAGTCTGCTTTGTCTATTCAGATTTGGTTCGTTCATCTTTTACGCTGAATTGGCTTCGAACTTGTCACTTCTCATTTGCTTCTTCGTACATTACGCGTGTGGATTTAGTTATCGTGTCAATTATTTTTACGGTACCGTACAATAACAGCTTACTTTTATTGTGTCAATATGATGGAGGCAATTGTAATGGAAATCGTACGACGCATGCCTAATGCTTTCTTGCACGTCTAAAGAATTATATTATTTGCTCAACAGCTTTGTCCGTAATATTCTTGTTTAAACGTTAGCATGGTAATTGTGCACCTCTCGGTGAATGCATATTACCGTCAAATATTTCCACGCAGCAATTCATTCAAAGCTCAGTAGATGCGACATTCAGGTGAATACGTGGCGTGCTCGTCCACCTCAAACGCTCGCAGAAAGGAGGTGGCAAGTGCCAAGTGTCGAGAACGCCGGCTTCTACGAATAGTTGCATAGCCTTACTTCATTGACACTTGATGGCACGGGCTGTTTCCGCAACTCCACGTCTTGGCGTGTATTTTGCGTGCGGGTGGGAATGGTGTCGTCATTCGAGCCACCCCAGCTCTTCGAGGAAGGCCAGCAGACTCTTGATGTGGCCCACTGCTTCCCTCAGGGTGAGTTGCATAGCCTATATACGCCGCCATCCCTACTTCCGACCGCAACCTTCTAGTTGACAATGTTAGTCTTGTTCAGACATTCAGACTATGTGAATTATCCTTTAACCACCACTATGAAGCATAAATTTACTGACACCGCTACTATGAGAGGAGTTCGATGGAATGTGTTGTACACTGAAGCGAAACTATTTTGAATGTTAACTTAATATATTATAATCGGCTTTGCGTGTGTGAGTTCTAGAGTGTTTAGTACGAACACACAGACAAATTTTGTTCATTATATCTTGAAGGTGGAATTAACGTTTCGCCTCTGTTAAGTTACATAAAAAGCCTTTATTAAGGAAAGCCAAAGTGTTAAAAGAGACAATCAAAATGAAATAAAGGGATTACTCTAAATTGTGATGGCACTGAATCGGCGTTAAAGAATAACCTTAGGAAAACAACGAAAAATCGACTCATTATTAGATAGGTACTAAGCTTTCAAGTTTAAAATGGGTCTTTACGGGAAGAAAGGATTTGACCACGGAGAAATTTAACATTTAATTATATATAATAAATAACAATTTTACCAAAAAACCCTAACCACTTAGCGGTGAAGGGAAGCCCACGTTTAATGCGTTGTACAAGGTACATTAGTATTCCGCCTATTGTCTTCCTTTTTTTCGAATGGACAGATGCTGTCGACCTCTTTCGGTCTTTATAGCATCACTGGGCTTAAGCAGGCGAGCACTTAAGGCGCTCAGACTGTAAAAAGCAAGGGGGGGGGAACAAGATGTCTAATGGTACCTTAGGGAGACGAGGGAATTACAAAAAACGCCTGTAATATATTTTGTCGTGTTTTTAATTTTTGACATGAACCTTTTCTGTTAGACTCATTAACGGCTTACACGATGCTGCTTACCTCCAAATTAAATGTCTTCTGCCAGTATACAATTATTATTATAAGCAAAATGTGTATTAATAATTATGTTCAACTAAGTGAATTGTAACACTGCGTAGTTCACACGCTGAGGACAAACTACGGAATTCAATATTCGAAGTATAGATAGATCTGTAGATTTTAGATTCGTTTTTAACAGTTTTTGACATAAGCTCCATACAAAATATGTCAAACACGAATCTAAAATCTACAGATCTGTCTATAGTTCGAATATTGAAAATGGCCGATAATATCTGAAGATCAATTTGGATTATCGATTTAGTTTTGCGGTAGGTGGATGCAGCTTCTGTGCTTACTAAAAGATACAATTACAGACGTAATGCTGCTGCTTTTTCTTCGAGAAGACACTCACTCTCACACATTATCTGAACTAAGAGCTGAACTTGGTAACTGTTCATCTGCGAACATAAACTACGCGTACCTACAAGTTATGCCATGATTGCAATGAGAAAGTCGAATTCACAGACCGTTTAGAGCCAAAGCTAAACGATGCATTTGTAACAAACTAGCTGACCCGGCGAACTTCGTACCGCCATATATGTATTATACATATAAACCTTCCTCTTGAATCATTCTATCTATTAAAAAAACGCATTAAAATCCGTTGCATAGTTTTAAGGATTTAAGCATAGATAGTGTCAGACAGACAGAAGACAGACTTTGTTTTATACTATGTAGTGATATCTCATGTCCTAAACTAAATGCATAGCTTATAAATATAGCATATATATGAGATATAATTAAAAAAAATAAAAAACACGACTGCTCTGCAAAAAAAAAACCTATTTAAAAATGGCATCACACCTCTACCACCTTGACTTTTTCAAAAATATATATCCAGTATTACTCGGGGTGATGTAAGGATTCTAATGATACCCCATACATCCTAAACAGTCCAGGCATTTAGAAGTTATAGTGGAATAAAGAAACTCACATACATACATAAATCCTGAAAACATTACAATCCTTTTTTTGGGCAGTCGTGTAAAGATTACAAAATAGGCTGATTTTTAATAAAATCCCCATTGTAACAGCGTAGTGCATTTATGCAGTACCATAAACATCGTCGCTCACTGGCCTTTAATAGCATGTATACAAACTTTTATTGAATTCGCTCAATATATTTTGGCATTGGCGCAAATTCGATGGTTGTTGAATTAAATAATGAAAAGGCAGTTGCCCACAGGTTTTAAACGGGTGAATGGCAAAGAGCCAGCGCTTGTGTGCCACCTATCTACATATATTTCTACACCCAATAGACATATTTCTAGTCAGTACCAGATGGTGTCACTGTGGTTCGGATTGCGTTGTTACAAATTCTATGTGGATAAATGGTGGGTTTTCAATAAAGATAAGTGCATTTGTGGTTTTGTGCGGACTAAAGTTCGTTTTGAACGTCTATTTGGTGTTTTGAAATGATTATAAGCTGATAATGAGGAGCAGAATACGTAGATTAGCATCTGCGTATTGCAATTTCCATCGCCCTGTAGCTTCAAAAAAGTGATAACATTTTAAAGTTTAGAAGTAATCGTGTTTATGACGTAATTTTCTTATAATAGCATTAAGGCTCATCGAGATACAAATAGAGAGTTCTAAATTCGTGTGCTCCGAGATCCAACGCGGTGCCCCAAAATCTCTTTATCTGATATTAACTCTTGCTTCCTCTAACAAAATACACAGCAAAGAGAAAACGTTTCTTTTTTGTATGTTTGTTTATAACTGACTGAGGTAATACATCGATGTCTACACTTTATTATGAAGTCCAAATGATCACTACAATAACTGATTCAGCCCTCATCAACTCGCACCAAACATTCAAATTTCGAATCATACAGAACCAACGTATAAATATCCAGCACACAAGCCTAGTTTACCACGCCACAAAACATTTTTTTACGCATTTTAGTAGTAGTGCTTAAGTTAGAATGAAAACATTTCCTGTAACGTAAATTTGCGCCTGTGTCACGCTACACCGATATGAAATAAAACCAAAACAATGTTACTGCGCATTAAAACTCCTATTACCTTGTTTTTAAATTACACACCAGGCTCAGTGCGCGAAATAATAGTGTGAACGTATGCGACTAAGCTTCGTAGAATTTTTTTGAGATCAAATTAAAAGACTTTAGTGCATAGCCGACAGTTTTATTCACAAAGAGTTTCATAGAGAGACCAATAAACTGTTACATAGAGGGTCACGGATTCAAACACTTTGTGCGCACGTCTGGCGATTCTTAGTTGTGTATCTTTGTGACAAATTATTACTAATTATTGTTTGTTAAACGGTGAAGCAAAGCATAATGAGGAAATGGTTTAAGACTTTTCCATGGTATTCTCTAAAAACATGTGAAGTCTGCCGATCTGCACCTGACCAGAATGGTAAACTGTGACCTATCCCTTCACATAGGAAAAAGTAAGGGGAAAATAAAGATCTGTAGAAAAAAATGCGCAACAGTGGACCGATTTATATATAGGACTTATATGATGATCCACTACCTTTCTCTTAAAATCTTCATGTAGTAAACACAAAATTGTAATAAGACGCTATATTTCAATCCACTTACAACTATAATGTTCTTGCACTTAAAATTTTATGAAATATTTTTCTACTCATTTTTAATCGCCGAACTATAAAACAATTAACAGGAACCTTAGTTTCCAAACACATCCGTTGCACTCACAGTTCACGTAGAACTGCTTGCAATTTTCCGTCCAACAAAGTCGCGGGCAAAGGCTATATCGATTATAACAAAACAAACAACTTGGCAGCAGTGCACAACACACTACGCTACGCCATTTATTAGCCGTCATAAATTGCTTCTGCGGGTTTACTCAGTTTCAATTAACAAAGCAGACTATTGAAGTTATACTGACATTAGCTTTGGTAGCTATTGATGCTGTCAAATATTGTTACACAAATCAATAGCTACAGCCATAGAAAGAGCTATAGTTCAACCAACGTGAACACAATAAAATATACGCCGATAAATATCCTTGCTAGCAGGGGCAGAAATCCTATCTCACAATATTATTCTACAATCTTACGTTCTAACAACTATGTACTTACTTATTCTGTTTCAGTATACAAGTTTAATCGTGTATATATTATCGGAAAATATAATTATGAAGCAAAAATATACTCCATTGTAAAAAAATATTTACAAACGTGATTTATTATTTACATCACAGATGCGGCTCTGAGGGGAAAGTCTTGAATGCAACCGGAATAATGCTAGAATGCTTAATTATGTTAATTTATTGTTAACAAAGCAGTTTATTTCCAAATGAATTTCATGATTATTATATGTGATTATTAAATACTCTTAATTTTTAGGCGTCTGCGTATTTTCTCGTATTTTACCAGAATTAAGTTTTATGATTTGCTGTTATTTGAATTATGCTGTCCAATCCTTGATTGAATTTTAATCACAAGGCAGTCAAATAGATTAAAAAAGACGGGCTTAGCTTGTATTTTTTCGTCCGTCAAAAGTAATGTTCACAACAAATTAAAACTGAGAATGACTCAGTGCTAACAGAACATCATTTTCAACGTCCCTTTAAGGACCGCTGAAACCCAATTATACGCCAATTAAATTGTACAAGACCAGGTTGTTTAAGTGGTTGAAACATTCAAATGGCACTAAACCTAGGTACCACATTTATTTTGAACACAAGTTTTTCCTATTTGCCGTTTATTGTTGAATCCTATGCCTTAGGAAAGACAAGCTTCCTATAATGAGTTTACTTTTTAATCTTGGGTCGTTATGTCCATTTTATATAGATAACCATTTATTTTCTTCAGTAAAGTACGGTTGTTCAATCAATCACCAGTATGAGTACGACATGGATATTAATAAAACATACATCACATAGAAGGACGGTTTATCCAATTTTCGTACATTTAATTAAGATTAAAGACGGCGCGTTCAATATGTACAGTGCATAACATATTGAAGCTTACGCCCCTAGGGGCTCTTGACATGGCTTGTCAAGACGCTTGTAACGTAAATGATTGACGAATGGCCTTGTTCATATACTCGTATAACTGTACTGACTATCATACTGTCGAATAACTGCGGGTATTGGTGCTGCAATTTTAATGGCGAATTAATATATAATCGTATGAGGTGTTAGCTATTCGCCTAAGGGTAAAAAATCACGCGGAAGCACCGCAAAACTTTCCGACCCTAGCATTGTTTAGAAGTAAAAATATTAAAATCATATTTAAGGTAACCACGGTAATGAAAGAAAACGACTTCAAATCACTACGACCATATCGATCACTCGGAATACGACTACAAAAATACTGAAGCCACTAATGTAAATCGCGATAAAACAAAACCAAAAACCGTTGAATATTTAAACTTTTTTGAAATATGAATGCCAACACTTAACCGTGATATGTCTAAATAGGAAGGGTTGGAAATCGAATACACCTTAATTTATTGGCTGCTGAAATAATAATGGTGACAGTCACGTGATCCACTTAACGTTATTTTATCGTATTGGCTCCAATACCTTCTGTAGAAGAAACATAATATATTTATTTTCATTGGTTCTATAAAATTACTTTTACAAAATGCTGTAGTGATGGTTTAATATAGTGAAGTGGCATTTCCTTGGTAGTTTTATAGGAGTAACAACATATGTATTATCTCGTAGTTACGCATCAATTTTAACATAAGTGATAAATCTATCGATAGTGCAAAATATCCAGTGAAAATGGAGAAGTTAATTATTTACTTTCACTGTAAAATTTTAGTGCAGCAGGCTCAAAATGAAGTTCCTACCTATGTAAGTCGGAATAAACTTAATGCTGCGCGTCGAAGAACTTTGCGACAGAATGATTTAGAAATGTTTATTATAATAACTGTTTCACGTAGTTTTTTTTTACATTATATCGATGCCTTCCGGCCAAAAGGGGGTAAGCGACAGTTTTTGCGAAATCGACTTTTATATTTGGTTAGAATCGGCTTTTTTTTCTGCGTCTAATGGTCTAAGTTTCGTGGCTCTAGGACAAACTTTTTGTCGCTTAGGCGGCAAAGGTATTGAGGTTCTAACACTGAGTCTTTCGTCATAAACGACAGTTATTTTTGGTGTATTTTGTATTATGGTGGTTGGATAAAAATAATATTTAACACAGACAATAAGATTTCGTCAAATGATTTTTCTGAACACACAATCTCTTTGATCTTTATAAATACTTGCGCAAATCTACTTCTTCTTTGTTTTTTCTCCTCATTTTCTGCTTGTTCTGTTTGCTTAACTTCCTGAATACTTCTAACCACCGCATCTGTTTCTCTTGACAAGGCATCCCAGTCCATTTCCAAGTTTTCATATAAATCTTTATTTTGACTTTGTTTTCTTGACTGCTTCGACTTTTCGACTCTTTGTTTTTGTATTTGTCTATCACCAACCTCTTCATTTTTCTCCTTTTGACAGCTTAAAGATTCCTGAGTTATATTGCATCCATTCTCTATGGTAATATTGGTAATCTTCGTTGAGCTCTGAGAGCGAACAGCACTACTGTATGTCTTGTCTGTGGTGAGTGGACCTTGTTTCAATATTTCATCAGAGGCCCGCGAAATCTCAGTAAAATTTTCTTTCCACCTTGAACCTCAGGGCCTGGTACGCAACGACGGCAAAAGACCAGACGGTATGTCTTTACTGCCATGGAAGCTGGGTAGGCCTTTGGTATGGGACGCAACGTGTGTCGATACCCTCGCGCCATCACATCTTCCTAGCACAGCCGGTTGTGCGGGCGCTGCTGCTGCTACAGCAGAGACCCTCAAACGGCGCAAATACGTAAACCTAGTAGGGGATTACGTATTTGAGCCGTTTGGGGTCGAAACGTTGGGGCCATGGGGTCCAAGTGCGAGATCTCTTTTTAGAGACATCGCAAAGAGACTTGTCGACGCCTCGCGTGACCAGAAGGCTGGGTTGTATTTGGCCCAGAAGGTAAGTATCGCCATACAACGTCGCAACGCTGCCAGCATTCTGGGCACGCTGCCAGTTGACGGCGATGTGGATGAATTTCATGACGCGCTCTAAATTTTTTTTTTCTTTTTCTGTATATATTTTTGTATGTTCTGTATATATTCCTTTGTATAGTATTTTAAGACTTAGTTACGTTTAAAATAATAGTAATATATTAAATTCCTGTGATCATCTTTTAATGTTTCTAAGGCTTCTCGATACGGAATATTGCGTTCACTCATAAGGTTGCGTATCTTTTTCTCCTTCAGAAAGGCAGGGCATGTCTTGTCCAGTGCCATATGAGGTCCTTTGCAATTGACACATACGATTATATTTGTGTCACAATTATCATGTTCACTGCCGCATTTGGGACATAAAATCTTCTTAATTGGACAGAATTTTCTTATATGCCCAAACTTCCAGCAGGCAGAGCATTGGGAAACAGGAAATACGTATCGTTCAACCTTAAAACGGCATCCATAGGCGTAAATAAATGACGGTGAAGTTGGACTTTCAAAACAGATACGTACCGTTTCACTCTCCACCCACTCTCTGTCTTGTTTGATACGTCTCAATCTTTTGACCGATAATATTTTACATGGACTCCCTAAGCTTTGCAATATCTCTGTCTCACCAAGTTCTAAGTCCACGCCCTTTATTATTCCATAAGATAAGTTCGACTGGTTGATATATTGAGCCCGCATTCCTAAGTCAATAATGTTTTGGCATTTAATTAGGTTTTCAGCATCTTCTTTAGTTTTAAAATGAATAAAAACCTTGTAAGGACTTTTGTACTTGATTCTCAATACGTTAGTTATATTTTCACTTCCTAATAGTTTCGCTAATGCCATTTGTTTAGGTAGAACCTCTAAAGATATTAGGCAAATTTTGTACATTTCTTCCATATTTTCCTCTCTGCTGATCTCCATTCCGTGCGTTTTGTCGTATTTTTTGGTCATAATTGAGTCACTTCTTATCAACCGTTTGGGTTTATTTCGCCTTACAATAATAAAACCGTCGTCACTACTACCCTCGCTTTTTTCTAGCAACCTTTTTGAATTTTCAGCCTCTTGTTCACCACAATCCGATATACTTTTAAGCACTCGTTCACATTCTTCAATTACCTCATCATCACTTTTATCAGATAAGACATTCACATTGTCATCATCACTATTATTATCCTCCTCCATAATTATTAATAAAAATTAAAGAGGGTAACTTGTAATGTACCGCAACAAGTCGTTAATCGCGATTAGGATCCGTGCGTAGTATCAAATACTAGTTAAGTTACTTAATGGATAATTATCGCAAAAACCCCTTGATAAATATAATTCAGTGGAATAGCCAAAGTTTAAAACCTAAAACACTCTGTTTTGAGGCATTACTTTCGCAGGAAAAAATAAGTAAATATAATGTTTACAGAAAAGATAGGGAGGACTCCTATGGAGGAGTTGCGATAATTATACATAAATCCATAAAGGCGGTAAGTTATCCTATTAAATTACGTAACAGAGGTATAGAAATATTATGTGTGAAGCTACTTAATTGTAAAAGTTTAGAATATGTTGCTTCCATTTATTGTCCGTCTTCAGTTCGTACAACCACATCAGATTGGAAGAATATGTTCTCATTAATACCCAGAAAATCACTTGTCGCTGGTGACTATAATGGGCACCATACTAACTGGTCTTATAAAACAGATCCAACGAGGAACTCAGATACTAGACTCATCACTTGACCACGGATTTATAGCATTAAATAACGGAGAGTCAACTAGGGTAAAATTAGTTAATGGCATTATGCAAAAATCTTCACCTGATGTCACATTTGCGTCATCAGATATCGCTATTAAGTTGAATTGGACAGTACTGAGTGAAAACTTAGGCAGTGATCACCTTGTATTGAAGATTTCAATGAATTCTCAAAATCAGGTAGAGTATTCTCCGAAGCGAAATTTTAAAAAGGCTAATTGGGAAGATTACCGTCAAGAGCTCAGTGACTCCTTTTCTGATTTATATTATTCTGGCAATGATATTCAGACACAGTACGACTTTTTTGTAAAACAAATCGAGTTGGCAGCCAATAAACACATAACTATGACTAAAATTTGTACTAGCCCTTTAAGAAATTTTAGGCCAAAAGAGTATTGGAATCCATCATTGTCCAAAGCAGTGGCAGAACGTAGGTTGGCATTGGCCAAATTTAGAAGAAACCCTACTCCTGACAATCTGTCTCGATTAGAGGTAAAAGTTGCAGAGACACGCAAATTGATATCCGCTGCAAAACAGAACAACTGGAAAAAGTTCTGCAGTAGTATAAATGAAGTCACTTCAATATCTGATATGTGGCAAAAGATGCGATGGTTCAAAGGGTATCGGCAATCAAAATTTCAAGTATCAGAAGAAAATTTAAGAAACCTTTTACATTCACTTACACCGGACACTGTGATAAACATATCACCAACTTTTAACTCTCAGAACCATTTGCTAGAATCATTATTTACTATTGAAGAACTTGAGAATAGCTTAAAAAAGAAAGACACTGCTCCGGGTAATGATGGAATAACTTACTCTATGATCTATAACATTCCATAGCTAAGACGTTTTTACTACAATTAATAAATAACATATACCCAACTGGCATTATTCCTATGCAGTGGCGTACAATATCTGTTATTGCAATTCCTAAAACTACAAATGATACCATTTCAGAACCTAAACTTAGGCCAATATCTCTCATATCCTGCATGTGCAAGACTTTTCATAACATGATTTGCAAAAGAATAGAGTGATATATTGAGAAACATAGCATACTTTCACCATACACTGTCGGATTCAGGAGAAGTCAGTCTTGCTTGGATTGTTTATCTAGACTAGTTACATATATTCAAACAGGTTTTTCTAAGAATGCTCCAACTATAGCATGTTTTTTAGACATTACAAATGCCTATAATAATGTTTTAGCAGAGAAAATAGTTCAGACATTGGATGAATTAGGAATGGGTTCACAATTGTGCAATTATTTATATTCTTTTCTATCTGAACGATATTTGATGATAAAGAACAGTAGTGATGGGCAAATTATTGATGTCAGACGTGCTAACCGAGGCTTGGCACAGGGTGATCCCATCTCACCAATGCTTTTTAATATTGTCACTTTAAAAATCTGTCAACAGATTAGAAATGTTGTAATTTCACAATATGCTGATGATTATGTGTTAATTTTTAGACATACAAATTTAGATCATGCAGAGGAGGAGTTACAAAAGGCCCTCGACTCTATGGTTGTATTACTGGACGAAATAGGACTAGAACTGTCGCCAGATAAATCTAAGATGTGCCTGTTTAGTAGGGGGAGACGAAAAAAGCAAATAAAACTTAAAATTAACCAAACTACAATTTCATCAGTAGACTGTGTGAAGCATCTGGGTGTCTGGTTAGATAGATCACTTTTGTGGTCAAAACATATAAATTAATTATGTGAAAAAGCAGAAAAATTTTTGAATGTATTTAAAATATTGGCGGGACCTACTTGGGGTATACATCCCAAACATTTGATATCAATGTATATCTTATTAGTTAGAAGCAGAATTGGCTTTTGTTGCTTTCTTTATGATAACAGTGCAAAGAGTCATCTAAGTAAACTGGACAAAATCCAAAATCTGTATTTAAGATGTACAGGTGGCTTTATAAAAAGCACTCCGATTCATGTCATGGAAGCTGAATTGTGTATTTATCCTTTATTTATTAGAAGATTATATCTGGCTTACAAGTTCTGTTTGAAAAGCATGTCATACTCGAATAATCTAACTATTAATTTAATAAATGACCTAGGTGATCTGTCAGTCACAAGGTACTGGAGTAATAAGAAAAAGCCCTTACTAGTGAATGTTTATAATGAATGTAAGTCTTGTAGTATACATTGTACAACTGTGTTAGATATGTTCTCACTAGATATTTGGGTTACATATATAAAAGTACATGGCAAAATTAATTTTAGTTTAGATTGTATCAAAGATGCAAAACGCAATCATGAAATTACATCACTTAAATTTGCAGTAATCAAAGAACTAAACGAAAAGTACTCTGGTTGGAAGATAATCTTTACTGATGGCTCTAAAAATGAATCTGGATGTGGTGCCGCTTATTATGATTTAAGTGATGGAAATTCAGCGTCATATAAAACTGTAAATGTATGTGTGTCTATAATGACGATGGAGCTCATTGCAATCTCAAAGGCCCTAGATAACATTTGTTGCAACTATACGAACTATGTACATCAAAATGTAGTAATATGTACTGACAGCAGTAGCGGTTTAATGCATTTGGCTCGATGCGCCTCTGGATTCAGAGGTGCACCGATAGCTTATGCTATTCTTAAGCGAATTCACGAATTAAGGGATATCAACTTGAGATTGCAATGGGTCCCATCGCATATAGGCATAAAGGGAAATGAAGAAGCGGATAGATTAGCAAAAAAAGCAATTGTGGAAGGTTTACAAATAGAAATTGTTCCTGTTTATACAGATGTACTGGGCCCGTTTAAAAATCTATGTTACAATACATTTAAGGAATATTTCGATGAAAGGAGCAAAGAAAAGGGTGTCTGGTACAAGACCATACAATCGGAACCTCCTCGGATCCCTTGGTTTGGTACAAACAATATAAAAAGAGGTTATGTTGTTATGGCTCATAGATTGCGGTCTAATCATTTTCCATCCAGAAAATTTGCGCACCTTATGAAAAAGGCGGATTCGCCTAATTGTCAAGTATGTGGAAAGGTTGAAGATGTTCAACATATTCTGATCGAATGTAAAAAGAATCAAAGGGCGAGAGAGCTATTGATGCGGGACTTAAAAATTAATCCATATGATGTGGGAGCCTTTATAAAAATCCTATCCATGCCTAGTTCTGAAAACGCTGTGTTGTTGTATGAAATGGTAAATGCATCAATCACTCCCTCGGTTACAAATAGATAAGAGACAATGTTTATTTATATTATGACTAGTAGTCCATAGTTTAAGGGTACGATGAGGCTGACATACCTTTGTAAGGTAAAAGCCTCGAAATAAAGTAGAATAAAAAAAAAAAGAATATTTCAAACTGTGAGACAAGCAATTTTGGCTTTGAATATTTTATTCTTTACTCGACCGGTAAGTAGTTTGGGCTGTAAATACTTTTTTGTAAAAAATACATTAATCAAATTTTACTTGAATCTTTGTGTACCAAACTTTCGGTTAGGATAATAAGGCAGTTTCTTTGGATAAAATATATGTCATTTATTACATTTAGGTCTCATTTCCGTGACTTTATTTGGCGCCTATTTTTATTTTCCCTAGTCACCAAATCAATCATCGAAGGCGCTTAGGATAAATCATCCAAACAAAAGTCACCTTACATTGTAGCTTACCCTTTTTTTCCCTCCCAAAAAAAATATCTGGTATGGTGGTTAGATAACAAGATAAATCAAAGGTTTGGCGGTTAGCTTACAGAAGAATGACAAACAGCATCGGTTATGTCACTCTTTCGTTCGAACAAAATGTCGTTAGCGATGCACAGCGAACATTCACCGCGGCGTAAGCATCTCCATGCTTGCGAGTCCGTTTGGCGCGAGGTTTTTCGAAGGAAATAAAACGGGAAGATTATTTTAATAGACTTTTATATTCGTCTATAATTGTGTATCCTAATTAGTTATTATAAGTTTTATAGATAAGGAGGATCATTCTTTTGCTATCTTGTTCAGACAATACTGAATGGTTAAATAAGTACCTACAAAGTTTTTGTTGGCTGGCCTGGCTTAGGACCATAATCAAGGGTTCGAATCCCAGGTTGGGCCAGCAAGGAATTTTTGGATTTTTTGATGAATTCGCAGTAACAGTCAAGAGTTAATCCTGCGACTGAAATAACTCTGTTGTGTCGAATTGCCTATGGGACTATGAGAGTGAGAGAATAAAAACTGCACGTTTGTTTTGCACATATATTAGCGCCCGTTAGTAGGTCCCTCTTTTGCAAATTGTGATTGATTTAACATGTGTCATCATCATTGTTTTATCGATTGAGTGAATGGATGGGTGAGTGCGAATGAATGGATACACGGCAAAAGCGATAGTAAGAACCCTCTTTGTGGAGTGGCTGGAGGCCACCAATGTGTCATCACCTTCTGCCTGATGCATGTCTTCACCGGACACGGTTGTTTTGGGTAGTTTCTTTGCTACGGAGGACTCCGCCGGCAACGGACGTCGCGAGGCGATTTACGGCAACTGTAGACGCGGACATGCGGACGACGAGGACAAAACGCCTACCGTACTCATACCTAAAAGTGGTCCTTAGGTACAAAATTTTAAGTTTATATTTTTTGTCATAATTAGAATGTCAGCATGAATGTATAATGCAATACTAACTTACAATGAGTAACAATCGTTTTGTTTAATTTTCTAAAATAAAGACTGATTGAGCACAATTTCTCTTTTTTTAATTCATACCTTAGTCGGTTAGCCAGTTTAAAAACTTATAAAAGTCTAACGTATGTATATAAGTATGTATGTATAATTTTACAATAACTAATCACAATGTGCTTTCGCGTTGTAGAAAAGAGCTTATTGTATTTTTTATAGATAGTTAACTTATTACAATTTCCTTGTTCTTCTGCCATTAACCAATAGCCGGTTATGTCATATTGGCCCCACTTGATGAACAGAAAAAGTACAGGTAAAATAAATGGTGCAGTTAAATCATTTGGGTTGGAACTCATTAATTGAGTTGTTTTCATTTACGACGTTTTTTCCTGTTTGTATAATTAGGACCATTTGAGGGTAAGCGACACCAAATGGTGTTAGGAGTGTGATTTGTTTTAATTAACAATGTCATTTCGTAGAGACCTAATCAAAAACTATATGGTTAAATTTTGAAACTTTTGGAACGTACAGAAAATTTTCTATGATATTATTTTTCACTTATTTTGAACTTTAAACTACTCTCCTGTAAAGTTTGTAAAGTGGCGGTTAGCCTCTTTTGGCCGTAAGGCATCGATATGTAGTTAGCTACAATTAAAACAGTGTCACCCAGTGATTCTATTTATCCGATGTTACTGTCTCAATCCAACTAAAAAAAATATATTTATGAATGACATTCCAGCGTATTATGCTTCTAACTCTACTTCAAAGCCATATAGTTGTATAAAAGTAATATTTATACAACTGTACATATAGAATTATTATACACATATACGTATATAAAGAGGTATAAAAAACACAGAGAAAATACAGACTCTATTTTAATTGCAAAGCTGTATGTTCAAATATCATAATAGAAATAAATAGCACCTACAGACAACCATATAAGAAAAAAATACGTTCAATCTTGGATATCAAAGAGCGAAGCAGAAGAACTTTTACTGACTACCAAGCCTTTTACTGTTCTAATTACGGTAGAATACCCCAGAAGAAATATAAGTCTCATTAATACAAATAAACTATTCCATTCTCTAGTCCTTGTATGCTTCCAGGATCCTTTTTAATTAAATTTAAAAAGTTTTTAAGCGCAAAAGACAGAACAGTTAAGACCTACATGAATTTTGCCCGGTGCTTTGCGTAAATAAACAAAGGCAGCAGAGACCACTAAACTGAGCGGAATGCGAAGTACACAAACAAAATTAAAGAAAAACTAAACAGTAAGTAAACATTCACGAAGCATGTCCGTTTTGGGTAAGCTCCGAGGAAAAGTTAAAAGCATCGACGATTCTATTTCTATTTGCACATTTGACTACATCGATAGGGATTTAAATGATCTTTTGAAGAAATCACTTAGGTATATTCAGGTATATAAAATTAGTCGTGACGTATGTCCGGTACGTACCGCGTCTACGTCACAGTACTGTCCATACGCTCGGCCAATCAGAGAAGGCCATCGTCCGCGCTCGCGAAGCCTGACCAAATAAGGTCATGAACGGACTCCAACACTGATGGAGGGCCCGGTATATATAAGGGCCGATAGAGAGGCCGGCATCGCTACTCTACTACCTACCTACTACAACTAAGCGTACCTACTGACCCTACGTCGTATCTACGTGTATCCTGGTCCCAGCTACGGGTAAGCTACTACATTTACTGCGTTAGCGTACTGCCCATCTCTCTACCTGCTAGCTGAGGCCGGCTGACGCCACCTGCCTGACTCTATTGGTTGTGGCTCTCCTAATGCTGCTTTCCTTCAGGTTCCAGGTCCACCTTAAGGCTCCCGGCTACTCTACCTAGATCGCTACACTACCCTGCACCGTCATCGACGGCACCTCTGCCGAAGAGTCTGGCCTGCCCTGCTCATCGCACTCAAACCGCCGGCGCCTGCCAGCTAAACCAACGGCCTGCGAGGATCTGCCCGCTACGCGCAGCCCTTCGAGCAACTTGCCCTGCACACTACCGGAGGGAACAGCGTGGGAGACTGCAGCCTTAGTGTTCAGGCCAGTGTTGTGTTGTTGGTCGGTCATACTCGTGCAAGGGAAGTGAGACAATACTCGGCAATAAACGCATCTAGAACCTCTACTGCGTTTCTGTTCTAGAACCCGTTACAGTGGCGCCTACGTGGGTTATTGTCTCGCTTTCCGTGCTCGAGTTCTCTTCTAGCAGGTCTCCATCATTGTAAGCGAGGAGGTGCGGCTACAGCAAACCGGTACGTATTGTTGTACTAATTGTCTACCTTTTAGTCTAACTATCTACTAGGTACTAGTTCGCAAATTTGAATCTTAACGTTTTGCTAATTAGTCTTAACGGTCGAACTTTTACGCCTCATCGTAAAGTAGGCCAATTGTAAGGGCGGAGCGCTTGCGCATTAAGTGTGTAGTGCTATACTTACGCGGTATATATTCATACACAATGGGCTCACACCCCATAAAATATTTCCTGCTAAATAAGAGCGAGTTAGCTTACGAGGTTGCGATTTGAGGTCTACAGAGCCGGCTACCTCTGTCCTAGGTCTGTGGAACCAGCTCCCTAAATTACTGGAAGCCATTTCAAATGATGAAATTTTGGAGTCGGGTCTAGCCATAACGGTGGACTTCGAGGGCGCTAGCGAGGCCGTCTTTGAGCTGGCCAAGCGACTAAATTCGTTATCTGCTTCTTACTACGCGAACCTAGCTAGGAGGTCTACCGCACTGCACAACCACTTATTCCACAGACTCCGTAGGATGGAACGTCCTACGGCGTATTGTAAACGTGTTACCGAATTATGCAGCCGGTTCGACAAGCTCTCGGCGGAGCTGTCCGCCATTGAGCAATCAGGTGTTCGCTCAGCTGATGCTGTGGCTGAGGTCCAACCTGCGCCGCCTACCTCGACGCAGGCAGGGTTAGCCCCAGTATTGCATTGCGAGCATTTGAGAGTTAGCGAACTGTCTAAGCTAAAATACGACGGTACGGGATGCGTCCGAGCGTTCCTACAACGCGTAACCGAATTCCAAACCGCGCGTAATCTACCTTCCACTAAAATTTTATCGTATGCCTCCAAAATATTCACCGGTAACGCACTTCACTGGTACCGCCGCCTAAAAGAATATTTCACTACATGGGAAGAACTCACCACTAAATTAATAGGCGATTTCACACCGTAAGATTATGACTACCGGTTATTAAATGAAATCCGCCGACGTACTCAAGGTGCTACCGAAATTATAATTATTTATCTCTCGATAATGAATCAGCTGTTTGCTAGGCTGTCACCGTCAAAGCGATTGTCCGAACGCGAAAAGTTAGACATTCTATTGCATAACATACGTCCATGCTACTCGCTAGTGCTAGCTCCGTCAATATCTTCAATAGACAGTATAGCAACACTGCAGACGTTACGTTTAAACTACGAAGGGATGAAATGTTTGAACTCTCAATTCCGCGAACCGTATTATAGTAACGACACGTTGGCACCAGACCTAGCTTACAGTCACAAACCTATTAACCGAGCGCGTAATAATTCCTACAATAATTATCCCGTTGCCACTATAGAGGGTACGCCGAGAACAACGAACCTAGTAATCCTAAGTCTAAGTCACGTCCAAGTACTGTCCGCGCTGCCGTATCAATGATCACAGATTGAATGAATGCAAACGCGATCGGTTCGCAATTTGCTTCAAGTGCGGCCATAGGGATGTGACATTCCCTAACTGCCCGAACTGTAAATCGACGAAACCAAAAAACTAGTTGGTCAGGGTCGGGGCGTGTCAAAGCCTAAATTAGGTTCTTCAACCTATTCAACCAATTTTGACAAAGATGATTGGAGAAATTGGCTAAACACTCTAAAAGTGTATTTCTCTAGTTATTTTGTCGCCTCGATCCTGGATAATAAACCTAAAAATGACCTACGGCCCTATGTTAACGTAACGGTTAACAATTTACCTATTTGTGGATTGCTCGATTCCGGTTCAGCCATTACAATTCTAGGTAACAACTCCCATATGGAGGTAATGACTAAAACCGGGTTAGAAATACAGCAGTGTCACAACACTAATTCCATTCGGTCCGCGGATGGAAATATATTGTTTTTTTCGCGGTTTTATCAACTTACCCACTACTTTTAATAATCAAACCCACTTATTGAAAGCTTATATTATTCCAGAAGTTACAAGTAATTTAATTTTAGGCATCGATTTCTGGAAACTATTTAAATTACTGCCTAACCATATCGCATCCGTATGCATGTCTGAAACATTGCCGTGTAGTGTGTTAAGTGAAAATAAGCTAAGTAACACGAACGTATTGCAATCTTTTAGTGAGTTGAGTGAGTCACAACAAAGAACGGCTAAGTTAATTATAAAGCAATACGTGTCGATTTCTACTGAAAAAACCGGGTTAGGACGAACTCACTTAATAGAACATGCAATAGACACTGGCGATTCTGCGCCGATACGCCAAAGATATTATAGGTTACCGCCGGCGAAATTAAAAATAATTATTGACGAATTAGACGAAATGCAGAAACTACTGAGCGCAAGTAGGTGAAATTTGGCATGTATGTTCCTTAAGGGTGTAGGGGCGCGCTAATAGAGGATTTTTGGAAATTCCTCCCCTAAGGGGGTAAAAAAGGTTGTCAGATTTTGTATGAAACTTTTGATTCTTTCAATGGATTAACTTCATACTTTGTATATTGGTTCCTCAAATGAAGTTAGTGAACATTAAGCAAGTCTTTATGGAAATTCTTAGCCTAAGTGGATAAAAAGAGATTTTTATGAAACCCCTTTAATACTTCAAGGGATTGACTTCATACTTTGTTTATTGAATACGCAAATGCCATAAGCGAAGACAAAGACATTTATTTCGAAAATTTGTCACCTACGAGGGTAGAAAAGTGGGTCAGACTTTGTTTTGAACCTTTTATTTTTCAATCGAATCACTCTCATCTGTTTAAGTAGAATCCTTGCGTTACTGACTGACTGACAGACACGCTACAGCCGAAACTAATGAGCGCAAGTAGGTGACATTTGGCATGTATGTTCCTTGTGGAGTGTATTTATGCAAAACATTTTATCGAAGCAAAATTTACGCGTGAGAAGCAGCGGGCAAAAGCTAATATCTAATAATTTATGTCCTACGCCTACGACCTAAGTCACGTGGTTGCTATTAAGAGTCAACTGTCTGTTACACAAGTTGCTTTTAGATATAAGATACTTGTTACAAACTAACTGGATTATCTACATCGTATTATGTATTAGAATATAAATGATTATAGTACGTATACAATATGATCGAAAAGAATGCAAAGCTACATTTATAGAACGCAAAAAATATATTGCAACAGAAGAACAATTTTCTTATATTTTTATGTAACCTCAGGTGTCAGATTTTTTAGAACTATCAAATGTATCCGACATGACGTACCGATTCTTGTGTGTGAGACAAGAAACCAAGACCGATGTCTTCATGAAGCACGATATTCCTTTTTGCAAATGAGTCTGACCCCAGTGGTAACCGTTGCAGACCTTAACTTTCTTAACTTTCCTGATCCATTATACGGTTATGCTACGAACCTAAAAAAAACTATAATGCAACGAAAGTCCAAACTCTGCTATTATTATAACTATCCAATTGACCAACATCACTGAGCAAAAATTTGCTTGTGTCGATGTAATAGCAGAATACTTTTATGCAGAATAAACAGCAATCAATACAGCCACGTAATAACAAAAGTTATTAACAATCAATATCTTCGACATCCGTCAATGTAATTCAATCGAACGATAGGGTCGTTAGTTCATAAACAAAGTCAATTGAATAATTACCAACTGTTTATATGTAACATTCGCGTTTCGTTTAAAAGGGCCATATACCGGGGCGTGGGTGTAAAGGACACGGTTTAAATTTTCACACCTTAATTGAAAAAAATGTGAAGCTAAACACAACAGTTAAATGATTGTGACACAAGCATGGAGGTTGGGCAAACTGAATCAATTTGCAGACCACCTACAGCCCCTGCACTAATTGATTTACTTTGCAACGAGAAATCGGCTTCAATTAAAAATCGTTTCCTTTAATTGACAATAACTGGCGCTAATAAAGTGAGCAGAGTAATGAATAAACAATCATCAGATCGCAATTTGGTTACGCTTAAAACATTCTAATGGTTACGACTGGCTTTATGAAAAGTCGTTTCTATCCCAACGTAAAGTAAACATTTTGTTGCCATCTTTAAAAGTATATTGAACATTTTCCGCTAGGTATATGAAATAACTGATAAATTTTGCCTTACGCAACATACATCGATCAGCTTAGCGAAAAAGAGATTGTTATTGCTATATAGTTACTAAAATAAAACTACTACGATAATAAAAAATAAGACAACAGTGCTGAAATATAAGCATTTGTGTCCAACCGCCCGACGAAAAATTTTTCTTACAGTCGAAGTAAGCAAATACATTTATACTTGTTTGTTTTTCACAAATCGCCGAGATATCAAATTGACAAAATATATTTTTGTCCTAACCGTACACCATATTTCACGGTAACTGAAATAATGACGAGCCGACCGAAAATATAGACTAGAGTTATATATTTCACGAGAAAACCGGGCTTTGATTTTCGCAGGCTCTCTTTCAAAGTCGGCGTGAAATTAGTCTCGCCACATTCGCTCCAAATCCGAACTAAATAAACTGAGCAAAACTAGTAGGTACGTGGCTATGCATCTACCCAAAATATTTAACAATACACATTTTGACGTCCTTGATTGGTTCGAAAAAAAAATTGGATTTGATTTGATATTAAAGCCAGTATTTGATTCGGTTTATAATTTTGATGTTAAAGAGAGATTGTTTATTCATCGATCTTATTAATATTATTTTCAGTTCACGAAAGTGCAGTAGGTACATCATTCGAAATGCTATTACTATAAAACACAGTTTCAACTACGTTATGAACGTCATTAATCGTTAGTAAATAATAAAATATATTATTATTATGATTATGAGCACACATAAGTGGTGTTCTTATAATTTAAATCGTTACATTTCTGTAACGGATCATCCAAACACCTACAAGATTACAGTACTTTAATTCAAAACATAAGTAGTCACTTGGAAATTAGAATACTCCGCAGATCGATACGAAAGTTGAATACATATTGTATTCAATGTTCGTATCGATCTGCGGAGTATTATATTATACTGGCGGACTTTATCTTCCGGAATGTGCTTGGAACACGTAGAGAAAGTATCTAATAGAACCAGTACAGCCCCGTTTAGGTAATCACGAACAACGGGACCGTACGAGCGAAAAGTCTAATCTGGTAATATTTTACAAAACCTTAGTTAAAACTGCAACTAACCAGCTCATTCCATTCTCCAAACCGTTATTTGATGGAATGGAAGCGTTTTAAGTAAAATAAATAACCTGTTACAAGATGAGAGATTATGACCGAGCGGGGATCAGCACGGGCGAACGTTACGGAAATGAGAAATGAATTGTGGCGCGATCGGCCCGTGTGCTCCTCGCCTTACCGCGCGCCGCTCCGGTAAAACTATCTTGTTTCACAGAAGTATGTGCATTATCTGAGATACCAGGAATATTTTTAATAGCACTGCAATCTCCTTTTAATCATTCATTACCGTTAACTGAATTTAATGGCTAGATAACTTATTAATGTTTTGCGATGGATGGCACAATATTTTTTGTGTAGGTATAAGTGGAATTTCATCCGTTCCTTGTTTACATGTAAATTTTAAATCGCTGTCTTTATATAGAAAAATAAATTTGCATAAGCTCTTTTTCCCATAGAAGATGTAGTAGACACAGATATGATGATGATGGACTTTCAGTTTTTAATGGTTTAAAGTTGTACAGACGCTTCTCGCTTTTAAGATCATTCCAATAAAAAGCAGCTATTTGACTGCCTTAGACCAATGTTTGATTTTGAAAAATAACGTAAGTGCTACGAACATTTTATATTTTTAAATTGAAACTGGAGCTACTGAATAAACGAACCAAAAGTAATAAAACTAGAGCAGAGTTGAACCTTAAAATAAATCCGTGGAATACTGGAATTCAGTCAGTGAAATATTAAGTTAAAGATACACCAAAAGTCAGACGAAGTTGTGTAAAAACTTAACAAAGTTGGTCGTTGTTTGATGTGGGAAGGCGATGCTGAAGTTTGACTAATAGCAGGGGTTAGTCTCGACAAAAGTAAACGTTACGCTCCTTAAACAAAACAAAAAACATCATGGTTTATGTTATTTAAAGTTGTTGCGATGGTAAAGATAGAATTTGAGTGTGAGTTGACCTCTATTTTTTTATGACGCAGTCGCAACTGTTGTTTGCAGCTCTCTTGATTTCGCCACTTGGTCGCATGAGTATGATTGTCCAATGTGCGCAAGCGGATGAGTTGTGTAAAATTGTCCCTTGATGACGTTCCAAGTCTACTCACTAAAACTACCATCCTTTGTAATATTATCGTCGAACGAATTGCATTCAGCATACTTTGCCACGAAAGCCCATCAGGTTTCAGCCCGCTGTTTGTTGCTATTGGCCACGTCATATAGGGTTATATGCCCATTCAATTCATAAAAATCATCCCGCCTTTTTAGTCTATAGTCGAGTGACTTTCAGCCCCGGGGCGCGCCGTCCACAGGGTCAATTGTTACGGTTCGCAGAAAATCAGAGATCGGCAGATCTTAGGAGAAATAACGTAAGAGCTTTGCCTACTGCAGATCTTCTTTTTTTATTAGTTGAAGTTTGTCCATGATCTCGCTTAACCGATGCCCCCAACGGAGCACTTTTGCATTTGTAGATTTTTTTACTATGCAAACATAAGCAGGGTTTGCCTTATATCGGTAGCGTATAAAGTCTTTTTCGACGAGTAGTCTTTCAAAGGTAAATCTTAAGTGGATAAAATTGCGCAATATTCGTGATCGAATGCAAAACAGATACGAAAAGCAGCAGGCAATTTTGCAAACACCTTAACGTGTTTCCAAAACAGGCTAGAAAAATATTAACAGTTATAGATATTTTATCACTTTATCGGTTAACCGCATTATACGTACTTGTTGCTGATTAATTTATAGGTGGCTGGGATTTTTTTCGTAACTATTTTATAAATACAACGCATGTTTATTATTAAAGAATATAATTGTCTAATCATTTCTTTATTTTTTAATGATGATGAGTTGACGTTTTCATCGGTAGTAAATGTAGTTCATATCTATAAAATGACGAATAAAATCTGTGATGCTGGTATATTTCAGTTCGAAGCGCTTAACAAATTCTTACCTATGTAATATTTTAACGATATAACTATACTATTACTATACTATTGTTTCTAAACCGCGTATTATCTGATATTTTCATTATTAAAATCGTATTTCTGACCTGTGCCTAGAGATGAGGAAAAATTATTTTTGTGTATCAAATTACATACATACATACATAGACTCACGCCTGTTTCCCGGAGGGGTAGGCAGAGACTACGGAACGCCATTTGCAACGATCCTGACATATCTCTCTTGCTTCATTCACTCCCATCAGATTTCTCATGCATGCTCTTCTGTTCAGGGTACTTCTCACCTGTCCTGTTTTTAGGATGTCTCCAATCTGGTCAGAGAACGTCCGCCTAGGTCTTCCCCTTCGTGCTGTCCCTTCCACACTTGCCTTATATATCTGCTTGGTCAGTCTTTCGTCATCCATCCTCTCCACGTGCCCAAACCATCTTAGCATACCTTTCTCGATGCTTGTCACTATATCTTCTTTTACCCCACAACACTCTCTTATCACACAATTCTTTATTCTGTCAGTCAGAGAAACACCACACATACTTCTCATTGCTCTCATTTCTACAGCATTTATTCTACTTTCATTACTCTTCTGCCATACCCAACTATCACTACCATACATAAGAGTAGGTACTAACACCCCTCTATGCATAGCCAAACGTGCCTTTTTGGACACTTTTTGGCTATTCATAAACGCCTTCAGAGCTCCATTCACTCTATTACCTGCATTAACGCTTCTTTTAATATCTTCTACATTCTTACCATCTCTTGTAAACAGCGTACCTAAATATACAAACTCATTCACTTGCTCCACTCGCTGTCCAATTATGTATCAAATTATGAATAAGATAATGTTTGTGAAGTTCCCCGAGACAAAATGCGAGAGCCATTTAAAAAAATCCAAACCAAGAAGTTATTCATTATCGGTTAGTACATTTTATTCAGTTTTAGCTTTAGTGACGAAGTGCCTATGTACACTACTAAATTCTGTATGCACTCAGTACAAACTCCATTGGGAAATACCAACACCTATTGACACATACCAAACCAAAAATTATTTCTATTTGCCACAACAAATAGCCACAGTTAAACTAACCTAAGGAGCTAGAACTAGCTCGACCAACTAGTCAGGAAAGCAATTTGTAAACACGTCGTCATTAGGGTGCAATGAAGCTTACCTTTTTAATAATATGTCTGCATGCCTTATACTAGGTTTATGAGTTTGAGCATAGCAAAGGAAGTATTCTTGGAAATGCATATAAGTAACTTAAGTACCTGGCATGGAAACTTAATGCTTATATTCTCTTTGTTATAAGCGTGATATATTTTGTTGTCCGGATTATTTTCACAGTTCTGCTGTAAAGGTACGTAATACCTATACGTAATGATATTCCATTATAGCAGTAGTGGAGTAATCCGTACCTACTAATATTACAAAGGAGTGCAGTTTGTGTGTTTGTTTGGATGAACGCACTAAACGCAGGACCTACTAGTTGGATTCAAATAAATCTTTTTGTGTTGGCTAGTCTATTAAAAAAGAAAGCCTATAGGCATCACTCTATGAGCCTCGGATGTGGAGCAATAACCCTAATTAACTAAGCTATTATTAAAAACACAGATTTTCATAATAGCCGACATTATCAATATAAATAAATAGTTTTTTGCAGTTTGTGTACAATATGTACCCATTGGTTGTATGTTTCTAATATCCGCCGTGGTACGGGATCTACAAGAAGAGAGGGCTTTATCTTTAAAAAATATGACAGGCCTAAATCTGCCAACCCACACTTGGCCAGCGTGGTGAAAGAAAGAAACAAAGAAAGAAAGAAAATATATCTTTATTGCAAGCACGCTGTACAGTACTCCTTAATTTTACTTATTCTAAATAATAAAAAAGAACCATACTAAAATACATTGTGGCGAAGTCAATATACACTAACTCAAAAGACTAAGACTCTATTTGGCAACTTGTTGCCATAATGACACTTGGCATGTCTTGTCAACTTACTCTGAACTAACTCTTTTCATATAGAGAAGAGGCATGTGTCCAGCAGTGAGACAGATTATAAAACAAGGCTAAACTAGGATATGAAAATGATCCCTGGTACCTGCCAATAATGATTAATGATGAAGCCTAAATAGAAAACCTTTGTCAATTTTTAAACATTCTTGTGAGTTATGTGTCATGAATATAATTTGCTCTAGACGTCAAACACCTGATTAAAGGAGCTTTGAACAAGTGCTACGCGGGCACAAGATTAAAGCCACAGCAGTGCCTACTTATTAATTTGGTGTATTCAATTTACAACGATAAGTTTACACATACAAAACGAAGACAGATTTCAGATAAATATATATAAGTTTATAAAAATAATAATAGCTTTATTTCAACCAAATGTTTCTGTTTACTCCACCTGTGTATGTTTTTTCTAGACACCTACATATACATAACACGGTCCGTAGCAAAATTGATGGTCATGACTCGGTCGGGAGCTGGCTTGAATTTTATTGAATTTCAGCTCGCTGGCATCAGCTCAAACACAACGTTAGAAGAATTAAATTATGGTAGCGTCAATTACAGCCGTTTTTGAACCGTACCGTGGCCGATAGCCAATTTATGCGCTTACAGAGCCAGTTTCAGTATAACACTATTCTGAGGGCACGTGACCGGCTTCCATCAGTTTGTATGACACCAGATGCCGTTAGCTATGCGCTCCATGAGTGGATGATAACTTAAAATAGTTTTTATTGTATGTATCTGATCTTATTTTTTTTATATTTTAATCATTAAAGATTATTTTTAACTAGTGATAGATTATAAATTATTTCTTTTTATGGAAAGAGAGCCCTACTTATTTGAGCAACATGCTGGCTAGACAAGGGAAATGCACCAGAAAATCGACGTTAAGTAAAGTAAACTAGGATTTTCGTTCAGTGAGTGAGAGTGCTGGAGAGCTAATCTCCTTATTCCTCACACGCATCCCGCTTCCCCTCCTATTCCTCTTCAATCCAGGTTGGAACGAATTTGTGACTCCTGAAGAGTTGACGGTGTTTGATCGTTTACCTCCTATTTAATAAATAACATAACATAACTTCACGCCTTTTGTCCCCGAAGGGGCGGGCAGAGGTGTATTACACACCCACTTTTCGCCAGTTATGTTTGGGTCCCAATGTAATAGGTGGCGTGCCTATTGCCATGTACCGGGTACATTATTAAGCGAACGATATCTAACTAATAAATACTATTTAATACATACTATTACTTCTTATAATTACTATTTAATAAATAAAAAACTTACTCATAATCTTTCACAATCGTAATGGGAAGTTCCTCCCCCTAAATACATATACTAATACTGGTTTGGGTCTTGTTTGCCGAGGACAGACGGTAGTCGTTTTGTGAAAAAGCTAGTTATAGTATAGATAGTTATATTTTACCGTAATTTAAGCACATCTTGCTATTATAATACAAAAATAATAATTGTTGCAGCCTTGTTATAAGAAATACTATGCTGTTACTGCAGTGTCTTGTGAGTGCACGCGCGTCTTTTACTCACAAGGCGATAAATCGCAGTTTACATACCTAACAGTGTCTATTGGATATCTACCTACTGATAATTTTTATAGAAAATAATGTCAAATTTTATTTAATTAATTTTATTAATTTTATTTAATTAATTGATGTACAATCATTCACAACGTTCGGTTTCTTTTTGCTGAACAAAATAATGAACGAGGTTTGTTCATTCGTAATGTGAAAAAACTGAAAATGGTAACGAAATTCCACTCATTTCTTTGAATAAAAAAATGTATGATTCATACCCTAGTCGTATAGTTTTCATTTAGGGTGCTTATATTGTCTGGAATTCATAATCATATCAATTTAGATAGAGGGACAAATCATAGTAATTCTTAAATGCAGGCTTAAACATCGATATCCATAATTAATTCGATTACGTGATTTTTGGGTCAGATGCGTCACAAAATGATTTAACCATTAAACAGCTAACCGCAGGGCAATACTTCGAACAATATATTTCGCCTTTAATTTGTAATATGGCTCTATAAAGTTCACGGTTCAGGAATGAACATGTTGAATGTACAGAAGTTTAAAATTCGGTCCGTGCTAGACGCTTTAGATTACACTACACGCATTACAATTTTTAAATTATCGCAAGCTTTTTTGTATAGTACGTAAGGAGTAGAGTAAGACCAGTGTCACTGTGACATTTTTTTTTCCATCAATATAAATAGGCAATGCGTTCCGGTTTTTTGCCTAGCGTCCAATTATATGATTTGTTCAGCTTGACTGGTCGACGCTTGCAAAAATTGTATATAAATATGTGTTGTTGTTGTTTTTGTTGTGGTCCTAAGGCACCCCGCTGGTGCAGAGGGTCCCAACAAGTTTTCTCCAAGCCGGCCGCTCCCGCGCGATTCTTCGAGCGTCTTCCCATTTGAGTTCTTCCTTCCTGAGCTCCCTGTCCACCGAACTCCTCCACGTGTGTACTGGCCGTCCGCGTCTTCGCCAGCAGCATTTCAGCAGCATTACCATCTTCCTTACGGAGAGTGTGGCCAATCCACTTCCATTTCCGCTGGGCAATTTCTTGCAAAATTGGAGTTTGATGGCATATAGCCCACAACTCTTTATTCGAGATGGTTTTAGGCCAGAAGATACGAAGGATGGATCGAAGTGACTTATTCACGAAGACCTGTAGCTTACTCGTTAAGCCTTTCGTAACTCTCCAGGTTTCACAGCCATAGAGAAGCACCGACTTTACGATGGACTCGAAAAGGGAGAGTTTAATGCGCCTGGTGAGAACATTGGATTGCCACACTGGTCTAAGTTGGGCATACGCTGCTTTGGCTTTTTTAATACGAGCTTCAATGTCCTCATCTGAGCCTCCTGTGCCTGTCATGATGCTTCCGAGGTAAGTGAAATTGGTGATAGTGGTCAAAGGCTGGTCGACCAACTTCAATGGGGTCGTGTTGTCACTAAGGAGTATCCGCATGTCAACCGTTTTACGAGTGTTGACTCGAAGCCCACGCTTTAAAGCAGCCTTCTTCAGTTCTTCAAGCTTGCTTTGGAGTTGAGGTAGAGATCAACACTATGTCGTCAGCATATTCCAAGTCCTCAAGTGTACCATTTCCCCACTGAAGGCCGTTAGGAGTCTGTGTGACTTCCCTCATTATATCGTCGATCAAGATGACAAACAAGCTGCAACAACCTGTTTTTTAACATAAATGCATGCTGTGTTCTCCTGTAAATGAGGAAACACAAGGTAACAAGATTGTGTAACATCTCATCTATCATGTAATGTGTATTCTTTGTTGGAGAACCAATAAATAAATAAACAGAAGTGGTGACAGGAGACAGCCCTGTTTCACACCGCCTGAGATTTTTATTGGGTCACTTAGCGCTTGTACGTGGACCACTCTACAGGTACTCTGCTGATATAAAGATCTAATTATATTAACCACCCTGGAAGAAACGCCCCTGTTCAACAGACACTTCCACAGTGCGCCCCAGTGCACGGTGTCGAAGGCCTTCTCAAAGTCGACGAAGCCTAAATACACTTCGGATTGCCATTCAACACACTGTTCTATAAGGATGCGCAAAGTATTGATATGTCGGTACAAGAGCGCCCTGGTCGGAAACCTGCCTGTTCTTCGCGCAGTGTTTTTCTATTTCAGGCGAAATGCGGTTTAGCAGGATCTTTGCTAAGACTTTAGTAATGCCACGCCAGTTGTCGCAAGAAGATAGATTGCCTTTTTTCGGTACTTTAATTAACAATCCTTCTTTGCATTCCTGGGGGACCGATTCTGTTTCCCAAATTCGCACAAGTAGGGGGTGTAACAGCTCTGCTGTTACCACCGCATCGGCTTTCAGCAACTCTACGCTGACACTGTCTATACCTAGCGCTTTCCCAGACTTCAGTTGCTTAATTGCTTTAACAACTTCGTCTATTGTAGGTGGTGTTGTAGATATTTCAAGGGTATTGGCAGGTGGATTCGCATTGGAGTTGTCAACAGTGGTGCTGTGCGCGCTTTGGAATCTTGTTAACATCTCGTTGAAGTGTTCTTGCCATCTGTGGAGTTGTACGTCCGAAGTGCACAAGAGCTGAAATATGTACATATGTGAAATATGTACATATGTGAAATATATTATGATAAAGTTCATTCTCACCCGACGTTTTGAATGTTGAGCTATGGAAATAGATTCAGTTTTGATAAAATAGCTGGTTGCTGTGTAAGTCTTTAGTAAAAATTTGGATATGTAAGCAAGACGTCTAGATAGTCCCGAGTTCTATTTTTAACTTTTAACACATAAAGTGGGTTGTTGTAACTATCTATGTGTCTATCTGTGGCATCGTAGCTCCTAAGTCCTAAACAAATAGATAGATTATTATACCTTGATCAAAGTGTTTCTTATATACCATTTTAAAATATTTACATCAGAGTTGCATCTATTTATTTCTATGGTAGACCACCATAAAATTAAATTTGTAACTCTGGTTAAAGAAGGTGCTGATGCATTTCAATGTTATTACAATATTATAAATGTAATAACATTGAAATACCCTAAGTTACCTCCAAGAACTTAGGGTCCCAAGCCAACCTCACCTGCAAGTGGTGCACCTGCCGATCGACGGACGAGGCTCTGGCAAACAAAATGTCCCAATAAGCGGCAATAGGCTCGCCACCTATTACGTGGGATCAAAACACTGGCGAAAAGTGGGCGTTTAATATGCCTCTGCCTACCCCTTCGGGGAAACAGGCGTGAGTCTATGTATGTATGTATGTATGTATATCTTAACAGATACCATCCTTGGAACATTCGAACATAAGAAGGCACGTAAATAAAAACGTGAGATCGTGTCCATGCAATAAAAAATATCTACATTACGTCATTCTTCGCGGTTATTTTCTTTCAATGTCCATAAAATATGCTAAAGCAGCCATTATTATATTTATCCATAAAATCAGGGATAAAAACGATTTATAACGTCAGTGTTTTCAGGTCACTTCGAGGTCTTTGATATTGTAAGCTCAGGGCACCCTAAGTTTTTCTAGGCGATCCGTTTAGCAAAGTTTGTTTTATAGATAAGAAGACGTGCTCCCGTTCTCATGAATAGCTCGTTTCCTTGATATAAAAACTTCTAAAAATATATTGCTCTGGCAACAACGAGACAAAGCTTGTAGCAGTTTGCTTTTGTACATAGATATCGCCATAGTAAATGATGTAGGTAACTTGTGTTGGAGCATCTTTGAATCCTGACAAAAAGGTTTAGTCTTAATAACTACAAGCGTCGGGAGAGTTATTAGCTTTTATGTAAATAGAATTAGCGTTCAATACTTATTTGAGTATGTAAGGTTTTCAAGTAAGTAGTTAAATAATAAAACTAGCTTAAAATATAAGGCATATCTATACACAGTGTCGGTGTTTTAGCCAGGTATTAATAAAATAAAAATTTGGACTTCCGATAAATAAACTTTAAACAGGAATATTTCAATCTTCCCTTAATATAAAGATTTGAAAATTGACGGGATTACACATTTTTTATAAGCAGTGAAACTGAGAAATTACTCGCGAGCTACCGTATTTTATGCTTCATTTAGCCTATTATGAAAGTCCTGCTCGTTCTACGTGTTGAGCTTTGATTGAACGAGAATAATAAAATCGAATCGAAGCATTACGTACAAGTTTATCCGCGTGCATCTAGCTCGAGCATTTCCTATATCGTTAATCAAATCAAGTGTTAAATGATCCGTTGAGCTGGGAGCCCCTCTGAGGTACAAACAGTAAGATATTTCCTCCACCGATTCACTGATGATTTCCCTGAACAATATTTTTCTTTAGAACCAATGGAGTTGCTAAGACGAACAATTTGTCAGAAGTCTGCTTTGTCTGTTCAGATTTGGGTCGTTCATCTTTTACTCTGAATTGGCTTCGAACTTGTCACTTCTCATTTGCAACTTCGTACATGGATTTAGTTATCGTGCCAATATTTTTACAGTGCCCTACAATAACTGCTTACTTTTATTGTGTCAATATGATGGAGGCAATAGTACCTAAAGGAAATCGTACGCCGCGTGCCTAATGCTTCCTTGCACGATTAAAGAAGTACATTATTTACTTAACAGCTTTGTCCGTAATATTCCTGTTTAAACGTTAGCATGGTAGTGTTGCAACGCGCGGTGAATGCATATTACCGTCAAATATTTCCACGCAGCAATTACATCAAAACACAGTAGATGCGACATTCAGGTGAATACATGGCGTGCTCGTCCACCTCAAACGCTCGCAGAAAGTAGGTGGCAAATGCCAAGTGTCGGGAACGCCGGCTTCTACGAATAGTTGCATAGCCTATATACGCCGCCATCCCTATTTCCGACCGCAACCTTCTAGTTGACAATGTTAGTCTTGTTCAGACATTCAGACTATGTGAATTATCCTTTAACCACCACTTTGAAGCATAAATTTATTGACACCGCTACTATGAGAGGAATTCGATGGAATGTGTTGTAGACTGAAGCGAAACTATTTTGAATGTTAACTTTATACATTATAATCGGCTGTGCGTGTGTGAGTTCTAGAGTGTTTAGTACGAACACACAAACAAATTTTGTACATTATATCTTTAATGTGGAATTAACGTTTCGCCTTTGTAAAGTTAATGAAAAAGCCTTTAGGTACTAAGGAAAGCTAAAGTGTGAAAAGAGACAATCAAAATGAAATAAAGGGATTACTCTAAATTGTGATGGCACTGAATTGGCTTTAAAAGAAAAACAGTGGAAAAACAACGTAAAAACGAATCATTATTAGACACAAAGCTTTCGAGTTAAAAATGGCTCTTTACGGGAAGAAAGGGTTTGACCACGGACAAATTTAACATGAAATTTTACCAAAAAACCCTAACCACTTAGTGGTGAAGGGAAGCCCACGTTTAATGCATTGTACAAGGTACATTAGTATTCCGTCTATTGTCTTCCTTTTTTTCGAATGGACAGATGCTGTTGACCTCTTTCGGCCTTTATAGCATCACTGGGCTTAAGCAGGCGAGCACTTAAGGCGCGCAGCCTGTAAAAAGCAAGGGGGGAGGGGAGAACAAGATGTCTAATGGTACCTTAGGGAGACGAGGGAATTACAAAAAAACGCCTGTAATATATTTTGTTGTGTTTTTAATTTTTGACATGACCCTTTTCTGTTAGACTCATTAACTGCTTACACGATGCTGCTTACCTCCAAATTAAATGTCTTCTGCCAGTATGCAATTATTATTATAAGCAAAATGTGTATTAATAATTATGTTCAACTAAGTGAAATGTAACACTGCGTAGTTCACACGCTGACGACAAACTACGGAATTCAATATTCGAAATATAGATAGATCTGTAGATTTTAGATTCGTTTTTAACAGTTTTTGACATAAGCTCCATACAAAATATGTCAAACACGAACCTAAAATCTACAGATCTGTCTATAGTTCGAATATTGAAAATGGCCGATAATATCTGAAGATCAATTTGGATTATCGATTTAGTTTTGCGGTGGGTGGATGCAGCTTCTGTGCTTACTAAAAGATACAATTACAGACGGAATGCTGCTGCTTTTTCTTCGAGAAGACACTCACTCTCACGCATTATCTGAACTAAGAGCTGAACTTGGTAACTGTTCATCTGCGAACATAAACTACGCGTACCTACAAGTTATGCCATGATTGCAATGAGAAAGTCGAATTCACAGACCGTTTAGAGCCAAAGCTAAACGATGCATTTGTAACAAACTAGCTGACCCGGCGAACTTCGTACCGCCATATATGTATTATACATATAAACCTTCCTCTTGAATCATTCTATCTATTAAAAAAACGCATTAAAATCCGTTGCATAGTTTTAAGGATTTAAGCATACATAGAGACAGACAGACAGAAGACCGACTTTGTTTTATACTATGTAGTGATATCTCATGTCCTAAACTAAATGCATTGCTTATAAATATAGCATATATATGAGATATAATTAAAAAACACGACTGCTCTGCAAAAAAAAAAACTATTTGAAAATGGCTTCACACCTCTACCACCTTCACTTTTTCAAAAATATATATCCAGTATTACTCGGGGTGATGAAAGGATTCTAATGATACCCCATACATCCTAAACAGTCCAGGCATTTAGAAGTTATAGTGGAATAAAGAAACTCACATACATACATGAATCCTGAAAACATTACACTCCTTTTTTTGGGCAGTCGTGTAAAAATTACAAAATAGGCTGATTTTCAATAAAATCCCCATTGTAACAGCGTAGTGCATTTATGCAGTACCATAAACATCGTCGCTCACTGGCCTTTAATAGCACGTATACAAACTTTTATTGAATTCGCTCAATATATTTTGGCATTGGCGCAAATTCGATGGTTGTTGAATTAAATAATGAAAAGGCAGTTGCCCACAGGTTTTAAACGGGTGAATGGCAAAGAGCCAGCGCTTGTGTGCCACCTATCTATATTTCTACACCCAATAGACATATTTTTAGTCAGTACCAGATGGTGTCACTGTGGTTCGGATTGCGTTGTTACAAATTCTATGTGGATTAAAGTCAAAGTCAAAGTCCTTTATTTGCCAGAATGTAGGTATACAGAGTATGATCTTAAATATAAAAATGGCCCATTTACATTCTACCATTACATATGGTATGCAAATATTTGTTTTAGTACACAAACATAAATGATATTATTTTAATGTTAATTATTTTACAACCTTAATAAAACAACAAATTAATATGAACTCTTATTAAATGATAATTGTGATACTGATTAATTAAACAATGTCAAGGTAATAATATGTATGTCAGTTCAAGAGATAGAAAAAAAATACTTTTATTTTGTCTATAATAATAATAATAAATAAATAATTAATTCAGTCCACAATTACATTTTAAATGTCAAAGCTTTTTTGATCTTACATTAACTAAAGTCATAACTCATAAGGTATATACCAATATTATAGATTAATTTTCTTCTCCGCGATATGTCATATATTCATTTAGATCGTAAAAACATTTATCTTTTAACCACTCTGTCAACTTTTTTTTTAAATAGATCAAAGGTAAATCTTTAAAGACATTGGGTAATTTGTTATATACCTTTATGGCATTTACGTACGAATTTCTTCTATACAATTCGAGCTTGCATTGCGGTAAACATAATTTATGCTTATTTCTGGGAGCAACATTGCGTTTCGTTACATCTTTGTTCTTAATAAATAATTCTGGATGTTTTTGTACAAATAGGCATAATTCTTTAATGTACATACATGGTAATGGTATAATATTGTATTTTTTAAACAAGTGTTTACAACTGTCTGTATGCCAGGCTCCACAGATTGCACGCACACATTTTTTTGCACTCTGAACGCTTTTATAATATCCACCGAATTTCCCCACAGTAAGAGACCATATGAGAGTACGGACGAAACGTATCCGTGATATGCACAGAGCTGCTTCTGTGGATACCGTAACTCTTAACCTTTTTATAGCATAAACAAATCTGTCGAGTTTGTCACAAACGTAATCTATATGTGATTTCCAGTTGCAATTCTGATCCAACTTTATACCTAGAAATTTTGTACTTACAACTTCTTCAATCTTCGTATTATTATATTTAATATTTAATGTCAATGGTTTTCTTTTATATGTCTGGAATTGGATCATTTTTGTCTTATCAATATTAATTTGTAAATTATTAGAATTTAACCAGTGTATTATGTTTTCTATTGCTTTATTTATGTCTGATTCATACGTGTTGGCGTTCTCATTTTGTATTACTAGGGTTAGGTCATCAGCAAACAAGATCGTTTTATGGCAAACGGTATTTGGGAGAACATTAGTGTACATGAGGAACAAGAATGGTCCCAATATACTGCCTTGAGGCACTCCAAAATTATTTTGCTGATAGGCACTTCTATATACAACTTTTTTGTCATTGTTATGGATTTTAGAGATTTCCACACATTGTAGTCTATCATTTAGGTAATCTCTCAACCAGTCGTTTGCTTTTCCTCTTATCCCATGCTTTTCTAGTTTGTGCAGGAGCAATTTGTGGTCCACAAAATCGAACGCCTTGCTCATATCTAGGAAGATCGTCGCGACTGGTAAGCCATCATTTATAGCTTGAGTGACAATTTTAATCAAATTGAAACATGCCAATGAAGTGCTACTATTCCGTCTAAACCCAAATTGCTCATCTTTAAGTAGACCCTGACTTCTCGTGAATTCTTGAAGCCTTTTCAGCATGACCTTCTCGAAGATTTTCGATATAATTGGAATCAGCGCCACTGGTCTATAATTATTCATGGCAGTGCTGTCGCCTTTTTTATAAAGAGGCCTAACTATTGACATTTTCAGTATGTTTGGAAAGGTACCTTCCTCAAAAGATAAATTTATTAGATAACACAGCGGCTGACATATGTATGGTGCACAAAATTTTATTACATTGGTGGTTATGTCATCTACTCCTGCTGCGTTGGTGTTATTAAGATGTTTGATTATGCATAATATTTCCATAGCATCTGTCAGTCGGAGAAATATTGTATGTTCACAATTAATATCAATAGTTTTGTTTATCTCGTCAACATTAAATTTAAAATTATTACTATTTGTCAATTGTATATAAAAATTATTAAATATGTCACTTATTTCCTTAGGGTCTTCATATGTCCGATTATTTAAAACTATTTTGTCAATTTGTGTTCTCGCATTTTGGTCGTCAATGTTATCATTAATTACTGCCCATGTGGCTTTACATTTATTTTTATTATTGTCTATATATTTCTTATTTTGTATTTGTCTGGTCTTATATATGCTTTTTTTTAGTATACAGCTGTATGATTTATATTTTTTATTTAACATTTTTCCATTTGTTTTATTGTGTTGTAGGGTTAAGTATAGATATCTCTTTCTTATACAGGACCTTCTTAAACCCTTCGTTAGCCATTTGTGGTTCCCTTTTTTAGGTGACCTTTTTATTTTATTTATTGGGAAACACAGATAAAAAAATAATTTGAAGAGACTATGAAATTCAGTAAATGCTTCTTATAAGTTCTTTTTTTCATATACGTTGGAGAAAGTAAGAGACGACATGCAACTACAAAAAGTTTCCATATTTTCCCCATTAAAATCTCTTACAGCCTCATACCAACTGGATATTTCGTATGATTTAGTAGTTTTCAGCGAGAGAGTTTGCCCTGTTTCGTGGTCAGACAGTGCAAGGTGATGCACCGCTGCTTTAACTTGCTTAATGTTGCTTGCTAACTGATCCAGACATGACAATTTCCTTGTTGGTGTTTTAATGTGCAGTTCAATATTAAAGATTTTTAAGATACTTTTCAACTCTTCGCAACTTTTGTTTGGCTTTAGGATGTCCAAGTTCCAGTCGCCACAAAGAATATTTTTTTTTTGCTTTCTAGTAAGCCTTTTTAGTAATTGTTCTAGTTTTCCAAGAAATATTTGTGGGTTACTATTAGGCGTTCTATATAAGCAAATAATCATAATTTTATCAATTTCTACGCCACAACATTCTAAATTAAATTTACATGTCAAGTCATTAATATTTGTCAACAATTTATATTTTATATTGCTATTTATCATTATGCATACCCCTCCTCTTTTAGTGTCACGTGAATATGATGCATCTAATTTAAAACCAGGAATTTTTAAAATTATTTCTGTACCTTTTTTCATGAAAGTTTCCGTCAAACAGACTACATCTATTCTTGGACCTGTTTGTGATAGCTCGTGGATTGCAAACGTTAACTCTTCAGATTTGCTTATAGCACCAGCAATATTCTGGTGAAATATTTTAAAGTTATATTTTGAATTAAGTACGAAAACAATTTTTCGCTTGTGACGTCAACTGTGTGTCAGACTGCCTACTTAAACATGGTGTTCTTTTTTTAAAATAATAAGGTTCCCTTCTTATGAGTTTCGTTGGATATTATCTCCAGTTTGTATAGAGAGTCACTGTTAGACGAAACTGCATGATAATAATTTTCCCTTGAATGTATTTTTTTAATAGAAATAAAATGGAATTGTGCCCTTCTTAGGAATAGTTGTGCATTCTGTTTCCACCTTGTTCCTCAATAACATATTTTTTCAACATAAAAATGTTTCATCATAAAAATGTGAGTCAATCTTAAAATTAATTATTTTACATGCATCCAATAAATAGAAGTGTTTAGTTTTATTGTACGGATAATTACATTCTAAATTAATAAATGAGCAATTCTTAAATTTGTTACACATAATTTTTAAGTGGTTATTTAGCATACTTTCATTTAAATACCTGTTCTTTAAAACATTTAATACTAGAATGTTAGTTTGTTTAAAGGTTTTTAACATTGTTACTAGTTCTATTATTATCCTATTTGGGTTAGTATCATTTTCACCTATGCATATAATTAAATAATTATCTTTGGAATCTTCCAGTTTATAGATAGGTTTGAGAATTTCCTCTGTGGTGGCATATGGTTTTGTGGTAGAAAAAATCTGATAATTCTCGTATTTAGTGTTTTGTCTGGACTGTATTAGTCGTGTAGCCAACCCTGACAATTGTTGTCCTCCAAATATAAATAACTGGGATTTTGTATTGGTTTTAGGTAGTTTCTGGTTAGTGTTTACCTTATTTTCTTCACGTTGATTCAGTACAGCGCCATCTGTTTTGTGTTGGATGCACTTCTTCAAGCTAGTGTCATATTCTTGTGGTGTAATTGTGCTTTTATTTGTATTGCATACAGCGTCATCTGTTGATTTTTCTTCAAACGATTTTGTCTCCAAATCAATGAAACTTGTATCTAGTTTCTTTTTGTAAGTATTAGCTTTTTGTACCTTACAGTTCTTTTTCTTTTTTGTAGTTGAGTATTTTTTTTTACTACTTGTTGGTCCGCTACATAGGTTTTTTAATTGCGCTATGGAATTTTGTTGTTCAAGTGTTTGTTTTTTCAAAGTGCTGTTTTCCAAGATTAAATTATCTATTTCGTTGTTAGCTGACCTTAACTGCATTTTTAAATGTTCAATTTCTTCCTTTAGTCCTTCAAACTCTTCATAAGTTAATCCGGTTGCCAGTGATTGTGGTAGACTTTTTGAACTGTACTCAGAAATTGTGGACTCGAATGAAGAATTAGGCGAATTTATTATTGTTTTATTTCTTCGTATAGTTATATTTTCAAACTCCATTATTGTTTTTCCACTTATTGCCAATTGACGTATATATTATGTTTAAAAAAAAGGATTTCAAAATTACAAAAGGTTTATCTCCGACAGGATTCGAACTCGCGCCATTGGATTGCAGCAGGTTCAATAAGTAATCAGCTATGCGTACTGATACTTTTAAGTTGAAATTACATATCTTGTTCAACTGGTATGAACTTTGAATAAAATAAAGTCGTTAAGTTGACTCATCCGTAAAATATTTTGCCGCATTTTTGCACTGATTGTCACAACACTTTTTATTATTTTTACTGTGATTTGGAAAAAGTTATGTATTTACTTTTAATTACGGCACTACCACTATTGAGTTATGTTACATTTCAATGTTATGTATTTAATAAGAAGTCTATTATTCACTATTTGTTATTGAACTTTTGTTTAGAGTTTTATGTGATTATTTGTCCCATTTATCACTGGATAACACTTGCACTTATACTTTATGAAATCACGAACAATTTTTATAGCTTTGATGTTTTAAAATCGTTGATTTATATTTTTAATTAGAAATTAATTACGGAGCCGATCTTAACATGACAGCTAGCGCCATCTGTCTCCCAATCTGTGTTAATGGTGGGTTTTCAATAAAGATAAGTGCATTTGTGGTTTTGTGCGGACTAAATTTCGTTTTGAATGTCTATTTGGTGTTTTGAAATGATTATAAGCTGATAATGAGGAGCGGAATACGTAGATTAGCATCTGCGTATTGCAATTTCCATCGCCCTGTAGCTTCAAAAAAGTGATAACATTTTAAAGTTTAGAAGTAATCGTGTTTATGACGTAATTTTCTTATAATAGCATTTAGGCTCATCGAGATACAAATAGAGAGTTCTAAATTCGTGTGCTCCGAGATCCAACGCGGTGCCCCAAAATCTCTTAATCTGATATTAACTCTTGCTTCCTCTAACAAAATACACAGCAAAGAGAAAACGTTTCTTTTTTGTATGTTTGTTTATAACTGACTGAGGTAATACATCGATGTCTACACTTTATTATGAAGTCCAAATGATCACTACAATAACTGATTCAGCCCTCATCAACTCGCACCAAACATTCAAATTTCGAATCATACAGAACCAACGTATAAATATCCAGCACACAAGCCTAGTTTACCACGCCACAAAACATTTTTTACGCATTTTAGTAGTGGTGCTTAAGTTAGAATGAAAACATTACCTGTAACGTAAATTTGCGCCTGTGTCACGCTACACTGACATGATATAAAACCAAAACAATGTGTCGACGCCGGTTAGCCCGATTGTCGACAGTAACGCTTTCCTGCAAGGCGCAGATTAATTTACTTTATAACGAGCCAAACACTCCACCAATCATACTTCACCTTACACGAACACGTCACATATACGTCTCACACACACCTCCACTCACAACCATTTTCAACCACGATACCTAACAGAACCATCCACCGAAATATACTGTTTCCACCTAAAACTGGATTAAAGGAACATTAGTCCAGCCTATCTGCTTTTTCTTTTGTTCATCGTGAACACAATGTTACTGCGCATTAAAACTCCTATCACCTTGTTTTTAAATTACACACTAGACTCAGTGCGCGAAATAATAGTGTGAACGTATGCGACTAAGCCTCGTAGAATTTTTTTGAGATCAAATTAAAAGACTTTAGTGCATAGCCGACAGTTTTATTCACAAAGAGTTTCGTAGAGAGACCAATAAACTGTTACATGAAGGGTCACGGATTCAAACACTTTGTGCGCACGTCTGGCGATTCTTAGTTGTGTATCTTTTATTTTAGTTATTACTAATTATTGTTTGTTAAACGGTGAAGTAAAGCATAATGAGGAAATGGTTTAAGACTTTTCCATGGTGTTCTCTAAAAACATGTGAGGTCTGCCGATTTGCACTTGACCAGAATGGTAAACTGTGACCTATCCCTTCACATAGGAAAAAGTGAGGGGAAAATAAAGATCTGTAGAAAAAAATGCGCAACAGTGGACCGATTTATATATAGGACTTATATGATGATCCACTACCTTTCTCTTAAAATCTTCATGTAGTGAACACAAAATTGTAATAAGACGCTATATTTCAATTCACTTACAACTATAATGTTCTTGCACTTAAAATTGTATGAAATATTTTTCTACTCATTTTTAATCGCCGAACTATAAAACAATTTAAAGGAACCTTAGTTTCCAAACACATCCGTTGCACTCACAGTTCAAGTAGAACTGCTTGCAATTTTCCACCCAACAAAGTCGCGGGCAAAGGCTATATCGATTATAACAAAACAAACATCTTGGCAGCAGTGCACAACACACTACGCTACGCCATTTATTAGCCGTCATAAATTGCTTCTGCGGGTTTACTCAGTTTCAATTAACAAAGCAGGCTATTGAGGTTATACTGACATTAGCTTTGGTAGCTATTGCTGCTGTCAAATATTTCTACACAGATCAATAGCTACAGCTATATAAAGAGCCATAGTATAACCAACGTGAACACAATAAAATATGTGCCGATAAATATATCCTTGCTAGCAGAGGTAGAAATCCTATCTCACAATATCATTCTACAACCTTACGGTCAAACAACTATTTACCTACTTATTCTGTTTCAGTTTACAATTGTGATCGTATATTATATTGTCAAATATTATAATGAGGCAAAAAATATACTTCATTGTAAACATTTTTTACAAACGTGATTTATTATTCACATCTCAGATCCGGGCTCTGAGGGGAAAGTCTTGAATGTAACCGGAACAAGGCTAAAATGCTTATTTTGATTTATTGTTAACAAAACAGTTCATTTCCAAATGAATTACATCATAATTATATATTATTATAAAATTCTCTACATTTTTAGGTCACATAAGTATTTTAAAACTGCAGGCAGCGATAGCCGAGTGGATATACCAACAGACTGCAATGCAGAGGGTATCAGGTTCGAATCCATGGCGCGCACCAACGACTTTTCGGAGTTATGTGCGTATTGAATTGTTAATTATCGCTTGTCCCGTGCCTCGGAGAGCACGTTAAGCCGTCGGTTCCGGTTGTCATGAAGATCTTTGACAGTCGTTACAGGGCGTCAGTACCTTCTAAATAAACTGACACTAGTCTAAACCATGGAATATGGCTATCCCTTCGGGTTGCGGAGGTCAGACAGGCAGTCGCTCCGTGGAAAAGCTAATATTCAGCCAAATCCGGTTAGACTAGAAAGCGGACCCCAGACTGAAACTGGGATAACGCTAAGAGAAAGAAGAAGAAGAAGTATTTTAAAACTGGGGACAGATTTTATAAATCGGTGTGATTTTGTCCTAAACGCAGCCCAATTTTTGATCGAGTTTCAATCACTTGTCATTGAAATAGTTTTGCAAACAGCAAGTTGAGCTTGTATTTTCTCATCTGTTTAAAGTAATGGTCAGAACAAATTAAAACTGAGAATCACTCAGTGCTACCAGAACATCGTCTTCTACGTCACTTTAAGGACCGCTGAAACCCAATTATACGCAAATTAAATTGTACAAGACTTGGTTGTTTAGGTGGTTAAAACATTCAAATCGCACTATACCTAGGTACCACGTTTATTTTGTACACAAGCTTTTTCCTGTTTGCCGTTTATTTTTTATTCCTATGCCTTAGGAAAGACGAGGTTCCTATAATGAGTTTACTTTTTTATCTTGGGTCGTTATTGTCCATTTTATAGACATAACAATTTATTTTCTTCAGTAAAGTACAGTTGTTCAATCAATCACCAGTATAAGTACGACATGGATATTAATAAAACATACATCACATAGAAGGACGGTTTATCCAATTTTCGTACATTTAATTAAGATTAAAGACGGCGCGTTCAATATGTACAGTGCATAACATATTGAAGCTCACGCCCCGAGGGGCTCTTGACATGGCCTGTCAAGACGCTTGTGACGTAGATGATTGACGAATGGCCTTGTTCATATACTCGTATAACTGTACTATCATACTGTCGAATAACTGCTGGTTTTGGTCTTGCACTTTTGATGCCGAATTATTATATAAGCGTATGAGGTTTTAGCGATTCGCCTCAGGGATAAAAATCACCCTTACAATTTTAAGAAGTAAAAATATTAACAATTAAGATAACCACGGTAATCAAAGAAAACGACTCAAAATCACTACGATGATATCGATCACTCCAAATGCGACTTAAAAAAAATACTGAAATCACTAGTGAAAATCGTGATAAAACAAAACCGAAAAGCCGTTGAATATTTAAACGTTTTTAAATATGAATACCAACACTCAACCATGATAAGTCTAAATAGGAAGGATTGGAAATCGAATACACCTTAATTTATTGGCAGTTGAAAAAATAATGGTCACAGTCACGCGATCCACTTAACGTTATTTTATCGTATTGGAGCTCGAATACCTTCTGTAGAAGAAACATAATATATTTATTTTCATCGGTTGTAAAAAATTACTTTTATAAAATGATGTAGAGATGGTTCACTATAGTGAAGTGGCATTTCCTTAGTAGTTTTAACATAAGAGTAAATATATCATAGTTACGTAACAATTTTAACATAAGTGAGAGATCTATCTATAGAGCAAAATATCCAGTGAAAATGGAGAAGTTAAGCATTTACTTTCACTGTAAAATTACAGTGCAGCAGGCTTTAAATGAAGTTCCTACCGATGTAAGTCGGAATAAAGTTAATGCTGCGCGTCGAAGAACTTTGCAACATAACAATTTAGAAATGTTCATTATAATGACTGTTTCTCGTAGTTTCTTTCGCATTATAAGTATATGTAGTTACCTACAATTAAAACAGTGCCACCTAGTGATTCTAATTATCCAGTGTAACAGTGGGTCCATATTGGCTCTCCTAAAGTTCTTTACCCGAAATTGTTCTTCCTAACGATTTGTAATCCGAATGATCACTATTCCTAAAATTTTTATCCTTAAGTTTTCATTCATACTATTTGTAGTGCAAACGGCGATTTTCATAACACACATGTTTTCGAAAATTTTAATTAATAATATCATTCATGTAAATATATTTAAACTCCTACTGTTTTTATCATAACGCTTTTATCCCTAAATATAATAACCATAATATTTTCACTCATACTCAGAAAGAAACATTTACCAAGTGTATTAAAAAATATATGACACTTTTACCAAGACACTTTTAGCCTTATGTTTAGGTGTTTTATACGATAGAATCGAGAAAATAAACGATTTCCAAAAATAACACTTATTTGTCTAAATTTTCTAAGTCCTCGCGCCGTAGTGCCCCCAAGGCTACACTCCAACTGAAATTCATAAAACACGACTCATTTACGGTTATGTTTATGGCCTGGGAGTTTATACCGCAGTTTTAACCGTACCTAAACCAATAACTATAGGACGGATTCGGTTCTGGCACTTCGCTGGCCGCTGCCGCGGCACGCTCGCTTCGATCGCTCGGCTCGTGCGTTGTGGTCACAGTTCTAACCTAACCTAAACCAATAATTACTTATACGACCGATTCGTTTCTGGAACTTGACCATTGTACTATTGTGTATTTGTACCATGGTACTAATAATTATTCTTATATGTTATACATTTAATGTGAAAATAAATGTAAATAAAAATACGCAAAATTAATGTATATAATACTGATTATTATGAATAAAAAGAAATCTAAACAAAAAAGATATGACTTTGAATAATAGTGGAAAAGATGGTTATGTTGAGAAAATACAGGAAAACAAATAAAAGTATAATAGATGTTTATTGCTACTGACATTATGAAGTTCAATGCTTCGGAGTTATGAACATTAGAGACAGAGTAGTTAGGAATTGTGATTGTTAGGATGAAAAATGTTAGGAAGAACATTTTCGGATTTCCATTAATTATTCGAGTTGAAAATTTAGGTGAACTTTGGCGCACCCGTGTAACAGTATATATGCAACTAAAAAAATATTTTTATGAGTTACATTCCAGCCTATTATGCTCCTAACTAACTCTTCTTCGGAACCTATATGGATGTATACACGTAATGTGTATACAACTATTTGTATATTTATACAAAATATCCCGATAAGCGGCAACAGGCTCGCCACCTATTACGTGGGATCAAAACACTGGCGAAAAGTGGGCGTTTAATATGCCTCTGCCTACCCCTTCGGGGAAACAGGCGTGAGTCTATGTATGTATGTATATTTATAGAATACGTAAGAGAATGAATCAAAGAGTAAGCTGGCAACACTGGCCCGGCAAGTTTGAAAATATTTACTCTGGTGTTAAAATAACTTTAAAAATTGTAAACAACATTAAATTAAGTTCAAAGTTATCCAGTTATAATCAATAGTATCCATAAAACGTGTGTGAGTGTTATCTAGACAATTCAATATCAATATATGAAGAAAACCTACTGGAAGTGTTTTGAATGTGAAAACAATATAAAACACACTAAATAAATACTGTGTACCACAAAATACAAGTGTTTATAAACAACAAGACCAAAACTGTGTACAAAGTGGCGAAAAAGTGTATAAAGTTCGAGTTTTTTCTAAGAAAATTGTATGCCTGGTTCGTTTTTTATTCAAGCTACAAAAGTAAACAAACTGCTTTATCAATAGTGCAGAATATATTGAGAACAGTGATATCTAGTTGAGACCCATGTAATCATAAATGTCAAACACACTAGCCACGGACCACAGACATCACAAAATTGAATGAACGAAATTACCAAAACAAAGACAGTAGCGACATCTTACTGTTTCAAACAACAACATACGGAGAACCAATAGGCCATCAATTTGAACACGTCGTGTAAGCTATACCGTAGTCCTGTGTGTATGTGAGCTGGTAATAAACAGAACATTCGTCGCCGTCGGCGGTACCAAGTTCAAACCCCAGCCACCTTGATAAACACTTTTTGAGATCACACTTGTAATATTATATAAAATAAAAATATTGAAAACATAAATTCACAACAAAAAATAACAAAAATTTGAATAATGAATTTCTTGGAAAATATCACGTTCCGACGAACTCGAACAAAATCCGACCCAACTGATGACAGTTATATAGTTACATCTGATACACTCAATAATACCATTAATAACAGCTTGCCGGAGGTATCGGACGATGATGATGATAGAATAATGGATTTAAGAGAGCAAATCAAAAAGCTGAAATCAGCACTAGAAAGTGCGCATAAAGAAATTGATTTGCTCTCCTTAGAAAATGCTAATCTAAAGAAAACGAATGAGGAATTAGTAAAGAAGAATACATTATATAAAAAAGTGACAAATAGCCCAATTAAAAAGTTAAAGCCATCAACGCCGAAGAGCTCAAGCAATAATAAATCTACTCAAACACAATTACCTAAAAGTACTAATTTAAACAAGCACGAATACAATAAGAGTCAAGAAAATATACATATACATTGTAACCTGAATAATGGCGAAAATAATGACGTGAACACAGCACAACCGAAGAAACTAACACGCTACATATGTATACTTAGTACAAATAAATATAATAACCTCCTAACTGCTGCCGAAAACACATTCACGAACAATTTTAATATATGTCATTATCTAAAAACAAAAGAAAACACAGAACAGCTTTTTTGTGATTTAAAAACTAAATTAAAAGGCTTTACTAAAAATGACTTCTGCATCATATTCATTGGAGAAAAAGATTTCAAAAGAACTAATAACTATAACAATATTATTCTTTACATCAGGCAACAACTGCAAAAAGTACAACATACTAATATAATTATCTGCTTACCTACATACAAATGTGTTTATTATACTGACGTATTCAATTGGAGAATAGAAACATTTAACTATTTATTATGTTTAAACATTATGACGCATGAACATGCCTTTATATTAGACAGCAACCTGAACCTCAAATATGACCATAGCATGTTTAATAAGCATTTTGGACTAATAAATAATTTTGGACTCCGCATTATTTTTAAAGATTTAATGAACTTGACTACTAGTATTACACAAGGTATGGAAATTAAAACACATTACGATATTGACAAAATAATAGAGCAAAATGAAACCGATGATAACTTTTTTCGTAACTAACCATCTATATGTCATGCACCAAAATATCGCAGGACTCCTAGCAAAATCAGATACTCTTACAGTTTGCCTGCATGAACTATTAGAGAAAAACATATCCGTCGAAGTCTTGTGTGTTACTGAACACTTCATGTTAGAGGGTCATGAAACACAAAATGTCAACATAGCAGAAAGGAAAGCAAGAAAGGTGGAGCGTGTATACTAATAAAAAATGGTCATCAATGGAAAGAACTCAGTTACATAGCGAAAATGTCTACAACTGGAGTACTTGAATGCTGTGCTATTGAGCTAAGTAAATATAGGACTGCAATTGTATGTATTTATAGAGTCCCTAATCCAAAAAACTTTAATTTTTGTATGGAGAAGATTTATAATTTACTATGTGAATTAATGAAAAAGTCGTATAAGCATGTAATTTTGGCGGGCGACTAAAATATTGATGTAATGAAGAAAAACAAACAAACGACTGAGTTTGAAAGCATTCTGTTAAATTTGAATCTAAAATTAGCGCTTTATGAGCCAACTCGACTTAAGAGCCAGACGTGTATCGACAATTTTGCGCATAATTTTAATAGGTCCTGTAAAGCTGTAGTAGTAGAATTTGCTTTATCAGATCACACCGCGCAGCTACTCAAATGCCCCCTTAACACTTTAAGCATTATCAAGCAATGGCGTATATTCAGAAGAGATTATAATAAGGAAAATATCTACAAATTTAAATCATATTTAAAAAGTCTATCATTTCACGACGTATACAAAGCGAATGATCCAAATACTGCTTACAATAATTTTATAGATATGTTCTTATTATTATACCAACAATGTTTCCCTGAAAAATTAATATCTGTCAATTTAAATAAAAAGCAAAAGTGGATCTCGTGTGGTGTAAAATTATGTTGTAGGAAAAAACGTCAGTTGTTGTGGAGGTCCAGAATGAAACCAACGTCTCAAAATAAAAATCTACTTATAAGCTACTCGAAAGTTCTAAGAAAAATAATAAACCTAACAAAACGTTCACAAAATGACTATAAAATAAAGACTTCGAAAAATAAATCAAAAACCACATGGCAATTGATAAATCAAACAAAACTAAATATCCCAAGAGGAAACATTAATAAATTGAAGCTAAATGACCATGAATATTACGGAGCCTAAGCTATTAGCAAATGTATTTAATAACTATTTTATTGATAGAGTACAACCTATACTTAATAGCTCTAGTAATGCGGTCAAAAACTTCATTTTAAACAAAAAGGACTCTATGTTCTTGGCCCCAAGTATACCACATGACATACTGAAGATAATTCTAGATCTAAAGGCAACAAATAGCGTAGGTTATGATGGTATATCTACACTAATAGTAAAATCCGTAGCTCATGAAATATGTGGTCCATTGAGCCATATTATAAACCTATGCATATGCGAAGGTGTCTATCCAGTTGCCCTAAAAAAATCCATAGTGAAGCCATTATTTAAAAAACTAGATAGCGAGTTGATGGAAAACTACAGGCCAATTTCATTGTTACCGGTATTTTCTAAAGTTATAGAGAAGTACATTTATAAGGAACTGAATGCATACTTAGAAAAAAAAGGCATAATATGCGATGAATAAAAAGGCTTCAGGCAAAATAAAACAATAAACATGGCTATTTATGATTTTTTGCACATAGTTATGAAAAACATGGAGAAAAACACTCCAATCTGTGCACTACTGTGCGACATGACGCAGGCCTTCGACCATGTCGAACATGAAACTCTACAAAAAAAGCTCGACGCATATGGCTTACGAGGTAACATTCTAGAGCTCTTGAACTCCTACCTAAGTGATAGGAAACAAATAACAATAATCAGTAGAATTAACGTAAGTAACAAACGAGAAGAATTCTTCAAATCAGAGGAACGTACAGTTGCCTACGGAATCCCTCAAGGGAGCGTACTCGGGCCCCTAATATTCATTCTCTATATTAATGATTTACCAAAAGCCATAGAACATCCCATGACACTATTCGCGGACGATTGCACGATAACTATACCCTGCAAACATAGGGAATCATATAGATATGATATAAGTAATACTCTGGCTAAAACTATATCATGGTTGGATAGCAATAATCTTAAAATAAATGTTAACAAGACGGTAAAAATGCACTTTAGCCATAGAGCAATGACATGTAGTAGTTTTGACATTGAATATAATGATAATAATATTGACGCAGTTGACACGACTAGGTTTTTAGGTTTAACTCTGGATAGGAATCTCAATTGGAAGGCGCACATACATAAACTTAATAAAAAAATTAGCAGTAGTACGTATGCTCTTTACATGCTCTCACGAGAAATTAACAGAGAAGCATTGTTGGCTGCATATCATGAACTTGTGGAATCTCTAATCAGATTCGGTATAATTTTTTGGGGCAACTCAACCGAAAAGGACACAATATTCAAAGCCCAAAAAAGGTGCCTTAGATCTATGTTTTGTCTCAAAGTTACTGATAGTTGTAAACCGTATTTTAAGCAATTCAATATACTCACAATGCCATGTATTTATATATTGGAAATAGCTTCATTTGTTAAATTCAAACCAAATTTATTTCCTCGTCTATCAGACGTAGCACCTAGAAATAGGCGAGATAATAGCAAATTGTGTTTGCACTCGGCTCGGACAACACTTATGCGCAAAAGCATTTTTTGTATGGCTCCAGTTATATACAATAAACTCCCTAAGAGTTGGAAAACACCACAGAAGCTTTTAAAAGTCAAGTGAAATCGCTATTAATGACTAAAGCATATTATAGTGTCACAGAGTTTTTGAACGACTCAATATAAATAAAATATTATTTACACCAGCTCCAAATATTATTGTTATAATATGTATTAATAAATTGTAATAATCCAATGAATTAATATAATATGTTTATAAAATTGACATTAGATATAATTGTTGACTTTATTATTGTGCGTAACTTAAAATTATTATTAATTGATTTGACATTTATTTCATTACTTTTATACATGACATTTTGTTTTTTCTTAATTTTTATTTTATGTTTATATTCTTTGATTGACTCTTATTTGTTTATTCAAAAATTTAAATTTAATTGAATTATTAATAATTAATTATAACATTCCTCATAAAATTTGCATGCCACAAGTTATGGCAAACATGTATGAACCAATAAACTGTAAGATCTTGCATGCACACCAATGTATGTATACAACATGTTTATGCAAATAAATATCATTCATTCATTCATTCAAGAGATGTCAAAAGAACTAAAATACAGACTCTATTTTCATTGTAAAGCTGTATGTTCAAATATCATAATAGAAATAAAACCTACCGACAACCATATAAGAAAAAAATATGTTCAGTTTTGGATATCAAAGAGCGAAGCAGAACAACTTTTACTGACTACCAAGCCTTTCACTGTTCTAATTGCGGTAGAATACCCCAGAAGAAATTAAAGTCTCATTAGAACAAATAAACTATTCCATTCTCTAGTCTCTGCATGCTTCCAGGATCCTTTTTAATTAAATTTAAAACGTTTTTGAGCGCAAAAGACAGAACAGTTAAGACCTACATGAACGAATTTTGCACGGTGCTTTGCGCAAATAAACAAAGGCAGCACTGCAGAGACCACTAAACTGAGCAGGATGCGAAAAACACAATCAAAATGCAAGAAAAACTAAACAGTTAGTAAACATCCACGAAGTATGTCCGTTTTGGGTAAGCTAAGCTAATACATTCCGAGAAAAAGTTAAAAGCATCGGCGATTCTATTTCTATTTATATATTTGACTACATCATACTGATTTAAATGATCTTTTGAAGGAATCAGTTAGGTATATTCAGGTATATAAGTTAGTATATAGTCACAGTTATAAGTATGTGTACAAATCGCAAAATTTTGAAAGTATTTGAATCAGTGAGTGTATTAAACTTTATAGACATACAGTATAATAATAATAATAGCTATGATAGACTTCGTTCGCGTACAATGTTGTTATTTCACAAAAACATAAAAACCAAAATGTTTCTCCTTTGGAGACGAATTTTAAAAGTTTGTTTACTTTGGGCGTTAGAGAGCAGGGTCCAGATTATCAAGATTTTAAGACCTAATAACTCAGGCCATGATTTATCCAATGGATTTACCATTAGTCAGTCAGTCCTATTTCTGGATATAAATAGATACTGAGAAACATTTAATAACAGGAGAAACATTTTAATAAGAGGATATACCACAACTACGAGTATATGTTTCAAATCTTTATATAACTTTTAAAATAAGGTTTATTCATAGACTTACCTACTCCATTGTTGACTAAACGCATCAAAATAACACAGCGGGCAAGGCAAAGTTATCATGAGCAATTGCAGGTAGAAAAAATAGGAAAAGGCAAGTAAGTAATTTATGCGCTTGCCAATAAGGTAGCCCTTACGTCCTTTGTGTAAGCAAACAGTAAAATGCCTCTAAGATGTAAAGAAACATTTATTTTTTGTTTGAGTATTCTTAACTGTCAAAGATAATATAGCCACTACGTTTTATTTACTTTCAGTTACAAATTGTTTTATTTTTGTCTGTCATATAAACGTATAATATCAATTGGTAGGCTATTACTTTTGAAAATAATGGTGTCCAAAGTCCAAGGACAGTTCTAAAACTTGTCAACCATTTGTGTTCAATTAAATTTACAGAAGCAATCCAAAACACATCCAATCTGCTATAAAAACAGAAAGTACTTAAAATTTTGCTAACAAGTTATTCGTTGAATCAAATTCCCAAATTCAGAAACTAAATGTATGAAAATTATCAATTTTCATACATTTACAACCAAAATAACATATTAAAACAAAAAATAACATCAAAAATCGCGCGAGGACGCGGCCTTCACCGATTTGTCCTTCAAACGAAAGTATGCGCGACCGACGCGTGCGCAGTGATATAGTTACAAACGCGCTGTAGTTAAATATATTTACGATGTCTGAACGCAAAATAATTATCAATGAGTTCCTAACGTTTGTGCAAAACAAGATTGATGTTCTGGATGAGCTGAGTATTGTGCAAATATGTGCCTCTAATTACTTGGATGCGGAGATTGAAGCAGGCAAGGCTGAATTGTTCGGTGTACTTAGCGTGGGTCAACACAGTATCCGCCGTAAGGGGGAGGACAAAAGCAAAAAGAATATAAAAGATGTGATTAAAACTTTGAAGGAGACGGAGACCAATGACTTGCCAATTTTTGCAGCACGAGACCTGAACCGACTACCTCCCGTATCTTTCGATCACATCGATGTTTCGCGCCTGTTGAAAGACTTGGCTTATTTAAAAAATGAGATAAGTTTAATAAGATCGGACACGGCATCTAAATCAGAATTTTTAAGGATGGAAGCTACCATAAGAAATGAAATAACAGAATTACGAACATCAGTAAAACATCATACAACCGTTACCAGCAGTGAGGTACAAAATATGACCCAAACGAGCTCATTGCCAAATAATTCGAACGATATTTCTAGAACGACAGCAGTGGAAATTAGTCGCTTACCGCGAAGCAAAAAAGTTAACTGTGGCACAGCGGAGCCCGCACAGCTGATCGCACCGATAAAGGCTATAACGACCACACCTACCTATAGCGAAGTCGCAGGCGCGTTTACGCGACAAAGTCATGATTCTAATGCGAGAGATACTAGCGATGGATTCCAATTAGTGACGAACAAGAAACATAGGAAAGTAGTGAATATGCGTGGCACTTTGCAAGGAAAAGATCGCATACAGGTGGCCCCTTCCTGGTGTTCCATTTATGTTTCTAGAACGCAAAAATCCATAACGGAAAATGACATCAAGGAACATATTACCGATATGGGAGAACAATGTGTCAGCGTTGAGCTGCTCAAGCAAAAGAATGAAACGTCGTTCAATTCTTTTAAGATAGTAATTGAAAGTGGCAAAATTGATACCTTCTTAAATAGTGAATTCTGGCCAGAGGGATTAGTATACCGTCGCTACAAAGAACGCTTTGCTCACAAACGTTGATGGCTAGTGGAGATACGTACAGGAAAATAACTATGGTTACTTTTAACTGTAGATCATTAAAGAGATCGGCAGAACAAGTTAAAACACTTTGCAAAAATGCTGACATTGTTTTATTGCAAGAAACCTGGCTGCTACCCAATGAGTTAACATTTGTGAGCAATATAGATCATGATTTTGCTTTCTGTGCGAAGTCATCCATCGATACCGGTGCCGGCATACTACGTGGGCGTCCTTACGGTGGAATTGCCATCCTCTGGCGCAGATCAAGTTTCTCAGACGTAACTATCGTGGAGATGGATAACAATAGACTAGCTGCCGTTCAAGTCACGATAGAGAACTGTCAGTTTATCGTTATGAGCGTGTACTTACCAACGGATTGCGAGGATAACATTGTGGACTTTACTACGTGTCTCACTCAGATTGCTGCGATTATGGAGGATAGCGACATCGAGGCCATTTATGCCCTTGGAGACTTCAACGCGGCCCCTGAATCGCGTTTCGGGCGTCAGTTGTTAGCGTTTTGTCAAGACCATGACCTAGCGTGTGTAGATATGGAAGTGTTGACAGGCGACATTCCACCCTATACGTATGTGAGTGATGTTTACGGTACCGGGTCGTGGCTAGACCACTGTGTAGCTACGAGGGCTGCAAGTGATAGTGTTACGTCAGTGAGAGTGTTGTATGATGTCTACTGGTCGGATCATATGCCATTAGTGATAGAATGTGCCTTTAGAAACGGAATTATGAAAACAGTGAAAGGTAACAAGTATTACTCTAATAAATTAGATAATAGGATACGTTGGGGGAACCGTGACATTGAGGTAATTAATGAATACGCTAAATACTGTTGTAATAATTAAAAAAAAATAACATTGTCTGCTCAGAATTGTAATAACTGTGATTTGTTTACGTGTAAAAAACATTTATCTCGCATTGATAACTTATACGATGATGTTGTGCGTATATTGCAATGTGGTGCTATTAGGTGTGCTAGTTCGCGTCGCGTTGTGCGGAGAACTCAGGTTACCGGCTGGAATTACCATGTAAAAGAGAGTCACCAGGTTGCCAGGTTACATTTCCGGAATTGGGTAACAGCGGGTAAGCCTTCGTCCGGTTATATTTTTGAACAAATGACACAAAGTAAAAAGATATTTAAGAACAAACTGAGATGGTGTCAGAACAACCAAGACACTATAAAAATGAATATACTAGCTGCTCATCAAAAAAATAAGAACTTTAAAAAGTTTTGGGAGGCTACAAAACGGTTACAAAATAATCCGAGTACGTCTCTTAGTGTAGATAATGAACAGGACCCGTACACAATTGCGAATCTTTTTGCGCGTCATTTCAAGGTAAAACCCTTAGATGGTAGGCCGGCCCAGGTATTTCAATGTGACGGCGGCTTCACCTGTGAGACATACACTTACTCATCTCAGGATATTCAGAATGTAGTGCAACGAATGACCAGAGGGAAGTCGCCGGGCATTGATGGCCTGAGCATTGAGCATATTATTTATGCGGGTCACGAGATATATCGTGTGCTTGCAGGTTTGTTTAATTTGTGTTTAAATTTTGGATATCTGCCTGGCAACCTGATGAAGACCGTAGTGGTACCTGTACCTAAGAATAAAAAGGGGGACTTTTCTAGTAGTAAGAACTACCGACCAATATCTTTAGGCACTGTGATTGGTAAAATACTTGAAAAATTAATACACCCCCTTCTTATTCAGAATATTAAAATTGAGGATGCCCAGTTTGGTTTCCGGCCCGGTCTCTCAACGGATTCGGCAATATTTACTTTAAAAAGCACAGTTAATTACTATGTTAACCGTCAGACATCAGTTTATGCGTGTTTCCTCGACCTCAAAAGCGCGTTCGACTTGGTAAATTACCAGCTACTCTGGGAAAATTTGTTGAGGTCAGGTGCACCAAGAAAGATTGTGGATCTGTTGAGGTACTGGTATGGAAACCAAACTAACACTGTCAGGTGGAATGATGCTCTGTCTAGTGAATACCGACTAGAGTGCGGTGTGAGGCAGGGAGGGCTAACCTCTCCGGATCTCTTCAACCTTTATGTTAACGACCTGATCGAGGAACTGAGAAGAACCAGAGTGGGCTGTCACATTGGTGACACGTGTGTCAATAACCTAAGTTACTGTGATGACATGGTTCTGCTTAGCCCCTCGATTACTGGAATGCGGAAATTAATAAGCATATGCGAGCAGTACGCGAAAGACCATGGTCTTAGATATAATGTTGACAAAACAAAATTACTGGTTTTCAAGTATCGCAAAGGTCCGGAGAATGTCCCACCCGTGCTGTTACACGGCACACCCGTCGCTAGAGTAGGAGAGTTTAAGTACTTAGGTCATATTTTAACCGATACTCTAAAGGATGATAATGACATAGAACGTGAGCGCAGGGCTTTGGCTGTTAGGTGTAACATGCTTGCGCTTAGATTTGCGCGGTGCAGTGAGGAGGTCAAAATTACGTTGTTCAGGGCATATTGTCAAAATTTTTATACATGCCAGCTTTGGACTAACTTCACTAGGAAAGCGTATAGTACGATAAGAATACAATATAATGACGCTTTTCGTATACTAGTGAGATTACCGCGATACTGCAGCGCGTCGAGCATGTTCGCCTCGGCTGGAGTCCCTGATTTCTTTGCAATAATGAGAACCCGGGTAGCATCTTTCTGGGATCGGATACGCACATCACAGAATTCAATTCTTGGTACGATGTCTGAGTACTGGGATAATCCTATTCTAAGGTACTGGTTATCTTTGCATCGCGACGCGAACAAGAAATAAAACTGTGATCAATTGAAAATTATAAGCCGCGAATTTTCAATTTTTGTTTTTGTTTTTGACATAATAAGATAATGTGTAGGATTTCTTTTTTTGTTTGTAATAATAATGTTTAATAGGTACTTTAGGTTTTTTTGTTTTATATTAATGACTAATGTAATGCTTCGATTGTCTGTAGTGATTTTAAATGTATTTATTTAGTAATGTGTTTTATTGCGAATGATTATATTATTTATTGTATTATGTTTCTATGATATTTAAAGTGTCTATATGTTTAATTATTGTAATTGTGTTATGAAATTATGAGTGTATGCTCGAAATAAATGATTTTATTATTATTATTATTCATTTATTAATCATAAATCAAATTTAATTTACATTTTTAAATATATCACTAACAAAAAAATACATTTAAAAATATAAAAAAACCGTGGGATCCCACCAGCAACGGGCACAGGGTCCAAGCTGCCGGTGGTTAGGGCTCCAGAGACAGGAACTTCCTCACAATACGTGCCGTGTCGAGAAGAACTGCCTTTTGCATCAGACCCTTGACCCAAGCACCCAACGCGAGCCTCTTAAGGTGACGATCGAGGCTCTTGGCTATTAGACCATTAACCGTTACAACTATCGGCACAATAATTGCCGAGTCAACATCCCACATGTCGACAATCTCGTGAGCCAAGTCCAGATATTTAATGTGTTTGTCTTTCTCGGCTTTCACGAGATTCTCGTCATGGGGAATGGTGACATCAACAATTATTGCGAGGCGCTGTGATCGATCTATCACCACAATATCAGGTTTGTTGGCTACAACAGTCCTGTCTGTGACGTTATTTTTATTATTAAAAATAGGATGAAAAATAAATTGTTTCAGTCTAGATAATAACACGCAATGAAAACAGTAAAACCAAGCAAACTAGTGTTGTTAGTTTCGGGCGCAAACATTCTGGTAACAAACTGAACTGGATATTAGTGAACAAATTCTGACTATACCCGTCTGCACTGATTTAAATAAAAGTTGGTGAAAAGCTACAAAAAAAGAAATCGGGCAAAGGGTGTCAGAGTCTAACAGAAGTGTGAGAAAAAGCAGCAAAAGCCACCATAACGAGTAACCGATAGGAAAAGCAAAACCGAATACAATGCCCGAAAGAAACTAACTGCCGTTTAATAGCGCAGTTTGTGACCCGTTCAAAACTACCCGCGCGTAAAAACGTATTAACAACGATTTGATATAGGTACTGGACAACTTTTTATATAAACAGTATAATCTAATATAATTTAATGTTAAATGTTATGAAACAGTCGTTTCATAAATCATTAAAATAATAACAAAAATGTAATATGAGATTGAATGTCATCATATAATTATACTTCCTATTTAAGCCTAACATTACAATAAGTATCTCACTAGTCATCATCATCAGCCCTGTATGTAAACTATCCAACTGCTGGGCACGGGCCCGTTCTGACTATGAGAAGGGTAAAGCCATATTCCAATAAGCTGGCCAAGTGCGGATTGGCAGACTTTACATGTCTTTCGAGAACATTATGGAGAACTCTCAGACATGCAGGTTTCCTCACGATGTTTTCCTTCACCAATAAGCAAGCAATAATTTATAATTAATTTTATTTATTTGTTTATTTAAAGTCTCACGCCTATATCCCCGAAGGAGTAGGCAGAGGTGTAAATATTACACCCACATTTTGCCATGAATTTTAGGTCCTACGTAATAGAGGGCAGGCCTATTGCCGTTACCGGGCACATCACCAGGCTGCTACTGAGTATTCGGAAAAACCCAGTAACACTTTTGCCCGACCCAGGAATCGAACCCGGGACCTCCGATCAGCAGTCGCATACGCTATCTACTGGACCACGGAGGCAGTCTGCCTATCTGGTTGTGGTGGACTTCGGCCTAACATTTCTAATAGCTAGAACACGCCTGTACCCAATAGTGTGGCAAATTTGTGAGTGTATGGCCAACTTTGGTGTCGGAGTTTATAGATTGAAAACCAAGACAAGATACGGTATGATGATAATGCCACATGTGGTGAAGTATGTCATCGTTGCTCAACTTTGCCGTTCTTAATCTGCTGCCAATAGCATGTAAATTCACACTATGAGACCTATAGATAGACGGACTGATTATAAACAAGGATGATGGAAAGTAAGCAATCAATCAGACTAGTCGAAACCACAAATGATATAAGGCGGTCGAAATTTCACCGAAAAATATTCGTATGCGTACCGTAAATATGTTACTCCTTAAAACTCATTATATAAAAAAAAAACTTTTCAATATGTATCATTCGAGTAAATCCAAGAAAATACATACATACATACATAGACTCACGCCTGTTTCCCGGAGGGGTAGGCAGAGACTACGGAGCGTCATTTGCAACGATCCTGACATATCTCTCTTGCTTCATTCATTCCCATCAGATTCCTCATGCATGCTCTTCTGTTCAGGGTGCTTCTAACCTGTCCTGTTTTTAGGATGTCTCCAATCTGGTCAGAGAACGTCCGCCTAGGTCTTCCCCTTCGTCCTTTCCCTTCCACACTTGCCTTATATATCTGCTTGGTCAGTCTTTCGTCATCCATCCTCTCCACGTGCCCAAACCATCTTAGCATGCCTTTCTCGATGCTTGTCACTACATCTTCTTTTACCCCACAACACTCTCTTATCACACAATTCTTTACGCTGTCAGTCAAAGAAACACCACACATACTTCGCAGTGCTCTCATTTCAACAGCATTTATTCTACTTTCATGACTCTTCTGCCATACCCAACTATCACTACCATACATAAGAGTAGGTACTAACACCCCTCTATGGACAGCCAAACGTGCCTTTTTGGACACGTTTTGGCTATTCATAAACGCCTTCAGAGCTCCATTCACTCCATTACCTGCATTAACTCTTCTTTCAATATCTTCTACATTCTTACCATCTCTTGTAAACACTGTACCTAAATATACAAACTCATTCACTTGATCCACTCGCTGTCCATCGATCATAACATTACAAGCCGTAACGCAAAGAAAATACTCTTTTATAATCCTTCTGATGCGTAATTTCTGCGTTAGATTTATCACCATTTGCATTAATTAAAAATGTCCAAGCAATATATTATTATTAAACTATACAACATAGACATTTATTTGACTCTGTAGGTACATTCATTACAAACTTCACTGTCAATCCTGCCGTAATAGCGGCTACCGTGCTAAGGCTGTTATTTAGAATAGATTGGCGGAGTGAAGTTTGGATAGTCGAAAGTTTCAGTTATGTCCTCGTTGTCCCGGCATTCGATATTCAGCTGCTTATATAATAATGCGACAATGTTATATTGAAGTTAAAGTTCTATGTACAACGTTTGAAATAGAAATGCTTATTATTTTAATAATAAAATTATGCAATTCCATTATTTTAATAATAAAATTATTAGTTGAGGTTGCTATTCATCTATATCTCATTATTCAATTTTCAACTTTCGTGATTTGCATACATCATAAAAATATTATTTACTAGCGATAGTTGACTTATTTAACTAAGAAGTAATTTTAGGGTAATAAAATGTTTTGATGGGAATCAATTAACTATATTTTTTTTTATCAAAGAAATGACTTGCTTAATGAACTAAAGTGGTGAGAATACTATTTTACTGTTCTTTTATTTTTGTTTCTTCTTCCTTGATTTGTAATTTTCTGTGAATAGGTTAAATAAAAAGAGTACAAAAGACGATATCATCTAAACCAGTGAAAATATTGGGATTATACTTTCTCATAAAAAAACTTATATTATGGAAGTAATTAATTTGAAAGAATGCTAATTTTTCTTTTAATCGCTTCTTTAGCGCCGCAACTTTTATCTACTTTGTTTGAATTACTTTCGGCTGAGCAGTTCGTGGCAAGTTTCTCAAACATTTTTATACTAAGTTATAACACATTTATTATAACACAAAGCCATTGTCCAAAATAAATTTATAAATAAAGTTAAAAATATAAATAATCTAAGTGTAAAGCGCTGCTTTAATATTCTTTCTTTCTCTCACAGATAAACATTTTTATAACTTTTCTGTCAACGCACAAAAGTTCTGCATTGTTCTTCTTATGAAAGGTACTAGCTTTTGCCCGCCGCTTCGCGCGCGTTAAATTCGGGGTAACACAAATCTACTTTCAGTCTCAAGTTGTGTGAAGACACTCCTGATTATTTTAAAGACTTCAGAAACTTTATAGGGTAGGGTACAAAGTAACTCGGTCAGTATCCATGTCATTATCTAGCGTTATCTACCGAAAGCACTCGAAAGGTAATATAGGAGGAATAATATCACCTTGCATACAAACGTCAAATGTCAAAGCCATGTTCTGATACATGTTCAATATATCTATACGCTTTTTCGCATTTTTAATATTAGTAGGGAAAATCGTTTCAGTCGTTTAAGCTTATTGTATAATTATTAGTTGACATATGCGAACAATTTTATCAACGTGCACAATATAACATTATGTATGCACGCCATTCTGTACTGACAGATAATAATATGTGTTAGCACATGCGCAGCACTCAATTATTAGCGCATGCGTTCTTACTTCCATGAGGTAAACTTGTGCCGTACAAACTTCTACCCTTCCTAAAATCCCTCCCAGTTTAATTTTTGCAACTGATGGTAGCCTATGTCCGTCTCCATGGTCCAATATATCTCTATATTAAATTTCAACAAAATTGGTTCAGCCTTTTTAGCGTGAAAACGGAACATACATACACACTTTCGAATTTATAATATTAGGTATAATAATAATAATAAACTCAAAGGACTTCATCACACAAACATTAAACAAACACTAACCGTAGAATACAAGAAAAGAGTAAATGCACTTTGCAAGACTCAACTTTGAGGCAAGAACTTAATAAAAGCAGTGAATACCTACGCAATCCCTATTTTAACGTACTCATTTCGAGTAATTAAATGGACTAAGAGCGACATACAACAAATAGAGAGAGTTACACGCACTACACTCACTAAACACAATAATCGACACCCTAAATCAGCAATAGAGAGGCTAACCATCAAACGCCAAGATGGAGGGCGAGGCCTAATAGATATTTACCATCTCTGGCAAAAACAATTTACTTTAATAAAAGCAGTGAATACCTACGCAATCCCTATTTTAACGTACTCATTTGGAGTAATTAAATGGACTAAGAGCGACATACAACAAATAGAGAGAGTTACACGCACTACACTCACTAAACACAATAATCTACACCCTAAATCAGCAATAGAGAGGCTAACCATCAAACGCCAAGATGGAGGGCGAGGCCTAATAGATATTTACCATCTCTGGCAAAAACAAATTCACAGCTTGAAAACGTTTTTCCACACAAAGTCTCATACCAGTCAAATCCACAAAGCCATAGTAACAAATGATTCCAACTACACACCACTCAAATTGAATAATCAAACAGATACACAAAACACTAACATTCATGATCCACATAAGCAAAAATTACACGACACCCTCACGATTTAGAGCAACCCCATATCGATACAATAGCATCCAATAAATGGCTCAAGATAGGCAATTTATTCCCGGAAACCGAAGGATTTATTATTGCAATCCAAGACCAAATTATAAACACGCGAAATTACAGAAAGTATATCATCAAAGATCCCACTGTCACTGATGACAAATGCCGTAAATGTCGTAACCAATCAGAGACCATTTAGCATATAACCGGAGCATTCACATCACTCACACAAACAGACTACACTCACAGACATAACCAGGTGGCAAACATCATTCATCAACAATTAGCACTCAAACATAAACTCATACAAGACACTAATACTCCTTATTACAAATACACACCACAAACCGTTTTAGAAAATTCCACACACAAACTTTACTACGATCGCGCCATACTCACTGATAGGACCATTCACTATAATAGACCAGACATAACTCTACAGGATAAAGTTAACAAAGTCACACACCTTATAGATATCGCAGTCCTTAACACACATAATTTGCAAAAAACTATAGCTGAGAAAATAAGTAAATATGCCGAGTTAAAAGAAGAAGTTATAAGAATTTGGAGACAAGATAAAGTTTATGTTGTACCCATAGTTGTTTCCACTACAGGCGTAATACCGAACCATCTACACCATAGCCTCAAGCAGATTGACTTGAGGGACGCAATATTTATCACACTTCAAAAAGCCGCAATCCTGAATACCTGTAGGATAGTCAGAAAATTCATGCAAAGCGAAGAACACGAAAACATCTCACAAAACTCTATTTACCCTATATAAAATTCACCACGCACTACATTAACTTGGCTTTGGCCCGTTTATGTAGTTTAAACTAGCTCAAGAGCTAAGAAACATTCAATGTTTACCCAATAATAATAATAATAATAGTAGGGATGTCATGCAGTCAGGCTACAAATTGCGTTCTATAAAATAAACAAACGAATATCTGTATCACTTTTCATTTACTGACAGCAATGTTAATTGTTTACACACGAAAAAATAAATACATTTTCCTTTTAGAACACCGCTGCGCGTCGAATCAGAAACAGAATCAGTAATGCATTCGATCGGCGAATTCGTGACTTCTCAATGCAGATCAAATATGAGCCAAATTGGATCCGTACACGCGTCGGACTTCCAAAAAAGGTTTCTAGCATCGTAACTAGGCATTCGTCGTAGGCGTGAGTCTATAAATAAAAAATAAAAAAATGACATGAAACATTAAAATTGCGGAAGCCATTACCTTACTTTGCAGTACCTAGTCAATAACTTTGGCAAAAGTAGGTATTATAATGTGCGTAGGTGTTATAATGACTTAAGATATTGCACATTCACATGTTCCAACCAAGATTTTTTACTTTATGGGAGCATATGTACCTATTCACAATTTTATTTTAGCGTACAAAGATTCCGATCGAAGACCAATCGACCTCAAAGTCAGTGCCAGAGTAAATGACCTAAGTATATTATGTTAACATTTAATGGTACGAGAACCTTATGAATACTATAGTAAAAATAACATATTTTATCTAATTGTTTACGTATAATAGTTATGATTATACATACATATACAACTTGATACATTGGGGTCGGCTTAAAGCTTAAGTATGTTTCAGCAGAATAATCCCCAACACTGACTTTTATTAGGCAATTTCCATCTGCCTTTTGCAATTGAAATGGAAACAATAATAATTATTTTGAAAATTTTCCTCAGATTATCAAAAAAAAAATCGTGGTCAAAGAATAAAGGAATATTCCTTCATATTGTAAGGTTTTACTCAGTAATCCCATTGGTCATCGCAGCATAATATTTCCAAGAAAAATTGTTTCCTAATTAGGGTTTTGAAGTGAGTAAAACGTATATTGAATAAGTTAAATATCTTCATGGTTCATCATATCAGCCAAACGACGTCCACTGCTGGACATAGGCCTCCCCCAAGGTTCTCCACACAGACCGGTCTTGAGCCGCCCGCATCCTACCGCCTCCCGCGATCTTGACGAGGTCGTCGGTCCACCTTGCTGGGGGCCTACCTCTGCTGCGTCGTCCGGTACGTGGCCGCCACTTCAGAACCTTTCTGTCCCAACGGCCATCGGTTCTTCAAGCTATGTGCCCTGCCCACTGCCACTTCAGCTTGGCTATCCGGAGAGCTATGTCGGCGACTTTGGTTCTACTGCGGATCTCCTCATTTCTGATTCGATCTCGCAGGAAAACTCCAAGCATAGCTCTCTCCATCGCCCTCTGAGTGACCTTGAGCCTTCTGATAAGGCCCATAGTGAGCAACCACGTCTCTGATCCGTAAGTCTTCACTGGCAACACACACTGGTCAAAGACTTTCGTCTTGAGACACTGCGGGATATCGGACGAGAAGATATGTCGTAGCTTCCCGAACGCTGCCCAACCGAGTTGGATTCGACGATTGACCTCCTTGTCGAAGTTGGACCTACCTAATTGGACTACTTGTCCCAGGTAGGTATACTTGTCGACAACTTCGAGCGTAGAGTTCCCAACCTGAGTAGGAGCAGGTACAACATGGACGTTCGACATGATTTTCGTCTTGTCCATGTTCATCTTAAGACCTACTTGTTGGGAGACTCTACAGAGGCCATCGAGCATTGTGCCTAGGTCTTCCATGGTCTCAGCCATGACTACGATATCGTCTGCGAATCGAAGGTGAGTGATGTACTCGCCGTTGATGTTGATGCCGAGTCCATTCCAGTCCAGAAGCTTGAAAACATCCTCCAGCGCAGTGGTAAACAGTTTCGGGGATATGACATCCCCCTGTCTCACCCCTCGCTGGAGTTGAATAGGTTTCGTACTCTGGTCCTGGAGGCGGACAGACATAGTGGCGTTTTCATACAAACACTTCAGCACTTCGATATATCGGTAGTCAATCCGGCACCGTTGGAGAGACTGTAGCACCGCCCAGGTTTCGATCGAATCGAAGGCTTTCTCATAGTCCACAAACGCCAAATATAGGGGCTGGTTATACTCCTCGGACTTCTGTATAACCTGCCGCAGCGTATGTATGTGGTCTATGGTACTATAGCCTTTACGAAAACCGGCTTGTTCGGGAGGCTGGAAGTCGTCTAGTTTGCTCTCGAGACGATTAGTGATGACTCTCGAAAACAGCTTGTAGACGGCTCAGAAGTGTGATGGGTCTGGAGTTCTTTAAGAGGGTTTTATCCCCTTTCTTAAAGAAAAGCGCCACCACACCTCTGTGCCAAGCCTGTGGCGTTTTACCCTCGAGTATAACCAGTCCCTATGACTGGTTATACTCCTCGGACTTCTGTATAACCTGCCGCAGCGTATGTATGTGGTCTATGGTACAATAGCCTTTACGAAAACCGGCTTGTTCGGGAGGCTGGAAGTCGTCTAGTTTGCTCTCGAGACGATTAGTGATGACTCTCGAAAACAGCTTGTAGACGGCTCAGAAGTGTGATGGGTCTGGAGTTCTTTAAGAGGGTTTTATCCCCTTTCTTAAAGAAAAGCGCCACCACACCTCTGTGCCAAGCCTGTGGCGTTTTACCCTCGAGAATGACGGAATTAAATAGCTTCCGGAGGGCTTCTCTAGCGGGTGCACCGCCGGCCTTCAGAAGCTCGCTCGTAATTCCGTCATCACCCGGCGCCTTGTTGTTTTTGAGCTGTTTGAGAGCCACACTAATCTCGTGCATGCTGACGTCCGGGATATCTTCGGTATAGTGTCAGGTCAATCCAGCTCTAGGGTCTGACGCTGGAGTGCTTGCGGGTTGTTGCGTTGTCGTGTATAGCTGTCCATAGAACCTTTCGATCTCCTCCAAGAGCTCAGGCTTGGACGATACGATTCTGCCATCTTCCGTCTTCAGCTTTGTCAGCTGACTCTGCCCAACAGACAGATCCCTCTGGAACACTTTGGAACCCTTATTCTGCTCGATCGCCTCACGAACACTTTTTGTGTTGTATTGGCGGAGATCACGAGTCAGAGACTTAGAGATCTGTCTGTTGAGGTGCCGATATTTCGGCATGTCGTCGGAGGATAGCAGAACCATCTTGCGCCTTTCCTCTAACAGCTCGAGGGTCGGATCCGAGATCTTGCTGGTTCTCTTGCTTTTCTGGGGCTTAAAGAATTTAGCCCCTGTTGTATGGACAGCATCCACAAACCCGTTACTGTACACGTCCACATCTACGCATTCGCCCAGGCATTCGAAACGGTTCTTGAGTTCGAGCTGAAAGCTCTCGGGGTTTTGGATATGAACCGGTGCCGGTCGGAGCGTGGACTTTATCAACCTCAACCGTTCGAGGCTTGTACAGATATTCAATGTGCCTCTTACCATTCGGTGATCGCTCCCCACTTTAAGTGAATTGATCACGGAGACATCATTGAATATCTGCCTCTTCGTCGACATGATAAAGTCGATCTCATTTTTGGTTGCACCGTCTGGACTTACCCAGGTCCAATTGCGGCATTCTCGCTTCTTGAAGAAGGAGTTCATCATATAGAGTCCTTCCTTCTTCATAAAGCTAGCCAGCAAGTGACCCCGGGAATTCCGATGCCCATAACCAAATTGCCCCACTCTCAGCTCATCACCGTCGCGTTTGCCCAGTTTCGCGTTAAAATCTCCCATGACCACGGTGTAATGGGTTTTGTAGCCATGTATAGCCCGAGATATATCCTCGTACATGGCTTCCACCTTCTCATCGGGGTGTGACGAGGTTGGAGCGTATACCTGTATGACCTTCAGCGAATACCGCTTGGATATTCTGAGTATAAGGTACGCTACCCTGCTCGACACACTCCCGATATTTACCACGTTGGTCACGAGAGATTTGTGGACGATGAACCCGACACCACCTTGGGACTGCTGGTCGCCCTCCCGGTAGAAGAGCAAGTTACCGGAATTGAGAACTATCGAGTCCTCCCCCTGTCTTCGGACTTCGGATAGGCCTATAATATCCCATCGCAACTTGCTCAATTCTTCTTCCAGCTCGACAATCTTCTCGTCGGTCCGCAGTGTGCGCGTGTTCAGTGTTGCCAGGGCCAATTGTCGTTGGTGGTGGTAGCCCGATCTCTTCCGGAGATTCTTCGCACCCCTTGCCCCGCCGTTACCATGGCCGCTACCATAACCAGGACTAGCGGGTCCGCCGGGGACTAGGGGCCGGTTTTTATAGGTGTGGTTCATATGGGGGGATTTGCCATTATCGCCACGCTTGGCAGGCGTATTGGCGATCGCAGTGGCGGAAGTCTTTAGTGCTGGACGCTGCTGCCCATCTAGCATCTTGGGATTTTCTTCCGCCAGGTTCGGATGGTTTAACCGCCATAGTTCGGTTGACTGCTTGCACTGGGGGAGATACTATGACGAATATCTACTCGTCAGATTAACTCTCCCAGTGGGCGGTGGGGTCGTCACGTCCCGACGCCGACTTCATGGTTCAATTGAAGGAAATTGACCTAACACCGTCTTTGCAAATTTTCTACATTTACATTCACTCAATAAGCTTAGCTGGAGTTAACATCACTAAAGATTATGCTGGAGAAGTCGAGCTATGTTCTAATAAGAAACTACTTTCTTATTTTGTACGAGATAGGATTTCTTATTCAACCTATAAGTCAACCTAACATACAAAGAAAAAGTAAATACCTTCATTGAATATTTAGCTAGCAAACTGAAGAGGTACCGGGTACCGGGTACCGGGTACCAAGGTATTAGTAGTAGGTAACGCTATTCTCAATCATGGAGTATCGCTATGCCTTTGAGTTGCAGCAGTCAGACAGTCGCTCTGTGGACAAGCTAATATGCAGTTAAATCCGGGTAGAAAAGTAAGCGGACCCCGCCTTGCAACTGGGATATCGCTATGAGCATGACGATAATTCAGAGCCTCTAATATAGTTAATACTTTTGCAATTACGCATACACTCGCTTGATCATTTATAAGTAGTCGGCGAATCTGATGGATTACTACTTTTTTAAATGATATCTCGCTGTTTCACTTTACACCATCCTTAACCTGGCTTTACTAAAAAATATATTTCATTTAGTTTCCTTTGATCTTTCCACTACCCCATTCAAATTTGCTTTACTTGATGTATAATTTCCAGGATTTACATTTAAATAAACTCTTAAAATACGACCTTGTTAGACTTTTTATAAATAGACGACCTTACATAACAGTCGAGACGGGTCAAAATCTGGATGAGTGTTTCTTTAGTACAAACAGACTACAACAAGACTACTCACAGGGCCAGATGAGCATGAAAGTATTTCTTATAATAGGCAATTAGTTGATGAATAGATAGTACTAAATGAAGCAGTACTTACAAAGAACATTAATCAATTATATCGTTAATACTATACGTAGGTACGTCTCGCATTGTAAAGGCTATATAGGCAGTTTACGAAACTATTATACGAGTCATATTAACGCTTGATTCAACTGTCATTCTTTTTGTCATGTTGTATTCGTCCTCTTTTGTCGTTAATCCGACGGAAAATTACCATTGACAAAAGATAGGTAAATGTAACACTGATATTATTGTTGTGAAGGACGCAATGGGTTTTAAAGCCATATTATGTGTTAAAATAACTTGATATAAATATATTGTGTAAGGAACAAAAGGACGCTAGACGGTTTGAAAACCTATATTAGTTATTAATTTCTCAAGGCGGTTCACTTATTTAAGGATTTTCTCGTTTTGCACTCACAATTTGATAGACCACAATGTTTTGACAACGAGATGACATAATATATAAGACTGGGTTGCATCATCTTACTTTAACAATGACAAAGATCGCAACATCTGTCAAAGTACCGGTTAAGCAAAAAATTTGTTGCACCACTTGACAATTGTTAAAATCATACAATATTATTTAGCGGGTCTTAGTCGCAATAATTTATTTATTTCAAGGCATAAATACCTCTGTTATTCTCCTACGTTTGTACCGGCTTGCAACGGTTGTGGTCGCGGAGGGACTGATGTCAGCTCAGCGCTGTCCTTGTGAAGCGCGGGTTTCGGCAGCTACCCTCACTAGTTTTGTATTTTTGATATTTTGAGTTCTATCCGCACTGTCGGTACTTCGACACACTACACTTATGACGTGTACACACTGATGAGTTGTGTTACTGCGGCGTTGTTTGCATTTGTTGATAACTGGGTTCCAAGTGGTAGATAGTCTGTATCCGTCCTCCCGGTTGAAATTTCTATGTTTTTTTATTTCAACCGCTAAACGTACTATCCTGGAGTAATAGTGGCGATCGGTGGATAAGACTTGTGGTTGATGTAATTCTATCCAGTGGTTTGGTCCAGATTCCAGCAAATGCTCAGCTATGGCAGATTTATTAATTTGTCGATTTTTGACAGCTGTGATATGTTCTTTGACCCTTTCAGCGATCGTTCGTTTGGTCTGTCCGATATAGGAACTACCACAACTGCAATCAACCTTGTAGACGCCTGGTGTTTGTAGAGGAATTACGTCCTTTGGGGTACGCAGATTGTGTGCTACCCTGAAGAGGGGACTATATACAGTCTTGATGGAGTATTTCTGTAGTACTGTTCCAACTTTGTCCGTCACTCCCTTGATATAAGGCATGTAAGCCGGCACTCTGCTTACTTCAGATTTGCGGTCCTTCCTCTTCCGACGGGGTATCTCCTTTTTGTATCCGTTGCGCCTTAGTACCTCCTGAACATGTGACAATTCACTGTTTAAGTGTTCAGGGTCACAGAGGTCATAGGCTCTGTTCACTAACGAGGTCGCTACGGATTCCAAATGTCGCGGGTGATGATGCGAGCAGGCGTTGAGATACCTGTCGGTGTGTGTCAGTTTTCTGTATACAGTGTGTCCAAGTGTACCATTAGCTCTCACCGTCACTTTGACGTCGAGAAAGGGTAGCGATCCGTCTACCTCCATTTCAAATGTAAACCGGATGTTCGGATGTATGGAGTTCAATTTGTCTGCGAAACGTTCTATGTCTTGCTTGTTGCCCTTCATGATGCAGAATACATCGTCGACATACCTCTTCCATAGCTTTACATTTGAAGCCTGCATATCTATGGATTCTTCGAAATGTTCCATCCAGATATTGGCCATCACCGGTGCTACTGGGCTACCCATTGCCACTCCGTCGATCTGGAGGTAATGTTGTCCACGATATATGAAGTAGTTACCCTCCAAGCAATTCTTTAATAGAACGGCGTATTCGTTAGACAGACCGCTATCCCTTAATTTTCTCTCAACGACCTCAAGGCAATCCTGAACTGGAACATTGGTGAATAGTGACTCCACGTCAAAACTTACCATCACTTCGTCTGGTTCCTTTGTCACGCTCTTGATGATGTCGATAAAATGGCGAGAGTCCTTCACGAAAGATGCCGTCTTACCTACTAACGGTTGCAGTACCTTGCTGATGTGTTTCACCAAACCATATGACGGTGAATTTATTTGACTCACTATCGGCCGCAATGGTACATTTGTCTTGTGGACTTTAGGCAAACCGTAAATCTTGGGTGGCTGCACGATTTGGGGTTTGTGTAGACGTTCAAAGTCATCTTCCGCGAACACGCTTCTATGGTCCTTTATCAAAGCTCGAATGCGTTTTGTTACTCTGGCTGTCGGGTTATAAGACACAGGTTTATATATTAGTGTGTCACTTAACAAATTCCGTATTTTGCTGTCATAGTCACTAGAATTCATCACCACAGTGGCGTTCCCCTTGTCGGCCTTCAGCACTAAAATATTCGTGTTATCACGCAGCGTTCTTAATGCCTGACGCTCTTCTGTGGAGACATTGGGTTTCGGCGGCTTTGACTTACATAAAAAAACGGTAACATCCTGTTTAAGTGTATCCGCATCGTTAGACGGTAACTTGTTGCGCGTTATAACCTCCTCGATGCTGCTTATGACATTCTCGTACGGAATTCGTTTAGGTGTTAACGCATAATTTAACCCTTTAGCTAGTACGCTTTGTGTCGCATTATCAATAATATGATCCGATAAATTAATTACCGTTTGTTGTTCGGTGGGGTGTACCTTTTTGCCGGCTTGCCTCTCACGATGGTTTATTAATTTATCATATTTTTTGTTGTGCCGTCTTGTACGCAGATCGTAAATGCGACTAGCTTGTTTGTAAGTAACACGATCGCACAAACTAACGGTAAATCGCACAAAGTAACGTTAACTGTAACCGCCCAATATTGGCCGGTTAATGTTATTGTTAAAGTCAGTTCTATTGTTCTATTATTGATACGCAACGAATATAACCACCAAAAATGTCACTGCTTCTAGAGATACTCGCAGAAACTAGTTCTTCTGAAGACGATTGTGATTTAGACCCGATAAGTGTAAGGCCTAGGAAAAGAAAAGTGTATTTCTCCAGAACCGATCGAGTTTCAAAATGGGATAACAAATCATTCTTGGCTAGATTTCGAGTCTCCAAAAATTTAGCGCGATGGCTAGCTCAACGGTCGGAACACTCTCTGTGCTAGCTACCTATGTCAGGAAGGATGCCAGGAATCGAACCTTAGGTGGTCTGCCACAGTGCGCTGGTAGTGTGTGACTGGCGAGTGTTCCTACGACGATCATCTTCTATGTGCTAGTGGACAGTATGGCTTCGATCTATTCGGGGCTTCAGAAATAAAACATCTCCATACGTTGAAAGCGATGCTGTTCAGGTGTTCGGTGCTGGATGGCTACATATAGTTACTTAGTTACAACATGGTGGTTGGGACGCCAACAAACTGGCCAAAAATATGGTCGCTTAGCTACTTCAAAATTTTACCTTAACGCCGACCACCGCACCGACCATATGCACAACAAATCTTTATTTGTGATACATGTAATTATCTTAGATACTATGGTACATGCATATTATATGTTCTATACATAGCTAGATAGGTCTCAAAAAGTTTTATCGAACTGTTATACCCAGTTTCTCTACGTAATTACTTGCAAACGTAATCTTATTACTTTAATATAAAAGCTTGTACCCATGTGCATTCAATTAGTCACAGCCATACATCAGTACCGACCAGTACTCCCTACAACCGCGTTCCCGCGTGTAGTATCGTGAAGAGAAAAGTGAGGTCAAATACGTTGTATCGTTTTCGGTAATAAATTCGGTAGTTTGGAACTTTTGGTGTTTTTTTTTTAAAAAGACAATCAGCGGCTGCCGCCTAACATTGGTGTCAGAAGTGGGATCTCGTAAGTGGTTTCCGTATAAACCCAGAGATCCGAATCCGTGGTCGCCGTTTTTGTCACTGAGATCGACGGTCAGTCTCAGCCTCTCGCGCCGAGCCCGCATCTGACACCCGTCCAACACCGTGGTCGACAGTAAGCCTCTTCCCACGTCGAGCCTGCACCACCGCCGAAATTTTTGGTCGACAGTAAGCCTCTACATCGAGCCTGCACCATCGCCGAAACCTCGTGGTCGACGATAAGCCTCCGCATCGGGAGCCCGCATCACTAGCACGAAACTACATCTCCGTGGACCTCTCTTCCGACGTCTCACCGGGACCGGTCTGTCTCTGTCTCTCTGCCATCTCCTACCGGCGTAGGAATACCGGTAGTCTCCATCTACACACCGTCATCAGATCAGCATCAGCATCTACGCATCAACGCTACGTGATCTTCACGCCGCCCGTCAAGCCATCTTCGGTCGCGCCCGCGTATCGTTCAACGGAACTCCAAATTATTCTAGCTGTGACTCATTTTAGATAATATGTTCCTGATATTGCTGATTCTGTAAGTAGTTTCTAATTATCTTAATTTTATCTCTGTGTCTGTATTTTTGTGTTTATCTCTGTGTGATAATCTGTGTCCTATCTCTGTGTATCCTATATCGTGTTATCCTAAATCCCTAAATCGTTTTCTATATCAGTGCCTTAAATCCTAAATCATGTTTATCAAAAACGAATCCCAAGACAAGGTCACCTTAAGTGTGCTCACAAAATTCATAAAGCCATATAAGGGAGACCGCGAAAGTCTTCCTACATTCCTAACTAATTGCGACAATGCCATGTCCTTGGCAGCATCTGAGCAACAAGGCATACTGTGCAAATATATTATTTCGCAGTTAGAGGGCAAAGCACAATTAGCGTGCAGCCTTAAAACTTTTTCCCAGTGGACAGATTTAAAAGCATTCCTAAAATCTACTTTTGGCGAAAGGAAGCATAGCTCACACCTACTCGTAGACTTACAAAGTTGCAAACAGTTATCAAATGAAACTGTTACGCAATATTCGCTTAGAATAGAAGCTTGCCTAACCCGAATTCAAGCCGACATCCACTATTCCTGTTCCAACCCAACAGAGCTAGTTGGCAGAATAGCTGCAATGGAGGACCTTGCACTTAACACCTTTATCATGGGACTTAACTCTGACATATCAAACATTGTTCGCTGTCGTAACCCTTCCACCTTAAATAACGCGGTAACGCATGCCGTGGAAGAGGAAAAGTTACTAAATCAAAATCGCCTATCCCAACGTTCTAGTAATACCAAATTTTGTAATTTCTGTAAAAAGCAAGGTCATACTGCTACTGAGTGTTTCAAGAAAAAATCTAGCCATACTGTCCAAAAACCTCCTAATCCCCAAAGGTCTTTTCATGTCCCAAATCCTACCCCTTCATTTTCAGGTAATAATTATAACCCAAATTTTAATAAATTTTGTGCTTACTATAAACACTTTATGTTTACAGTAAGCACAAAATTTATTAAAATTCATCATTCAGTCATGTTATTACGGAGTGTCGTAAGCGTCAGTATAATAATAATATGAACCGTTCCCACAACTCTCAACCTGACGCCGCCACTCGAGCTCAAAGTAGCGCCGCCGGTTCACATGCACCGAATAGCAGTACACGCGTACATACCGTACATTGTTGCGATCATAATAACGATGATTTAAACACAGAGTGATTTCGGGTGCGTGCCTACCGAAATCTTTTAGTTATAATGGCACAAATTCTATTCCTAAATCTTTTATATCTCAGGACGCCTGCAAACAGGGACTGAGTCATACTAAATCTTTTATATCTCAGCTGACCAACGAGCATCCGAGTCTTCCTAAATCTTGTACAAATATTTGCACCTTACATCTGCCAGATGAGCAGTCAAATATTACTAGTTCTTATCCTAAATCGTCTCCTAAATCTTATAATACTAATTCGTATCCTAATTCTTATACTAAGTCTTATCCTAAATCGTATGCTAATTCGTATCCTAATTCATATACAAGGTCGTATCCTAAATCGTGTTCTAATTCTTATACTGGTTCATATCCTAATTCGTATTCTAAGTCGTATCCTAGTTCTTGTTCTTATACTAAATCGTGTCCTAAATCTTATCCTAAGTCTTATGATATATCTCAGAACAATCTGAGTCCTATAACTAATGAATATAAGTTAAATAGTAATAATAAGCCTTATAATACTACATCTCAGGTTCAAGTGAATCTTAATACTAGTTCGAATAACTTACCTTTTTGTTCTAAGTCTGCTATATCTGAAAATAATTTACATATTGAGAAATCTCAATCGCCTGAAAGCTCAAAGACTTCAGTGCCTATTTTCGAGATCCATAAATACAAGGTCTCTTTACCTTTTACTAATCTTATAACTAATTATTCCGAGAAGCCGCTAAGTTTTCTTATTGATACGGGTTCAAGCATCAGTATCGTAAAGTTATCGAGTTTATCATGTAAACCTCAACTCACTGACGAAATAATTCAGATTAGAGGTATAAATAACGCTGAATCTTGTAATGAAACCCTAGGTGCATTTGACCTAGAGATTCAAGTCTGTGAAGACCATTTTTTGCATAAATTTCATGTTACTACTGACGAAGTAAATCTTAAATACGATGGTATTATTGGTACCGATTTCTTACGTATTCATAGCGCTAATATAGATTATAATTCTAAGTATGTTCATTTGCGTAATCATAAGCTACCTATTCTGTTTGATAAGCCGACTTATGTCATACCTGCTCGCTGCGAAGCGGTAATTGAATGCATGGTGTCTAATGACTCGTCGGAACTATAGAACTTACGCGAAGCGCTTGTTCTAGATCATATTATAAGTGAAGGTGTTTACCTAGCTAACTGCATTGTCTCTTTGAAACCGAATAACCGTGTTAACATTTCTGTATTAAACACCACTGAGTCTGAAGTCCGAATTCATGACTTTAAGGTAAAATTGACCCCTATCGACTTTCCTAAATCTTATACAAATCACGAAATCATTCACTCTGTTTCTTCATCCCCGTCTGATCGACGAGATCGAGTCCTTAGCCTCATTCGACACGATCATCTTAACTCTGAGGAAAGACAAGCTCTTTTAGACTGTTGCGCTGATTTCAGCGATATATTCTATCTCGAGGGAGACCCTCTCACTTGCACTAACGCAATCGAACACTCAATTAATACGGGTAATTCACCGCCCATTAAGATAAAGTCATATTGTTTCCCAGAGTGCCATAAGGACGAAGTCGACAAGCAAATCAAAAAGATGCTTGATCAAAATATTATTAGGCCTTCTAATTCACCTTGGAGCGCACCTGTTTGGGTAGTCCCCAAAAAGATGGACGCTTCCGGCCAACGAAAGTGGCGAATCGTAATTGATTATAGACGCCTCAATGACGTCACTGTTAATGAAGTCTATCCGATTCCTCTTATCTCAGATATCTTAGACCAGTTGGGTCATTCCAAATATTTCACTGTTTTAGATTTAGTATCTGGTTTTCACCAAATTAATTTAAATCCCGCTGACTCAGCAAAAACCGGTTTCACTGTTATCAACACAAATGGTACATCTGGCCACTATGAGTTCACCAGGATGCCATTTAAAAACTCACTTCTTAAAAACGCACCGTCTACCTTCCAACGACTCATGAATACTGTTTTATCTGGTTTACAAGGACTTCATTGTTATGTGTATTTAGATGACTGTATAGTCTATGGAAATTCCTTGCCTTCAATGATAGAAAAACTACGTTTAGTCTTCGAAAGGTTTCGTCAATTCAATTTAAAGCTTCAGCCGGATAAATGCGATTTTTTAAGACGCGAAGTAAATTATCTAGGCCACACTATCACCGATAACGGTGTTTCTCCTAACCCCGATAAAGTCAAGGCCGACTCAGAATATCCGGTTCCCAAAAATCAGAAAGAAATAAAATCCTTCCTAGGTCTCATAGGCTATTATCGCCGATTCATCGAAAACTTTTCCAAAATCACTAAGCCCTTAACCTCTCTCTTAGAGAAAGATACTGCCTTCCATTGGAGTATCGAACAACAAAATGCTTTCGATATCTTAAAGGAAAAATTAACTACAGCTCCTCTACTTCAATACTCCGACTTCTCTCAACCTTTTCTCGTCACTACAGACGCAAGTAACTACGCCGTAGGCGCAGTACTTTCTCAAGGTCCGATTAACAAAGATAAGCCCATTGCATATGCGTCGAGGACACTCAATAAAGCCGAGGGTAACTACTCAACCACCGAGAAAGAATTATTAGCTATCCTATTCGCTGTCAAAACATTCCGTCCATACCTCTATGGTAATAAGTTTAAAATTATAACAGATCATAGACCCCTTGTTTGGCTCTTTAATGTTAAAGACCCCGGTAGTCGACTCATTCGCTGGAGGTTAAAACTCGAAGAATACGATTACGAAATCGTTTATAAACAAGGCAAACTTAACTCTAACGCGGATGCCCTGTCGCGTCATCCGATACTCGCTATCACACGTAGCAACAGTTTCAATAATCAATCTTATGAGCAATACTTTAAGTTACAATTTACTAAAGCTATTCTCACTACAAATACTCAAATTGAAGAACATTCCCAAGCCTTACATCTCAATAAATGTAAAATGATAGCTTGTCCGACATCTTGAGATTTCGACAACTCAATGCCAAATTGCCAAAATTTTCTTTCCCAAATCGAAAACTCAGCTGATATAATCGCATCCGAACGCGAATGCGATTCGATATGTTCAACTATATCAAACGGAAGATATTACTATTTCCTATTTACTAAGGTTCACCATTACGATGAAGTAAATTATAAAACAATTTATAATCTCTTGATAAAATTACGCGACTATATTAAGGATCAAGATACAAATGAATCCGAGCTCGCGATATCTGATTTCAGTGAACCATTCTCTAAAATATCTTATAATAAAATTTATAACATGCTTACTTTTATATTTCATAATACTAATATTAAGATACATATCTACAAAAACCAAATCATAGATCCTACCCCAGCTGAAGTTCCCAAAATTCTGCAAGAAAATCACGACTCACCCATTGCGGGACATCCAGGTTCAAAACGGATGCTGAGTCGTATCAAAGCGTCATATTATTGGAAATCAATGCGCTCAGATATCGAACAATATGTTAAAAATTGCAAATTATGTCAGGTCAATAAACCTTTACGGTTATCAAATAAAGCTCCCATGGAGATAACATCCACTAGTACTAGACCACTCGAGAGACTAGCACTAGATATAGTAGGACCACTACCAGAAGCTGGTTTCCAAAAATTCAGATTTATCTTAACATTACAAGATGATCTTACTAAATTTACCTGTGCTTATCCTATGATTTCCTCTACTAGCGACGAAGTTGCGCGTAAATTAATTCATTTCATGTCACTATTTGGTTTCCCTAAAACAATACTTACCGACTTAGGTACATGCTTTACGTCTGACCTTTTTAGGCAGGTTACACATATTTGTAAAATTAAAGCTATCTTTACTACACCCTATCATCCGCAAACAAACGGAGCCCTAGAACGTAGTCATGCTACTCTCAAAGAGTACCTAAAATCATTTGTGAACGACAACCAGAAGGCCAATTCTGGTAATTATATTTGTTCAAATTCCAATATCGATCTAGTCTCGGCGTCATAAATGGTATTCTCGTAACTTAACTGACACTTGAATGAGATCGGGACTACATCGAAAGTTGAACCAAGTGTGAACTAGTGTGAACGGTATTCTGCTAATTATTAGTAGAGCAGGTAAGGTATTTCTAGTTTTTTCACAATGATACCATCGTACATAATATAACCACATGAGTAAATAAACCGAACAGAGAAACAGCTTCTTAAGAGCTTGTAAATTTGTTACCTATTTTGGTAGGGTTATCACAATAGGTTAAGACAAATCGCTTGTTCGGTATACGACATATTCTGGAATGGACAGATTCGTGATTCGGCAGATTCCCAACTCGACAGATTCGTGAATTGGGCAGATTCTTGGACTCGACCGATTCGCTATACGGCAGAAGTACAGTTGTAAATAAAATAGCGAGTGGAACCAAAAAAGCATGCACCTGATACTTTTAAAAGCACGGAATAAAAATATACATTTGTTACCAAGGACACGACGTGATGACGTGATTTATTTGACATTCCCAACGATACCACTAATAGTGTTGAATATTTTTCTGGTAATATTTATGATCTATTTAGCTAATAAACATAGGAATCGCCTTTAGCTATTATGTGCCACTAGTTTTACCACGGGGATAGGTATCTAAAATAAGTTTAAAAAGAAATTGTGTAAGACAAATTCATGTCTACAATACAAATGACTATAAAATGATCAACCATCGATAGGGCTTACAAAAAACAGGTGCATGCGATTTTCGACCTTATTGACAATTCATGATAAACTTCTTTTTGGTATTTTCTTGCTTTCTGACATTGATACGTTATTAAAATTATAAATTCTGAGTTACGTCAATAAGGTCGAAAATCGCATGCACCTGATTTTTGTAATCCCTATCGATGGCTGATAACTTTCTGATAGTCACTGGTTTTGTAAACGTTAATTGCTTTTATACAATTTCACAACTAATGAGTTCACGAGGATCCTCTGGGGCATCTGGCTAGGAGATCCTGGTGGACAACATGCAAACATGTTAAGTATTTCGTTGCCAGCATTGACAATATTTATTTCAAGATCGAAATATTCGCGAAACTTTTGCTCGAGAAATTCAACAAATGAGATAAAATTAGCAGGAGGAAAAAACGAATTAAAAAACCCAATTGTACGTTACCATCGTTAAAATCTTTATAATGTCTGAATTATTTCTATTATTGAATATTAAATTTTTTAATTATTGAATACCTATTGAAAATAATTCACACGATCCAAGGAACCAATATATTTACTTACCGAAATTTTATTACTTAGTTGTATATTAATTTTAATTTGGCATGTAAACGTATTGGCATCCAATAACCATTCCTATTAATGTATTTTCCCATACAATGGCAAAATTCATGTTTTTGTTTTTGAGTTTTTGACATTACCTCTAAGATCAACAAGAGATTATGAATTGATTATATCGAAATTATACTATAAGGAGATTTAGTGGAGCAGAATACCAATTGTGAGTCAATTCAAAATTAAATCGCAGTTCAGTCAAAATTCAGTGTCAGTGTCTGTTAAATACGAGAATTGGCCTTCAGAACGACTGGCATTGTTACTTAGCAACTGCCCTATTGTCCTACAATACTACTCCTCATACTACCACTCAATTTACTCCATTCGAACTTTTGTTTGGTTATAAACCCGTCATTCCTAATTCTCTGTATGAAACTAATGATAATAATACTTACCACGAATATGTGCGCGCTTTACAATATCGAATGAAATTTAGTCGCCAGAAGGCATTAGAAAATATCTCGAATAGTAAAGAAGCTTCTAAGCGGTACTATGACGAGTCTAGCCGTAGCACATCGTATAAAGTTGGTGATATGGTTTACGTTAAACATCACCACAGACTTCGTAAGGCCTTATCTCCAGTGTGGAAAGGTCCCTATAAGATAATAAAGTTAAACGGTAATCATAATGTCACTATATGTATTAACCGTAGGCATATTAAATATCACACAAACGAAATCAAACCCGCTCACACTTAGTTACTATCTCGTTTCAGAACGCTATGTCGTCACAGCTTCTTAGAACCTACCTTAACTCCGATAGTGCACAGCCCTGGAATCTATTTCGACTCTATCAAAACAATTTATTTTTATAATGACTATTGGAAAGTTATAACATACATAGATATTGTATCAGTTGAACCTCATCTAAATAATATTGATAATTTGATTAAAAGTACACTAGACCTCTGTATCAGATCTCAGTTAAATGATTTTGTACAATGTAAAGATTTATTTAGTCCTATCGAGATTAACTTACAAGCTAACTTGATAAAATTAGATTCTCTATCGCATATTATATCTACGGACTCGCCCAATAGATTTAAAAGGTCGCTAGAGTTTGGAGGCGAAGTCTTAAAGTTTTTCTTTGGCACATTAGATGCTGTCGATGCGCGTAAATATGATGCTGCAATCGACGCGTGTCAAAAAAACAAGAATGAACTTTTCAATTTAATTAAAGAAAATATTCATATAGTAAAATCTTCTATCAATACGTTTAACTCTACTATCTCTAGATTAAATTAAAATGAAATTAGATTAAGTTCTCAAATTAATAAGTTAAATGATATTTTGTCGCAAACGACTAAAAATAATAATGAAATCATGTATATATCTAAAATAAATAATTTAGTAAATATAATCGAAGGTTCTCTTTTAACTATCTATAATTTCTTAGACTCTGTCCTAAATTCTATCTTATTCGCTAAAGCTAACGTCCTTCACCCATCTGTTATCACTCCTACTAACCTCCTAAAGGAATTAGCAAAGCAAAGCAACGTTATGAATAAACGTTTAGATTTCCCAGTGCCTCTTAACATAGAAACAATTCACACTATAATTGATGTATCAACGTTAACCTCATACTATTATAACAAGAAAATTATCTTTATTTTACAAATCCCTCTTATCTCTCCAATTAAGTATAATGTTTATAAAATGATTCCTCTGCCTACCCCACCAGATCACACTAATCCTAACGCGTTTGCCCTTATCCATCCATCAAACCCTTATCTCGCTATCACAGATGATAGACTAAATTATGCATTGTTGTCTAATATGAACATTGAAAAATGTCTCAAAATTAAGAATGATTTTTCTATTTGTCAATTAGTTACAATTTATTCTAGTAGCTCTCACCCATCTTGTGAGACAAAATTTTTAACCGAGGTATTATTGTCAATACCCAGTATGTGTGATTATAAAGTATTATATGGTCAGATCGACATCGGGCATAAACTTATGAATAATGAATGGATTTATGTACAGTCCAATCCTAATAAATTAACTGTGAAATGTAAAACAGATATCAAAGATTACTCTGTCCTAGGTACAGGTATACTAAGATTGTCGCCGGATTGTATTGGTTACTATAAAACGTTGCAATTTGTACCTTCAACTATTTCTACATCTGTTTATAAAAATCAATTTTTAATTGACTTTGATATCACTAAGGATGATTGTTGTAACAAAAAAATTGTAAACAAAACCTTACCACTATTGTCGCCACTATCTTTGAGTAACATTGATTTAGACTCTTTAAAACATACATATCACAAATTAGATGACCTCGAGTTAGAAATAAATAAATTCCAACAACAAAATCATTTTGTTAAATATGCAACTTATTATTCTAGTTTCTCTTATATTGTAATCATAGCTATTTTCCTACTAATTCTGTATAAATTATATAATCTTTATTTTAATCTTAAGAAAGAATCTTGTTGCATCCAAATCTATAACCAGTGTAACACGAGAAGAACTGTACAAAATGAAAACAGAATCAGTAATTCCATTGAGATGTTTGAACACTCTAATTCCGATGATGATAATAACCTTAGATATTCTTCTAACAGAAATTTAAATAACTAAAAATTATATTTTTGGTAATATTAATACTATATCTTATGTTTTCATAAACAATTTTATAATTTACTATTTCTATACAATTTCATTTTTACTATTTTAATGTTTAAAAATGTTTAATTATAATCCTAAATCTTATAAGAAAATATAATCTTATACAAGAACTTATCCTAAATCTTATGTAAAATTTTATACTAGATCTTAACATTACTAAATCATGTAAGCCTCATTTTTCTTTTCTCTTAATTTCGCTTCATCTTGGGATAAAGCTCCATTTAAAGGGGGGAGATGTTATACCCAGTTTCTCTACGTAATTACTTGCAAACGTAATCTTATTACTTTAATATAAAAGCTTGTACCCATGTGCATTCAATTAGTCACAGCCATACATCAGTACCGACCAGTACTCCCTAAAACCGCGTTCCCGCGTGTAGTATCGTGAAGAGAAAAGTGAGGTCAAATACGTTGTATCGTTTTCGGTAATAAATTCGGTAGTTTGGAACTTTTGGTGTTTTTTTTTAAAAAGACAATCAGCGGCTGCCGCCTAACAGAACGGTATACAATACATAAACCTAACTGTTTGCATCACTAAGTTATTCAAGAAAAATTATTGAAAAATGTTGTCACACAAGGATCGGCCCACTATATGTTCTATAAAAAAACTATTAAATACTATAGTTATGTATGTAATTTTGGTGGGCCTTTGTGTGCAACTATATGGAGCATCTAATAAAACAAACGCCATGGAAATAGCTTTATTAAATTCTAAGATAACATAATAAAACCTACGATGCATAAGTAAAAATAAAAATTTTCTTAAGAAAACACTATCGTACATAAACAAAGTTTATGATAAACATGCAAATGTTTATTATTACCATTATTTCGATTATGTAAACCAATAACTAGCAATAAGAAACTATTCAAACATGATTTCAAGCCTATTCAAAGCTAAAAAACACTTATAAAACTATAAAACTACTATGTAAACTAAACAGCTGTTTAACAACTATTAGTTCTTATCTATTATAACTGATAACACTATATAAGATCGATATCTAAGTCCATACGGTTAGCACAAGTATAAGTTTAATGCTTATACACTACACGGCACTACTTATTACCGATTTGCGAATTTTCACTATTCTAACGTTATTTTATCACTTGACGCGTCCGGGAACCGAACCCGGTATACCTACCGCACGATTGGATAGCACTATTTTTACACGATTTTCACTCATGGTTTCGAATACACTATTCACTATAGAGTTTTTTGATGTCTGTCGCGAAGAATAAATAAGTATGAAATTTTGAGCACCAGGCCCTACAATATATTTATCATTGTATCTGTTTATGTACCATTTTGCCACTCTCTTGATATTCTCAAATTTGTATTTGAGCTGCTTCACAGTGCGCGGGATCTCTCCAAGGGCATTAAATTCGCTTTCTATTAAAGTCCACACGCTATCCTTTTGCTTACTACTTATAGCATCTGTTTTCTTACAAAATAATACTTTTTGATGTTTGGTTATTAACGATTGAAGTCTATCGACTTCAGCTCGGGTAAAGTTTACGCTTCTTTCCCTGAAATATACAGAAGTTAACGTAAAGATAGGCATAAGTTTGTGTGCTGTAAAAAGAATAACACGCAAGTGTGGCAACAGAATAAGTTGTGCATACTTACTTTGTTTGGCTGTTTACGAACAAGCTTTTTGTATTTGATGCCATTATTATCTTCTACACTTCGTAAAACTTGAACTCGTAATAGGTGTAGTATAAACAAGAAATATAATCAAAATCTTTTAAAATGATGCACGTTCAGCGCGTTCAATTCGTTTGACGTTCGATATAATATTTGACAATTGACATCTTGACATTATCAATAACAGCGAAGCTCTAGTATTGCCGGACTTAAAAATAGTTCCCGCAGCGAATCGGGGTAGATTACGCCTCATTTGTCTAGCAACCCTGTTAACTTTAACATTAGCAACAAAAACGTTGGTGCAACACATTTTGCGGCAGCCGTCAAGTTTACTGTTGTAAAATTTGACTTTAGCTTACTTTAACCGGTGATGTGGTGCAATCCACTCTTAGTCACTTGGGATTTTAGCCATTGGACCCCAAGCAAGTTCTATTATGTACCTATAAATTCGATAACTATTACAACTGTAATACTAAAATACCTACTCGTACGTACGTTCGAGTAGCTTTGTAACTTAAACAACCCTTCTTCCCTTCTTCGTTAAATATGCCATTAGATTTTATGAAATTTAAAGGCAATTTTGATAAGATTTATGATGATTTATTTCCTATAAGTAAACAATGAAGTACCAGTATATATAAAGTACTCTGTGCAATGAAGATGGAAAAACTTGTCACTGCAGGCAGTTTTAGGAGTTTATATTTAATCGACTACCTCGTTGGTCTCGCGGCATAAATGTGCGGGTGGGATTGGGAGGTCTCGGGTTCGATTCCGGGGTCGGGCAAAGTGGTATTGGGATTTTCCGTTAGAAAATTCTCAGTAGCAGCACGGAGTCTGGTAATGTGCCCGGTACGGCAATAGGCTCGCCCCCTATTACGTGGGACCTTCAAAATTCATGGTGAAATGTAGGTGCAATATTACACCTCTGCCTACCCCTTCGGGAATACAGGCATGAGACTATAAATAAATAAATAAAAAATATTTAATCTGTTATTTTCTAGAAATTCATTATCTATACTTAATATAATAAAGCGGAAGAGTGTGTTTGTTTGTTTGTTTGTTTGATCGCGGTTATCTCAGGAACTACCGGTCGGATCTAAAAAAATATTTTTGTATACGATAGCCCAGTTATTCCGAAAGACTATATAACATAACGCTTCGACCCTTTGGGGCCGGGCAAAAGGCTAAAAAGGCTAAAAGCTAATGTCGGCTAATCTGAGGCACTAGCAGTTTGATTAAAAAAATTGTGTTTCCCTATGATAGCCCAATTATTCCGAAAGGCTATATAAAATTACGCTACAACTTTTTGGGGCCAGACAAAAATAATATAATGGTCAAACGAGAAGGGGGTGGGTTGGGTCAAAAGCAAAAAAAGGCTAAACGAATAGGATACAATCTATATGGGTATCGTTTTCGAGATTTTCGGGACGCTGCTTAATAATATGAAATTTATTTAGTGATCCAAGATGAGAAAATTTTAAAAATCAATATGGGTATATCCTTCCATATTTTAAGGGGTGGGGAATCGAAATACAACATCTATTTCGTGATCAAAGATGGCGGATGGGAAATCAAAGATGGCGGATGGGAAAGCAAAGATGGCGGATGGGTCAATTAAAAAAAAATCAATATTGGTATCGTCTGCAATGTTAAAAGGGATGGGGAATCCTAATACAACATCTGTTTCGTGATCAAAGATGGCGGATAGGAAATCCAAGATGGCGGACGGGATTTTTTTTAAAGTCGATATGGGTATCGTCTCCGATATTTTAAGGAATGGGGAATCCAAAAACACCATCTATTTTGTGATCAAAGATGCCTACACACTGCGGCCAGCAGCTGTGCGGCTGACCACAAGAAATATATTGCCCAACAACGTACTTAGTTTTAATTCGCACTGCGATGCGGTCGCAGTGCGAATAAAAAGTTGTTGGTTTACGTAACGCACGCGTTTTTAGTAACGCACGCGTTTTTGGTAACGCACGATTGGCCGCTCTAAGATGAAAATTTAGGTAACATAAACAATAAAATTCATAAAATCTAATGTAAATAGCCCCAAAATTAATAGACTCTTGTATAATTTTTTTTAAAGAGATTTCATTAAATGGATACTCACATTAACACGCGTAAATATAAAAACACTCGAAGAGCCGTATAGAAAAATAAAAAGCACTTTTTCCATACAAGTGAAGGACGTTATCACAACGGAGATGTCGGCGAGTTTACTTTGTTTTCACAGCTTCATTTTCGGAATCCTCTTGATTCCGGTCAATGCGGACAGAACTATGGTCAGTGCCAGTTTATTCTATAAAAGCAATTGTACTGTCACATCCAAAGCACTTTGAAGGCGAAGCGACCCCCAACGTTTTGATAACCGCAAATACGTGTTTCGCGTTACAAGGGTATGGTGCCTCGACCACAAAACAATGACAGCAATATACCAAGTTCGAATACTTAGTGTCTGTTTGGCCTACCTTCTTCATTTGGCTTTTAAAGCGTGTGGTTAAGATATCGGCACCTTCCGAATTTAGGATGTATCAGAAAATGTTGGGAGCTTTACGTAGGTAGGTACTTATCTAACCTTTGATATAAACGTAGAACGTCATTAAGAATGGATGATTGTATAATGAATTATGGGCTGTGTGTAAGACGACAAGTATTAGTTGTATATTGTCTTTCGGGAAATATACCACGTACACAAAAGTAAGTCTTTTCCCAACTATGTCTGTATTGCCTAAGCTTAAATTGTATATTTTGTTACTAATTTTTTAAAAGATACTTATAGTTAATCTTGTAAAGATGTAATATTGATCCTACTAGCTTGAATTTTTTTTTGCTATAAGATATTGAACGTTCAGCTAACCCTAGAATTATATTTTATCATATTACATCGTCGAATCGTGGTGTGGCTGAGGAGAGCTGGACACAGTGCTCCCACACTTGCTCCCACGCGACACACTAATTGAGGTCAAAGAAGAATCTTTACAAGTGCGCTATATAATACTTATTATCTATACATAAAAGCCTGTAAGACTTACATAATTTTAATTACATAATTTTAATAAGAAAGCTTCTTTCACATATAATATACCAGAAATCTCTTTTCAAACTGGCATCAGCCTTTATATTGCTAATTCAATTAATAATGCCACTTACAGTTGTTGAATCTGTTGTAAATTGCTTGCGGTGTAAGTTGCTTGTTGATAGGTGCCATGGGTATAGTACAACATAGATGTACTAGTAACAGAATTATCTATAAATAATGGGCTGTAATTAAGCTGTTACTCGACTCGTATGCCAAACGCGACAAGAGCACGAAGGAATCTTTCAAACATGTTACGTTACTATGATGCAGATAGCCCGAAGCTATCGACGCGGACTTCTTCTCTAAAAGGACATTGATGTGGAAAAACACGTGCAGCACCTAAACAAAGACAGGTAATACATAACATATATATAACATAAACATATTCTCATCGTCCAACATATACTTAATTCATAATTTGATTAAGTATCTAATCTACACTAGTAACTTGTCAAAACTTAAACCTGGTAGCGCCATCTATCTTTTCCATTGCTAGTTAATTATGTTAACACCTAGCTAATAAATTCCTTTGCATACCGCAGTGTCAAAACGAGCGATCTTTTGTCCCTTTCTATCCCATTCCCTCCCAAAGGCACGCCTCGCTCTAATTGGTCGTAGAATTCAATGACGCTGCGACGAAGTCGAAAATCAACCGTCCCGCTGACCGGCTGCGTCCTGGTGCAGCTCCGCGCCACGACGAACACATGCAGCACCGCAATATTTTACCGCTATTTTATACTATAAACGAGAACTAAACCGCCCGCAGATGTAGTGGAGTGATCTGTGCAGCTTCAGGACTCTCGAAGATGCAGGCGGCCGCCATTTTGTACAGAAGAAGACTGACTTACAACGTAAGGCGTGCTCTCATACCTCCGCCTCCTATTCCTCCCATTCACCCACTCTACTGGGCGATTTACCAGCCATCCTTTATACAGTCCACAATAATTAATATTTTTCCATATTACCAAATCGCCTAGTACATACGGTTCGGTGCAACGCCGATCCATAAACCAGTAAAAAGAAGTTTTCAGCTATAATCCAATCAAAGCGATCATAACATCCTTTTACAGTCCACTGCTGGACACAGGCCTCTCCTAATTTGCGTCACAATGGCATTCCGACTATTGTGAGCAAGGATTTGGCCTACTATAGGTACCTTGCAGGCCAGATGGGTTAGTTTTTATGTCGAGGTTTTATTTAGGAAATTAAAACTGGGTAGTGACACTTTGTATTCTCAATCCATCACCACACAGCATAGTGTTTATCTAATTTTAATCAAAGCAATAGTTTATTGATTTTAGGTAAGAAGAAATTTACTTAATCAACACTATACTAATAGACTTATTTATAATATAGGTACAATTCAAATTAAACTAAAATAATACTTTAAGTAGAAAACCGAAAACTTTAAGTATGAAAGTCCTCCATATGGCCTCATAAAATAAATGCTTCACCCACACAATGCGTCCAACAAAATAAATTTTTCATCCAATTAAACAGCACACGTTATCCACGAACGAAACCTGCTGATACCAATAATTTTCGGCCAGCACTCAACTGTTGCTAATTAGGTTATATATTGTGTGTGAGGAAATTATAAATTTGCACAAGCTGAGCCATGAAAATCATTATTGAGCAATTTGTCCAGCTCGGCCATACATGCACACGTTGATTAATTTATTAAAGGACCACAGTTATACATAAATGATGACCGTGACAACAGTTACACACCTCATGGACAAAATGAAACGGTCCAATGTAGTATGTGATTATATCATTAACTCGAGTGTGTGCGAATATTTTGCTTTCAGTTACGGTTAGTGGTATACAAGATTATGTTGCTACGTGGTATGACCTCAAATCTGGTAAAATGGTTGATATATTGCCTTGCATTACGAGTGAAGCAAAGTAGAAAGATCTACCGTACAGACATGCGCCTAAAAACGGCGAATACCTTAATTTACTCACACGTACAAAAAGTGGCTTCACGTTTTCTTTACAGTGAGTCTAAGATCTAGGTACCATTTATTTATTTAATCTTAAGCCATAATTATTGCATATACGAGTATATACTTCAGGTATCTTTTTCTGGTCTGTTTTTTACCGCTTTATCTAAAATGACTACAAAATACATATTTAGTAAATAGCTACTTATTATAAAGATACCTACGCCTAGGCTATACATACGTATGAAGTGACAGAATCTATTAAATATCTAATAATAATTTATGTCCTACGCCTACGACCTAAGTCGCGTGGTTGCTATTAAGAATCTAATATCTGTTACAAGTTACTGTACGAGATACTTGTTACAAACTACGCGTCGCTTACTTACATCCCATTATGATTTGGAATATAAATGATTATACTACGTATGTGTATTACGTGATGGACTAAGAACGCAAATGAAAACTATGAATAGCAAAAACAATTATGGCACAGGACAATATTCTTTCTTCATACAGCCAACTCAGGTGTCAGAGATTTTTGGGCCTATCGAAGACCATGACGTTATCGTCATAGGGCCAACTAGTCTTGTATGTGAGACACAAAAGCAAGATATTAGGCTTTAGGAAACACGATAGTGCTTTAATAATAAGTCTGATCCGAGTGGCGACCTGAGCAAAAGTTACTTAACTTTGCCGATCTATTATATGAACGGCAATTCAAGTTATGCGGATGCTACGAGCGCTAACATCTATAAAGCAACGACGGTCCAAGCTTTGATATTATTATAACTATCCAATTGACCAACATCATTGAGCAAAAAAATTAATTGCTTGTGTCGATGTGATAGCAGAATACGTGTATCCACAATAAACAGGAATACAGCCACGAAAGAACACAAGGTTTTAACCACCAATGTCTTCCACTTCAGTCAATGTAATTCTAACGAACAATAGAGTTGTTAGTACATTAGCAAAGTCAACTGAATAATTACCAACCGTTTATATGTAACATTCACGTTTCGTTTAAAAGGGCCATATCCCGTGGCGTGGGTATAAAGGACACGACTTAAATTTTCACACCTTAATTGAAAAAAATATGTAGCTAAACACAACAGTTAAACGACTGTGACACAAGCATAGAGGTTGGGCAAACTGAATCAATTTGCGGACCACCTACACCCCCTGCACTAATTGATTTACTTTGCAACGAGATACCGGCTTCAATTAAAAATCGTTTCCTTTAATTGACAATAACTGGAGCCAATAAAGTGAGCAGAGTAATAAATAAACAATCCATCAGATCGCAATTTGGTTACGCTTAAAACATTCTAATGGTTACGACTGGCTTTATGAAAAGTCGTATCTATCCCAACGTAAAGAAAACATTTTTGTTGTCATCTTTAAAAGTATGTTGAATATTTTCCGCTAGGTATAAGAAATAACTGATAAATTTTGCCTTACGAAACATATATCGATCAACTTGGAGAAAAAGAGATTGTCATTGCTGTATAGTTACTAAAAAAAAATGACTACGATAATAAAAAATAAGACAACAATGCTGAAATATAAGCATTTTTGTCCAACCACCCGACGAAAAAATTCTTCGAAGTAAGTAAATACATTTATACTCAATTTAATGGCTAGAGAACGTTTTTTCACAAATCGCCGAGATATCTAATTAAGTAATAATATTCATTATCTAACTATGGTATAAATATTAATGACATAATTAAAATTAATATCTTTATATTTGACATATATTAAAATGTTATCTATCTGGCATAATAAATGTATCGGCCCCAATTATCCAATGCATTATATATCTCTGTAAATATATATATAAATATCTTCTTTCTATTAGCGTTATCCCAGTTTCAATCTGGGGTCCGCTTACTAGTCTAACCGGATTTGGCTGAATATAAGCTTTTCCACAGAGCTACTGCCTGTCTGACCTCCGCAACCCGAAGGGATAGCGATATTCCATGGCTTAGACTAGTGACAGTTTATTTAGAAGGTACTGACGCCCTGTAACGACTGTTAAATATCTTCATGACAACCGGGACCGACGGCTTAACGTGCTCTCCGAGGCACGGGACAAGCGATAAATAACAATTCAATACGCACATAACTCCGAAAAGTCATTGGTGCGCGCCATGGATTCGAATCCGATACCCTCTACATGGCAGTCTGTTGGTATATCCATTTGGCTATCGTTGCCTTATTTTAATACACACGTAACTTAGAAAAATCATTGATGCGCGACGTGGGTTCGAACCCGAGACCCTCTGCCTCTATTGGTCTCCCCACAAAGCTACCATCGCTCGTTATTTCTCAAACTAACTAGCAAAACAAAGATATATAATAAAATAGAAGCCCTGTAATAATATGTCCCGCTGCTGGGTAGGGGTCTCCTCCCAGAACGACGAGGTTAAGGCCACAGTCAAGCACTCTGGTCAAGTTATTGTAGAACGAGTCGCTTCTAAGAGCCCTGCACGAGCATGCTACCTTTGGTTACAAAAATACTTATATACTTGGTTGTTTGCGTCTTTATTATGTACATGGCTATACATAAAGTTAAACAAACTATTTTAATCCGATCTGTCATTGTATAAACAATCCCATTAGTGACAGATCAGTTTAAGTATATTGGATTTGTTTAACTTGATATGTAGCCGTTTGTACCTATAGATAGTTTCTAGTAAAACATAACCTCAAAAATTGTTTTAATTATAACATTTTTTCCTGATTACCAAATTACGCCATAATAAAACAGGTATCCCTATAAATAGTAATAATTAATTTAATATATCAGACAATAATATATACATCATATTATTTAAAAAAAGTTTGACAGGTCATCGAATGTATGGTCAGTGGGCATTGTTCTTTAAATCCTTTTGGCTTTATATAAACATAACTTCACTCCTTTTATCCCCGAAGTAGAGGTGTATTATACACCCACACTTCGCCAGTTACGTTTCGGTCCCAATGTAATAGGGGGCGAGCCTATTGCCATCTACCGGGCACATTATTAAGCGCGCGATAATTAACATTTTTAATACACACATAACTTCGAAAAGTCAGAGGTGTGTGCCCGGGGTAACTGGGGATCGTACCCGAAACCATCGTCTCGGGAGTCCGTTACGTACACCCCTCGGATATCGCCGCTTATATAAAAAAAGTAAATTTTCATAAGCTCTTATTCCCATAGGATAGATATGAAGATGATGATGGTCGCCTCAAAGAATATTCCAATATAAATGAAGCAATTTGACACCCTTAGATCAACGTTGATTTTGAAGAATAGACTAGGTAATATACCATGAACATATTATCTATTTAAATTGAAACGGAAGCTACTGAATAAACGAACCAAAAATAACAAAACTCGAGCAAATTTGAACCTTAAAATAAATCCGTGGAATTCTGGAAGTCAGTCAGTGAAATATTAAGTTAAAGATACACCAAAAGTCAGACGAAGTTGTGTAAAAACTTAACAAAGTTGGTCGTTGTTTGATGTGGGAAGACGATGCTGAAGTTTGACTAAAAGGGGGGGTTAGTCTCGACAAAAGTTAACGTTGCGTTCCTTACACAAAACAAATTACATCTTGGTTTATGTTATTTAAAGTTGTTGCGATGGTAAAGATAGAATTTGAGTGAGAGGTGACCTGTAGTCCTTCAGCTGTCTTTATTTCGCCACTTGGTCGCATGAGTATCAAAGTCAAAGTCAAAAACCACCATTCTTTGTATTATTATCGTCGAACGAATTGCAGTCAGCATACTTTGCCACGCCCACCAGGTTTCGGCCCGATGTTTGTTGCTGGTGGCCACGACAATAGGGGTTGTTTGCTCATTCATTTATAGAAATCATCCCGCTTTTTTGGTCTATAGTCGAGTGACTTTCAACCCCGGGGCTTGCCGTCCACAGGATCATTTGTTACGGTTCGCGAACTCGGCGCCTTTGACGACCGGATTTATTTTTTCAGAGACCCCACAGTCCTATTCGTGACGATCTGGTGTCCATATTCATGGTGTCCTTTATATAGTTAGCTTAGCCTCCAGTTTTATCATTTAGACTAGTTCATAAAAGATCGGGCCTTCTACACCATTACGTCCTAACCTTTTTTAATCATTAGAACTCATATTAATTGCTTAGGAGAAATAACGTAAGAGCTTTGTCTACTGCAGATCTTCTTTTTTTATTAGTTGACGTTTGGCCATGATCTCGCTTAAGCGATGCCCCAACGGAGCACTCTTGCATTTGTAGATTTTTTCACTATGCAAACATAAGCAGGGTTTGTTTTTTTTTTTGTTTTTCGACGAATCTTTCAAAGGTAAATCTTACGTGGATAAAATGCGCAATATTCGTGATCGAATGCAAAACAGATAAGAAAAGCAGCAGGCAATTTTGCAAACACCATGACGTGTTGTAAGGACCAGGACCCAACACAACCAGTCTTGGATTGGTATTGAAATATCGAGGCAGGACAAGGAGGCTCTTCCCGTGGTACGGTAAGATAGCCAAACAAATCCTCCGGCTGTCCAAACAACAATTGCGGACAGTCACGGCTGCCTACACAGGACACGGATGCTTTAATAAACACCTATTTACTATAGGAATCACCGACAGCCCGCTGTGCAGGGCCTGTATGGCAGCAGACGAGACGGCAGCCCGACTGGTCCTCGACTGCCCTGAGGTTGCACAGTACAGGCAGCAGTACCTGTCCAGATACAGCACACTGAGGGAAGCAGTGGGCCACATCAAGAGTCTGCTGGCCTTCCTCGAAGAGCTGGGGTGGCTCGAATGACGACACCATTCCCACCCGCACGCAAAATACACGCCAAGACGTGGAGTTGCGGAAACAGAACGTGCCATCAAGTATCAAGTGTTTCCAAAACAGGCTAGAAAAGTATTAACAGTTGTAGATATTTTAACACTTTCTCGGTTAATCGCATAATACTTACTTGTTGCTGGTTAATTTTCTTCGTAACTATTTTATAAATATAATTCAACGCATGTTTATTATTAAAGAAGATAATTTTCTAATCATTTCTTTTTTTTAAGTTCATGATGAGTTGACGTTTTCATCCGTAGTAAATGTAGTTCATATCTATAAAATGACGAACAAAATCTCTGATGCTGGTATATTTCAGTTCGAAGCGCTTCACAAATTCTTACCTGTGTAATATTTTAACGATATAACAATTGTTTATAAACCGCGTATAATCTGATATTTTCATTATTAAAATCATATTTCTGACCTGTGCCTAGAGATTAGGAAAATTTATTTTTGTGTATCAAATTATGAATTAGATAATGTTTGTGAAGTTCGCCGAGACAAAATACGAGAGCCGTCTTAAAAAATCCAAACCTAAAAGTTATTCATTATCGGTTAGTACATTTTATTCAGTTTTAGCTTTAATAACGAAGTGCCTATGTACACTACTTCACTCTGTATGCACTCAGTACAAACTCCATTGGGAAATACTAACACCTAACACATACCAAACCAAAAAAATAATTTAGCTTTACCACAACAAATAGCCACAGTTAAACTAACCTAGAAGGCTAAAACCAGCTCGTTCAACTAGTCAGGAAAGCAGTTTGTAAACACGTCGTCATTAAGGTGCAATAAAGCTTAACTTTTTAATAATATGCATGCCTTATACTTAGTTTATGAGTACTTGTGAGAATAGCAAAAGAGGAATTTCTGGAAATGCATATAAGTAATTTAAGTACCTGGCATGGAAACTCAGTGCTTATATTCTCTTTGTTATAAGCGTGATATATTATGTTGTTGGGATTATTTTCAAAGTTCTGCTGTAAAAGCAATAAACATTATTATATTCCCTTATAGCAAGTAGTAGCAGTAGTGCAGTAATCTGTACTAATATTACAAAGCTGAATAGTTTGTGTGTCCGTTTGGTGATGGATTAAGAAAACGGAATGTCACCACCCCATATCATCCCATGGGTGTCGTAAAAGCCGACAGAGGGAGCATATTATGCAGAGAACAGCACTGTAAGAGAAGCAAAACTTGATACAAATCCTATACCAACCCGTTTGCCCAACGTGGTATAGTAGGCCAATTCCTCCTCCTTTCAAAGGAGAGGCCTAGTCCAGCAGTAGACTGTTAAAGGCTGATGATGATGAAGAGTTTGTTTGTTTGTTTGGTAGAACGCGCCAAACTCAGGAACTTCTAGTTCGATTTGAATAACTCTTTTTGTGTTGGATAGTCTATTAATATAGGAACTTTATAGGCATCACTCTATGAGCCACGAATGCGGAGCAGTAGCCCATGCGGGTGTAACCGCGGGCTATTATCTTAATATATAAAATCCTTGCGTTACTGACTGACTGACAGACACGCTACAGCCGAAACTATTGGGCGCAGGAAGCTGAAATTTGGCATGTATGTTCCTTGGGACCGTAGGGGTGCACTAAGAAGGAATTTCCCGAAATTCCCACGGGATCGGCCAAAACGGGTAAATTAAAAAAATGCAGGCGTAGCTGCTGGCGTCCTCTAGTTAAAAATACAGATCTTAATAATGATGAGTCGACAATATCAATATAAATAGTCCACAATGGCGTATGCATCTATATCTACACTGCATTCAATGTTGAGGGTTCGAACGCCATACGGGGCAATTCTTGGTGTAATCCAGAAATGTTGGCTGCAGTGGTGGTTGGTGTTTTTTGCAGTCTGGGTGAAATTTTATACACATAGGTTGAATGTTTCTTAAGTCTGCCGCCTTCAAAGAAGTAGTTTACTTTAAACCAAATGTTTCTGTTTACTCAATCTGTGTATGTTCTGGCTAGATACAGATACACAAGCATGGGCACGGTTCGCAGAAAATTTATGGCCATGATTCGGTCGGAAGCTGGCTTGAATTTTTATTGAATTTCAGCTCGCTGGCATCAGCTCAAACACAACGTTAGCAGAATTAATTTATGGTAGCGTCAATTACAGCCGTTTTTTAACCGTACCGTGGCCGATAGCCAATTTATGCGCTTACAGAGCCAGATATAACACTATTCTGAGGGAACTTGAGCGGCTTCCATCAGCTTGTATGCATTACACCAGTAATACTAAAGTACCTACTCGTTTGTAAGTTCTAGTAGCTTCGTAACTTAAGCAACCCTTCTTCGGATATGTCCGGGATCTAACAAATCTCGTAAGAAAGATTTATGATGATTTATTTCCGATGATTAGTAAACAATGAAGATGGAAAAACTTGTCTCTGAAGACAGTTTTAGGAGTTTATATTTATTCTATTAATCCAAGTTCGTCTTTCTATTTATTGCTACGCCGTCTACATAACCAACCTTACGTAGTCCGACACAAGTGGTTTGGATCCATAGTCAGCAGCCACTTCAGTCTCTTCGCAAAGATACTATTTGCGCCTCTTAGGATCCTTATGAAGACACGGGCTAATGTATGTTTCGTTTTGTTCATACTATACAAACTTGTATTTATAGTATTTGAATTAATAATAACAATATACACTATGGCAAAATCAGTGTCGCTTATATGTGAAAGCGAACATGAATGAATTTATTTATTTTTTTATATTCAGGAAACATACAGTCATTTACAATCAAATTGTTACCAAATAAGTATTGCACAAAGACCTAGAGTTCCATTTAAATTTAAATTTAGTTATATTAAAATTCTTTTGGATAGAATAGAACATACAATGCCATAGTTATTACAAGGAGAATACAAAGAAAGCTATACATGTTCGAGAGATTCTTAGAAGTTAACAAACGTTATGAAGTTGAAGTAGCGGTATGCTTATACAATATTTGAGTAAGCAATATATAAATTGCTAGCATCCGATCAAACATTATTTAATCTATGTTACTGCTGGATCAGCCCGTATCAACTTTTCTTTAATTTTACGTCTGTATTCAAGCATGTTTGGATTAAATATATCCAAATCAGTAAATTGATTATTGTAGTCATTAACACTGCGTCTAAAGAAGCTGTTGCCACGATAAATCGTTCTATATAAGGGTTCTGAAAAAAGTGTTTTCAAACGAGAGTTCGGTCTGGGCACTCTGAAAGTAATTTTCTCCAAGATAGCAGGCGAATCTATATAGTTATTAATAGTTTTATAAAGGAAAACTTGGTCAAAATATTTTCTACGGTCACTAAGTAAGGTCAAATTGTGGCCCTTATAAGATCGGTATGGATGGTTACAGCGGTAATCCGAAGCTTTAATAAATTTCTTTTGAACTCTTTCAATACAAGACGAGTGACAATGGTAAAAGGGATTCCATATTATACATGCGAAATCTAAAAGAGAACGCATAAAACTAAAATAGAGAAGTTTGAAAGTAAAAGTTTGTTTGAAGGGCCTGGATATTCTAGAAATGAAACCGAGTTGTCGAAATGCTTTCTGAACTATATGATCAATGTGCAAGTTAAATGACAATTTCGAGTTCATTATTACGCCCAAGTCACGAACAGAATTGACTCGATTAAGAGGTTCATTTTTAATATGATAAGCAAAATTTATTATATTACGATTACGTGTGTATGTTATGATGGAACAATTATCATGATTTAGATAAAGTTGATTAGACGAGCAATAATTAGATAGGTTAATCAGCTTTGACTGTAGCTCCAGACGGACATCAGTGTGGGAAATAATTTTGAAAATGTTTGCATCATCTGCAAGAAAAGAAAGTTACAATGTCCAATGTAGTCACCAATATCGTTAATGTAGAGAATAAAGAGCAAAGGCCCTAAATGTGACCCCTGCGGAATATCAGAAGGGATTTGCATGAACCCTGATAAATAGCCCTTTAAAGATACTGCCTGAGAGCGGTTTTTGGCGTACGAACTAATCCAACGATGTAAATCGCCGTGTATTCCGATCTTCCAAAGCTTCTCTATAAGCAAATCATGATTTATTTTATTAAATGCTTTTGAAAAATCGGAATACTCTACGTCTACTTGGTGACCTGCATCCATCGCATTGACAAGAAAATTCGTAAATGTAAGTAGATTTGTCTCAACAGACCGCCCTTTACAGAAACCGTGCTGGTTTGGGGAAATGTGATTTTTTAAAATGCCTGAGAGTTCACATGTTACTATTTTCTCCATGATTTTGCCAAGTATATTAAGTTTACTTATGGGTCGGTATTGTGTTACATCATCTCTTTTGTCATTTTTTGGAATGGGTGTAACTATTGTCATTTTCCACAAGGTGGGATAAACGCCGTCACTTAGAGATTTACGGTATACAATACTCAGGGGTAGTGATAATTGAGCAGCACATCTGCGAATAAACAAGGGATAAATGCCGTCATATCCAGCTCCTTTATTTACATCAACTCCTTAGAGCTCTTTATAGATTCGGTCTCTGCTCATATTTACAGACCCAATGCCGACGGGAGAGTCTAATGGAGGGCAACTTCAATCATAATAGATAGAACGGGGCGAAGAGTTTATAAAAACAGAATTAAAATAATTGTTGAACATATTGCACATGTCTTCGCCGGAAGTAGAAACACGGTTGCCAAGCTTAACCATCTCGGGAATTTCACCATTAGGTAATTTCGCTTTACAGAACAACCAGAAGTGTTTTGGGCACCTTTTTATTTTTTCTTCACTAAAAGTGATGAAATTATTGTAGTCAGTTCTCTGTAGCTTTGATTTTCTCCTACGAAGAGTCGAGAAACTTTGATAATCAAGAGGATTGCCATAACATTTCCATTTTGAGTGAAACTTTCTTTTCTCGCTGACTAATTTAATTAGAGCTCTACTATACCATACAGGATACCGGCTATAACTTACATACTTTCTAGTCGGTACATATTCACATATTAAGTTATTGATAACACGATAAAATTTCTGAACCATGGTATCGACACTATCGGTATGAGGAAGTTCATAGTGCCAGTCAACCGTCGCCAACGAGGATTCAATGGCATCAAAATCGGCTTGGTGAAAGAGCCTTCTCTTAGAAGATTTCTCTCCACAAAGCAGTTATTATTGCAAAATATTAGATCCAATAACCTATTTATTAACATTAAAGCATGAATTAAATTGTTTTATGTCTGAAAAACTCATAAAATCAGATGTTATTTGTGCCAGAGTGTTACTGACATTGGGTCGGATAGGCATGGATTGAGTATCTGAGTCCAATGTCATGGCATTCCTTTAATTGATTCATCATATTTTGTGTGGGTAGTTTGCCAATCGGCACTTGGCTAGCGTTGTGTGCTATATCCTATCCTATCGTAGTGAGAAAGACCTTTGTCAAACTATGGGACAGTTTATATGCAGTTTCATATATAATGTTTTACATACATAGCATACATTATATACAGAGTTCATATACATTACTATATTACTTATATGACTAGCTATGCCTACGATTAGGTACTATTAATACTACTCCTACTGCTCCGCGGCTCATATCATGACGTCATAAATACACAGTATATGACCATTCCAAGGTAAGAGAACTACCTATAAAAAACAAACTGTTCAGTTTTTAATAAATACTTTTAAAGATATGGATAAAATTTCATATTTTTTATGTATTGTAGAGTATTTAAAGGCACTGTTTTATTTGTAGAGGGTTCATGAGTAGGGGCGATAGCGGAATGATTCCTACTTACGCGGTCAACAATGAACATAATATTATTGTCTGGCTGTATTGTCTGGTATTCTATATTAAATTCTTTGAAAGCAATCGTATGGTACGTAGCTGTTACTTGACATAGTTTTTGAATTTCAAGCTCACGTGTATTTGCACGTGAAAATAAAATAATGGTTTTCTTAAATTCATAACGAATCTACGGCATACATTAGACGAGACATTGAAAAGTTTTCGAAATTATTATTTGAATAATGTTAATGCAATGAATATTCTTATTATTTTAACAAAATGTTACATAGTATCTTCTTGGGTTTACGCGAATGTTACACATTGAAATTAAACTACTGTTTACGGATTTTATCGCGATGTATTGGTTTGTGTGTGTGTGTGGTCCTAAACCACCTTATTTCTATTAATAACCAAATACAATTCACAATTGAATTAGAGGCAAACAATTCTTTAGCTTTCTTAGATGTACCTGTCATCAGGAATGAAAACGACTACTTAAGCCATACTGTGTATAGGAAAAAGACCCATAAAATAGGTACTTAAACGGTAAATTTCACCACCATCCTAAACAGTTGGCTACTGTAGGAATGTCTCTGTTTCAGAGAGCCCGCGGGATCTGTGACAAGAAAAACCTGGACGCTAAGCTTCAACAGGCATGTTCTGCAAGACAACAAGCTCCGACCACCGCGCCACTGTCACAGATCCCAGAAGAAAGAAAAACCAGCCACAGTAGAAAGACAACCTGCTGTCCTCCCATACATTAAGGGCGTGACCGACAAAATTGGCTACATCTTGAAGCGAGCTTCAATCAAAACTTACTAGGAGCCGCTAACGAAGATCAGTCAATTATTACCAACTGTCAAGTGTCAGTTATCCTTGCAAGAGGCCGGTGTCTACAAAATCGACTGTGAATGTGGGCTCTCATACATTGGACAAACCAAGAAAAGCATAGGCATTCGACTCAAAGAACATATAGCTGACATAAAACATAAACGCTCAACAAAGTCTGCTGTGTGTGAACATGTGGAACAAGGTCCCAACCACTACCTGCGATTTGATGAACCACAAATACTTGCAAAAGAACACCATTTTCTTCCAAGGATGATACGAGAGGCTATTGAAATTAAAAAAACACCCTAATTTCTATAGGGAAGATGGTTGGAATGTTCCTCCAGCTTGGGACCCTGTCATAAGGCTAATGAAACCCAAGAAGGACAAAGTCACCAGAAGACCTAAGGACACTGTGAGGTCATTCTGCGTAAATAGTAACGCAAGCAGTTGAAAAATGTTCGGGTACTTTGAGATAATTTATACATTCAAGAAAAAGACAAATATCACCTCAGTCTGCCGTGAACATGAATCCTGTAAGGAATTCGAAACCGTCGGCTAGTAATAAATTAAAAATGTAGTTTTTAGATCATTCGTTTCAAATGTAATAACTTAGTGACATCGCGATAAAATCCGTAAACTGTAGTTTAATTTCAAAATGTTACAATTCTTTGAAAGTTCGTTTACACTTACTACTTACTTTATCTGCCTACGGCATAGATGAAGACAACTTACCTCTGACGGTTTTCAAACTTAGACTAAAGCAACATAAGTACACGGAGCGCTTTAAAATACAATATTTTCAGTTCATTCATCAGTCTCTATTATGACCTGCTGCTCCTTCTCCAATGTCTTTATGCAACACAATTCTCGTCACTTCATTCTGCTTAAAGTAAAATTCAAAGTAAGTATTTACTGAATGTAAATACTAAAATAAAGCTGGATATTTAATCCGCATCTTAAAGCAACTTAGTCGTTCTTTATTCACAGCGAATGGGGCGATAAACTCTTCTTAAAATGAAATAAAGATTAACGTGTCTAGAAAAATTTAAACATAAAATTTATATCGACTTATGAATGATATTTAAATGCTTGAAATCTACTGACAATTGTATCCAACTGCTCAATCGTTCTATTGTAGTGATTGGTTCCAAGATATTTCAGTTAGTTGTATCGTAATTTGTGAGGAACCCGTTGTAAATAGAGGTAAGTATTTTTTTAAATACACATAATGTTGTCAAATGGCGCACGCCCAGACAACATTAACGGACACAAGTGTTGTCCCGTATAAGGATTGAACCTACTATATGCGGCGCATCTTTAACCCCTTGAGTGTCCTACGCTCACGGTGTGCTAGTAAGAGAAATAGGCTGGTAGTGTCCTACAGGCACGGTGTGCCCAAAAGGATTTGTGTAAACTTCACTCCGGTGTTGTGTGATTGGTTACAATAATAAAAACGTACATCGACTAGTTACAGATTAACCAACATAAAACTATCAATTTTTGTAATGCGTAATGCTTGTAACGGAGAAAAATGATAAAATTGCTGATTTTGGTGCTCAGTTTTCTCCGTGCCGCCATATTGCGCTGTGGCGATCAACTAAGTTGAATTTGTGATTTTTCAAAAATGTATTCTCTACGCAAACGCTAAGTGATTGTATTAGTATTATATATTAAATTATTGACAATTTAGTGAAGTATATGTTTTTAATTTTTTTTTAGCCAGGTATAAAAACATTTACAAAAAAAGTGTTAGCAATTTTTTATGCAATTTTCGAGCGTTGGCCCCTACTGTCCTCCATATTTTAAATGATTATATGTAAGTATTTATTAATTACTTTACTAAATATAGATAAGTTTATCACAAAGGAGAAAGACCAAATACGGCCTGTAGCGGCCAGAAAGTTGTGAATCGTTGAAATTAAACGTATAATTTTTAAAAAATTTACATCGTTTTCGTTTCTTGATAGAGTATCGGTGAAAGAATTTAGTTTTTAAAGATTAATTATTTTGAATAAGCTATGGTAATAGCGGATGAATGTCTTATGTTGCCAGCATTAAAAATAAAATGAAGTATGGTAGGCAGAAATTGTTTTAAGGAAATAATATTTTTATTACTATATTAGAAAACAATATATTTTATTTTCTTTATAAGTATATTTGTAAAAAGAATCAAGAAATATATAATTTATTATACATTCCATAATTATTAATGGGTAAAAATCGTTTTGTTTTTTAATCGATAGTAGAAATATTTTTCAAACCATTTGCAACACTTTTTTATCTGTTATGTCATTCGTGTTGCTACTGTGTATCGTAAATATTTTGCTCTGATTTATTGGTGTTTTCCTACGGTTTTAATGTAATGTAATTGAATATAAATTCAATAATAATGATCAGTACCTTCTACCCATGCTAAGAATATGCAGCGGTGTTTGTGATTGTGGTTAGCTCTTTTGGACGAGTAAACATAGTACGAGGTTCCCTAGTACACAGGTGATTATTCATTATTATTGGCCACTCTTTATGTAGTTTTTGTTCTTGAAGACGCAAAGACATACTTTTATTAACATCTAGGTATTATATTTATGTTAAAATTCAATTTCGAGATATATTTACTTGCGGAATAATTTCCATTTCAAATATCTCGTATCTTATTTCCACCAAAAGTTATTTAAAAAGAAATTATACAGGTTAATAGAGTAGTCATTTATCTTCAAAACACACATGGTGTTGTGTTTGGCCGTGCCAGGCCCATAATGTATGGCGAAATGGTACATCTCCTTTATCATAAAATCCATTGTTAATGAGACATTTCGTATTGTTTTTGCTATAAATGGATATAAATATGTTTTGTGAGTGAGAAATGTTTGCCGTCGGATCGTCAAAATCAAAAAAAAAAACATAGTCAATATTATTGTGAAGTGATATCGGTAACCTGTGCTAAATTAATGTATATAACCGTCGCGTCGTCTACCCGTGTCAATATAAATGCAGAGAGAAAGTGAATTTCGTGAATAATTTATGTGTATTGTGGAAAAATGTTTCACATGGTGTAAGAAAATACAAAGTGACCTGCATTTATCTTTTTTTTTTGACATGAAAGGGTTAAAGGTAAGCTATTTTAATATAATTCTCATATAGAGTAACTTCTGAACTGTATACGGTTTAAAATTAACGTCACACAATTACACCAAACGCGAGAAAATTAAAGTTATTTAACCTAGGATCGTATAACCATTACATCCTCAAAATGGCTGGACGCTACCGGAGAAAATGCATTTTGGAGCTGGGCATGCGAACTAAAAAACACTTTGGAGTAAACAACCTTATCGGGTTATAAATATAAAATCTGAATATGGATAAAGGTAATTTTACGCATATACTGTAAAAATAAATAAACTAGAAAATCTAAATCAAACAGTTACTAACTAAATTGTATCGAGCGTTATGGTTCAGGAGACGTTGAAAGTTGGTCACAGACTTCTACACTCAACCGTAAGGAGTTCGTCATTATCCTTTAATTGGAACTCAAGAGCAAGCAATTATTATGCATAACTTTACAAGAGCCATTGCCTCCCTTCCCGAGTTAATAGAGGTTCTATTAATTGACAAGAATTGATTTTCCATTGCATATTATAATTGCGAATTGCCCCGTCTTCCACCAATTATTCTCAATCAAAAATTGCCTCTACATATCGATTGGATTACGTTAATTAAAAATATTGGACGCATGGCAAGTAGTAAAGAGCTCTATGTGAACAAAATGCTTGTATAGTCTGGATTAAATTTCGATGAACACATAAAATATTTTCAAAGGAACCGGCCATCAAATAATGCTCGGATATTCTCAGGCAACAAAATTATTTATTATAAGTGTGTTTCTATAAACATTACAAAAGACAAGGAAGTCACTTTTCACGAAACTATGAATACCTCGTGAAGAAGGATGAAAATTAGTTTCCGCTTTGAAAGTGTCTCCCTTACATTTTAATATTTATTAAATCCTGTTGAGGGCCGAAGTTGTGCAAACTGTCTTCACTTTTTTGTGAGGACCCCAAAGTTGAAGTTTTCATAACTCTTTCTTTGCTGGAAGGACTTTAACAAGTTTTACGCTGACACAACATTCCCTCTAGCCGGTTTCGGCGACGATAAATACAAAGTTAACGGTTTATAAGCCATCCATTCGAAAAATATTTGCCGAATATGGCGATTTAAGATGTCAAGCTTACCAAGTGTAATGATTTACGAGCTCAGCCAACTCTAAAAAACATGTAATGGCCGAAAATAAAGTTCTTACAGTTTTAATATTGTCTACACAAACATGGATGTCTCTGACACTTTTATCTTGATATTTGTTCTTTTGATATATTAATCTAACATACTTGTATAAAATGTCTTCGTTATTATTTGAACAATGATATTCTTTTCAATTGACGTGGAAAATAAATATTTATATTAATATTATTTTTCATTTATGAAACCCTAAATTTTAGTGTACTTAAAGAAAAATTTAGGCCAGACATTAAACATACATTCATACATATACGCACGCCTTTTTCCCGTCGGGGTAGGCAGAGACAACGGAACGCCACTTGCTTCTATCCTTACAAACCTTCCTCTACATTAATTACGCTTTTCATACATGCTTGCCGGTTCCCGGTGGTCGACGAATGTCTTACGAGGTCGGCCGCGACCGACTTGCCCATACACGTTTGCCTTATATATTTGGTGCGTCATTCTTTCTTCACTTATTCGCTTCACGTGTCCAAACCATCTCAGCATTCCTTTTTCAATTTTCGTCATAACATCTTCTTTCAGGCCACATCGCTCTCGTATTACTGCATTCGAAATTCTGTCAATCAGTCTCACCCCACACATACTACGTAGGGATCGCATCTCAACTGCGTTAATTCTGCTTTGATGTTTTTTCTGCCATACCCAACACTCACTACCATATATCAGCGTGGGCACAAGTACGAGTACATTTATCGAGGAAGGCTATAGGCTATATAACATCACGCTATGAGCCACGGGGACGGAGCAGTAGCCTTAAATATCGCGGATGTACCCGCAGGCTCATCTAGTCTAATATAAAACTGGTAATCTATATTAGCATGGCCAACACGGAGATGAGTTTGTACAAATAATCAAAGCAGTTGCTTCTAATTTCATACCAACTATAGGTCAGTTTCGTATTCACAAAATAATAGTCCATCACCACATGTATAGCCGCCGAAATCTCATGATAATGTTTAACAGTGTACGTTAGAGTGTAAAAATAGTATTGGGAAAGCAATAATAATTAATTTGTGAATTGGCCGGTTCTACGCCTGCGGTGTGGCTCGACGTGGCGGCGGGCGGCGCAGCGTGAAACCCCCGAAGAATGGCGCACGTCATTTTATTCTGCTGATCTCATGTTTGTGCTCTCACCATCATATTTAAATTGAATTTTGGAATACGTTGAAATGCAAACAAAAGCTGGTTATTACAGCGCGCACAGTTCGACTGGGCGAGTTTAAATGCTCATCTTTAAAATTATATTTGAACGTTGACGTTCGTTTTAATAACTTGGTATCAATTATGCTTGTTTCATACGATTAATTGATATTGGTTGTCATGAATCATTGCTTACGATGGATAACAATGTACGAAATTTAATGTTTGGCTTTTTCTGAAATCAAAACCGAACGTAATTTGTATAATAGATGGTTAGTTTGACAGATGATTTTACAGATCATTTTCATTATGTTTAGAGTAAAATTTATACGTGGTATAGATAAAGATTGATTTATTATTATCGATACAACTTTGGTGCTTTTGGCAAACTAATCTAGAGAATCTATTATGACAATTTATGACCTATTTCATTATTTGTATAGCTATGTTAAGTAACGTCCTAGTGGTTTCTTCAGATTACATACATTTGGAAGAAGAAGAAATAATGAAAGGAAATCTTTATTTTGAACATGCAGTTAAAAATAATAGCTACAATTGTATATCAATAAACAAAATATAAAAGGAAACCATGCTGCTGATTTTCAGTAAATTCGCAGATTCACGATCCCGCTGTGAGAAGTCAGGGATACCACGGTGGTTTTTAGTGCGTAGGCCAAACAGCTTAAAGAAATTAGACCTGCTCCCATGTCATCAAACTCCACTTTGGTTGGGGTTTTGGCGCCTGGAGCTTTGAGACCCGCAAATAGGGTTTTCCATCGAAAAAAATCTGTCCATGTTAATGGTCGATATCATTGTCATTTAAATCAAATATGAGAATGCTGTACAAATTGGCTATAGAAATAATTATATTAAAGTAACTAAAACTTTACATGTCAAATTTTGTAATCTCTGATCTCACTATCCGCAGCTCTACATTTAAAACTGTAAATACAAATAAAATGAAATTTGCTCGCTACAGTAAAAGTTAATGTTAATTAACACCCATTAATTTCGTATGTGTAGAGTTTACAACTGAAATTAATCGAATGTTACATGTCGCGTATAAGTGAAATAGCAACAAGAATGAAAGAGACCACATATGACTACAGTTTTTCGGTGTCCACTGTTGAACATAGGCCTCTTCTAATTTGTGTTTCAATAGCATTGTGAGTAAATAGAGGATTTGATCTATTATACTACGCGGGCCGTTTACCAGCGTGCTATAGTATTTTTAAGCTCTAACCCAACTCGTCTGGGTTGGGTTAGAGTTTGATGTGTTTTCCTTCTCTTCCCAAAGCTACCACTGCCTTCGACATCCACAGTATATAATGAGGTAGTGACAATTTGTATTCTTAATCCGTCAGCACATAGAAAAAATGTCTGAGTATAATATTTGGTTTGTCTTTGACTTTTATATTTGTAAAGCTTGTTTTATGAACGTCATTAGTTGAAATGTAAGTAAAAAATATAGTAAGGATTTAGTGGAGATTTGGAGTTATTGTAATTAATTCTGCTTATGACTGAAATAAACGACCCTCTTTAGGTTGTGAGTCTAGGATATAATGCCATTAATGATTGTGTCTTAAGTCTTCTTAATGTTTTTGTTATCGTTTCATTTAGTTTCACCTGAGACAATACCTATATGTGAACACGACATACACAGGTATAGAGTGTTCACGTATTTTCTTTTAATTTCTGAATATGTTATAATTATTAATCGCTAGCTCTCCCAAGCAATTTTACCCAATTCTATTATAATTATATTCATCCCGAATGACTTCTCCTTCTTCAAACGAGGTTCAAATAGAGCATTACTTTCACGGTAGGCAGCGGCTTTGCTGTGTATACGAAGTCCATGAGCAGCGGTTACCGTTTACCATCAGATGGGCCGTTCGCTCGTCTGCCACTAGCAGCAATAAAAAAATATATATATATATATATATATATATATATATATATATATATAAACAATAACGACACCCTCCGTGTTTAATTGTGTATGGATTCCATTGCCATTCAACACACACACATTAATTTTCATCAAAATCAGAATCCAGATGTTTAGAAAGAGTTCATACACACGTATAGACTCAAGTTATATGCTATATGTCAACTTTGTGAAAATGTATACTTATTTCACTGATAAAATATTAGGTTGTTTCGGCGAACCGAATGTTCCTAGTCGATTTGGGTAAACTATTAATATTGTGGACCGTAGGATTTCGGTTCTTATCGACTAAGAAATGAGGAAGTGACAAGGTGATGTGGATAGGAGCCTCTTACCTTGCCCGGCAGTCTTTTTCTCTCAGAAGGGCAGTCTCCTGGTATCTTCAAGTATATTGAAGCTGCTTGAATCACTCCACTACACAAATCACTTTCACTCGCGTGCGGTTTGTTAAGTTTTTGGTATAAAGCGAGAGCGGTAAAAAATATGGCGGTGCGGTTTGCGTTATACGACGGACCCGAGTTCCGAGCGTCTCGAATCTTCCAGTCTTTTCTTCGTCGCCGTTGAGCAGGGCAGCCAATAGTGAGGCGTTTTGGGAGGAGATTTATGAAAGGATCGCTCGGATTGGCCGAGCAGCGACGAACCATTGACGTTGACGTGATTAATTCTCGATGGAAAGGTAGATGGCGCTACCAAGGTATTAACAAGATTTCCACACGAATTGTATCGAGAGAGAGTTTGTGTTGGCGTTTATGTGCGATTAAACTGATTCAGATATACTTTTGCGACATCAATAAGTTACATATAACTGAGCGCAAATTTTAGAACATCAGTTTAAATAGGTTTTTAGCACATTACGAGAAGGAAAATAGTAGACAAGTTACCAATGACTTTTAGCCACGTCTGTTACTTTCTCTTTGTCTCTTCTTACTCCCAATAGGCAGCTTTCGCTAGTCTCTATTGTCGATGAAAATGACTGTAACACATGATGTGTTTCAATCGTCCAACTACAACAAATAATGTAAATCTAAGTACAACAATAGAGTATATATTTCAATAAACCCCACAATAAGATATAAAAATATTATATCAATGCGGAACGACCTTAACAAGAAAATCGAGAACAACATACGTGCACTCTTTGTAAGTCTCCGTCAGTTTTCTTATAAAAATGTTGGAAAAATATTTTGACATATAATCTGGTGAGATTCATGAGTAGCCGGCGTGTCATTACATGCAGGATGTCGTCAGACTAACGAGCTGCGAGCAAATAACTCCTCATAATACATCCGAGGCACTGGCGGTACACCGTCAAAGGACCGTTCGAATTGATATCGTACTGGAGCGAGTTATACATTGTAATTGGATAATGAGCAAGGTTTTATGAAACTCTTTTTGAATATGATAGACCATAGTAGTTTGTTTACAGGTTTATATTATCTGATCGGTATGGTACTGGTGATGTATATTAGAACGTAACTAATACCTTCCGTACATCATTCCTATTTATTTAAAAGTTCATGGATTTTTTTATGGTTATCTCCAATTAATATGTTCTTAAGACACACGCTTTGTAACATTAAGATTAGCTACAAATATCTTCAAACCTTGGATATTTATGCACATACTAACATTTCTATAAAAGGCTTAAACTGCGTTATTAAAACCAACATAATGCAACATTTTTTAGACACTTTGCATAAAAATTGATTTGCATCCATAAAAATATTCTTCTTTTAGAATAAAAAATATATTTACAATAAGCCCTTATATAACTCAGAACGTGATACAGCTCAACTGTCCCACTTACATTGACAGTGCACATTGAAACAACTCCGTCACCCAAACGCTTGAATTAATAGCAAGTGATACAATTCGTGTTATTGCGACATCCTTGTTAGAAAAATGTGAATATTTGCACTATTATTGAATAAATGTGACATCCTCTCATAAATGTGAGTGCTAAGATTAAAATAGAAAGTGCAATGACCTCTCTAACATATTGTTTGTTGTATGTTACGACGAGATATACAAATAATTAAATAGGTCATAAATTGTCATAATAGATTCTCTAGATTAGTTTGCCAAAAGCACCAAAATTGTATCGATAATAATAAATCAATCTTTATCTATACCACGTATATATTTTACTCTAAACATAATGAAAGTCACCTGTAAAATGTTGTCAAACTAAACATCTAATACAAATTACGTTCAGTTTTGATTTCAGAAAAAGCCAAACATGAAATTTCGTACATTGTTATCCATCGTAAGCAATGATTCATGACAACCAATATCAATTAACCGTATGAAACAAGCATAATTGATACCAAGTTATTAAAACGAACGTCAACGTTCAAATATAATTTTAAAGATGAGCATTTAAACTCGCCCAGTCGAACTGTGCGCGCTGTAATAACCAGCTTTTGTTTGCATTTCTACGTATTCCAAAATTCAATTTAAATATGATGGTGAGAGCACAAACATGAGATCAGCAGAATAAAATGACGTGCGCCATTCGTCGGGGGTTTCTCGCTGCGCCGCCCGCCGCCACGTCGAGCCACACCGCAGGCGTAGAACCGGCCAATTCACAAATTAATTATTATTGCTTTCCCAATACTATTTTTACACTCTAACGTACACTGTTAAACATTATCATGAGATTTCGGCGGCTATACAGGTGATGGACTATTATTTTGTGAATACGAAACTGACCTATAGTTGGTATGAAATTAGAAGCAACTGCTTTGATTATTTGTACAAACTCATCTCCGTGTTGGCCATGCTAATATAGATTACCAGTTTTATATTAGACTAGATGAGCCTGCGGGTACATCCGCGATATTTAAGGCTACTGCTCCGTCCCCGTGGCTCATAGCGTGATGTTTTATAGCCTATACCCTTCCTCGATAAATGTACTCATACTTGTGCCCACGCTGATATTTGGTAGTGAGTGTTGGGTATGGCAGAAAAAACATCAAAGCAGAATTAACGCAGTTGAGATGCGATCTCTGCGTAGTATGTGTGGGGTGAGACTGATTGACAGAATTCCGAATGCAGTAATACGAGAGCGATGTGGCCTGAAAGAAGATGTTGTGACGAAAATTGAAAAAGGAATGCTGAGATGGTTTGGACACGTGAAGCGAATGGGTGAAGAAAGAATGACGCACCAAATATATAAGGCAAACGTGTATGGGCAAGTCAGTCGCGGCCGAGCTCGAAGACATTCGTCGACCACCCGGAACCGGCAAGCATGTATGAAAAACGTAATGAATGTAGAAGAAGCGCGTGAGGTTTGTAAGGATAGAAGCAGGTGGCGTTTCGTTGTCTCTGCCTACCCCGACGCGAAAAAGGCGTGAGTATATGTATGTATGTAAGTATAATGTCTGGCCAAAATTTTTCTTTAAGTTCACTAAAATTTAGGGTTTCATAAATGAAAAATAATATTAATATAAATATTTATTTTCCACGTCAATTGTAAAGAATATCATTGTTCAAATAATAATGAAGACATTTTATACAAGTATGTTAGATTAATATATCAAAAGAACAAATATCAAGAGATAAAAGTGTCAGAGACATCCATGTTTGTGTAGACAATAATAAAACTGTAAGAACTTTATTTTCGGCCATTACATGTTTTTTAGAGTTGGCTGAGCTCGTAAATCATTACACTTGGTAAGCTTGACATCTTAAATCGCCATATTCGGCAAATATTTTTCGAATGGATGGCTTATAAACCGTTAACTTTGTATTTATCGTCGCCGAAACCGGCTAGAGGGAATGTTGTGTCAGCGTAAAACTTGTTAAAGTCCTTCCAGCAAAGAAAGAGTTATGAAAACGTCAACTTAGGTGTCCTCACAAAAAAGTGAAGACAGTTTGCACAACTTTGGCCCTCAACAGGATTTTATAAATATTAAAATGTAAGGGAGACACTTTCAAAGCGGAAACTAATTTTTATCCTTCTTCACGAGGTATTCATAGTTTCGTGAAAAGTGACTTCCTTGTCTTTTGTAATGTTTATAGAAACACACTTATAATAAATAATTTTGTTGCCTGAGAATATCCGAGCATTATTTGATGGCCGGTTCCTTTGAAAATATTTTATGTGTTCATCGAAATTTAATCCAGACTATACAAGCATTTTGTTCACATAGAGCTCTTTACTACTTGCCATGCGTCCAATATTTTTAATTAACGTAATCCAATCGATATGTAGAGGCAATTTTTGATTGAGAATAATTGGTGGAAGACGGGGCAATTCGCAATTATAATATGCAATGGAAAATCAATTCTTGTCAATTAATAGAACCTCTATTAACTCGGGAAGGGAGGCAATGGCTCTTGTAAAGTTATGCATAATAATTGCTTGCTCTTGAGTTCCAATTAAAGGATAATGACGAACTCCTTGCGGTTGAGTGTAGAAGTCTGTGACCAACTTCCAACGTCTCCTGAACCATAACGCTCGATACAATTTAGTTAGTAACTGTTTGATTTAGACCTTCCAGTTTATTTATTTTGACCGTATATGCGTACAATTACCTTTATCCATATTCAGATTTTATATTTATAACCCGATAAGGTTGTTTACTCCAAAGTTTACGCAAAAGTTTGTATCTTGTTATTAATCTTAAAATTGTCCGCGCAGATGGTTTAATGGTTTAAATATTGTTGTCTTACTGTTTAATAATGCGCCGAGTGTAGTAGGTTCAATCCTTATAGGGGACAACACCGAGCGTGCGCCATTTGACAACATGTGTATTTAAAAAGAAATACCTCTATTTACTAACAGGCTCCTCACAAATTACGATACAACCAACTGAAATATCTTGGAACCAATCACTACAATAGCACGATCGAGTAGTTGGAAACAATTGTCAGTAGATTTCAAGCATTTAAATATCTATCATATCTCGATATAAATTTTATGGTTAAATTTGAGACAGTCTAGACACATTAATCTTTATTTCATTTTAAGAGGAGTTTATCGCCCCATTCGCTGTGAATAAAGAACGACTAAGGTGCTTTAAGATACGGATTAAATATCCAGCTTTATTTTAGTATTAACAGTCAGTAAATACTTACTTTGAATGTTATTTTTAGTACAATGCAGTGACGAGAATTGTGTTGCATAAAGACTTTGGAGAAAGAGCAGCAGGTTTTAATAGAGATCTATGAATATACTGACAATATTGTATTTTATAGCGCTCCGTGTACTTGTGTTGCATTAGTCTATGTTTGAATACCGTAAGGGGTAAGTTGTCTTCATCTATCCGGTAGGCAGATAAAGTAAGTAGTAAGTGTAAACGAACTTTCACAGAATTGTAACATTTGGTCAAAAATATTAAAAACATTCATTGCATTAACATTATTCAAATAATAATTTCGAACTTTTCAATGTAAGTGTATGCCGTAGATTCGTTATGAATTTAAGAAAACCATTATTTTATTTTTCATGTGCAAATGCACGTGAGCTTGAAATTCAAAAACTGCAATTTATAAGTAGTTACTCTCACCGCATAAACACACTACGCCATTTATGTCAAGTAACAGCTACGTACCATACGATTGCTTTCAAAGAATTTAATATAGAATACCAGACAATACAGACAAAGAATAATATTATTTTAGGAATCGTTCCGCTATCGCCCCTACCCATAAGCTCTCTACAAATTAAACAGTGCCTTTAAATACTCTTCAATACATAAAAAATATGAAATTTCATCCATATCTTTAAAAGTATTTATTAAAAAGCTGAACAGATTGTTTTTGATAGGTAGTTCTCTTATCTAGGAATGGTCATATACTATTTATGACATCATATGAGCCGCGGAGCAGTAGGAGTAGTATTAATAGTACCTAATCGTAGGCAAAGGTAGTCATATAAGTAATATAGTAATGTTTATGAACTCGGTATATAACGATGTATACTATGTATGTATAACATTATATATGAAACTGCATATAAACTGTCCCATAGTTGGACAAAGGTCTTTCTCACTACAAGACAGGATAGGCTAAAGCACACAACGCTAGCCAAGTGCCGATTGGCAAACTACCTACACAAAATATGAGGAATCAATTAAAGGAATGCTATGAATTATCCAAGCCAGTCTGCATCTGAAAACCGCAGGACCAAATTCAAAATACACAGAGTTAATTTGTTACACGGTAGTTTTAATCTAAGAGCTTTATTAATAACTGCGAGCGTGTTGCGAGTGAAAGTGCAGACCACATTCCGTGACAGTGCGGGCTCGTTCACACCCGTTTAGATTATACTGGTGCAGTCACTGTTATGTTATTGCCTTTTGAACATATAAGGATTATATTTGAAGGCGGCGGTGAAGATTATTTTGTGGCGAATGTGTGGTATTTCAACAAATATTTAGAATAATAGCAAGATGCTTTTCTTCTTAATGGTATACTATTGACATGATCGTGGTTGCCCTGATAGCGAGCAAGGTAAAGAGTATTGGTCGATGTCTCTTTGGTCTGCCTGACCTGAAGGACATACCTCCATATCTGCTGTGTGCTTACACTGCTTCACGAAAGCACACAGTCACCGTAGTTTGCATTACTGACTTTATAATGTCTATCTATCGAGTAGGCGTCCGACCGCTTGTCATGTTGCCTTCTATATAATTTTATTATTATGAATACCCTGCACTATTACTCTCCGTGTGGTGACGGATTAAGAATACGGATTGTCACCACCCCTTATCATACCATGAGTGTCGTAAGAGCCAACAGAGGGAGCATATTATGCATAGAACAGCCCTGTAAAAGAGGGAAAACTTGATACAAACCCTATACCAACCGGTTTGGCCAGCGTGGTATTGTAGGCCAATTCCTCCTTTCAAAGGAAAAGCCTAGTCCAGCAGTAGACTGATGATGATTAAAGGCTCATGATGATTTCTATGTTTATATTTTACTATCATGCTTGTACCTACATAATTGTAAAAAATGAGTTTGTTTTTCTTTCTTTCTATAAGGCTTTTCATCGAGTTCGTGGTTATTTACCACGTTCTGTTACCTCACGAATAACGAGCTATATTACAGCTGTCTGTTTCGACGTTCTGCATACAGAACTTCATTTATGGCAACTGTTGGAACGATTTCTCAAAACTTTATTTAAGTCGTAACACCTAATTCTGATATTCCCTACAAAAAATATGTAAAACCCCGCATACAAGCTTTGTTACCTTTGATAAGGATGTTGTAAAATATTGATAGTGCCACACTATCAATATTTTACATTTGGTTATTTTGAAATCCATTTCCTTTAAAAGGAACTCTTAAACGACACACATTCAAGAGCTTGGGGTTATCGGAAAACCTGCGATTGGAAATACCGATGCATTCCACCAAAGTTTACGAAAAATCTTTCGATGTACAAGCTGCTTGATAGTTCAATACATTGCTTGTTTTGTTCATTGACGTCATTTGAGTACTGGGTCAAAGAGTATTTTTCGTTTCAAAACGTTAAACACTACGTAACATGATCTAAGGTATTTAAAAGGCAAAGTGACACGGTTATTACCGTGTCGCTTAGGGTTCCCGTCAGCGGACCTAAGACACTTGTGGCTGGCGATAAGATGTATACATGGTTGTATTATACATTTTGTATTCTACTTTTGCTGTGGTCCGTTTGGGCGAAGCCTTATAGTTTACAATAATAACAGAATTAATGGCATTTGACTTCATTGACCTCGTACGCATTATTTCATACACTGACATGCAGATAGATAAACCCAATAAAAACATATTTTAGAGCAAACAGAAATAATATTGTACGGTACCTTTATAAAATAACTGAAATTGGTGTACATTCGGAAAATATTACTCTTTAATATTACTCTATCGGTTAATACACCAACTATATGTTTAACCGCAAAAATTAAATAGTATAGACAACAAAATAATGTTAATCTTATGGATAACATAGACCAAATAATATGTAAGAGAGGTCATAGCACTTTCTATTTTAATCTTAGCACTCCCATTTATGAGAGGATGTCACAATTATTCAATAATAGTGCAAATATTCACATTTTGCTAACAAGGATGTCGCAATAACACGAATTGTATCACTTGCTATTAATTCAAGCGTTTGGGTGACGGAGTTGTTTCAATGTGCACTGCCAATGTAAGTGGGACAGTTGAGCTGTATCACGTTCTGGGTTATATAACGGCTTATTGTACCGATATTTTTTATTCCACAAGAAGAATATTTTTATGGATGCAAATCAATTTTTATGCAAAGTGTCTAAAAAAGTTGCATTATGTTGGTTTTAATAACGCAGTTTAGGCCTGTTATATAAATGTTAGTTTGTGCATAAATATCGAAGGTTTGAAGATATTTCTAGCTAATCTTAATGCTACAAAGCGTGTGTCTTAAGAACATATTAATTGGAGATAACCATCAAAAATTCCATGAACTTTCAAATAAATAGGAATTATGTACGGTAAATATTAGTTGCGTTCTAATATACATCACCAGTACCATCCCGATCAGATAATATAAACCTGTAAACAAACTACTATGGTCTATCATATTCAAAAAGAGTTTCATAAAACCTTGCTCATAATCCAATTACAATGTACAACTCGCTCCAGTACGATATCAATTCTAACGGTCCTTTGACGGTGTACCGCCAGTGCCTCGGATGTATTATGAGGAGTTATTTGCTCGCAGCTCGTTAGCCTGACGACATCCTGCATGTAATGACACGCCGGCTACTCATGAACCTCACCAGATGATACGTCAAAATATTTTTTCAAAATGTTTATAAGAAAACCGACGGAGACTTACAAAGAGTGCACGTATGTTGTTCTCGGTCTTCTTGTTAAGGTCGCTGCGCATTGATATAATATTTTTATATCTTGTTGTGGGGTTTGTTGAAATATGGACTCTATTGTTGTACTGAGATTTACATTTGTTGTAGTTGGACGATTGTGTATGTGTTACAGTAATTTTCATCGACAATAGAGACTGGCGAACGCTGCCTGAGTAAGAAGAGACAAAGGAAAAGTAACAGACTTGGCTAAAAGTCATTAGGAACCGGTCTACTATTTTCCTTCTCGTAATGTGCTAAATACCAATTTAAACTGATGTTCTAAAATTTGTGCTCAGTTATCTATAACTCATTGAAATCGCAGAAGTATATCCGAATCAATTAAATCACACATAAACGCCAACACAAACTCTCTCTCGATACAATTCGTGCGGAAATCTTGTTATTAGGTAACTTATATTTTATCAGTGAAATAAGTATACATTTTCAGAAAGTTGACATATAGGATATAATTTGAGTCTATACGTGTGTGTGAACTCTTTCTAAACATCTGGATTCTGATTTTGATGAGAATTTATGTGTGTGTGTATTGAATGGCTTTCATACACAATTAAACACGGAGGGTGTCGTTATTGTTGATATATAGAATTGGGTAAAATTGCTTGGGAGAGCTAGCGATTAATAATTATAACATATTCAGAAATTAAAAGAAAATACGTGAACACACTATACCTGTGTATGTCGTGTTCACATATAGGTATTGTCTTTGGTGAAATTAAATGAAAGGATAACAAAAACATTAAGAAGACTTAAGATACACAATCATTAATGGCGTTAGATCTTAGACTCACAACCTAAAGAAGTTCGTTTATTTAAGTCATAAGGAAAATTAATTACAATAACATCAAATTTATACTTAATCCTTACTAAATATTTCACTTACATTACAACTAATGACGTTCATAAAACAAGCTTTACGCATATAAAAGTCAAAGACAAACCAAATATTATCCGCAGACAATTTTTCTCTGTGTGCTGACGGATTAAGAATACAAATTGACACTTCCTCATTTTAAACCGTGGATATCGTAGGAGACGACTAAGGAATATACTCGAAGGCAGTGGTATCTTTAGGAAGAAAAGGAAAACACATCAAACTCTAACGCAACCCAGACGGGTTGGGTTAGAGTTTAAAAGTACTATACCACGCTGGTAAACGGCCCGCGTAGTATAATAGATCATATCCTCTAATTGCTCACAATGCTATTGAAACGCAAATTAGGAGAGGCCTATGTTCAACAGTGGACTCCGGAAAACTGTAATCATATGTTTCTCTCTTTCATTCTTATTGCTATTTCACTCATACGCGACATGTCACATTCGATTAATTTCCGTTTTAAACTCTATACATACGAGAGTATGATAATAAAATTAATGAGTGTTAATTACCATTAACTTACTGTAGTGAGCTCATATCGTTTTATTTGTATTAATAGTTTTAAATGTACAGCTGCGGATAGTGAGTTCAGAGATTACAAAATTTTAGTTACTTTAATATATTTTGTAAAGCCAATTTGTACAGCATTCTCATATTTGATTTAAAATACAATGATATCGACCATTAACATGGACTGTTTTTTTCTGATGGAAAACTCTATTTGCGGGTCTCAAAGCTCGAGGCTCCAAAACCCCAGCCAAACTGGAGTTTGAATACATGGGAGCATGTCTAATTTCTTTAAGCTGTTTGGCCTACGCACTAAAAATCACCGTGGTATCCCTGACTTCTCACAGCGGGATCATGTGAATCTGCGAATTTACTGAAAATCAGCAGCAGGTTGATGTGTTCTTCTTATATTTTGTTATTGATTTACCATTGTTACTATTATTTTAATAATAATAATTTTTTATTTGCATAAAATGTAGGTACATAAGTTGAAATATATAATAGGAGCCAAATACATTTTGTCAAACTGTGACATGCAAATCTTAATTAAAATCCAAAATAATTATATTAACATTAGATATAAATAACTATTAAATTGTAAGTTATTTCTTAACCTATTATTACAATTTACACTCATTTTTTACGGCTTCAAAGTATTATTTTATTGAGTAGAAGGATTTCTCAATGAGCCAGTCTTTAAATTTCTTATAAAATTTGTGTGTAGGTATTTGTTTAAAACTACTAGGTAACGCATTAAAAATGCGTCCACACATTACAATACTACTGTTTAAATACATAGCCGTTCTGGGTACCTTTTGCATTACAATTCTTTCTGGATGTCTGGTGTTACGAGGGTACAAGTCTCTTGCTTTTTTAAAGAAGTTAGGATGTTGCATAACAAATTTAGCTGACTCCAGTATATACATACAGGGTAGAGTGAGTATGCGAGACCGTTTGAAAAGCGGCTTGCAAGACTCCCATGGTGGTATGGCATGAATGGGGCGAACACATTTATTTTGTGCCAAAAAAGCACGTTGTACCTCAGTAGAGTTGCCCCACAATATGAGACCGTAGTTTAGTACCGAGGATACGTAGCCGTGATATGCCGCTAGCACAGTATGTTCAGTGGAAGTTTTCCGTAGTTTGTAAAGGACATACACGAATCTATTTATTTTACTACATACATTTTCTACGTGCAGCTTCCAATTTAAATTTTTGTCCAAATGAAATCCTAGGAAAGTTGTGCTTTTGACCTTATTAATTTCCTGATCCTTATAGTTTACTTTTATATTTTTATGTGGATTCCCATACGTGCTAAATTGAATAAATTTTGTTTTATTTAAATTTACTTGCAAATTATTATTTTCAAGCCATATTATTATATTATTAATTGTATTACTAATGTCAGATGAAAATTTATTAATGTCAGCATTTTTATCACATGTCATAATTAAAGAAAAATCGTCAGCGAATAATATACATGAGTTGGAAGTGATGTCAGGTAGGTCATTTATATAAAGTAAGAATAATAAAGGCCCGAGAACACTGCCCTGGGGAACAGCAAATTTATTAGTGAGAAAGTGAGATTTGTATATTTGTAGTCCTTTTTTATCATTTATTTGTTGTATTACTACTGATTGCTTTCTGCCTATTAAATATGTTTCAAGCCAACTTAGAGCTGGGCCTCTAATACCATATCGTTCAAGTTTTTGCAATAGGAGGTCATGGGACACCAGGTCGAATGCCCTTGTCATGTCAAAAAACACAACTATTGCCGTCTTATTACTGTCTATATTCTCAACAAATTGTTTTACTAAGTCATAGCACGCTAGCGTCGTAGATTTTCCTCTTTGGAAACCGTATTGTTGACTTTTCAAAATATTATGCCTATGAATGAAACCAGTCAACCTTCTATGCATTGCTGATTCAAATATTTTTGACATGATTGGGATCAAGGAAATAGGCCTATAATTATCCAAACATGTTTTTTCTCCCTTCTTAAAAAGTGGTTTTATTACGGATAGTTTAAGAGGTTCCGGAAAGCGACCAACACTAAACGAATGATTGACCAGATGTGTGAGTATTGGAGTAAATTCTTGTGCACAATATTTTAATGTTTTCGTACATATTTCGTCATAACCCTCTGAGTTGGTGTTCTTTAAGGACATGATAATTGTGTGAATTTCATGACAAGTAAAAGGAGTCAAGAATATACTATTGCTTATAGTAGTTTTGCAAGTGTTTTGTATGGAGTTGGAAGATGCAATGGTTGGATTCGAGAATAATTCATTAAATGCATTTGCTATGAGGTATGGGTCATTTAATAATTTACCGTCCTTGTTGATACTGTTTATATTATCCCACACTTTCACAGACTCAGATACCTGTTTTATTAATCTCCAAGATGTTTTACACATATTATTTGAATTTAAGATTATGTTAAGATTTTGATTTTTAATAGATTGATCTATGCATTTTCGCAAAACTTTTGTGTATTTTTTGTATTTAATTATAGTTTCCTTACCAGCATTACCATAGCATTTGTAACGTAGCGATCGTTTTGTTCTGCAACTAACTTTTAGACCCTTGGTTATCCATCTTGATTTACGCGCTTTGTTAGCTATTTTTATTCTAATTTTAGGAAAACATAATACATAGAAAAGAGTAAACATATCATAAAAGGTTTGGAATGCTGATTCGAAATTATCATTGTTGTAAACATCACTAAATGATAAACTCGACAAACATTTTTTAAATTTTTACATGTATTCTGTAGCATAGTCACGTTTATAAATAAAATATTCGGTCAATGGAGTATCCTTATTAGTCGTGGGGATGTTAAGCAATTGGGCTGTGTTATGATCGGATATCTCGAGATGTAGTAATTCACCAATTGCAAAAGGAATGTTGCTTATTATGTGATCGATGCATGATTGCTTTCGAGTGGCCTGATTTATGTGTAAGTGTAAATTGTAATTTTTTGTGATGTCTATTAAAATTTTTGTTTCATTTTTATTAGTTTGTAGTATGTCAATATTAAGATCACCAGCCAGTATAATCTTTTTATTATATCTGTATGTCATTTTATAGAGTAGTGTATCAAGATTATTAAAGAAAATTTTACAGTTTGAGTCAGGTGTTCGATATAAACAGATGATAAACATATTTTGTGAAACTAACTCTATGGCACAACATTCAAAATCTTTGTCTACTGAGAGGTCTGAACAAAATGTGACTTGCTCGTATTGTAGCCCTTGTTTTATTAAAATACATACGCCCCCTCGCTTTTGTTTAGCTTGTCTACAGAAGGAAGCGGCGAGACAATAGCCAGATATATTTACCATTCGTTCATGTCCTTTTTGTATAAAAGTTTCTGTCAAACATATTATATCTACATCTTTCTTATTATCTAAAAGTTCATTAAGATTTAATTCTAATAAATGTCGCTTGTTAAGTAATTCCGCTACATTTTGATGTAAAATTCTAAGAAAACTAGTTTTGCTGACGAAAAAGCAAATCATCTGATTCCGTTTGAGTGCTTTGATCCTTTGTCAGAACATTGTGTTTTTGGTGCATTACCTCAGAAATAGAATACGTCGACCCGACATCATACCAGTATGCATTACGCCTAGAAACAGCTTTGTTTGCTTGCACTAAAAATGTTTGATTATAATCAACTAAATCCAGAGCAGAATTGATGTGCTTACAAATGGTATTCCAGTAGTTATATGAATTCTCATAGTCAATATCAATGAATGTACAATGTACACACTGTAGTATACACTGTTTTGAAATATAACGTAAAAGAGAATTTAATTTATTTTCATTTAAATGTTTATTTTTAAACACCTTGATTTTTTTTTTTTTTTCTTTTTTTTTTTTTTCGCCAGGTGGCGCTTATAAGTAAACATTGCGATGTCATTTGCTCTCGTGATAATATTAATTTAAAATTAGTAATTTTAATCTTTATATGAATCTGAACGATACAAAAGTGTTATAACTAGACAAAGATTTGTGAAAAGTGTTATTTCATTAAACTATGAACTAATAATGACGAAAACTATAACTATAAGTGACAGAATAAATTGAAGTGAAACAACAAAATAACTGTGATAAGGCTGTTTGAACATTAATAAACAAAGGTACGCTTACCATTTTATAACACTACCTATAAATTAACAAACATTAGCGAAAACTGGATATTTTAACAATAAAATAATCCGTTAAGAAAAAAATTCAAACTTATGACATAGAAAGTAGCGCGACCTGCGGAGGATAGACGAACTAAATATCCTAATTTCAAGAGTATTGTCCTGCCATCTAGCGTCGAGTAGTGTTATCATCAACGCAATATTGATCACACGCTTATTTATACTAGAATCTCACATAAATTGATTTTGCCTCTCACCACAAGATGGCAGTTAATTCAACTCCGAAGAATGCTTCATTTGAAAATAATATTACACTGCGAAATAAACCAAGGACAACACTGGCAATTTATAATTCATTTGAAGCCCTGACGGAAGTAAATGATATGGAAGATGAACACTATACTTCTTTCAACTCAACATCGACACGCTCATGTGAATTAAACAGGAGTTTCCCTATTCTCAACTCAAGAACAAAGGAGGATGTTACTGACTTAAAAAATCAGATACGTAAGCTTGAAGAGAAACTTAAAACTGCTGAAAATGAAATAGAGAATCTTCTACTGGAAAATGGCACACAAGCCAAACAAATTATTAGCTACGAATTGAAAATCAAACAATTAACGCACATATGTACAAGTACCGGTAAAACAAAAAAACCTGTGAAAATGGGGCGTGGAAGAAATACAATTAGATCCACACTCGATTTCACAAACCTTCAAAATCAGAGTCCCAGAAATGAGACATCAGATGGTAGTCATACGCCATCTATCAAAACAACTTGCAAGCAGCTAGAAGACTCATTAATGCAACACCGATCATCTATCGAACCCAAATGTGTGGAATCTGAGGCAATAGAGGGCGCTGCAAATCAGGATTCAGATCATGACAGGCAATTTAAAATGTCATCTGAGACGTCAACAAATAGAAGACACGTAAATAAAATATGCATAATTAGTGATAATAACACCAACGCTATATTGAAATATGCTGAATATACGTTTCCGAGCTCCTATGTTTGCCACTATTGTATACCAAACGCAGACACGAAAAATCTTCTTGACAACTTAGACAAGAAAGTTAAGAATTTCACTTTAGAAGATTATTGCATTATATTTCTGGGTGAGGCAGATTTTAAAGTAACCAAAAATTATACAAGTCTAATTGATTACATAAAAAGTAGATTAGAGACATTAATGCACACAAATATTATTTTATGTTTGCCTAACTTTAGATTTAAAAATAATTTCAATTTATTCAATAAGAGGATAGAAACTTTCAACCAACTTCTGTACATTAACAATTGGACTTTTCAGTATACTTATTTATTTGATACCAACAAAATCATTGAATACTCTTATGAAATGTTTAAAAAATCTACTGGCAGGGTAAACAATAAAGCATTTAGAAGTATTTTCCAGGATCTGAATGTTTTTATTGAGACAAATATTATTTTTTATTGTTGTGATGATAATATGAACATTACAAACAAACAAGATAGTAAAACAGAATGTACGCTCAAACCTGGAACCATTCCATATTACTTTAACCGTAAAACTATTGAAAATAAAAAGTTTTTTCGTGTCTAAAACTAATTCAGATGTACATCAAAACTCTTCACATGCTTTACATATGACTGAGCTTAATGTCTTTCATCAAAACTTGTGTGGTTTAAACAATAAGAAAGATGAATTAGAATTATATATAAGCAGCTTATCTCGTCCCATGCATTATCTTTGCATTAGTGAACATTTTCTTAATAAAGACTTAGTATCCCTACTTAATCTTTCTGAATATCAAGTTGCCTCATATAATACTAGAATAAACAAACAAAGGGGAGGTACTCTTATTCTAACAAAGAGGGAAAGAGAGTATGAAGAGTTAAATATCTCAAAAAAATTGTATACTGTTGAGAGTTTTGAAATTTGTTGTGTTAAAGATATACAAACTGGTGTGTGTATATGTTGTTGCTATCGCACTCCTAATGACAAAAATTTGGACATATTTCTGCAACAACTTGAGAAACTGTTAGAGCATTTTTTTGACAAGAATTGCTTAATTTGTGGTGACTTTAATATTGACCTATTAATTGATAGTAAAAAGAAAAATGACCTACTTAATTTATTGACATGTTATAACTTTAGACCTTTAATTAGTTTGACTACATTTATTCGTAATAATTCCCAATCTTGTTTAGATAATATATTTACAAATATGATAAAATGCGACTCTATAAATTGTGAAGTTGATCACAATGGGCTAGCTGATGGCCATGCAGGTTTAATTTGCAATACTATAATGAGAGCTTGTAACACGCACATACATAACAAAAGCACATTTCTACAAGTCACTAAAAGAAAATTCACGGTGCAAAATAAGTGTTTATTTCGGCATGCATTATTGCAACAAGACTGGTGCCACATGGGCATTAATTCATTTATTAAAACGTTTAATGAAATTTTTACACACAGTTTTAAGAAAAGATTAATTAAAATAAATTTGGCACATCCTGCACCATTGAGCTGGGTATCTAAAGGAATAAAGGTATCAAGTAAAATGAAACGGTTTTTATGTGTTGGGAAAGCTAATCATCAAAATGATACTGTAGTAAATTACAGGAAAAAGTACCTTACATTATATAGAAAAGTAATCAAATCAGCTAAAAAAATATCAATCCAATCAAGAATAGCAAAATCAAAGAATATCCATAAAGATGTTTGGAAACTAATAAATGAACACCGTAACAAGAGGGATGAAAAAAGAACTAAGCTAGTATTAAAAATAGAAAATAAGCTTGTATCAGAACCAGCCAATATAGCTAATACACTTATGAAGCAATTTGAAGTATGTTCCACTATTAGTTCAATCGATACAAAAACCGCTATGGATATTTTACATAAAAGTGCAGATAGAGTACAAAACGAACTAATTTTAGACCATTCCACTCCACAAGAGATATGTAAATTAGTTAAAAAAATGGAGAGTAAAAAATCGACTGGTTATGATGACATACCTATAACACTTATCAAAGATAACATAGATATACTAGCAGAACCACTGAGTTATTTATTTAATAAATGCTTTGACGAAGGTATATTTCCGGATCAATTTAAGATAGCAAAAATCGTACCAATACACAAGAAAGGATCAAAAACTGATTCTAAGATGTATAGGCCCATCTCGTTACTGTCTACTACGTCCAAAATATTAGAAAAATTAATTAAAGCAAGGTTGTTAAGCCATTTGTATAGAAACAAAGTACTGAACAGCAGACAGTTCGGGTATCAGAGAAACGTCGGGACACAAGATGCAATATACACGCTTATAAAGGATGTTGTAAGCAGAATGAATTGTAAGCAAAAAGTGGCCGGAATTTTTCTAGATTTAAGCTCGGCATTCGACACAGTTAATCACAAATTACTGTTAAAAAAACTTAATCATTATGGTGTAAGGGGTAAAGCTCACGAACTTCTTACATCGTATTTAAGTAATAGAAAAATGTTTGTCGAGATTAAAGCTGCGAATAATACAGCTAAAACTTTAAAACCAGATAATAGTATAATTTTTGAAGAAACATTTAGATCTAAAATGTCACAAATACGGGCTGGTGTTCCCCAAGGTTCAATACTAGGTCCGATTTTCTTTATAACCTTCATCAATGACTTGATAGAACATATGAACTCAACCAGTAACGGATGTACTCAATTGGTTGTTTTTGCAGATGACACTAATGCAGTAGTGTCGGCTAATGATATAAACAGTCTTAATTTGGTGGTAAATAATACCTTGAACACCTTCTACACTTGGTTCACTGTAAATAGCCTTAAAGTAAATATTAGTAAAACAAATGTAATTATTTTTCGCTCGACCTCTAAAAATACGGATACATTAGATAGTAAAATAAACGGTGAACGCATAAGTCAAACCTCGGTGGTAAAATTTCTAGGAGTTTACATCGACGACAAACTAAACTGGAAAGCAGAGTTAAAGCATCTGGAAAACTCAATTAGTTCGGCCTGCTATGTACTCAGGAGTCTTAGGAACGAAGTTAGTATTGAGCACCTAAGAATGGTATACTTTGCGTTAGTCGAGTCAAAGCTGAGATATAGCATCCTGTTTTGGGGAGGAAGCTTTGAATATAATATAAATAAGGCATTTGTTGCACAGAAAAGAGCCATTCGAACGATTGTAAGAATTCAAATACCAAATTCATGCAGACCACATTTCAAAGAACTGGGGATATTAACTGTTCCTAGTTTATATATATTAGTACTACTCTCTCACTTATCTAAACATGTTCATGAGTACGAAAATGAAGATGAGAAACAGATAAGGGAGAGCACGAGGAGAAAGGATCTACATACCCAATGTATACCACACCTAGATGTTGTAAAACAAAGTGCATTTTACAGATCCGTTAAAATATTTAATAAATTGCCTCTAGAAATTAAAGAAATATTCTGCAAAAAGGATTTTTTAAGCAAACTTAAGCGATTCCTGTTAGAAAAATGCTATTATTCAATTGATGACATGTGAACCACATTGACATTTTTTTATATTCAATTTATATTTTTTTTTTTGGCTTGTTTAAGTTTCTTTTTTATTATTTATTAGTTAATTTATTGACATTTCACGATTTTTATTGTTTTAAATTTGCACTCGACATTTTAAGTATTTTTTTTTTTTTGATGTTTGACATTTTATTGATTTTAATATTTTATACACATTATTAATAGAATTAATTGACTTTTTATCTCTTTTTTATGTTCTAATTGTGGTGTCATCAATGTTTATTGTAATTGAAATTCAAATTTATTATAAGTTTATACAATTGTTCTTAGAATATAATTAGGAATTGTAATTTGTAACTGTAAAACATTCGCATACAATGTAAATTGTTTCTGAAATAAATAAATGAAAAATAAATAAATAAATAAAAATACCTGGCATTTCATAGACTTCAGAAAGCTAGACAATTCAGTCTCAATTAAAAATGGATTTGAGTCATTCTGCCCTATAGACAATATTACTCTGTCATGTTCAGTTATATCATAATGCTTACTACTACTAATTATTTCTTGGGTTGTGGCATTTGGTTTAATAAATGATGAAAATTGGTATTTCGAATAGCGTGTATGTAGTCTTGAGCGAATAAGGTTTTTTGTCAATCTTGACCCTTCTTGACCTCCAAAAATAAATGCCTTCTTATTTCCTAAATGTTTACTTTGTAAAGTTTTGGCAGTCTCAACTATATTTTTGGATTGATCTAGGTTTGGAAGTAGATCATAACATTGTTTTTGATTTTTCAAGGTGTTCGCTTCAATGGCATTTCCGTCTATATTCCTATAATCCCGTTCAGGTATAGTAACGCAGTCCACCGCATCCGTAGTTTCATCTATACTAGGTGTTGGAGTATCAACAAAAGAGTCTGTAAGGCGACGCTTAGCATGAGATTTCTTGCTATGTGGAACTTTGCGAAGTGATGACAAGGAACTCTTGCATATTTGCTTCATTGCTATTATTTCTTGTGTATTATGTATTTTCCAATTCATTTTGCGTGCTCTCTAAACTAGATTTTAGGTTCAATTTTCATTTCATCACGACATAATGATAGAACGTGGCTGGATATGTCCAGACTTTTGCCCACTAGTTCCTCCAAACATGAAGAATTTAAAGACACGCTCATATCCATTTTTTCTAGTGATTTTGATCTAGTTACAGGGTTTCGAAAAGTTATATTATTTACTGCATCCATTCTTACGCCCTCTATCCGATACTTGTAGAATCAATATGTCGGTTACTAGTCTTTGGCGTTTGCGCCACACGATCAATAGTTATGTAGGTAGTACGTGAATTATCAAACAGATGTCGCTACTTTCATACAGACATTGAATAGCAACAGTTGCTGCAGATTCCGCCTTGTGACAACAGATTGCGCTATTATCAGCATTCAGTATTTTAATATGTTATTGATGCCATCTGCCGGTGAGTAGAATAATTAATGCGGCCTCGTATTTAAAAATATTTTCACAACGGTTTGATACATTTAAGATTTTCACTTTTTGTCTCTAAAAACTTTAAGTGTTAATGTTGTATAGTATTTGGTTTACTCACTTGTGTCCATTCTTTACGTGCACTGATAGTCTGGCATATATTACAAAGTATTTCGTAAAATATTGTAATCGTTGTTAGAACACACACAATTTATATTATTGTCCAATTATATATACAGATAACAATAACACAGGTCCACTTTGTCTATTTGAGCACTTTGGTGTTAAGTTATACGTAGTTTATAAGGATTTACTATTTTTAAAATTATTTAACACGGAGCTGTATGTTTACAGTTGTATTTGTAGTAGCGCCCTCTATGCTATTTTTAACTGCATGTTCAAAAAAAAGATTTCCTTTCATTATTTCTTCTTCTTCCAAATGTATTTAATCTGAAGAAACCACTACGACGTTACTTAACATAGTAATACAAATACTTAAATAGGTCATTATAGATTCTCCAGATTAGTTTGCCGAAAGTACAAAAATTGTATCGATAATAATAAATCAATCTTTATCTATACTACTTATATAATATTTTACTTCAAACATAATGAAAGTCACCTGTAAAATTTGTCAAACTAAACTTCTAATACAAATAACGTTCGGTTTTGATTTCAGAAAAAGCCAAACATTAAATTTCGTACATTGTTATCCATCGTAAGCAATGATTCATGATAACCAATATCAATTAACCGTATGGAACAAACATAATTGATACCAAGTTATTAAAACGAACGTCAACGTTCAAATATAATTTTAAAGATGAGGATTTAAACTCGCCCGGTCGAACTGTGCGCGCCGTAATAACCAGCTCTTGTTTGCATTTCTACGTATTCCAAAATTCAATTTAAATATGATGGTGAGAGCACAAACATGAGATCAGCAGAATAAAATGACGTGCGCCATTTGTCGAGGGTTTCAAGCCGCGCCGCCGCGCCGAGTCACACCGCAGCCGCGGACCCAACCAATTCACAAATTAATTGCTTTCCAATACTATTTTTTACACTGTGCTGCCTTCAAACAATATCATGAGATTTCGGTGGTTGTACAGGTGATGATGGACTCTTCGTTTGTAAATCATAAACTGGCCTGTAGTTGGAATTATTTAAAAAAGAAATGATTTGATTATTTGTACACACTAATCTCCGTGTTGACCAAGCTAATAAAGGTATCCTATGATTACTAGTTTTATATTAGACTAGCTGACCCAGCGAACTCCGTATCGCCTTTTTAAGAGTTTTTATTTAATTTCCTTTTTTCCAAGCCCCTTTTCCAAAGTTAATATTGACTTAGCGCTTAAACTCTTATCATTTCAGGGTCTATAAATGATGCAAAAACAAACATAGATTTTTATATAATATTGAATTCCCCATTCCTTAAAATATCGGAGACGATAGCCATATCGAATTAAAAAAAAATCCCGTCCGCCATCTTTGATTTCCTATCCGCCATCTCTGATCACGAAATAGATGTTGTATTTGGTTTCACCATCCCTTAAATCATCAGAGACGATACCCATATTGATATTTTAAATTTTTCCCATCCGCCATCTTTGATTTCCCATCCGCCATCTTGAATCACGAAATAGATGTTGTATTTGGATTACCCATCCCTTCAAACATCGGAGACGACACCCATATTTATATTTTTTTAAATTCCCATCCGCCATCTTTGATCACGAAATAGATGGTGTTTTTGAATTCCCCATTCCTTAAAATATTGGAGACGATACCCATATCGACTTTAAAAAAATCCCGCCCGCCATCTTTGATTTCCTATCCGCCATCTTTGATCACGAAATAGATGTTGTATTTAGCTTCGCCATCCCTTAAAACCTCGGAGACGATAACCATATTGATTTTTAAAAATTTTCCCAACCGCCATTTTGTGATTTCCCATCCGCCTTCTTGAATCACGAATTAGATATTGTATTTGGATTCCCCATCCCTTTAAACAACGGAGACGATACTAATATTGATTTTTAAAATTTTTCCCATCCGCCATTTTTGATTTCCCATCCGCCATCTTGAATCACGAAATAGATGTTGTATTTGGATTTCCCATCCCTTTAAACATCGGAGACGATACCAATATTGATATTTTTAAATTTTCCCAGTCGCCATCTTTGATTGCCCATCCGCGATCTTTGATCACGAAATAGATGTTGTATTTCGATTCTCCACCCCTTAAAATATCGAAGGCGACACCCATATTGATATTTAAAATTTTCTCATCCGCCATCTTTGATTTCCCGTCCGCCATCTTGGATCACAAATAAAATTCATTTTATTAACCAGCGTCCCGAAAATCTCGAAAATGATACCCATATAGATTGTATCCTATTCGTTTAGCCTTTTTTTGCCTTTGACCCAACCCTCCCCCTTCTCGTTTGACCATTTTATTATTTTTGTCTGGCCCCTAAAAGTTATGGCGTAATTTTATATAGCCTATAGCCTTTCGGAATAATTGGGCTATCATAGGCAATAACAATTTTTAAAATCCAACTGCTAGTTCCTGAGATTAGCCGACATTATGTTTTAGCCTTTTTAGCCTTTTGCCCGGCCTTAAAGGGTCGAAGCGTTATGTTATTTAGCCTATAGCCTTTCGGATTAACTGGGCTATCGTATACAAAAAGAATTTTTCAAATACGACTGGTAGTTCCTGAGATTAGCGCGTTCAAACAAACAAACAAACAAACTCTTCCGCTTTATTATATTAGTATAGATGTGGTCATTGGCTTCTATTTCTGTCAATAAAGATATCCCAATACCTATTATTGGTACTTACACCCAGCTTGTTGTCGAGGGACAACACCAACACCAAAATAATTTAAAATCGCTGATAGTATCGTAACTCTCATTCTATTGAATACTCTGTATATCTACTAAATTCGTTTTACAAACGCAATGTAGACGATATACCAGACGAAACACATATAAAATATAAAGCTTATTTTATGCTCAATCGAATTCGAGACATGAAAACCTCAGACTTGTAAATGAAATCTCAGAAATCGCTGACTATAAAATAAAACAATAAATTGTACTTACAAAAAAATCTAACAGCCGTTATACTTCAACACCGCAGTGAGTGAAAACGTAGCATTTTCAAGTGTCTAACAAATCTTGAGATGAACGCTCTAAATCTGGTGTTTCCTGCTTTACTACCACGATAAATATATTCTCTGACAGGCAATATACATTTTTCACTTTTACAACATAGACATAAGGTAGTGTTGTCATAAAGTTTTGCGAGTTTGGCAGTATCACAGGCTGCTATCAGCGAATATATTAAATGAAAATAAAATATACATATTTGTATTGAAATAACTGGTGCTTTTTAATTTTGCTAGTAAACTATATGCATAATTAAATCATTGCTTTGACTGTCCTGTTGATTCAATAATTGAAGTGTAATCAGATTGTTTCATCGCAAATTCGATTCGCAAATGCAGTTAGATAAGCAGTTACTAGATTGTGATATTTGGATATTCTTAGAAGTAAAAGGCGTTCGAAGCGCGCACGAAGTCCTGCATACAATTTCAAATGAAGATGGTTGGAGAGTTTTTTTTATTAAAATCTGAAACGACGGGCAACTTTGTAATTGTTTATATAACATACCTTTGAAAGATAGAGATACATAGAATTGGCAGTCAAAATTTATATAATTTTACATTTAATCTGGGATAAACTAAATTAAAATATTAATAGTAATGTCTTTTTATGTTAATTAAATGAATTCTCTGTACGTAACCATGACGTTCATAAATTAAACCGTAGATTATTTCAACGGTAAATTAACTGACCGTCACATCCTCCTAGCGCATCGCAACCAGTCGTCTAATTTAACGATATAGGTACAATATTAACGTACATTGCTATATTATGAATCACTTAAGTAAAAAAAAATACCATTTTTAAACTGCAGTGTTAATTTTGTTGGGGAACCTAAATAAATAAAAAACTACTAAATACAGTTCGAAACGTAGTTTAACATACAAACTTATGTAAATTTACCAAGCATATAATTATCTCAAAAACGTGTTCCAGGGATATCTGTATAAATGCAATTCTTGCGTTACTGACTGACAGACAATACACAGCCGGAACTACTGGGCGCAAGAAGCTGAAAATTGGCATGTATGTTCCTTAGAGACCGTAAGGGTACACTAAGAAGCGATCGGGAAGAAACTATTCATCATCATCATCAGCCCTATGTACTGTCCCCCTGACGGGCACGGGCCTCTTCTCACTATAAGACGGGTAAGGTCATAGTCCACCACGTTGGCCAAGTGCGGGTTGGCAGACTTCACACGTCTTTCGAGAACATTATGGAGAACTCTCAGAAATGCAGGTTTCCTTCACCGATAAGCAAGCAATAATTAACTTTTTTTAAATTTATTTATAGTCTCACGCCTGTATCCCCGAAGGGGTAGGCAGAGGTGTAAATATTACACCCCCATTTTGCCATGATTTTTAGATCCCACGTAATAGGGGGCGAGCCTATTGCAGTTACCGGGCACATCACCAGACTCCGGGCTGCTACTGAGTATTCGGAAAAACCCAGTAACACTTTTGCCCGACCCGGGAATAGAACCCAGGACCTGCGATCAGCAGTCGCATACGCTATCTACTGGACCACGAAGGCACAATTTAATACGCATTTAACTTCGAAAAGTCATTGGTGCGTGCCGTGATACTGTTAAATAAAAAAAATGTGAAAAAAAAGACTGCGGTCATCCTCTAGCCAAATTATAATAAGGAATAAAATGTCTTAATTAGATCTGTATATACGGCTTACTCTAGAGCTATACTTAGATCTTGTTCTATAACAAGGCCTAGTAAGTCTATTGTGCTCAGACAATATCATATTATATTAACCTGATATGCAGTTCCGGTCATAATCATATACAAAATCATAAACATCGTCTCCGTATTCAAGTCACCTCTATCAGCACAAACTAGCAATATAGATAGTACCGCAGTTAACAACATATCACTTAGGCAATATGTATACAATAGACCAGTATTCCTGCTCGAGCTATTAATATGTAGAGACGATTCCTAATACCGTCTAACATCTATTTCACTATACTTGAATTGAGTACTCAATTAGAATAACGATATTTCTTAATGTAATATTCAGTTCTAGTAATTAAATGGAAATAGTTTCGCGTAGATGTAATATATGGCTTGATAACCCACTAATAGTTGAACAAAATTGTTGTTTATGCTTCTTGTGGTTAAGGTGTGCTATTTGCGATAAACATAATTGTATGACATTACTGAATATTATTTTGAATGCAAAGGTTAACTTATTGTACTCTACCACTTCATCATTGAAAATAATTATTTTCTCAAATTTATTAATATTCATATCAATACGCCTTGTTTCGAATCACATTTCTATAGCCGCTAACGATACAAAGCTTTTACACATCAACTATGTTGGTTAGTTAGGTATATCTAATAAGCACTATAACGAAGAAAACCTAAAGAAATTCACTCCAATCTTCTTGGCAATATAATCGCTTTACATTTCCCTTCAGTTTCATAAAAACATTCGACTAACGTACATAATTAAGTAGATACTAAAAACTAACTAGAGAAAACACAAATGTTTCCAGATTAATTCCATCAAAAATAGTCAAAAAATTAGGAGTTGCATGAAAGCCAAATCGAATCTAAGTAAACAGAGGCGTGCCGGGGCGAGACAAGCTTTAGTGCAGCGAAACTGGAAACAATGAATAAAGTTTGAAAGGATCCAGTTGCGATGGGCCACGGATTAATAGCTCCGACTCAGGTGCCACTAGATGGCGCTCGGTATGGTACGACAATTGCGTTCTCGTGTCCATTGACACGCGAGACGTATTTAAAAAAATGGCTGCCGAATTTCAAATTGTGTCTCTGGTGAAACGTGATTGATTAAGCAACCGAAATGCAAACTTTATTGTTCGTAGTACATATGGTTTTTGATTGCTCTCTAAGAAATGGTGTGGCTTTACGCATGACTTTTAAATACACATTTAGGATGCGAATATCTTTTCGAACATAAATATAATTGTAAAACTATTTACATATATCACCCGCGTTAATTATACTCCTAGATCTTCCTCAGATATCTGTGAAAACGTACTCCTTTCGATAGTTTTAGAGTATATAGCGTTCATACAGACAGATAGAAGTGTTAGTACGAAAAAGGAACCCGATTTTATAATAAACATGGAAATAGATTTGAAATCAAGTGTCTTCCTGAATAATGTGCATAATACTGCATTTAACAGCTAGGCGAAGTGTTCCACCTGGTGTGATGAACAAGCGCGGGTACTACGCAGTGGGCAGGCCCTTAATGGACGTGCCGTCGTGGTGACGTTGTTCCCTGACCGCTAACTTGTCTCACCGCAGGTATACATGGCAATGTTAACAACATGACACACTAAGCGTAGATAGTGTCTAAGCGCAGTTACCTGCATGTTGAATGTGAAGAGATATATTTCACCACCTTTGGATAGGTTCAACATAAGTAACGGAATTTGTATCACTTATCTGACAAATTAATTTAACAGGAACTTATCAGACAGTGGTGAAATCGGCTATAACAAGTGCTTTTATGTTGTTATTATTTTTAGCCTTCGCTAATGACCTAGATCATAAAGTTGATTAAATAACATACAGGGAGCTTAAACATGCACTACTCAATAAATAAGATAACTAGGCCCGCAAATATGTTTTTTTACATTTATATTTCTCTATATCCGTGGTTATTATATAATTATGGCAAGTTCTCAAAGTGTACGAAATAATATTGTTGATTCTGGGCGAATATCGAAAATACGAATAAAATACGAATATAATAGAATCTCTACTCGTATTTTGTTTTAAATACCGTTGAAAGCGTATCAAATCGGCTTTTGTCAAAGTACAACTTTAACAAGAAACTAAATTTGTCTTCCACCCAGTCCATATTCGGACCCAAAACATTCCGAGCAGATATAAGGATAAACGAAAATATAAACATAATAAATGTTCGGAATAAGAACATTGTTCATTGGAAACAAATCATAAATATAAACGGTCTGCGTTTGAGAAGATACTGTGAGGGATAAAAGTTGGATTGTAAGCAAAAAAGTTTTTACTCCCCAACGGTAAAACTGAATGTTTTTCTGATGCACATCTTACTTTCTTTTATGATAAGACTGTTTTAAAAGCTTTTCCTACCATGCGTATTCAACACGTATGCGGATTTGGCCTGCGAGCTGTGTGCGTGACGAACATAGTCCCCCAGTTCAATATGCTGTGATAAAGCATTTGTAAGTTTACCTTCACCCGAATACAGACGAATACTGCAAGTAGTGGTTCCTGCAACTGTATAACTGAAAATGTTAGTAGCTATATACTAAAGGCATTTAGAGAGCTAATAGGCTACATCGACACATTTACAATAGCTCGATCAATGTCTTTCGGAGCCAATAGTCGTCTTAGAAAGTCTGTATTTATAGGAGTACTTAGTGTTCGTTAGTTGGTGTTGACTTGCGCTAACTTTGCAGAACACTGAGAGTGTATTCACATTGACGTGTTTACATGCAAATTCACTATTTTTACGCTTAACAATAATATTAACGCAGTTGCAGCACAGGTAAAACTCCGATGATCATATTAGGATGGCGGTAAGCGGACGTATGCAGGCGGCTTAAGACCGGTATTGTAACGGGTCCTGGTATTAAAACGCAGAAAAGGTTCTATGCGTTTATTGCCGAGTATTGTCTCACTTCCCTTGCACGAGTATGACCGACCAACAACACGACACTGGCCTGAACACTAAGGCTGCAGTCTCCCACGCTGTTCCCTCCGGTAGTGTGTAGGCAGGCTGCTCGAAGGCTGCGCGTAGCGGTAGATCCTCGCAGGCTGTTGGTTCAGCTGGCAGACGCTGGCGGTGCGAGTACGATGAGCAGGGCAGGCCAGACTCTTCGGCAGAGGTGACGCCGAAGGCGATGCAGGAAAGTGTAGCGATCTAGGAGCTTAGCCAGAGTCTTAAGGTAAACCTGGAACCTGAAGGAAAGCAGCATTAGGAGAGCCACAACCAATAGAGTCAGGCAGGCGGCGTCAGCCGGCCTCAGCTAGCAGGTAGAGAGATGGGCAGTACGCTAACGCAGTAAATGTAGTAACCTACCCACAGCTGGGACCAGGATACACATCTGAAGTAGTAGTAGTAGCACGTAGTTAGGCACGGTAACAATAATTAGCGGTGCCGGTCTCTCTGTCGGCCCCTATATATACTGGGCCCTCCATCAGAGTTTGTGTCGGCGCATAACCAAATATGGGCAAAACTCACGAGCGCGGACGATGGCCTTCTCTGATTGGCCGAGCGTATGGACCTTATTATGACGTACACTCGGTAGGTACCGGTCATACGCTACAGTATATTATGTGGAGAGCATTTGGTAACGCTTATCTCCAGCAGTAGACGTCTATTGGTGTAATTATGATGATGACAGAATTATAATACAGCCGTATGATCAATCACAGTTTTATTCTCATTCCATTCAAACAGGTAGTAAGTACTAGCTTCTTTTTTCTTCCTGTTTATAGTTATCTTCGCCCTACGAGCATTCTAAGATAACATTGAGCTACAAAAGTGTAAATATTGCTTGTCCCTATATAATCGGTAAAAATATCTATCCATCCTTCAACAAATTATAACACTAATAATGCAAACCCAGAATAAATGCTCGGTCAGATATACAATGTGAAGCAGTCTTTAACTTTCAATCCGTTTTTGTACGTCCAAGTTACTTATGCACCAACAACGTACATACAGCACTACACAGCTGGCATAGAAAACAGTTTTGAACATTCTCAGTTTTTTAAATAACAATACAAGAAGAAAGTGAAGACTATATTCGTACCAACTTTAATACACTAGGTAAGTACAACGTATTTGGCTAATTTACATTTTGAGAGCTAGGTATATGCTCTCGGCTACACCTCCTTTAGGCCATGTATTAGAACTTTAATGGTGCGAAACTTACTCGCTAGTTGCGCACCCTTACTTTATAAAATGTGTTTTATTTTATTCAAAAGTAAAACAGTATTCCAAAAATGTTAATGTGTGAGTGAGCTGGCGTCTTTATAATCACAAAGACGAGTAAGTATCTGTTGTATGGAGATTAAGTGTGACAGTCCTTCAAGAGACACGTACTACGACACCAACATGTCTGTTCAGGACTCATTTAATTAATTCTAACCCCACATACTGCGCGTTTATGTAGCCCGCGTATTATTACATCTATACAACGTAATTATAAGTCATTTAATAACGCTCCACAAACTTTGTTTATTAAAACACTTCTTTATTTTATTCATTATCAGAAGATACAATGATTTATATCCTCTATAAGGCAGCGTTTTTGCGTGACTGAAGCAGGTATAAATAACCTCCTATGAAAATTGGATGAGAAAGTTGCGAAAATTGTAAAAAATACAATATTTATTAGTAGCTACTTGTCCGCAAGGCGGATTATCTTGTTTTGGTCGTTTTGTACTACAGCATGATACATTGATACTACAATGTCTCTTACGCAATGTAACAGGTATGGCCACAATTATTTTATTGCCTTTAATTTCCTTTATTGTTGGCAGTAATGACACTGTGGCTATATTATTCAATGTTTTATCATTTTTGATTTCTTTTTTTTTATTTGTTCGCACATGCAAACTACGCAGCATTACGAACACTATATTGAAATTCTGCTTGGGAAACAATAAAAGTATGTTTTTGCTGTCGTTCTTCTGTGATTATTTCGTGTTTTATGTCTGTGTTCTACAAATAAATATTACAGTTGCCAAACTTGGACTCAAAGTGCCCGAATTTAAAATCGCGTTTCTTTCGCAGCACATTTATTGTGTAAAGTGTTGTTTGTATGTGTTTATTCTTCCGTAATAAAATTTCGAATAATTGAGCGTTTGTGTAGATTTCTTTTGGATTTAATGTATTCGATATCAATATTTATCCTAATTCGTTTCTGCTCCGTGATCCAGTGGATAGCATATGCGTATTGCTGATCAGGAGGTCCCGTTCAATTCCCGAGTCAGGCAAAAGTGTTACTGGGTTTTTCCGAATTCTCAGTAGCAGCACGGAGTCTGGAAAAGTGTCCGGTAACAGCAATAGGCTCGCCCTCTATTACGTGGGACCTCCGAATTCCGTTTTTTTTACTTTGGCACCATACCTGGGAAATTACCTACTGGTTCAGAAACTACTGGTGGAGAAGTTATGGCATTAGAGGTAATGTTCTCGAGCTTATACGATCGTCTTTGGAAGGCAGAAAACAGTTTACTCAAATCAGCCAAGTAAATATCATGTTAAAAACTGAAACTGTATACTCCTCAAGTACGAGAGAAATTTCGTATGGTGTGCCACAAGGGTCGGTGCTAGGTCCATTACTTTTTATCTGCTACATTAACGATTTCCCTAAAGTAACCAGTCATCAGATGTGCTTATTTGCAGATGATAGCACAATTGTTTTCGACGAGGGTAATTTTAAAGAAATACAAGACGACATAAATACAAACCTAGTTTCACTTATAGAATGGTTAAATGGCAATAACCTTAAAATTAATTTTACTAAAACTAAGAAAATGGACTTCAAACTCCGACAAAGAAAACAAACACGGTACCAAATCCAATACAAAGGAGACGCAGTACTGGAAACAAATACGACAAAGTTTTTAGGACTGCACATCGATAGTGATATGACATGGAAAACCCAAATTGACAGTGTTTGTTTAAGACTTTACCGATTTTCTTACGCTCTATACATGCTAGGTAAAATTGCAAATAAAAATGCTCTCCTTACAGCATACCACGGATATGTAGCCTCCACATTAAGGTATGGACTAATATTCTGGGGCAATGCTACTAATATATCCGCCGTATTATTGGCACAAAAAAGATGCGTCCGAGCCATCTGCAAACTAAAACAAACGGATACCTGTAAACCACACTTCAGGGACTTAAAGATTTTGACAGTACCGTCGCTGTATGTCTATGAGGTTTTGATATTCGTAAGAACCAATATTCACTTGTTTAGACATGTAGAAAGTCCATGTCGCTCAGATAACTTAAAAACATTATTCACCAGAACTACTTTCGCATACAGAAGTATCTATGCTATGGCACCAAAGCTGTATAATAAACTACCTTGTCATATTAAAAACAGTAAGAATATTTATGAATACAAAAACAAACTATTTAAGCTACTCAATGACAAAGTATATTATTCAGTTAAGGAGTATCTGGATGACCAATTTTTATAATTTTTATTATTTTCACATTGTTATTATTACGTACTTAATTTATTTTATGTTATGAAATCGATTGACATTCTGTATATTTATTTTATTCTGTTGTGACATTTTCTCTATTTTATTGACATTTTTTTAATTACTTTTTCAATTTATTTGAACTAATTTTGTATGCCTATCGGCGGAACATGGACTGTACAATCGACATATGTATATTGAAAACACCTGTAATGACCTGTGTTCACAAAATAAATAATTTGAATTTGAATTGAGAAATTGAGGGTCAAAGTCACCATTGATTTTTGCTCACCCACACTTTTAATTAGAGCTTAGAAATTTACCTAATTAAAAAAAGAACGTGTCCCACTTATTATTTTTGCTTAGTATGGCTAATGTGCTAAACGAGTAGACTTCGGCTTGGTGATGGGTCTTTTTGACCGCCCTGTATACATTATATTCAACTCATCACGCATCGATCAAATTGCTTTGTCCTCTTCATACCTCCAATCTTCTCCTTTAATTCTTCCTTGTATTCCTCCTGTTAGTTTGTGATTTGCATGTGTGTCTTTGAAATTGCATCCATCATGCTAAGAAAATACAACCATACAAGTATACGAGTCGCGGATAAAGCTTACTGTCAAGTGGACCACTAACTAGACGCGCATGCAAATAATGCATACAAAAAGATGCATCGATAAGAAGTGTAAATCTTAACGCTTATACCACTGTAACAATAATGTTTGAAGTATTGAAACTCTGACATTTAATTCAAACCAGCCGCACAATTTCCAAACTTCACAAAAGTTTGATAAGTAAGCCAAGAATATTTTTAACTTAACATATGCGATGTAAATTCCTCTTAAAGTTCAAGAGTATGTTTCCACTGGGTTCGATAGTTCGATAAGGTTCGACTAAGTTCGCATGCAAACTTACCAACTTGCATACTCGAAGCTGTGTCGGTTTCGCACAATACGTGACCGGCCCTTTGGGACTTCTGCTGAACTCTAATACAACTACTTATTACCAATTAGTTGAACATTACTTAGATTTCACTTGCCCCAAAATTTGGTTAACAAATTGCTTGTTATGTATTGATATGTATTGATATGTATTGTGTGTGGTGCTGTTGTTTTCATCCTATTCTCGTATTGCAAAGGGACCCATCAAATATCCTAGCAACATTGCAAAGTTTCGTATGTGCAGGTTCCTTTAGGGTCGATAATTGTGTCATGAGAAATGTCTTATAACGACGCCAGTTTTGAGTTTGAATGTGAGACCTTGTATTTATTAATTGTAATAAATTATATAATATAGTTAACTGATAAAGAAATATTTGTTTGTGATTAAACTATGAAAATTGTCAATTGGATATATTATGTCACCATTATAAGGCTAAAGAAGATGGTGGAAGAGTTACATAATAAGGGAGACAAACTTTCACTGCTTAGCATGGATCAAATATACAAAACTAATTTTGTTTTTTAAGGGCTTGTATAAAATTTAGCGACATATTCAAAATTTCTTATGAAATTATATGAATGCTGTCAATCATCACCGTCGTGTAAGCTCTATCCCGGTTGCATCCAAGATTGCATGCCTTGGAGCCCGGGGTCCGCTTACTATTCCAACGAGAATATTTTTGCGTTTCCACAGAGCGGCTGCCTTCTGGCCTCCGCAACCCAAAGGGATCGGTATATTCTATGGTTTAGACCACTATCGGTTTATTTGAGGGCACTGACTCCCCGAAACGACTGTCAAAGATGTTCGTGACAGCTGGGACCGACGCTTTAACATGCTCTCCGAGGCAAGTGATAATTAACAATTGAAAACGCACAAGACTTTGAAAAGTCAGTGGTCCGCGCCATGGATTCGAATCCGATACCCTCTGCATGATATTTCCACTAGGCTATCGCTGCCCTATATTTATTCTCAATAAACCATCTTAAGTTGTTATCAAACAAGAGAGCATTGTATTTATTGTGGAATGCACAGAGTTTTCTATTATTACTACTGCTTATGCGTTAACCTCTAGTGAATGGTCGTGGTTATCTAAAATACATTGTATGTAATTTCATACAATGTATTTGAAACATATGCACAAAACTGACAACAACATAAAGCAAAAGTGAAACAAAGTGTGTCATCTCTGAAAATAAGCACCATTTTAAACAAAGCTGAAATGTAAATTATTTTCTTGAATAAATGAAATTCATGGCACTAATACGAAACTCAAATGAGATCCAGTAACGCTAACCATTAATTATAATTTAGTTCACAAACGAAATACTCTAGCAACAAAGATTGTTCGCGAAATAAATGCTGACAAGACAATGCATTCATTTATGTAATGTATGTAAGTTGTGAATAAAGCAGGACGGTATAATGCATTAATGAGGCAGTTATTGTCAATAAAGGTGGCACAAGCGATGCACTCTGCTAGCACGTACGGATTCCACCCTCATTAATTGTTTTGTTTTATTTTTACGCCAACATTAATTTATATTTGGCGTAAATGTTTATGGTAAGTGAAATGAGATGAATGTGTAATAAAAGGTGGGCGATGAATCTTCTTTACTGCAATTTATATAGAGTTTTGATTAACATAACTACGAGAAAATATCGAGTCCGCTGTTATTATTGTAATGGATTGTTTTCTGTTGACGCGTTCAAAGCTGATAAAATGTGGTTTCCAAGATATACTACCACTATACATACGTAGTACCGTAGTACATTACATACCAAAGCAGAAATAGGTATTTATAAGTTAACCGACGATTACTCGTTAACTAGTGATATCTATTTAGCCGTGATAGTTTTCCTTTTAAATTCGTTATATGTACTACATTTGTGATTTTTTTCACCTCTTCCAAATTAATAGTTTAGACGGCAGAGGAGGGGGGGACACTTGAGTCTAACAATTTTTTTTACTTCAAAGCTTGATATTTGACAAACCAACCACTTGATCGAAAAATGATTTAAGCAAACTAATAATATTTTTTTAAAACCTATCCAATGATACCCCACATGATGGGGTACTCAACCAAAAATAAATTCAACGCCACTATATACGTAGGGGAGATACTCTTAAAAAAAATATTACCCTAAATTTTATTCTACAGTTTTGTTGCAATATTGTATGTCTATATTCATGTGAAATATCAGCTTTCTAGCACCAGGCGTGTTTGAGCTAGGCTGCGGACGGACAGACGGACGGACATGACGAAACTATAAGGGTTCCTTGTGGACTACGGAATCCTAAAAAATTGTTCACTTACGCAGAAATACTAGATTCACATGTTTCCGATAGGGATATAAAAGCTGGCAGGGCAAAGAAAAGGATGGAAGAAGTATAAAGGATTAGGGCTGTTTAGTCATCACATAAAATGCAAGAATGCTTATATTGTATGTTGAGATTCTTTAAATAAAAAGTAATGCTACCTGCTTTGTTCGAGATACTCTTTAACACTTTTCTATTTATTGCGTCTTGATTAAGTATATATATCAGCCCTATGTTTAGCAGTTGACGTCGATATATAGATTCATAATGAAAGTAGTTTAGCTCTTCCACCGTAATAGTTGTCGCTTACAATTAAACAGGAGTGAAATATTGATCACAACAATCCAGAAAAATAACCGGGAAATCTCTTCAATTACCGTTCCCAGATCGAACCTGGAACTGCTGTAACACAAAGCATTTTGTTACTACAAAAATGTGGTTCTTGTCCAATTTTGATAGTTGTCGTTGTGAAGCGCGCAAAAACGCATGCATATTCAGGCATACTGACCAATATAATTTTACGTTTAACAACGTTGCAGTGTGTCGCATTTCACCAGTATTTGACGTTAGCTGATAGCCTGATAACGAATCACGGGCAATGTGTAATACTAATAGACGTATTACTACGCGCAAATAATTGAACGTGCAACGTTCAATTATAATATCGGCTATTTCAATTATTCGCAACCGACACAATACCTTTCTTGATTTTGCAAACGTGCAAATATTATGTAAGTCTTGTCTTATTATAAATATTTTTAACCTTTGAATCGGATAAGACGAAATTCGAAAAAGGATTTAGAAAGTTAAATAGGTACCTGCCTGGCTGTAAGCACCGGTGTCTGTATACTACGGTTATAGTCTACCATCCGCCAGAATTGTAAAATAGCTTAGTAGTTTTTCGTAATATCCAACGATGATTTGTTGTTTTAGAAATTTGAATTGTTAAATTATATTATTGGTTTGTCATATCAGAACCTAATACATCCATACTCCATACTAATATAATAACAGCCCGAAAATCGATGGCAACCTACATGAGTAGCATCAACCGATGCTACTCACATCTAATAAACTATTACTTTTTATTTAACGAGCACTGAGAATAAAACTTTTGTCACGGAGGAGTTTACAGTCCTACAAGCGACGGACATAAAGTACCTATGGTGTGGACACATGTTTCGCATGGGATACCATCGCCTGCCTGAAGCTGTATTCGATACACAACATCTGCGATATAAGGATGTATTCAAAAATCATCTGAACACTTGCGGCATTATCAGGAAATCGCCTCACAAAGATCAACATGGCGCTCTACCATCTTTAATAAGATAAAATCCTTTAGAAGAGAAACATCGCCAAGACCTTGACGTAAAATGCCAAATACGTAAGAATAGACCTAAAAGCTCCTACGTCTATACCTACAATGCCGCAGGCATTATTCTGTCATACCTGTTACCAGACTTTTAAGACGAAGTTTGGACTTGCGCGCCATGTTAGAGCACATACTCGAAATTAATAAAAAAATCCTTTGGTCGCTGTTCTCTAAATCGATGAGGACTATATACCTACCTACATGAAACAGCAAATTGTAGATCTTACAAAGTGTTGTTACGCGTTGATAACGCACACCATTCTACACAGCGTCAAGCGGTGAGGCGATCGCTTAAAAAACAACTTCATATGTACAGTCAACTGTAACACAAATTGCTAAAAAACACAATAAAAATGATACACACAAACCGCCACTAGCATGTTACGTTATTACCGTAATGACAAATACAGGACGTCAGCGGCAACAGACAGTCGTATTTATTTTCCATTGAACCGCTGCTTCTATAATTCACGCAGTTCGGTTTCGTTGCATTTATGATGAGTGCGTGTTTTATACTACTGACAGTGGTGACCGAGGCTTCAGGCGTTGTGGCTCGTATAACAGACCGTGTGTTGTTCAAAACCAATCCATATTGGTTTTGAACAACACACGTTCCCATGAACGCATTGGCACTTTAGTAACGCATATGAGTAATTGCAGCTTCGGCAATGCAATGCTGGTTAAAACTTAATACTAATTTATTGGTATTACTTCATTTACGCTGTTGGCTTTTGTAAAATAATCAAAAAATAATAAAGTCTTTCGCAGGCAGCTTCTAACTAATTTTTTTTACTAAGTGAGTATATCAAAAGTATGTATAACTGATGCAATGCTACACGTTGGTTATGAAAATTGCATCAAAATGTAAAATGAATTCAATATTTGCATTGCGTACTACCAAAAATTCCCTGTATTTCAAAGTAAACAATTTAGTACAGCTATGTAGTACGTGATGAAGCGTTTTTAAGACATTGTGCTTATTAAAAGTGTGGTTACATTGAGTTTCGGTTCGGGAAGCTACGACATATCTTCTCGCCCGATATCCCGCAGTGTCTCAAGACGAAAGTCTTTGACCAGTATGTGTTGCCAGTGATGACTTACGGATCAGCGACGTGGTCGCTCACTATGTGCCTTATCAGAAGGCTCAAGGTCACTCAGAGGGCGATGGAGACAGCTATGCTTGGAGTTTCCCTGCGAGATCGAATCGGAAATGAAGAGATCCGCAGTAGAACCAAAGTCGCCGACATAGCTCTTCGGATAGCCAAGCTGAAGTGGCAGTGGGCAGAGCACATAGCTCGAAGAACCGATGGCCCTTGGGGCAGAAAAGTTCTGGAGTGGCGGCCACGTACCGGACGACGTAGCAGAGGTAGGCCCCCCGTAAGGTGGACCGACGATCTCGTCAAGATCGCGGGAGGCGATTGGATGCGGGCGGCTCAAGACCGGTCTGTGTGGAGAACCTTGGGGGAGGCTTATGTCCAGCAGTGGACGTCGTTTGGTTGATATGATGATACATTGAGTTTAGATAGAGTGAAAACTTATGAGAAAAGTAATGGACACTAATGAATGAAGACCTCGGAACGTGAAACAATTGTGTTATTTATAATAGTCAATTATATCAGAAAAAATGTTTTTTCATCCTATAGCTTTAGGCCTAGTTATTTTTAATTTGCCGCCACAAATGAAACTTTTCACTAAAACTGTAAGCGTGTGCAAAAACGCAAGCGAAAACTAGAATACCTTATAACGATACGCAACATGTGCATTCTTATGTAAGTTAAAATATATTCATGATTTACAAAACTCTAGCTAGCTATTCAGGATACTCAAAAGATGCGAAATGGAATTCTTACTGCGCGGACATGCCAAGAAACCTTGAAATGTCTCGTTCAATTTGAATTTTAAACTGCTATACTTAGTAGCAGCATGTGATAGGAAATATTCATTGCGTAATTTTAAAAAACTAGCGGAACTGTGGCTAAACATTGGGCTCTTTATACATTAAATCTTCATTAACCCTAACTTGAGCCAATTTTTACGAAAGTCATTATTAAAATAATTACTTTCGTAAAAATTGGCTCAATTTTATTGTGCAAATGCAAACTCAATCGTGTTTGATATTGTCAAATTAAAGATTATGACATCAGGGATGGCGTAGTTATTTAAGCGGTCGCCTCAGCGAGTGTTGTGGCTTTGATTCCCTTACTACACAACATTTTATGTGAACCATACATTGATATGACTGCACGGTTGGCGTAGTGGTTTAAGCGGCCGCCTCGCTGCTTGACACTGCGCCGAATGTTGTGGGTTCGATTCCCACACGAGACAACACTTTGTGTAATTTACAAATTGTTGTTTCGAGTCTGGGTGTTCATTGTGCCCGTTAGTTGTATGTTTGTAAAGTCCCCTGCGACACAGGATTTAGTCCTAATGCGGGAGTTGTCTTTTTAAACATAAGAAAAAAAAAGAAAAATATGCGGGATTTTTGTTTATCAGTGGAACCATAAATTATGATTATTTCATGGCTAGGTTTTTACGTCCATTGATGATGTCCTCCGCGGCATTCTACCCTATTTGTCAACTCCATTTAAACTTCAACATCCGTAATATTTTGATAATAAAGTGTTTAAAGTTTTTGCTTCAGTATTAATAAATAGGTGCTTAAATAAAATAATATACGGTATTTTAACTGCATAGCTGGCGCTCTCAGTAGCTTATATTGTCACCTTGTGACGCTTGAGTAGTTACAAAATACAAAAAACTGCAGTTTGTGCCATCTTACGATATGACAGCATTAAGCTCCATTCGCTGTGCACTTTCATATCCTTTGTTTTATTGCTCACAGGAATACTCTTCTTTTCCTGGATAATCCCTTGTGAATGATATAAAATATAAAGTAGCAAGCATGTTCGATAATTCAATAAATATTAAAGTGGTCTAGTGGATAGCGGATGCGTCTGCTGATCGGAGGTCCCAGGTTCGATTCCCGGGTCGGGCAAAAGTGATACTGAGTTTTACCGAATTCGCATTAGTATCACAGAGTCTGGTGATGTGCCCGGCAGCGGTCACTGGCTCGCCCCCTATTACGTGGGACCTAACAATTCATGGCGAAATGTGGGTGTAATATTACACCTCTGCCTAGTTGCCCTTCGGGAAAACAGGCGTCAGTATATAAAAAAATATATATTTATGGCAAAACTGTCTGATAGATTGATGTTTACATATTTCGAATTTATCTAACGGATAGGGAATATTCATAAGTAGTGAAACGGGGTCTTACTATTCTCTACTGCAATTATCATTCATAATCACAAAGTACGTTTCGTTATTACGTTCTACAAATATTTTAACCAAGTATTTACTCTTACATCTGTTGCAGCTAAAGGTAATAAACCCATTAGTTAATGGGCGACTGTTAACCTATTTATTAGTGGAAATATACTGTTTGAGGTATATCATAAACAAAATTATTAAACTAGTAGCACTTCAGAGATTTGTTGATAATAACCCAAAGATGTAATAAATCTATGTAAAAAATCAAGCCTCTTTATCTGAATTCGAAGGTTAAAAATAGCAATAATAAAACTATATTTTTTTAATACGTACTTATAAAAGTGTGCCTGAGTTTGATTTTTTTTGACCAGTGTGCTTAACTTTTGTTTTGACCATCGACTATCACTGAACCTTATTAGATTCTCGGTACAATATCATCATTATCGACCTAGCGTTAGCCAGTCTGCGTAGGCGCCCCACGTTGGGCGCCACTGTAACGTTGGGGCACCACTGTAACGTTGTGCGAAGGTCAACGTTTTCAAGTTAAATAAAAAATCGATATATATCGGTAACAATATGTATATTTCAGTTAAATGAATCTATACAACCTTTAGCAAGAGGAAAAGAAAACTGATTTACACAATTTTTACTCTAAAAGAAGTTAACAGAGGGGGGTTCGTGTAGTTCAACTAAAACGCACTCCCGGATGTGCAGAGGGAAGATGACTTAGCTTGCGATACTGCAGCGGCCAGAAAATGACGGTGACTTCCGCGGCACTGTATATGTAGCCCGTTCTGGGCGAAGCAGCCAGCCAAGTGAAGTGGGCGGACGATGTCAGCGACGACGTCACGGCATCCAAGACCTCTTGCTCTAGGGTCCACCTACTAAGTAAAGATAGGCTGCTTGCCTTGGAGCCCAAATTTTCCGGCAGTATTTCCTCCACTTCGCGCTGTCTTAATCATTTCTAAGGGTGAGGCGTATATTTTAGTATTTACTTCGCTGGAAAATAATTTGTGTGATTCAGCAGTAGTACGTCTTATATAGTATTTCAAGGCTTAAGAAAAATGTGATGCTCAATTTTGCCCCATTTTATACACCTCAATTTTTCTATCATTTAAGCAGGCAGACAGCTGCGCTTAAGGCAAACTAATTTTATAAACATATATACATACATGGCTGGCGAACAACCACCGAGGAGACTTTAATTTGATTTGCTGTAGGCTGCTGTATCGATTTAATGTTGGAGATAGACAAAGTTTACGTGTTACTATACATTTAAATTGACGATACTATATACAACAAAATTATGTCGAAAATATTTAGAAAATTACCGATGATTAAATCCTTGTGCTTAGATACCTGCATCATATTTTAAATGTTCTTATTTGTAGATCCCACAATCAAAGAACCTCTAAAGGATGCTCTGTTTCCAAACTTGATTCCATCGTATATACGCTAAATATAAGTACAGACAAGCGAGAGAAATTACAAACTTATCTCAAGTAACAAAACAGCGTGTACTCCGGCGACATTGAATCAAAGCGTCGAATTAACATTCTCGACGCATCTAATATCTTGACACCGACAGACGCTTTGTTAAGCAAACTATTTCGAATCAAACATTCATTTAATCAAATGAACATAACAGCTGCATGCTTCGCGTGAGGTTCTAATCAAATCTGGTTACTTCGACACTGCGTTTCATTAAGATCACGTATCCATGAGGCTGAATTATCGACGATTTTATATGTGGAATGTGAGGAGAAAAGCTTATCCATTAGGCCCTATACTCACAGATGGCTCTGCGTGTCCGAAGATATTTTAGCGGTCAGATGCTTTTATCTTATTAGGATTAAGATTATTACCTACTTGAGCTAAATAAATTTAGCAGCAGTTTATAAATTGGGCCCTAAACAAGATGTAGAGAATTATCGCCCTATTTCAATTCTGTCAACCTTGTCGAAGCTTTTTGAAAGATTAGTTCATAAGCATTAAGATTGCATGTGGAGGTAACTGAGGTCTAATACCTACCAATATCGTCATAAAAATAAAGAAAAACATTTTATTGTTATGCTCTTGTTTGCATGCTTTTTGTCTTTTAGTTTAGGGTTTGCTGTAAAATATATTTGTATTAGTAGATAGCTATCGTACGATGTAATTATTCTAAATATTTTGTACTTATATATATTTTGTGGAAAATGCTGTTGGTTACATATTTGTCCATATACTGTTACATTTGTTCATTATTCTGTAATACCTAATGTGTAACTGTTTATTTTCCCAAATAAATAAATAAAATAAAATAAATGTGGTCAACAACAACAACGACCAAGTTGAATGGATCCTGTTAACAGTTTGTGTGGCGCGAACAACCGATTGATAACTGCATCTCTATCTTATTACTCTCAGCTCATCGCGGAATAATTCAGAAGTCTAATTGCCACAAAATTTTTCAGTGTGCCATGCCAGAATAACATGTAATTTTGCTATTGACAACGATTACTTTTGTATATTCTATAGAATTAAAAAGTACTGCTAGCAATATAAGTTTACTTTTCGACTAGTGACAGACGAAAAGCCTGTTGCAGACGTCTTTAGACAAATGATTCATCAGTTATTCTTCACATTGACGTCATATCTACTATTAAAGCACAAAGCAGTAAATCAAACTGCGTCACATTTATTATATGAGACGAAGGAAAGGTGTTTCCTGACAAACAATACGCATATCAAACGCCGTCAACAAATAGTGAGCTACACAGTATCACACCAGTGGTACAATTTCGTACGCCACGCGTGTGCCATACAAAGATATCATTAGTAGACTAAGGGCAACATTATGGGGTGCACAACATTACATTTAATATTGTTGTGTTACCTCGTAATTGAAATTAAAAGGAAGGAAACCTCTTTAGGTGGCGGCCGTTTAATTTGAGTTATTCACTGGCTAGTATTGAATGGTTTTGGGTTTTCGAGTGGGTCTTTGAAGAGTTTACTATTTATACTTTACTATTGATAACAGTCGTCGTGAACGATAAAGTAGAATTTTTTCGACTGAGATGCTCTTCTAGCGGTAAGCAGTGAGAGACACCAGAGTCACCTGAGTGCTAAGCCAGAGATCGTGGTGTGGAGGATAAAGGATGTGGTGTTCCTCCAACTAGAGGGAGGACGCTCTAACCAGGCTGGGTGATCGTGCCTGGTGGACTGTCAGTCCAACAGACGTATTTCAGATGTTGTATATATACAACTCGGCGTGCGAACTCTGCTTGTGCGATTCAGCACCTTGTTTCCGAAGAATCGTGTCCGATAGATCTCGCCGTATTGTAGCTGTTGAGACTTCGTCGTCGCTCGCTAGATGGCCACAGTTATACGTAGCTGCTGCTACATCACTCTCCCCCAAGACCGGAGGTCGACCTTGAAGGTGATGAGTCAGCTGTCGATGCTTCTGAGGAGCGTGCCAGTGCCAGTGTAGAGTAGATATCGCTAGTTCCAGTGAGTCGGAACTGTGTGCCGCTAGTAGGCCCAGTGAGTCGGGTCTAAGTGCGGTGCACGGTGAGCTATCCCAGTGAGTCGAGATAGTGGCTTCGCAATGATCCCACGGTGAGTCGGGAAGAGGTTGCGAAGGAGCTGCGCAGTGAGTGTCCCACGGTGAGTCAGGGAGATGCTGCGAGGTTGCTGCGTAGTGGCTGCGTAGTTGCTGCGTAGTTGCTGCCAAGTGGTTGCGTAGTGGCACTGCTGCGTGGACGGGAGCGATGTGCGCTGCTTACAAGGACCTTGTGTGCAGTGTGGCGTGCCTAGACGCTGGAGTGGCTGCAGGGAAGACCAGGCAAGCAAGTCTGCATGGCCTACGCTGGACCCTGGCCGAAGATGCTGGCTGGCGGCGACTTGATTACCGCCCATCGGGTGACTTGCGGAGTAAGGCGGAGCGAGGATGACGACAAAGCTGCTGTTGCTGACCTGACCGGTGAAAGCTGCCTCTGATCACGTCGGGAGCTGGTGGTAATCTGACCGGTGAAGGCTGCTTCAGATTACGTCGGGAGCTGCTGGTAATCTGACCGGTGAGGGTTGCTTCAGATCACGTCGGGGTCACCAATGTGGAGGAAGAAAGGTGTGGTGTTCCTCCAACTAGAGGGAGGATCCTCTAACCAGGCTGGGTGATTTTGCCTGGTGGACTGTCAGTCCAACGAACGTATTTCAAATGTTGTATATATACAACTCGGCGTGCGAACTCTGCTTGTGCGATTCAGCACCTTGTTTCCGAAGAATCGTGTCCGATAGATGTCGCCGTATTGTAGTTGTTGAGACTTCGTCGTCGCTCGCTAGATGGCCTCAGTTGTATGTAGCTACCGCTACAGTGGTTTCATGATTTCAATCCAGGCAAATAATTTAGTGAGCGCTATTGAGATAATTTGATAGATCAATGGTGAGCGCAATAAAATTATTTTATGTATATTTTTATCTTAAACTATATATATTATGTTATAGACGGAGGGATCCGCATGCAAGACCATCACTAAAAGGTCGGACATAGGTGACCGTGTGGCGACCCATTACCCGTCAAAATTCAATAGAATTTCATTTGAAACTTTGAGAATTCGTTCATAGACATTTTGGTTTATTCGTATATAGATTGTGACGCATAAACATAGTGACATTATAACTTTATCGATACTTTTATTTTACAGACTAGCTTCGGCCCACGTATTCGCCGATGTGGGTGACAGTTACTGCAAAAAAAAGGTAGCCTTTGCACTATTGTGACGTATAAGCTATACTGCAATATTTTTTTGAAATATAAGTATACTTGAATATAATGATATATCTCAAGTAAAGTATTTTCATCGATCATGACAAACTTTCGTGTTTATAAAAGTTCAAATAAAACCATCTGCTGCTAACAACTCAGTTTAAAGCTTGTGTAATTAAGAGCGTTTATTCCGTCGGAAGCGATTTCGCGGGTTTTTATTGTTCTATTATGTTACGAATATATAACAATTAATGGAAAAGATATAGAAAATCTGAAAGTTCAGCTCTTTGTCAAGAGATTGTTAAAGAAAAATATATGGGCTATCATAGTAAATATTTTAAAACGGATGAATTAAAAAAACTGATTTTCGTCATTTCTGTAGTTTAGGCCAATATTAAAGGTCGCTAGTGCTATGAAAATTTATCGTTCAAGAATTCTGTAAATGTAAACTGTACAAGCAGAAGTGATACAAGTGAGTGTTTTAAAAAAAATGGTACTTTCATTCATATTTTTCAAGAAAATCGGAGATCAAAACAGTGCATTTTGCTTAATTTTAGCCCGCAAATTTGCATTTATATCTAAAAACCTACTGTGAATATTAAAAAGATATATACATATTTAAGAACCTTAAGATTCAATTCAAGTCATATAAAAAAAAATTGGAATGTAAAGTTTTCGTTTGAAATTAATATGTTTTTTTTAAAAAGACCAATAAAGCTCGAAGCACGATGCTATGTCCGCCATTCAGCGCTGAGCGCTCTCAGAGGACGGACCTGTCGCTCGCGTCCGCGTCCGCCATTATACGTAAATATTGCATTCCAAAACGTTTATAGCGCGGCTAAAGCCTCTTGATCCGTAATTTCTTTTTCAACGTATTTTTTTATAAATATGAAAGTTGATGTAACTTTATTTATTAATAATTATGTATTCAACTAACGTGTTTGTCAGGACATCTGGAGTTTAGTGGTTACTGGTTAGTATAGTAGCGCGATCAAACAGGGGCTGGGCGAGACTTTGAGTGAACCGGACCGCTTTATAATTTACCTACAATGGCGCCTTGAAACATCAGATCTATACTAATATAATAACGTGGAAGAGTTTGTTTGTTTGTTTGTTTGAACGCGCTATTCTCAGGAACTACCGGTCGGATCTGAAAAATTCTTTTTGTATACGATAGCCTAATTATTTCGAAAGCCTATAGGTTTTATAACCTAAAGCTTCGACCCTTTGGGGCCGGGCAAAAGGCTAAAAGATAATGTTGGCTAATCTCAGGAACTAGAAGTCGGAATTAAAAAGTTGTTATTGCCTATGATAGCCTAATTATTCCGAAAGGCTATAGGCATAAAATTACGCCACAACTTTTAGGGGCCAGACAAAAATAATAAAATGGTTAAACGAGAAGAGGGAGGTTTGGGTCAAAGGCAAAAAAAGGCTAAACGAATAGGATACAATCTTTATGGGTATCATTTTCGAGATTTACGGGACGCTGATTAATAATATAAAATTTATTTCATGATACAAAATGGCGGACGGGAAAACTAAAATGGCGGATGAGAAAATTTTAAAAATCCATGTTGGTATCGCCCTCGATATTTTAAGGGGTGGAGAATCGAATTACAACATCTATTTTGTGATCAAAGATAGCGGATGGGAAATCAAAGATGGCGGATGGGCAAATTTAAAAAATCATTATGGCTATTATCCGATGTTTAAAGGGATGGGGAATCCAAATACAAAATCTGTTTCGTGATTCAAGATGGTGGATGGTAAAAATTAAAATAATCAATATGGGTATCGTCTCTGATGATTTAAGGGATGGAGAATCCAAATACAACATCTATTTCGTGATCAAAGGATGGCGGGTAGGAAATCAAAGATGGCGGACGGGATTTTTTTAAAGTCGATATGGGTATCGTCTCCGATATTTTAAGGAATGGGGAATTCAAAAACACCATCTATTTCGTGATCAAAGATGGCGGATGAGTTTTTTTTTAAATCTATATGGGTATCGTCTCCGATGTCTAAAGGGATGGGGAATCCAAATACAACATATATTTCCTGATTTAAGATGGCAGATGGGAAATCAAAGATAGCGGATGGGAAAAATTAAAAAAATCAATATGGGTATCGTATCTGATGATTTAAGGGATGGTGAATCCAAATACAACATCTATTTCGTGATCAAATATGGCGGATAGGAAATCAAAGATGGCGGACAGGTTTTTTTTTAAAGTCGATATGGGTATCGTCTCCGATATTTTAAGGAATGGGGCATTTAATATTATATAAAAATCTATGTTTGTTTGTTCATCATTTATAGAGTCGGAAACGATAAGAGATTAAGCGCTATGTCAATGGTAACTGTGGAAAAGGGGTTTGGAAAAAAGGGATATAAGAAAAACTCTTAAAAAGGCGATACGGAGTTCACTGGGTCAGCTAGTGATAAATAAAATCAACGCTATTGAATGAAAATATTATTACCTATTCATTCAAACGACGGCGTGCGGCGCGGCCGTCGACGCGCCACGCGCCAAGTCGGATTTGTTTCCAAGAAATAATGTCTAGGTACTAAGTACATCAATTCACTACGATGAAACTTGCACTTAATTGTGATTACTTTACGATGCATGTTGCGTACGTATACGTTCGTAAGTACCTAGTGAACATTTGTTTATGATAATAATTAATAAGTTCCCTATAATATTCGTTCACACACAACAATAAACAATAACACGCTAGTAAGCTAAAGTCAACATAGATCAGTTTAATTTCGTAACCCTTAGAAAGAACTTAGAACGCGTGACATCAACTAATCTCACTCAATCACTCAATATTCTACAAAAATATTGAATGAAATTACTATTTCGTTCCATCAGATTAAAATATTAAAGAAACACTAAACCTCAGCAAGTTAATGTTAAAACACATATTCGAATGACATTCAGGTGTTTAAAATCAACCAATCACATTCATTAATAACAAAAACAAATGTTGACTAGCAATATCAACTTCGTTATGCCTGTGTGTTGTTAGAATAAAAATTAACTAATATTTTCAATCATTAAAATTAACAGTTAATTTTTTTATCAAATAACTTTTAACAAATAAATTAATTCAATCACTTAGCCCATCTCTAGTATTTAGTGTTATTCATGGGTTTTCATGCATTAATTACGCAATAGATATATATTTGAAATGTGATAATTATGTAGATGATAATTATACGTTATTTCTATCATATAATAAAACTGCGCCATTTTTTTTTATAAATAGTCGTTTTTAACCTGAGAAACATCATCGTGCCTACTAAATAAATAATATTAGCTTTATTTGATTTTGATACCTTTAAATGCATGTGCATTGAAAATAATTAATTTGAATACTATCATATAATAATCGACGTATTACATAGACGAATACTGTTCATGTTTGGCAATAACGATCAAGATTAATATTCCACGCGATACTGTCGTAGTGCGCCGGATCTCGTATGCGCGGTGCGCGGGCGACCGCGGTACTATAAAAACCTAAACTCGAGCCGCCGTTCGAGGCGTATACGCTCTTAAATGCAAGAGTACAGTTAATCTAATCGTCCTACATGTGAACATGTAGGACGATTAGATTAACTGTACTGAGTACTGAGTAGTCATTGACTAATTTTTTGCAGTGGCGACAGATTGCCGGACTAATAGGAAGGGCTAGTACGCCAATCTTAAAACGATAAATTACCATGATGCTAATCGTGTGAGTCATTATAATGATTATATAATCGTAGCCATGATATCGTAGCCATGACCTGTCGTCATGAAAATGACAGGTAGACTGCTGTGAACCCTTAAAATATTTGTTAATACTAAAAACTGTAGGCAAATGATACCGAAAGTCAATTTTGATCAAAATGGATAAGGATCAATATTATGCTTATAAAAACCCCTTAACAAATCATGCAATACTAGGAGATACCAGCAGCTATGTTCGCACATATTTTTTTAACGTTGTTTTTGCTTGATTCTGTGGTAATTTCGAGAAATTCCTTTTTAGTGCACCCTTACGCTACCCAATAAACATATACATGACAAAAAATCCTGGGATAGGACTTTCATTACAGACAGGTTTATTGTAGCCAATAAGCGTGATATTGTAGTGATATCGACCGAGCAGAGCAACTCGCATTGATAGACGTTATTACCATATCGCATGATGACAATCTCGTAAAAGCCGAAAAAGAGAAGGAGATCAAATATTTGGTCCCAGCTCCATGAGATTGTCGATGTGGGATGTGAACTCGTCGATTATTGTGACGATAATTGTGTCAGTAAATGGATGAATCGCCAAGAGCCTTTACCAACATCTAACGATGCTCGCACTAGGCAGCAGAAAAACTAATATTTTTAACAACAACACTTTTTGAGTTCGGTGCCAGTTAGAAGTACGCACACAATTTTATTTTCTTTCTTACTCACCATGCTCCTGGTTTAATTCTTTTAAATTATTTTTATTTCTTACTTATTACTGTGCCGTGTGGTTGACGGCATAGAATACAAGTGGCACCACCCCCTATCTTCCCGTGGGTGTCGTAAGAGGCGACTAAGGGATAACACGATGCAAATACCATCTTTGCGTAGAGACGGGAAACTCGACATCAAACCCTATACGACTGCCTCGTTGGTCTCGCGGCATAAATGTGCGCGTGGGATCGGGAGGTCCCGGGTTCGATTCCTGGGTCGGGCAGTGTTATTGGGTTTTTCTGTCACGAAATTCTCAGTAGCAGCACGGAGTCTGGACATGTGCCCGGTACGGCAATAGGCTCGCCCCTTATTACGTGGGACTAAAGTATATCTGGCGAAAAGTGGGTGTAGAAATACACCTCTGCCTACCCCTTCGGGGATAAAAGGCGTGACGATATGTATGTATGTCTTACTTATTTTAGACCTAAGCTTCTATAAGGGCGTAATTAATTAGGTCAAATTAGTTATAGTTATAATTGGTCGTGGGTTTTCCGCACTTAGCCACTTATTTGGGCCATTGTGCGTAAGTGACGACTTGATTGACGCCGACTACTCATACCACCTTAGCTCCTTCCAGAAAGCCATTAGTTGGCTGATGTCGTTCAAAGCCTCACACATGGTTCTGGGGTTGTTCAGCAGCTTTTCCCGTTGATCGCTCACACTTATGCAGTGCATAATGACGTGAGCGGGTGATTCTTCGGTTTCCATACAGCCCCTGCACAGTAGGCTGTCCGTAACGCCTATGTTGAATAGGTGCTTGTTGAGTGGACAGTGGCCGGTTTTTATGCCTGTCAGATGCTTAAGTGTTTTTCTATTAGAATGCATCAGCTTGTGCGAGAGTCGCTTGTTCAAGCAGGGATAGCATCTTTTGTTTGTCTGCATTCTTTTATGTCTGCCCACTGTTTTTCGTGTTCATGTGCGGTTCTCTCGCGTAGCCACGTTTTGAGTTGGCTTGCCGGTATCGGTACAATCGGCTCGGATCCCATTATCATTGTGTCCGATCCTTGTCGTGCCAGTTGGTCTGCGGCGTCATTGCCTGCGGAGTTGCTGTGGCCTATAACAATTTGACCTGTATATATAATATAATTTTGTTAAGATTTTTTTTTCTAATTAAGCCAATGACACTGTCATTGACTTTTTCTATTTTACCCTAAATAAATGTGATTCATTATGTGTGAAATGACCCTGAAGTTAAATTTTATTTCTAATCTGTTAGTTAACTCACTTATTACTGCAGCCTGCTCTCGATTGGTGATTTAATATAGTTATGTAACTGAGCATACTGGGCTCGGGCCTCCCTTCAATTTGAGAAGGCCTAATTTGGTTTGGAAGATTTTAGACGAACACATGACGATCGTGATTATTTTCTAAATAATAAGCATCATCATCATCAGCCTTTAACAGTCCACTGCTGGACTAGGCCTCTCCTTTGAAAGGAGGAATTGGCCTAATATACCACGCTGGCCAAACGGGATGGTATAGGGTTGGTATCAAGTTTTCCTTCTCTTACAGTGCTGTTCTCTGCATAATATGCTCCCTCTGTCGACTCTTATGACACCCATGGGATGATATGGGGTGATGACATTCCTTATTCTTAATCCGTCACCACACGGATGAATATATATAACTTCCAAAAGTCTGAAATACGTAACGTGGTTTTGTATCCGAAAACCATTACTTGGTAATGATCTCGTCATTGACCCTATCATTGCTTATAGGTAGTGATTATTAGTGATATTATGAATATCAATTGCTTTATTCACCTTAAAAAGGTAATTTAAAAATATATTTTTATCGTAACTTATTTACTTGTGTTTAAGTATAAGCTGAATTTATTCACATATTTTACTTTATCTGAGGATTCATCAACATTCATTTGATATTCATTCGGATTAAACCAAATCTAAGGATTTATTGCAACATTATCGATATTTTATCGAAATTCATTTTGAGTAAGAACATCACTAGTCTAGTTAAAATTAACGACAATTTCGAAGATTCGAACTGACATTTGTATATTTAACTTTCTATTACATGAGAAAAAAATCATAGGTCAGAGTGAAGTACATAATTATATTGGGTAAGGTTGCTATTTTAATGCGGTCACTATTACTTCCTTACTTTAAGATTTTTATACTATGAACCTGTAGACTGTCATGCAGAGGATCTCGGGTTCAATCCTCGGTGCGCACCACTGACTTTTCGAAGTGATAAGCATATTAAATAATTAATTATCGTTTGTACCGTCGTGTGGTCCTAAGCATCACTAAGAGCAAGTTTAGACGTCGGTTTTGTTATCAACAAAATCTTTGACAGCCGTTATTGAGAGTCAATAACGGCTGTCAGAGATTTTCTTGTATTTTCGTCTCTAGTAATAACCTTGAATATACTATTACTGGTTAAAAAGTGTTTATCATGTATATTTTAAGGTCATCCGGGATCGTCCTTTCGAGTTTACTTCAATTAAATTTGTGGTCATCGACTATTTTGACAGAGAACCTATTGAGGGTGACTTTAAGAACGTAATTGTACAGCTACTATCTTTACTCCCATAGATAATACCTATGTACCTATAATCATATTATGCTTGTAATCCAGGAAAGCACACGTATATGAACCACTGCATTACCGATAAGGTCATCAAATAATAACACTTAAGAGTACCTACGTTTCCAATGATGTCACGAGAACACATTTGGATATAAACATTACATTCATATATACGCGGGCTCGTTTGCGCAAGTCCAATTATATTTAAACCTAAAGCGGAAGATAAAATATTAATAAGCTCGCCTGTGCCCAGCTGTGGGATAGTTTATGGACAGGGGAGACACAAGGGGAGATGCTAAAATATATTCTCGTCACGAAATCGCAATTGACGGTTTAAGAAATACATTAAACAAAAATATTTTCGTTATATCTTTATTCAAAATTGCTTCTAACGATTCGATCCATCTTTTCATAAAGACGTTTTATTTCTTAGTTGATTTTCTTACCATTGATAAGGCACAAATGAATGTATTATAAAGAAGCACAAATATTAAAAATCTCTTAATTGCTTTGTACGTAAACCACGCTCAAAGGCACACTTCAAACGTATGAAAATTTCGCTTATTATTATTCAAAATTCAAAAGACGTGTATCAAAGACACGTATTAAGCCATAAAAATGAATTAATATCATTTTTCTTAGTCAATAAGTCTCATATTCGTGTATCATTTGTGTAAATATTTTTTATCTTATTTTTATCTACGCAAAGACCGACAGCTTTTCTTTTTAAAAAGCTTTATAGTGTTTCGTGGTCGTTGTGAATATTCATGTGTGTATGCTAATAGATATTTTACGGTCTCCAAGGATACCCTTAGAGCCTTGGCAATAATATAAATAAAGGAAAAATAAATGTGTGTACGTGGAGATTATAAGTAGGGTAAGCTAGCTGGTGTGATAAACTTCTTTTGAAGGGTATGAAATTGATAGCAACAAGAACAGTAGGTCGTAGGTCTAAATATTTTAGTCGGATACGTATAATAATAGGAATAAAAATGAATATAGTTTTTCTATTTAAGACAATACATCGGCGTAATATATTATTACTAGAGGACGCCAGCAGCTACGCCTGCATTTTTTTTAAATTTACCTGTTTTAGCCGATCCCGTGGGAATTTCGGGAAATCCCTTCTTAGTGCAACCCTACGGTCCCCAAGGAACATACATGCCAAATTTCAGCTTCCTGCGCCCAATAGTTTCGGCTATAGCGTGTCGGTCAGTCAGTCAGTAACGCAAGGATTTTATATATTAAGATAATTGTATTATAATCACTGATAGAATTTTACTAAACTGGAGAAGGACATAATTATACCTATTTCAGACAAGTGTGTTTTTTGTTTGGATCAAGCTTTTTATTTTGAAAATGTTATAGAATTATGTGTGTATGATAAAATATTATTCAAAATTAAGCATCAAATTCAAAGTAAAGAAGTATAGAAAAAAAATAATTTAGAGCCAGTCCATAAATACATTTACAGAAAAAAGAATCCACTAAGGTATAATTATTTAGGGAGTATTAACGGGACCACGTTACGCTTTAATGTCGCCGAACAAATCCTTAATTAGACCCCGAATTCAAATAACATGCATTGTGATTACACAGTTAAACGTTTGCTATACCGATACTTGGACTCAATACGCTAATCTAATTAGGGAAAATTCATTATCTAACATCGGGACGTGTTTCTCTGGCAATAGTGATCCGTCGAAAGAAACCTTGGAATCTTCTAAAGAGCCACTTGTAGGCGATTAGTGCTGAAGCACACTTAACCCCCCTAGTGCGGGCTCTGGCGGGTTAGTACCGCTCTTTGTTCGTGCGTACCCCTCGCTTCATAGTGTATTATTGGCTAGTAACATCGAGTAACTGCATTTGCTTTTAGATCAAGATTATGAACAAAGATTAAACAAAGGGTCTACATTTCTTTGTGCGTAAGAATAGTTTTTTTATGTCATTAATTCGTTATAAAAGTGTTACTGATTCTATAGAAGAAATTATATTTTTATATGACTATATTATTTTATAGTTTTCTTTGCATTCAGTTAATAAAGTTGTATATAATTGCTTTCTTAAAAATTCTATCAATACTTATTTTTATGCAATGAAAGGGGTCCTATTTCGCTTGAATGAATTTCTAAAATTACGCAAACTTGTTTTTATGTCACTTTGAAAATACTTTGACCAATGTTTGTTAAAGCTTTAAAACTGTGTAGATTCGCCTTTTTCTTAGACGTCGAGTATTAATTATTCCAGTTTAATAAATTGGGTCATTTTACGTAGAATGAAATTTTTTTTCTTGTTACTGGTTGCATGTAATAATATATGTTCATCACCAAATAATGTACCACTACATTAACAAAATAAAATTGAAAAATATGTACCTGATATAAGGCTCTGCGCAAACGTACCACCGACCACAGCCGCGGTGCGGTGACGACTGTGTGCTGTGTATGATCATAATACAGCCTTCCGCAATCCACTGCTGGATAATACTAGCCTTTTATTTCTAAACATAGGGTTACAAGAGGTCCCTAAGTTCGGTGTGCCTTTTGGCATAGGCCTCCCGCAATTCCTTCCAATGGATCCTGTCCCTTGCTACTCTCAACCAGAATGGTCCCGCTGTCTGTGTCAAGTCGTCTGCCCATCCCCTGGCTTGACGACCCCTATCTCTTTTGCCGTCTCTTGGTTGCACTTGCTTGCAGGGGTAGACGGAGGGGTGTGCCGGACTCTTACCGGCTAAAACCACCACGGTCATACTTCTCGCACCTGTTTGGAGTGCTACGAGAACACGCCATTCTTCGCGCGGCCCATGGGTGTTCGTCCGGCGGGGCGGAGCACACTGGTAACTGGGGAAATTCTAACCCCTTTTCCCCTCGGTCTCTCTCTTGAGGAAGGCGCGTGGCGTATCACACGCCTGCCACCTCAGACTTGAACGACGAGCTTCCTCGCCGCTCTAGTCCATTTACGGGGGCCGGAATTGAGCGTTATCTGCCCTCCTCCGACGCCCGGTGCGCCTTCTGCGAATGGAGAGAGTAGTCGTATTTTCCCTCTCTCTTTCCGCAGATTCCTTCTGCATCATGACGGCTTCGCAGAAGGTAGCCATTGCATCCCACGCTCTTTCACTCTCGAGCATGGCTCGTACAACCGCCGTAAGTGAGAGGTCGTTTCCAACCTCAGCTACTAGAGCAAGACGTGGCTCTTCCCACGCAGCACACTCCTGCAATGCATGCCGTGCTGTTTCCTCCTCGCAGTCGATGTAGTGGTGGCACCTCGCGTCTGGCTCTCTGCCGATACGCCGCAAGAACTTTCCAAAGCACCCATGATTGGTAAGCACCTGTGTCATCCTGAATGTTAGGGAGCCGTGCTTTCGTTCAACTTATTCCCTTAGCACAGGTTGGATCGCCTCTATGGTGTACAGACCAGCGGTGGGATGGGATAGTCTCATACGCCATTCCACTACTTGGACCTCCCTCAATTCGACACGGCGCCTCTCAACCTCTCGTGGTGCCAGTGCAGACCTCTGCTCCCGTGCTTCTGCACGCCATTTATATAACGACGCGAGAGTTTCCGCCTCTAGGTCCCAAAGCGGTGATCCAGCTAGTACGCACGCCGCCTCGTAGGAGATCGTGCGGTATCCCCTCGCTACTTTGATGGCCATAACTCTCTGCGGTTTCCGCAGTATGGTGGGGTTGGGTGCCTTCAGGTTGTCAGCCCAAACTGGCGCTCCGTACAGGGCCATAGACTGCATGGTCCCCATATATAGTTGCCTGCACGCTGTACTAGGCCCTCCAACATTTGGAAGCAGCGTAGATAGGGCGCCCGCTGCACCCATCAGTTTTGGCACCAACTCCCGGAAGTGGGGGCCAAAGTTCCACCGGCTATCAAGAACCAAACCAAGATATTTGATCGTGTTCTTGACAGCCATTCTTACGCCACCAACTATAATGTGAAACCCTAGCGGCGGTGCCTTGCGAGGACCATAAAAAGCAACGGCCTCAGATTTTTCGAGGGCTACACATAGACCCAACTGACAGATTCTACCCACCACTTGAGACGCCGCAGCCGTAATCAGCGACGCTGCCTCACTATGTGTTCTCCCTCGGGCACTGACCAGTGTGTGCGTTACCTCAGCCAGAAAATGTCGAAAATGGTAATTTAAATGTTATAGATAATTAGTTGTTTAGCTTCTGTAATTGTTGCGTACATTTTTAAATTTGTTGCACTTGTAGTTTTTTAGTTATTTCACAAAAACATTTCCTGCTGGGGTAACGTTACCGCAGCCAGATATTTTCTCTTTTTATGGGAATATTGAAATAAATATTGGCTATATAATTAGTTGTCTAGACGAGGTAAATGTTGCCACTTATTTTGTAGTTCTTCTATCTTCGACTGCGAAGTTATTCGAGTTCCTGCTGGAGTACCGTTTGTGGTTTTGCTGGATCTTTGAAACGGTTAAGCGGATTTTTATCATCTTTCGTACATGACTTTTTAAGAATTAGTTTAATTAGTTGTGCAATAAAAAAAAACAAAAATAATGCACAATTCAAAGGTTATCTAAATAAATATAAAAACACTTCAATAGGTCCTAACATTTTAAATAAGAGCTCTAAAGTCTTAATTTAAACGTTATTTTCTAGCTAGTAACTGCCTTCAAATGTATGTGAAGTTTCTTTAGTATCCTGTAAGTAATTAACAAATTATGATGAAATTCAGTTCTCCACGTTCACGCTCACAATGCGCGCGGAGTTATTTAGCCACCGATCAATCTGTATGTGGATATATAAACTGAATGATATATCAATAATTAGTTGCTTAGTTCAGTCTTATACCTGTAAAATTTCAGCGTAGTACATACAATAATTAAAGAGATAATAAAATAAAAGTCATTAGGGAGTGCAAGCCCGTGGTAACTCGACCATGTTTAGATGGTCACAAAAAAGCGACCGCATCGTATAATATGCTATCTTTTAAAATGTTTAGTATAATACACCTTACAAGTTCGGTACAGACGCGTACACTGTTAAATACATAACAATATTAACGTTATTATTATTATCTTTCAGATGCTTATTCTACTACTCCGGCAGGAACTCGAATAACTTCGCAGTCGAAGATAGAAGAACTACAAAATAAGTTGCAACATTTACCTCGTCTAGACAACTAATTATATAGCCAATATTTATTTCAATATTCCCATTAAAAAAGAAAATATCTGGCTGCGGTAACGTTACCCCAGCAGGGAATGTTTTTGTGAAATAACTAAAAAACTACAAGTGCAACAAATTTAAAAATGTACGCAACAATTACAGAAGCTAAACAACTAATTATCTATAACATTTAAATTACCATTTTCGACATTTTCTGGCTGGGGTAACGCACACCTGACCAGTGTGTCATCCGCGTAACACGTCAGATTCACGCCCTCGAGGAAGTCGCCTCGCAAAACCCAATAATATCCGATGTTCCACAGGAGTGGGCCCAATACCGACCCCTGTGGAACACCGCATGTCATGTCGTAACAGCGCATGTCATCCTGTCCTGCATAAGTAACGCAGCGCCCCGACAAGTAAACCTCGACTACCCGACGGAGGTAGGGTGGTACTTTGTGGTACCTTAGTGCCTCAATAATACAACACCAGGGCAGGGTGTTGAACGCGTTGGAAATATCTAATGACACTGCGAGCAACACTTCACCCTGGGATATCGCTTCTTCCGCCAGATCCTTCACGCGCTTGATAGCATCAATGGCCCGCGGCGGAACCCAAACTGATGATCGTTGAGGTCCGGTCTTATTGTGGTCAAGTGTCTGACGAGGCGGTCAGCAACAATCCTTTCGAACAACTTGGCCACCTCATCAAGCAACACTATGGGTCGGTACGCCGATGGTCAGTTCACCGGGCGCCCCGCCTTCCGAAGCAGTACAAGTTTGCCGGTTTTCCAAATAGACGGAAACCGGCTCTGTTCCAGACATGCTGTGAAAAGCTCTCTTACTTGGGGCTCTAACTCTTTCATACCGAGGACTAATGCTTGACCCGGTATGCCGTCTGGCCCTGGAGCAGTGTTCTTCGCCCGGAGTCTCAGTATCGCGACAGATTCTGGGACAGGGTCCTCACGACTGGTCTCGGCAGCCAAGGGCAGCAACATTGGTGGTGGTGTGTGCGATCCTCGAGTGGGGAAGAGGGTAGTAACGACCTCCTCCAGTAGCTGTGGCTGGAGGCTTTCCGTCAATGGAGGTGCCCAGGAACGAAACTTGCCCCTTACCATGCGGTAAGGACGCCCCCAAGGATCTCGATCTAGAGATTCTAGCATTTCTTTCCTAGCAGCATCTTTGGCAGCGCAGATTGCTTATTGAAGATTCAATTTGGCTTAGCGGTGAGCCTCATACCGCCCTTCCTCCTCTTCGGGAATACGCAGGCGTCGTCTCCTGTACCTGGTGTAACGGCGACGGATCGCCACGCAATTTTCGCGCAGGTGAGCAATTTCATTTGACTACCAATACACCTGGGGGCGCCTGTGACGGGATCGAACGCGTGGCATAGCCGCATCGCAGATTTTAGTCAATGTTGACCTAAGCCACTGTGCATCCTCCTCAACATCAACTTCTCCTCCAGGGAGGGAATTGCGAATCCAAGACGCAACGATGGAAGCTTCCTCCAGGGCTTCCCTGTTTAGATGTGTTCGGGCCCATCGTGGGCCATTGTGCCTTGGGATAGCGGCGTTTTGGTTGGAAACGTCGAATCGTATGTAGCGGTGATCCGACAAAGTCTCCACTTCTTGTTCTACTACCCAGTGCTGGACACGACGCGCTAAAGCAGGACTTGCGAGCGTTATATCAACAATGGACTCACCTTGCCATCTTACATACGTGGTAACCGATCCTTGATTTAGAATAGAGAGCCCTGTGGTCAGTGCCCATTCCTCCAAGATCTCTCCGCGTCGGTGTGTAATGCGGGAACCCCAAGCTGCAGATCTGGCATTAAAATCGTCGAGCACGAGGACCTGTAGAGGATGACATCTGCTGACGACCGCACCCATATCCCGGAGGAAGGTTTCAAACTCTGCGAGGCTCTTATTGGGCGAGAAATAAATGCCTATCACGTATATGTTGCCCAGGAGGACAGCAACCCAGCCATGACCCCTGATTACGTTCTCAGGAACCCTGCCGATAATCGCTACCAGGCCATCTGTATCCCCAGTCCAGTTTTCTCTTGAGGGCACGAAATATGGCTCCGCTACGACCACCACATCAATTGACCATTGCGCCATACTTTGGAGAAAGAGATCCTGAGCTCTGGCGCAGTGGTTGATATTACCTTGGAGAAACTGGATTGCCATACTTATTTGAGATCTACTTCCTCTTCTATCCCCTCCTCGGTACTGGTTTGTACCCGATGAATGGCGGAGTGCACAGTAACTGTAACTCTACCGACACTATTTTTCGTTTTCGCAGCCGGTGCAGTGCAAGTATTTGCACCGACTTTGTGTCCTGCAGGCTTTCCTGCGGCTTCGCACAGATTACAGTGCAGCGCTGCAGAGCATCCACTAGCTTTGTGGCCAGGTTGACCACAGCGATAGCACTCGTCACTAAGACCCTGACATGGCCTTCCTGGAGACACTTGAAACATCTTCTGGGTTTTGGGTTGCAACAGTTTGACACGTGCTGCAGCCCATCCGATCTGTATGTGGCCATCAGTGACCAATTTTTTGGCCACTGCGATTGAACAACGCACCCATGCCGTGCCCAGACCATTAGGATCTAGGCGGACCTCGCCCACCTTCACCTGATCGCCGGGACACTGACAGACCCGGGCGATGGTTGCTGCAACTTCTTCTTTAGTTATAGAGTCATCCAGCCCACTTAAACGCACTTCTGCGTTCTTGGTGGATCTAGAGACCCGTACATCTTCCTCTTTAAGTGTCTCTCGAATTTTGTTAGCCAGTGTGTCCGCCATTGGCTCGCTAGTGGCACCAGGAATCTCTAAGATACAGTCACCTTTGGCTGCTCTCTTCAATTTGAGCCCCTTGAAACCCTTCATGCCCAAACTGGCTATATTCACCTTGGACCTAGCCTGTTTTAGAATCGAAGCATACGTCACACCTCTTTCAATTGCTTCAGGCTGCAAAGTAATAACTACAGCTGCTGATTTCGGAGGACGAAGTCTGGGAAGCTTTGTTAGGTTTTGCTTCACCAGATGCAAGTGAGCGTTTTCCTTCTTCTTTTTCTTCTGTTTTTGGACCGTGGTCCATGTTCCACTGTTGTCTACTATTGGTAGTTCGTTGGAGGAAGCCATAGGAGTCGTAGTAGTCGAAGGCTTTGTCTGCGGTTGCTTGGCGGCAGGTTTTGGGAACGCAGATGTAGAGGTGGTTGTGATGATATCTGTATGCGACTATGGTGCGGCTTTCGACGTTGGCAACGTGCCCGTTCTTTTTTCATTTCCTTTCTTGCTGGTTGAGAGCTGGGAGAAGGATCTTTTGGGTTTTGGTTGGCCTTAGCCTTGGTATTCGGAGGAAGCAGTCTTCCCTCCAACTCAAGCGATTCCAGGCTAGCGTCAACTATTGTGCCCACTTGGAGCATGATCGCACGTTCTAATTCTGCCGCCTGATCAACCAAACACGTATCCACCAGATGAGGTCTTTGTGTAGCTTGTTGGACCATCTCTGCTTTGAGAGCAGCAAGTTCCTTTTTCATTATCTCCATCTGTTTTTGGAGGCAAGCATTCTCCTCCTGGAGCTTGTTTGCCACCGACGAGGAAATTCGCGCTTCGTACTCTTTAGTCGCTTCTTCGATAGCAGTGGCTGCTTCTTTAATCGCTGACAGCTGCACCTTTCAGCTGTTTTGATGTTTCGGCGACCGTCAGAATGGTCGCCAAGTTCGCTTTAACTTGTTCTTCTAAAATTACTGCCGTCGAGGAATCATCCGTTCTCAACTCTTGATTCTTTTGTGGAACACGACTGCGGAGCTTCCGCGGCTCTTGTGTTACATTTTGTATTTCTCGTGTCGCCCGAAGATAATAATTGACCTTTTTCGTAACCGTTTCTAAGATAGACCGTGCATTTTGAGGGTCAACATGTTGTCCCTTGGCAACAGGGCATCCTCTGCCCCACCGTGCTACATCCTGACCAGACGCCTGTCTCATAGTTGAGTCTGATATCGCACCTTCATCTTCATGGCTATTCATCCAGAACTTGGATTGTGTAGCATCTTTTATCTGCTTGGTTCCACCCACCACCGTGTCTGAGTAGACTGGACCCCTACTACCCTGTCTATCTATAGGTAGCTTGGCGGTCGATTGATCGGCGGTTACTTCGTTTTCCTCATCTGAAGAAACTTCCACTGCTTTCGAGCACAAAGTTCCTCCCATTTTCCCGAAGGAGCATTAGCTTCCTACATAAGCTCCCTCAGAGAACAAGGTGCTTCCAACTCTGATTTCTTTTCTGACTTTCAGAACTTCTCTTTGTTTTGGGTTTTATATATCGCACCCTTAGTAATATAAGGGCACAATCCAAAAAAGTAGATTTTTGGGAAATCGCGTTTCAAGAATCTGGATTCCACCATTACAGCTATTTTTTGGAATAACTTCCTTATTATTTAAGTTATAAATGTGAAATTAGGCAGATTTGTTCTTCTATAAATGCACTATACATAGCAATTAAAAAAAATAATAATGGAAATATATTCTATAAATTACAAGTAATAGAAAAAACCCTTTTAACTTGGGCCCATATAGTACAAAAATCATAACAGAAATATGGAGCTACTTCATTTTGATCCCATATATTATTAAAGTCCCTATTATAGTTTAGTTCTTAATTATAGTTAGTACTGTATATTACCAAATCAAACCGTAATCTAAATCTTTTGTTTCTGTTTTATAAATAAAATATCAGGTAAAATTAAAGTAATAGTTAAATGAAATTAGTGCAAAATGTAACAATAATCTTAAAATTATGAATTCTAATAAACAATTAAACATAATGTCTTTTGTTGCAAACTAAAGGGTCAAATCACTTGAACCCCTTAGTTCGCAACAAAAGGTATGGTTGAAATTGATATTTTTTTCGACGATTTTATCTACAAATTGTTATTATTAGCTAATAAAAAAAAAATCTAATATTAATAGATTCTTAGAAACGGCATGTTAAAAATACTTAACATTGTGAAGCGGACGGTGGTTAAGTGGAAAAAACAATGTTATGTATTATTAACATTGCGAAATACACAGTCAATGAAAAATAAAAAAAACAAACTGTTTATTTATATTCTATTTATTGTTAAAGTAATAAAAAAAATGAAATTAGTGACAAATTATTAAAACAAATAGTGATAATATAATATGCCCACTATATTATGTCGGATAGCGTCAAATTTTTATCGTTTCGATAGAAGTTCATAATAAATCATGATTTTTAAAATGTGAATATTTTTTTATATGTAAGGGACTTTATTGTACTGAACACAATCTTTTCTGTACATAATCCATGCATTGTTTACGCAAATGTCTAAGAGCTGGGAAAACAATGCCATGTACCATTTTTTTGTTTTATAAATGGTGCTATAAAGGGAGATAAGCATATCACACAAATCTACCCTCCCATATCGTAGTTATAATGTTTGACTATCTGTGGACATGAAACGTCAACCTTGGCTTCAAAGGGTACGAATCCACATAGGAACTGGCCAAAATCACACTTTTGTTATCATGCCATTTTGCAACACACGGTTTGTTCTCATTATCAACTAGGTATTTGTTTGCTTGAACCTCTACCCTTCTTTACAATACTTTATCATCTGGTAGTTTAATTTGTCATTCTCTTAAACGATTTGATCTAATTGTGCCCAAGGAAAAGATATCATATTCTTGACGTAACATGTGGATCAGCTCAAGTGATGAGAAAAAGTTGTCGAAGTACACAACCGCCGGTTTATTTTGTATAGGTACTCTGGCAAAGAGCTATACCACTTATGCACTAACACCTTAAGATTTTTTATATTTTATAAAAGAATGATATCTAATCGTGTCTTTGCCAGCGTAGGGAATAAAATCATACACGCAGGCAAAAATAAAAGCCCTAACAAACATTTCAAAAGCTTTTCAAAGAAGCCATTTCTTTGGCTTCTTTGTCAAATATTGACGCCTGTTTCCAGCTGCTGAACCTTTATAGGGCACCATCATTTCGTCGATATTATAGCGATGTTCTTATTCTGTACTGAAGCAGTTTCTACGTACACCATCTATAATCGATCGTACTTTAAAATAACGATCTCCATTCTGTTGAGAATTATCAATGAAGTAAGTACAAATACTGACGAATTTGATCATATCGCTTTAAACTCTTAACATCTGCGATTAGGTTATAGCTTAGATTCTTATTCCAGTAATCCTGATAGCACGGCATCTTAACGACACCCATCAAAATATTAATTGCAACAAAATCCAATAATTCTTCCCGAGCAACATTGGTGGATTTTAGATTTCGTTGTACAGAATATAAATTCGTGTTTAGTATAATTATATAATTATATCAATAATATCTTCACTGAAGGAATCATAGAAGTAATCTGACGGAGACTTCGATTCAGATCCGAATTGCGTAAAGGTTATTGGTTATTGGTCATCCCGTACTGCTTTATATTTAAATTTGACGATTTCCCATCTGAAATTCAGTGGTTTTTTCACAAGTTCTTAATCTGCTTTCGGAACGGGTTTTCTTGGGGATATTAGAAGCTGCAGTACTATATTGATAACGCAAGCAAACGCTGCGGTGGATTGTGAGTAACGAGGACTTCGCATATAGCTGGAGTGGATGGTAGCAATTTGTCTGGCAAAAGTTCATCATCTAAGATATTCAGTCGCTCAAATGAAGAATTCAAAGAGTGGGGTGCGGAACTATGTTCTGTATCTTCTGTTCCTTTTTCTTCCTCGTCTTCGGATGTACTAGAATCGGCGGAAGAATCTTCTTGTGGTGGCACTAGTACTAGAATCTTTCTCACACGTTCTAATCGGATGTTGGGCTGAAAGAAATAAAGTAAAATTCATGCAAACACCCCAAGCACCAAATAAACAATTTAGAATTTCAAAAAATATATATTCAGTTTTGAAAAAAGAAATACAAATTTATGTCATACAAGGTAAAGTTCAAGTTCAAGTGCAAAGAAAAGTGTCGAAATAAAAAATATATTGAATTTTTCATGTAAATAAGGGCCGAAAACAAATTGTGTCAATAAACACAAATCAATTTACGTACTATAACGAACCAATAATATATGATTCCATAAAATATTTCTAATTTTTTGCAATATACCGATCTATTATGAATAAAGCCCAATTATTTGTTACATTTTGCGTAATATATCGGCGCAACTACATTTTTTTCTTTATAATACAAAATTATAAAATCAAAACTCACAAGGATTTTCGTCATAGAAGGGCACAAACACGAATCGCACAACGTTTGAACAGTACGCCTCCGACAAGTACGGAAACGTTACGGTTTGCGACCTTATAGCAGTAAGAGCGGGGAACGGGCGGAGAGAGTGTGAGAGGGACACAAGTGTATTTACCGAGTCATTATTGTCCTTTTTCTCTTTCTGTCAGCGCTAACCGGTAGCGGATTTCATTTTGTGCCCTTAGCATTCAAAATCAGAGTTTACAAAAATTTTGACTTGATCCCTTATATTACTGAGGGTGCGATATGTTTGAATTATCCATAATTAGCCCCACGAGTACAACGGAAAAAATCGTCGACACGGGCAGAGCCGTAATTACCCGAACAAGTGTACGTTTATTACTCAACCAGGGGGTTCACAGGTACCCTGGCTGGGGGTGCGCTTGTGACTAATGTCCTCTGTGAGGAACATAATCTGTCAGCAGCAGGGATGAATATCCCCTCGTCACGCACCAGAACTTGAGATTCAGATATTTTTTATAGAGGTTTATTCCTCACGGTCCGGGCGGTCAAGTCAAGACCTTCGGTCCCAGTATCTTAACCATGAGACATGACCATAGTTGACATATCTACTGGGATTACGATATGACAGCGATGATAATGCTGGTGTTAGTACACTATCTGTTCAGAGGCAGGATAAGTATACACTGAACTCGCCTGGAACTTCTCTTCCCAAGAGAAGCCTCATGCTCATCCACTACGCCCTTGGTTGCATCAAAAGGACGCGTAGAGAGCAACCTCCGAGTATCCAAAACAGACTGCCGCTGGTATCCCACTTGGTCTGATCTCTCCCTTTGGACCAATCCGGCATGAGTAGCTCTACCGGCACAGCTCCAGAGATCATCGAGACACACAAGCCCTCCGACGACAACAACGTGGGAATACGGTCAGGGGGTGGATTTTTAGCCCTAGCATGCTTTTTTCCATAGCACGTTGACATTTTGCTAGCCTTTCCCTGTAGTGAAGTGTTATTGACCAAGTTTCACAGCCATAAGTTAGAACTGGTAGAATACAGGTCTCGAATGTTTTATTTTTTATATGATTGGCTAGATCCTTCCTTTTCACTATTTCCTTCAGTAGCCAGTATTTTCTCTATCCTTGAGTTATTCGCCTATTTATTTCTTTTGTCATTTCATCTGTAGGGGATATTATCTGTCCTAAGTAAATATATTCTTTGACATTTTCGATCTTGTTGCCATCTACCATAACTTCTATTTCCCTTGAGTTTGACATCGATTTTGTTTTACTGGCATTTATTTCCAGACCAACTTCTCTGCTTGTATTTGCTCTAGGCTCTGCATCATTTGTTCTATTGCTGCTGGAGATTCTTCAAGAAGCACCAGATCATCGGCAAATCTTAGGTGGTTTAGGCGAGCTCCATTAATGTTCAGACCTAAGTGGTCCCAGTTTAGCTATCTAAAGATGTGCTCGAGTACGGCGTTAAATAGCGTAGGGGAGATAAGCTGGATTTAAACTTCTCATAATTTTCATTACAGTAGCATTGTAAGCCAGTAGGAGGATTAAGATTAATATACCACGCCAAGGCCAAAACGCTTGAAAAAGGTTTTGATGTTAAGTTTTATGTCTCTTCTCAAAGATAGTTTTAGTCGTCTCTTACGACACCCACTGAATAAACGCGCTTTTGTTGTTAGATGGGTAGCATAGCATAGGTGCATAGGGATCCCACCAAGAACTTAGGGTCCCAAGGGGTGCATAGGGTTCCCACCAAGAACTTAGGGTCCCAAGCCAACCTCACCTGCAAGTGGTGCACCTGCCGATCAACGGACGAGGCTCTGGCAAACAAAATGTCCCAATAAGCGGCAATAGGCTCGCCACCTATTACGTGGTATCAAAACACTAGCGGAAAGTGGGCGTTTAATATGCCTCTGCCTACCCCTTCGGGGAAACAGGCGTGAGTCTATGTATGTATGTATGTTGTTGTTAGATGCGCTTCAGTACCTGTCTTATTGACCAAGTAGAGGATCCCCGCAGCTATGAGCGCACATTTTTTTTAATTTAGCTATTTCCCTCTCACTTTCTAGTGGTCCGCCGAACCCGTGGGAATTTCGGGAAATCCCTTTTTAGTGCACTCCCACGATTTCAAGAAACATACATGCCATATTTCAGCTCCTTGATATGCTAATAGCTAGACTGTCAGTCAGTTAGTAATGCAACAATTTTATATAAATACAGATTACTCTAACCACTCCATCACAGCTATCACCTCTGTGAACAAATTTACTATCGTCAGACATAGTGTTTCTTCGCAATAAAGAAACATTAATAGACCAAGTGTGCTTTCTGAAGTAGATAAACTCCTTTTCCTGGATCATCTAAGACACCGTGTACCTCTTGATATGAAGGTACTAGATCACCCAATCTCTTGTTCAAAGGTTTCTTCTTCTGTCCTGTTGCCTGACGTACATCTTCATAATGTCAGCCGTAGTACAGATGTCCACTGCTGGACATAGGCCTCCCTCTCCACACAGACCGATCATAAGCCGCCCGCATCCAAACGCTTCCCGCGACCCTAAGCAGATCGTCGGTCCCACTTGCGGGAGACCTACCTACGCTGCGTCTTACCAAGTATTTTATTATAGTTTCTTTTTTATGTATAAACAAAAAAATACGAAGGTAAATATCTGTGCCTCCGGTGAAAACTGATACAACTTCAAAATGTCAACTTTTCAGTAGAGCAATTTAAAGTTTTGTTTATTTTCTATTTCATACAAAAATATTATTATCAATAATTTTATAAAAAACTTAATGTGAAATAAATGTTGCATCGTTATTCTTTAATATTACAGGATTCTGTAACATTTTATTACAAAATCAGGAAAATATTACGGAAAAACTGTCAACTATATCAAAGTGCACCAACATGATGTCTGTGTAAACTAATGTATGTTAAATTATATCAACATACACCACACATGCAATTCTCGTGAACACTGATATCATAACATATGTTTTAATATATTCACTGATATTAATTGATTCAAGAAAAATATTGTAGAACAAAACTATTTTAACTTTCTGTAAATAATCGGTCTAGATGCTTAAAATTTTCCTAATTTGATATTTATTGAGATATATCACTTATCACGAGGCTACTTTTTGTGTATAATGGTATTAGTTAACCTATAAATTCAACCCTTTTGTGTAAAGTGATATTTGTAACTAATATTATTTTAAGCTCTTGGTATTTATAAAATAAAATACACATATTTTAAATAAAAAAAAATATCTGAATCAAACAAAAAGAAATAAAACTTAAGTTTCTAAAAAAACAACTAATATGCTTCTTTTCTGAATTAGCACAATAGTATTCAATCAATGAGCTACAATTGGTATACATTTTTAAAGTACAACTTTTAAATAATATTGAAATAGCATTCAAGTAAGAGTCAGTCACAGTCGACTTTTTTTTTTTAATACTACGACTTATATAAATTTGTATTTTTAACAGTCATACAAACTAAATGAGATCACGTTTTCATATCACAATATCAGTCTAAATTTCAATCAACAAGCACTAGAAAATATTTCAAAGACCTATTAGTTTTATCAAAATTTTACCTACCCATTCCTCATTATTTTATGCTATTATATATAATTAAAACTAATTAATGTTGAGTAAGTAATTTTTATCTAATGTTACATACTTTCTAATAAAACTGATATGTTTCAGGATATGACAACAAGAAGTAAGTGTAATAATTATAATAAAAGTTATAAACTGACTGCCTCGTTGGTCTCGCGGTATAAATGTAATCGATTCCTGGGTCGGGCAAAGTGTTATTGGGTTTTTCCGTTAGGAAAATCTCAGTAGCAGCAGGGACTCTGGTAATGTACCCGGTACGGCAATAGGCTCGCCGCCTATTACGTGGGACCTAACTAACTAACTAATTCATGGTGAAATGTGGGTGTAATATTACACCTCTGCCTACCCCATTGGGGATACAGGCCTAGGGGACTCTAAAAAAATACAAAAATATACAAAAGTAAAATAAAAATAATTTTCAGTCTTCCTCACTGGAATATAAATCAGGATCAATGTTTCTTATATCAGCCTTAGTTTTCAAGTTCTGATAAAAGTCATGACATCTAGTATCAACATACTCGTATGGTAAAATTGACAACAGCTCATTCTTCTTTTCAATTGAAATAAATGATGGGCTACTGCATTGAATTAAATGATCTTCTAGTACTTCTGAAAGATTATACCTCTCTTAGCAAATGACATAACTTTGAAATTATCTGCTTTTATGTTGGCCGTGTATTTCAGAGACGGGAATTAGTCTTTCTCATATTTAAAATCTTTCACACCGGCCCAAAAATCGTTTCTCGGTGAAAAATCGTTTTGCAAATTCGTTATAATTGTAAAATTCTGTCATCTCAACAACGGTAAATTATCCGGGATTTCCTAATGTTCGAATTAATTGCGCTCAATCTTTTGGATGATGTATGTTCATAGTCGTTCGATTTTTAGCTCTTGCGATTGCAGAATGGTCACTATGTACTTCCATTCTTGTATGGCCTGGTATCAAGAATTTGTACTCTATGGATGTAATGTAAGGCAGGTCATGAACAGCAAGTAGCCTCATTGTAGCCACCATGGAGTTTTTATTCTGCCCAGCACAAGTGTCAGAGTAAAGGATAATTTTCGTAACACTGGGATATCTAGTGGGAACTTGATTTTAAAAATATCAAGTATGCATGAGGCGATTTGATTGGCTCCTCGTCCGGACACACTTTTGTCCCACATATAACAGAAAACATTATTACTTGCACAGTCATGCATGGTAAGATTCTTTCATGGTAACTTTCTTTTATAAAAGACCAGACCCGTCTTTAGGTATGGTGTTGGTAGACATTGTTATAAGTCAAATATAAGCGTTAAAGTGTCCGATCCAGAGTATTCTAATATGTTAATAAAATTTTATTTATAATAGATACACTCCTAAAAGTTATTATAATACATTGTGTAAAATGATATAACTAGAAGGGTAGTTAGTGTTTGATGATATAAAAACTTAATAAAAACTATTTACAATAACAACTTATAATTTGTGTAAAATGATACATGTAATACGTAAGTTGTGAGCCATAGCGATCCGCTGCGCAGGCGCGTGCGTACTTTCCCTCCAAATACTTTCTCGCCACTGACCCCGCGCGGCTCGCAAATCCCCCGTAATGCCGCCCCCTGTGCCCGCGCGACCCCCCGCGTTAGAAGAAGTATCACTATACACATTTTTATTGCGTATTTTGAGTACTATTTGTACGTGTGTAATAATATAACTTCATTTGTATCATTTGAAACAAACAATTCTTTACTTTTGTCTTTGTGTTAACTGATGTATCTGAAGTTATACCAGTAAATTACACACAATATCTTCGTGTACAAAAATATAACTGAATTTATATCATTCATCATATTTATTGCAGGTAAAGTTTACAAATGTATTGGAATATAACTTAAGATATATTTTTTTACACAGAACACTATCTAACTATTCTAATATATGTAACGATTTATGTGTAGTTAAATTATTTTACACGTCATTAACTCTTAATACCAAGTTATTTGGCCTACATGTATCATACTATCTCTGAAAATATGAGTCGTATCAAAATTTCGATTAGACAGAAATGTAGAGATTTTTTTTCTGATACAAGTGCATTTAAAAAGTAAATTTTGATATAACTCTAGTTATATCAGTTTTCACCGGAGGCACAGATATTATCAAGCAATAAAAAACTTGACATGAAACTAGCAAAAGATAGACAGTTGAATTATTACCAACTTATTTAAATGCTATACATACTTCTAGGCTAGGCCTATAACTTTCCCAATAACATATTCATTCTCAAGTCAGCTTGGTTCCAATGTATAGATGGAATACCAAGTCACTCTCTACAACACAGAATAGTTAGATAGATAGTAATACCCATGTAAATCTTAAAAAATTATCATACCAAGAGTTGATAGCTACAAGCAGTGCAAAACTTTCACAGGTATTTTTTTTTAATACTTATCACTTATTTTGTAGACATGTTCTACCGTAGATCACTTGCACCAATACTAAATTGAAATTGCCGTACATATAGGGTATGTAGTTTAGTATAGTAGGCAATACGAAAGCACCTACTGATCACGAGATCCCAAGATGGATAAAATGCTATAGAAGTTTTTGTTAGAAAATAATCAGGTTGGCGACGTGAAAAGAATAAATACAGTATTACCTAACCCTTCAGGAATTATGGTACATTATTGTATTGTTACCTAATACAGCAAAACGTATAATAAAAAAGTACTACGGTTTCGAATTCTAGGTGATTCTTTCAAAGGCAAAATAGGTCAAATAAGCATTTAAATATCGACTCTAAAAATCTTATGACTTTTATCATGGCTTCAAATTATTTAATAAAACGAATTGTTTTTTCAATATAGACTGATACAGATATTTTATGTAATCGAGTTTATATTTATACTTTGTGTCCCTTAATCTTTTGAACTTTCAAAATGTTGCACCAAGTGTAACTTGGGTAATTACGAAAATTCAATCAAGGGACACAAAGAGACGAAACAACAATGTTCGGTTACAAAATATCAATAATGTCACGACACTTGGTAGAATTTAAAGTGAGAGCCCTTGCTCACTGTGACTCTTGGTTATAATGTCTGAAATCGACGCGTAAGCCCCAAAACTTCAAAAAATATTTCTGCAATAATAAACAAACAGTGTGAACATAAGCCCTAGTATATTATCTTTTTAAATTGAAAGGGCTTCTCTACTTCTATTGTAAATCAAATATAATTAATTCAAGTTTAATGCGGGTGATATAGGCGAGGCATTGCTAGCAAACTATATAACAAATTCTTAGTATTAGGATTATTTATCAAACTTCTGGTTATTCCAAACTGTCCTTCAAAGGCCGTCCTTTTTAGCGACTTTAGTTTATAATAACAGAATCTTGTCCGCTGACTTCTAAACAAACCAAACTTGACACAATGATACGTCGTTGGTCTATAACATTTCATAAGGCGGTTGGACATTGACGAAATAATACGGTTGTACCATCAAAAACCGGTACCACGTCACCGCAAGAATCTGGATTGCTTGCAGCCATCAGGAAATGACTAGGAAATTGCCCCATTATGCTTGCAAATCGTGAGTAATTTTCGCTCGCTCCTCATACTATGCAAAATTCGCCTGTAATTTTGCATAGTATGAGGAGCGAGCGACTGCGCTTAAAAGCATCTACGCACTGATGACGAGCCTTGGGAGATATAATGGCCTGCAATTGTGCAATAACACTGTACATATTTTTGCTCCATGATGCAATTGCTTTGACGTTTGATTTATGCATAGGGGTTCATTTTAAATAAAGTAATGCAATTTTCTTTTTAAATATGTAGAATAATGTAGGCGAATAAATAAAATTGAAATATTTATAATGAATAGTTCGTTCGTTTGCTCTAATTCACAATAAGCTTTATACTAATCTTTCATAAACATGAATATTAGTAATGCCATAAACTGGTTTTGAATAAGATAACAGTTTTATAAGATAACAGTTTTATAGAAAATACATTATAAAAATACCAGTCTTTCTGCATAATTTATAATCAAAGAGTCAAAACAGATTTATTTTAGTTTTATTAGAGCATAATTCTGTGTTGACGAACTTTATAGACATTCAAAATATGTGACGTGATATTATTTAATATCTTAGTTCACAAAAGCATTGAACAAAAATTATATTAAAATATAAGTCACATTTGCACGGAAGCTCATAAGAGAAAGTTCATAACGAAAGTTCGGTCTAAACGAGAAGCATTTCGGTGAAACAGCAGGTTAGTATCTTAGTTTAATAGTATTCTAAATAGGACAGCGCTAGACCGTAACATCAGTCGAAATACGTAGTTTTTGCTTGATTCTGCGAAACACAACCATATACATATGTTAGTCGATTTTCCTTGCATGTTATTAAATTATAAAATGTTATTCATAGCGTGAATTGCGAAGTAAAAGCTCCTCCGACTAAACCTTGTCGGTATACGCGTAGAGGAGTTGATTCTTATCATTAGCGTGGGAAAGAATCGGACTCAAGATCTTTTTATTGCATATGAAATGTGTTTACATTATTTTTATCGATCCTATGAAATTAATAAATATATCTCAAGGAGCACACACAAGTAAATTATTGAAAGTGATGTAGGCTCAAGCAATGCTCGTCTTTAAGATCTATGTCCAGCAGTGGACGTCTTAATTGTGATACTTACTCAAATCAATTGTTTTATTATGCAGTTAAATATACCAGATAGCATATCATTATTGAAGATATGCCACCAATTTTCTCTACGTCTAGGTTGTTGGCATAGTCAAATGCCATTACAATATTGATAAATGTTTCAAGGATGCGATAAATAAAAAACTATTTTTATTATAGACTCACGCCTGTATCTCCGAAGGGTTAGGCAGAGGTGTAATACTACACACACATTTCGCCATTAATTTATGGGTGCCACGTAATGGGGGCGAGCCTATTGTCTTAACAGGGCCCTTTATCAGACTCCGTGCTGCTACTGAGAATTCGTCAAAACCCAGTAACACTTTTTGCCCGACCCAGAAATCGAACCCGATGCCTCCCGATCAGTAGACGCATACGCTAACCACTGAACCACGGAGGCAGTAAAATAAAAACAAAAAACTCCCTATTATTATTAATAGGACAAGCCATATAAACACGAGCGCTTTATTTGCTAAGCCGTTTGGGAATCGTAACAAAAGGTCTATGATAGCAGTCACGCATTTCCTTATTAACTGTTCAGATAATAAAGATCGTTCCATTTCTCGCTGGAATATGTTATCTCTAATCATGACCCAATAAGAGCTTGACACAATGCCAACGTTCGTACGGCATGATTGGTATTTAAATAATATGGCTTCTCCCTTGTGGATTAGTTTTGGTGTATTACACTAATTTTGCTGATATTGCTCTAGGTCTTTATGCAAGGTGAACCTAGAAAGTTATATTTATGCCTGTGTTTAATGCACGCATGGTCCTTATGTGTGCCATCTGATCTTGAAGTAACCAGAACCTGTACTATGGCAATCAGATAGTTGAAAAACATAATTACGCATTCTTAAACAGACAACTATCTTTACCTATTATAAAATGTTGTCCCCTTGTTATTCAATCTGACATATTTATTTGTCACTAGAGGATGCCCGCGGTTACATCCGCGTTATTTATGGCTACTGCTCCGCTCCCGTTGCTCATAGCGGGACGTTATATAGCCTTCCTCGATAAATGGGCTATCTAATTCTGAAAGAAATATTCAAATCGGACCAGTAGTTCCTGAGATTAACGCGTTCAACCAAACAAACAAACAAACTCTTCAGCTTTATATATTAGTATAAGATATCTAGTAATCGAACTTAAAGTATACAAAGTGACGCAGTTCTTCTAACAATTTAACTACATATACACAGACACACATAGAATCTTCCAAATGACAGTAAGCACAACTTCTCCCCACTAAACCAACAAATGAGAAAGGTAGTTAATACAATCAAAACAGGAACATTTATTTCGTGACGCGTGCGAAACTTCGCTATTTACCTACATTCGTAAAACAAGGCAAACGATATAAACAAAGGAAGTGGAAACTAAGTTATATTGAACAACTTTGCACCTTATGATGTTCTGCACTGGTAGCTGCAATGAATTTTTAATTGTGTACAGTTTTAGGTCACGTATAGTTGGAACGACTAAGAGGTTTGTTACTGCGCATCTCCGCTTTTAATAAAGTAAAATTACTGCGACCTGTTTGTCGCATGAAAACATTATACACGACGCTTTTAAATTCAAACGTCACTTCTCCCATTCTTGGTGAATACGTCTCCGTTTTAAACTCATTTGCCAGAACAAAGAAACTACATTAGTTTAAAAATGGAGGTTAGGAGATCTATGAATAGTCTATATGATCGCAGTAGACGGACTATTTCTAAATTAAGAAAGACAAAGTAATGGAAGGTTTCGACGTTTATAGCAGCATACAAATTCAAGCGTTTTATAGTACTAACTTTTAACCGCGAATTCGCGCGGACTACGGCACCTAGGTATATGTCGGATAGAAGAAACTTAGGTATCCCAATTTTATAAAACTTTTACTAGCTTTAGTACGGGAATAAGTTCAAAATATCATATTCATTTACTGATTTTGGTGTGAATACTGCACAAACTAACGAGATTGATATCCAAGCTTACTTCACCAGAAATCAATCCTTTGGATGCTCAATCTATTTATGTCACTTACTTACCGCAAGATATAATTACATACCAGAGCTCTTTAATAAAAGAGTATCTATAATACATTTTCTTTTATAAAAATATTTGAAATTCAATCCAAGAAACAAAACGTTCATTGACATAATAAATAGTAAAGCAGATCAGATAACAGGTGAATTACCTGTTAAAGCGATGTCCTCTGATCGATTTAATAGAGTAATCAAAATTTATTCCCAGCTACCGACAATAACTTCGCGAGAACATTGTTGCCGAAGAACATTGAAAAGTTTTCTTGTTAAAAGTTCTCTATTGCGGAATGGGAATAATAATTCCTGAAATCACTTCCTTATTTAACAGAGTATTACTATTATACCTATTACTTGAAATATCTTTTAAATAACTAGACAATTCGATTAAGTTTATTAACAAAGTGCTGCCAAATTTTATAAGAATTTAATTGTTTTATATCTGTCCTGTGATTTATAAGTTTTTCTACTAAGCAAAAAAATATGACTGTTTAACTTTGTTGGAGTAAAATAATATTAATCAAATACCTTAGGACAATAGACACACTATCATCTGATCCTTAACTCGGCCAAACCTATTCCATAGTACACTGATGACTGATTAGCATACCCTTGTATTTCTAAATACATTCATATAATATATAAATTATACCTAGACAAGGCACTAATAATCCTGTTCATCTCACAGACATTTTAAGACTTCGATAATTATTAGGCTTGTATGGAAACGATACGCAAACCTACTATTTATCAGCTATATTTAAGACCTGCATAATAGGAGGCTTGGATGCTAACCTGAACCACGGTAATAATATCTAACAGTATTGTAACTCCATACAAACGCACGAAACTCGAGTTATACCTACGCGCCGCGAGCAGAGTACCCATTAGACTGGGCGGACTGTACCTACAGTACCCGCAGCCGCTATCGTGCCGCAGCTCGCATGCGGCGCGTCTGGTAGGTATATAACTCACGATGACGGCCGAGTTACAATACTGTTAGATTATATTACCGTGCCTGAACTAAACGCCTGGGCCTGTGTTGCTATTTAGAGTTACGTCTTTTGTAGAAATAGGGCTAACACTTATTTTATGCCCCGCTATTTTATGATTTATATATTTTTCTTAGAATATAATAATATAAATCTTGTGAATGAATTATAAAATAGGGTAATACTTATCACCCTATTTTTTAATAATTTATGTTAGTTAAATCGTGTTCGACATTTTATATATTTTTGAGCCTAGATATCCTTGTCCTGATACAGAAAGCGGGAACGACAGTTTACGTGCCCTCCTAAGCACGGTAGCCCTCTGATGTTAATGCTCCACACGGCCACCCATCCAAAGAGCACCTGTGCAAGCTTAACTTTGCCGACCTATTATAAACAACAAGGCAAGTCTCGCTATGAGCGCTATACTATTTACTAGAAAAAGTGTCTGGAGTTAGTACTGAATATTGTAATGTTGTACGCTTTAACAACTTGCTGGGACATAAGAAACTTCTACCCTAGTTTCATAACAAAAAGCAAGTATTACTGCAATGTTAACACATGCATTTGAATTTTTGCGCAAAATGAGAAACTTCATGTAAAATAGTGTATTCGATTTTCTCTATTCTACTTTTAGAGTGTTTCTATAAAACCTACACTTAAGACCCATTTGCGTAACGTTTGATTTAAATCACTCCTTAATTTAAATTTGTTGAACAGCATTAACAGCATGAAATAATTTAAGTTAAAAGTATTTAGCGTCCTCTTGCACAACGACAACAACGCTTAGATTTAGTTAATCATTTTGTGAGGTCGGTAAAGTAGTTTCTACGTTTTATTTCATGGCATGAAGCCTTTTTGTTACGATTTTAACGATGTTATACGTATGGTTTCGCATAAAACCTTAGACTATATATACTTTGAGCATAAAACAAAACGCATTGTCGTCGCCTAGCAACGAAATGACAATTGACAAATAATAACTAGAAACTTTTGAGCATTAACCCTAGAACCCTACATGGGGTGCAGGTGCACCTCACACCGATTTGTTTTCTAAATATCTCAATTTCTTTAATATCCACGTATTCGCGCGTCGGAGTATTTTAGTTTGGTGTCAACCGCTCGCGTTACTTCAATACCGTGACGAGGGACCGCGTTGCGTGGTCGCCTGTATAAGTGCTTTGGGGTACGCTAGTACTCCAGTGTAGTAAAATCGTAGGATTATTTATTTATTACGATTGATGCATTTATATGTAATAAGTTATTAAATTTGATTATTTATTAAAACAATAGTCTTATATGAATTAAATACAGATATTTTTAGATATTATGAAGGTAAAATTCAATGAACTTTATTTATTTTGTTTCGGATGGCTGTCAGATGTTTGAATTACTAAGAAATAAGCTCTATTCTAGACCACAAATCTGACGAGGAAGAAATAGAAATTGCGACCAGTTGTAATTCCTGGGTTCTTTACAAGTGTTCAAGATCAAATAATAAGCCAAATATAAAGTTTCAGCAGACAGTTTTGAAATTAGGTTTGGAACTGATACATGAACATTTGGAGGACCGTCACCGGATGCCAACTTAGTCCATTGTAGTGATCCTCAAAATAGGACCAAATTCTACAAGTGCTGTTGCTCAAACTACATTTAACTTTGTGTAATAAGGCTGATTTGTGATCTCAAGTTACCGATTATGTTTAATAAAACGTATTTTCATAAATTGTTTTTATTTTTTATTTTAAGGATTACAGTCATTTTAGTATGGGGTGTTCCAGCACCCCAGTGTAGGAATTACATGTGCGCCAAATAGTGTAGGATTCTAGAGTTAACAATAACACCAGTAGGTACATTGTTATCAGTTATATCATCATCATCATCATGTCAGCCTAGGGACGTCCACTGCTGGACATAGGCCTCCCCCTGCTGCGTCGTCCGGTCCAGTTATATAATTATTGTTAATTTTCGTCGCTAATGACAAGATGCAAACATCTGTGTGACAGTTCTTAAATGAAATTAGCCACTAAACAGCCGATTTTCGGTAATTAATTTTGACAGTTCTTAAATCATATTACTCGACAAATTTTTCGTTGTGCAAGACGCTAGTGGTGTTTAATATTTTTTTTCTCGTTAAATACATCTTAATTCAATTTAAGAATCGTTGTGCAAGTGGGCACTTGCGTAACGTTTGATTTAAGTCACTCCTTAATTTGAATTGGTTGAACAGAATTAACAGCATAAAATAATTTAAGTTAAGAGTATTTAGCGTCCTCTTGCACAACGACAACAACGCTTCGATTTAGTTAAACAGTTTATAAAGTCGGTAAAGTAGTTTCTACGTTTTGTTTCATGGCATGAAGCCTTTTTGTTACGATTTTAACGATGTTATGCGTATGGTTTCGCATAAAACCTTAGACTATATATATTTTGAGCATAAAACAAAACGCATTGTCGTCGCCTAGCAACGAAATGAAAATTGACAAATAATAACTAGAAACTTTTGAGCATTAACCCTAGAACCCTACATGGGGTGCAGGTGCACCCCACACCGGTTTGTTTTCTAAATATCTCAATTTCTTTAATATCCACGAATTCGCGTGTCGGAGTATTTTACTTTGGTGTCAACCGCTCACGTTACGTCAATACCGTGACGAGGGAATGCGTTGTGTGGTCGCCTGTATCAGTGCTGTGGGGTACGCCAGTACCCCAGTGTAGTAAAATCGTAAGATTATTTATTTATTACGATTGATGCATTTATATGTAATAAGTTATTAAATTTGATTATTTATTAAAACAATAGTCTTATATGAATTTAATACAGATATTTTTAGATATTATAAAGGTAAAATTCAATGAAGTTTATTTATTTTGTTTCGGATGGCTGTCAGAGGTTTGAATTACGAAGAAATAAGCTCTATTCTAGACCACAAATCTGGCGAGGAAGAAATAGAAGTTGGGACCAGTTGTAATTCCTGGGTTCTTTACAAGTGTTCAAGATCAAATAATAAGCCAAATATAAAGTTTCAGCAGACAGTTTTGAAATTAGGTTTGGAACTGATAGATGAACATTTGGAGGACCGTCACCGGATGCCAACTTAGTCCATTGCAGTGATCCTCAAAAAAGGACCAAATCCTACAAGCGCTGTTGCTCAAACTACATTTAACTTTGTGTAATAAGGCTGATTTATGATCTCAAGTTACCGATTATGTTTAATAAAACGTATTTTCATGAATTGTTTTTTTTATTTTAAGGATTACAGTCATTTTAGTATGGGGTGTTCTAGCACCCCAGTTGGTAGCGCCATCTACCTTCCTATATATAACTAATCGCATCAACATGAATCGTTCCACGCTTGTCTAGTGCGAGCGATATCATATTTCCGTCCCTCTCTTTCCCTCTCCCTGGAAGAGGCACTGCCTTCCGCCTGATTCGTCGACGCGATCGTGAACGCGAGGGACAGTCTCGAACATTCCGCTCGCTAAGAACGCCGTCTCGATACCGCTCCGCGCCGCACCGCTGTATGTGATTTACCGCTTCCACCAAGGAAAACCCGCTCGTGAGTGAAGTGAAAACAAGCAGCCGCATCACGAAAACACCAGGAGGAGAAGAAACGAAGAAGGCTGTATAAGGTAAGTGCCTTCCATCCTGGAAATATCCTATACCCACTCAATCACCTCCTCTTCCCTTATTCCTTTCTAGGCGACCCAGAACTCGCCCTAATACAGTCCATTTCCTTTTCCAAGTCGCCTAGAACCCTACCCCACGGTTTCGGTGTATCGCCGAACCATTTTTTTTGATCCATACGAGTCGGATTCATTTACGTTTTATACGTTATACCGCTATACCTAGGCAGTTATAGCACCTAGCTATACTCCTAATATATTCATATAACCGTCACATGGTTATTTCCGCCCGCATTAGTAGGTAAACTTTTATGTAGCTACCTACTTATTAAATTATTATTTCTGCAACTATCATAGTTGTCTTATAAATCTCATATTTCAATCAACTTTTATTTCCTCAGCTCTAAAGTGTTGCCTAATTAGCCTACTTAGGTAAAATAATAGATACATTAGATATTTTTATTTTGTTTCGTTCTCATTAGCTTATACTTACGTAAGCATGTCACAACAAAAGAAGTCACGCGTGTCGGAAGACAAAGAGATGAAAATCTTAGAAGCAAAACGCAATATTTTATTTGAGCGCATTCAAAACATCTATGAAAGATCAAAAACCGCATCGATGTCTGACAGCAATAGCGAAGCATTTCTCAGTTATTGTACAACAGTAGATAGTATTCGAACAGATTTTCATAAGTTGTTAGACGATTATAACGCAAGATTACTTTCTATCAATCCTGATGAAAAACCGAACTATCAGGCGTATACCTCATTCGAAGATCTTTATTGTATTATTAAGCGTATACAATCGCAATTGGAGGGTAAATGTTCGGCAGAGCCCGTTGCCCGCAAACCGAGATTACCGCCAATCGAGATTATGTCGTTTGACGGAGATATACGAAATTGGCCGTTATTCTATGCAAGTTTTAAGTCTACAGTGCACGATAATGGTTCTCTGACAGATGCTGACAGGTTGTACTATTTAATAGGTAAACTGACACCGAAGGCCCAGTCCGTATTTGCAGGTGTCACACCCAGTGCTGAGAATTATCAGGTCATATTTCAGTCACTACTTGACAGATATCAAGACACGCGCGTCCTAGCGTCTACGTACTTTGACCAAGCTTTAAATCTCAAACTGTCCGGCAACGCGTCTGTCTCGAATTTCCAGCTGTTTATTGATAACTTCGTAACCGCGGTTAATTCTCTTAGGAATTTAAAATTAGAAGATCTTTCCGACTTTATGTTGCTTCAACTCGCTTTAAAAAAGTTTGACACTGATACAATCCGCGCATTCGAGATGACGGAACGCAATAATAAAATACCTACATTAGATAGTTTTATTTCGTTCATCAAAGATCAGTGTCGAATATTTCATAATACGCAGTCTGGTTCACCTGGCCCGTCTAACACTAACAACAACAAACAAAGGTTGAATAAATCGCGAAATAGTAATAATAACTCAGTCCCTAATCCACAATCTTACGTAACATGTTCGGAATCTAATAGTAATAATTCACAGAAGTGTCTGTGCAGTAATATAGTGCACGACCATTACTATAAGTGTCCCACCTTTAATGATTTAAATCCAATTGCTCGTTTTAAAAGCGTAAAAGATAACAAAGCTTGCATTAATTGCTTAAGCATAAAACATAAAACGAGTAATTGTTCCAGTAGAACGAGATGTCGCACGTGTAAACAAAAACATCATACACTGTTACATTTGGATAAAAATAACCGGTTGTCAAGCCAAGCCGCTAACCTTGACACACTTGCGCCGCAGGTGCAGCAGACCACGGTAGCTGCGCCTTCCGCGTCTGAGGGCGAAGTATCGTTGTGTATGACATCCATTGCGCGGGCGACGCGCACGCGAGGACGGCACTCGCGCATCTATAATGATCCGCGCAGGGCCAAAACGCAGTGTACGGCGTCTAACACGGTACTGTTGGCGACAGCGCAAGTTATCGTATATGATGTTAATGAGTCGCCGCACATGGTACGTTGTCTGCTAGATAGCGCATCTCAGACCAATCTAATAACATCGGAATGCTTCAAACGCCTCGGATTATGGAATAACTTTAAAAATACTAACTCAACCGTCAAAGGGATAGGCGGATCAGAAAGGCATTGCAGGGGTTCCGTAGATGTTAAAATACATTCGCGTTTTGATAGGAACATTAATTTAAACATTTCTTCGCTTATCGTGGAGCGTATCACGGACGCATTGCCGAACGCTAATGTAGACGTAGCATCACTCACTCATCTCGAGTCGTTGCTGTTAGCCGACGCGGAGTTTGCGAATCCGGCAGGCATTGATCTTTTGATCGGAGCTTCGATATTTCCGCACTTGCTACTAACTAACATAGTTCGTAGTGAGCGATATGATTTACCGCCCGCTATTGAGACGGTACTTGGGTATGTGATTATGGGTACCGTACCTACGTTACATACTTCTCATTGTATTACGTCTTGTTGTTGTTCTGCTCTTCAAGAGATCAAGGTGGGTGCTAAAACTGTGTGTAAGATAATGCACTAATTAGCTATGCTATGCTGCGCTATGCTGCGCCATGCTGCGCCATGCTGCGATATGCTGCGCCATGCTGCGCTATGCTGCGCCATGCTGCGCTTTGCTGCGCCATGCTGCGCTATGCTGCGCCATGCTGCGCTATGCTGCGCTATGCTGCGCCATGCTTCGCCATGCTGCGCCATGCTGCGATATGAAGCGCCATGCTGCGCTATGCTGCGCCAAGCTGCGTCATGCAGCGCTATGCTGCGCCATGCTGCGCTATGCTGCGCCATGCTGCGCTATGCTGCGCCATGCTGCGCTATGCTGCGCTATGCTGCGCTATGCTGCGGTATGCTGCGCTATGCTACGCTATGCTAAGCTACGCTACGCTACACTATACTATACTACACTTCCGCTTTGTACATGGATGACATTGCCTGTAATGTCATACCCGCTCCGCTAGCAATTTCGCTTTGTGAAGAGCTTATTCAGCTTTTCAAGCGAGGCCAGTTTGATCTTGTCAAATGGACAAGCAACTCTTAGGAGGTTCTCGCACGCATACCAGATTCTCATAAAGCTTCTACAGACATTGAGTCTGTACCGCATAAGGTTCTCGGTTTACGCTGGGACAAATCCTGTGATAGTTTTCGGTTTGACGTCTCACCACCAGATGATAAGTGCGCCAAGCGCACTATGCTGTCCACAGTGGCTCGACTATGGGACATAATGAGTTTTGTGGCTCCCACAATTTTGTACGCCAAGCTCTTGATCAAAGAGCTTTGGCTATCAAAGTGTGAATGGGATGAAACACCCCCTGACTATATTGTCGCCGCTTGGGGCCAGTTTTGTATTGAGCTTACCGCGCTCAATCAAGTTACTATTCCGCGTCATCTTGGGTTGGTAGATGGATGTACCATCAACTTAACAGGTTTCGCTGACGCCAGCGAGCGTGCTTACGGCGGAGTCGTATATCTGCAAGTCCGCATTGGTTCTAACTACTCGGTGCAGTTAGTTTGTGCCAAGTCTAAGGTCTCGCCTGTTAAAACCATTTCAGTTGCGAGACTGGAGTTGTGCGCGGCCCTTCTGCTGTCTCAGTTGCTCCACAAGGTTCAAGACACAGTTTGGCCCCACTACTCTATTAATAAATATACGCATTTTCCGACTCCAAGGTAGTGCTCGCTTAGATTTATTCTTCTCCTCACCGCTGGCAGACTTTGTCGCCAACCGCGTTAGTAAATTGATTGAACTTGTTTCCGCTACTTGTTTCAATCACGTCGCGAGTTATAGTACTCGTCTTCAGGAAGAACTCTCCATAGATTATATTGACTGGAAGTTTATTCCACCAGCATCACCACATTTCGGTGGATGTTGGGCAAGCATGGTCAAAGTAATTAAACGCATCTCTTCAAAGTTATAGGTCAACAGATCCTCTCTTACGAAGAGCCTTTAACCGTCCTTGCACAAGTCGAGGCACTGATCAACTCGCGTCCGCTTCCAACTCAGTGAGATCTAGCCTGAAGTTGGACCTACCTCTTAGTTTAAGTATTTAGTTAGTAGTTTTCGCTATTATTGCGTTTGTAGCTTTCGCTAAAGTTAATTTAGATTAATTTATTGTCATATAGCTGTCTTAGCCTATTGATGGGTTATGCGGTAGTACACCCAACATAGCTAAGTTCAATTCTATTTTTTTTAAAGGCATCCCTTTAGGGCCGGGGGGATATGGTAGCGCCATCTACCTTCCTATATATAACTAATCGCATCAACATGAATCGTTCCACGCTTGTCTAGTGCGAGCGATATCATATTTCCGTCCCTCTCTTTCCCTCTCCCTGGAAGAGGCACTGCCTTCCGCCTGATTCGTCGACGCGATCGTGAACGCGAGGGACAGTCTCGAACATTCCGCTCGCTAAGAACGCCGTCTCGATACCGCTCCGCGCCGCACCGCTGTATGTGATTTACCGCTTCCACCAAGGAAAACCCGCTCGTGAGTGAAGTGAAAACAAGCAGCCGCATCACGAAAACACCAGGAGGAGAAGAAACGAAGAAGGCTGTATAAGGTAAGTGCCTTCCATCCTGGAAATATCCTATACCCACTCAATCACCTCCTCTTCCCTTATTCCTTTCTAGGCGACCCAGAACTCGCCCTAATACAGTCCATTTCCTTTTCCAAGTCGCCTAGAACCCTACCCCACGGTTTCGGTGTATCGCCGAACCACCAGTGTAGGAATAACATGTGCGCCAAATAGTGTAGATTTCTAGGGTTAACAATAACACAAGTAGGTACATTGTTATCAGTTATATCATCATCATCATTATGTCAGCCTAGGGACGTCCACTGCTGGACATAGGCCTCCCCCTGCTGCGTCGTCCGGTCCAGTTATATAATTATTGATAATTTTCGCCGCTAACGACAAGATGCCAACATCAGTGTGACAGTTCTTAAATGAAATTAGCCACTAATTAGCCGATTTTCGGTAATTAATTTTGACAGTTCTTAAATCATATTAATCGACAAATTTTTCGTTGTGCAAGACGCTAGTGGTGTTTAATATATTTTTTTTTCGTTAAATACATCTTAATTCAATTTAAGAATCGTTGTGCAATTGGGCCTAAGTGTTGATACTATAATCGAATAAGGCACCAGAGCTTTTGGGCTACCATAACTTGCATGATAAGCTACTATTTGCATAAATATAAGTTTTGCTCAGTTGAGGAATCACCGCATATTTATATTTGTGTAGGATAAACTTGACATCTGACTCATAAGTTGCAAGTAAATATATATTAATACATATATATGTTAAATATGTATAAATAGTAATTAATAGTAAATAAATATTTATTTACTTGCAACTAGTGTAATCACTAGACGCCGGCTCCGCTGGAGTGAATTTGAGACCTTAACCTGTCTCAGGAATCAGGCTATCTCTTGGTAAAAACCGCCAAATCCGATCAGTAGTTTTTGGGATTATTGCGTTTATACAGACAGACAGGACGATCGGAGGACTTCATTTTATAGTATGTAATTATAGCAATAACTGATAGTCTATAGTCAAAGTCAGCATTTAATTTATATTGATTAATTATTTCAATAGCTATATTTAATTCGTAATGTTAAAATGTCATTCGATCATATTTCATTAATGCTTTAGATTTTTTTTTATAGAATAACGCCTGTATCCCCGAAGGGGTAGGCAGAGGTGTAATATTACAGCCACATTTCGCCATGATTTTATACGTCCCACGTAATAGGGGGCGAGCCTATTGCCTTACCGGGCACATTACCAGACTCCGTGCTGCTACTGAGAATTTCCTAACGGAAAAACCCAATAACACTTTGCCCGACCAGGGAATCGAACCCGAGACCTCCCAATCCCACGCGCACATTTATGCCGCGAGACCAACGAGAGATTAGATTATTTCTTTAGATTATTTTAGAACTAATACAAATTTGATTTGTTTTTATTAACCATTGCTAGAGTTTCAGCTTAAGTTGAATAACTAAAACGTTTAAAGTTCTATTAATTTTGGAGGTTTTGATTATTATGATTTAAACATTTCCACTCTCATTGAACACGACGAAGTGTCTGTTAAAGAATAAAATGATAATAAATTCAAGAAATTAGGCAAACTTATGGAACGCGCTATTCGAGCTTTCTGAAAGACATCTAAAATTGGCGAGTAATCCTTTTCTTTGCATTAATTTATTTCCGAATGGACCGTTCAAGTTTTTTCTAAATCCGCCACCCTTGATTTTAATTGAAGAACAGTTCGCGGCGTCGGATTCCGTCGCCGTCGTGGCGTTAAATTACCTAACCGTGAAATCTACGATATTTTATTTAAGTTACTTATCGGTAATGAATACCGATTTATAAGAAAGTTTTTAAAAGCAGTATATTTAAGTTAAAGTTATTTGATTGACGGTTAATGTTATCAAATAAATATTGGTTGCTCTCTTCCTGACCTTTGACGGATGGCATGGTCTTTGATGTAATTTGAAGGTTTATGTAGTTGGGCCCAAAAATAAATACTTTTGTATATTGCTTCTGACATGGTCTAAAAGTGATTTTATGATCATTTAAATATAGCGGGATTTTCTTTTTGTGTAGGTAGTACCTAATTCGATTACATGCGAAACAAAAAACCAACTTGCCTCGTGATAGACGATCCGTAATCAAATAGAATATTTGAGGTAGTTGAATCTTGGTTCCAACTGGCTATTACTGGGTATTTCAGACAGTAGGGTAATGTCTTTCACGCAGGTAGTGAAAGGAATTTAAGATATTGCATATTTTTTAACTTGAGCCAGATGTAATAAAATGTAAATCGGCATATCTCGTTCAAAACTTGCTGTAATTCCTACCTAGGATATGTACATATGTACAGTAAGAACGATCCATATAATATCTAACGCGAGTAAATTACGAGCGTCACACTAAGAGCAAGTCTATGAAGCGTAATATCAAGTATTATTTTACCATTAAGTAGCTGAAATTCGTATCTTCTCCTAATGTCCACTCGTACCGATAATATGCAATTTATATGACCCATTACAGAATCAGCCAGTCGTTAAGATAAACTTAAGGAAATTCTTGCACTAGTTTAAGTACCTGCTCCACTAATAGGAACAGCATAAAACAATGTTCTCAATCTGTGGGGCTTCCGTATATGTTTACAACAATCATCTATCAGCAAGGTTTTGTAATACTCCTGTCACACATAACATGCCAGGCATCCCCCGTCTTCAGACCTCGTGAAGACAACCGGAAAATTAGAAAGTAAACACTGACAACGTACACTGCGATTTTATAGCTAAGCTTTATAGGTAAAATAAAATAACTCCGCTTGTTCGGATACACGGATAAAGATTATGTTTAGATAATTACGCCTTAAGGAACGAATAAAGTGGTCTTTATTCAATTAAGAGAGATGAAGTACCGCAAGCGTACTCAGGATATACTCCCGAGGCTTAGGAGACAAATTTCCCTGGAAACAAATGCGATTCAAATTCAGACAAATAGTCCCGGCGCGGAAGAAGCTGTTTACCAGGAAATTTGTCCATCAGTCTTGGGCCGAGTAAAATTTGTTTTTTCTTTTCCCCTCGCTAGCCTCTATTACGAAATATCCTAAAATAAAATATCTAATGCAATTTTTTAACAATATCAGATCATTTGTTAGGAGGAATTATTTAATCAAAGATACATTTTGTTCGCATCTGCAATTGCTACATCACATTGGTTTAACCTTTCAGTTTAGCGAACTATCAACAACAATAACTGATTTCAATTGTTTTTATAATTTATATTTTAGTCAGTCCATGCTCCTTTTGACCAAAATACGTTGATATTGCGTTTTAATTATAACACAATTTTTCATTTAACTTTTTACGAATTCTTTAGTTGCGCAATTCGCAATTAAATTTATTTCATGTTTTTTATTCTTCTGATTGGGTGCGGTTGATTTTGGACGATTTCAAGATGAATTTATACGTAGAGAAGTCAAAATAATTTAGGGCTCTTGGACGACACATGTTAATCGGTATATCTTACGTAATATCTAATACTTACCCAGACATATCACCAGAAACCAAACTTCCAAAGTTAGAAACATGCAATTTAAAGTTGTATGTAGTGCGAGTTCCTTGTATGACGTAGGTCCGTTCAGGCAGGATTTTTAATATGCATACAAAAATAAAGGTTGAAAGGCAGGCTAAGCTACGGGTGACTGCTATTTATATTATCTATACTATTCTTCTCTTCTGTCTCGTTTCCTGATACTGTAGCCATGTTATGCTTATAACTATACTGTAATATTCCATTCATGGCTGCAACTATGTATAGTGTTTGCTACTTTTTGCTACTTTTTTGCGTGAAACTCTGTTATTGGCTTAGGTAAGAGACAATTGTCATCATCTCACTATCAATGACATTAATAATATCACTCCTCAAATTAACCTTCTCACTGATAATGGGATGAATTTCACAAAACTATGTAAATTAGTTATAAGCTGTTGAGTTTCCTAATAAATAAATAAATAAATCTAATAATGTGAAGAATCTGTTTACAACATACGGCTATATTTTAAATAATCTTTCAAGAGGTATAATAGATAATGCTGTTTTTTTCTAAATACTCATCATGCAAGTAGCTTCCAAATGACATCTTAAAAATTAAGTCCAAAGCTTCTAAATGTCTGTCAGTGTCTTCAATATAACCTGGTTCTCACATTGACGGAAATATTAAAAGTTTTTCGCACCAAAAGTAGGCACTTACGTTCTCAGCGAGCTTAATTTAAGAGCTTTGATGCTCCTGAATGATGGAGCAGAAAATGATCCGCTTGTTGAAACGTCCAATTTTTATGGTGTTAAAATTGGTTTTAACCTGTTAAGGTAACTTTGAAAATTCCAGTGATTTTAAAGAAAGTTTCTAGGAATTGTTTTAGACTAGATTTTACTACATCAAATGTCTTGCGCTTAAAACCTTTTTTTGTTTTCTTGTAGTCTGACAGCGGAATTAAAATTGCTGCGTTAAAATTTTGCTAACTACGTTTTGCATAAGTATTTCAAGCTACAACCTACTTTCGTTTTAATATAAAAAGTACCTATCTAAGAAATAAATCGCATACCATTTATGCCGCAATCTTTTGTATAACATCCCATATTATGTATATAGATCATAGTCAGTTATTCACATGTCCTTTGTATAAAAATATCACACAATATTGGATATTACGCATCAAACAAAAGCCACGTTCCGTTGAACAAGTACTCTTCACATCAGTGATCGCAATATCTCATCTCACAGACAACACTGATTTTAGTTGTACTCGATGGAAAAAGAAAACCGCGACCGAATATCACTGCAACGTACTCGGTGGCATTCGATCAATTTCAATCAATAGTCGTTTTTACGGTTGAAGATTAAAATTACAGTATTAGCTGGCCAACGCTACAATAGCCAGTGGATTTCGCATTTAAATGCATTTTAATGAAATAATTCGATAAACTATTTTTCATTTAATTGATGGAAACTGGCGGTTATAGAATCAGGTATGGGTAAGGGTGTCATTTCAATTATGTGGGCGTATAATTTTTATTTTAGGACTCTCACGATATAAATCGCTACACAGAGGACATTATGAACACTGTATTTTCACTTTCATGCTTGTACTTTTTTAACTCAATTTCGATTCATTTTCTTTATGGAGTGTTGAAGAAAAGACTTGTCAATAGATTTTTTATCCTGTAACGAAACTATCGACAAGTCTTTTCTAAGCAATATGTACATTTCGAAGCAATGTACCATAACATACTCCCACTCTATTATTCATTGACGTGAAAATGGAAATATTCAGAACAAAAATATTTAAAAAAAAACTCTTAAGTTATATACAAGTTATTTAAATGCATGTATATTCATTATCTAGTGCCCTTAGTACAAGCTCTGCTTTGTTTGGGACTAGATGGTCTTGTGTATATGTGTTAGAATATTATAATATACCATGTTCGTACCCTTCTGTGAACATGGTGGCTATAAGTATAGAAAACATCAGAATCTAAATCAGTCAAGCCGCTCTAGGCAAGCAAAATTACAAACTTTTATACTCTGGCACAGAAGTTTCTATAAACATAAAACTAATCAAACAAATTGTTACAACTCACCCACTTCCTCTTTCTTATGTTTGCTGTACCGTTGGAGCCTATAATGACATAGTTAATTTAAAGTCTACTTTGTATCACATTATGGAGCGCAATAAATAATTCTGCATAGTGGATTCATGGTAATTATGTCGGTTAAAATCATCAGCTACCTAAATATCAACCTACTTATGTATTATAGATTGTTTAATATCTCGATCAGTAGTTAAGATTGTCCGTGTGGTGACGGATTAAGGATACGGAATGTCACCACCCCATATCATCCCATGGGTGTCGTAAGAGCCGACAGAGGGAGCATATTATGCAGAGAACTACACTGTAAAAGAAGGAAAACTTAATTCAAACCCTATACCAACCCGTTTGGCCAGCCTGGTATAGTAGGCCAATTCTTCCTTTCAAAGGAGAGGCCTAGTCCAGCAGTGGACTGTTTAAGGCTGATGATGATGAGTTAAGATTCGACTATTAAGCATAATTTTGTTTTTATTATAAGCTCACGCTTGTATCCCCGAAGGGGTAGGTAGGGGTGTAATATTACACCCACATTTAATGGGTATATAAAATTGAGTACCTGTTGAAAAAATTCATAGGACACGCTTTCCCAATTACTTGAATAATCATAATTACAATGAAACGCGAGTGGAAAAGAGCAGTAATTTTCCATCACTATTTTGTACTGGCACATGTTGGATTATAGTATCCAATGTCAGCAAATCTTATATTACATTCAGGCGTCGATTCTCACAAATCATTCAGCAGCTTTGCGCAATAAATAGCTACAATCGTACACGAGTTTCAGTACAATCGAAGCGTGAAAAGAACCGAGTCGAGTCACCATCAGTCAAACGTCAAGATGTGTCGTGACTACATACCATTTGCCGAGTGCCTGGGTTTCGGGCCCAACAAATAGATCACGCTGATTCTTGGGCATGCGGGATGAAAGAGCGATCGTTTTTCTATGTGACTACAAAATATTGAACGACAAGCAAATCACTGCACGGGAACGGAATAAATGAGAGGTGCGGGAGTTTCGTTATTCTGATATTCAGCAACTTGGTACATAGTTTGCTGTTTTTACCTAAGTAGTTGATTCCTTACTTTCTACACATTGTATCTTGAATTGACTAAGTCAACTGAAAGATAATGAAATGATAGGGGAAAAAGCAATGACTCTGAGTTTGTTTCGACTTTTCTTCTCAAGAGGTCGTTTGGCTAGCAAATACCGGTATCATCTAGAACAGAATGTTCAGTTGTATAAGTGTTGTAAACAAACAAAATGCAGAAGTAAATACGTCTTTCTATCTTAGTAAAGTTTCGAGAGATTGATAATTAATTAAAATACGTAGCGAAAAGATGAAACTCGATTACTCATGTACTTTAGTATAAGTTAGTGGTCAATAATCTAATTTCTTAAAGGACTTTTAACAGAACATTGAGATACTTGGTCGTTAGCGACAATACGCTTTTCAATGAAACAAATTTTCGGAGTAACAAACTTTTCCTGTGGCATAATTTGTACGATTATCTTGAAGATTATTTACGCAAATGTAGAAAGACTATAATGAAATTTGCTCCAGTTACAAACTCCAAGAGAAGTGTTAATGTAATAGAAGTGCACAAGAATTAGTTGTGACTTACTTTGAAATGAAATTAACTCCGACTAATGACAGGTATGTCGTCAGCTAGAAGCTAGAACGTATCATCGTACTTATTATGTATAAATATAATATATATACAATATTATGTCGATCTGCATTTGCATAATATTTTAATAATACAATATAGTAGACAGCATACTTTTTACTTACTTTTGACAACAACATTCTTTTTTTTATAGTAATAGGCGGCAAACGAGCAGACGGATCGCCTGATGATTACCGCCGCCCATGGAAACAAGCAACACCAAAAGAAACACAAGTGCGTTGCCGCCCCTTGGGGTTGGGGAAAGGGATAGGATGAGGAGTGGGATGAGGGAAAAGGAAATAGGAGAGGATTTTTATTCAAAGTTATTCTGATAGTAAATCAGAATAAACTGTTGACGGTACGCGTGCTTATGTGTGTGCCTGCAATTCAAGCTGGCGGCGATCAGCTGAGCGGTGGCGGCGGACAATAAACCGAGCTTATTTTTAAAATGTATAACTACAAAAAATTGTTTCAAGTTTTAGTGAGCATTTTTTCATTTTCATCATCATTCAATTATAGTAGTATATTCGAGCCTAAAAATATTTTGCAATTAACGCATATCGACGTATACGTGTATACGTATATATATATATATATTTTTTATCCGTAAATAAAACATACGACGTATATTATGTATTATTGCACCAATTTTATTCATTCGTGGTACTCTCTTTTCCGGGAATGGCATTCTGTATTAGTATAGAAATGAAAAACTTGTTCTGAGTAAGGTAATAAAATACGATTAACCCGCTGAAATAAAAATAAATTCTGCTTCGTTTATTCTGTTTGCAAAACAGGCAAATTCCAAATACCAACATACACAGAGAATGCACCGAATATAAAGAAAATTGTGAATCATTAAAAGTATTCTTGTATATTATATATTCTTGTATACTGTCCTGTGCCGGAATGAAACTCACATCGATCCGGAGGAATAGTGACCGATAAGCAAAAACTCTTTTCTCAAGGAGTACACCCATCTAGTTTTTTAATTAATTTAAGTATAAATAAACGTTTTTTTAGGTTTATTTATATTTACTAGTGAATATCGACAAAAGAATTTAATATAATGGTAAAGTTTATATCTAAGAATGTATGTAAGAACAGTTGGATGATAATTAATCGTAAATGAAGCTTTCGTTTAAAAAACCGAAACAGATCCTTATGAAGCATATTTTTAATAAAGTCATAATTTTTTGTAGTTTTTGGAACTACAAAGTACCCAATATTATGCTATGGCTATGACATATTATAAATGATTTTATACCAGCATAAAGATTATTTTAAAATGCATATTTAGAATCTCGCCTTCGTCAGGCAAACTTTATATTGTATTATGGTAAAGAACCACAATATACGCACTTGTGACGCACTTTAAATATTATTGCATCGCCGTCCTGTCACTGTGGATATTTCTATGTATAAATACCAACTGGGATAGAGGTTGGTCGTCTAACAGCGTGATTACATACTTTAATCCTCAGATACTCGTATATGCTCCTTCAATTGGATATTGAATAATAATAATATACTAACATATTGAACTATCTATTTGCGTATTCTTATTGTTGTAATTTATGTGTTGAGGGTCTCTATCGTATCTATGTATTTGTATTCTTGCAAATAATATAAAAGATGTAGGTATCGTGTTTAGATCTTGGCTTTGGTTGTTTTTACTTTCAATCCTCAAAAATCTTATTATTGGTATAGATGCGAGGAAGCTTGTGAGGATGGATGGATGGATTGACATTTTCTCTACCACGCAAACACTAATAAACGGATTTTGATGACAATTTGCAAAAAAAAAAATGACCAGACATTATAACCAAAGCTGCTATTGATCTTTAAAGCTTTAAAGATTTTATTGCCAAGTGAAATTGGTTTATGAGAACTAGAAACGAATGTCAAATTTTGAGAAATCCGAGACGTAGTGGAAAAGTTGTAGCTTTTCTTACACATACGTATTAATTAATACTACATAAATAATCAATTGATTATTAATACTAATGGAACAAAAGCAAATTGGTCGAACTAATTGTCTATGAAACATAATCAGCCAGACCAAATAATCACCAGCTTTGTAAACACTTGCTCGTGATGTTCTGCCGATATATAGTTCGTTGGCCTTTTCCACTAGCCGCTAATCAAATACAAATTATCATTATCCCTGTTAATGGCGTGTTGGATCGGCATCTAAATTACAATCAATGTTTTGTCACAGATCGCGTCAGCCGTTTGTTTTTCGCAGTCCATTCCACAGTTTCTATTATTTTTAGTATAGGCAAATATAAAAAAAAAAACGCATTTGTTAAATTGTTAGGGACATTTTATTATATCGGTGCTAGGGGACCCGACGTGCTATTCCTCAAATCAAATTTGGAGCCACGCCGTTTGCAACGGCACCTACCGGGTCCAGTGTCATTTTGTTATCATCCAGAACCCATTGATACACAAGACATTTTATTCAGAGTCAGGTGTCAAACACACGTTCAGAAGAACTATAATTATTATTCAGATATTTATATTTTATAGATCAAGAAGCTTAGGATTGCAATAAGTTAAACATTTTTAAATACTAGTGATACACGAGCGGTCTTATTGCATAATGTGATTGCTTCCAGAAAACTAATTCATATGTATAGCTTAGTAATATAATTACATATCACAAATCCGCGTCCTCTGTAAACAAAAGCCTACTCGAATTATGAATTTTATCCGATAACTTATTCGGCTAATCAAACTAGACGCTAATCAAATATAAATTACCATTATCTCTTCTGCATATTTATTCGCGAGCGAGATCATACGAGCTTGTCACGGATTTGGTCACGATTCGATAGATGTGCTCTGATTGGTTCGTTCAGATTTCTTCACCAATCAAAGCGTTGCAGACTGACGATATCGACGTGAGTCTTGAGGTAGTCAAACCCGTGGTAGGGCTTCGAGCCTGTTGTTTCACAGTACGCGTTACCGGCCAACTCTCAAGGATTAACCGCGAGCAATACGCCGTTCGTTTGGATAAGCCGTCGTTATCGGTCGTTCGCACCCGCGTATTTACACAGCGCAATGATTATTTTGAAGCCCCGTAATAGACGGTTTTTGTTTTATTTCCTGTTATGGACATAAGTAGGGGAGAATATTTGGGCGTCTTTGTTTGTTTAGCATTGCTATCTTTTAATGGATATTACTACATGATTAATGTAAAGTATAGTAGCCACTTTCTTCAAATCGGATCTCTCTCTCTCCTCCTCCTCCTCCTTTCCTAGCTCTTAATCCCATATGGTGGTGGGGTCAGCCTTCCCTGTCAATCTTCTCCACTTCGCTCGGTGCTCGACATGTTTCTTCAAATCGGATAAGTACCTGAAATTTAAATATCTTAATTATAACAGGTTTCAATCAGACAGTCATTTCACTTTTACCAATAATTTAATAACTATCACGATAATATATTAAACACTAAGCATTATTCAAAACCAACGGCTGCACAAAACCTTGTTCAAGATGTGATCATTTAATATGTACCTAAATGTATCACATTTGTTATAAATAATTAAAAAAAAAACTGAACGCAATTTAGCCTTCGACCAAAAATAAGAATTTGTTTCACTAAAAGACCAAACATAAATCGAATCTTTTCTACGATTCCAACGTTTTTTCAAAAATCAGTAAGCTTCCGTCTCTCATGTAGTTACCTACTTTGTCTGAAACCAGTAAGTTTTGATTTGTCAGGTACTATACAATAATGGCAAATGTACATTAATTTACTTACAAATGTCTGAACGTCTCGTTGCAAATATACAATGCAAATTACGTCCTCATATTAATACCATTACAATCACTTAGATGGTAATGTAGGAAACTGTAACACGAACTACCAATTGCAATTAATATCTACTTAGGCGATGGTGCATATATGATATTATGTCGTATGCGAAGCCATTTGCTACGTTATATTGTAGAAAATTGGTGTTGTAGTGAATCTATATCTTCCCAAAAGGCTAAACAGCAAAGCTAGTATTTAGACTTCAAACACGTGGTCTATTAAAAGAAACCTATAAATTAGACAACTTTTTACATGCCAAGATCAAAAATTGCAAGAGCTTCATGGTTCAATTTAAGGAAATTGACCTACCACGGCCTTGCAAAGAACAATGCCCATTTTTCTTTGCCGGCCCAGATGTGGACAGTCAAAAATCGTAGTAGGTATTTTGCATTCGATAAAAGAGTGTTAAACTAGAATTTTGAGATTGATTAGAGGTCCATCACATTCATAGTTTTATTGCAAGAAGTACTTTTATATGCTCACAAAACGTTAGGTGTGTACTCACTTTTTTTAGGATAGTTAAAGTATTTCGTAGTTTTGAGTAGAAAGGAATGAGTTAATCATTTGGTAAGAGTAGAAATCCGAAAGAAAAAGCCAGAAGTCGTAAAAGATCCAAAAACATAAAAAGCATTCACAATGTGCACAAGCAAAACAAATAGGTAACAAACAAAATAAACTGAATATGACATTATTGACAGATACTTAAGAGTCAAAAAAGTGTTGCCATTTTACAGTTTTTAAATGATATTGATTGATTAATCGATATGCATTTCGGACATAGGTTATCTATATATTTGGTTCAAAATCGAACTTATTTGTAGTTAATCGCATATATACCTTAAAAATACACACATTGTAAATGTTTAAGGACCAAGTAGAGATTTGCTATTAACTCAAATCATTTTAAGTAGAGAAAATGTAAAATCGATAAAGAAGAGGTGATAATCGATTTAATGTTATGATTTCTTTACTGGCAATTTCTGATCTATTACGTGTTGGCTATTTAGACGTTAACACATCTTTTTAAACGTATTTATTGAATAAGTTTCTCGGCACACCTTTAGTAATGCCTATAAATTAAGTTATAAATAAAAAGGATTATTCAACAACTAATTGAAACTTTATTGTGCTGTTCATGAGTTCCAAACTGGACCAGAAATGGGCATTATTCTTTTCTACATTCACTCAATAAGCCTACCTGATCTGCTGCAGAGGTAAGGTGATGTAACCATTTGTAGCACCCTTGTACAGAAAATGGAGATAACATCACTAAAGATTATATTGTAGTGTGTGTAGCGCCTTCCTTCCTATATAATTAACATTACTTGTATAATAAGAGCCATTACACGTTAATCATTATCTTTCATTTATTGAACCAAATCCCAACATTGCATGGCGACCCTGCCAGTGCTGCCTTGCGGCAGTGCTGAGTATGTGGTTTTTATACGATTTTGGTATAATTTACCGTGAAGGTGGTAAAATATCGTTGACTTAACGCGAGATTTTGGATAAATACGTCGGACGGACGTTTTCGAATTGCGAAATTTTATTGGGAGAGCGAGATGCGTGGTACCCTGATCTCTGATTTGGCGGGGTCCCCTGAGGCGAGGTTCTCTGATGAGAGGCCTTAAGGATGCAGCCGGGAGATTTGGGCTTTGGCCTTTTACAGACCGACACGAGGATGTTGCGCGAGGTGCCAAGGATGGAACCGTGAGACGACATGGTGACCTCGGACGCACGGTGTGAAATATGAGGTGATAAATTTTTTCTCTATTGCCGCGGACAATATTTGTGTTAAGTTAAGCATATATAATTAATATACTTTTTGGGTTTAAACATAATATTTTGAATGCAATTAGTAATTCAGTTCTTAATTTTTATGTTAGAGTAATGAGTGCCTGTTGCCAATAATAATGTATAACGAAATAATGTATTCTTTAGTACCTAATTCATTGCTTTGAACGTAATGTGTTTTGATAAGTAACTTTTTTTATTCAACAGTTCCTAGATTTTTTTTTTAAATAAGAGTCAGTATAAGTATGTTAGTAGTAAAATATACTTTATTAATAGGCCTTGAACACTTTTTCAACTTTTAAGACCTAGAGTTACTGTTTACATTTCAATATTATTTTATCTACTACTTTAAAAAAGTAAATCTTTTTTAGTATAAAGTTTACTTAACTTTACTTAATACAATAGACAATAGAAGTTATTGTCCGTGTGGTGACGGATTAAGAATACGGAATGTCACCACCCCATATCGTCCCATGGGTGTCGTAAGAACCGATAGAGGGAGCATATTATGCCGTAAACAGCTCTGTAAGAGAAGGAAAACTTGATACAAACCCTATACCAACCTGTTCGGCCAGCGTGGTATAGTAGGCCAATTCCTCCTTTCAAAGGAGAGGCCTAGTCCAGCAGTGGACTGTTTAAGGCCGATGATGTTGATGATGAGACAATAAAAGAAGCGATAATATGATCCGTTAGCAATACAAGTTGTGCGCGCAGCTTCGCTGTTTGATTTTATACAGTATCTATACAGTACTAACTCTAATTTTTTTTCAATTGAACAATATGATTTTTGTGATGGCAGTAGGTAGTGAGCTAGTTCACGCTAATAAAGATCATACCTTGTTATAAAACCTGACACCCACGTCGCAGGCATGAGTTCATCGGAAATTTTGCCACCTGCATATAACTGCATCAGCAATATTTACTTGTTTGAACATTAGTCTCATAATGAAATATGATTTTGAATCACGTAATAAGTACATACAATAATTAGTTTTAAAGCGCTTTAGGAGAGATGAACTTTTTTTAAAAGTATTTATTTTGGGCATACCTGTAAAACCTTTGAATAATTACTTACTTGACACTATTACTACTACTACTTATTTAGTATGACACTTAGGTAACTATGAATGACGATTTGATATGTTTTAACTATGGAGAAATACTGAATGTTCTTTTTTTATAAAACGGAATAACGAAGGATAGGACATATGTGGTATTAAAAATATTTTTGTAATTGTTATATGCAATTAGGTACCCTTACCCTTGAAATGAAATGGAAATGTTGAAATTTTTATTATTAAGTGTATTTTGTTACACGAGAAAGGAATGAGTATTCTGATATGTTGGTTTGTGTTTGTATAAGATAAATGTACTAAATAAGTAGAAAGGAATATTCAGTAAATAAGTTTTCGACAGCAATTGGACTGATCACCCAAAAGCGATGTTGCATTCATATGTACTGAAATATTCAATAGCAATGTGTTAAGTTTATAGATTTGGTATTGACTGAATACTTATGTATTGTTAAAAGTGGATAGTGGATATTTAAAAGGTACCTACACAAATGACAGAGATGCATAAAGGATTCAAGTCTTTCAATTTGATCATGGTGTAAACGAGATTTCAGAATTAAGAGAAAATTCTCGAACAGCAATCCTAGTCGTTCGGCCATTCCTGGCACAAGTTGGCGGGCAGTAAAAGGTACTCTGATCAAAATCGTTACAGGTTTTAATGAAAATCACAACTAACTCTTTCTCTTGAAGCTGACATGTTGAACAACACGCATACGCGTTAAAATAATAGGAAACTCATTAAAATATTGCATTGCTCATACTCTGACATCCATCGGGTCTTCAACATCACGCTATGCATCCTCCATCCGGTTACACAACACCACCCGAATTATCATTTCAAGTGTTTAATAAAGTAATTTTAAAGTAGGTTTGTTGAACATGCTGCTTTGGTTTTCATTATCACATAGCAGACTATAAGGAAAGCTTACTAGGCTGATACTCTAGAACTCTAGATGTTAAGTTTACTACCAAATATCCAACTAGTCTTTATAGCGTTATAATTTTGTCATGGATAGTCTAAATACGAAGCTTATCCTAACCTAATCATTAGCGATACAGCAACGGACCTTTCGCGTTCAAGACGATGGACAACGTTTGTGATACTATGACAAATGCACTAACGGCTGTCTTGTTTGCTCACCAACGGAGACTAGGACTAACACAAAAGCTCAAGGGTAAACTAGGCTAACCAGAAAGGCACTTTACCGGTCCAACCAACGGCAATGCATGGCTAAACATGCAGCCGCACAAACGGCTTGTCCAGTTTATGCAAATCTACATTGACGGTAACGTGGGTACCACAAAATTATCACAACAACGACTAAAAAAGTACCCATTTAATGAGAATAAGATTAAGCATACAATCATCACTAACGATCACTAACCTAGTTCTACCTACAATGAAAATTAAAATCTCTGAAACTGATTATCGTAACGCACTACGATGATAACTCAATCATTTTCTTCTACGTCTGATAATCGAGTTTAACAGCTTCTACTAGAAACACTATCACTCTTAAAAGTCCTAAGTATAACTTGGATTTGGCCAGAGAACGGGGCACTTGATAAAAATTCCCATTGTATCACATGAATTTAAAAAACACAGTAGGTAATTTTCACGCGTAAAATATTAAAATTGAATTTAATTGTACTAGTTATGCCATCTAATATTCATGAGTAAGAAACATTTTAATATGCCATGCTAAAAATATATGCACACAAAAAAACAGGTGTAATTGCAACACCGAGATCGTCTGTACAACTCAGAATTACAACGAGTAACAGTGTCACTTTTTACTAAGGTTTTCGTTTAAACGTGATCAGAGGTTCACGTTTAAACGAAAACCGTTACGTATTATCAACACCACGAGTCGATAAAACAATGGCGCTAGTAATATCTTTTGACTACGGTCAGGTTACACTAACCAACCAACCGCACTCGTCTAGACAGCACTGCAGTTCACACGTCTATTTAAGAAATAAATGCTACAAGCTGTTCTACACAAAATCAGCACAGTCAGAAGCAATAGCTCCGCACAGTCTTACACTATGAACTGTTTTTTTTTTTTTTTTTTTTTTTTTTTTTCGTGTGAGTGTGTGGCCAACTCTAGTGTCGGAGTTTTTAGGCCGCCTGAAGGCCTCCGACATGGCCTAACGATTCTTATCCTGAGACAAGAACCGGGACCGACAGCTTTACGTGCCCTCCGAAGCACGGTAGCGCTCAGATGTAAATGCCACACTTGGTCACCCATCCAAGTGGCGACCTGTGCAAGCGTTGCTTGACTTTGCCGATCTGTTACGAACAACAAGCCAAGTCACGCTATGAGCGCTACGACTATGAACTTAGTATGTACGATTCGATTAGTTTACCAACTTTAGCGCCGCTGCCCTACGAAGGACAGTCTAGACCGGAGTTATTGTTCTAGATTTAGCAGAAAACCAACCAAAGGGTTTTAAAACCAATATTACAAGTGCACTAGAACAATAACTAGCACGTTTTACTCAAACGCACTTGCTTGGAATAATGCAAGTCGGCCTGTAAGCTCACTCTCTTTACTATTACAGTCCACAAAGTAAGACCGAGACAAGATAATCAATTTGCAAGCAAAAATAATATGATCACAAGGTTCGCATGAAGAAATAAAATAATCGCTTTCTTTTTAACTGGCGTATCAAACTCAAAACCTCCGTTCGCTATCTACGCTATAGCTAGATCACTGTGGTAGTCAGACGTCCATACGCTAACTTAAAATACGGCAAAGGTCACAATTAAATCGTTACTACCCACATTTTTTTTGTTTTTCTTCTTTAAGCTATTAAAAGGAAGATTATTCATGAGATCATGCCATGGGAACCACGACACCTTAAAAGTCAAACGGTTCCACAACTCAGTGTCTCGTGTAGGAATCGAACCTACAACACTCGGTATGACGTGATGGCGATATCACCACAACGATTATGGCATTTCCAAGGTTAAACGCGTAATGTTTTACAACTACCGCCACTGAATAAAATTAGCAGTACCAATAGAAAAAAACAGACAAAATACGCTCACCACGGTTGCAGTTGACAGTTCAGCTGATTCACTAATATAGCAGTGTTAGCAGTCGCCCTTGCTCGCGCCTTGTGGTCGCGTTGGTCCATGATGCCACTTCTGATGTCGATGTCGGGTTCCTTGCTTTTGGCCGGTATCAACACTTCACGTCACAATTTGTTATAAGTTCACACCAAATCAAATTAACAGAACTGACTATAATTATTTTGGATTTCTGAACACCAAACGAGTGACAGTTTCTAGGTACTTGTTGTCCACCCGGAGTCTCCAAGAGAAGTGATAGTTGTCTTGCACCGTTCAACGTCAACCGTCACCCGCCTCTTCAACTGTAGCGAACGTCACACTAGACTCTGTAGTCGTTGACGTCCTGTACTAATGATCATTCCGATACATATATATTATTTAAAAGGTACAATACAATTATAAGGAAAATGACATTTCAAGAAGGTCATGAAAGTCCTCCACATCACCTCATAAAAGAAATGCTTCACCCACACAATGCGTCCAACAAAATAAAATTTTCATCCAATTAAACAGCACACGTGATCCTCGAACGAAACCTGCTGATACCAATAATTTTCGGCCAGCACTCAACTGTTGGTAATTAGGTTATATATTGTGTGTGAGGAAATTTTAAAAATTTGCACAAGCTGCGCCATGACAATCATTATTGAGTAATTTGTCCAGCTCGGCCATAAATGTACACGTTGGTTAATTTATTAAAGGACCACAGTTTTACATAAATGATGACTGTGACAACAGTTACACACCTCATGGATAAAATGAAATGGCCCAATGTAGTATGTGATTATATCATTAACATGCTCTTGTGTGCGCAATATTTTACTTTTTTGGTCACGGTTTGTGGTATGCAAGATTATGTTGCTACGAGGAATGGCCTCAGATTAAGTAAAATCGTAGATATATCGCCTTGTTTTACGTGTGAAGCGAAGTAAGAAAGATCTTCCGTAAAAACATACATACATACATACATACATAGACTCACGCCTGTTTCCCCGAAAGGGTAGGCAGAGGCATATTAAACGCCCACTTTTCGCCAGTGTTTTGATCCCACGTAATAGGTGGCGAGCCTATTGCCGTTTCCGTAAAAACATGCGTCCAAAAACGGCGAAAACCTTCATTTACTCACATACAAAAAGTGGCTTCACGTTTTCTTTACTGTGAGTCATCGACCTTTTATTTACTTAATATTGAGGCATTATTGCATAATCCTTGCGTTACTGACTGACTGACAGACACACTACAGCCGAGACTACTTAGCGCAAGTAGGTGAAATTTGACATGTATGTTCCTTGAGGGATGAAGGGGCGCGCTAAGAGAGGATTTTTGGAAATTCCTCCCCTAAGGGGGGTAAAACAGGTTGTCAGAGTTTGTATGAAACTTTTGATTCCTTCAATGGATTAACTTCAAACTTTTTATATTGGTTCCTCCAATGAATTTAGTGAACACTAAGCAAGTCTTTATGGAAATTCTTAGCCTAAGTGGATAAAAAGAGGAGTTAGAATTTTTATGAAACCCTTTTAATACTTCAAGGGATTGACTTCATACTTTGTTTATTGGATACGCAAATGCCATAAGGAAACACAAAGACATTTATTTTGAAACTTTATCACCTACGAGGGTAGAAAAGTGGCTCAGACTTTGTTTTGAACCTTTTATTTTTCAATCGAATCACTCTCATCTGTTTAAGTAGAATCCTTGCGTTACTGACTGACTGACAGATATGCTACAGCCGAAACTACTGAACGCAAGTAGGTGACATTTGGCATGTATGTTCCTTGTGGAGTGTAGGAGAATTTGTGCAAAACAATTAATCGAAGCAAAATTTACGCGTGCGCAGCAGCGGGCAAAAGCTAATATCTAATAATTTATGTCCTAAGCCTACGACCTAAGTCGCGTGGTTGCTATTAAGAGTCAAATGTCTGTTACACAAGTTGCTTTAAGATATAAGATACTTGTTACAAACTAACTGGATTATCTACATCGTATTATGTATTAGAATATAAATGATTATAGTACGTATACAATATGATCAAAAAGAATGCAAAGCTACATTTATAGAACGCAAAAAATATATCACAACAGAAGAACAATTTTCTTACATTTTTATGTAACCTCAGGTGTCAGATTTTTTTGAATTATCAAATGTATCCGACATGACGTACCGATTCTTGTGTGTGAGACAAGAAACCAAGACCGATGTCTTCATGAAGCACGATAGTCCTTTTTGCAAATGAGTCTGATCACAGTGGTAACCGTTGCAGCCTTTTTTTAACTTTCCCGATCTATTTTGAACGGTTATGCTACGAGCCTAAAAAAAACTACAGTGCAACGAAAGTCCAAACTCTGCTATTATTATAACTAACCAATTGACCAACATCACTGAGCAAAAAAAAATTTGCTTGTGTCAATGTAATAGCAGAATACGTTTATCCACAATAAACAGCAATCAATACAGCCACGAAATAATACAAGGTATTAACAATCAATATCTTCCACATCCGTCAATGTAATTCAATCGAACGATAGGGTCGTTAGTTCATAAACAAAGTCAATTGAATAATTACCAACTGCTTATACGTAACATTCACGTTTCGTTTATAAGGGCCATATCCCGGGGCGTGGCTGTAAAGGACACGGTTTAAATTTTCACACCTTAACTGATAAAAATGTGTAGCTAAACACAACAGTTAAATGATTGTGACACAAGCATAGAGGTCGGGCAAACTGAATGAATTTGCGGACCACCTACAGCCCCTGCACTAATTGCTTTACTTTGCAACGAGAAACCGGCTTCAATTAAAAATCGTTTCCTTTAATTGACAATAACTGGAGCCAATAAAGTGAGCAGAGTAATAAATAAACAATCCATCAGATCGCAATTTGGTTACGCTTAAAACATTCTAATGGTTACGACTGGCTTTATGAAAAGTCGTTTATATCCCAACGTAAAGAAAACATTTTGTTGCCATCTTTAAAAGTATGTTGAACATTTTCCGCTAGGTATATGAAGTAACTGATAAATTTTGCCTTACGCAACATACATCGATCAGCTTAGCGAAAAGGAGATTGTTATTGCTATATAGTTACTAAAATAAAATTACTACGATAATAAAAAATAAGACAACAGTGCTGAAATATAAGCATTTGTGTCCAACCGCCCGACGAAAAAAATTTTCTCACAGTCGAAGTAAGCAAATACATTTATACTTGTTTGTTTTTCACAAATCGCCGAGATATCAAATTGACAAAATATATTTTTTGTCCTAACCGTACACCATATTTCACGGTAACTGACTACACTACAATTATATATTTCACGAGAAAACCGGGCTTTGATTTTCGCAGGCTCTCTTTCAAGGTCGGCGTGAAATTATTAAATAAACTGAGCAAAACTAGTAGGTACGTGGCTATGCATCTACCCAAAATATTTAACAATGCACATTTTGACGTTGTTGACTGGTTCGAAAAAAAATTTGGAATTCATTTGATATTAAAGCCAGTATTTGATTCGGTTTATAATTTTGATGTTTATTCAACGATCTTATTAATATTATTTTCAGTTCACGAAAGTGCAGTAGGTACATCATTCGAAATGCTATTACTATAAAACACAGGTTCAACTACGTTATGTACGTCATTAGTAAATAATAAAAAGTTCGTTAGTAAATAATAAAAAATGTTATTATTATTATGATTATGAGCACACATAAGTGGTGTTCTTATAATTTAAATCGTTACATTTCTGTAACGGATCATCCAAACACCTACAAGATTACAGTACTTTAATTCAAAACATAAGTAGTCACTTGCAAAATTAGAATACTCTGCAGATCGATACGAAAGTTGGAAACAATATATTACTGGCGGACTTTATCTTCCGGAACGTGCTTGGAACACGTAGAGAAAGTATCTAATAGAACCAGTACAGCCCTGTTTAGGTAATCACGAACAACGGGACCGTACGAGTGAAAAGTCTTATCTGGTAATATTTTACAAAACCTTAGTTAAAACTGCAACTATCCAGCTCATTCCATTCTCCAAACCGTTATTTGATGAAATGGAAGCATTTTAAGTAAAATAAATAACCTCATCATTCCAATAAAAAGCAGCTATTTAACTGCCTTAGACCAATGTTTGATTTTGAAAAATAACGTAGGGGCTACGAACATATTATATATTTAAATTGAAACTGAAGCTACTGAATAAACGAACCAAAAATAACAAAACTAGAGCAAATTTGAACCTTAAAATAAATTCGTGGAATACTGGAATTCAGTCATTGAAATATTAAGTTAAAGATACACCAAAAGTCAGACGAAGTTGTGTAAAAACTTAACAAAGTTGGTCGTTGTTTGATGTGGGAAGGCGATGCTGAAGTTTGACTAAAGCCGCGTTAACATTTCTCTGACTTGTCGCGTCTGACGCTCTCTATCGTTATTCAAATATGAGCTTTAAGTGTTGCTCATTAGGTATTTTACCTAATGAGCAACACTCCATATCACCACCCCATATCTGCCCGTGGGTGTCGTAAGAGGTGACTAAGGGCTAACACGATGCAAATACCATCTTTGCGTAGAGACGGAAAACTCGACATCAAACCCTATCCGACTGCTTTTTTGGTCTCGCGGCATAAATGTACACGTGGGATCGGAAGGTCCCGGGTTTGATTCTGGGTCGGGCAGTGCTATTGGGGTTTTCTGTCACGAAATTCTCAGTAGCAGCACGGAGTCTCGAAACGTGCCCGGTACGACAACAGGCTCGCCTCTTATTACGTGGGACTAAAGTATATCTGGCGAAAAGTGCCACCACCACACCAGTGCATACACCTCTGCCTACCTCTTCGGGGTTATAGGCGTGAGATTATGTATGTATGTATGCATGTTTATTATTAAAGAAGATTATTTTCTGATCATTTCTTGATTTTTTAATGATGATGATGAGTTGACGTTTTTTAGGTAGTAAATGTAGTTCATATCTATAAAATGACGAACAAAATCTCTGATGCTGGTATATTTCAGTTCGAAGCGCCTCACAAATTCTTACCTGTGTAATATTTTAACGATATAACTATACGATTACTATATTATTGTTTATAAACCGCGTATTATCTGATATTTTCATTATTAAAATCGTATTTCTGACCTGTGCCTAGAGATGAGGAAAATGTATTTTTTGTATGAAATTATGAATAAGATAATGTTTGTGAAGTTCCCCGAGACAAAATGCGAGAGCCGTTTTAAAAAATCCAAACCAAGAAGTTATTCATTATCGGTTAGTACATTTTATTCAGTTTTAGCTTTAATGACGAAGTGCCTATGTACACTACTTCATTCTGTATGCACTCAGTACAAACTCCATTGGGAAATACCAACACCTACTGACACATACCAAACCAAAAAATAATTTCGCTTTGCCACAACAAATAGCCACAGTTAAACTAACCTAAGAAGCTAGAACTAGCCCGACCAACTAGTCAGGAAAGCAGTTTGTAAACACATCATCATTAGGCTGCTGATGAAGCTTAACTTTTTAATAATATGCATGCCTTATACTACGTTTATAAGTTAGAGCATAGCAAAGGAAGTATTCTTGGAAATGCATATAAGTAACTTAAGTACCTGGCATGGAAACTCAGTGCTTATATTCTCTTTGTTATAAGCGTGATATATTTTGTTGTCCGGATTATTTTCACAGTTCTGCTGTAAAGGTACCTTATACCTATACGTAATGATATTCCATTATAGCGGTAGTGGAGTAATCTGTACCTACTAATATTACAGAGCAGTGGAGTTTGTGTGTTTGTTTGGATGACCGCAATAAACGCAGGACCTACTAGTTGGATTAAAATAACTCTTTTTGTGTTGGCTAGTCTATTAATAGAGGAACCCTATAGGCATCACTCTATGAGCCACGGGTGTGGAGCAGTAGCCCTAATTAACTAAGCTATTTTAGAAACACAGATTTTAATAATAGCCGACATTATCAATATAAATAAATAGTTTTTTGCAGTTTGAGTACAATATGTACCCATTGGTTGTATGTTTCTAATATCCGCCGTGGTACGGGTTCTACAACAAGAGAGGGCTTTATCTTTAAAAAATATGACAGGCCTGCCAACCCACATTTGGCCAGCGTGGTGAAAGAAAAAAAGAAAGAAAGAAAATGTATCTTTATTGCAAGCACGCTGTACAGTACTCCTTAATTTTACTTATTCTAAATAACAAAAAAGAACCATACTAAAACACATTGTGGCGAAGTCAACATACACTAACTCAAAAGACTAAGACTCTATTTGGCAACTTGTTGCCATAATGACACTTGGCATGTCTTGTCAACTGACTCTGAACTAACTCTTTTCATATAGAGAAGAGGCCTGTGCCCAGCAGTGAGACAGATTATAAAACAAGGCATATGAAAATGATCCCTGGTACCTGCCAATGACGATTAATTATGAAGCTTAAATATAAAACCTTTGTCAATTTTCAATCATTCTTGTGAGTTTTGTGTCATGAATATAATTTGCTCTAGACGTCAAACACCGGATTAAAGGAGCTTTGAACAAGTGCTACGCGGGCAGAAGCACAACATAAAAGCCACAGCAGTACCTACTTATTAATTTGGTGTGTTCAATTTAGAACGATAAGTTTACACATGCAAAACGAAGACAGATTTCAGATAAATATATATATGTCGCAACGCGTAACGTACATACTTACCAAGATGTTACCTAAACTGAGCACTAGATGTCGCTCGTGAGAGTGCGTGTGACATAATCAGCCTGTCACTTGTCAAGTTCGCGAAACGTCAATGTCAATGTCATTCGTGAGCACATTCGGCCTGTCATTTGTCAAAGTGCAGAGGCGATGTCGATTAAGTCAGTCAGTTGAGTCGGCACGGGCAAGCGAGAGTGAGCTCACGAAAGGCATCCGTTTCCATCCGATTAGTTTGTGAATAATTGTGATTGGTGATATTCTTAAATCATTAAAGAAGACATTTACTATCCATTTGTGGTGTTATTTCGTATCCCCACAAGATGCAAGAGGAGAATAACCGTGTACCAGATGACTGCAACTTTATGGGTTCCCCGTCATCAGAATTGGGATGGGACCACAACGACCCACGTGTTCAAAATGAAGACGCTAGGAACGAAAAATTGCTGGGCCTGTTGGAACTACAAAATCGTAATTTTCTGACGCTGATGCAAGCCATAAAAATACCTACTACATCGTCGCATGGCCTTTGTTTACCGGACTTCGATCCTGAGCAACAAGATATGGATGCACGTGCTTGGGTGACAACTGCAGACATGTGATTGAAGATCAAGACCCGCATTGCGCCCCGCTTGTGGTCGCACTAATGCGTATCGTTTCCTGGGATGATATTGTGCAATGCAGTGTGCACAAGGGCGCGAGCGATAGAGACTGCTAACGCTGCTATGTTGGTGAATCAGCTGAGCAATCAATTGCAACCTTGGTGAGCGTATTTTGTCTGATTTCTTTATTGGTACCTACTGCCAATTTTGTTAAGTGACGGTACTTGTAAAACATTACGCATTTAACCTTGGAAATGTCATAATCGTTGTGGTGATATCGCCATCACACCGTACCGAGTGTTGTTGGTTCGATTCCTACACGAGACACTGAGTTGTGGACCCGGTTGACTTTTACGGTGTCGTGTTTCCCATGGCAATGGCATGATCTCATGAATAATCTTCTTTTTAATAGCTTAAAGAAGAAAAAGACAAAAAAATATATGTGGGTAGTACTGAACGATATTGCGACCTTTGCTGTATTTTATGTTAGCGTATGTATTTTATGTGTGACTACCACAGTGCCCTAGCTATAGCGTAGATATCGAATGGAGGTTTTGAGTTTGATACGCCGGTTAAATAGGCGATTATTTTTACTTCTACATGCGAGGGTGGCTCGCACTCACGACCCTTGTGATCATATTATGCTTGCTTGCAAATAGATTATCTTGTCTCGGTCTTACTTTATGGACTGTATCAGTAACGAGAGTGAGCGTACAGGCCGACTTGCATTATTCCTAACAAGTGTGGTAGGTTGGTTAGTGTAACCTGACCATAGTCAAAAGATATTACTAGCGCCGTTATTGTATCGACTCGTGCGGTTGATAATACGTAACGGTTTTCGTTTAAACGTGATCAGAGCCTAAGTAAAAAGTGACACTGTTACTCGTTGTAATTCTGAGTTGTACCGACGATCTCGGTGTTGCAATTACACCTGCTTTTTTGTGTGCATAAATTTTTAACATGTCACATTAAAATGTTTCTTACTCTAATTATTAGATGGCACCACTAGTAGAATTAAACTCAATTTTAAGATTTTACGTGTGAAAATTACCTACTATGCGTTTTTAAATTCATGTGATACGCTGGGAGTTTTTATCAAGTGCCCCGAGTTCTCTGGCCAATTTCAAGTTATGCTTAGGACGTTTAGGAGTGATAGTGTTTCTAGTAGAAGCTGTTAAACTCGGTTATTAGACGTAGAAGAAAATGATTGAGTTATCATCGTAGTGCGTTACGATAATCAGTTTCAGAGAGTTTAATTTTCATTGTAGGTAGAACTAGGTTAGTGATCGTTAGTGATGATTGTATGCTTAACCTTATTCTCATTAAATGGGTACTTTGTTAGTCGTTGCTGTGATAGTTTTGTGGTACCCACGTTACCGTCAGTGTAGCTTTGCATAAACTGGATGAGCCGTTTGTGCGGCTACATGTTTAGCCATGCGTTGCCATTGGTTGGACCGGTAAAGTGCCTTTCTGGTTAGCCTAGTTTACCCTTGAGCTTTGTGTTAGTTAAGACGGCCGTTAGTGCATTGTCATAGTATCACAAACGTTGTCCATCATCTTGAACGCGAAAGGTCCGTTGCTGTATCGCTAAAGATTAGGTTAGGATAACCTTCGTATTTAGACTATCTATGACAAAATTATAACGCTGAAAAGACTGATTGGATTCTTGGTAGTAAACTTAACATCTAAACTATCAGCCTAGTAAGATTTTCTTAGTCAGCTGTGTCATAAGAAAAACCAAAGCAACATGTTCAACAAACCTACTTTAAAATTACTTTGTTAAACGCTCGAAATGATTATCCGGGTGGTGTTGTGTGACCGGATGGTGGTTGTAATGAGTTTCCTATTATTTTAACGAGTATGCACGTTGTTCAACATGTCACCTTAAAGAGAAAGAAATAGTTGTGATTTTCATTAAAATCTGTAATTATTTTGATCAGAGTACCTTTTATTGCCCACCGACTTGTGCCAGGAATGGCCGAACGACTAGGATTGCTATTCGAGAATTTTCTTTTAATTCTAGAGTGAAGTACATCAAACTGTGGTTGTTGATCGCCATCACGGATACCCTGCCACTCAAGTAGCTCTCATTTGATTTTTGATCGCTAAAATTATCTACCTCTGGTTTCTGTGTCGTATGACAAGAGCATGTTGAGAGAATCTGAAGGTACTCATGGACTGTCGATTGGTTATCTCAGAACTGTAGTCGTTGCCTCTATGCAGCCAAAGTAAAACAGTTTGTCCGAAAGTAGTATCGGTTCTCGCCATGTTCGCATTTGCTTTTAATTTTTTGTCAGTGGTCAAATCCAGTTTTGACATAGCTCATTGAGAGTATGGACGAGAGTTACGTTCTGTGCAGTTGTGAAGTTGTCAATTAATTTGATAATCGCCTAAAATTTACGAAGTGCGGACGTTGAATTAGTCTGACAGAACCGATAATCTATTTAGTGGGTATACAATGAGACGAATCTTTGAAATACTAATGGTAGATTTATTTCCTTTTTGGGTTATCCTGGTGGCTAGCGCGGCCTGTTGGCCGGCGTGGCCTAGTTGTCGGCTCGGCCTGGAGGCCGGCGCGGCATGGTGGCTGGCGCGGCATGTTTGCTGGCGTGGCCTGGAGGCCGGCGCGGCATGGTGGCTGGCGCGGCATGGTTGCTGGCGTGTCCTGGAGGCTGGAGCAGTATGGTGGCCGGCGCGGCCCGGTGGCCAGCGCGGCCCGCTGGCCGGCGCGGCCTGGTGGCGAGTGTTGCTTGGTGGCCAGCATCGCCTGTGTGTGGCGCGCGGCCCGCGTGTGGCGCGCGGCCCGCGTGTGGCGCGCGGCCCGTGTGTGGAGCGCGGCCCGTGTGTTGCACGGGGCCTGTGTGAGGCCTGTACATATGTGGCTTTGAGAAGCCTTGTAACTAGTAAAGCTAAAGCATATCTGGCCGAAATGGCAATGAAAGTGAAGGTAGTTTATTAAAGGAATTTGGTTAGAAGATGTAGAGTCCAAAGACCTTAGCTTTAATGTTTTGGTTTACTTGGTTTGAAATATGTTAAAGGCCCATTTGAGGTCACAGAAGTTCTTTACGATGATCATAATAATCGCAAAGCCTTTAATTCCAAGCGTAACTGTAAGTACGCACTCTACAGGTTGAGAAAAATGCCTGAAGGTCAACAGGACCTGAAGTACAACTGACGAAATTGAGGTAGAACAAAGTAGTTCTGATATTGAAGAAAGTGTTTAAGTTTACATGATAATCGGATCGAACCGTACCAGAGGCTGACGTGTAGCTGTAGCTCGGTAGAAATTGGCGTCTACTAACTTAGTAGTCCGTGAGTAGGCAGCATTGCAGTCAGCCCTGGCGGAGGTCGGGTTTCAGTCGCGTTCCCATGTGGGGTTCGCAGAAAGCAGAGTAACTGAAGGATACTGGGCTATGCATAGCCATGATCACATGTAGAGCTTAAATGTTATGGTTTACTTGGTTTGAAAAAAAAATATCTTGAGAGATACAGCGATAGTGAAATGTCAGTTTTACTTTGAGTTCCTGATTACCTGACTGATTAAACTCGATGTTGATAGAGTAGGTTTGTATTCGTAGTTCTTGTCACTCTTATATGCCCCTGGTTAAGGGATGCCGCTGGTTAAGTGATGCCCCTGGTTAAGGGAAGCCCCTGGTTAAGGGATGCCCCTGGTTAAGGGATGCCGCTGGTTAAGTGATGCCCCTGGTTAAGGGAAGCCCCTGGTTAAGGGATGCCCCTGGTTAAGGGATGCCGCTGGTTAAGTGATGCCCCTGGTTAAGGGATGCCTCTGGTTAAGGGATGCCCCTGGTTAAGGGATGCCGCTGGCTAAGTGATGCCCCTGGTTAACACTTTCACGGACAGTAAACGAGACACAATTGAAGTTTTATTGTTATCACGTCTATAGGCGTTACTGTCCTTCAAAGTGTTAAGGGATGCTAGGTGAACACTTACACGAGGACGTGTAAGGCGCAGGACGGCCGTGTCGCAACGCGTAACGTACATACTTACCAAGATGTTACCTAAACTGAGCACTAGATGTCGCTCGTGAGAGTGCGTGTGACATAATCAGCCTGTCACTTGTCAAGTTCGCGAAACGTCAATGTCAATGTCATTCGTGAGCACATTCGGCCTGTCATTTGTCAAAGTGCAGAGGCGATGTCGATTAAGTCAGTCAGTTGAGTCGGCACGGGCAAGCGAGAGTGAGCTCACGAAAGGCATCCGTTTCCATCCGATTAGTTTGTGAATAATTGTGATTGGTGATATTCTTAAATCATTAAAGAAGACATTTACTATCCATTTGTGGTGTTATTTCGTATCCCCACAAGATGCAAGAGGAGAATAACCGTGTACCAGATGACTGCAACTTTATGGGTTCCCCGTCATATAAGTTTTTAAAAATAATAATAGCTTTATTTCAATCAAAGGTTTCTGTTTACTCAAGCTGTGTATGTTCTGTCTAGATACAGATACACAAGCATGGGCACGGTTCGCAGCAAAATTGATGGTCGTGATTCGGTGGGAGCTGGCTTGAATTTTTATTGAATTTCAGCTCGCTGGCATCAGCTCAAACACAACGTTACACAGTGTTTTATGAAGACCATTTTTCGGACACCGTCTTTTTATTAAAGAAGCTAATAGATATATTCAATATAAAGAAATATTTCGTATCCCCATTAAAAAGGGGGGCTAATTTTTGAAAAAAGTTATTCCAAATCTTTATATTTTTCATCTCGAAATTTAGCTAAAAGGTTGTGGCGTCCAAACTAAGCACAGTACGCAATAATGATGTTAGAAGCAGCGATGGCGTTTTTTATGCTGCTTATGTTAGAATACAAGTGAATCTCGTAGCTTTGTTAAATCCAAACTTATACGAGTTTTTTGGTTTTTGGGTTTTTTATGTTTTTCTCCAAAATTCCGCCGTGTTGGGGTCAGTGATATAAATTGTAATTGTCTTCTTTACGTACCCTACACACCACATAAATTTTACATCCCAATTCGATGAAATCTAGGAACTACAATCTTTTTAAGTTTTATCCGGATTCTACGTCGTCAGGGTTGTTAAACTCTGAGATAATAATTTTGATCCGGATCTGATTTTATTTTGTCAAAAAAACCCTGCCATTTTGTTGATATATAAACACAGTAGTTTGGATTATCTTATAAAACGATACAAATATTATTCTATAATTTAACTTTAATGAATAAAGATCTAAAAAAGGGACTTTTGTTATACAAGATGAAATTTTAGTCACTAGCCAAATTTTCAGCTTAACTTTCCCTAAAAAAACCAACATTGAAACCAACATGTGTCATTTTGTACATATATACGAATTGCTTCATACCATCAGCGTATCATGCACAGCTGCCCCAACGTCAAAAAAAGCAATGTAAAATTCCTTTACCTGCAGCCGCAATTGCATTATTGAAACTTGTACCTAACCCGGAATCGCTGAAAGAGCTTCATGAAGGCGAAAGTTATGACCCAGAAGTTCAACTATTTGTAATGTTTAAGTTTTACTATTGATATAACTAAGGTCCAAAAAGCAACAGAAAATGTTGTATGTATGAAATCTTATGCTCTAAACTTCGAAGGATTTCAAATCATTTCGTATTAATAGCGATAGCGTTCAATGCTAAGTTGTATTTGCGCTTGCTTTGCAAGATATTAGTTTAAGGCGAGCTTGCAGTACTTTTTAAGATTTTTGAACGTCTGAAAGTCCCATGAACTATGATATTTTTAATGAATAAAAATTAAAGTATAAAAGTTGAACATATCTTCTAGTAAATGGTAAAGATAGAAACACGATTTGGAATGATTGGCTCGATAAAAAAAATTTTCAAAAATGGCACTAAATCACAATTTTAAACGTGTACTGCTTAGAGATTCCATAATGAATTTATATGAAAGTGTTATCAATAGAAACAGCTCTTTATTTCAAAATAAATGGTAAAAACAGATTTCGTAATTTCGTTATAATTTTTCTCCAAGAAAAAAAATAGCCAAAATGTTGGCATTATATCGCTCGCCGGCCGTTTATCAGTGCCCGCCAGGGCGTGATTGAGGACGGACGTACGTCGTTGCTCCACAAAATCCCCCTCCACCCCCGCATTAACGTTTTCGCAAAAGTACAGAGTAATTCGTATTCCAGACTCAATCGTTCAAACCATAGACGTACTTGTAAGAAACCGTAGACAGGTTACTGACAAGGTAACCGGCGCTTACGAGTGGCACGCATCGCGAAAAGCGTACGCATACTAATATAAATATGTCAAAACGACACACTAAGAATTAGATAAGAAGTGTAAGTGAGATAGCACATCTAATCGCAAGCGCGAAAAAGCGATAAACATATACTCTCTGTACCGACGCGCATTGTGACATCATGCTGACCGTTTCAGAAAGAATAATTTGACTCAGATGCGACATGATCATTTTGTCTGTCTTGAGTAAATTGAATTCGCCTCAAAGTAAATTTGATTAATTGATTTAAGGTAGGGAAATAAAAAGTCGATGTGATTTATTTATAACATTTATTAAAAAAGTACATTTTATTCTTCTCATTTCATTCAATGGAAACCTAAAACAGTACGTTAATATTAACACTGTGCGCTGCGGACCCACCGTACCCTTGGCAATACCCCTGGGGGTATGGTGGGTCTTTTAAAGCTTAACCGTACCTACTCCTGGCTGAAATAATGCTCGTAGTGTTCTACCAACGTGCTACGTGGACATTAAACTGAACAGTGTTATCTCTCGTATGATAATGACTTACCACTTACGTTTTTGTATTTTTAGACAAGCGAAGACAAGCGCTAGTACGATGATATAATGGATAAATTAGAGAATGAAACGTTTAGGTATTACTGCTAATGGTTATAATGCTTTGTATATTATAGGTATAATCTGTGGTACTGTTGAAGACCCGTCATCATCATCATCCTAGCGCTGTCGGATCATTCCCACTAGTTCTATTGAACAGTTCTATGATAGAACTAGTGAGACTGTTTTTCCCATTAGTTCTATTAGCACAACTTGATGAGAAGAATAGAACTAATGGCAAACAGTTACAGGAAATTTCCCACTAGTTCTATGTATGTTTTACAAGGGTAGTGTCACAAAATCGCGCTTACATATCCGAATAAATATGTATGTATAAAAAAATGTTAAACGAATGAACGTCTACAAAACAATTGAACGTCTACAAAACAAATGACTACCAGAAAGTGGTCAGCTATCGATAGTGATTGCAAAAAACAGGTGCATGCGATTTTCGACCTTATTGACAATTCATGACAAACTTTTTTTTTGTTTTTTTTTCTCGCTTTCTGGCATTATTACTTAAATCAAATTAGAAATTCTGACTAATGTCAATTAGGTTGAAAATCGCATGCACCTGTTTTTTGCAATCACTATCGATAGCTGATCATTTTCTGTAAGTCATTTGTTTTGTAGACGTTCATTTTTTTTGTAGGCGTTCGTTTGTTTTGTAGACGTTCATTTGTTTTACACCTTAAACAAATGAACGTCTACAAAACATATTCATTCGGATATATGAGCGCGATGTCGTGACACTACGGATCATTCCCAGTAGTTCTATTGAATACCCTTGTAAAAACATACATAAAACTAGACTGGGACATTTCCTATTACTTATCCCATTAGTTCTATTCTCCTCATCAAGTTGTGCTAATAGAATTAAGACAGTTCTATCATAGAACTGTTTATTAGAGCTACTGGGAATGATCCCACAAAATAGTAGAACTTGAAATTAACGAACTGAAATTTATAAACTTATTACACAAAAATATTATCTGGGAGTACGGTTAAGCTTTAAAAGACCCACCATACCCCCAGGGGTACTGCCAGGGGTACGGTGGGTTGGCAGCGAAAACTGTGCAGTACAATCTACTTAGTTGTTTAAAACCAACTATGGTTACTCTTTGAAAAAGGAGAAAAACAAGAACAAGTGAATGGACTTTGATCATCCGTCAATGTTTGTAACTTACGTATGATTTTGTATTTCTATAATAATAATATATTGTGTTGATTCAGCCTCAAATCACTCTTATTATTTGACAAAAACACACATCAGTATTTTATTATTACGAATGTCCCATCTGGATACTTTGTTTTTTAGTCTTTGAACACGCACAATACTGCTTCTCTTTTACACTCGCTAAATGCCATTTTTTTTATTCCCTCTATTATTTGTGATACTGAATTTATTATAAATTGTAAATAAAACGTTGTAATATTGTAATACTCATGAATGAGAAGTGATTCCGTAACATTTTCCTACTATAGTTTGTGCAAAATCTCATTACACACGACGGCATTTTCAAATGTAACGTACACACACGCGAGTAAAAGAGCGAGCGCTTCCGACCGCAGCGCGTACGCGACTAAAGCCAAATGAGACATTTAGCCTGTTTTTAATGTGCCACTTTTGAAGTTCGCATAACTCATCTACGGTTTTTTTTTACTACTATATCTATGGTTCAAACCTAATCCAGATACACTCGAACAGACCGCTGCACTGTGGCACGCGCACACACGGAACACCCCCCCATCCCCTCCCCCCGATCACTCGCTGACGCCACCCCCGTGTTTTTGTTTTTTTGCGGGGGGTGAGGTTGAGGTACGCACTGTACTGCAACCTCGCCTTAAAGTGAAATAAAACTCGATATATTTGTTCCTTCATTTTAACTACAGAACCTTATAAAATAGATTTTATAAATAAATTATATGTTGTAAAAAATCAATATCGAATAAAAATTTTATCATTAAAATCCAAAATATAAATGTGAAAACCCCAGCAAAAACAGCTAATTTAGAATAACTTCTAGATTTTGTTGATTTGGGGACTGAAATTTATTGAGTATATGAGTAGAGAGAGATAAGAGAGATAAGAGCATCATTTCTCTATATATAACTTTTCCACATATGGTAGAATCTTCGGGAAAAGTAAGAAAATCTAAAAAGCCAAAATCTCGCTTAAATTTGAATCTAGTCAAGTTATGAGATTAATTTTTACCGTAAAATGTGTAGTGTAAGAGACGCTATCGGTGCTTCTAACATTATTATTGCGTATCATGCTTAGTTTAAGAGGAATATTTATTTTTCTAAATATCCGGTTTAAAATATGAAGATTTTCAAAAAAGTTTTTCTAACTAACTAGAGATGCTAGCTTAAAGGGGATACGAAATATTTCTTTTTATTGAATATATCTATTAGCTTCTTTAATAAAACGACGGTGTCCGAAAAATGGTCTTCATAAAGCAGTTACAGCCGTTTTTGAACCGCACCGTGGCCGATAGCCAATTTATGCGCTTACAGAGCCAGTTTCAGTTAGGGTGCTTGTACACGGCGCATGTAGCTTGAGCATGTTGAGGCACTTGCGCGGGTTATATGCACCGTAAACATACCTAGTTATACCATAGTTTAAAAAATGTGCGGGTCCAGCGACTCGAGCATGTACCAATGCGAGCCACCCGCGCAAGTAACTCGCGTGCTCTGCGGCGCGCGCGGGTCACTCGCGCATGTTACTTGATAAAATTACATTTTTAACGTATGATTTTAAAAGAATTTTCGTTCGTCGAGATATTTTGACGCGATTCAAGACATATAGCTACCGCACGAATAGCATGCACATGTACCTACCTCTTGACCACGAACAAATAACTTGTATACACAGCTTGCGCAAGTAGCCCGCGTCTTTACTTGCTCCAGTTATTTGCACCACGTACAAGAACAAGCGGGTAACTTGATCAAGTAGCTTGCGCATATTACTCACGCATGTAACCCGCACCTTTACTTGCTCCAGCTACATGCAACGTGTACAAGCTCCCTTATAACACTATTCTGGGGGCACGTGACCGGTTTTCATCAGTTCGTATGACACTAGGCATCGTAGCTATGCACAGGATGAGAGAATGATAACTTAAAATGACTGTGATTGCCGTGATCATATTTTCTTTATATTTTGATCAATCAAGATTACTTATAATCAGTGATAGATAATATTTTTTTAAGGAAAAAATTAAATTCAACAGTTTTTGATCATGAAATATTCGATGGCAGATATAACATTTTTAGACGAGACCGCAGTTCTACTCTATTTGCCAATAGGAGAGATGGAGGTGGTATTATTATAGCGTCATTAAAAAAGCATAACGTTCTTAGAAAACCTTTCTGGGAATCGCAATACGAAGACATGTGGTTAACATTAAAACTGGGAACTGCCCGAAAATCTTTTCAAATAAATATCTGTACTACTTATATGCCACCACCAATTGGTTTGGAAGTCTTTGATGCTAGTTTGACGAAATTTACACAGATTTACAACACGTCATGTGCGAACCAAAACTCGTTAACTTTATACATAGGTGATTTTAATCTTGCAAATGTGGTCTGGGATTATGATTCCGTTACAAAAACCTGCACGCCAAGACCTTGCCAAGGTGCGGTTGAAAACCGTTTTTTAGATGAAATTGAATTTAATAACCTGTATCAATGTAATTATATAGCCAATTCAAATAACCATATTCTAGACTTGGTTTTGACTAATTCACCTAATTCAGTGTACGTCCGTGAAGTCAGTGTACCATTAATACATTTGGATCTTCATCATCCAGCCCTTGAAATTCAAGTAAATAAACCTAAGATAAATAATATGCTCAGAGGTAATCGCTCTCCACGTTTAGATTTCCATAGAAGTGATTTTGGTAAAATTAACCAAGAACTAAAGGATGTAGATTGGTCGAGTATCTGGTTAGAGTGTGAGGATGTAGATCGGATGGTTACAAACTTCTACGAAACAATATTTCGCATCATAGGCAAACATACCCCATACCGGAAACCGCGCAATAATAGATTCCCAGTATGGTTCAGTAGACCATTAGTAAAATGCTTAAGAGAAAAAGCTAAATATCACAATAGATATAAAAAGTATGGAAACAAAATGGATAGGGTGTCCTACGAGGAACTTAGAATACGTTGCGAACGCATGATTAAGGAATGTCTCAAAACATTTAAGGCTAACGCTAGTGAAACACTTCGTTCCAACCCAAAATACTTTTGGTCTTATGTAAACGGTCTTAAATCTAATAGTAGTTCACTACCTAATCAAATGTACTTGGGTGATACTATTGCCACTGGTGGTCAAGATATATGTAATTTGTTTTCCTTTCATTTTCGGTCAGTTTACAGTGTGGCGCCACAATTTAGTAATACACCGCAATGTAGTAGAGCAGTTGAGAACTTTAATCATTTGGTGCTAAGCTCCATTAAACTTTCTGAGAAAGAAATCTACCAAAGTTTGATTCAGTTGGACTCTAATAAAGGGGCAGGGCCGGACGGCATACCACCGCTTTTTCTCAAACAATGCGCCAAGTATCTTGCTGAGCCACTCACATACATCTATAACAAGTCTTTGTGTTTGGGTTGTTTCCCAGCAAAGTGGAAAACTGCACGCGTCACTCCTGTCCACAAAAAAGATGACCAGGCCTCAATATCGAACTATAGACCGGTCTCGATACTATCTTCGTTTGGAAAGGTCCTAGAGTCACTGGTACATAAATATATATTTTGGCACATCAAACAAATATTACATCCTTCACAACACGGATTTCTACCAAAAAAGTCAACCACCACGAACTTAATAAGCTTTGTGAGTGATGTTGCGGTGGCATTAGATAGTGGCGAAGAGATACATGCTATATACACAGATTATAGCAAGGCATTTGATGTTATTAATCACAATATTTTGCTTGACAAAATTCATCATATGGGTATTCACGGATCTTTACTTCGTTGGTGCGAATCATATTTGCGAAATAGGTCTCAATTTGTTGCTGTCAGTGGTTTCGAGTCACTGTGCTATGATATTCCAACGGGTGTTCCACAGGGCTCGCATCTTGGCCCGCTGTTTTTCTTAATATTTATAGACGATTTGGCAAAGACATTGAAGTGTAAGTTCCAGTTATATGCTGATGACCTTAAATTGTATAAAACTATCAAAACTAATTCAGATATTCACAATTTGCAGGCTGAATTAAGCTATCTAAACAGCTGGTGTAATAATAACCACATGATGTTAAATGAAAGTAAATGTTACGTCATGAAATTTTCAAAAAAAAAGAAGCCCTTTACTGGAACTTACAAAATTAATGGTTCAGAGCTTAGTGAGGTACCTACCATTCGTGATCTCGGAGTTATATTAGATGCTCATCTTAGTTTTAGAGAACACATAGATACTATGGTTAAGAGAGCCAACCAACTTAGTGGATTCATATCTAGGCAACTCAAATCATTTAAGGACCCGCAAGTTATAATACCCGTATATAATTGTATTGTGCGAAGCATCCTCGAATACGCGAGCCCTGTCTGGAACCCAACGTATGTGGTGCATGCAAATAGAATCGAACAAGTCCAAAAGAAATTTTTGTATCATCTTGCGTTCACGAATAACATGTGCAGAGCTTTAACGTCCTATAAATCTCGACTCGAATATTTCAAAATGTCATCACTGGATGCACGGCGAAAGGCATCTGATGTTTTATTCCTTCATAAAGTTATAAATGGATACATTGACTGTGAGGTGATATTGGCAAATATACACTTTGTTGTGCCGCGCCAGGGGAGCCGCCTTAGCAACAGAAAAACTATTTCGCTTCCAAGAGCTCGAACAAATGTGGGTAGTCACAGTCCTCTATATAGAATGGGCAAATTTTATAACGATATTCGCGCAAATTTTGATGTCTTCACAAGTTCGTTAGCCTCAGCTAAGAGAGAAATACATAAAGCGATAAATAACTGACATTGTTCCTTTAGTGATAGGTGAAATTATTCAATTTTTTTGCTAAGCTTTTCAAAAGCTTTGCAGTTTTAGTTTGTAAATTTTTGTTTTTAAATTTTTGTCATTTTAGCGGATGTTCTTATCATAATATTTAATCAAATCCGCAGAGTCTATGTGAATGTTGTGCTTACTATTTTAGAGAGCATACAATGGAATATTCCTAGCTATAGTTATTTGTTAAGATTTCTAAAGTGTGCTTTCAGTTTGTGAGCCATAAATAAAAAAAAAAAAAAAAAAAAAAAATAAGGAAATAGAATCTAGAACTAATATCAGCATGGGTAGGCCGAGTCCAGTATATCGACGTAAAGTAAAATAAGCGTCTCGTTCAGTGAGTGAGAGTGCTGGAGTGCTAATCTCCTTTTCTTTCACACCCATCCTGCTTCTCCTCCTTTTCCTTTTCAATCCAGGTTGGAACGCCACTGTGACTCCTGAAGTGTTGCCAGCGTTTGCTCGTTTACCTCCTATTTAATAAATAAAAAACTTACTGATAATCTTTCACAATCGTAATGGGAAGTCCCTCCCCTTAAATACATATATGATACTGGTCTGGGTTGCCGAGATAGACGCTTTGTAGAAAAGCTAGTTATAGCATAGATAGTTATATTTTTTTACCGTAATTTTCACATCTTGCTATAATAATACAAAAATAATAATTATTGCAGCCGAGTTATACGAAATACTTTGCTGTTACTGCTGAGTCTCACGAGTGCACGTGCGTCTTTTACTCGCACGGCGATAAATCGCAGTTTACATACCTAACAGTGTCTATTGGATATCTACTGAGAATTTATATAGGAAATATGTCAAATTTCGTTCGACGTGAATATCAAAATGAAGTTCACTCCCTCAAGCTCATGCCAACATTGCAATAGCGTAATTTCTAAACTACTTATTTCTATGAGACGTTTGGTTCTCAGGTAGGGTGTCGGGGTTCTGTAAGAAACACTGCTAGAAGGAAGAGGATTTTTAATATGTCTCACTACCGCTTACATACAGTATGACCGACTAGGTGTAAGCACTGGCATAAAGGCTGGAGTGTAGACTCCTGCTGCTCTCCGACGCTCGCAGCGTAGACTGCTCGTATGGTCGCCGGTGAACTAGCCGAAGTGCACGCTGGGTAGGCAGCTCGGTGGTCGAGGTTTAGGCTGAGCGGAGGCTCAGGCGGTGCAACCGATGCAGGCCGAGCGGTAAGGCTCAGGCGTAGGCTGGTGCAGTCAGGCGCTAGTGGCCCCGCTGTCAGAAGCCTGGCCACTAGGCTGGTAGAAGCACGGTGCCAGCAGCTCGCAGGTCGCAGCTAACAGCAACCCGTAGGGAGAAGACAGGTGGAGACCCGTAGAGGTGTAGACCCGTAGGGAGAATTGTAGCCCGTTGAGAGAACGTCAGCCCGTAGGGAGAACTGGAAAGTAGTATAGAGCATACACAACAACCGGTCAGGAACAGGCTGTCCCTAGATCGGCTATTATGCTTAGGAGAGACAGATACTACAGACAGAACATATAGGCACACAGACAACTAGAATATGCTTAGGTACCCCCAGCGGGACAGTAGATATAGGATAATCACGTAGTGTAGTAGCAGCGTGGTGACGTCTAGGGAAAGTGACCGATTTAGATCGCGCACCCATCTTATATAGGCATAGACTTATAAGTCACAGACTGCCTGTGGCCGGTCTATTACCATATAAGGTAATAATACCTAGTGAAGCGCTCTTCAAGCTAGGCTGGCTTCACTCACTGCGTTAAGCGCCTGCGAGATATAAGGTCGTAGCACACGTATCAACTCGGAAAGGGATCGGCACCGTATCAACTGGAGCCGTTCAGTATTCTTTGTATGGAACTCCCTACTGCAACGCACACTAACCGGAATCGTAACGTAATCGCCTCGCCTCGGGACAAGCTCACGAACGCGGTGCGGTGCGTGGTCGACTTGCAGTTCCCGCGCTTACGGTTCTCCGTACGCTAGCTTACGGCTATCCGTAAGCTAGCTTACGGCTCTCCGTAGCCTAGGTAGCCTAGCTTACGTCTCTTCGTCCACGCCCCTCCCGCGGTCTGCGTTCGGATTCAAAATGATTGAAGTAGTGACGCCTAGCCATCAGCCAGCGGTCGGCGAGCCGTAAGCACGGCGTCGCCTATCCGTAGCCGAGTCGACGTGCCGGAGCTTCCGATCCGCTTACGTTACGTGGTTACGTCAGGTTGACGCCTGTTTGACGGCGAGGCGAAAGGCGATACGGTGCCGATCCCTTTCCGAGTTGATATGTGTGCTACGACCTCTAACGAAATACGGAGTATTACGTTAAATCTATTAATAATGCGAAATGTTGTAAGGAAAGGTGATTGTTACTTTTTCACGTAAACCTACTAAACATATTGTGATTAAACTTATACCATTAATATTGGTATAGTATATATGTATAGACTCACGCCTGTATCCCCAAAGGGGTAGGCAGAGGTGTAATATTACACCCACATTTCGCCATGAATTTTTAGGTCCCACGTAATGGGGGGCGAGCCTATTGCCGTACCGGGCACTTTACCGGATTCCGTGCTGCTACTGAGAATTTTCTAACGGCAAAACCCAATAACACTGCCCGACCCGGGAATCGAACCCGAGACCTCCCAATACCACGGGCACATTTATGCCGCGAGACCAACGAGGCAGTAATATAGATAGATAGATAGATAGATAGATAGAAAATGCTTTATTGTACACCAGAGAAAAATAATTACAGAAAAATGGCATATACATATAATAACATAGGTCTAGTTGTACATGGGCGGTCTTATCGCAGGTTGCGATTTCTTCCAGACAACCGGATGGACTATATTTAATTAAGTAAGCGAAATCGGGTAGCTAATGGTGTACCTACTACATAATAGATTAGCTTATATATTATATTAGTACATGGGTTAGGTTTTGCCCCGCTAACCGACTCCGATGTCACGGGCAGAGGCTAGTAAATAATACCTTTTTTTTAACATAAAACAACTCGTCGCAATATCAAAGAGAAATTGCAACAGTCGATAAATGCTCTAATAAAACAACACTTTCACGTGATTAAACATAACGAGCCAATAGGAATAATCATAGATAACGAAGTGAGATAGTGCATGTACAATCATTCACAACGTTCGGTTTGCTTTGCTGAACAAAATAATGCAAGAGGTTTGTTCATTCGTATTGTGACATAACTGAAAATTGTAACAAAATTCCACTCATTTCTATGAATAAAAAAATGTATGATTCATACCTTAGTCGTATAGTTTTCATTTAGAGTGCTTATGTTGTCTGGAATTCATAATCATATCAATTAAGATATAGGGACAAATCATAGTAATTCTACATGCAGGCTTAAACGTCCATATCCATAATAAATTTGATTACGTGATTTTTGGGTCAGATGCGTCACAAAATGATTTAACTATTAAACAGCTAACCGCAGAACCAAACTTCAAAAAAATATGTCGCCTTTATTTTGTAATATGGCTCTTATAGTTCACGGTTCGAGGAATGAACATGTTGAATGTGTAAAAGTTTAAAATTCGGTCCGTGCTAGACGCTTTAGATTATACTACACCAGCCACCGCATTACAATTTTTAAATTATCGCGAGCTTTTGTGATAAAGTACGTAAGAAGTAGAGTAAGACTAGTATCACTGTGACATTGCCTTTTCCATCAATATAAATAGGCAATGTGTAACGGATGCCAGGAATCGAACCTTTGCTAGTCCGCTACAGTGCGCTGGTAGTGTGCTGCTGACGTGTGCCTACGACGATGCGTGTTCTTCTATGTGTGTGGACTGTATGGCTTCGATGTGTAAGGGCTTCAGAAATGAAACATCTTCATACGTTGAGAGCGATGCTGTTCAGGTGTGCGGTGCTTGATGGTTACATAGGTCACAAGATGGTGGTTGGGACGGCAACGACTGGCCGAATACATGGTCGCTTAAGTACCTCGAAACTTTACCTTATCGACGACCATCGCACCGAACACGTGCACAGAGAATCTTTCGTTTATTTTTATTTCAAAAACAGTACAAATGTTACGTATGTTTCGATCCTATTATACATACGTACATGTTCTATACATCGTTAGATAGGTCTCATTAAGTTCTATCTATTGGTATACAATACCTAAACCTAACTATTAGCGTCACTAAGTTATTCCATAAAAACTCCCAAAAAATGCTGCCACACAAGGGCCCGCCCACTATATTTTCTATTGAAAAACTATCGTATACTAAATTTATATATATAATTTTGGTGGGCCGTTGTGTGCAACTATATGGGGCATCTATTAAAACAAACACCATGAAAATATCTATATTCAATTCGAACATATGACATGATAACTTTGAAGCATAAAAAATTTACAGAATTTCTTAAGTAAATACTATCGTAAGTAAACAAATTTTATGATAATCATACGAATGTTTGTTATTATGCTTATTTTAACTATATAAGGTAATAACTAGCAATAAAAAGGTATCTAGACATGATTTCAAGCCTATATGAAGCTAAAAAACACTTATAAAACTATAATACGAATATGTAAACAAACAGCTGTTTTATGAAGCATTAACTCTTATCTGTCACTACTGATAACGCTATTTATGATTCGATATCTAAGGTCCCTACAGTTAGCACAAGTTTAAGACTAATGTTCATGTATTACATAGTTGTTGTATATTAACAATCTAACCATTTACACTATTTTAGCTATTTTGTAACGTTTTGACACGTCCGGGAACCGAACCCGGTGTACCGCACGATTAGATAACACTGATTTTAACGATTTTCACTCGCGGTTTCGAATACACTATTCACTGTCATAGTTTTAATGTCTGTCGCGAACATCTCTCCCGCCGTGCAGCAACGCGCGTGACCCGTCGTGTGGCGGTGCTGCAGAGCACCCGGTGAGCGACACCTCGTCACTTGGGCAGGGGGACCAGCTTCTTAGCCGGCCGTTTGAGGACGCCTGCTGCTGTGCGCACCTCGACAGTGCGTATGGCGCCGTCGGCGCCCGGGTAGACAGCCACAACTCGACCGCGCGGCCAGGTATTGCGCGGGAGTTGGCCGTCGGCGATCAGGACGGGGTCGCCGACCTCGAGGTTGAGCCCAGACCCATGGGGCTCCCGCCGGTGTTGCAGCTCGGGTAGGTACTCGCGCACCCAACGGCGCCAGAACATGTCGGCGAGGATTTGGGCGCGCCGCCAGTGCTTGCTGCTGTTGAGGTCAGCCTCGCTGAACTCGCCCAGCGGAGGGAGGCGAGCAGAACCACCGAACAAGATGTGGTTCGGGGTGATGGCCTCGCTGTCTGCTGCGTTGACGGAGACGTGTGTGAGGGGTCGACTGTTTACTGTGTACTCGACCTCACACAGTAGTGTAGCTAGGACTTCTTCGTGCGGATGGCGCTCGTGAAGGACCGTATAGAGGGCGGTCTTCACGCACCTGACGAGGCGCTCCCATGCGCCCCCCATGAATGGCGCTGAGGGGGTGATGAAACGCCATATGATGCCACGGCGACTCGCTTCTTCGGCGACGGCGTCTCTCATCTCTCGGTCGGCGCCGTGCATGTTGGTGCCGTTGTCCGAGTAGATCTCTGCGGGGCAACCTCGGCGCGCTGCGAACCTGCGCAGCGCCAAGATTGCGGAGTCGGCGCTCAGGCTGGCGGCGACCTCCAGATGTACTGCCCTGGAAGTGAGACATGTAAACAGTGCCACATAACGTTTGTGACGCTGTCTACCGACGGTTACGGAGAGCGGCCCGAAATAATCAAGACCCGTGTAGGTGAAGGGCCTCTGATGGTGAGCAAGGCGCGTCTTTGGATGGTCCCCTGTGGCTGGCTCAGGCGGCTGCGTTTTTCTAATGCGGCATGGTAGACATCTATGTACTATTTTCTTTGTAGTCGGCCGCAGACGAAGAATCCAATAGTGTTGGCGTATTTCATTGATTACCAACTCTGTACCGCTGTGATGTAATTTTCTATGCGTCCAATCTATGTATAGCTGTGTAATGCGATGATCGCCGTCTAAGATCGGCGGTCTCTTTGTTTGTTCGGAGATTTCTTCTGTAGCTATTATACGACTGCGTAGAGTGATCATTCCGTGGTTCATCTCCACGGGTAACGAATACAGGCGGCTGTCTCTGGCGACACCTCCTCCGCGCCGCAGCTCCCGAAGGTCGGCGCCGAAGGAGTCCTCTTGTACCGCCTTCACAAGAAGGTCCTCGGCGCCGCGGGTGTGTTCTGCGGAGAGAAGCACGAAGTTTCGGGAGTTGGCGGCTGGACGAGGTGCCGCTCTGCCCGACTTGATGTTGTGCTTCGTCTTCGTCACGTGACGCCAATCTGGATCCTTCTGTCTATCTTTCTGCGTTCTTTTATATAGAACCTTCTCTGCGGTTTTCTTACATAATGCTATAAATTGTAGAACTCTTGCTGTCGCTCGTAAGAGCCTCTCCCATTTGGAAAATCTATACGGGTCCGGTACGGCTTCTATAATTCTATGTGTTTGACGTTTCTCTACAGCTGTCAGTGTGCGCTCTTCGCCTGTCGCGTCAGGGGCGATGTGCTTCTCTACGGGCCATAGTGACGGGTCTTCGTACAGGAACGACGGTCCGGTGTACCACTCGTGTTCGGAGTTAAAGCTGTTTGGCACGTCGCGTGTAGCCGCATCCGCCGCGTTCAACTTCGTAGGTACCCAGCGCCAATCTTCAACTTTACTATGCTCTTCTATGGCGGCTAGGCGGTGCGCGACGAATGGTTTGTACGCCCGTGCTCCTTTTCTTATCCACGTTAGTACGGTCTTGCTGTCCGTCCAGTACACGACGGCCTCGGGTTTGACGCGATGTTCTTCTATTACCGCTTGAGCGACTCGCGTACCCATGACGGCGGCTTGCAGTTCGAGTCTCGGGATTGACACCACCTTAAGCGGTGCCACTCTCGCCTTCGCCATAACGAGCGTCACGTGCACACGCCCATCTGGTGTAGTTGCTCGCCAGTACACCGCTGTTGCGTAGGCCACTTCACTGGCGTCCGTAAAGACATGTACTTGGAGTGTACAGGCGTCACTGTACCCGGGGTAACACCGTGGGATGCGTATCGACTTCAACTGTTCTAAATGCTGTATCCACGATGCCCATTGCACTCTGAGGCTTTCGTCAAACTTCTCGTCCCAATTTGTACCGAGTCGCCAGGCTTCCTGTAGTATCTGTTTGGCTCGAACAGTCACGGGCGATGCGAGGCCGAGTGGGTCGTATAGCGACATAACTATTTTCAACGCTTCCCGTTTCGTAGGCGCTTCGGTGCCGATGAGTCCGTCTGGAAGCCGTGCGAGTGTAAGGTTGAAGCTCAGCTCGTCCGCGCTCGTTTTCCACATCAAGCCGAGAATTTTCTCTTCTTGCCCCTTGCTGGCGAGGCCGACTGTCTCCTGGCGATGTTGACTTGGTTCTATTGCTTCGATGACGTTTCTAGAGTTCGAGACCCATTTCGTGAGGTGAAAGTGCGCTTGTCTGTGTATGTCTCGCACCCGTGACGCTATACTCGTCGCTTCCTGTTCGTCCCTGAAGCTGTCCAGATAGTCATCCATGTAATGGTTATCTATGATGGCTTCTGCTGCTTCCGGGTACTCTTCTGCGTGCTTGCGAGCGTTCCAATTCTTCGCGAATATAGCTGTACACGGTGAGCTTGCCGCGCCGAAGATAATGGACTTCATACGGTATTCCTGGGGCGGTCCCTCCCGCCGGTCACCTCTCCACAGGTAGCGCAGCGCGTCTCGGTCTTCTGGGCGTACTCTCACCTGCATAAACATCTCTGTTATATCAGCTGAGACGGCAACGCGGTGTCGACGGAACCTCATCAATACCCCCGGCAACGATTGTAGCAAGTCCGGTCCCGTGAGCAGGTAATCGTTGAGTGACATACCTCTGGTCTTCGCGGCGGCGTCGTGAACTATACGAATCTTCTCAGGCTTCATGGGGTTGTGTACATCGAAGTGAGGCAAGTACCAAGTCTTCCCTGGCGTACTATTCATGGGAGCTTCTTCTGCGTATCCCTTTTCTATCAGCGAGTTCATCTGTTCTGTATATCTTGTTTTCAACTCTATGTTTCTATCTAATTTTTTCTCTATGTGTGCGAGCCTCCTTGCCGCGTTCTCGTAACTATCTGGCATGACGATGTCTTCTTGTTTCCACAGAAGAGCCGTCTCTATATGTCTATCTTCTAATTGTTTCGTATGTTTTTCTAACATATCTGTAGCCCGCTTCTCGGGGTCCGAGTTCGGTCGACGTGGGTTCACTATGAGCGATTCCAGTGCGAAATATTCTTTCAGTTGCGTTTCTATGTTTTCATCTATAGCGGAGAGACCGTTGACGAAGTGTACGGTGTTTCCCAAGGTGCGTGAGCGCGCGCCGTGCAGCACCCATCCCAGCGATGTAAGCGACGCCACCGGTTGATCGTTGGGTCCTCTTCGTACTGCGTTCGCTATGAGCAGGTGCCAGTTGTCTTGACCTATTAGCACCTTTGGCACGCCTATGTCATACACCAGCTTCTTCTTGATGCCTTCGAGGTGTTTGCAGTCTATCGGGTCCTCTTCGGCGATCTTCTGCGGCGACAGGTGTAGGCTGGCTACGGTGCGCGCACACAAAGGCACTTGTTTGCTGTCGGCGCCGGCTCCTCGTATTTGTATGTCTACGCGTCGCGACGTTGGCATGTCGAGCGACGTATCGCCTATGGCACGGATCGTAAACGGGTCCAGGCTCCCTTCTGCGCCGACTTCCTTGGCTATGTCTTCGTCTATGAGCGATACGGTGCTTCCGTCGTCGAGTAGGGCGAACGTAGACGCCTCTCCCGCCGGTCCGACTATCTGCACGGGCACTATCTTTAAGTATGCTTGAGCCTTTGCACGTATGCACGAACTGGCGACCGTTTCTTGCTTTTCTATGTTCACGTCTTCGGTCCTATGGGCTCCTCTATCGTAGTGAAGCAACTGGTTGTGTGTAGCGCGGCATCCCTCTACACCGCACTTCTTGGGCTTGCACGAGTGTTCTATTCGGCGTATGCGTAAGCAGCGAAAACACAATCCATGCTGCTTAGCTAGCTGCCATCTCTTCTCTGCGTTGGCGTTACGAAAAGTGCTGCAGGCCGACGAGTAGTGTCCTTCGCGTTCACATATCCTGCACTTCGCGTTAGACGTGTCCGTATGCGTTCGCTTCTCCGTCGCCGTCGCCGTGTACGTCCTCTGCACGGTACGTCTGCTTGGCGGCCCATCGGTGATGTTCTCAGCCGGCGCGAACGCGCTACAGTAACGCGCGTACTCTGTCACGAAGTCACTGAATCGGCTGAGGTCCGGCTTCGACTGGCACTTCTCGGTATACGTCTTGTACCACTGCACACGCAGCGAGTTCGGTAGCTTCTCGGTCAACACGCGCACTAGCTCCGCATTGATGAGGTAGTGTTCCTTTTTCAACGCACGAAGTGTGACGACGCCGCTTCTAATCTTGCTCGCGAACGCGCATATGTCCTTGGGTGCTTCGCTACAGCGCGGCAGGGTCCTCAGCTTGTCCGTCTCTGCCTGTGCGATCGAGTCTGGTCGTCCGAACTGTAGCTCCAACTCCTTCATAATCTCATCTGGTCGCGCATGCCCAATCAGTTCAGAGCTAACTGTTTCTAACGCTCTTCCCTTGAGACTTCTTCTCAGTCTCGCTGTATTCTCCACGTCGTTGAAGAAATTCTTGGTGGTGTCGTATATCGCCTTGAACGACAGCCACTCGGTGTGCGCGCCGCCGAACGTCGGTAGCGTCATGATGACTTTCGAAACCGCCGGGTGTGGTGCAACTATCGATGTGTCCGGTGGCTTCCTGTCGGCGAGCGCGGCGATCGCGGAGGTGAGATCCGTGATGAACGGCTTCAGCGAATCACCTCCCTGTTGATGAACGTCCATCTTCTGTGAGGGCGGTCCATCTTCTATCTTCTGTGCCCCGTCGACGTCCCTCTTCTTAGTGGGCGCCGATATCACTTCTATATCTTCGGGGCCGGGCTGGGGTTCCGGAGCCTCTTCCAACCACGAACGTACGTAGTCTTGTTTCGACTGTCCATCCTCGTCGTAGTCATCGGAGTCCGCCTCTTCTTCAGCCTTCTGTAGTGCTAACTGTGCTAACTGTAGTTTTATCTTCAAAACTTCTTCTCGAGCCAACATCACATTTCTATTGGAGCGTCCCGTAGCTGCTGAGCGTTGGTCGCGTTCCCTCGTTGGCTTCTTTCTATCTCTATTTTCTATTATACTATGTTGCGCTGTACAAACGCTCGATCTATCGGATGGTTGCAACGTCCTTTCCTTGCCATCTTCATTTTTCGACTGCACCTCTGCTCGCTCCCTTGCATCTTGAGTGATGTTTCGTTCGTCCCTCCCCGCGGGGCCGGGAGGGGGGCCGGCGGCGGCGCGTCGCTCCCGACTGTTGTCGACGGCGATCGCGGTGGCCCGTCGTGACGGACGACCGCGGCGGCTGGGTTGCGGGCAGCGGCAGCGCGGGCAGGGGTACTGGAACTAGGCCCGGCGCCGGCCGCTCCCCCGGTGACCTCGGGAGCATGACCTCTTGAACGCGTCGTAGGCATTCTTCAATCCGGCTCGAAGCGACCAACAAATGTAACGGATGCCAGGAATCGAACCTTTGCTAGTCCGCTACAGTGCGCTGGTAGTGTGCTGCTGACGTGTGCCTACGACGATGCGTGTTCTTCTATGTGTGTGGACTGTATGGCTTCGATGTGTAAGGGCTTCAGAAATGAAACATCTTCATACGTTGAGAGCGATGCTGTTCAGGTGTGCGGTGCTTGATGGTTACATAGGTCACAAGATGGTGGTTGAGACGGCAACGACTGGCCGAATACATGGTCGCTTAAGTACCTCGAAACTTTACCTTATCGACGACCATCGCACCGAACACGTGCACAGAGAATCTTTCGTTTATTTTTATTTCAAAAACAGTACAAATGTTACGTATGTTTCGATCCTATTATACATACATACATGTTCTATACATCGTTAGATAGGTCTCATTAAGTTCTATCTATTGGTATACAATACCTAAACCTAACTATTAGCGTCACTAAGTTATTCCATAAAAACTCCCAAAAAATGCTGCCACACAAGGGCCCGCCCACTATATTTTCTATTGAAAAACTATCGTATACTAAATTTATATATATAATTTTGGTGGGCCGTTGTGTGCAACTATATGGGGCATCTATTAAAACAAACACCATGAAAATATCTTTATTCAATTCGAACATATGACATGATAACTTTGAAGCATAAAAAATTTACAGAATTTCTTAAGTAAATACTATCGTAAGTAAACAAATTTTATGATAATCATACGAATGTTTGTTATTATGCTTATTTTAACTATATAAGGTAATAACTAGCAATAAAAAGGTATCTAGACATGATTTCAAGCCTATATGAAGCTAAAAAACACTTATAAAACTATAATACGAATATGTAAACAAACAGCTGTTTTATGAAGCATTAACTCTTATCTGTCACTACTGATAACGCTATTTATGATTCGATATCTAAGGTCCCTACAGTTAGCACAAGTTTAAGACTAATGTTCATGTATTACATAGTTGTTGTATATTAACAATCTAACCATTTACACTATTTTAGCTATTTAGTAACGTTTTGACACGTCCGGGAACCGAACCCGGTGTACCGCACGATTAGATAACACTGATTTTAACGATTTTCACTCGCGGTTTCGAATACACTATTCACTGTCATAGTTTTAATGTCTGTCGCGAACACAATGCGTTGCGATTTTTTTCCTAGTGTCCAATAATATGTTTTGTTCAGCTTGGCTGGTCAACGCTGAAATATATGATAAAGTTCATTCTTACCCGACGCTTTGAATGTTGAGCTATGGAAATACATTCAGTTTTGATAAAATTGCTGGTAGCTGTATAATTCTTTAGTAAAAATTTAGGATGTGTAAGCAAGACGTCTAGAAGGTCCCGAGTTCTATTTTAAACTCTTAACAGATAAAGTGGGTTGTTATAACTATCTATGTGTCTATCTATAGCATCGTAGCTCTTAAGTCCTAAACAAATAGTGTAAGACTAATGTTGTAACTGTACTACTATTTATTTAATTTCCGAATAACAAAGAATATATGTATTATACGTTGCGAGTATCTGTCAATTATTATCATTGATATGAGTATTTATTTCTGCACAGCAATATTGACAGATACTCGTTACCATAAGTTTTAATCGATTGTGCACATTGATATTTGTGGCTGTTTGAACAGTTACCTTGGCTCGATAATTATTTTGTATAATGTCGGTAGGCAGCCGGGTGTGGCACGACACTTTTTCTCGAACATTGAACACGGAACGTTGTATAGAGAGAATAAATCTGTGATTATCATACAAATCATCGTTTCATTTCTGAGTTGAAGGCTATCCCTTACAACTCAGAAGTGGGATGTTACCAGCACTCCCACAATTTTTCGAAAATATCGCTCAACAGGGACCGCGATACCAGTGATTCCCGTACGAATCGTAGTCGATCCTGTTACACACCGCCGAGCATGGAGTCAAATCAGAAGCGTCGCCGTCGTCACAAAGACAACGCAAAAGGAGCGAGCTCGGAAAATCGTCGCAAGCGTCATAGGAAAACCTGTAGCGAGTCAAGCGATCAGGGAGAGGATAGGAGCACATCTCGAACGCGGATCAGGCAGAAGTACCGCCAACATCGGAATCATGAACGCAAGCGGGAACGGCAGCGCCGGCTGAACCGAAGCCTGGAAAGGAAACGGAGCAGCACGCGTCGTTCCAGAAGTCGTGAGCGGTCCCAGACACGAAGTAACTCGTCGAGTTCTACGGCAAGCGGTACGCTGCGCGGGGACAGCCAGGTACCTAAATCTTTGTTCGCTAATAGTGAGACACAGTTATTTTTAAACGAACTAGTTAAATCTCTGTCGAGCGCTAAGCCAGAAGGCAATAAATTTCCTATGTTAGGGAATGTTATACCCGAATTTGATCCTATGGTCAAGGGTCAAACGGTTCATATGTGGCTTAATAAGGTAGACGAATGTGCGAAACTGTATCGTTGGGGCGATGACCAAATAATACATTACGCACTGCCCCGACTCACGGGTGTTGCCCGTACGTGGTACCAAGCATTGCCATCTATGTCTTTTTCCTGGCCGGAATGGAAAATTAAATTAATTGATTCTTTTCCTAGTAGTGATGATTATGCAGAATTATTGACCGAAATGTTATCCAAGCGAGTAAAATACAATGAATCGTTAGAATTATATTATTATGAAAAATTAAATTTATTAAACCGGTGTGAAATTTTTGGTAAGCGTGCTGTTGATTGCCTGCTGTATGGCATTGAGGATCGTTCATTGCGACTAGGAGCTAAAGCAGCTAAGTGTCAGGAACCTGAAGGAGTCTTAAATTATTTTCAGTCGATTAAGCAAAGTCGAGACTTTGATAGGTCGAAAATTAGCCAAGATAAACGAGTTTTAATGTCGAATAGCACGAATGCGAGTACCAAGCACTTCGGTGGAAATGATGTGAAGTTTTCTAAACCACAGTCTCAGACTAATGCGTCTGTAACATGTTTCAACTGCAATGAGGTAGGGCATTTTAGCAACAAGTGTACAAAGAGGCTGTTACGGTGCAATATCTGTAAGAGACTTGGTCATGTAGCAACTGATTGTTCTCGGTTACTGAAGGCATCAAATAAGGATTCTAGTAGTACAGAAAAGAACGTTTTGCAAGTAAATATCGAGGACCATAGTAACAGTAAATATATAATTTGTATGAAAGTCAACGGCGTACGGACCAAAGGGTACGTAGACTTAGGCAGTCAATGTACGTTAATACAGCGTAGCGTAGCAGATAAACTAGGAGTTACTTGGTCAGTAGGCGAGTTACCTTTTATGAGAGGGTTAGGTAATAATATTGTTGTGCCCGTCGGCAAAACGCAAGTAGAAATTGACATCGACAATATAGTGGAGACAGTTGACGCGTACATAATAGAAGACGGTATTATTAAATATCCCGTGCTGATAGGTCACAGTTTTACGGAAAAACCTGGCATAGTGATCACGAAAACTACGAATGCCCTAATTTTCAATAAAGTGAGCGTAGATAAACTGCAATTACATTCGAAGGCTGACGTTGTGTGTACGCCAAATCAAATGATGATAATACCGGTTTACTCTGATAAAACCTACTCTGGATCGGTATACGTTAGGGGTTCGCTAAGAGGTCCAATAGGTAAGGAATTTTATTTACTACCTGGCGAATATGTTTTAGAAAATGGCTTGGGCGCGCTATTGATTCATAATTTTAGCGGTTGTACATTCACAATTAATAAGGATACGCTGGTTTGTCGAGTTTGCATAGCCGAGAAGAGGTTTGATGTCAATTTGTTAGACTTTAATAACCACGATACGAACGCTGATCTGAATTATGGTAGCCATTTAACTGATGAAGAGATTTTTAGATTAAAAACAGTTTTAAAAGGATATGAAACTTGTTTTTCTTCCTGCCTAGCTGATTTAGGCTACACTAATGTAGTGCAAATGGAGATTGAATTGAACGACTCTCAACCTGTTGTCTACCGCCCTTATAGACTATCATACCCAGAACGCGAACTGGTGAGATCAATGGTAAAGGAAATGATCGAAGCTGACATCATTTGCGAGTCAAATTCTCCGTATGCGAGTCCTATTCTTCTTGTGAAAAAGAAAACGGGCGAGAAAAGGCTTTGTGTCGACTATAGGGCCTTAAACAATAAAACTCGTAAGGAACATTATCCTTTGCCATTGATCGACGACCAGTTAGATAGGTTATCTGGTAGTTCTCTTTTTATTAGTTTAGACCTTGCATCTGGATACTATCAAATACCTATATCAGAACGCTCACAGGAGCTTACGGCGTTTGTGACGCCTGATGGTCAGTACCAGTACAAAAGAATGCCCTTTGGATTAGCGAATGCTCCTTCGGTTTTCCAAAGGGCGATGAATAGGGTCTTTGCTAAGCTAAGATACGTGGTTATATACATGGATGATATACTAATACCATCAAGTACGTTTGGTGAGGGCCTGGCACGCTTAGAGGAGGTACTTCAGCGTTTATCGGAAGCAGGACTAACTCTTAAATTAAAAAAATGTAATTTCTTCCAAAAGGAATTAGATTTCTTAGGTTTCAGTGTATCCGGCGATGGTATTCGGCCAGGGTTGCGTAAAACTACCGCTATTTCGAATTTCCCTTTCCCCAGAAATGTACATGATGTGAGACGTTTTATAGGACTTGCTAGTTTCTTTCGTCGATTCATTAAAAACTTTGCATTGATAGCCTGTCCGTTGACAAATCTATTAAAATCGAAATTCGAGTGGAAATGGACCGAAGAGTGTAACACAGCGTATCTCCTTCATCGTTCGATGGTAATTTTAGTTTTAATTCTGTTCATAGGGACTAATAAGAAATATAACTGCAAGAAGTAAATACTTCTTCAAAAAACTTTTCTGTAAACAGTACTTTTAGAGTTCCGTAATCAAAAATGGCTAAACACGAAATCCTTATAGACGCGCTATGTCTCTCAGTCTATCCGTATGTCACATTTTATGCGGAAACTTTTCAGTTTACACATGTAAAAATTGGTAGATATATTTTGTGGTTGTATTCTGTGAACCGCTTTACGACGTTATAGAAAATAAAAAATATTGAATACTAAGGAGAGCTCTTCAAACATGGAACTGATGTGGCAAATGGGTTGTTAAAAATTACTTTAAGGTTCCTAAAACCATTGTTTCTCAAAGTCTATCGTTTGAAAGATATACGGATCCAAAGTGGTAAAATGTGTGTGTGTGTCCCTCTAACTTTTAAAGTAAGAGAGTTACAAATCTAAAATAAAATATATAACGTAGATCGTTATAAAAATTTCCAACAGAAATTGGTTTGAACGATATGTAGTCAGCAGGTTTTGAAATAAAGCATATATTATAAAAAACCGCAAATATAGCTTTGTCGCTTATACAAATACTATTAATAGTTAGTCGAAGATAATTGCTATGGTAAGTGGATAACTCCACTATGGAACCCTTTATGAGCGAATCTGACTCGCAATAGCGAATAGCTTTTATAATGTTTCGTCCTAGGTGTTACTTGGCTTAGCCGTTTGCCATTACAAAGCTTTGGTACATTAAGATTCCGCATTGACAGGACTGGAACACCAACGTTCAGTCTCAAGTTGCGTGAAGGTACTCCTGATAATTGTAAGGAGTTCAGAAACTCTATAGGGTACGAAGTTACTTGGTCAGTATTCATGAAATTATCTACCGAAAGGTGCTCAACAACATCACTTTGCATACAGTCAAATGTCAAAGCCATGGTTCGATATATCTCTATACACACCTTTGCATTTATGAGTAAATAACGGTTTAGCGTGAAATCAGTACGTATGTATATACAAATTTTCGCATTTATACCTAATGTTAGTAGGGATTAGCCAAGGTTGTTACAATAATTATTAGTTTATATGAGTAAGCGAACGAAGTCATGACAGTGCACCATGTGACAATGTATAATGTGACAGTACTGACAGATATACGACAGCACATGCGCAGCACTCAATTATTACAGAGCATGCGTTCTTACTGTCAATAGGTAGTAGGTTTGTTTCTACAAACTTCGATCCTCTCTAAAATCCCTCCCAGATTATTTTTTGCAATTAATTGTATCCTATTGGTTTTTGCTGGTTCTGAGCTACCTCCGCACCAATTTTTAGCCAAATCAGTTCAGCATTTCTTGAGTTATAACAGTGTAACAAACACGACTTTCTTATATATATATATATATATATATACATATAAATCATGTCTGACCTAAAGCTTACTTTAAGTACAAAAAAATGGATAATGTATAATGTTACACAAAAATTTAGGGTTTCATAAATGAAAAAAAAAATTAATATCAATATTTATTTTCCACGTCAATTGAAAAGAACATCATTGTTCAAATAATAACGAAAACATTTCATACAAGTATGTTAGATTAATATATCAAAAAAACAAATATCAAGATAAAAGTGTCAGAGACATCCATGTTTGTGCACACGATAATAAAACTGTAAGAACTTTATTTTCGGCCATTACATGTTTTTTGAATCGGCTGAGCTCGTAAATCAATACACTTGGTAAGCTTGACATCTTAAATCGCAGTATTAGGCAAATATTTTTCGAATGGATGGTTTATAAACCGTTTACTTCGTATTTATCGTCGCCAAAACCGGCTAGAGGGAATGTTGTGTCAGCTTAAAACTTGCTAAAGTCTTTCCAGCAAAGAAAGAGTTATGAAAACGCTAACTTTGGGGTCCTCACAAAAAAGTGAAGACAGTTTGCACAACTTCGGCCCTCAACAGGATTTTATAAATATTAAAATGTAAGGGAGATACTTTCAAAGCGGAAACTAATTTTTTTCCTTCTTCACGAGGTATTCATAGCTTCGTGAAAAGTGACTTCCTTGTCTTTTGTAATGTTTATAGAAACACCCTTATAATAAATAGTTTTGTTGCCTGAGAATATCCGAGCATTATTTGATAGCCGGTTCCTTTGGAAATACTTTATGTGCTCATCGAAATTTAATTCAGACTATACAAGCATTTTGTTCACATAAAGCTCTTTACTACTTGCCATGCGTCCAATATTTTTAATTAACGTAATCCAATCGATATGTAGAGGCAATTTTTGATTGAGAATAATTGGTGGAAGACGGGGCAATTTGCAATTATAATATGCAATGGAAAATCAATTCTTGTCAATTAATAGAACTTTTATTAACTCGGGAAGGGAGACGATGGCTCTTGTAAAGTTATGCATAATAATTGCTTGCTCTTCAGTTCCAATTAAAGGCACTTCAATAATGACGAACTCCTTGCGGTTGAGTGTAGAACTATAGTCTGTGACCAACTTCCAACGTCTCCTGAACCATAGCGCTCGATACAATTTAGTTAGTAACTGTTTGATTTAGACCTTGTAGTTTATTTATTTTGACAGTATATGCGTAAAATTACCTTTATCCATATTCAGATTTTATATTTATAACCCGATAAGGTTGTTTACTCCAAAGTTTACGCAAAAGTTTGTATCTTGTTATTAATCTTAAAATTGTCCGCGCAGATGGTGTAATGGTTTAAATATTGTTGTCTTACTGTTTGATAATGCACCGAGTGTAGTAGGTTCAATCCTTATAGGGGACAACACCGGGCGTGCGCCATTTGACAACATGTGTATTTAAAAAGAAATACCTCTATTTACTAACAGGCTCCTCACAAATTACGATACAACCAACTGAAATATCTTGGAACCAATCACTACAATAGCACGATCGAGCAGTTGGAAACAATTGTCAGTAGATTTCAAGCATATCTGTCATATCTCGATATAAATTTTATGGTTAAATTTGTCTAGACACGTTAATCTTTATTTCATTTTAAGAGGAGTTTATCGCCCCATTCGCTGTGAATAAAGAACGACTAAGGTGCTTTAAGATGCAGATTAAATATCCAGCTTTATTTTAGTATTAACAGTCAGTAAATATTTACTTTGAATGTTACTTTTAGTACAATGCAGTGACGAGAATTGTGTTGCATAAAGACTTTGGAGAAAGAGCAGCAGGTTTTAATAGAGATCTATGAATATACTGACAATATTGTATTTTATAGCGCTCCGTGTACTTGTGTTGCATTAGTCTATGTTAGAATACCGTAAGAGGTAAGTTGTCTTCATCTATCCCGTAGGCAGATAAAGTAAGTAGTAAGTGTAAACGAACTTTCACAGAATTGTAACATTTGGTCAAAAATATTAAGAACATTCATTGCATTAACATTATTCAAATAATAATTTCGAAAACTTTTCAATGTATCGTCTAGTGTATGCCGTAGATTCGTTATGAATTTAAGAAAACCATTATTTTATTTTTCATGTGCAAATGCACGTGAGCTTGAAATTCAAAAACTGCAATTTAAAAGTAGTTACTCTCACCGCATAAACACACTACGCCATTTATGTCAAGTAACAGCTACAAGCTAAAAGTATTTTTTAAAAAGCTGAACAGATTGTTTTTGATAGGTAGTTCTCTTATCTAGGAATGGTCATATACTATTTATGACATCATGATATGAGCCGCGGATCAGTGGGAGTAGTATTAATAGTACCTAATCGTAGGCAAAGCTAGTCATATAAGTAATATAGTAATGTTTATGAACTCGGTATATAACGATGTATACTATGTATGTATAACATTATATATGAAACTGCATATAAACTGTCCCATAGTTGGACAAAGGTCTTTCTCACTACAAGACAGGATAGGCTTAAGCACACAACGCTAGCCAAGTGCCGATTGGCAAACTACCTACACAAAATATGAGGAATCAATTAAAGGAATGCTATGAATTATCCAAGCCAGTCTGCATCTGAAAACCGCAGGACCAAATTCAAAATACACAGAGTTAATTTGTTACACGGTAGTTTTAATCTAAGAGCTTTATTAATAACTGCGAGCGTGTTGCGAGTGAAAGTGCAGACCACATTCCGTGACAGTGCGGGCTCGTTCACACCCGTTTAGATTATATTGGTGCAGTCACTGTTGTGTTATTGCCTTTGGAACATATAAGGATTATATTTGAAGGCGGCGGTGAAGATTATTTTGTGGCGACTGTGTGGTATTTCAACAAATATTTAGAATAATAGCAAGATGCTTTTCTTCTTAATGGTATACTATTGACATGATCGTGGTTGCCCTGATAGCGAGCAAGGTAAAGAGTATTGGTCGATGTCTCTTTGGTCTGCCTGACCTGAACCGCTTCCCTGGCAACATACATACCTCCATATCTGCTGTGTGCTTACACTGCTTCACGAAAGCACACAGTCACCGTAGTTTGCATTACTGACTTTATAATGTCTATCTATCGAGTAGGCGTCCGACCACTTGTCATGTTGCCTTCTATATAATTTTATTATTATGAATACCCTGCACTATTACTCTCCGTGTGGTGACGGATTAAGAATACGGATTGTCACCACCCCTTATCATCCCATGAGTGTCGTAAGAGCCGACAGAGGGAGCATATTATGCATAGAACAGCCCTGTAAAAGAGGGAAAACTTGATACAAACCCTATACCAACCGGTTTGGCCAGCGTGGTATTGTAGGCCAATTCCTCCTTTCAAAGGAAAAGCCTAGTCCAGCAGTAGACTGATGATGATTAAAGGCTGATGATGATTTCTATATTTATATTTTACTATCATGCTTGTACCTACATAATTGTAAAAAATGAGTTTGTTTTTCTTTCTTTCTATAAGGCTTTTCATCGAGTTCGTGGTTATTTACCACGTTCTGTTACCTCACGAATAACGAGCTATATTACAGCTGTCTGTTTCGACGTTCTGCATACAGAACTTCATTTATGGCAACTGTTGGAACGATTTCTCAAAAGTTTATTTAAGTCGTAATACCTAATTCTGATATTCCCTACAAAAAATATGTAAAACCCCTCATACAAGCTTTGTTACCTTTGATAAGTATGTTGTAAAATATTGATAGTGCCACACTATCAATATTTTACATTTGGTTATTTTGAAATCCATTTCCTTTTAAAGGAACTCTTAAACGACACACATTCAAGAGCTTGGGGTTATCGGAAAACCTGCGATTGGAAATACCGATGCATTCCACCAAAGTTTACGAAAAATCTTTCGATGTACATGCTGCTTGATAGTTCAATACATTGCTTGTTTTGTTCATTGACGTCATTTGAGTACTGGGTCAAAGTGTATTTTTCGTTTCAAAAAGTTAAACACTACGTAAAATGATCTAAGGTATTTAAAAGGCAAAGTGACACGGTTATTACCGTGTCGCTTAGGGTTCCCGTCAGCGGACCTAAGACACTTGTGGCTGGCGATAAGATGTATACATGGTTGTATTATACATTTTGTATTCTACTTTTGCTATGGTCCGTTTGGGCGAAGCCTTATAGTTTACAATAATAACAGAATTAATGGCATTTAGAAGGTTGACTTCATTGACCTCGTACGCATTATTTCGTACACTGACATGCAGATAGATAAACCTAATAAAAACATATTTTAGAGCAAACAGAAATAATATTGTACGGTACCTTTATAAAATAACTGAAATTGGTGTACATTCGGAAAATATTACTCTTTAATATTACTCTACGGGTTAATACACCAACTGTATGTTTAACCGCAAAAATTAAATAGTATAGACAACAAAATAATGTTAATCTTATGGATAACATAGACCAAATAATATGTAAGAGAGGTCATAGCACTTTCTATTTTAATCTTAGCAGTCCCATTTATGAGAGGATGTCACAATTATTCAATAATAGTGCAAATATTCACATTTTGCTAACAAGGATGTCGCAATAACACGAATTGTATCACTTGCTATTAATTCAAGCGTTTGGGTGACGGAGTTGTTTCAATGTGCACTGCCAATGTAAGTGGGACAGTTGAGCTGTATCACGTTCTGGGTTATATAACGGCTTATTGTAACGATATTTTTTATTCCACAAGAAGAATATTTTTATGGATGCAAATCAATTTTTATGCAAAGTGTCTAAAAAAAATGTTGCATTATGTTGGTTTTAATAACGCAGTTTAGACCTGTTATATAAATGTTAGTTTGTGCATAAATATCGAAGGTTTGAAGATATTTCTAGCTAATCTTAATGCTACAAAGCGTGTGTCTTAGGAACATATTAATTGGAGATAACCATAAAAAATTCCATGAACTTTCAAATAAATAGGAATTATGTACGGTAAATATTAGTTGCGTTCTAATATACATCACCAGTACCATCCCGATCAGATAATATAAGCCTGTCAACAAACTACTATGGTATATCATATTCAAAAAGAGTTTCATAAAACCTTGCTCATAATCCAATTACAATGTACAACTCGCTCCAGTACGATATAAATTCTAACGGTCCTTTGACGGTGTACTGCCAGTGCCTCGGATGTATTATGAGGAGTTATTTGCTCGCAGCTCGTTAGCCTGACGACATCCTGCATGTAATGACACGCCGGCTACTCATGAACCTCACCAGATGATACGTCAAAATATTTTTTCAAAATGTTTATAAGAAAACCGACGGAGACTTACAAAGAGTGCACGTATGTTGTTCTCGGTCTTCTTGTTAAGGTCGCTGCGCATTGATATAATATTTTTATATCTTGTTGTGGGGTTTGTTGAAATATAGACTCTATTGTTGTACTGAGATTTACATTTGTTGTAGTTGGACGATTGTGTATGTGTTACAGTAATTTTCATCGACAAAAGAGACTGGCGAACGCTGCCTGAGTAAGAAGAGACAAAGGGAAAGTAACAGACTTGGCTAAAAGTCATTAGGAACCGGTCTACTATTTTCCTTCTCGTAATGTGCTAAAGACCAATTTAAACTGATGTTCTAAAATTTGTGCTCAGTTATCTATAACTCATTGAAATCGCAGAAGTATATCCGAATCAATTAAATCACACATAAACGCCAACACAAACTCTCTCTCGATACAATTCGTGCGGAAATCTTGTTATTAGGTAACTTATATTTTATCAGTGAAATAAGTATACATTTTCAGAAAGTTGACATATAGGATATAATTTGAGTCTATACGTGTGTGTGAACTCTTTCTAAACATCTGGATCCTGATTTTGATGAGAATTTATGTGTGTGTGTATTGAATGGCTTTCATACACAATTAAACACGGAGGGTGTCGTTATTGTTGATATATAGAATTGGGTAAAATTGCTTGGGAGAGCTAGCGATTAATAATTATAACATATTCAGAAATTAAAAGAAAATACGTGAACACACTATACCTGTGTATGTCGTGTTCACATATAGGTATTGTCTTTGGTGAAACTAAATGAAAGGATAACAAAAACATTAAGAAGACTTAAGATACACAATCATTAATGGCGTTAGATCTTAGACTCACAACCTAAAGAAGTTCGTTTATTTCAGTCATAAGGAGAATTAATTACAATAACATCAAATTTATACTTAATCCTTACTAAATATTTTACTTACATTACAACTAATGACGTTGATAAAACAAGCTTTACAAATATAAAAGTCAAAGACAAACCAAATATTATCCGCAGACAATTTTTCTCTGTGTGCTGACGGATTAAGAATACAAATTGACACTTCCTCATTTTAAACCGTGGATATCGTAGGAGACGACTAAGGAATATACTCGAAGGCAGTGGTATCTTTAGGAAGAAAAGGAAAACACATCAAACTCTAACGCAACCCAGACGGGTTGGGTTAGAGTTTAAAAGTACTATACCACGCTGGTAAACGGCCCGCGTAGTATAATAGATTAAATCCTCTAATTGCTCACAATGCTATTGAAACGCAAATTAGGAGAGGCCTATGTTCAACAGTGGACTCCAGAAAACTGTAATCATATGTTTCTCTCTTTCATTCTTATTGCTATTTCACTCATACGCGACATGTCACATTCGATTAATTTCAGTTTTAAACTCTATACATACGAGAGTATGATAATAAAAAAATTGGTTGCCTGTAAAGTCGGTATACGGGCGAAAGTTTTACGTGACAACGACTTTGAGTGGTAAAATAATTTTAATGTGAATATTCATTCGTATAGTAGGAAGAAGGATGAAAGACGCGTGCCTTTCACTTTTTATGTCTGTCTCTCTCGCTCTTAGGCGGGACGCGTGCCTCTCACTCGCTCTCATTGTGAGCGCATAACGTGAGCGGAGCGTAACGCAGTTTCTTGAAGTGTCACCCGGCAAACCAATTTATAAGACGTTGTCACGTCAAAATTAATGAGTGTTAATTAACATTAACTTACTGTAGTGAGCTCATTTCGTTTTATTTGTATTAATAGTTTGTAAATGTACAGCTGCGGATAGTGAGATCAGAGATTACAAAATTTTACATGTTAAATTTTAGTTACTTTAATATATTTTGTAAAGCCAATTTGTACAGCATTCTCATATTTGATTTAAAATACAATGATATCGACCATTAACATGGACTGATTTTTTCTGATGGAAAACTCTATTTGCGGGTCTCAAAGCTCCAGGCTCCAAAACCCCAGCCAAACTGGAGTTTGAATACATGGGAGCATGTCTAATCTGTTTAAGCTGTTTGGCCTACGCACTAAAAATCACCGTGGTATCCCTGACTTCTCACAGCGGGATCATGTGAATCTGCGAATTTACTGAAAATCAGCAGCAGGTTGATGTGTTCTTTTTATATTTTGTTATTGATTTACCATTGTAACTATTATTTTTAACTGCATGTTCAAAAAAAATATTTCCTTTCATTATTTCTTCTTCTTCCAAATGTATTTAATCTGAAGAAACCACTACGACGTTACTTAACATAGTAATACAAATACTTAAATAGGTCATTATAGATTCTCCAGATTAGTTTGCCGAAAGTACAAAAATTGTATCGATAATAATAAATCAATCTTTATCTATACTACTTATATAATATTTTACTTCAAACATAATGAGAGTCACCTGTAAAATTTGTCAAACTAAACTTCTAATACAAATTACGTTCGGTTTTGATTTCAGAAAAAGCCAAACATTAAATTTCGTACATTGTTATCCATCGTAAGCAATGATTCATGATAACCAATATCAATTAACCGTATGGAACAAACATAATTGATACCAAGTTATTAAAACGAACGTCAACGTTCAAATATAATTTTAAAGATGAGGATTTAAACTCGCCCGGTCGAACTGTGCGCGCCGTAATAACCAGCTCTTGTTTGCATTTCTACGTATTCCAAAATTCAATTTAAATATGATGGTGAGAGCACAAACATGAGATCAGCAGAATAAAATGATGTGCGCCATTTGTCGAGGGTTTCAAGCCGCGCCGCCGCCGCGGCGAGTCACACCGCAGCCGCGGACCCGACCAATTCACAAATTAATTGCTTTCCAATACTATTTTTTACACTATACTGCCTTCAAACAATATCATGAGATTTCGGTGGTTGTACAGGTGATGATGGACTCTTCGTTTGTAAATCAGAAACTGGCCTGTAGTTGGAATTATTTTAAAAACAAATGCTTTGATTATTTGTACACACTAATCTCCGTGTTGACCAAGCTAATAAAGGTATCCTATGATTACTAGTTTTATATTAGACTAGCTGACCCAGCGAACTCCGTATCGCCTTTTTAAGAGTTTTTATTTAATTCCCTTTTTTCCAAGCCCCTTTTCCAAAGTTAATATTGACTTAGCGCTTAATCTCTTATCATTTCAGGGTCTATAAATGATGCAAAAACAAACATAGATTTTTATATAATATTGAATTCCCCATTCCTTAAAATATCGGAGACGATAGCCATATCGAACTAAAAAAAATCCCGTCCGCCATCTTTGATTTCCTATCCGCCATCTCTGATCACGAAATAGATGTTGTATTTGGTTTCACCATCCCTTAAATCATCAGAGACGATACCCATATTGATATTTTAAATTTTTCCCATCCGCCATCTTTGATTTCCCATCCGCCATCTTGAATCACGAAATAGATGTTGTATTTGGATTACCCATCCCTTCAAACATCGGAGACGACACCCATATTTATATTTTTTTAAATTCCCATCCGCCATCTTTGATCACGAAATAGATGGTGTTTTTGAATTCCCCATTTCTTAAAATATCGGAGACGATACCCATATCGACTTTAAAAAAAACCCGTCCGCCATCTTTGATTTCCTATCCGCCATCTTTGATCACGAAATAGATGTTGTATTTAGCTTCGCCATCCCTTAAAACCTCGGAGACGATAACCATATTGATTTTTAAAATTTTTCCCAACCGCCATTTTTGATTTCCCATCCGCCTTCTTGAATCACGAATTAGATATTGTATTTGGATTCCCCATCCCTTTAAACATCGGAGACGATACTAATATTGATTTTTAAAAATTTTCCCATCCGCCATTTTTGATTTCCCATCCGCCATCTTGAATCACGAAATAGATGTTGTATTTGGATTTCCCATCCCTTTAAACATCGGAGACGATACCAATATTGATATTTTTAAATTTTCCCAGTCGCCATCTTTGATTGCCCATCCGCCATCTTTGATCACGAAATAGATGTTGTATTTCGATTCTCCACCCCTTAAAATATCGAAGGCGACACCCATATTGATATTTAAAATTTTCTCATCCGCCATCTTTGATTTCCCGTCCGCCATCTTGGATCACAAATAAAATTCATTTCATTTTCCAGCGTCCCGAAAATCTCGAAAATGATACCCATATAGATTGTATCCTATTCGTTTAGCCTTTTTTTGCCTTTGACCCAACCCTCCCCCTTCTCGTTTGACCATTTTATTATTTTTGTCTGGCCCCTAAAAGTTATGGCGTAATTTTATATAGCCTATAGCCTTTCGGAATAATTGGGCTATCATAGGCAATAACAATTTTTAAAATCCAACTGATAGTTCCTGAGATTAGCCGACATTATGTTTTAGCCTTTTTAGCCTTTTGCCCGGCCCCAAAGGGTCGAAGCGTTATGTTATATAGCCTATAGCCTTTCGGATTAACTGGGCTATCGTATACAAAAAGAATTTTTCAAATCCGACTGGTAGTTCCTGAGATTAGCGCGTTCAAACAAACAAACAAACAAACTCTTCCGCTTTATTATATTAGTATAGATGTGGTCATTGGCTTCTATTTCTGTCAATAAAGCTATCCCAATACCTATTATTGGTACTTACACCCAGCTTGTTGTCGAGGGACAACACCAACACCAAAATAATTTAAAATCGCTGATAGTATCGTAACTCTCATTCTATTGAATACTCTGTATATCTACTAAATTCGTTTTAGAAACGCAATGTAGACGATATACCAGACGAAACACATATAAAATATAAAGCTTATTTTATGCTCAATCGAATTCGAGACAGGTTTTCAACCTCAGACTTGTAAATGAAATCTCAGAAATCGCTGACTATAAAATAAAACAATAAATTGTACTTACAAAAAATCTAACAGCCGTTATACTTCAACACCGCAGTGAGTGAAAACGTAGCATTTTCAAGTGTCTAACAAATCTTGAGATGAACGCTCTAAATCTGGTGTTTCCTGCTTTACTACCACGATAAATATATTCTCTGACAGGCAATATACATTTTTCACTTTTACAACATAGACATAAGGTAGTGTTGTCATAAAGTTTTGCGAGTTTGGCAGTATCACAGGCTGCTATCAGCGAATATATTTAATGAAAATAAAATATACATATTTGTATTAAAGTAACTGGTGCTTTTTAATTTTGCTAGTAAACTATATGCATAATTAAATCATTGCTTTGACTGTCCTGTTGATTCAACAATTGAAGTGTAATCAGATTGTTTCATCGCAAATTCGATTCGCAAATGCAGTTAGATAAGCAGTTACTAGATTGTGATATTTGGATATTCTTAGAAGTAAAAGGCGTTCGAAGCGCGCACGAAGTCCTGCATACAATTTCAAATGAAGTTGGTTGGAGAGTTTTTTTTATTAAAATCTGAAACGACGGACAACTTTGTAAAACATACCTTTGAAAGATAGAGATACATAGAATTGGCAGTCAAAATTTATATAATTTTACATTTAATCTGGGATAAACTAAATTAAAATATTAATAGTAATGTCTTTTTATGTTAATTAAATGAATTCTCTGTACGTAACCATGACGTTCATAAATTAAACCGTAGATTATTTCAACGGTAAATTAACTGACCGACACATCCTCCTAGCGCATCGCAACCAGTCGTCTAATTTAACGATATAGGTACAATATTAACGTATATTGCTATATTATGAATCACTTAAGTAAAAACAAATACCAATTTTAAACTGCAGTGTTAATTTTGTTGGGGAACCTAAATAAATAAAAAACTACTAAATACAGTTCGAAACGTAGTTTAACATACAAACTAATGTAAATTTACCAAGCATATAATTATCTCAAAAACGTGTTCCAGGGATATCTGTATAAATGCAATTCTTGCGTTACTAACTGACTGACAGACAATACACAGCCGGAACTACTGGGCGCAAGAAGCTGAAAATTGGCATGTATGTTCCTTAGAGACCGTAAGGGTACACTAAGAAGCGATCGGGAAGAAACTATTCATCATCATCATCAGCCCTATGTACTGTCCCCCTGACGGGCACGGGCCTCTTCTCACTATAAGACGGGTAAGGTCATAGTCCACCACGTTGGCCAAGTGCGGGTTGGCAGACTTCACACGTCTTTCGAGAACATTATGGAGAACTCTCAGAAATGCAGGTTTCCTTCACCAATAAGCAAGCAATAATTAACTTTTTTTTAATTTATTTATAGTCTCACGCCTGTATCCCCGAAGGGGTAGGCAGAGGTGTAAATATTACACCCCCATTTTGCCATGATTTTTAGATCCCACGTAATAGGGGGTGAGCCTATTGCAGTTACCGGACACATCACCAGACTCCGGGCTGCTACTGATTATTCGGAAAAACCCAGTAACACTTTTGCCCGACCCGGGAATAGAACCCAGGACCTACGATCAGTAGTCGCATACGCTATCTACTGGACCACGAAGGCACAATTTAATACGCATTTAACTTCGAAAAGTCATTGGTGCGTGCCGTGATACTGTTAAATAAAAAAAATGTGAAAAAAAGACTGCGGTCATCCTCTAGCCAAATTATAATAAGGAATACAATGTCTTAATTAGATCTGTATATACGGCTTACTCTAGAGCTATACTTAGATCTTGTTCTATAACAAGGCCTAGTAAGTCTATTGTGCTCAGACAATATCATATTATATTAACCTGATATGCAGTTCCGGTCATAATCATATACAAAATCATAAACATCGTCTCCGTATTCAAGTCACCTCTATCAGCACAAACTAGCAATATAGATAGTACCGCAGTTAACAACATATCACTTAGGCAATATGTATACAATAGACCAGTATTCCTGCTCGAGCTATTAATATGTAGAGACGATTCCTAATACCGTCTAACATCTATTTCACTATACTTGAATTGAGTACTCAATTAGAATAACGATATTTCTTAATGTAATATTCAGTTCTAGTAATTAAATGGAAATAGTTTCGCGTAGATGTAATATATGGCTTGATAACCCCTAATAGTTGCACAAAATTGTTGTTTATGCTTCTTGTGGTTAAGGTGTGCTATTTGCGATAAACATAATTGTATGACATTACTGAATATTATTTTGAATGCAAAGGTTATTGTACTCTACCACTTCATCATTGAAAATAATTATTTTCTCAAATTTATTAAAATTCATATCAATACGCCTTGTTTCGAATCACATTTCTATAGCCGCTAACGATACAAAGCTTTTATACATCAACTATGTTGGTTAGTTAGGTATATCTAATAAGCACTATAACGAAGAAAACCTAAAGAAATGCACTCCAATCTTCTTGGCAATATAATCGCTTTACATTTCCCTTCAGTTTCATGAAAACATTCGACTGACGTACATAATTAAGTAGATACTAAAAACTAACTAGAGTAAACACAAATGTTTCCAGATTAATTCCATCAAAAATAGTCAAAAAATTAGGAGTTGCATGAAAGCCAAATCGAATCTAAGTAAACAGAGGCGTGCCGGGGCGAGACAAGCTTTAGTGCAGCGAAACTGGAAACAATGAATAAAGTTTGAAAGGATCCAGTTGCGATGGGCCACGGATTAATAGCTCCGACTCAGGTGCCACTAGATGGCGCTCGGTATGGTACGACAATTGCGTTCTCGTGTCCATTGTCACGCGAGACGTATTTAAAAAAATGGCTGCCGAATTTCAAATTGTGTCTCTGGTGAAACGTGATTGATTAAGCAACCGAAATGCAAACTTTATTGTTCGTAGTACATATGGTTTTTGATTGCTCTCTAAGAAATGGTGTGGCTTTACGCATGACTTTTAAATACACATTTAGGATGCGAATATCTTTTCGAACATAAATATAATTGTAAAACTATTTACATATATCACCCGCGTGAATTATACTCCTACACCTTCCTCAGATATCTGTGAAAACGTACTCCTTTCGATAGTTTAAGAGTATATAGCGTTCATACAGACAGATAGAAGTGTTAGTACGAAAAAGGAACCCGATTTTATAATAAACATAGAAATAGATTTGAAATCAAGTGTCTTCCTCAATAATGTGCATAATACTGCATTTAACAGCTAGGCGAAGTGTTCCACCTGGCGTGATGAACAAGCGCGGGTACTATGCAGTGGGCAGGCCCTTAATGGACGTGCCGTCGTGGTGACGTTGTTCCCTGACCGCTAACTTGTCTCACCGCAGGTATACATGGCAATGTTAACAACATGACACACTAAGCGTAGATAGCGTTTAAGCGCAGTTACCTGCATGTTGAATGTGAAGAGATATAGGCCCAATTTCACCACCTTTGGATAGGTTCAACATAAGTAACGGAATTTGTATCACTTATCTGACAAATTAATTTAACAGGAACTTATCAGACAGTGGTGAAATCGGCTATAACAAGTGCTTTTATGTTGTTATTATTTTTAGCCTTCGCTAATGACCTAGATCATAAAGTTGATTAAATTACATACAGGGAGCTTAAACATGCACTACTCAATAAATAAGATAACTAGGCCCGCAAATATGTTTTTTTACATTTATATTTCTCTATATCCGTGGTTATTATATAATTATGGCAAGTTCTCAAAGTGTACGAAATAATATTGTTGATTCTGGGCGAATATCGAAAATACGAATAAAATACGAATATAATAGAATCTCTACTCGTATTTTGTTTTAAATACAGTTGAAAGCGTATCAAATCGGCTTTTGTCAAAGTACAACTTTAACAAGAAACTAAATTTGTCTTCCACCCAGTCCATATTCGGACCCAAAACATTCCGAGCAGATATAAGGATAAACGAAAATATAAACATAATAAATGTTCCTAATAAGAACATTGTTCATTGGAAACAAATCATAAATATAAACGGTCTGCGTTTGAGAAGATACTGTGAGGGATAAAAGTTGGATTGTAAGCAAAAAAGTTTTTACTCCCCAACGGTAAAACTGAATGTTTTTCTGATGCACATCTTACTTTCTTTTATGATAAGACTGTTTTAAAAGCTTTTCCTGCCATGCGTATTCAACACGTATGCGGATTTGGCCTGCGAGCTGTGTGCGTGACGAACATAGTCCCCCAGTTCAATATGCTGTGATAAAGCATTTGTAAATTTACCTTCACCCGAATACAGACGAATACTGCAAGTAGTGGTTCCTGCAACTGTATAACTGAAAATGTTAGTAGCTATATACTAAAGGCATTTAGAAAGCTAATAGGCTACATCGACACATTTACAATAGCTCGATCAATGTCTTTCGGAGCCAATAGTCGTCTTAAAAAGTCTGTATTTATAGGAGTACTTAGTGTTCGTTAGTTGGTGTTGACTTGCGCTAACTTTGCAGAACACTGAGAGTGTATTCACATTGACGTGTTTACATGCAAATTCACTATTTTTACGCTTAACAATAATATTAACGCAGTTGCAGCACAGGTAAACCTCCGATGATCATATTAGGATGGCGGTAAGCGGACGTATGCAGGCGGCTTAAGACCGGTATTGTAACGGGTCCTGGTATTAAAACGCAGAAAAGGTTCTATGCGTTTATTGCCGAGTATTGTCTCACTTCCCTTGCACGAGTATGACCGACGAACAACACGACACTGGCCTGAACACTAAGGCTGCAGTCTCCCACGCTGTTCCCTCCGGTAGTGTGTATGCAGGCTGCTCGAAGGCTGCGCGTAGCGGTAGATCCTCGCAGGCCGTTGGTTCAGCTGGCAGACGCCGGCGGTGCGAGTACGATGAGCAGGGCAGGCCAGACTCTTAGGCAGAGGTGACGCCGAAGGCGATGCAGGAAAGTGTAGCGATCTAGGAGCGTAGCCGGAGTCTTAAGGTAAACCTGGAACCTGAAGGAAAGCAGCATTAGGAGAGCCACAACCAATAGAGTCAGGCAGGCGGCGTCAGCCGGCCTCAGCTAGCAGGTAGAGAGATGGGCAGTACGCTAACGCAGTAAATGTAGTAACCTACCCACAGCTGGGACCAGGATACACGTCTGAAGTAGTAGTAGTAGCACGTAGTTAGGCACGGTAACAATAATTAGCGGTGCCGGTTTCTCTGTCGGCCCCTATATATACTGGGCCCTCCATCAGAGTTTGTGTCGGCGCATAACCAAATATGGGCAAAACTCACGAGCGCGGACGATGGCCTTCTCTGATTGGCCGAGCGTATGGACCTTATTATGACGTACACTCGGTAGGTACCGGTCATACGCTACAGTATATTATGTGGAGAGCATTTGGTAACGCTTATCTCCAGCAGTAGACGTCTATTGGTGTAATTATGATGATGACAGAATTATAATAGAGCAGTATGATCGATCACAGTTTTATTCTCATTCCATTCAAACAGGTAGTAAGTACTAGCTTCTTTTTTCTTCCTGTTTATAGTTATCTTCGCCCTACGAGCATTCTAAGATAACATTGAGCTACAAAAATGTAAATATCGCTTGTCCCTATATAATCGGTAAAAATATCTATCCATCCTTCAACAAATTATAACACTAATAATGCAAACCCAGAATAAATGCTCGGTCAGATATACAATGTGAAGCAGTCTTTAACTTTCAATCCGTTTTTGTACGTCCAAGTTACTTATGCACCAACAACGTACATACAGCACTACACAGCTGGCATAGAAAACAGTTTTGAACATTCTCAGTTTTTTAAATAACAATACAAGAAGAAAGTGAAGACTATATTCGTACCAACTTTAATACACTAGGTAAGTACAACGTATTTGGCTAATTTACATTTTGAGAGCTAGGTAAATGCTCTCGGCTACACCTCCTTTAGGCCATGTATTAGAACTTTAATGGTGCGAAACTTACTCGCTAGTTGCGCACCCTTACTTTATAAAATGTGTTTTATTTTATTCAAAAGTAAAACAGTATTCCAAAAATGTTAAAGTGTGAGTGAGCTGGCGTCTTTATAATCACAAAGACGAGTAAGTATCTGTTGTATGGAGATTAAGTGTGACAGTCCTTTAAGAGACACGTACTACGACACCAACATGTCTGTTCAGGACACATTTAATTAATTCTAACCCCACATACTGCGCGTTCATGTAGCCCGCGTATTATTACATCTATACAACGTAATTATAAGTCATTTAATAACGCTCCACAAACTTTGTTTATTAAAACACTTCTTTATTTTATTAATTATCAGAAGATACAATGATTTATATCCTCTATAAGGCAGCGTTTTTGCGTGACTGAAGCAGGTATAAATAACCTCCTATGAAAATTGGATGAGAAAGTTGCGAAAATTGTAAAAAATACAATATTTATTAGTAGCTACTTGTCCGCAAGGCGGATTATCTTGTTTTGGTCGTTTTGTACTACAGCATGATACATTGATACTACAATGTCTCTTACGAAATGTAACAGGTATGGCCACAATTATTTTATTGCCTTTAATTTCCTTTATTGTTGGCAGTAATGACACTGTGGCTATATTATTCAATGTTTTATCATTTTTGATTTCTTTTTTTTATTTGTTCGCACATGCAAACTACGCAGCATTACGAACACTATATTGAAATTCTGCTTGGGAAACAATAAAAGTATGTTTTTGTTGTCGTTGTTCTGTGGTTATTTCGTGTTTTATGTCTGTGTTCTACAAATAAATATTACAGTTGCCAAACTTGGACTGAAAGTGCCCGAATTTAAAATCGCGTTTGTTTCGCAGCACATTTATTGTGTAAAGTGTTGTTTGTATGTGTTTATTCTTCCGTAATAAAATTTCGAATAATTGAGCGTTTGTGTAGGTTTCTTTTGGATTTAATGTATTCGATATCAATATTTATCCTAATTCGTTTCTGCTCCGTGATCCAGTGGATAGCATATGCGTATTGCTGATCAGGAGGTCCCGTTCAATTCCCGAGTCAGGCAAAAGTGTTACTGGGTTTTTCCGAATTCTCAGTAGCAGCACGGAGTCTGGAAAAGTGTCCGGTAACAGCAATAGGCTCGCCCTCTATTACGTGGGACCTCCGAATTCCGTTTTTTTTACTTTGGCACCATACCTGGGAAAATACCTACTGGTTCAGAAACTACTGGTGGAGAAGTTATGGCATTAGAGGTAATGTTCTCGAGCTTATACGATCGTCTTTGGAAGGCAGAAAACAGTTTACTCAAATCAGCCAAGTAAATATCATGTTAAAAACTGAAACTGTATACTCCTCAAGTACGAGAGAAATTTCATATGGTGTGCCACAAGGGTCGGTGCTAGGTCCATTACTTTTTATCTGCTACATTAACGATTTCCCTAAAGTAACCAGTCATCAGATGTGCTTATTTGCAGATGATAGCACAATTGTTTTCGATGAGGGTAATTTTAAAGAAATACAAGACGACATAAATACAAACCTAGTTTCACTTATAGAATGGTTAAATGGCAATAACCTTAAAATTAATTTAACTAAAACTAAGATAATGGACTTCAAACTCCGACAAAGAAAACAAACACGGTACCAAATCCAATACAAAGGAGACGCAGTACTGGAAACAAATACGACAAAGTTTTTAGGACTGCACATCGATAGTGATATGACATGGAAAACCGAAATTGACAGTGTTTGTTTAAGACTTTACCGATTTTCTTACGCTCTATACATGCTAGGTAAAATTGCAAATAAAAATGCTCTCCTTACAGCATACCACGGATATGTAGCCTCCACATTAAGGTATGGACTAATATTCTGGGACAATGCTACTAATATATCCGCCGTATTATTGGCACAAAAAAGATGCGTCCGAGCCATCTGCAAAATAAAACAAACGGATACCTGTAAACCACACTTCAGGGACTTAAAGATTTTGACAGTACCGTCGCTGTATGTCTATGAGGTTTTGATATTCGTAAGAACCAATATTCACTTGTTTAGACATGTAGAAAGTCCATGTCGCTCAGATAACTTAAAAACATTATTCACCAGAACTACTTTCGCATACAGAAGTATCTATGCTATGGCTCCAAAGCTGTATAATAAACTACTTTGTCATATTAAAAACAGTAAGAATATTTATGAATACAAAAACAAACTATTTAAGCTACTCAATGACAAAGTATATTATTCAATTAAGGAGTTATTATTGGATGACCAATTTTTATAATTTTTATTATTTTCACATTGTTATTATTACTTACTTAATTTATTTTATGTTATGAAATCGATTGACATTCTGTATATTTATTTTATTCTGTTGTGACATTTTCTCTATTTTATTGACATTTTTTTAATTACTTTTTCAATTTATTTGAACTAATTTTGTATGCCTATCGGCGGAACATGGACTGTACAATCGACATATGTATATTGAAAACACCTGTAATGACCTGTGTTCACAAAATAAATAATTTGAATTTGAATTGAGAAATTGAGGGTCAAAGTCACCATTGATTTTTGCTCACCCACACTTTTAATTAGAGCTTAGAAATTTACCTAATTAACCCTATACTTGTCGATGTGCATTTAAATGCACACTTTTTTTTAAATATTCTACAAGCAAAATTAAGTACATTTTTTATTTATTTACTACTCATTCACCCATGGAATGCCCTTATTTAACATAAAAAAATATTACTGAGCACTGGCGACACTTGGTGTACGCAGTATATCGCAAGATAGTGGAGCGTGCGCTTGCGTCTACTGCCTATAAGGTAAAAATCGATTGAAATCATATTAATTATTAACGAAATTGAATAAAAAAGTGATAAAAGCAGTACCTAAATATACAGTCTTGTGAATTAAATATAGATTTTTTCAATTTGAAATAGTTTATTCGGATTTTTTTTCATTTGATCTTGCATGTGTCTTTAAATGCACATTGCCAACTATTAACAGACCTACCAACACTAGGCTGTGTGCATTTATAGATACATTGCCAGTTTGAAGGACATTGCTTTTAAAAGAACATTATGAATTTCAATTAAATTATTTCTTTCTATTAGCTGTTTATTTTTTATATTTCTTTATTTTCTAGCCTTCTACAAGGACTTCGAGAATTTTGGCGTCGGTACCTAAGTCTGCAGCTAGTTCCGACATAGAAAAAAGTAGGTAGTTCTTTGGAAAATGAACTTCATTATGCATGTTCAGTGCCATACTGCGACAATTTATTCACTTTAGTAAAATTTCTGGAACATTTGAGAAATGTTTATCTACGGTATTTTTGCCTTAGGGACTATCAGGCAAAACAGGAGCCGCAGCCAAACTACCTACCTACTGATAAAAACCTAAAAAAAAAGATCGTGGATCTTTTGCCCAAGTCGTTTCGAAACCAAAGATGTAAAGCGAATGAAACTAAAAGACTTTCGATGTGCCATAAGTAATGATCTCACCACCTTTCAAAGAACTAAGAAGTTTTCGAATACGTAAAGAGGTTCGAAATTTGTTACACCGCAGACGTCTGACTACGGCAGATATGACCACTTTGGACACTTGCCATCATTACAAATAAAGGCAGATGCAAGAATTGCATAAAAGTCAGACTAAATTAATATGTGTAAAATGCAACGTGAGGCTTTGTTTGGTATATGGTCGTTATTGTTTTTATGATTATCATACAAAATAATAATAATAAATTTCATTGTTGACATGTCTGATTACTGATCTCTCATTATTAATAGTATTTTGTGTGTTTACAACATTTGTAGTACTTAAAGATGTTTTTTAGTGTTTAAAAGGACCTAAAAGGTCATAGACAATTATGTTGTTGTCTTTATTGCTCATATTTGATCTCGTTACTAGTAGTTTTTTTTTTAATAAACCGTTGTTTCATGTTAAATAAGTCACGTTTCAATTTCGTCTACACATGGCAATGTGCATTTAAATGCACACGTTTTTTTTTCGACGAAGCTTGCAATGTGCATTTAAATGCACATGCTATATTTCCAAAACTATATATGTATGATTTTTTTTTGCATTTTTTAGATGTATTTGACACGTATTAGACGCGATATATGTGAAAAAAATAATGAATATATACAAACAAAACCTTTGCCAAGTAAAGGGTTAAAAAAAGAACGTGTCCCACTTATTATTTTTGCTTAGTATGGCTAATGTGCTAAACGAGTAGACTTCGGCTTGGTGATGGGTCTTTTTGACCGCCCTGTATACATTATATTCAACTCATCACGCATCGATCAAATTGCTTTGTCCTCTTCATACCTCCAATCTTCTCCTTTAATTCCTCCTTGTATTCCTCCTGTTAGTTTGTGATTTGCATGTGTGTCTTTGAAATTGCATCCATCATGCTAAGAAAATACAAACATACAAGTATACGAGTCGCGGATACAGCTTACTGTCAAGTGGACCACTAACTAGACGCGCATGCAAATAATGCATACAAAAAGATGCATCGATAAGAAGTGTAAATCTTAACGCTTATACCACTGTAACAATAATGTTTGAAGTATTGAAACTCTGACATTTAATTCAAACCAGCCGCACAATTTCCAAACTTCACAAAAGTTTGATAAGTAAGCCAAGAATATTTTTAACTTAACATATGCGATGTAAATTCCTCTTAAAGTTCAAGAGTATGTTTCCACTGGGTTCGATAGTTCGATAAGGTTCGACTAAGTTCGCATGCAAACTTACCAACTTGCATACTCGAAGCTGTGTCGGTTTCGCACAATACGTAACCGGCCCTTTGGGACTTCTGCTGAACTCTAATACACCTACTTATTACCAATTAGTTGAACATTACTTAGATTTCACTTGCCCCAAAATTTGGTTAACAAATTGCTTGTTATGTATTGATATGTATTTATATGTATTGTGTGTGGTGCTGTTGTTTTCATCCTATTCTCGTATTGCAAAGGGACCCATCAAATATCCTAGCAACATTGCAAAGTTTCGTATGTGCAGGTTCCTTTAGGGTCGATAATTGTGTCATGAGAAATGTCTTATAACGACGCCAGTTTTGAGTTTGAATGTGAGACCTTGTATTTATTAATTGTAATAAATTATATAATATAGTTAACTGATAAAGAAATATTTGTTTGTGATTAAACTATGAAAATTGTCAATTGGATATATTATGTCACCATTATAAGGCTAAAGAAGATGGTGGAAGAGTTACATAATTAGGGAGACAAACTTTCACTGCTTAGCATGGATCAAATATACAAAACTAATTTTGTTTTTTAAGGCCTTGTATAAAATTTAGCGACATATTCAAAATTTCTTATGAAATTATATGAATGCTGTCAATCATCACCGTCGTGTAAGCTCTATCCCGGTTGCATCCAAGATTTGCATGCCTTGGAGCCCGGGGTCCGCTTACTATTCCAACGAGAATATTTTTGCGTTTCCACAGAGCGGCTGCCTTCTGGCCTCCGCAACCCAAAGGGTACGGTATATTCTATGGTTTAGACCACTATCGGTTTATTTGAGGGCACTGACTCCCCGAAACGACTGTCAAAGATGTTCGTGACAGCCGGGACCGACGCTTTAACATGCTCTCCGAGGCAAGTGATAATTAACAATTGAAAACGCACAAGACTTTGAAAAGTCAGTGGTCCGTGCCATGGATTCGAATCCAATACCCTCTGCATGATATTTCCACTAGGCTATCGCTGCCCTATATTTATTCTCAATAAACCATCTTAAGTTGTTATCAAACAAGAGAGCATTGTATTTATTGTGGAATGCACAGAGTTTTCTATTATTACTACTGCTTATGCGTTAACCTCTAGTGAATGGTCGTGGTTATCTAAAATACATTGTATGTAATTTCATACAATGTATTTGAAACATATGCACAAATCTGATAACAACATAAAGCAAAAGTGAAACAAAGTGTGTCATCTCTGAAAATAAGCACCATTTTAAACAAAGCTGAAATGTAAATTATTTTCTTGAATAAATGAAATTCATGGCACTAATACGAAACTCAAATGAGATCCAGTAGTAGCAGTAACGCTAACGATTAATTATAATTTAGTTCACAAACGAAATACTCTAGCAACAAAGATTGTTCGCGAAATAAATGCTGACAAGACAATGCATTCATTTATGTAATGTATGTAAGTTGTGAATAAAGCAGGACGGTATAATGCATTAATGAGGCAGTTATTGTCAATAAAGGTGGCACAAGCGATGCACTCTGCTAGCACGTACGGATTCCACCCTCATTAATTGTTTTGTTTTATTTTTACGCCAACATTGATTTATATTTGGCGTAAATGTTTATGGTAAGTGAAATGAGATGAATGTGTAATAAAAGGTGGGTGATGAATCTTCTTTACTGCAATTTATATAGAGTTTTGATTAACATAACTACGAGAAAATATCGAGTCCGCTGTTATTATTGTAATGGAGTGTTTTCTGTTGACGCGTTCAAAGCTGATAAAATGTGGTTTCCAAGATATACTACCACTATACATACGTAGTACCGTAGTACATTACATACCAAAGTACGCATATCTTTTATATTAAGCCAGCGCGCCCAATGTAAACTCACAGAAATAGGTATTTATAAGTTAACCGACGATTACTCGTTAACTAGTGATATCTACTTAGCCGTGATAGTTTTCCTTTTAAATTCGTTATATGTACTACATTTGTGATTTTTTTCACCTCTTCCAAATTAATAGTTTAGACGGCAGAGGGGGGGGGGGACACTTGAGTCTAACAATTTTTTTCACTTCAAAGCTTGATATTTGACAAACCAACCACTTGATCGAAAAATGATTTAAGCAAACTAATAATATTTTTTTAAAACCTATCCAATGATACCCCACATGATGGGGTACTCAACCAAAAATAAATTCAACGCCACTATATACGTAGGGGAGATACTCTTAAAAAAAATATTACCCTAAATTTATTTACATTTTTTGTGTTACAGTCAACTGTAACACAAATTGCTAAAAAACACAACAAAAATGATACACTCAAACCGCCACTAGCATGTTACGTTATTACCGTTATGACAAATACAGGACGTCAGCGGCAACAGACAGTCGTATTTATTTTCCATTGAACCGCTGCTTCTATAATTCACGTAGTTCGGTTTCGTTGCATTTATGATGATGACGTGTTTTATACTACTGACAGTGGTGACCGAGGCTTCGGGCGTTGTGGCTCGTATAACAGACCGTGTGTTGTTCAAAACCAATCCATATTGGTTTTGAACAACACACGTTCCCATGAACGCATTGGCACTTTAGTATCGCATATGAGTAATTGCAGCTTCGGCAATGCAATGCTGGTTAAAACTTAATACTAATTTATTGGTATTACTTCACGCTACGCTTCGCACTTTACGCTGTTGGCTTTTGTAAAATAATCAAAAAATAATAAAGTCTTTCGCAGGCAGCTTCTAACTAAATTTTTTACTAAGTGATGTATATCAAAAGTATGTATAACTGATGCAATGCTACACGTTGGTTATGAAAATTGCATCAAAATGTAAAATTAATTCAATATTTGCATTGCGTACTACCAAAAATTTCCTGTATTTCAAAGTAAACAATTTAGTACAGCTATGTAGTACGTGATGAAACGTTTTTAAGACATTGTGCTTATTAAAAGTGTGGTTACATTGAGTTTCGAATCGGGAAGCTACGACATATCTTCTCGCCCGATATCCCGCAGTGTCTCAAGACGAAAGACTTTGACCAGTGTGTGTTGCCTTACGGATCAGAGACGTGGTCGCTCACTATGTGCCTTATCAGAAGGCTCAAGGTCACTCAAAGGGCGATGGAGACAGCTATGCTTGGAATTTCCCTGCGAGCTCGAATCAGAAATGAAGAGATCCGCAGTAGAACCAAAGTCGCCGACATAGCTCTTCGGATAGCCAAGCTGAAGTGGCAGTGGGCAGAGCACATAGCTCGAAGAACCGATGGCCCTTGGGGCAGAAAGGAGTGGCGGCCACGTACCGGACGACGTAGCAGAGGTAGGCCCCCCGTAAGGTGGACCGACGATCTCGTCAAGATCGCGGGAGGCGATTGGATGCGGGCGGCTCAAGACCGGTCTATGTGGAGAACCTTGGGGGGAGGCCTATGTCCAGCAGTGGACGTCGTTTGGCTGATATGATGATACATCGAGTTTAGATAGAGTCAAAACTTATGAGAAAAGTAATGGACACTAATGAATGAAGACCTCGGAACGTGAAACAATTGTGTAATTTATAATAGTCAATTATATAAGAAAATTTTTTTTTCAACCTATAGCTTTAGGCCTAGTTATTTTTAATTTGCCGCCACAAATGAAATTTTTCACTAAAACTGTAAGCGTGTGCAAAAGCGCAAGCGAAAACTAGAATACCTTATAACGATACGCAACATGTGCATTCTTATGTAAGTTAAAATATATTCATGATTTACAAAACTCTAGCTAGCTATTCAGGATACTCAAAAGATGCGAAATGTAATTCTTACTGCGAAGACATGCCAAGAAACCTTGAAATGTCTCGTTCAATTTGAATTTTAATCTGCTATCCTTAGTTGCTACTAGCATGTGATAGGAAATATTCAATGCGTAATTTTAAAAAACTAGCGGAACTGTGGCTAAACATTGGGCTCTTTATACATTAAATCTTCATTAGCCCTAACTTGAGCCAATTTTTACGAAAGTCATTATTGAAATAATGACTTTCGTAAAAATTGGCTCAATTTTATTGTGCAAATATGCAAACTCAATCGTGTTTGATATTGTCAAATTAAAGATTATAACATCACGGATGGCGTAGTTATTTAAGGCGCTGTGTACAGTATACTGAGTTCAGCTGTTGCTGTCACTGTCGGATTGTATACATAAGAAAGAGAAACGCGATGACGACGGGACTTTCAGAACGAGTTATTTATCATTAAATACATGAATCCTTACAAATATCTTATTCCAATCGATAAATAAAAACAACAGTTCCCTTTATTATTATATATTACATCATTGTTATTAATATTATCAAGATTTGTTTATAAATAATACAGTTACAATTGCTACAATTTCAATTTTAATGGTTATTTTATGTTTTTTTTTTTATCGAGAAAATTTACCGAAAACGTGTTTTGAACACAATGGTCCCCCCATAAATATGATCAAGATTAACATATATTTTTTTAGCTGCTCTAAAATGTATACATTTGGCTAAAAAACTGTTTTGTGAAGCCTATTTTGACTAGGTACAGCGCCTTAAGCGGTCGCCTCAGCGAGTGTTGTGGCTTTGATTCCCTTACTACACAACATTTTATGTGAACCATACATTGATATGACTGCACGGTTGGCGTAGTGGTTTAAGCGGCCGCCTCGCTGCTTGACACTGCGCCGAATGTTGTGGGTTCGATTCCCACACGAGACAACACTTTGTGTAATTTACAAATTGTTGTTTCGAGTCTGGGTGTTCATTGTGTCCGTTAGTTGTATGTTTGTAAAGTCCCCTGCGACACAGGATTTAGTGCTAATGCGGGAGTTGTCTTTTTAAAAATAAGAAAAAAAAAGAAAAATATGCGGGATTTTTGTTTATCAGTGGAACCATAAATTATGATTATTTCATGGCTAGGTTTTTACGTCCATTGATGATGTCCTCCGCGGCATTCTACCCTATTTGTCCACTCCATTTAAACTTCAACATCCGTAATATTTTCATAATAAGGTGTTTAAAGTTTTTGCTTCAGTATTAATAAATAGGTGCTTAAATAAAATAATATACGGTATTTTAACTGCATAGCTGGCGCTCTTAGTAGCTTATATTGTCACCTTGTGACGCTTGAGTTGTTACAAATACAAAAAACTGCAGTTTGTGCCATCTTACGATATGACAGCATTAAAGCTCCATTCGCTGTGCACTTTCATATCCTTTGTTTTATTGTTCACAGGAATACTCTTCTATTCCTGGATAATCCCTTGTGAATGATATAAAATATAAAGTAGCAAGCATGTTCGATAATTCAATAAATATTAAAGTGGTCCAGTGGATAGCGGATGCGTCTGCTGATCGGAGGTCCCAGGTTCGATTCCCGGGTCGGGCAAAAGTGATACTGAGTTTTACCGAATTCGCATTAGTAGCACAGAGTCTGGTGATGTGCCCGGCAGCGGTCACTGGCTCGCCCCCTATTACGTGGGACCTAACAATTCATGGCGAAATGTGGGTGTAATATTACACCTCTGCCTAGTTGCCCTTCGGGAAAACAGGCGTCAGTATATAAAAAAATATATATTTATGGCAAAACTGTCTGATAGATTGATGTTTACATATTTCGAATTTATCTAACGGATAGGGAATATTCATAAGTAGTGAAACGGGGTCTTACTATTCTTTACTGCAATAATCATTCATAATCACAAAATATGTTTTGTTTTAATGTTCTACAAACATTTTAATCCAGTATTTACTCCTACATCTGTTGCAGCTAAAGGTAATAAACCCATTAGTTAATGGGCTACTGTTAACCTATTTATTAGCGGAAATATACCGTTTGAGGTATATAATAAACAAAATTATTAAACTAATAGAACTTCAGAGATTTGTTGATAATAACCCAAAGATGTAATAAATCTATGTAAAAATTCAAGCCTCTTTATCTGAATTCGAAAATTAAGAATAGCAATAATAAAACTACATTTTGATTAATACCTACTTATAAAAGTGCGCCTGATTTGTTTTGACCAGTGTGCTTAACTTTTTTTTGACCATCGATTATCACTAAACCTTATTAAATTCTCGGCACAACATCATCATTATCGACCTAGCGTTAGACCAGTCTGCGTCCAAGACCTCTTGCTTTAGGGTCCGCCTTCTAAGTAAAGATAGGCTGCTTGCCTTGGCGCCCAAATTTTCCGGCAGTATTTCCTCCACTTCGCGCTGTCTTATTCATTTCTAGGGGTGAGGCGTATATTTTAGTACTTACTTCGCTGGAAAATAATTTGTGTGATTCAGCAGTAGTAAGTCTTCGTACGCCTACGAGTTATCATTGTACCTACGTTTTTTCTGAACACAATGGTATTATAAACGTGGAATGGAATGGAATTATTTAATTGACCTTTACTAAGTACATAGAGTACATAGAGAGTTACAAGTATGTATGTCGTGTTTACGAATAATACTCGACAACTTTTAAATGTCAGGGAGCACCCAGAGCCTTATTGTTGTATTAATCATATTGTTTTTCAAGGCTTAAGAAAAATGTGATGTTTAGTTTCGGCTCATTTTATTCACCTTCATTTTTCTATCATTTCTGCAGGCAGACAGCTGCACTTAAGGCAAACTAATATTATAAACATATATACATGGCTGGCGAACAACCACCGAGGAGACTTTAATTTGATTTGCTGTAGGCTGCTGTATCGATTTAATGTTGGAGGTAGACAAAGTTTACATGTAACTGTACATTTACATTGAAGATAATTTATACAACAAAATTACGTCGAAAGTATTTAGAAAATGACCGATGATTAAATCCTTGGGCTTAGATATCTGCATCATATTTTCTAAAGGATGCTTTTTTTTCAAACGTGATTCCATCGTATATATATACGCTAAATATAAGTACAGACAAACGAGAGAAATTGCAAGCTTATCTCAAGTAACAAAACAGCGAGTACTCCGGCGACATTGAATCAAAGCGTCGAATTAACATTCTCGACGCATCTAATATCTTGACACCGACAGACGATTTGTTAAGCAAACTATTTCGAATCAAACATTCATTTAATCAAATGAACATAACAGCTACGTGCTTCGCGTGGGGTTCTAATCAAATCTGGTTACTTCGACACTGCGTTTCATTAAGGTCACGTATCCATGAGGCTGAATTATCGACGATTTTGTATGTCGAATGTGAGCAGAAAAGCTTATCCATTAGGCCCTATACTCACAGATGGCTCTGCGTGTGCAAAGATATTTTAGCGGTCAGATGTTTCAGATGTTTATCTTATTAGGATTGAGATTATTACCTACTTGAGCTAAATAAATGTGGTCAACATCAATACGACCAAATTGAATGGATCCTGTTAACAGTTTGAATCCTGCGAACAACCGATTGATAACTGCATCTCTATCTTATAACTCTCAGCTCATCGCGGCATAATTCAGAAGTCTAATTACCACAACATTTTTCAGCGTGCCATGCCAGAATAACATTTATTTTTGCTATTGACTACAATTACTTTTGTATATTCTATACAATGAAAAAATACTGCCAGCAATATAAGTTTACTTTTCGACTAGACGAAAAACCTGTTGCAGACGTCTTTAGACAAATGATTCGTCAGTATTTCTTCACATTAACGTCATATCTTAATATATAAAATACTTGCGTTACTGACTGACTGACAGACACGCTACAGCCGAAACTATTGGGCGCAGGAAGCTGAAATTTGGCATGTATGTTCCTTGGGTACCGTTGGGGTGCACTAAGAAGGGATTTCCCGAAATTCCCACGGGATCGGCCAAAAAGGGTAAATTAAAAAAAATCTACTATAAAAGTACAAAGCAGTAAATCAAACTGCGCCACATTTATTATATGAGACGAAGGAAAGGTGTTTCCTGACAAACAATACTCATATCAAACGCCGTCAACAAACAGTGGGGGACGCAGTATCGTACGAACACGCCCTAACCATCGGCATATTCACACCAGTGGTACAATTTTGTACGCCACGCGTGTGCCGTACAAAGATATCATTAGTAGACTAAGGGCAACATTATGGGGTGCACAACATTACATTTAATAACAATATTAAATGTAATGTTGTGCACCCCATAATGTTACCTCGTAATTGAAATTAAAAGGAAGGCAACCTCTTTAGGGGCGTCCGTTTAATTTGAGTTACACACTGGCTGGTATTCAATGGTTTCGGGTTTTCGAGTGGGTCTTTGAAAAGTTTACTATTTATACTTTACTACTGATAGCAATCGTCGTGAACGATAACGGAGAGATTTATCGACTGAGATGCTCTACTAGCGGTAAGCTGTGAGAGACATCAGAGTCACCTGAATGCTAAGCTAGAGATAATGGTTTCATGATTTGAATCCAGGCAAATAATTGAGCGAGCACAATAATTTGATGTGTACTTTTATACTATGAACCTGTACACTGTCATGCAGAGGATCTCGGTTTCAATCCCTGGCGCGCACCACTAACTTTTCGAAGTGATAAGCGTATTAAATTATTAATTATCGCTTGTACCGTGGCTCTAAGCGTCGCTAAGAGCACGTTTAGACGTCGGTCTTGTTATCAAGAAAATCTTTGACAACTGTTATTGAGAGTCAATAACGGCTGTCAAAGATTTTCTTGTATTTTCGTCTCTAGTAATAGCTTTGAATATACTACACTGGTTTAAAGTGTTTATCATGTATGTTTTAAGGTCATCCGGGATTGTCCTTTCGAGTTTACTTCAATTACATTTGTGGTCATCGACTATTTTGACAGTGAGCCTATTGAGGGTGACTTTAAGAACCTAATTGAACATCTACTATCTTTACTCCCATAGGAATCATGGTCAAATTATGTTTGTAATCTAAACCACTGCATTACCGATAAGGTCATCAAATAATAACACTTACGAGTACGTTTGCAATGATGTCACGAGAATAAAGAATAAAGTTAAAGTCAAAATCCTTTAATCATTTAGATCACAAAGTGACACTATGAACGTCAAATTTAAAACATTATTACTGTATGCTTCTACATTTACATTTACTGCCTCGTTCGCAAACAAGGGCGTCTTTTTCATCGCCAGGTTTTTAATCACAGACCACCTTGATTTTTTAATAATACATAATAATTAAACTTTTGTGCCTCTATGTTACTTGTATATATTTACTGTACATAATACTCAAGCATAATCAAGTAAAATTTTGATGTTCACTTAGTTAGCCTCCTGTATACATTTGTATATACACATTACATTCATATATATGCGGGCTCGTTTGCGCAAGTCCAATTATATTTAAACGTAAAGCGGAAGATAAAATATTAATAAGCTCGCCTGTGCCCAGCTGTGGGATAGTTTATGGACAGGGGAGACATAAGGGGAGATGTTAAAATATTCTCGTCACGAAATCGCAATTGATGGTTTAAAAAATACATAAATCAAAAAATATTTTCGTTATATCTTTATTCAAAGTTGCTTCTAACGATTTGTTCCATCTTTTCATAAAGACGTTTTATTTCTTAGTTGATTTTCTTACCACTGATAAGGCACAAATGAATGTATTATAAAGCAGCACAAATATAAAAAATCATTTAATTGCTTTGTACGTGAGCCACGCTCAAAGGCACACTTCAAACATATGAAAATTTTGCTTATTATTATTCAAAGTTCAAAAGACGTGTATCAAAGACACGTATTAAGCCATAAAAACGAATTAATATAATTTTTCTTAGTCAATAAGTCTCATATTCGTGTACCATACCGTTTGTGTAAATATTTTTTATCTTATTTTTATCTACGCAAAGACCGACAGCTTTTCTTTTTAAAAAGCTTTATGGTGTTTTGTGGTTCTTGTGAATATTCATGTGTGTATGCTAATAGATATTTTACGGTCTCCTAAATACCCTTAGGGACTTGGCAATAATATAAATAAAGGAAAAATAAATGTGTGTACTTGCTGATCATAAGTAGGGTAAGCTAGCTGGTGTGATAAACTTCTTTTGAAGGGTATGAAATAGATAGCAATAAGAACCGTTATACCTATATATATACCGGTTCTACCTATTGCTTTGCGAACGTGGCAGTAAATGTAAATGTAGAGTCTTTAAGTAATTATTTTATAAATTTATTATTTTGACGTTCATAACCGTCACATTGTGACCCAAATGAATAAACGATTTTGAATTTGAATTTGAACAAGCAAATAAAAAGTTGTGGTTTCGTAGGTCTAAATATTTTATTCGGATACATATAATAATATGAATAAAAATGAATATAAAATTTCTATTTAAGACAATATATCGGCATAATATATTATTATAATTGTATTATAATATCACTGATAGAATTTTACTAAACTGGAGAAGGACATAATTATACATATTCCAGACAAGTGTGCTTTTTTGTTTGGAACAAGCTTTTTATTTTGAAAATGTTATAGAATTATGTGTGTTTGATTAAATATTATTTAAAATTAAGCATCACATTCAAAGTATAGAAAAAAATAATTAAGAGCCAGTCCACAAATACATTTACAAGAAAAAGAAGTCACTAAGGTATAATTATTTAGGGAGTATTAACGGAACCACATTACGCTTTAATGTCGCCGAACAAATCCTTAATTAGACCCCGAATTCAAATAACATGCATTGTGATTACACAGATAAACGTTTGCTATACCGACACTTGGACTCAATACGCTAATCCAATTAGGGAAAATTCATTATCTAACATCGGGACGTGTTTCTCTGGCAATAGTGATCCGTCGAAAGAACCCTTGGAATCTTCTAAAGAGCCACTTGTAGGCGATTAGTGCTGAAGCACACTTAACCCCCCTAGTGCAGGCTCTGGCGGGATAGTCCCGCTCTTTGTTCGTGCGTACCCCTCGCTTCTCAGTGTATTATTGGCTAGTAACAACGAGTTATTACATTTGCTTTTAGATCAAGATTATGAATAAAGATTGAACAAAGGATCTATATTTCTTTGTGCGTAAGAATATGATTCTACAGAAGAAATAATGTTTTTATGTGTCTATATTATTTTATAGTTTTCTTTGCATTCAGTTTACAAAGTTGTACATAATTTCTTTCTTTTTTAAAAATTCTATGAATACTTATATTTATGCAATGAAAAGGGTCCTATTTCGCTTGAATGAACTTCGAAAATAAGGAAACTTGTTTTTGTGTCACTTTGAAAAGACTTTGACCAATGTTTGTTAAAGCTTTAAAACTGTATAGATTCGCCTTTTTTTTTAGACGTCGAGTATTAATTATTCCAGTTTAATAAATTGGGTCATTTTACGTAGAATGAAAATTTTATTCTTGTTACTGGTTGCATGTAATAATATATGTTCATCACCAAATAACGTACCAGTACATAAAAAAAAATGTACCTGAAATAAGGCTCTGCGCAAACGGACCACCGACCACAGCCGCAGTGGCGACCGTGTGCTGTATATGATCATCATACAGCCTTCCGCAATCCACTGCTGGATAATGATAGCCTTTTATTCCTAAACATAGGGTTACAAGAGGTCCCTAAGTTCGGTGTGCCTTTTGGCATAGGCCTCCCGCAATTCCTTCCAATGGATCCTGTCTCTTGCTACTCTCAACCAGAATGGTCCCGCTATCTGCTTCAAGTCGTCTTCCCATCTCCTGACTTGACGACCCCTATCTCTTTTGCCGTCTCTTGGTTGCACTTGCTTGCTCCATTTGTTAATGGGGTGGCGTAGCAAATGTCCAGTCCATCTCCATTTTTGGACGTCTATCCGGCTAAGAATGTCTGTGAGTTTTGTTCTTGTTCTCTCATGTCTACGTTCCTGATTCTGTCTTGGATTTTTAGCCCTAGCATGCTTTTTTCCATGGCACGTTGACATTTGCTAGCCTTTCCCTGTGGTGAAGTGTTATTGACCAAGTTTCACAGCCATAAGTAAGAACTAGTAGAATACAGGTCTCGAATGTTTTCTTTTTTATGTGAGTGCCTAGGATCCTTACTTATCACTATTGCCTTCAGTGACCAGTATTTTCTCCTTCCTTGAGCTATTCGCCTCTTTATTTCCTTTGTCATTTCATCTGTAGGGGATATTATCTGTCCTAAGTAAATATATTCTTTGACATATTCGATCTTGTTACCATCTACCATAACTTCTATTTCCCTTGAGTTTGACATCGATTTTGTTTTACTGGCATTAATTGCCAGATCAATTTCTCTGCTTGTATTTGCTAGGCTCTGCATCATTTGTTCTATTGCTGCTGGAGATTCTTCAAGAAGCACCAGATCATCGGCAAATCTTAGGTGGTTTAGGCGAGCTCCATTAATGTTCAGACCTAAGTGGTCCTAGTTTAGCTGTCTAAAGATGTGGTCAAGTACGGCGTTAAATAGCGTAGGGGAGATAAGCTGGATTTAAGCTTCTCCTAATTTTCATCACAGTAGCATTGTAAGCCAGTAGGAGGATTAAGATTAATATACCACGCCAAGGCCAAACGGCTTGAAAAAGGGTTTGATGTTAAGTTTTATGTCTCTTCTCAAAGATAGTTCTAGTCGTCTCTTACGACCCACTGAATAAACGTGATTTTGTTGTTAAATGCGCTTTAGTACCTGTCTTATTGACCAAGTAGAGGATCGCCGCAGCTATGAGCGCACATTTTTTTTTTATTTAGCTATTTCCCTCTCACTTTCTTGTGGTCCGCCGAACCCGTGGGAATTTCGGGAAATCCCTTTTTAGTGCACTCCCACGATTTTAAGAAACATACATGCCATATTTCAGCTCCTTGATATGTAGACTGTCAGTCAGTCAGTCAGTAATGCAAGAATTTTATGTAATTACAGATTACTCTAACTACTCCATCACAGCTATCAACTCAGTTAACAAATTTACTATAGTCAGACATAGTGTTTCTTCGCAATAAAGAAACATTAATAGACCAAGTGTGCTTTCTGAAGTAGATAAGGTCCTTTTCCTGGATCATCCAAGACACCGTGTACCTCTTGATATGAAGGTACTAGATCACACAATCTCTTGTTCAAACGTTTCTTCTTCTGTCCTGTTGCCAGACGTACATCTTCATAATGTCAGCGTAGAGACAGCCTCTTCTGGACATAGGCCTCCCTATCCACACAGACCGATCATAAGCCGCCTGCATCCAAACGCTTCCCGCAACCCTAAGTAGATCGTCGATCCCACTTGAGGGAGATCTACCTATGCTGCGTCTTACCAAGTGTTTTATTATAGTTCCTGTTTTTTTATTTTTTATTTATAAACAAAAAATACGTAGTTAAATATTATCAAGCAACAAAAAACTTGACATGAAACTAGCAAAAAAATAGACAGTTGAATTATTACAAACTTATTTAAAGGCTATACATATATCTAGGCTAGGCCTATAACCTTCCCCCCTGTGGGATCTCCACCTTGGCGTGGGGGGGGGGGTCAGTAACCGTGGGTTTGAGGTACACCCACGGTGAAGCTAAGCGGAATCCCGGGAGTGGACGCTCAACGTGGGCTGTAGTGAGGCCTGCGTAGGATGCGTCCAAAGTGCGGGTGCGGGGGACAGTTCTGTCTGTCCCTCGCAGTCGGGTGCGGTGGCAGGAGGAGAGGCGTGTCGGTATTGCGTTGCCGCGCGCCCTATCTCCTGCGACCAAATGGGGGCGCACCATTGTTGCGTCGCGGTGGGGCCGCAGAGGAAGAGGAGATGCGGTGTTGCGTTGCCGTCCTCCCTATCCTCTGCGGCCGCTGGGTGTTTTGGTGGCGGAGCCCAACACCTTCATCCGCCGCCAAGGGGGTTTCGTTCGGGGCCCGCCTGACCATCTGGCGGGCCAATACCCGTCGCGGGGTAGCGAGGAATGCTTCGGTGAAACCCTACCCTCCGACACATGGGTACATGAGGAGCACGGGTTGGTTTTTAGTCAGTAAGAGTCTGACATTCCCCTTCGTCCTTCCCCTCAGGGCGGAGGGACTCCATAAGGATTTTCCAACCCGACACCAAAAAAAAAGGGCCTATAACCTTCCCTATAACATATTCATTCTATAGTCAGCTTGGTTTCGATGTATAGATGGAATACCAAGTCACTCTCTACAACACAGAATAGTTAGATAGTAATACCCATGTAAATCTTAAAAAAATAATCATACTAAGAGTCGATAGCTACAGGCAGTGCAAAACATTTACACAACCTCTTTGTACAACTTTCACAGTTATTTTTTTTTAATACTAAGTACTTATTTTGTAGACATATTCTACCGTAGATCACTTGCACTAACAATATAAACTACATTGAACTTGCCGTACATTTAGGGTATAGGTATAGTCTAGTATAGTAGGCAATACGAAACCACCTACTAATCACGAGATCCCAAGATAGATAAAATGCTATAGAAGTTTTTGTTACAAAATAATCAGGTAGGCGACGTGAAAAGAATAAATACAGTATTATCTAACCCTTCAGGGATGTTGGTACATTATTGTATTGTTACGTAATACAGCAAAACGTTTAATAAAAAATCGGGCAAGTGCGAGTCTGACTCGCGCACCGAGGGTTCCGTACGCATTTTACCTTATTTGAGGTTGATGCTAATAACGCTAGTCCTCCAAATCTGAGGGTCTAGTACCAGTTTGCACTCGATCGTCACGGTGGACGATAGCCTAGATGACAGGAACAATTTCCATACATTTTCTAAATGCGCCCCCTAGCGGTCTCTATCGATCGCTTCTCTCCATAAGGGGCGCTTTAACTCTCTCTGTACGAGCGCCCATACAAAGAGTACCTACTATCTTAAATGGAGTCTACTATGTATGTATGGGGACACCCTTAAATTTTCCACTTTTTTTTTTGTAGAGGTACATAGGAGATATGGTCAAAATTAGGTTTTTGCGAAAACTTGTAAGTACCAAAATTAACCTTAATTTTCAATTTTATGACATTTTTGTAATTTTTCCTTTATTTGTGCTGTAAGACCCTGCTTTTGGCCAAATTTCGTGATTCTAGTTCAACGGGAACTACCATATAGGTTTTCGACCCAAAACCTATAGGGTACTTACGGTTGACCTAGAATTGTCAATTTTGGTCAAAACCAAGGTCTTACAGCACAAGTAAAGGAAAAAATCCGAAAATTAAAAAAAGTTGAAAATTAAGGTTAATTTTGGTACTTACAAGTTTTCGCAAAAATCTAATTTTGACCATATCTTTTTATCGGGTTGACCCAGGACCCTAATTTTTATACACCTAATAGGAACCACAGACCTCAGTATCTGGTATAAATTTCAATTTGCTAGGTCCACCCGCTCCTGAGAAAATCGGTGGTGACACACGGACAGACAGACAGACAGACAGACAGACAGACAGACAGACAGACAGACAGACAGACGGACAAGAAAGTGATCTTATAAGGGTTCCTTTTTTTACCTTGTGAGGTACGGAACCCTAAAAAGTACTACGGTTTCAAATTCAAGGTAATTCTTTCAAAGGCAAAATAGGTCAAATAAGCATTTAAATATCGACTCTAAAATCTTACCTATGACTTCTGTCATGGCTTCAAATTATTTATTAAAACGAATTGCTTTTTCAATACAGACTTATAAAGATATCTCATGTAACAGAGTTTATATTAAATTTTATACTTTATGTCTCTTAATCTTTTGAACTTTTAAAATAATGCACTAAGTGTAACTTGGGAAATTTCGAACATTTAATCAAGGGACACAAAGAGCCGAAACAACAATGTTTGGTCACAAAATCACTACATAGTATATAGCAAAGTCTATCTTCTGTCTGTCTGTCCCTATGTATGCTTAAATCTTTAAAACTACGCAATGGATTTTGGAGCGGTTTTTTTAACGGACAGAGTGATTCAAGAAGAAGGCTTATACGTTTAATACATGCCTAATAAGCATTGCACCCATGCGAAGCCAGGGCGGGTCGCTAGTATCAATATAAAATAATACTTGGTAGAATATAAAGTGAGAGCCCTTGTTCACTGTGTCTTTTGGATATAATCTCAGAAATCGATCCCCAAAACTAGTGTGATCAGTTTTCACATTTAAAATATATATTTCTACAATAATGAACAAACAGTGTTGGCTCGGCTATACACCGAAACCGTGGGGTAGGGTTCTAGGCGACTTGGGAAGGATTAATGGGATGGACTGTATTAGGGCGAGTTCTGGGTCGCCTAGAAAGGAATAAGGAAAGAGGAGATGGATACGGGAGGAGGTGATTGAGTGGGTATAGGATATTTCAAGGATGGAAGGCACTTACCTTATACAGCCTTCTTCGTTTCTTTTCCTCCTGGTGGTTTCGTGATGCAGCTGCTTGTTTTCACTTCACTCACGAGCGGGTTTTCCTTGGTGGAAGCGGTAAATCACATACAGCGGTGCGGCGCGGAGCGGTATCGAGACGGCGTTCTCAGCGGGACGAATGTTCTCGACTGTCACTCGCGTTCACGATCGCGTCGATGAATCAGGCGGAAGGCAGTGCCCTTCCAGGGAGTGGGATAGAGCGGGACGGAAATATGGTATCGCTCGCACTAGACGTGGAACGATTGATCTTGATGCGATTAGTTATATATAGGAAGGTAGATGGCGCTACCATATCCCCCCGGCCCTAAAGGGTTGCCTTTAAAATAATAGCGAAAACTACTAACTAAATACTTAAACTAAGAGGTAAGTCCAACTTCAGGCTAGATCTCACTGAGTTGGAAGCGGACAGAGACGTACAACAGGGCGCACGTAACTCCCCTTGGCGGTTTTCACGGTAACAACGCGAGTTGTACCGTCCTTGGAAGTATGCAATTTCTCTACGATGGCTAACGGCCATGAAAGCGGCGGAGCATTATCATGTATTATGACGACCAACGTACCCTCCTGTATAGGGGATGCAGGACTATTCCACTTGGATCTAGCCTGAAGCTGGTGTAGATATTCCGCACGCCAGCGCCGCCAGAACGACTGCTAGAGTTTATCCAGCAGAGTATGTCTCTGGAGCAAGCTTGAAGAGTCTGCTTCAGGAGCCGGAAATGACGATAATGGCACTGTGTTCAGAAAATGTGCAGGGCTTAACGCGGATGGTTCTGCAGGGTCACTACTCAATGCCGTGAGCGGACGCGAGTTGATCAGTGCCTCGACTTGTGCAAGGACAGTTAAAAGCTCTTCGTAAGAGAGGATCTGTTGACCTATAACCTTGAAGAGATGCGTTTTAATTACTTTGACCATGCTTTCCCAACATCCACCGAAATGCGGTGATGCTGGTGGAATAAACTTCCAGTCGATATGATTTATGGAAAGTTCCTCCTGAAGACGAGTACGATATTCTTCCCTGAGAAAATTATAAAGGTCGCGTAAATAAGAGCTTGCGCCCACAAAACAAGTGCCGTTATCCGTGTACAAACACTGTATAGGGCCGCGCCGTGAGAGAAATCGTTTAAGGGCTGCCAGGAATGACACCGTGCTTAAATCTGTCGCAACTTCAATATGCGTAGCGCGCGTCGTTATCCATGTAAAAATACATAGCCAGTTATTTACGGCTTTTAACACCTCGACCACGCACTGGCGTATACTGCAGTGGTCCTGCGTAATCACAACCGGTGTGTGTAAACGCTTTAGTAACCTGGTTGACGCGCTGGCTAGGGAGATCGGCCATGGGAGGGAAAGTCGGACGCGGACGAAATTTGAAACAGACGTTACAGTTATGTATTCTGTGACGAATTATTCGTCGAGCGGCTAAAATCCAATACTTATGCCTAAGTAAGGACATAAGCAACTCCGGACCGGCATGGAGGTGCTTCTTGTGATAAAAATCAACAAGAAGGTCGACAACATGATCATGTCGCGGCAGAATACAAGGATGTTTGTAGTTATAAGGTTCATCCGAATTTGACAAACGACCCCCAACGCGTATGACGCCGTGTTCATCGAGAAACGGCTTAAGTCTAAAGATAGCGGGAGAACAAGGTACATTGTCCTTTAAATTTTGAATGTCGTTACTAAAATGAACAGCTTGTACAGCTCGTAGTAACTTACATTCTGCGAATTTCAGATCAGTACTTGATACAAAAGTCTCATTAGGTAGGTGCCTAAGAAACCTATAGACATAAACGATGGCGCGGAGTAACTTAGACCACGATGACATGCGTAGTGCGAGTGCATAGATGGGAAACTCCGCAACCTCAGCAATCACGGGATAAGAAACAGACTTCCGCTCGGGTACATCTTCGTCTTCTGCACTGTGGTGAAAGGGTTGCATGGGCCATTCTGACGGATCATGGGAGATCCAAGAAGGTCCACGACGCCACAATGGATGATGCAGAAGATTAAGTGGAGTGACACCACGAGACAAGCAATCTGCGGGGTTCTCAATACCCGCGACGTGATTGAAACAAGTAGCAGGAACCAGTTCAATCAATTTGCTAACGCGGTTGGTGACAAAAGTCTGCCAGCGATGAGGAGAAGAATGAATCCAAGCGAGCACTACTTTGGAGTCGGAGAATTCGTATAATTTATTAATGGGGTAGTGGGGCAAAACTGTGTCTTGAACCTTGCGGAGCAACTGAGACAGCAGAAGGGCCGCGCACAACTCCAGTCTCGCAACTGAAACGGTTTTAACATAACGTGAATTGCGAAGTAAAAGCTCCTCTGACTAAACCTTGTCGGTATATACGTAGAGGAGTTGATTCTTATCAGTAGCATGGGAAAGAGTCGGACTCAAGACCTTTTGATTGCACGTGAAATGTGTTCGCATTATTACACACACACACAAGTAAATTCTTGAAAAGGATGTAGGTTCAAGCAAGGCTCGTGAATAAAATCTTTGCACTAAGTGTAACAGTGGACGTCTTAATTGGGATACCTACTCAAATCAATTGTTTTATTATGCAGTTAAATATACCGGATAGCATATAATTATAGAGGATATGCCACAAATTTTCACTACGTCTAGGTTGTAGGCATAGTCAAAAGCTATATAAATATAAAAAATATTGAATCTTTCAACATATTTAAAAAATGATTGGCACAGTATATTATTACAAAAGTATCGATTTGAGCATCAAATTTTTTGAATGGTTTTGGTAATGTATGTTTTTGTGTAGATAAAAAATTGGTCTATAAATGTTTTGTGTATGTATGATGTACTTTAAATAATTTATTTAAGTAAGTACTCTATTTTTTAATAACGTGCGGCAATGAATGTTTTGTCTTTCTATTGTAAACATGTTCTCATGTAAGTGACTTTTGTCTTTATGTGAATAAATGTCTTTAAACCTAAACCTATTACAATATTAATAAATGTTTCATGGATGCGTTCAATAAAAAACTATTTTTATTATAGACTCACGCCTGTATCTCCGAAGGGTTTGGCAGAGGTGTAATACTACGCCCACATTTCGCCATAAATTTATGGGTTCCACGTAATAGGGGCGAGCCTATTGCCTTTACAGGGCTCTTTGCCAGACTCCGTGCTGCTACTGCGAATTCGGAAAAACTTAGTACCTAACACTTTTTGCCCGACCCAGCAATCGAACCCTTTACCTCCGGATCAGTAGACGCATACGCTAACCACTGAACCACGGAGGCAGTGAAATGAAAACAAAACACTCCCTATTATTATTAATAGGACAAGCCATGTAAACACGAGCGCTTTATTTGCTAAGCCGTTTGGGAATCGTAACAAAAGGTGATATGATAGCAGTCACGCATTTCCTTATTAACTGTTCAGATAATAAAGATCGTTCCATTTCTCGCTGGAATATGTTATCTCTAATCATGACCCAATGAGAGCTTGACACAATACCAACGTTCGTACCGAATGGTTGGTATTTAAATAATATGGCTTCTCCCTTACATACGCTTGTGCAATTAGTTTTGGTGTATTACACTCATTTTGCTGATATTGCTCTAGGTTTTTATGCAAGGTGAACCTAGAAAATTATATTTATGCCCGTGTTTAATGCACGCATGGTCCTTATGTGTGCCATCTGCTCTTGAAGTAACCAGAACCTGTACTTTGGCAATCAGATAGTTGAAAAACATAATTACGCATTCTTAAACAGACTACTATTTTTACCTATTATAAGGGCGTATTGCGTATAACTTATTTAGGGCGGAAGCCCGTGCACCTCATTTCATTTTAACTCCATTGAACTGCACTGACTTCTACTCTCTGCATTCGTGTCCGTTTCAGAGTTTGGCGAATGGCCTTAGGGGAGAGCACAAGTCGTGAAGATCCCTAAGGCAAGGCTGGTTGACTATCCTTCCCGAGGTTGCCGCCCGTTCTTGGTCTGGTTCCCTATGAAACAGACGTAACGAAAACCTCCAGCCGCCCTCACCCATACACATGCACAAGCACGCACACACATACATTCACCACACTTATTCAATCATTCATACGGACGCGCACACATACATATACACACACCACACCTACATGCAAACACATGCACACACGCATACGATTCCGTAGGGGAAAGTCCTGGCGAAATTTCTGCACCAACATTGACTCCACATGCAAGGCAGCCAGGGTAAAAAAGATCCAATCCCAGGACAGCAACAAGACCCTAGGCTCCATCAGAAAGCCTGATGGCACCTACGCAATCACAGACATGGAAATAAGCCAAGTGCTAATCGAAACACACTTCCCAGCTTGCACTGTGACCGACGACTGTGACTGGGAAGAATCAGAACACAGACCACCGACCCAAACAGACTGGACGATAGCCAACAACATGGTTACCGTGGACCGGCTGAAATGGGCAATTGATAGCTTCTAGCCGTACAAATCTGCAGGCCTGGACGAAATAACACCAGCACTTCTACAATGGGGCTGCACAACGATTGTACCACAGCTGCTCAGCATATATAGAGCATCTACATATATGACGGTCTTGCGGGCTGGTATTAGATTTTAATATTTAACTGCATCATTTCCATCATGGTTCTGATCACTTTCGCGGATTGCCTGCATTATTAGGTATATGTAATGTAAGTGGATGCTCCTGTTTCACCATGTCTATTCTGAGGAGGCTAACCAAAAGTATTATGCTTGAGTATTATTATGTACAGTAAATATATACAAGTGATATAGAAGGTGTAACAGTTGTAGCACCTTACAAAATGTAAATAGTGTATTATGCAAAACCTGGTGATGAAAAAGAGTGACCGTGAGTTTTATTGCCCGTTCTTTCTCATGGTTCTAGCTATTGCTTTGCGAACGTGGCAGTAAATGTAAATGAAGAGACTATAAGTAATTATTTAATAAATTTATTATTTTGACGTTCATAAGCGTCACATTGTGACCCAAATGAATAAAGGATTTTGAATCTGAATTTATAGCGTACAATTACATACCACGAAGGTGGAGGGAAGTAAAAGTCATATTTCTCCCTAAACCGGGCAAAACGGATTACACTCAAGCATAATCGTTCAGACCTATCAGTTTAACCTCCTTCTTGCTGAAAACGCTGGAGAGGCTCGCTGACAGATACCTGCGGGAACTCGCACTGCTACGCAGACCACTACACCCGCAACAACACGCCTACAGAAGTGGTAGATCAACGGAAACAGCGCTTCACTCCGTAGTGGGGACCATAGAGACAGCGCTATCTGACAAACTAATGATCTTAGGCGCCTTCATTGACATAGAAGGCGCCTTCGACAAAAATAAATTCACCAGCATTAGCCGAGCCCTTGACAATTTTGGAGTTGAACAAACCGTCAGTGGCTGGATTGATCAACTCCTGAAACAAAGGGCTACTCAATTCACGATTAACACCACCACAAGGGGGATAGTAGCAAAAGGCTGCCCACAGGGAGGTGTCCTATCACCCCTACTTTGGAACATAGTGGTAGACGACCTGTTGAGAAGCCTGAATGACAAATGCTTCTTGACGGTCGGCTACGCAGATGATATAACCATCCTAATCAAAGGAAACTCGGAAGATATGATCAATTATCGGATGCAAGCAGCCATCAGGATCATGCAACAATGGTGCAACCACCATGAACTGACGGTCAACCCAAATAAAACGGAGCTAGTACTTTTCACCAACAAAAGGAACACCCGTATGACCAGAAAACCAAAACTTTTTGGCACGGAGCTTAACCTATCGAGTGAAGTCAAGTACCTGGGCGTAACACTCGACCACAAGCTCAACTGGAATAAACACATCACCACTAAAACCACAAAAGCATGTACAATCTTCTGGCAGTGCAGGAGAATAATAGGCAAGAAATGGAGTCTCAAACCATTCATCACCCTATGGATCTACACTGCCATAATACGCCCCATGCTCACATACGGTGCAGTAGTGTGGTGGCCACGCACTGAACTAAGCACAGTCAAGATCAAGCTGCAGAGCATACAACGCCTCGCCTGTCTGGCCACAACAGGCTGCACGAAAACAACTCCAACGGCGGCATTGGAGGTGCTTCTCGACTTGCGACCATTGCACCTCATCATCCAGCAGGAAGCAGGTGCCGCCGCGATCCGGCTCGATAAGATCGGGCTTTGGAGAAGAGACGACCGAATAACCCATGCACGCCTGAAAAGGACATTAACTAACGAGATCCCGATGCTAGATGCAACGTGCGACCTCATACCTAAAACCTCTGTCTTTGACAAAAAATACCGCATACAACTGCAAGAAGAGCACAAGGATAGCTCTGGTATACACGAAGTTAGAGTATACACAGACGGCTCAAAAACAAAGTATGGGACAGGTGCCGGAGTATTCTCCCATGACTTGAACATCAATCTCTCAACATCGCTTGGTAAACTCAACACCATCTTCCAAGCTGAATGCGTTGGGATTATAAGGGCGGCGACAGCGATCGCGGCCAGAAACGTGAGTAACCTGTCAATACGCATCATCACAGACAGTGCCTCAGTACTACAAGCTCTCGATGGCAACTGCTTTAACAGCGGCCTAATTATGGAGTGCCACCAAGGGCTGCAGAAAACTGCAGCGAGGAATCGGGTCACGCTACAGTGGATACGAGGACACAGTGACTCCACGGGCAATGACGCAGCAGACCAACTGGCAAGGAAAGGATCGGACACAACAACTCTGGGACCCGAACCAATTGTTCCGATACCTTTCAACCAACTAAAAACGTGGATACGCGAGAGAACCCTACAACAACATGAAAAAGAGTGGGCAGAGTTAAAAGAGTGTAGGCAATCTAAAGATGCCTTTCCCAAATTAGACAAACGACTCTCGCAAAAACTGTTGCACTCCAACAGGAAAACACTTAAGCATCTGACTGGCATAATAACCGGCCACTGTCCACTAAACAAGCATCTCTACGATATCGGCGTCACGGACAGCCCACTATGTAGGGGCTGCATGGAGACCGAAGAAACACCCGCTCATGTGATCCTACATTGTACCAGCGTGAGCGTAGCGTGAGCGAACTCATGGCCTTCTGGAAGGAGCTTGCATGGTATGAGTAGCAGGCGACAACCGTGTCACTGCTAACGCACAATGGCCCAATTAAGTGGCTAAGTGCGGAAAACACCTGTCCAACTAACTAACTAACCTATTATAAAATGTAGTCCCCTTGTTATTCAATCTGTCATATTTATTTGTCACTAGAGGATGCCCGCGGTTACACCAGCGTTATTTAAGGCTACTGCTCTGCTCCGGTTGCTCATAGCGAGATGTTATATAGCCTATAGCCTTCCTCGATAAATGGGCTATCTAACACTGAAAGAATTTTTTAAATCGGACCAGTAGTTCCTGAGATTAACGCGTTCAACCAAACATACAAACTCTTCAGCTTTATATATTAGTATAAGATATCTAGTAATCGAGCTTAAAGTATACAAAGTGACGCAGTTCCTCTTCTAACAATTTAACTACATACACACAGACAGACATAGAATCTTCCAAATGTCAGTAAGCACAACTTCTCCCCACCAGACCAACAAATGAGAAAGGTAGTTAATATAATCAAAACAGGAACATTTATTTCGCGATGCGTGTGAAATTTCGCTATTTACCTACATTCGTAAAACAAGGCAAACGATATAAACAAAGGAAGTGGAAACTAAGTTATATTGAACAACTTTGCACCTTACGATGTTCTGCAATGGTGGCTGCAATGAATTTTGAATATCTAATTGTGTACAGTCTTAGGTCAAGTATAGTTGGAACGACTAAGAGGTTTGTTACTGCGCATCTCCGCTTTTAATAACGTAAAATTACTGCGACTTGTTTGTCACATGAAAACATTATACACGAACAAAGAAACTACATTAGTTTAAAAATTGAGGTTAGGAGATCTATGAATAGTCTATAAATGATCGCAGTAGACGGACTTTTTCTAAATTAAGAAAGACAAAGTAATGGAAGGTTTCGACGTTTATAGCAGCATACAAATTCAAACGTTTTATAGTACTAACTTTTACCCGCGAATTCGCGCGGACTATAGCACCTAGGTATATGTCGGATAGAAGAAACTTAGGTATCCCAATTTTATAAAACTTTTACTAGCTTTGGTACGGGAATAAGTTCAAAATATCATATTCATTTACTGATTTTGGTGTGAATACTGCACAAACTAACGAGAAAGAAATTAATCATTGTTTCAGATTCGGCGCCTTTTATTTAGATACTATAAACTATTTTTATTTGACTTCTATCTTCTGGTCGTGACTTCATCCGCGGGCCGGTTATCGGAGCAAGGGATTCTGTATAAGCTTTATTACTAAAAACTTTAATCGAAATCCATTGAGTAGGTTTGCCGTGAAAGAGCAACAAATAGAAATAAAAGCCTTCAGTTTATTTTTGATAGATGCATTAGATTGATATCCAAGCTTACTTCACCAGAAATCAATCCTTTGGATGCTCAATCTATTTATGTCACTTACTTACCGGAAGATATAATTACATACCAGATCTCTTTAATAAAAGCGTATCTATAATATATTTTATTTTATAAAAATACCGCTCAACAAACGTTTTCTTTAAAATTTAATCGAAGAAACAAAATATTAATTGATATAATAAATAGTTAAGCAGATCAACTAACAGGTGAAATACCTGTTAAAGCGATGTCCTCTGATCGATTTAATAGAGTAATCAAAATTTATTCCCAGCTACCGACAATAACTTCCCGAGAACATTGTTGCCGAAGAACATTGAAAAGTTTTCTTGTTAAAAGTTTTCTATTGCGGAATGGGAATAATAATTCCTGAAATCACTTCCTTATTTAACAGAGTATTACTATTATACCGATTACTTGAAACACCTTTTAAATAACTGGACAATTCGATTAAGTTTATTAATTAAGTGCTGCCAAATTTTATAGGAATTTGATTGTTCGATATCCGTCCCGTGATGACTTAACTTTGTTGAGTAAAATAATAATAATCATATATCTTAGGACAATAGACACAGTCACTATCATCTGATCCTAAACTCGGCCAAACCTATTCCATAGTACACTGATGACTGATTAGCATAATCCTTGTATTTCTAAATACATTCATATAATATATAAATTATACCTAGACAAGGCACTAATAATCCTGTTTGTCTCACACATATTTTAAGACTTCGATAATTATTAGGCTTGTATGGAAACGATAAGCAGGCCTACAATTTATCAGCTATATTTAACACCTGCATAATAGGAGGCTTGGATGCTAATACCCTGAACGAAACGCCTGGGCCTGTGTTGCTATTTAGAGTTACGTCTTTTGTAGAAATAGGGCTAACACTTATTTTATGCCCCGCTATTATATGATTTATATTTTTATTTTTCTTAGAATATATTCTTGTGAATGAATTATAAAATAGGGTAATTCTATCACCCTATTTTATAATAATTTATGTAAGTCAAATTGTGTTCGACTTTTTATATATTTTTGAGCCTAGCTATCCTTGTCCTGATACAGCAAGCGGGAACGACAGTTTTACGTGCTCTCCTAAGCACGGTAGCCCTCTGATGTAAATGCCACACGCGGTCTCCCATCCAAAGGGTACCTGTGCAAGCTTAACTTTGCCGACCTATTATAAACAGCAAGTCTCGCTATAAGCGCTACACTGTTTAAATAGAAAAAGTGTCTGGAGTTAGTACTGAAAATTGTAATGTTGTACCCTTTAACAACTTGCTGGGACATGAGAAACTTCTATCCTAGTTTCATAACAAAAAGCAAGTTTTACTGCAATGTTAACACATGCATTTGAATTTCTGCGCAAAATGAGAAACTTAATGTAAAATAGTGTATTCGATTTTCTCTATTCTGCTTATATAGTGTTTTTGTCTATAAAACCTACGTAAGTAAGTGCTGATACTATAATCGAATAAGGTACCAAAGCTTTTGGGCTACCAAAACTTGCATGATAAGCTACTATTTGCGTAAAAACAAGAAATCACAGCATATTAATATTTGTGTAGGATGAACTGGACATCTGACTCATAGGTTGCAAGTAAATACATATTAATACATATATATTTGTATTAATATGTATAAATAGTAATTAATAGTAAATAAATATGTATTTACTTGCAACTTGCAACTAGTGTAATCACTAGACGCCGGCTCCGCTGGAGTGAATTTGACACCTTAACCTGTCTCAGGAATCAGGCTATCTATTGGTAGAAACCGCAAAATCCGATCAGTAGTTTTTAGGATTATTGCGTTTATACAGACAGACAGGACGATCGGAGGACTTCATTTTATAGTATGAAATTATAGCAATAACTGATAGTCTATAGTCACAGTCAGCATATAACTAATATTGATTCATTATTTCAATAGCTATATTTAATTCGTAATGTTAAAATGTCATTCGATCATATTTCGTTAATGCTTTAGATTATTTTAGAACTAATAAAAAATTTATTTGTTTTTACTAACCATTGCATAAGTTTCAGCTTAAGTTGAGTAACTAAAACGTTCAAAGTTCTATTAGCTACTATTTTTTGAGGCTCTGATTATTATTATTTAAACATTTCCTCTCTCATTGAACACGGCGAAGTGTCTGTTAAAGAATAAAGTGATAATAAATTCAAGAAATTAGGCAAACTTTTAGAACTTAATCATCGCTTCGCGCTATTCGAGCTTTCTGAAAGACATCTAAAATTGGCGAGTAATCCTTTTCTTTGCAGTAATTTATTTCCGAATGGACCGTTCAAGTTTTTCTAAATCCGCCACCCTTGATTTTAATTGAAGTACAGTTCGCGGCATCGGACGCCGTCGCCGTGTCGTGACGTTAAATTAACCGTTAAAACTACGATATTTTATTGAATTTACTTATCGGTTATGAATACCGATTTGAAGAAAGTTTTTAAAAGCAGTATATTTTAAGTTTAAGTTATTTGATTGTTGGTTAATGTTATCAAATAGATATTGGTTGCTCTCTTCCTGACCTTTGACGGATGTCATGGTACTTTTTTATATTGCTACTGACATAGTCTAGAAGTGATTTTATGATCATTTAAATAAAGCGGAATTTACTTTTTGTGTAGGTAGTACCTAAGTAGATTACATGCGAAACAAAAAAACAACTTGCCTCGAGATATACGGTCCGTAATCAAATAGAAAGAATATTTGAGGTAGTTGAATCTTGGTTCCAACTGGCTATTACCGGGCATTTCAGACAGTAGGGACTGATAGCTAAATGTCTTCCACGCAGGGAGTGGTAGGCATTTAAGATATTGTATATTTTAACTTGAGCCAGATGTAATAAAATGGAAATCAGCATATCTCGTTTAAAAGTTGCTGTAATGGCTACCTAGGATATGTACATATGAACAATAAGAACGATCCATAAAATATCTTAAACGAGTAAATTACGCGCGTCACACTAAGAGCAAGTCTATGGAGCGTAATATCAAGTATTATTCCACCATTAAGTAGCTGAAATTCGTATCTTCTCCTAATGACCACTCGTACCGATAATAAGCAATTTATATGACCCATTACAGGATCAGCCAGTCGTTAAGATAAACTTAAGGAAATTCTCGCACTAATTTAAGTACGTGCTCCACTAATAGGAACAGCATTAAACGAAATGTTCCTAATCTGTGTGGCTTCCGTATCTGTTTACAAGAATCATCTATTAGCAAGGTTTTGTAATACTCCTGTCATACATAACATGCCAGGCATCGCCCGCCTTCAGACCTCGTGAAGACAACCGGAAAATTAGAAAGTAAACACTGACAACGTACACTGCGATTTTATAGCTAAGCTTTATGGGAAAAATAAAATCAGCCCGCTTGTTCAAGAATACACAGATAAAGAGTATGTTTAGATAATTACGCCATAAGGAACGAATAAAGAGTTCTTTATTCAATTAAGAGAGATGGAGTACCGCAAGCGTACCCAGGATAACATAGAAACCAAACTTCCAAAGTTAGAAACATGCAATTTAAAGTTGTATGTAGTGTGAGACCTCTCTTGACTGTTCTGTGAGTTGTGAGTGTGAGTTCCTTGTATGACGTAGGTAACCGTTCAGGCAGGATTTTTAATATGCATAGAAAAATAAAGTTTGAAAGACAGGCTAAGCTACGGGTGACTGCTATTTATATTATCTATACTATTCTTCTCTTTTTCTGCATCTTCTTTTTTTTTGCTGTCTCGTTTCCTGATTCTGTAGCCATATTATGCTTGTTAACTATGCTGTAATATTCAATTCATGGCTGCATCTATGTATAGCGTTTGCCACTTTCTAGCAACTTAGCTTTATCAATGGCGTGAAACTCTGTTATTGACTTAAGAGACAATTGTCATCATCTCACTATCAATGACATTAATAATATCACTCCTCAAATTAACCTTCTCACTAATAATGGGATGAATTTCACAAAACTATGTAAATTAGTTATAAGCTGTTGAGTTTCCTAATAAACAAAGGGTGGTATTTAAACGCAAATCAAATAAAATACTTTTTTTATGAAATAATAATCCAAATTTCCATCAAAATTACTGATTGCACAGCAGAATACACAACTCAAAGTATTAGAAAACACACTACAATTTATTTACGTAACGTACGGCTGTTTATCTTAATGCAAAGCAATTTTATTAATGCACTGCTTATAATGATTAATATCCCTTATGGGTTGTATTTAACTGTTAGTCAAAAATACTAATTTTCCATCAAAAATACTAATTGCACCGCTAAGCTAAGTTGACGGAGCCCTGCTTCGCAGGGCTCCTATTTTTGAGAGAAGGGTCACAAGAGAACCTAACATAACCTATTAAGTTTTCTGAGTGGATAAGTTTACTCGGATAGATATTTTGCTTTTACAGTGAGTATCTTCTACATGCGCACTAGTTAATTTGCTGTGCAGTTAGTATTTTTGATAAACATTTAGAATTTTTGTACTTAAATAAATTTATTTGTATCGCATTATGAGGATAAAAGTAATGTCATGCTGATGTATTTTTTATTTTTTTCTGCAGTAATAGTTTTGTTAAACATTCAGTTTATTTGTCGTAAAGTAATTTATTTGATTTAAAAAAGCATATAAATGATGAAAATATATTGATATGTGATTATTTATTTGATGTGCAATTAATAATATCCCATAAACAAATACTTAAATAAATCGAATAATGTGAAGAATCTGTTTACAACATACCGCTATATTTTAAATAATCTTTCAAGAGGTATAATAGATAATGCTGTTTTTTTTCTTAATACTCATCATGCAAGTAGCTTCCAAATGACATCTTAAAAAATAAAGTCCAAAGCTTCTAAATGTCTGTCAGCATCTTCAATATAACCTAGTTCTCACATTGACGGAAATATTAAAAGTTTTTCGCACCAGAAGTAGGCACTTACGTTCTCAGCGAGCTTAATTTAAGAGCTTTGATGCTCCTGAATGATGGAGCAGAAAATAATCCGCTTGTTGAAATGTCCAATTTTTATGGTGTTAAAATTGGTTTTAACCTGTTAAGGTAACTTTGAAAATGTTTCCAGTGATTTTAAAGACATTTACTAGGAATTGTTTTTAGACTAGATTTTACTACATCAAATGTCTTGCGCTTAAAACCTTTTTTTGTTTTCTTGTAGACTGACAGCGGCATTAAAATTGTTGCGTTAAAATTTTGGTAACTACGTTTTGCATAAGTATTTCAAGCTACAACCTACTTAAGTTTTAATATAAAAAGAACCTATCTAAGAAATAAATCGCATACCATTTATGCCGCAATCTTTTGTATAACATTCCATATTATGTATATAGATCATAGTCAGTTATTCACATTTCCTTTGTATAAAAATATCACAGTATTGGATATTACGCATCGAACAAAAGCCACGTTCCGTTGAACAAGTACTCTTCACATCAGTGATCGTAATATCTCATCTCACAGACAACACTGATTTTAGTTGTCCTCGATGGAAAGAGAAAACCGCGAACTCATACGAATATCACTGCAACCTACTCGGTCGGCATTCGATCAATTTCAATCAACTTGTGTCAATATAAATTATGGATGGATGAATTTTCGTGGTCGTATTTACGCTTGAAGATTAAAATTACATTATTAGCTGGCCAACGCTACAATAGCCAGTTGATTTCGCATTTAAAGGCATTTTAATGACATAATTCGATAAAATATTTTTTCATTTAATTGATGGAAACTGACGGTTATAGAATCAGGTATGGGTAAGGGTGTCATTTCAATTATGTGGGCGTATAATTTTTATTTTTGATTTGATTTATGAGGATTCTCACTATATAACTTGCTACACCGAGGACATTATGAACACAGTATAAAAAAATCCTCTAGGTAAGTTATGCCATGCTTTCATGCTTGTACTTCACCTACCGTACTTTTAAACTCAATTTCTATTCATTTGCTTTATGGAGTGTTGAAGAAAAGACTTGTCGATAGTTTCGTTATCCTGTAAGGAAACTATCGACAAGTCTTTTTTTCAGCAATATGGATTGTTACTTTATGATTGTACAATTACCCTTATGTAGATACATTTCGAAGCAATATACCATGACATACTTCCACTTTATTATTTACAAGACGATGCCCGCGGTTACACCCGCATTATTTAAGGCTACTGCTCTGCTCCCGTCGCTCATTGCGTGATGTTATATAACCTGTAGCCTTCCTCGATAAATGGGCTATCTAACACTGAAAGAATTTTTCGAATCGGGCCAGTAGTTCCTGAGATTATTGCGTTCAACCAAACAAACAAACAAACTCTTCAGCTTTATATATTAGTATAAGATTGATGTGAAAATGGAAATAATCAGATCAGAAATATTAAAAACAAACTCTTAAGTTGTATACAAGTTATTTAAATGTATGTATATCCATTATCTAGTACCCTTAGTACAAGCTCTGCTTCGTTTGGGTCTGTGTACCTATATGTGTTAGAATATAATAATATACCATTTTCGTACCCATCTGTAAACATGGTGGCATAGAAAGCATCAGAATCTAAATCAGTCAAGCCGTTCCAGGCAAGCAAAATTACAAACTTTTATACTCTGGCACAGTAGTTTATTTACGTAAACATACAACTAATCAAACAAATTGTTACCACTCACCCACTTCCTCTTTCCTATTTTTGCTGTACCGTTGGAGCCTATTGTGATAATATAATTTATTTATAGTCTACATTGTATCACATTATGGAGCGCAATAAATAATTCTGCATAGTGAGATTCATGGTAATTAGGTCGGTAAAAAACATCAGCTACCTAAATATCAACCTACTTATGTATTATAGATAGTTTGATATCTCGATCAGTCGTTAAGATTCACTATCAAGCATTAAATGGGTGTATAAAATTGAATAACTGTTGAAAATATCATATAACACGTTCACCCAATTACTTGAAAAATCATAATTACAATGAAATGCGAGTTGAAAAGAGCAGCAATTTTCAATCACTATTTTGTACTGGCACATATTGGATTATAGTATCCAATGTCAGCAAATCTTATATTACATTCAGGCGTCGATTCTCACAAATCATTCACCAGTTTTGCGCAATAAATAGCTACAATCGTACACGAGTTTCGGTACAATCGAAGCGTGAAAAGAACCGAGCCGAGTCACCATCAGTCAAACGTCAAGATGTGTTGTGACTACATACCATTTTCCGAGTGCCTGGGTTTCCGGCCCAACAAATAGATCACGCTGATTCTTGGGCATGCGGGATGAAAGAGCGATCGTTTTTCTATGTGACTACAAAATATTGGACGACAAGCAAATCACTGCACGGGATCGGAATAAATGAGAGGTGCGGGAGTTTCGTTATTCTGATATTCACATCAACAACTTGGTACATATTTAGCTGTTTTTACATGAGTAGTTGATTCCTTACTTTCTACACATTGTATCTTAAGTTGACTACGGCCATTTTCAATATTTGAACTATAGATAGATCTGTAGATTTTAGATTCATGTTTGACATATTTTGTATGGAGCTTATGTCAAAAACTGTCAAAAACGAATCTAAAATCTACAGGTCTATCTATAATTCGAATATTGAATTCCGTAGTAAGTTAACTGAGAGGTCGTTTGGCTAGCAAATGCCGGTATCATCTAGACCAGAATTTTGACTTGTATAAGTGTTGTAAACAAATTAAATGCAGAAGTAAATATGTCTTTCTATCTTAGTAAAGATTCAAGAGATTGATAATTAATTAAAATACGAATATTTTATTTATTTTAGTACAAGTTAATGGTCAATAATCTAATTTCTTAGAGGACTTTTAACTGAACATTGAGATACTTGGTCGTTAGCGACAATACGCTTTTCAATGAAACAAATTTTCGGAGTAACAAACTTTTCCTTTGCCATAATTTGTACGATTAACTTGAAGATTATTTACGCAAATGTAGAAAGACTATAATGAAATTTGCTCCAGTTACAAACTCCAAAAGAAGTGTTAATACAATATAAGTGGACAAGAATTAGTTGTGACTTACTTTGAAATAAGATTAACTCCGACTGAGGACAGGTATGTCGTCAGCTAGAAGCTAGAACGTATCATCGTATTTATTATGTATATAATATATATACAATATTATGTTGATCTGCGTTTGCATAATATTTTAATAAAACAATGTAGACAGCATATTTGTTACTTAAATACTTTGCGATCATAAAAGACCCTATTTTCATTAAAAGTTACTTCGATAGTAAATCACAATAAATTGTTGACTGGTGCAGAATAAGACTGCACGGTAGGTACGTGTGCTTGTGGCCTCTACCTTTTAAAGCAGAACTTTTTTCGTCATATTATTATTTTGCGTAATAACCAATGATCGGAGTAGGTAGATTGATTTTTGGTACTTCTATCATAAATACACACAGAAAGAGTAACATGGATAAGCCATTTTCCCGAAAAGTAATTCCGGATTCAATTAAATATTGTAAATGTTGGTAGTGATATTATTACTACTCAATTTAAAATTTAAACGAATTATTTTGATTTGATACCTAAATCAAAATAATTCGTTATTTACTTATCTGTTGAATAATAAAAAACGAATCGAATTCCGATCGAAGCTTTAATATTTTTTATTTTTAGCCTTTATACGGCCACAACTTATTATAAATTATTGCACTTTTACAAATTTCAATATTTTCATAGTGGTCATGGTAATTTACAAGGGTAGAATAAATAAAAAGAGTAAAAATGTACATTGTTTATTGTTAAATATGTACATATTACATCTTTTTTTTCCGAATGTCAGACTCTTACTGACTAAAACCCACCCGTGTTCCATCAAGTGACCTTTGCGTTCCAGGGCCGCGGTAACTCTTCGTAAATTCCGCAACCCTGGTAGAATACAATTCCTACCTAAGTTCCGTTTTTTTTTAATAATCAACCATATCCGGAGGAATGTCCATATTAATATATACGTTTCGGATCAATGACGTCATTTCAATCTACCTACTCCGATCACTGGTAATAACGCATAGCATAATCTTCATTTCGCAGAAAGTTGTTTGGCATACACTCACTTATCATAAATTCGAAACTCATAATTTTGTTAGTCCGAAACATCTTTAGGCATAAATGTGATGTCCATAATAATTGAAAAGCAGGCATGCAGAAAGCATCGCTCTGTCACGGCGCCGCCGCTGTGGTCTCCAGTATTATATATTAGTCTATGCGCTGTGGGGTTTGAGCGGCCCCACGTGAGCTTATTATCGCAGATGGTTTCAACGCTCACCGCCGCAGCTACGGCTTGCCTCAGCCTCAGCCGCGGCGGCGGGCCTTCAAACCACCATCTCCTCAGCTCACGGGCCGCCCTATCCCTCCGCACCTAAGCGATTTTAAATTACACTCTAGGGGTAGGGCCACAGAACAGATAAAAGAAGAACTCTTTTAACTGTTCTGTGGGTAGTGCAGACAAGACTACATAAAGTAGGTTTTGCGGCGATTCATTACTGTCAAAAGTTCTACCATGTTAAAAGTATGCCGTTGAAAATTCGGACATGTAAACATTCTACCAATCAATAGTTCTGCTAAATATTTTTTATGCCTTAAATATATTCGATTAATAAATATTATGCCAAGTGTGTTATGCCAAAAAAAATCGCATTATCAAGATTCTGCCAAATAGAAGGAACCCGTGCTTGTGTGTGTGCCTGCAATATGAGCTGGCGGCGATCAGCTGAGCAGCGGCGGCGGTCCATACACCGAGCTTATTTTTAAAATGTATGACTACGAAAAATTGTTTCAAGTTTTAGTGAGATTTTTTTTCATTTTTCATCATCATTCAGTTATAGTAGTATATTCACCCCTGAAAATATTTTGCAAATGCACATCGACACATTGTATACGTGTACGTATAATTATAATTATATTTTTTATTCGTAAATAAAACATACGATGTCTTTTTTGTATTACTGCACCAATTTTATTAATTCATGATACTCTCTTTTCCGGGAATGGCATTCTGTAATAATATAGAACTGAAAAACTGGTTCTGAGAAAGGTTTAGGAATATACGATTACGAGCTGAAATAAAAATAAATTCTGCTTCGTTTATTCTGTATCGGGGAGATGGGCCTCGTTAGCCTTGGTTGGCAACCTGTCTAGGAGAAGGAAAACTCCGAAATTAAACCAAACGTTCGGGAGATGGGCCTCGTTATCCTTGGTTGGCAACCTATCTAGGAGAAGGAAAACTCCAAAATTAAACCAACTTTCAGGGAGCATACCCGACACAAAACCCCGATCTAAGGTGTAAACCAACCCGTGCCGAGAGATTCGTGGCCAGAGGGTAAGCTGGTCGCAAACGGAGGGTGCCTGTGTTGGTGGTCACAGGGCACACGTGATATTCCGCCTTACCCCCGTAAAGGGCTCTATGGGGATGGACATTTAAAAACCCTAATTCTCGTGGGAACGCAATGGGAACAATAAATAATATTTCCTCACACGGCGGCGACGCGGTTCGCAACCCATCACGTCTCGTTTCCCGCGAGGGCGAAAAGCGGCCTACGGAGAGCAGGTTTGCAACATTGAATGTTGGAGGAGGAATGATCGACAAATTGGATGAAGTATGTCGGATGATGGATGATAGAAAGATTGATGTTCTTTGTGTGAATGAAACAAAAAGAAAAGGGTGTGAAACCACCAAGCATGGCGCATATACGGCGTATTGGTCTGGGGTAGATAGTACCACCAGAGCCTGTAAGGGAGTTGGTGTAATAATGTCTGCGCGAATGAATGAGTGTGTAAAAGAGTTTGAATGTGTAAATGCTAGGCTACTGAGGATGAGAATGAAAGAAGGACTTACTCGTCTCTTTATTGTGGGGGTGTACGCCCCGGTCAATATAGTTACGGGTATGTCACAACATGAGCAAGACGAAAGGCAGGAGTTTTGGGAGAGTTTAAGAGAGATTTTGAGGAACTGCAAGGATAATGAAAGATTGATCTTGTTAGGGGATTTCAATGGATGGGTAGGAGTAAAGCGAGATGGATTTGAAAGGGTGTTAGATGCATTTGGTGATGAGAGTGTGAACGAAAATGGAAAAGTACTGCTTGAGATTTGTTTGGAGTGGAGCCTTTGTGTGACAAACACCATGTTTGATCATAAAAGGATACATATGTATACTCGAGAGGCGAAAAATGTTAGAAGAAGTATGATTGATTTTGTGATAGTAGATGAACGATTGAGAAAGAATGTGTTGGATACAAGAGCATATCGAGGGATCGGCATCCACACAGACCACTTCTTGGTGATGAGCCGGATAAGTGGGCTCTTTAAAGGATGGCGACACCGAGAGCGTAATGAAAATAGGGTCTTGGAAAGAATTAAGGTAGAAAATCTACAAGAGAAAGATGTGAAAGATGAGTATAAACGAAGTTTGATAGCAAAATTTGAGAGGTTCGATTGCATAAATGATATGGAAGAATTATGGCAGGCCTTTAAAGAAGAGGTAGGATGTGTAGCGTCTGAAGTATGTGGTGTGATCAAGAGAAGAAAAATACGAGAGGTTAAGAATACATGGTGGGACAAGGATGTACAATCAGCAGTGTCAGAGAAGAAGAAAGCTTGGTCAGATTGGTTGGCTGCCAGAGCAAATGAAAGAATGGGAAAAGCAACGAGTGAAGACATAGATGAAGCAAGAAAGGAGTTTGTTAGGTCAAAAAGAATAGTGAAAGAAATGGTTAAAAGGAAAAAAGAGGAAAAAAAAGATGAGTTCGATAGCAGATTATCTGACGATTTCCAGAGGAACATTAAGTTTTTCTGGAAATCCGTTCGTGCAGTTTATTTTATTTTATTTTATTTTTATTTTATTTATTTGGGACAAACAAACAGTAACACATTATATCTGCGCACATAACGTAAACAAAGGTATTATTATAAATGTGAAACCCACACCGTTAGCCACAGTATATACAATTCATATGACTATATTATACTATACTATACTATACTATACCATACTATACTAATGAACAATCTATGCGAGTAAGACTACAAGAATGTTCAAATAACTATACATCGGAATCCTTAAGTTTATTTAACAAAGCAGAACGAAATCTATTTGCTGACACTGAGAATAAATCTAATTCTGTAGTTTCTGAACAAAAGTCGTTATAGTTTTTGCACAAGCGACGTAGAGGCGCCCGCAGACCAGCATTGGTGCGGCAATGGGACACAGCAAAAAGAGGACGTGCGCACATCTCTCGTCTAATAACAGTTCTTGGGACACAGTAGCATATTTTATTAGTAATCTCAGAACAGTTATACCTGTTACAGCATAAGTCGAAAAGAAACATAATTTCTAGATATAAACGTCTAGACTTCAGGCTCATTAGATTGTAATTATCAAGAAGATTTTTATAGGTTGGGAAATTGGTTGGGAAATTGTGGCAGCACCTATAGTGCATCGATCTAAGGAATTTGCATTGCACTCTTTCTAGCATCTCAACGTATTTATTATAAAAAGGGTTCCACACCACCACCGCATATTCGAGTTGAGATCTAACTAGTGCTTTATAGAGATGACAAAAAGTGCTTGCGTGTTTAAATTCAGTAGCTGATCTCATAACGAACCCGTACATACGATAAGCCTTTTTGATGATGTTGTCAATATGTTGATCAAGGTGAAGTTTGTTATCTAGAAGTACCCCTAGGTCTCGCACGGATAGAGCTTTCAATAGAGGTACATTGTTTAGATTATAATTATGATTTAAAACGTTTTTGTTCTTTGTAAATGATATAGTTAAACATTTAGAAATACTAAGGCAAAGTTTGTTTTGAATACAGTATTCAGAGAGTCGATTTAAGTCTACTTGTAACTGAAAACAATCTGCTGGTTTTCTTATAGCTTTAAAGATTTTTAGATCGTCAGCATAGAGCAAAAATTTTGAGTGTCTGAAACAATTTCCAATATCATTTATGAACAAAATGAATAAAAGAGGCCCTAAAATTGAGCCCTGGGGTACGCCAGATGTTACGATAGAAGTCGCCGAGTGGGATCCCTTGATAACAACCCTTTGTGATCTATTACTAACATATGATGCAAACCAGCGAAGCAAATCTCCTCGTATGCCGTTAAAGGCAATTTTGGTAAGAAGCAAATTGTGGTCTACCTTGTCGAACGCTTTTTGAAAGTCTGTGTATACTGCGTCAACTTGTACTTGTTGATCCATATTATTGAAGAGAAAGTCGGTAAATAATAATAGATTAGTAGTTGTAGATTTACTTTTAACAAATCCATGTTGTTGTTCTATTATAATTCTGTAAATTATCTTATGTATTTCCTGATAAACGAGCTTTTCAAAAAGCTTCGACAAAGCAGACAGAATAGATATGGGGCGATAATTTTCGACTTCTTGTTTGGACCCTGATTTATATACAGGAGTTATATTAGCCCTTTTAAATTGTTCAGGGAAGGTGCCGTCTGATATAAACATATTAAATATAATTTGCAGGGGTCTGTATATACTCTTAGCAGTCCTTTTAAGGAAATAAGGGGGTAGTTGATCCGGTCCAGGACCTTTAGTGGAATCTAAAGCTTGTAATGACTTCAAGACCTGATGCTCGCTAAACGTAATGCTAGTAATATGAGTGCAGTTGTCACTACTCTCTTCAGGGGGTAACCATTCGTTCAAATTTAGGTTTGAGGGAACATAAACCGATTGAAAGTAGTCCATGAACATATTGCAAATCTCATCCGGATCACTGGATGTCCGATTTTTAAAAAACATAGTGGAAGGAATGCCGACATTACCCCTACGGTTATTGACATAGCTCCATAGGTATTTTACGTTCTTTTGAACATTGTCCTCAACAGAATTCAGGTAGTCAGTGTAATTTGACTTGCATAAGACCTGAAATCTATGCCGTAGATGCGAAAACTGTTCATAATCCGAAATATTATTATATGTTTTCCATTTCACCCAGACTCTGTTCTTATTTTTGAAAATTCGAATCAGTGATTTAGAGAACCACACAGGGAATTTCGATGAACGCGAGTTAGAAAAGGGTGTAAAAGTTCTTATAGCATTGAAAATAACATCGTAAAAAGTATTCAGACAATCCTCCGATGACAACCCCTGCAAACGATTAGTCCAATCTATATCGGCCAATTTTTTGTTTATGAGTTCGTAATTAGCTTTATAATAGTTATACTTTACAATTTTTACAGGATTGATTGTCTGTAACGTCGTTTTATATCTTATATCGGCGCAAAAGGGTGGATGATTTATATCGGGAGGTAATAAATTACATGAAGGTGCATAAGTCGCGCACTCGCTATTTGATATTAGTAGATCCAGAATACGCCCCTTATAATTTTTTAAACTATTGTATTGATAAGCGCTAAGCAAAGATAAGAAATTACTCATATGTCTACAAACAAATGATGAGCCAGTACTAATAAGTGCAGTCATGTTATTGTTTGTAGCTGGGAGCCACTCAATATGCGGGAGATTAAAATCTCCGAAAATATGAAAATGATTAAAGCCGAATTTGTCAATCAGATTTTCTAATGTCTCAAAATAATCAACATATACTTCTTTGACCGTATTGGTTGGAATATATACCGCGTTAATTAGAAATTTTTCGCGTCCAGCAAACGGTAGTTGTATAAAAACATCTTCAATATGAGAACTAGCCTGGGAATTGTATGGTACACAGGTGGACTGTAACGTTTTTAATACAGCTATAAGAACACCTCCCCCATCCTTCTTATTGGTAGCAATACGATCGCGATCATTTCTGTAAACTACGTAGCGCAAATCAATAAACTCATCATCAAATATTTCAGGGGTTTGCCAGGTCTCTGTTAATATAATTATGTCATAGCAATTTGATAATATGTTCATGTACAAGAGATTCAGTTTAGAACGAGTACCCCTACAATTTTGGTAGTATACTGTTAATTTATCTAACACGGTGAAAGTGAAGCAATACTAAGAATAAATCAGTAGTTAACATGCACGTAACCGTTATGAGACGGAAGTCCAGATTATGTATAATATATAAGATTAAAATTACTATTATTATGAAAAGTGACGACAACAAGTATAACATGTTTTTAAAAAAGCTACTATGCCTTTGTTTAAGAATTACACTATGTAAAAATAAAATATGAAGACAAAATATGAGCATTAAATGCTGTTTAACAGAGTAAAGCAAATAAACAAAAAAATACTTAGATTCTATAAAGTTATTCAATAAAATATTAAGACATAATATGAGCCTGAATAGGTGTTTAACAGAGCAAAGCAAAAAAACAAAAATATACTTAATAATAAAGTTGTGAAATACTAAACAGCTAAAGCATGTATAAAAATCAATTCTAAACATGATCGGTACCGGGTTTGAATTTTGCCATTTTGGGCTTGATTTTAGAAATTTCTTTCTCGGATCGTATGGCAAATGCTGGCTCGGAGTCAATTTCGCGCACGAGAATAGTAGCATGCTTAACCCACACATATTTAAAGTTGTTCTTGACGGCGGCATCCTTACATTGTCGAAATAATTGCTTCTTTTTGAGAGTTAAGTGTTCATGCATATAAATGGGATTAGAAGGTCCAGTAAGTTGCAGTTGGTTAGTATCTAGTCCTTTTGCTAGCCGGTAAGCGCTTAATAAATTATCCCTTAAGATGCGCGAGCTCAGTTTTACGATGATATTTTTCGGCTTTTTATTACCTGTGTGTGCGTGTGGCACCCTATGTATAGCAAGGATATCCTTAGGACATAATGTAAACTTTATTTTTGTGCAAATATTTTCCATAAGAGTAATCAAATTTTCATTACGCATTTCCGGAACATTGCATAGCTCCAGGTTACACTGGCGGGCTTGTTGTTCAAGAGAATCGATCTTCGCTTCAAGAATAGTAATCGTATCAGCAATAGTTTCTGTGTTTACAGACCGAATGAGTTCCATCTTTTTCTGAAGGTTGTCCTGTTCGTCCATAGTATACTGAATAGAATTCCTGAGAGTTTCCACGTCTTTCACCAGCCCATTGTGTTTAGCGTCTAGGCTACACACCTTATTATCTAAGCCAGTGTGTTCGCAGCGCAAACTGTCTAAGTCGGTCTTGATATCGCAAGTAACTTGGGTTACGGTGGCTAGATCAGCTTTAATAGCTTTTACACTGTCAGTTATTTTAGATATTGCGCAGTCCAACTCACCACGCCAGTCATCTAACTTTTTGTTAATGTCTAGTGACAATGTCCTTATGGCCTTGGCAAACTCTGACTCAGGTTGTTTACGCTTTCTCTGAGTGACGTTTTCCACAATCTCAAGTGAGCTAGCAATATTTGGATTAGAGTGCTTCTTATCGGGTGATCGGAACATTATAATTTAGTGCAAGAATATGTAGAATGGAAATCCAACAGCAAACAGAAATGTCACTTTCACAGCAATATATTTTACTTGTAAGTGTATTAAACGGATATTAAACCAGTGGAAAACAATATCACTATAGTCTTAAGTTATTTGGAGTACACTTGTTAAACTTTGAACGATATTAAACAACTTAAAATATATTATTAAAATTATTGCTAAGAGCTATTGTTTTTTTCGTGTTCCCATGACAACGTCAACCCTGTTTGCAGTTCGAAGAAGAACTCAATCCTCAGAACACACATCCATCAGAGACGAGAATGGAAAGATAGTAAATGATGAATCGTGCGTGCTGAAGAGATGGAAAGAGTATTTTGAAAGTTTATTTGAAAGATCAGCGATAGAGACACCGGTAGCTGAAATGAATGGTAACGATAGCAATGATGAAAGCGTTATTGGCGTGGATGAGATCGTGAAGGCGCTGGGAAGTATGAAAGTAGGTAAGGCTGCAGGATATGATAGGATTACAGTCGAAATGCTGAAGGCTGGACATGGCACCATAGTTGGTCAGTTGCAGCGGTTATATAACTTGTGCTGGAGCACCGGCCGAGTACCTAATGACTGGGCCACAGCTGTAGTTGTGCCTCTTTATAAAGGAAAAGGCTCGCAACAAGATTGCAAAAACTATAGAGGCATTAGCCTTCTCAGCATTGTTGGCAAATTGTATGCAAAGGTACTTATTGAAAGAGTTATGAAAGTAACCGACAAGTAAATATGGGATGTACAAGCGGGATTCCGAAAGGGTATGGGATGCACGGATCAGGTTTTTTCCTTGCGAAGCATAGCCGAAAAATTTTTGGCCAAAGGTCAAAAGGTCTATTGCGCATTCGTGGATTTGGAAAAGGCTTACGATAAAGTGGTGAGGAATGAAATGTGGTCGGTGCTGTCAATAAATGGGGTAGACAGCAGCCTCATTCGAGCTCTGAAATCCCTTTATGAGGATTCTAGAGCCTGTGTGAGGATAAACGGGGCATACACTAACTGGTTTACCATCGAGAAAGGTGTTAGACAGGGATGTGTAGCGTCACCGTGGCTGTTTAACCTCTTCATGGACAGTTGTTTGCAAGATTTAAAACATAGTGACTGCGGATTAAGGATGAATGGGTTACTCGTCAAATGCCTCCTTTATGCTGATGATCAGGTAATACTTGCATCTTCAGCGGAGGAGTTGCAGGAGATGGTAGCAATCATGCATGGTGCGTAAGAGAGGAAAGGAATGAAAGTTAATGTAAGAAAAACGAAAGTTATGGTTTTTGAAAAGGAGGAATGCGTTACGGCTTGTAATGTTTTGATCGATGGACAGCGAGTGGAACAAGTGAATGAGTTTGTTTACTTAGGTACGTTGTTTACAAGAGATGGTAAGAATGAAGAAGATATTGAAAGAAGAGTTAATGCAGGTAATAGTGTGAATGGAGCTCTGAAAGCGTTTATGAACAGTCAAAACGTGTCCAAAAAGGCACGTTTGGCTGTACATAGAGGTGTGTTAGTGCCTACCCTTATGTATGGTAATGAAAGTTGGGAATGGCAGAAGAGATTTGAAAGTAAAATAAATGCTGTAGAAATGAGAGCACTGAGAAGTATGTGTGGTGTGTCTTTGACCGACAGAGTAAAGAATTGTGTGATACGAGAGTGGTGTGGGGTTAAAGAAGATGTAGTGACAAGCATTGAGAAAGGCATGTTAAGATGGTTTGGGCACATGGAGAGGATGGATGACGATAGACTGACAAAGAAGATATATAAGGCAAGTGTGAATGGAACAGGACAAAGGGGAAGACCTAGGCGGACGTTCTCTGACCAGATTGGAGACATCCTGAAAAAAGGACAAGTCAGAAGTACCCTTAACAGAAGAGCAAGCATGAGAAACTTGATGAGAGTGAGTGAAGCAAGTTAGGTATGTCAGGATCGTTGCAAATGGCGTTCCGTAGTCTCTGCCTACCCCTCCGGGAAACAGGCGTGAGTCTATGTATGTATGTATGTATGTTATTCTGTTTGCTAAACAGGCAAATTTTACATACCAACGGACATAGACAACGCACCGAATAAAAAGAAAATTGTGAATCATTAAAAGTATTCTTGTATATTATTTTATTCTTATATATTGTCCTGTGCCGCAATGAAACTCACATCGATCCGGAGGAATAGTAACCGATAAGCAAAACCTATATTCTCAAGGAGTACACCCATCTTAATTAGGTAATTTAAGTATAAATAAACGTTTTTTTTAAGTTTATTTATATTTACTAGTGTAAGCGACAAAAGAATTTAATATAATGGTAAGGCTTATATCTAAGAATGTAATGTATGAACAGTAGGATGATAATAAATCGTAAATGAAGTTTTCGTTTAAAAAACCGAAACAGATCCATTAGAAGCACATTTTTAATAATACGTTTGTTGTAGTTCATGGAACTACGAAGTACCCAATATTATGCTAGGGCTATAACACATTATAAATTATTTTATACCAGCATAAAGATTATTTTAAAATGCATATTTAGAATCTTGTCTTCGTGAGGCAAACTTTATATTGTATTATGGTAAAGAACCACAATATACGCACTTTTACTTTAAACATTATTGCATCGCCGCCCTGGCACTGTGCATATTTCTAGGTATAAATACCAACTGGGATAGAGCTATGCAGAGTATTTATCTGTTTGGTCGTCTAAACGCTTTTTTTTTTTTTTTTTTTTTTTTTGTTCACTACGGTGGTAAAACTCTCCTTATGAGTCATCTCAACTCCGCCAACCCAGCCATTAGAACGGCTAGGCTTGGGACTGGCGGAGGAGGTATGTGGAGGCTCTCCCCTAAAGGCGTTCGGGGCATACCCACTAAAAACCACCGCGGTGTCCCTACGGGTCCCGTGTGTTGGCGGAGTCACGCGATTCGCGATTTGCATACTTTCTCGCGACCCCGCCCGGGATTGGCCCGCCGTTGGAGTTGGCGGGCCCCGTCTCGTTATGATCTCGCAATCATCCATCAAACTTCTTGCATACATCAAACTTCTGGCATCCATCACCTCACAAAGCTACTTGGGAGGCGGCGAGGACACGCGCCGCCTCCCGCCTTTTGGCGGACAGGGAGCAGCCCCAGCGCTCACCGTCCGCGGTCGTCTAAACGCTGTGTTTACATACTTTAACCCTCAGATACTCATCTATGATCCTCCAATTGGATATTGAATAATAATAATATTCCAACATATTGAACAAGCTATTTGCGTATTCTTATTGTTGTACTTTATGTGTTGAGGGAAATATAGCAGGAACTCTATTGAATCTATGTATTTGTATTCCTGCAAATAATATTAAATATGTAGGTATCGTGTTAAGATCTTGCTTTGGTTGTTTTTACTTCCAATCCTCAAAAAACTTACTTCTGGTATAGATGCGAGGAAGCTTGTGAGGATGGATGGATGGATTGAATTTTTCTCTATCACACGAACCCTTCTGGACAGATTTTAATGACAACTTGCGAAAAAAAAATACATGACATTATAACCAAAGCTGCTATTGATCTTTAAAGCTTTGAAGATTTTGTTGCAAAGTGAAATTGGTTCATGAAAACTATTAACGAATGTCAAATTTTGAGAGATCCGAGATGTAGTGGAAAAATTGTAGCTTTTCTTACACATAAGTTTTAATTAATTATTAATACTAATGTAACAAAAGCAAACTGGTCGAACTAATTGTGTCTATGAAACATAATCAGCCAGACCAAATAATCACCAGCTTTGTAAACACTTGCTCGTGATGTTCTGCCCATATATAATTCGTTGGGTTTTGCCACTAGCCGCTAATCAAATACAAATTATCATTATCCCTGTTAATGGCCTGCTGGATCGCCATCTAAATTACAATCAATGTTTTGTCACAGATCGCGTCAGCCGTTTGTTTTTGTGGGTCATATGTGAGCAATTCGCAGTCACCACAGTTTCTATTGTTTTTACTAAAGGAAAATATCTTGCAGTTGTTAAATTGTAACATTTTATTATATGGCTACAAGTGGACTCGGCACACGTTACCCTGTCTATCCTTCAAATCACATTTGGCGATACACCGTTTGCATCGCCAACAAATGGGTCCAATTTTATTTTGAAACCATCCAGAAACTCATTGATAAACAGAAAATTTTATTCAAATTGATCCAGCCATTTATGGAAAGTTAGGTGACAAAAACGTTCAGAAGAACTATAAATTCAATTATTACTATTATATACGATATAATATAATATATAGCATAGTAATAAGTACACATCACTAATCACGAGTCCTTTGTAAACAGATGCCTACTCGAATTATGAAGTTTGTCCGAAAACTTATTCGGCTCATTCCACTAGCCCCTAATCAAATATAAATTACCATTATCTCTTCTGCATGTTTGTTTGTCTGCGAGATCACACGAAAACAAACATCATCTTAGTCACGATTTGATAGATGGTCTCTAAATGGCTTGTTCCGATTGCTACACCAATCAGAGCGTTGAAAACTGACGATTTAGACGTGAATCTTGAGGTAGTTAAACCCGTGGTAGGCCTTCGATCCTGTTGTCTCATAGTACGCGTCACCGACCAACTCTCAAGGATTAACCACGAGCAATACGCCGTTCGTTTGGACAAGCCGTCGTTATCGGTCGTTCGCACCCGCGTATTTACACAGCACAATTATTATTTTGAAGCCCCGTAATAGACGGATTTTGTTTTATTTGCTGTGATGGACATTAGTAGGGGAGAATATTTGGGCGTCTTTGTTTGTGTAGCATCGCTATCTTTTAATGGATATTACTAAATGATTCATGTTAAATATAGTAGCCATTTTCTTCAAATCGGATAAGAACGTAGAATTTGTAAGTTAACAAATAATAAAACTATAGCATGTTTCAATCGGTCAGTCATTCACTTTAACCAATGTTTTTATAACAATCCTTTATTGCTCACCAATCATTATTCAAACCCAACAGCTTCATAAGAACATGTCCATCATGTTATCGAACCATCGGATAATGTGCCTTCTGGGACGAACATGGAATACCGTAGACATACGGACATCCATCTAGCCAAACACATGTATCAATTCTCCAAAGATTACTGTAATTGGTAACACGGAAAGTATAATCAGGGCATAATTATTATGTATGTATGCAACGTACGATTTATAAAATAAAAAATATTAGGTATAGGTATGTACTACCATATTAAGCTACAGCTTTAGTCTAAGCCTTATACTCTAGAATATTTAAATTTTGAACTATACCTTGTGCGTTAGAAACCGTATGAGTCGCAGGAGATAGATGAATTGAAGAAGTTAATGGGAAAAATTGAAGAAATAACTTCGATCTGCAATTTCATAAACTGAATGCTGAAAAGTCTTCGACCTTAATAAGCAATTGTTTTACTGAAAGACCAAACTTAAATCGAATCTTTTCTATGATTCCAACTTATTTTCAAAAACCAGTAAGCTTCCCATTTAGAATTCCCATGTAGGTATTTTTTCTGGAGCTTTGATTCTCAGGTACTATACAATAATGGCAAATGTACATTTATTTACTTACAAGTGTCTGAACGTCTCGTTGCAAATATACAATGCTAATTACGTCCTCATATTAATACTTTTACAATCACTTAGATGGTAATGTAGGAAACTATTAACACGAACTACCAATTGCAATCAATATCTACTTAGGGGACGGTGCATATATTATATTTTTATTATGTCGTATGCGAAGCTATTTGCTAGGTTATATTGTATTGGACTTACAACATTTGTGTAGTTAATCTATATATTCCCTGGAGGCTAAACAGCACAGCTAGTATATAGACTTCAAACACGTGTTCTATTAGAAGAAACCTATAAATTAGACAATTTTTTACATTCCAAGACAAAAATCTGTAAGAGCGTCATGGGTCAATTCAAGGAAATTGATCTACCACGGTCTTGCAAATTTTCTATATTCACATTCACTCAATAAGCTCACCAGATCTTCTGGAGTGGTAAGGTAACCATTTGTAGCACCCTTGTACAAAAAATTGAGTTAACATCAATAAAGATTATGCTGAAGAAGTCGATCTATGTTCGAAGAAGAAAATACTTTCTTATTTTGTATGAGATAAGATTTCTAATTCAACCTATAAGTCAACTTAACATGCTTACAACGAAAACAATAAATACTTACATTTAATATTTAGCTACAAAATTGAAGAGGTGAGGTATTGGTATAACACCTAATAGTGCTGCGTGCCAAGATCGGTGATCAGCTTTCAACATGTATCAATGTAGCAGCCCTTTAACTTTATAGCTGAAGCGTTTCGGTCATAAATTTTGTGTTCACACGATGAACTTAGTGTTCGCAATTAAACACCAAGTACTAAGCCTTTCCGGTAGACTTTTCAAGTACGTCAAATACGCAGACAATTATATTTTATTAAAAGCGACTGCCTAATGTAAATACCAACAACTAGCGATAGCCTAGTGGAGATACCAACAAGTGCAACGCAGAGAGTATCAGGTTCGAACTCGGTTCCACTGACTGTTCGGAGTTTTGTGTGTATTAATTGTGTAATAATTACTTGCCCTGTGCTTTGATGAGCACTTTAAACCGTCGCTCCTAGCTGTCATGAAGATCTTTGACAGTCGTCATAGGGAGTCAATACGTACCTCTGAATAAACCGATAAAAATCTAAACCCTGGAATATTGATATCCTTTTGGGTTGTAGAGATCAAATACGTAGTCACACTGTGATTGAAAAAGAAAGTTAATTATTCAGTCAAATCCGGATACTAGTAAGTGGACCCCAGATTTCAACTGAGATAACGCTATGAGGATAATAAAATTCAGAGCTTCTAAAATATTTTACAATCAACTGCCTCCGTGGTCTAGAGCATAGCGTACGCGACTGCTGATCGGACGTCCCGGGTTCGATTCCTGGGTCGGACAAAAAAGTTACTGGGTTTTTCCGAATTGTCAGTAGCAGCACGGAGCCTGGTGATGTGCCCGGTAACGGCAATAGGCTCACCCCCTATTACCTGTGGGACCTAAAAATTCATGGCGAAATGTGGGTGTAATATTACACCTCTGCCTACCCCTTCGGGGATACAGGCGTGAGTCAGGCATACACTCACTTGATCATTTAAAAGTAAGCAAGTCTGGTGGATTTCTTCATTTTAAATGATATCTCGCTGTTGCACTTTACACCATCCTTAACATGGCTTTACAAAATATATTTCATTTAGTTTCCTTTGATCTTTTCACTACCCCATTCAAATTTGCCCTACTTGATGTATAATTTCCAGGATTTCCATTTTAAATAAACTGTTAAAATAAGACCTTGTTAGACTTTGTATAAAATAGGCGACCTTACATAGCAGTCGAGACGGGTCGATAATCTGGATGAGTGTTTCTTTAGTACAAACTTAAGACTACTCACAGGGCCAGATGAGCATGAAAGTATTTCTTATAATAGGCAATCAGTTGAAGAATAGATAGTACTAAATAAAGCAGTACTTACAAAGAACCTTAATCAATTATATTGTTAATACTATACGTAGGTACTAGGTATACATTAGTAACATTGTAAAGGCTATCTAGGCAGTTTACGAAACTATAATACGAGTCATAATAACGCTTGATTCAACTATAATTCTTTTTGTCACATTGTATTCTTCGTCTTTTGTCGTTTATTCGACGGAAAATTACCATTGACAAAAGATAGGTAACACTGATATTATTGTTGTGAAGGACGAAATGTGTTTGAATGCCATATTATGTGTTACAGAAACTTGATATAAATATATTGTGTAAGGAGCAAATGGACGCTAGACGATTTGAAAACCTCTATTAGTTATTAATTTCTCAAGGCAGTTCTCTTTTTTAAGGATTTTCTCGTTTTGCACTTACAATTTGACAGGCCACGATTTTTTGACAGCGAAATGTCATATGTAAGTCACGTGCGGTTTTTAGCCTGTTCGATTATGTATAAATTCGATAAGTATTACACCTGTAATACTAAAGTACCTACTCGTTTGTACGTTCTAGTATAGGTCGGTTCATGAAAGGTGACCATTGCGCAGAAATTATTTTTTAGGTCCCCGTGGAGGTGCGGGGTGAAGCGCGGGTGGAATGCCAATGGCGTGGCTCCGTTCTTGACGCATTCCCTAAATGCGTCAAGAATGGAGCCACGCCATTGGTGCACGAATGTACATATGCGCGACGGCCGCCATTTGTGGTCAACTTTCGTGAACCAATCTGTAGCTGCGTAACTTAAGGACGCGTTTACGCATGTATCAAAAAACACATATTTCCGGTACATTTCACGCCAATTTTAGATAATAACTAATAAAACTAATGATTACGATAAATTGATTACTTCTTTATCTATAAATCAATCTGAAAATAAATAAAAAAGATTTAATTATTATTAATGTAAAATCGATTCGAAACTGCCACTTAAATTAAAAATAGGCATATACTGCTATTTTTGGGTACAATTTTCTCTCTATTTTTACATATATTTAGATTTTTAAAGTTAGGATAGAGTAGTTAATATAGTCAACTCAAAAATAATCAGAAAATATTTTTCAAAATATTGTAAATTGACTAAAAAAAAGCAAAAATCATCTTACATTTTTCTTCTATTTTGCTCGCATACGTGTGGCTTAATGTGTGGCAATAAGGGTCGTTTTATTTAGCCACTTTCTTGATTTATATATACAAATTCTGCAATGAGATCTCAGTCTGCGCTTGAGTGCCGTCGGGAATGGACTCTATGTCGCTTGTCGCTGCAGATCGAAATCGAAAAAAGCAATATACGAATACAAAATATTCGCTAAAATCAATTTGATACTTCTCGTATTCTGTGCGAATTAGTTTCTTATTTTTATATAAATGGATTCTCCGTAATGTTGATTCAGGATATATTTCGGTATTTAGATATTATTTTGTTTCTTGCGTTGAAATCTGGTAAGATTATCTGGACTGATGGTATACCATCCCGTTCAAATGTTGCGACTGGAACTCATTAAAGAGTAAGTAGACCTAGTTATGCCAGGATGGGGCTCATTTTATTTGTTTTGGTGAGACCCTACCACTGGAACTTATGAAGTAACCTTTCAGGGTTATTCGATTACTCTTGCTGGTACTCATATGTGAGTAGAGCTAGGCCTGCCGAGTTTGGGCTCATTTTGTTTGTACATAAGAGACCCTACCCCTGGAACTTATGAAGTAACATTCCAGGGTTATTCGATGACTCTTACTGGTACTCTTATGTGAGTAGAGCTAGGCATGCCGAGTTTGGGCTCATTTTGTTTGTACATAAGAGACCCTACCACTGGAACTTATGAAGTAACCTTCCAGGGTTATTCGATGACTCTTACTGGTACTCATATGTGAGTAGAGCTAGGTATGCCGAGTTTGGGCTCACTTTCTTTGTTGTGATCTTACTAATCATGGTAACTTTCAAGTGCTATCCGATAACTGCTACCGCAAGGTCATTGGTCTGAGCATATTTTATTTGTAATAATGAAGTTATTATTATAAGAAGTCTAGCACTGAGATATACTTTGGTATCTGCTACTGTGAATTATTTTGTATATATGAATAAAACGATGTGATAAAAATTATTGTTATGCATGTATTATTCATATTTTCTTTTAGATGCCAAGACCAATGACTCTTGGATCAACTTCTCGTTAAGATCTGCGTGTCTTACGAATCGGTTCAGAAAAATCAAGATGGTTAGTATTTCGCTCATTTGCCGGTTAGTTTGAACTCATGTTTCGAAATTTTATTGTCATAGTGTATATTTTTTCATAACGTCCACAATAGTCAACGAAGTCTATCGCGTCTTACCATATTTACATTCATACGACACCGACAATATAATAATAATATTCCAGGCCTATAACATAGATACATATCACAAAATAAATCTAATGTCTCAAAGTTATTTAGTTGAACTACATTTCCGCAAGTTACCTTACGTAGTACGTACCGTTGCCGCCGTGTCGCTGTAGTGGCGCGATTTTGTACCTACTAATTTTGCAAACGCGTCCTTAAGTCTGTGCCTTAAGTAACCCTACATCCTCAGATCCTCAGTGCGTTACTAGCCGGTGTGACAACCACACGCGCCTTTCGGAGATTTCTGGGATCCAACATACCTCGTAGGACCTTTATTAGAATTTCAGTGAAATATGTCATTAGATCTTATTAATTTTAAAGGCAATTTCGATAAGATTTATGATGATTTATTTCCTATGATAAGTAAACAATGAAGATGGAAAATCTTGTCACTGAACGCAGTTTTATTTACTCTGTTATTTTCTAGAAATTAATAATTTTTAATAAAATGCACAAACACGCTTTTCTTCAAGTCGGTGTTTAAAATAAATATTCGAACCGATTGTACTTGATGTTTCACAAGTAATTCCAGAGTCCGTAGGGAACATACGACAAATAGTGTAATTTTTTGGCGTGACTAGCTATAGGTTTTGGGAAAATGCCCAAAAAATATATAAGTTGTATTTTTCTTTCGGGATAATTATACAGGTTGTTGATATGCATTTGCAAAATATTGAAATAATACAACATAGACAGTCAGTATACTTATTAACGTAAAATTATTTTAAACAGTGAGCGATGATATAAATCCCTATTTTCATCAAATATTACTTAGATAGTAAATCAGAATAAACTGTTAAATCGTACAAAAAAGACTCAAAGGCGCAGTCACTGTAGGTACGTATGCTTGTTTGTATTAAGCACCTGCAATGGCGAGCAGCTGAGTGGTGGCGGCTGTCAATACACCGAGTTTTTCAAAGTGTATGATGAGGAAAATTTGTTTTAACTTTTAGTGAATTATTTTTTCATGTATTCGTATTCAGTTATAATAGCATATTCACCCCTTAAAATATTTACCAAGAGGTGAAGAATGAGCCCGTTATTTGAGTTTCTTCCGAGGAGTCAAAAAAAGAGTATCATATTGCAGCAATATAAACGCTATTCTTAAATCATCATATCAGCCGAAAAACGTCCACCTCTGGACAGAGGCCAAATATTCTAAAAGAAATTAATAAAAGTATCGCTTTTCTACAGGCTTGGTCTTAACAGTATGTACTGCGTAAAGCGGATTGATAGTGTGTATCGTAACATTAGCAGCTGTTGATGGTAATGATGTAATGGTCTAATAGATTCTAAAGAGCTATACACCTTACATTGCCGGTTGCGATATATGATTGAGCCATTATGCTAAACGTAGAATGGAAATAGCAATCAGTGTAGTACAGTGTCGTCCATATTGTATACAAACGTTTGGGCTACTGGTCAGTTTATGAGTAGTGTCTTCATGCAACAATTTACATAATCAAATACTGATGTAAGAATGAGATAACTTATTTCCAATCTGATAAAAGACAATGCACAACCAAAACTATTGGGCGCAAGAAGCTGAAACTGGGCATGTATGTTCTGTGGGGTCCGACGGGATGCACTAAGAAGGGATTTCCCGATATTACCACAGGAAGGGGCAGAAACGGTTAAATAAAATAAAAATTGTCGAAGCTGTGGCCATACTCTAGTAAAGTTCATACACGCGCCAAAATTAATATATACCTCTTTGCATTTAAAGCAATCTTTAAAAAAAATCATTAAATGCAAACTCACATTTGCATTCACACGCGTAAATATAAACAGATGAATAAAAAGCACTTTATCATACAAGTGAAGGATTTTATCACAACGGAGATGTCGGCGAGTTTATTTCACAGCTTCATTTTTCCGAATCCTCTTGATTCCGGTCAATGCGGACAGGGCTGTGGTCAGTGCCAGTTCATTCTATAAAAGCAATTGTACTGTCACATACAAAGCACTTTGAAGACGAAGCGACCCCGAACGTTTTGATAACCGCAAATACGTGTTTCGCGTTACAAGGGTATGGTGCCTCGACCACAAAACAATGACAGCAATATACCAAGTTCGAATACATAGTGTCTGTTTGGCCTACCTTCATCATTAGGCTTTTAAAGTGTGCGGTTAAGATATCGGCACCTTCCAAAAAAAAAAAAAAAACTCGAAAACTACTGGACCGATTTTAAAAATTCTTTCACCATTACTGCGAGTAACGTAGGCTATGTTTTATTTTAGATAAAATAGGGGTCCGTCAGATATTTGGGGTTTTTGGGTACGCGAAGTAGTTCCTTCAGGACGCGGGTGAAACCGCGGAAAACGGCTAATTTGAAATTTCGTCATATGCATTGATAACGTTGTGGCTTTCTATGAGATAACATTTATTTATTTATTTATAAGGATCGCCAACAAATGATACACAATTCTTACGCAATAAATTACGCTCATAGCGAGACTTGGCTTGCCAGTCGTAACAGATCGGCAAAGTTAAGCAACGCTTGCACAGGTTACCAGTTGGATGGGTGACCGTGTGTGGCATTTTCATCTGAGCGCTACCGTGCTTCGGAGGGCACGTAAAGCTGTCGGTCCCGGTTCTTGTCTAAGGATAAGGATCGTTAGGCCATGTCGGAGGCCTTCGGGCGGTCTGAAAACTCCGACACCAGAGTTGGCCACACACTCACACGAAAAACAAAAAACAAAAACGCAATAAAAGATGTTACAATAATAGATACATGCCTTGTGCTCATTCTGTTATAGGCAACCACAACTAACACAGGAAGATGACACATGAGGTTGGAAATAATCCTGTGATTCGGCTAACAACACCCCACTTTAATGCGTAGTCGGCGAATGTTCAATATACAGATACGGTTAGTGTGTTTTGCGCCGGTACTTCGAATATCAACGACCCGGGGGTAGAAATAGAATCTTCTACCTCGCACTCGGAGATGTGACATCGCTACACCAGTCAACTTGCGACCACGGGACGTGCAACCGTCTCGAAACGTCAAGCAAAATAAGGTATGTAAATACCTAATTTGCATGTTCGCGTTAATTCCCGTCTATATATATATATTCTTATACGTGCAACGCGAGTGTTTAAAAGTTTCTATTGGAAATAATCGCCCAAAAATGGAGCCTCATCTCTCCAGACAGAATAGAAGATAAGTATATACCATGTACTCAAAAGGAAGTCTTTTCCCAACTATATCTGTATTGTCTAAGCCTCATTATATTCTAAATTGTATATATTTTGTTACTAATTGATTCAAAAATATAGTAATCCTTGTACAGACGTAATATTGATCCTACTGGTTTATTTTCCTGCTCATCAAATATTGAACCTTCAGCTAACCGTAGAATTATATTTTATCACTAGGGTATGCCCACGGCCACGCCTGCAATATGTTTTTATTTACCCGTTTTGCCCAATCCCGTGGGTATTTCAGGAAATCCCTTCTTAGTGCAACCCTAGGATCCCCAAAGAACATACATGCCAAATTTCAGCTTCTTGTACCTGATAGTTTTGGCTGTAGCTTGTCTGTCAGTCAGTCAGTCACTAACGCAAGGCTTTTATATATAGGTACAGACAGATTTTATATATACATATATTACATCGTCGAATCGTCATGTGGCTAGGGAGAGCCGGACACAGTACTCCCATTCCTGCGCCCACGCCGCACACCAATTGAGGTCAAAATACGGATCTTTAGAACTGCGCTATACATTCCATTATTAGTAAGATTCACTACGCACGATGCCAGGTCTTCTGTGTAGAGGCACAAGGCGAAGCTGAAGAATACTCCGGTCGCCATCAAGGAGTTCCTGACGAAGACCTGGCAGTCGATCTTCATTAAGTCACGGCAGCATTTTGGAATGAGGGGATGCTGGACTCAGGACGGCACAATCGTGGTGAAAACCGCTGACGGAACCCGGCACAAAATTACGACTCTGGATCAGTTCAACGCCCTCAAGCAGAAGTATCCCGCTGCCTCGGCAGCTAGCAGGATTGGCGAAGGGACTGCTGGTACATCGGCTACAACCTCTAAACTGCGTAAATAGTGGCACCGTGTTGTCAATTTTGATAGGTATTGGCTTTTATTGATAAGTGTTATTGTTATACTCTTTCTGTACGTTGCATTGCTTTAATTTACCCACTTTCATATTAACTTTTATATTTTATTATAGTTTGTTTTGAAGTCAGTAATTAACAATTTTCTCACAAGTCACAGTTGTCATTGTCAGTTGTCACTTGTCAATTTGATATGACGTACGTCAAATACTGAATACGTTCAGAAATTGTTTTGATTTTTAAACTTCAGTTTTGCTGTGTAATTTTGTTTAGTCATTATGTGTGCATCAGCTGGCGGGTGGTGCATATTTGCACCAAATCAGAACGTAGATTTAATTATATGTTATATATATATTACTTTATTTATCATATATTATTTATAATTGTATTGTTAGGATAATTTGAACTGACTCAACTGTTTTTAGTGACGTCATCTCACGATAAGTATAAAAGCAGCGCTCGTTCAGTGCGCCAGTCATTTGTCGGTTGGCTTTCGAGCAAGAAGGTTGTCGTGAGGTGTTCGGCGCTATTTGCAGTAAGTCATTTTTGTACTTTGTGTACCTACGTGATTATTTAGTGTAAAAGTGTGATTATTTCGTGTACTTAATGGCTGTTTGCTTTTTGAATTTGCTTTGAGGTTATGTTGTTAAAAAGTAATCTAAAATATAGAAGTAAATTATTTTCAGTGTATTGTAATCTTGTTTTTTTTAAATCAATCTACCTTCTGGTTCTAATATCAGAAGTGGGATTGGTCTATGCCCACAATAAATTAGCGGTCAGATTATTTTGCAAACAGCCGTTAAGTTGTGTTTGAAATGCCGCGCTCATCACGTTCGCGTGAGAGGACTGATGTGTCGTTACGCCATAAGACAAAGCGAAAAATTAGCAAATTGCGCCGACACCATCGCGATTCTCGTTCGCGTTCTCCTCGCGATTCTGTTTCGCGGTCTCGTTCGCGCTCTTATTGTGATAATGTTTCGCGTTCTTCTTTGGGATCTGACCGCGAACCTAGATCAAAATCTCGTCGCAATTCAACCGCGCGTCGTCGGCGTGCGCGCTCTCGTAGTCGTGAGGGTGTTGTTATGCAGAATGCACTGGCAACTATACTTTCCCGATTAGACGCTATAGAGGAGAGTGCGGCTAGTACCTCACAAACTCCTACGCGTAGTTTGCCTACCGGCAGTGGTTAGAGTAATAGTAATACGCCATCTGCGGCAGAATCGTTAGCTGAAGCCTTAAACGTTGCTATAAATAAAGTAAAACCGCTTAACTATTATGTGTCAAACTTCGACCCGAGTGTCCATAGCTTTGAAGTGTGGTGTGACGAGGTGAAGGAACGTGCAAAATTGGCCAATAGTTGGGGCGATTTAGAATGTTTATCGCGAGTAGCTAATTGTTTAAAAGGGGATGCCAAGACTTGGTTGAATGAATGGGTTACGAACGACCGTTCATGGAGTAACTTTTCTAAGGAATTTAAATGTCTGTGCCCGCATAAACTAGATTATGCTAATATACTTTTTGAGGTTATGAATACAACTTCAGATAAATTTAACACCTATGCAGAGTATGCTCGACGCACGTTGCTGCGATTGCGCATTGTAAAGGGTTTGAGCGAAGAACTAATGGTTCAAATAGTTATTCGAGGCATAAACGATGCGCAAGTTCGTGCAGCGGCGGCGAACGCCGAGCTGACCGTAGATTCTTTAGTTACTTTCTTAGCTATTTATGTCAAGACCAACCGTAACAAAAGCCATAGCCGTGTACCGTCGAACAAACGGAATATTGTCTCATCAGGCAGTGGTAGTAATGCTTGTTTTTCTTGCGGTCAATCTGGCCATTTACGTATTAACTGTCCCAAGAAGCGTAAAGTGCCTGATGGCCAGTCTAAAATAACGTGTACGTTTTGCATAAGGTTGGCCATGTCGAGAACGATTGTTATGCGAAGCGTAGGACGGAGAACACTAGTAATAATCAACGAAAGGTGAATCTATGTAAAGAACGTCGCGATTCGTCTGGCGTAAATGATGTTACTGCGGCCGTGATTCAGGGTATACCTGTCGATGTTTTAATTGATAGTGGTGCACTTAACGTATCCCTAATTTCATCAGCTATCGTGAAACACTTTACTTGTTCTCGTAAACCAACCCATCGCGTTTTGAAGGGAATTGGTAGTGACGGTATCGTTGCTCATGAGTATGTCACGCTGACTGTAGAGTTTAGCAGAATATCGTTAGAAATAGACTTTGTTATAGTACCGGCATCGTATATGAATACGCCTATAATTGTAGGAACTGATGTTCTCAATAGGGATGGGGTTACCTACATTCGTACCAAGCACGGGCAACTTCTGTCGCACTCCACTAGTCACGTATTCACGATTAACGCCGTTGAAACTGGTGAACTTGGACTAATAGATACTCCTCTACAAGGCGCCAATTTAAATTCATTGATGAGTGTCATAAATAATTTTAAACCATTCCTCATATCCGGTACCGCAACTACTACAGTAAATACAGGCAAAATGCAAATTAATTTAACTAGCGATGTCCCAGTGGCGTACCATCCTTACCGGTTATCATATCAAGAGAAACTCAAGGTGAGGGAAATAATTAAAGATTTGTTGCACAAAAATATCATACGTGAATCTAAATCTGAATACGCTAGTCCAGTTATTCTAGTCAAAAAGAAGGATGGTGCGGATAGGATGTGTGTGGACTTTCGAGCACTCAATCGCATAACTATTTGAGGACAGGTATCCCTTGCCTTTGATAGAGGACCATATTGATCGTCTTGGTTGCTCGAAATTCTTCACAGGACTAGATATGGCCTCAGGGTTCCACCGAATTCCCATCGAGGCCAGTTCCATTCACAAGACAGGTTTCGTAACTCCTGAGGGCCATTATGAATACCTGAAGATGCCATTCGGTTTGTGCAATGCTCCCACCGTTTATCAACGGATTATCAATAATACGCTTCGAAGGTTCGTCGAATCTGGCCATGTTCTGGTATACATAGATGACGTACTTATTATGAGCATGACCATCGATGAAGGTATACGATTGTTACAAGAGGTTCTTAAAACGTTAACCGAAGCAGGATTTTCTGTGAATCTTCGGAAATGTTCATTTTTAACCACTGAGGTGGAGTATCTTGGTCGCGTCATTAGTCACGGTCAGGTTAGGCCGAGCTCTCGAAAAATTGAGGCACTAGCAAACGCTCCAGTGCCAAGTAACCTAAAACAGGTTAGACAAATTTTAGGCTTGGCTGGATATTTCCGACGCTACATAAAAAATTATGCTACAAAAACTGCAAGTATCTCTCGTCTTACCAAAAAAGATGTTAAATTTGAATGGGGCATTGAGCAAGAGCAGGTCCGACAAGACCTCATTAAACAATTAACTAGTGAGCCCATACTTGCAATTTTTGAAACCATGCTAGCGACGGAACTCCATACAGACGCCAGTAGTGCAGGGTACGGAGCGATTTTAATGCAGGTCCATAAGGACGGCAGCAAGCGTATCGTAGCCTACTTTAGCAAGGTCACTCAAGGCGCAGAGAGTAGATACCACTCTTACGAGTTGGAAACACTGGCGGTAGTCAAGGCGTTACAACACTTTAGACACTACTTGATTGGCATCAAATTTAAGATCGTTACAGATTGCAATGCGCTAAAGTCCACTGAACGTAAAAAAGATCTGCTACCCCGCGTTGCTCGCTGGTGGATCTACCTGCAAGATTTCAATTTTACAATTGAGTATAGGAAAGGCGTAATGATGTCTCACGCCGACTACTTAAGCAGGAATCCAACAGTGACGCAAGTTAACCACATAGATAGGCCGTTGAACTGGGCTCAGATAGCTCAGTCCGCCGATAGTGAGACTCAAGAGCTATTGCAAAGGCTCAGAGATGGTCAGTTAGATTCACGTCGCTATGTGTGTAAAAACGATCTCCTGTACTATCGTTACTCTCCGATTGGCGAAGAGTCGAGGCTTTTGTGTTTTATTCCTAAAGGACACAGATTAAGTCTTTTGCGTATATTTCATGACGAGCACGAGCATATAGGAGCGGACAAAACCATTAATCTCATCCTTAAGCATTTTTGGTTTCCCGGCCTTAAGCAGTTTGTTCAAAAATATACATCACACTGTCTGACTTGTATGTCCAAAAAGAGAGTTCCTAGAGCTCCTTGTCAACCCATTACTTCTTGGGAAAAACAAGACGAACCTTTCAATACTATCCATGTTGACGTATTGGGCCCCTTGCCAGAGTCGAATGGTTTCAAATTCGTTTTAGTACTTGTGGACGCTTTCACCAAGTATTGTTTACTTTATGCTTTATATCGCCAGGATACAAATGAGCTTAAACGCGTTATGGAAAACGCCATTTCTCTTTTTGGTGTTCCTAAATTGTTAGTTTGTGACCGCGGGCGCATGTTTGAGGCTTCCAGTTTTATCACTTGGGTGACTGAGTTAGGATGTGATGTTCATTATGTAACACCAGAAATGCATCATGCCAACGGCCAAGTAGAAAGATACGTGCGTACCGTGTTGAATTTAATTCGAATTGAAAGCAACAATAAAAATACTACCTGGTCCGAAGCACTTTGTAAAATTCAATTGGTTTTAAATATAACAAAGCAAAAAACCACTCAGTTTTCAGCCTTAAATTTGATAATCGGGTCTGATGCGACCACTCCTGTAATCCGTGCACTAGTCCGGGACATAGCAATTGAGAGTGCGTAGCCAAATCGGGCAGCATGGCGAGAAATGTGCAGGGAAAGAGCGAAAGGTCTGCTTAGGAGGAATCAAGACAAGCAGGATTCCTATGTAAACCGTCATCGACACCCTCCCAGAACTTTCCAGGTCAACGATTATGTGTTTCTTATAAAATACTCACAATCCACCGGTAAACTTGACTCCGGTATGAGAGGTCCGTATCGGGTGACCAAAGTGCTACCCAGCGATCGTTACGAGCTCACACTATTGAGCGGAGCTCGTGGAAAAACGACACAGGCGGCGGCTCAGTACATGATACCTTGGAAAGGGGAATGGTGTCCGAGAGTTGTGCAGCTTTCTTTGAAAGTGAGTATCGTGATGTACCTAACAAACGTTTTATATGTTACAGCTTTTAGCTATACATGAATGTGTGAATGTACGAGGAGAATGAGTGGCTCTCATTGATCCATGAGCAAGGCGGTGCGTGTTAGCAAGTTGCAGCCTTGGCAGACACATCTGGTGATGTGTGGGCGTCATCCGGGCAGACATATCTGTTGATATGTGTGGGCTTCGGCCTGGCAGACACGTTTAACGTGTGTGGGCTTCGGCCTGGCGGACATATCTGTTGATATGTGTGGGCTTCGGCCTGGCAGACACGTTTAACGTGTGTGGACTTCGGCCCGGCAGACATATCTGTTGATATGTGTGGGCTTCGGCCTGGCAGACACGTTTAACGTGTGTGGGCTTCGGCCTGGCAGACATATCTGTTGATATGTGTGGGCTTCGGCCTGGCAGACACGTTTAACGTGTGTGGGCTTCGGCCCGGCAGACATATCTGTTGATATGTATGGGCTTCGGCCCGGCAGACACGTCTCACGTGTATAGGCTCTGTAAATAACGGTAAAAGTATCAAACTTACTATAAGTATGCAGTGAAATGACGGATGTTCGGCTATGTATTACAGTGTGTGAAGCCTGTCAGAGACTAGGAGACAGGCAATTAATGAAAGTATGAATCCATGATAGAGGGCCTTGTATGCGTGAAGTATGAAAGTGTAGGCAACGGGTTGTTAGCCTATTAGACCCTAATTTCATTTTCAAATCTTCAGGTACTGAAGCTGAAAATGATGACGATGAGATTGCAGGACCTTCACGCTCTCCCGCAAACCATGCACCTGCCATCGAAGATGCTGTCGATACAGTGCCCGAGGACGGTGCACTATCAGGAGAGGCCGTGTTAGGATAATTTGAACTGACTCAACTGTTTTTAGTGACGTCATCTCACGATAAGTATAAAAGCAGCGCTCGTTCAGTGCGCCAGTCATTTGTCGGTTGGCTTTCGAGCGAGAAGGTTGTCGTGAGGTGTTCGGCGCTATTTGCAGTAAGTCATTTTTGTACTTTGTGTACCTACGTGATTATTTAGTGTAAAAGTGTGATTATTTCGTGTACTTAATGGCTGTTTGCTTTTTGAATTTGCTTTGAGGTTATGTTGTTAAAAAGTAATCTAAAATATAGAAGTAAATGATTTTCAGTGTATTGTAATCTTGTTTTTTTTAAATCAATCTACCTTCTGGTTCTAATAGTATTATTTTCTTATATCTATATATTCTTATAACTTTAATATTTTATGACTTATGATGATGATACTTTTCATTCTATCAGTGATTCTGATACTGTATCTCTTGATGAAAGCTTCCATTCACTGACTGATACACTGGGAGATACTGTACAGAAAACTTTTGATCATTGCCAAAATAACTTTAATGTGTGTTATATAGATCGCAGAGCATACCAAGCCATTACAGCGATTTCTTTGAGGCTTTCAGCGCTGGTAATGTTCATGCCGTCCTGATTTCAGAGAGTTGGTTAAAACCACATCTTCCTTCTACTTCTTACCCCCTCCCTGGCTTCATCCTGATTCGTAATGATCGGACCGACCGGAGAGGGGGTGGTGTCGCTATTTATCTTCGCAGCAACTTTCCGTATAAAATTCTTTTTTCGTCTTCTCCTAGCGATTGTTCGTCATCGGAGTATATGTTTATTGAAATCTGTGTCAAAGGTTCGAAACTAGTTCTAGGCGTCGTCTACTGTCCTCCGTCCGTTAACTATTTCTCCAGCCTCGAAGAGAGACTAGAATCTTTAGGGTCGGAATATTCTCATCACATCATCATGGGCGATTTCAACACCGATCTCCTTTCTCCCTGTTCCCATAGATCCTCCAAACTCCTCGACATAGTCAAGTCAGCAAGTCTTCATATTCTACCCCTGCAAGCCACACATCACAATGTACAGGGGGACGATACTTGGCTTGACTTGATCCTAACCTCTGATCCCACCCTTGTCTCCTCTCACGGTCAACACTCTGCACCTGCATTTTCCCATCATGACCTCATCTTCCTTTCCTATATCCTAAAACCTCCCAAACCTGCTCCTAAAGTAGTGCATAGGCGTTGTTTTGGTCGTATGGATGCAGTAAAGTTATGCCGGGATGCCTCATTAATTAATTGGGATAACGTATTTCAGGCCGCCACACTGGACGCCAAAGTCAATGCTTTTAATAATAATATTATTGGTCTATACGACATTCATGCCCCTATTAGGCGTGTGAAATTGAAGCGTCCTCCAGCACCGTGGCTCACGAGAGGGGTTCGAATGGCGATGAGGCGTAGGGACCGGGCATTTCGTAAATTTCGCAAGGATAGATGTGATGACAACTGGGCATTCTATAAGGCTGCAAGGAATCGCTGCAACCAAATGATACGCAATGCTAAACGCCGACATATTCTTGATAACATTACCTGCTCTTCCCCCGCCAATGTCTGGAAGTTCCTCGGGACGCTAGGCATTGGCAAAAAGCGACGTGTCGAATTCCTGGGCACAATTGGTTTGGATGATATTAATCGACATTTCTCCACCACTACAAGGCTACATCATCAAACCAAATGTGTCACGCTCGACTACCTGGCTAAATTACCACGTCCCGACATTGAGTCTTTTAGGTTTTCTCCCGTAGCACCAGACGAGAATAAAAGGATTATCCTCTCCATCAAATCCAATGCGGTGGGCTGTGATCATATCAGTCGCCGCATGATTATCACCATCCTAGAACACCTTCTCCCGGCGATTACCCACATTATCAATTTTTCCATGGAAGCCGGTACTTTCCCTGACTTATGGCTCAAATCCTTCCCGGCCCAGTGACTTCCGTCCCATTTCCATCCTACCTTTCCTGTCTAAAGTGCTGGAGGCCAGTGTCCAGAAACAGCTATCTCGCCATATCTATTTAAATAACCTTTTAAGTTTGTTTCAATCTGGTTTCAGGCCTGGCCACAGCACTGTTTCCACGCTTCTAAAAGTGACTGGCGATATTAGGACGGGCATGGAGAAAACCAAAGTCACTGTGTTGGCTTTGGTGGACTTCTCTAATGCCTTTAATACCGTCAGTCACGACATCCTTCTAGCTATCCTTTCCCACCTTATGGTCTCGTCTGAGGCACTGGAATGGTTCTCGTCTTATCTTCGTGGACGCCAGCAGTCTGTACACGTTGACGAATCTTCATCAAGTTGGCGTCAAATCGATTCTGGCGTGCCACAAGGCGGTATTCTCTCTCCTTTGTTATTTTCAATGTTTATCAATCTCCTAACCCAGAATCTTCAATGCGCTTATCATTTGTATGCTGATGACTTGCAGCTTTATGCTCAAGCCAGTGTAGAAGATTTACCTTCTGCTATTGACAGCATTAACAGAGACTTAGATTATTTATATAACTGGTCTAATTCTTTTGGTCTTACTGTTAACCCATCTAAATGTCAAGCTATTATTGTAGGCAGTCAAAGAATCCTGAACAAATTTGATACAACTACACTGCCGCCAGTAATGTATAATGGTTCGATTATTGAATACTCTGTGACTGTCAAAGATCTAGGCTTACACATCGACTCCACTTTCAACTGGCGTGCACAGGTGTTGAACATTAGCCAAAAAGTTACCGGTACCCTACGTGCCCTCTATCGCTTAAAAAACTTTCTACCTTCCAAGACTAAGACAATGCTAGTGCATACTTTAATCTTCCCTGTTATCGACTATGGTGATGTGTGTTATTTCGACCTGAATGCAGACCTCCTCAACAAACTTGACCGTCTTCTCAATAACTGCATTCGATTTATTTTTAATCTTCGTAAGTATGATCACGTGTCTACTTATCGCTCCCGTTTGAACTGGTTACCTATTCGTCAACGCCGAAGTTTGCGTGCTCTCACTATCCTTTATTCCATCCTCATGTCTCCTAACCCGCCAACCTATCTAACCCCTTACTTCCAATACCTAGATTCTACTCACGATAAAACCCTACGCTCCTCTAATAATCGACTCCTTCTCTGCCCTTCACACAGCTCCAATTTCCTTCACGCATCTTTTCCTATCCAATCTATCCTTCTGTGGAATGCTCTTCCTCTGGAAATCAGGATGGCCACTAGTCGCTTCACTTTTAAAATAAAAGTACGGCAGTTCTTACTGAACCAACTGGCAGGATCATCTCAGAGGTAATTTATTTAAATATATATAATATATGTATTTATATATATTATTTATACGTATTTAGTATATTACATATTTATGTACTTATAATATGTATATTCTATGTATTTAGTATAACTATTTGTTTTTATATTAAATAGTATGTATGTATGGCCATTTATGTTTTTCATTTTTAAGTATTTATTAGGATTGTCATGTTTCTCATTACTTCAATTTGCACCTACCTTGTTCTATCTCTGCATCACCCCAAGGTAGACTGGCAGAGAATGCCTCAGGCATTAAGTCCGCCTATACATGTTTTGTGTATGAAGTTATAAATAAATAAATAAATAATAATAATAATTTAATTACATTATTTTAATAACATTATTTTAATTAGAAAGCTTATTCTATTAATGAACACTCATTCACAGCATTCAAAGGAAGAAGAAAATCAAAACACTTAACTACGTAGTTACTGTATAATGCAATTAATAATGTCACATACAGTTGTTGAAACTTAAGTAAATTGCTTACGGTGTAGCTAAGTTGCTTTTTGGTAGATGCAATTGGTTTAGTATAAGTATAACCTAGATGTACTAGTAATAGAATTACCTTTGAACAACGGGTTTGAATTTGGGCTGGTACTCGACTACTCGTATACAAAACGCCACAAAAGCACGATGGACTATGTCTTTCAAACTGGTATGTCGCAGGTGACAGCCCCGTGTTGCACATTATTTTCTCAACCTGGGTAAAGCACGGGGTCCTGTATGGTACTTTACTTACAGAAATTGAAGCCAATGAAAGAAAGTTAGTATAAAAATACTTTAGTAATGGACTTATAATACAGTTATAATAAGTATTTAACTACTCCGTCAAGAAAGTACCGGAAGAAGATCAATAATATACACACTGTTTGTTATTCATCCAAATTTATTTTATCATCTTCAAAGTATGCTACTTCTGAAACGATACACTTCAAACATTTTTAAATGCTGTTTCCGTAATTTAGTTCAGTTCTCGCCGGGAATTCTCCTTTATGTCTTCTACTGATTGACAACGGGTGCCACAAAGTGGTAATTTGAGTTTAGGCAAAAAGAAAGAAGTCGGCTAGAGCCATATCTGGTGAATATAGTTGTTGCTCGATTTGTGTTTGGTCAAAAATTTGTTCACAATGATGAACTTGTGCGAAGGCGCATTATCGTGGTGCAAAATCCCAGAAATTTCTTTCCACAAATCTGGCCTTTTTCGTCGAATTTGCCCTCTTAAACGCCGCATAAGGATCGATTCGAGTGCACAACACCGCTATAGTCAAAGAAAAAACAACACACTCAACATGACTTTGACTTTTGAACGAGTTTGGCGTGGTTTTTTCTATTTCGGTTCAGTTAGAAGGCGCCACTCCAAAGCTTGTTGACTAGTTTGCATGTCAAGCTCGTAAACCCACGTCTCGTCATCAGTAACAATGCGTTTCATGAATGTTGGGTCGGAATTGACTCGTTCTAGCATGTCCTTAGCGACTCTCATGCGATTGAGTTTTTGGAGAAAATTCAGGTCTTTTGGGACTAGCCAAACGGCAAAATGTTTCATACCCAAATGATTAGTTAAAATGGTACGGATCGACTCGTGAGATACAAAAAGTTCGGCGGCTATCTGAGCTATCTTTCTCAAAGTTGAATGAGGATTTTCAGTCACTTTTTCCTTCATTTTTGCGATGTTAACTGATGTTTCAGTTGCAATTGTTGATTGCCTACCAGAGCGAGGTAAATCTTCCATGACATCTCGACCGCTTTTGAACGTTTGTTACCACTCATAAGCACGAGTTTTTTGATAAGTCGGTTCGCCGTAAGCCATCTGTAACATTTTCATTGACTCCGAACACGAAATTTCATTGGCGATGCAAATTTTAGTTTTTGACAATTATGAAATTCGTAATACACACTAGATATAATATAACTAAAAACAGCACTGTATTCAATATGAATTACAGATGCAACTCAAACTCCGCGCCAAAATGGAAAACAGTTGTGCCAATCTAACAACAACGGAAAAAACAATTTTTTTATTTGTACCCATAGACAAATTTAATAATCCATACCCGATACTTTTTTGACTGAATAAAACGAAGTAAGGCAGCTCTTCCGTAAATAAATGCACCCAATGAAAATGGCAAGCACCTTAATTTGCTCACACGTACAAAAAGGACTTCACGATGTCTTTACACTACATCATGTACCATTTATGTACCTACTTGAGTCTGGTCTATGTTTTTACCGCTTTATTATAATAATTAAAGACACCTAACGAGTACCTATTCAATATCATCCTCTTAGCGTTATCCCAGTTTCAATCTGGGGTCCGCTCACTAGTTAAACCGAATTTGGCTGAATATTAGCTTTTCCACGGAGCGACTGCCTGTCTGCCCTCCGCAACCCGAAGGGATAGCGATATTCCATGGTTTAGACTAGTGTCAGTTTATTTAGAAGGTACTGACGCCCTATAACGACTGTCAAAGATCTTCATGACAACCGGGACCGACGGCTTAACGTGCTCTCCGAGGCACGGGACACGCGATAATTAACAATTCAATACGCACATAACTCTGAAAAGTCATTGGTGCGCGCCGTGGATTCGAACCCGATACCCTCTGCATGGCAGTCTGTTGGTATATCCACTCGGCTATCGCTGTCTATAAGTATAAGTATAGAAATCATCATGCAGAGGGTATCAGGTTCGAATCCACGGGGATTCGAACCTGATACCCTCTGCATGGCAGTTTGTTAGTATCTCCACTAGGCTATCGCTGCCTTAGAGTACCTATTCAATATACATATAGATATTATGTATTTTATCAATAGCTACCCACTCGTTATTAAAAGAAACCTACCTACGCCTTGACTACTGTTGAAGTGTCTGAAGTCTATTAAATATCTCATAATTTATGTCCTACGCCTACGACCTAAGTCACGTGGTTGCTATTAAGAGTACAATGTCTGCTACAAGTTACTTTAAAATATATATACTTGTTACAAACTATGCGGTCTACGTCGCTTATCTACATCCCATTGTGGATGGGAATATGAATGATTATACTACGTATACGGAGTGTAAACAGACCCTTAACGAAAACTGAAATGCTATAATTATTATACCAATCATTACGATCATGTTTTACTTCGCCACCATACCTGAGAAATTACTGGTTCAGGAGATATTGAGGCTAAAGATCAATATATAATTTTTCTAATTAGAGCAAAATAGATTCATTTACTCCGCCAATTTATTCTATAAATGTCCTATGCAGCTTTGGATTAGTAGGTACTTCGAGCATGCACGCACACACTTTTAATTGCGGCTTAAAAAATATTATGTCTGTGTAAAAAAGCAATTCGTTTGCCAGGTATTTTTATTGCATAGTGTGACTTCGCATGATGTTCAAGACGAGTAGACTTTGGCTTGGTGACGGGTATTGTGGCACCCTGTATAATGTGATGAACCCAGAATGCAAAGCTAATTATATATAGAACAAATAATGATGTAGGTAGCGGAAAAAAAATCTGTCTTTCCCTCTTTCAATCTGGTGTCAGAGTTTTGTGGCCCCTTTTTTGTGTTTTAGACGAGAAACCAACACCAACGGCTTTATGAAGCACGATAGTGCTCTGATACAAATGAATCTGATCTGAGTGGTGACCTGTGCAATGTAACTTAACTGTGCCGATTTATTAGGAACGGTAAGTAAAGTTATGCTACGAGCGCTACAAAACAATTATAAAACTCCAAACTTTATTAACTGTCTAAAGCAGCGGTCGGCAACACGTGGCCCGCGGGCCACATGTGGCCCGCGAGGGTCCTACTTTCGGCCCGCGAATGTTTTGTAAAAAATGTCTTATAAATCGAACTAAAGCGCCCTATGGCTTAAAATAGCACGACTGAATCGATTTTAATGAAAAACATCAGACAGCCTTCTAAGACCCTACAAATTCACTCTTCATACATGCTACAAAAAGATCTGGAACTAGAGGCGTAATCTCCGAAGCTGCAATACTCTTTTCGTATAAGGGCGATTAGGCAAAATAAAGAGTCGAAGTTACTGGGCAAGAGCCTTCCGACAATGCTGACTACCTCGAATAGTGGTAATATGTATGTATCGCATACCCTGACGCCTCAACCAGACACCGGCGAGATTAGAGCTGAACTTTAAAGCTAAGTTTTTCCAGGCAGAGTAGTAGCCTTTCCCTGTGTAAGTACCGCTCAGCATACTGCGGTTGTCAACACCCCTTACCAGCGTGGTATGTGACTATGGATCAAAACTCCCCATGAAAGAAACAGCCCCTAGTTCCCGGCCGCCTTACTGTTCGAAGTCACGGCAGCAGCCTTGGTCGTGGCAGAGTAGGAGGTGCTAAGTCCCGGGCTACGGACAGCTCCCAACACCAATTGACCCTGGCTACATACAATGGACGTAATTTACGGCTTGAAGAAAGCCTCCACATTCCTGGATTCTTCATTATAGAGCCATAACATGTACTGAGTCTATCAGAAGTCCGAAGAGAAGGGGAGGACACCATAACCTTTGCATCAGGCTTCTATTCTACTTCAGGGAGGGAGCCCAACGATCCCAAGGTGGCGTAGGGTTTCTCGTTAACAAAGCCCTTCGTGAAAACGTAACAGATCTGTAGCGTCTCGATCCGGATAGCATACCTTGTACTGAAACTGACCGAGAGATACTCTCTTAAGATGGTAAAGGTATATGCGCTGACATCAAGTAGCTCAGATGCAGAGGTGGAGGCAGTATAGAATGATGTTACGAAGACCATACATTGCTCCATAAATACACATTTCACTGTATTTATGGTGGATCTCAACGCAAAAGTACGAGCGCGGCTAATCGTGTTTGGGTTCACATGCTTATGGGAGCAGAAAACTAGGGGACAAATGTTGGTCAAATTCCTCACTACGCAGGGATTGTTACCATTGCTGCACAAAGAACAAGATTGACTTCATCATGACGTACGACGGAGAAGAAGCATATATATACAGATGTCTCAGTGATCAATAGGTTCAATACCGGCAGCGACCACCGACTTATAAGAGGCACTCTAAATATCTATTTCAAGCATGATGAGGTCTGTTCTTAGTCCAACTGTCCCGATAGCGGGACATGATACGTTTTAACTGAAACTGAAAAACAGATTTGCTGCACTAGAAACCCCTAGCAGGGGTCTCTAGTGCAGCAAATCTGAATGTTGATGAGGACCTGAACGGCAGGATCGGGGCAGTACAGGAACTGGGAATGCGGCATTTTCTCAACTTTCCAAGCGAGACTCTGAAACTGATGTGATTTGACGAGAAGCAAGGGAGGCTTTCCGAATATTAGTAAAGCGTGACCTTGGTAGCTGGAATACTCGCCTCGTAAAGAAAGCGATTGAGCAAAATAGTCGTCAAAAATCTTCTCCAAAAGACTGGGAAGGGGTTACCTGACAAAGCTTACTATCTCGAAGGGTAATACCATGTTAACAATCCCAGAGATCCTCGCTAAAGTTGAAGACTTCTATGGCAATCTGTATTCCAATCATGCACCGAAGCCTGCTCCAAACACGACCGATCCTAGAGTCCCACTTACCGGCCACTATACGGAGGATTTTCCTGACGTAGATGTCGATGAAATCAAAGCGGTGCTAAGACAGCTTTATAATAGTAAGGAGCACGGGGAAGATAGAGTGGCATCTTAGCTCCTAAAGGCTGAAAGAAAACCTCTACTTGAGGAGCTTAGAAGGCTATTTACTTCTGTAATAATCAATGGGACTAAAAACTCAAAGGCATGGAGCAGATGTATTGTGGCGTTGTTTTTCAGAAAAGGAGATAAAACTATCGGCAGATCATACCATTGAGCCACGTTTATAGGCTGTTGTGTGTTTCAACTGTCGTCAGGAATCGTCTGGCATCATGATTTAACGACTCCCAGCCGTCGAAGTAGAATGGGTTTCGTAAAGGTAAAGCTACCGTAGGTACCGTGGGCCACATCCATTCTGTCGGCAGTTTACCCAGAAATCTGAAGAGTACAAACGGCCACTGTGTTTGCCCTTTGAGGACTACGAAAAAGCCTTCAACTTCATCAAAACCTGAGCTGTTCTGGAGTCTTTGCAGCGCTACCAAGTCGATCGAAGATAAGTGGAGGTGCTGAGAAGCTTCTACCAAATGGCAACAATGTCCATTCAAGTCCAAAATTACGAAACAAGACCCATCCAGATGCTTCGTGGTGTAAGACAGGGTGATGTTAGGGTGAGGGTGATATATTCTTCGGGTGATGTTATATCCTCGACACTCTTCACCAACGCGCTGAAGGATCTCTTCAAAACACAGCTGTGGTATGGAATGGGAATCAATGTCTATGTGTAGTATCTTATGCATCTCCGCTTTGCCGGTGCCTTGGTAGTTATGGCAGAATCGCTGCAAGATTTGCACAAAATGCTGCCCAGTCTCAATACTGCCTGAAGACATGTTGGGCTCGGGATAAATCTAGAGAAGATTGAGTTCATGTTGAATGAACAAATCGTCTCTGAATCAATTTATATCGAAAGTGTAGCCCTCGAAGTTTGCCAGAAGTATGTATAAGTATACCTAGGGCAAAAGTTGTAGCGAGGTAGAGACAACTTTGAGAGTGAATTCATCAGAAGAGTGCAGCTGGGCTGGACAGCAATTGGGAAGCTGCTTCGAGTCATCTTTGCCTCAATGCCTAAAGACCAAGGTGTTCAATGTGCGCTACCAGTCATGACGTAAAGAGCTGAGAAGTGGGACATGACGGTAAAGCTAGCCCACCGACTACATGTCACTCAAAGAAGACCGGTCAATGCTGGGAATCTCGTTGAGGAACACAGTCCGGAACGAGATTTTTCGGCAAAAGTCTACTCTATTCACATAATTCAGAGGAATAGCAAACTGAAGTGGCAAGTGGCCACATCTGTCACAGAACGAATGGGCGGTGAAGTAGGCAGGTTCTCGAGTGGTGGCTACTTCTCGACAAGCATAGTGTTGGACGCTCTCCCACCAGATGGACTAACGACTTGAGGAGGGTAGCTGGTAGTGGCTGGATGGCGAAAACGCGAGATCAGGTCTTGTGGCGTACCCTGCAGGAAGCTTACGTCCAGCAGTGGACTGCAACAGGCTGATATGATGTGTGTGTGATGAGGCAGAGAAGCTTTTTCATCTGGCTTTTGTGGATGCTGAAAAAGCTTTTGACAGCCATGTGCATTGAAAATATGTGGAGGTGTTATCCGTGTGATGACGGATTAAGAATACGGATTGTCACCACCCCATATCATCCCATGGGTGTCGTAAGAGCCGACAGAGGGAGCATATTATGCAGAAAACAGCACTGTAAGAGAAGGAAAACTTGATACAAACCCTATACCAACCCGTTTGGCCAGCGTGGTATAGTAGGCCAATTCCTCCTTTCAAAGGAGAGGCCTAGTCCAGCAGTGGACTGATAAAGGCTGATGATTATGTTAAGAGAACCAAATATCAATAACTTCTGTACAAGCCCTGAACAACAAAAAAACCATCCAATATTTTCAAGAAATAGCACGAAGTGACACAGCATATAACCCCGAAACTCTTCGCCAACGCTAGAGAAGATCTCCGCTTTGCTGATGATTCAGTGGCAGAATTGCTGCAAGACTTGTAAACATGCTGTCTAGTTATTACCAAAAGTGTGGCCCGCCTGTAGTTTATTTTGTCTCCTTGTGGCCCTTGCCTACCAAAAGGTTGCCGACCGCTGGTCTAAAGCATTCAATTACTATCCAAATGACCAACAAAGCTTAGAAATTAAAAATAATTTGTTTGTGTAGGACTAATACCAGACTTTCTTTTCCTATAAGCAGGAATCGATATACCTACGAAAAACACAAAGTGTAAACAATCAATATCTTCCACTTCAATGTAATTCAAACGAACGATATGGTTGTTAGTTCATCAGCAAAGTCAACTGAATAATTACCAACTGTTTATGTGTAACATTCACCTTTCGTTTAAAAGGGCCATATCCCCGGGCATGGGTGTAAAGGACACGGCTTAAATTTTCACACCTTAATTGAAAAAAATGTGTAACTAAATACAACAGTTAAACGACTGTGACACAAGCATAGAAGTTGGGCAAACTGAATCAATTTGCGGACCACCTACACCCCCTGCACTAATTGATTTACTTTGCAACGAGATACCGGCTTCAATTAAAAATCGTTTCCTTTAATTGAAAATAACTGGAGTCAATAAAGTGAGCAGAGTAATAAATAAACAATCCATCAGATCGCAATTTCGTTACGCTTAAAACATCCTAATGATTACGACTGGCTTTATGAAAAGTCGTATCTATCCCAACGTAAAAAAGACATTTTTGTAGCCATCTCAAAGTATGTTGAACGTTATCCGCTATATGAAATACCTGAATAATGTTACCTTCGAAATGTGGCACTTTAAATTACAGCTTCAACTATGTTTTGCACGTCAGTAATTGTTAATAAATAATAGCAAATATTACTATTACTAACACACAAAAGTGGCGATTTTAAATTGTTGATTGTTACATTTCTTTAATGAGTCATCAAAACACCTACAAGCTCACAGTCTTTTAAATAAGAATACAAGTAGTCACTTTGAAATTAGAATACTCTGCAGATCGATACGAAAGTTGAATACTGTATATTTCAGCCGGACTTTATCTTTCGGAACGTGCTTGGAACACGTAGAGAAAGTATCTAATAGAACCAGTACGGCCCCGTTTAGGTAATCACGAACAACGGGACCGTATGAGCGAAAAGTCTAATCGAGTAATATTTTACAAAACCTTAGTTAAAACTGCAACTATCCAGCTCATTCCATTCTCCAAACCGTTATTTGTTGGAATGGAAGCGTTTTAAGTAAAATAAATTACCTGTTACAAGATGAGAGTTTGTGACCGAGCGGGGATCAGCACGGGCGAACGTTACGGAAATGAGACATGAATTGTGGCGAGATCGGCCCGTGTGCTCCTCGCCTTACCGCGCACCACGCCGGTAAAACTATCTTGTTTCACTAAAGTATGTGCATTATCTGAGGTACCGGGAATATTTTTAATAGCACTGCAATATCCTTTTAATCGTTCATTACCGTTAACTCAATTTAATGGCTAGAGAACTTTTTAATGTTTTGTGATGGATGGCACAATATTTTTTCGTATAAAATTCAATTTCATCCGTTCCTTGTTTACATATAAATTTTAAATCGTTTTGGTTTTATATACAAAAGTAAATTTTCATAAACACGTTAGTATGCTCATAGAAGATGTATAAGGTGTAGTATTCAGATTTTAATGGTTTCAAGTCATACATCTTCTAAGAATATTCCAATGAAAATGAAGGAATTTGACTCCCTTAAACCAATGATTGGTTTTGAAAAATAGCGTACCTAGGTGATATACCATGAACATATTATTATATATTTAAATTGAGACTGAAGCTACTGAATAAACGAACCAAAAATAACAAATCTAGAGCAAATTTGAACCTTAAAATAAAGCCGTGGAATACTGGAATTCAGTCAGTGAAAGATTAAGTTAAAGATACACCAAAAGTCAGACGAAGTTGTGTAAAAACTTAACAAACTTGGTCGTTGTTTGATGTGGGAAGACGATGCTGAAGTTTGACTAAGAGCGGGGGTTAGTCTCGACAAAAGTTAACGTTGCGTTCCTTACACAAAACAAATAACATCTTGGTTTATGTTATTTAAAGTTGTTGCGATGGTAAAGATAAAATTTGAGTAAGAGTTGATCTGTAGTTTTACTCTTTTCCAGCTGTCTCGACTTGGACATTTGGTTGTATGAATATGATTGACCAATTTGGGGCTGTCGTAAAATTGTGTGAGATTCGCCCCTGATGATGTTCGAAGTCTACTCACTAAAACCTCTGCCCACCATCCTTCGTATTATCGTCGAACGAGTTGCAGTCAGCATACTTTACGACGAAAGCCCGCCAGGATTCGGCCCGCTCTTTGTTGCTGGATTTCTTGACCATCCATTCATAGGAATCATTCCGCCTCCTTAGTCTAGTGTCGAGTGACTTTCAGCCCCGGGGCTTGCGGTCCACAGGCTTATTTGTTTCGATGTGGCAATCATCGTGATCGTGGATCTGGAAATCTTCATGAGCACGCCTACGACACTCGGATCTGCATTTGGAGAGACCGTATAGTCCTATTAGCTTATCTTTTGACCATGTGTTTGCCATATCCATGGTATCCTCTCAATAGTGAGCTTATTATCAAGATTTATCATGTAGACTTGTATATTAACGATCAAGATTTTCTTTTTCATCAGCTGACATTTGGCCATACCCTCCCTTAAGCGATGATGCTCATGTAGAATTATTTACTCAGTACACACAAGCAGAGTTTGCCCTATATCGGTAGCATTCAAAGTCTTTTCCGTCGAGTAGTCTTTCAAAGGTAAATCTTACGTGGGTAAAATGCGCAATATTCGTGATCGAATGCAAAACAGATACGCAAAGCAGCAGGCAATTTTGCAAACACCTTGCCTTGTTTCCAAAACAGACCAGGAAAATATTAAAAGTAGTAGCTACTTTAACACTTACTCGAATAACCACGTGATAAGTAAGTGTTTTGCGTGTGTCTGGTAACTGTTTAGTAAATATAATTCAACGCATGGTCTTATATGTTTATAAGAAAAATCTCTTTTTATTATTTTCTTTATTTTTGAATGACAATGACACAGTGTATAGATACAAAGTATATTTTTATTGGTAGTAATTATACTTTGTATACAAAGGGGTTTGGGTAATTTTGTATGAACCAGTGGCATGATTTTTTTTTGAGCGGCCAATTAATTTGTTGTTGCTCACGTATAGTGATATATATAATAATAATGACTCACAAAATAACTTTGCCCTAAGTAATATCCGAGCTGAAATATATGATATCGAAGTAGGAAGAATATCAACATCATGTCGTCTAAATAAAGACGTAACCACGTATATGTATTGTGAAAAAATACAGCACGCATGGCACAATACATACATTCATAAAGTTACGCATGTTATTGGAGGAGTATGTACGGCATTCATCATCATCATATCAGCCACACGACGTCCACTACTGCTCCCCCAAGGTTCTCCACACAGACCGGTCTTGAGCCGCCCGCATCCAACCGCCTCCCGCGATCTTGACGAGATCGTCAGTCCACCTTGCGGGGGGCCTACATCTGCTGCGTCGTCCGGTACGTGGCCGCCACTCCAGAACCTTTCTGCCCCAACGGCCATCGGTTCATCAAGCTATGTGCCCTGCCCACTGCCACTTCAGCTTGGGTATCCGGAGAGCTATGTCGGCGACTTTGGTTCTACTGCGGATCTCCTCATTTCTGTTTCGATCTCGTAGTGAAACTCCAAGCATACCTCTCTTCATAGCCCTCTGAGTGACCTTGAGCCTTCTGATAAGGCCCATAGTGAGCGACCACGTCTCTGATCCGTAAGTCATCACTGGCAACACACATTGGTCAAAGACTTTCGTTTGAGAATATCGGACGAGAAGATATGTCGTAGCTTCGCAAACGTTGCCCAACCGAGTTGGATTCGACGATTGACCTCCTTCTCGAAGTTGGACCTACCTAATTGGACTACTGGTACCAGGTAGATATACTTGTCCACAACTTCGACTGTAGAGTTCCCAACCTGAATAGGAGCAGGTACAACATGGACGTTCGACATGATTTTCGTCTTGTCCATGTTCATCTTAAGACCTACTTGTTGGGAAACTATACAGAGGCCATCGAACATTGTTCCTAGGTCTTCCATGGTCTCAGCTATGACTACGGTATCGAAGGTGAGTGATGTACTCTCCGTTGATGTTGATGCTTATGAAGGCTATAAGATTTTCTTTGAAAATAATAGTTACTGCTTTTTTGCAAGTAAACGTATATGCCGTCTAGTATAATAATGGCTCTACGATCACCTATAGGGGCATCTGGATTTCCAAATAGAGCATTTGGAATGCATACACATCGGGATATCAACTTATCATCTTCACAGGTTCGGGGTCATGTGGTTAAAACCCAAGTTCTGTGGCATGAATTCTGCGATTAAATCTTGTCTAACCAGTCACATTGTCTTAAATTTTTAGCAAATGGCAACTTGATTTTATAGATTACTAGACGATACCCGCGGTTACACCCACGTTATTTAAGGCTACTGCTCTGCGCCCGTCATTCATAGCGTGATGTTATAAAACCTAAAGCCTTCCTCGATAAATGGGCTATCTAACACTGAAATAATTTTTCAAATCGGACCATTAGTTCCTGAGATTAGCGCGTTCAACCAAATAAACAAACTCTTCAGCTTTATATATTAGTACTAGAGGACGCCAGCAGCTACGCCTGCATTTTTTTTAAATTTAGCCGTTTTGGCCGATCCCGTGGGAATTTCGGGAAATCCCTTCTTAGTGCACCCTTACGGTCCCCAAGGAACATACATGCCAAATTTCAGCTTCCTGTGCCCAATAGTTTTGGCTGTAGCGTGTCTGTCAGTCAGTCAGTAACGCAAGGATTTTATATATTACGATAATATTTACTTTAAATATCTCGGCTTCGATGAACGTGGGAAAGTAACGTTCATAGAAAAAAATTAATGACTTAATGTGTTCCTTTTTAACAAAACACTTTTCATTAGTGGCCGTGTATTTAAAAAATCATGCCACTTTTACCCAAACCACTTTCGGACAAAATTTCTGATGCTAGCTAGAACTAGCTCGACCAACTAGTCAGGAAAGCAATTTGTTAACACATCGTCATTAGGGTGCAATGAAGCTTAACTTTTAAATAATATGCAGCATATCTAAAGAGGTATTTTTGGAAATGCAAATAAGTAACTTAAGTACCTGGTATGGAAACTCAGTGCTTATATTCTCTTTGTTACAAGCGTGATATATTATGTTGTTAGGATTATTTTCACAGTTCTGATGTAAAGGCAATATACATAATTATATCCCCTTATAGCAATAGTGGAGTAATCTGTACTAATATTACAAAGCAGAGTAGTTTATATGTTTGTTTGGATGACCGCGTTAAACTCAGGAACTACTGGTTCGATTTGATTAATTATGTTTTTGTTACATAGCCCATTTGTTGAGGAAGGTCTGAAAGTGAAAATAAAAGTCTGAATCTACACTGCATTGATTTCGATTAAGGGTTCGAACTCTAAACGTGGCAATCCTTGGTGTGATCCACAAATTGTTGTTTCGGATCTTGGTGCACTGTGTGTCTATTGGTTGAATGTTTCTAAAGTTAGTCGCGATACAGGATTTGCAACAAAAGCGTGCTTTGTCTTTAAAATAATAATATGCCAGAACTAGATCTGCTAACCCACACTTGAACAGCATGGTGAACTATAGTCTAACTCTTCTCATAATGACTGCCAATGTAAAACCTTTGGCAATATAAATACGTAATATAAGAGAGCTTTGAACAAGTGCTACGCGGGCAGAAGCACAAAATAGAAGCCAGCAGTACTTATAAATGTGTTGTTCAATTAAAAATAATAAGCTTACACATTTATTACAGAGACAGATTTCAAACATGCAGGCATAAGTTTATAAAAATAATAATTAGGGTTCAAAGAAGTAGTTTTATTTCAACCAAATGTTTCTATTTACTCAATCTGTGTATGTTCTGCCCAGATACAGATACACATGAGCACGGTCCGTAGCAAAATTGATGGTCATGACTCGGTCGGGAGCTGGCTTGAATTTTTATTGAATTTCAGCTCGCTTGAATCAGCTCAAACACAACGTTAGCAGAATTAAATTATGATAGCGTCAATTACAGCCGTTTTTGAACCGCACAGTGGCCGATAGCCAATTTATGCGCTTACAGAGCCAGTTATAACACTATTCTGAGGGCACGTGACCGGCTTCTATCAGTTTGTATGACATCAGACAGCGTAGCTATGCGCAAAGGTATGGCTGGTAAGGTGAGGCTTGCGCTCTATGAGTGAATGATAACTTAAAAAGTTTTAGTGTATGTACGAGTATTTGATCTTATTTTTGACTAGGGAAATGCTCCAGAAAATCGACGTTAAGTAAAGTAAACTAAGCTTTTCGGTCAGTGAGTGAGAGTACTTGAGTGCTTCCTTCACACGCATCCCGCTTCTCCTCCTTTTCCTTTACAATCCAGGTTGGAACGCATTTGTGACTCCTGAAGTGTTGCCAGTGTTTACTCGTTTGCCTCCTATTTAATAAATAAAAAACTTACTACTGATTTTGACAATCGTAAAGGGAAGTCCCTTCCCTTACGGTTTGGGTCTTGGTTGCCGAGGTCAGAGGTAGTTCGCTTTGTGACCCCCCCGTGGGATCTCCACCTTGTCGTGGTGGGGGGGCTCAGTAACCGTGGGTTAGAAGCCACCCACGGTGAAGCTAAGCGGGATCCAGGGAGGGGACGCTCCACGTGGGCTTGGTAGAGGCCTGCGTAGGATGCGTCCCATGGTGCGGGTGCGGGGGACAGTTCTGTCTGTCCCTCGCAGTCGGGTGCGGTCGCGGGAGGAGAGGCGTGTGGGTGTTGCATTGCCCCGCGCCCTATCTCCCGCGACCAAATGGGGGCGCACCATCGTTGCGTCGCGGTGGGGCCGCAGAGGAAGAGGAGATGCGGTGTTGCGTTGCCGTCCTCCCTATCCTCTGCGGCCGCTGGGTGTTTTGGCGGCGGAGCCCAACACCTTCATCCGCCGCCAAGGGGGTTTCGTTCGGGGCCCGCCTGATCATCTGGTGGGCTAATACCCGTCGGGGGGTAGCGAGGAATGCTTTGGTGAAACCCTACCCTCCGACACATGGGTACATGAGGAGTACGGGTTGGTTTTTAGTCAGTAAGAGTCTGACAGTCCCCTTCGTCCTTCCCCCCCGGGGCGGAGGGACTCCATGAGGATTTTCCAACCCGATACCAAAAAAAAAAAAAAAAAAAAAGTTCGCTTTGTGAAAAAGCTAGTTTTAGTATAGATAGTTATATTTTTAACCATAATTTAAGCACATCTTGCTATAATAATACAAAAATAATAATTGTTGCAGCCTTATTATAAGAAATTCTATGTTGTTACTGCAGTGTCTCGTGAGTGCACCCGCGTCTTTTCGATAAATCGCAGTTTACATACCTAACAATGTCTATTGGATACCTACTGAGAAATTTTATAGAAAATATGTCAAATTTCGTTCGACGTGAATATCAAAATGCAGTTCACTCCCTCGAGCTCATGCCAACATTGCAATATCGTAATATCGAAACTACCTTACTCTATTAATAATGCGAAAGTTTGTGAGGAAGAGTGAATATTTGTTTCTTATGAAACTTTGCAGTAATATAGCTTATTTATTTTGTACATGGTCTACTTTTTCACCGATAGCCAACTCCGATGTCGCGCGCAGAAGTTAGTAAATAATACATTTAAAATTTTGTCCATAAAACAACTCGTCGCAATATCAAAGAGAAATCGCAGCATTCGATGATTGCTCTAATAAAACGACACTTTCACGTGATTAAAAATAACGATCCAATGGGAATAGTCATAGATAACGAAGTGTAAAAATGCATGTACAATCATTCACAACGTTCGGTTTGCTTTGCTGAAGAAAATAATGAAAGAGGTTTGTTCATCCGTATTGTAACAAAACTGAAAATGGTAACGAATTTCCACACATTTCTATGAATGAAAAATGCATTGAAGTATGATTAAAACCTTAGTCGTATAGTTTTTATTTAGGATGCTTATGTTGTCTGGAATTCATAATCATATCAATTTAGATATAGGGACAAATCATGGTAATTCTAACATGCAGGTTTAAACGTCTATATCCATAATTAATTCGATTACGTGATTTTTGGGTCAGATGCGTCACAAAATGATTTAACTATTAAACAGCTAACCGCAGCGCAAAACTTTGAACAATATATCTCGTCATTATTTTGTAATATGGCTCTTATAGTTCACGGTTCGAGGAATGAACATGTTGAATGTATAGAAGTTTAGAATTCGGTCCGTGCTAGACGCTTTAGATTATACTATACCAGCCACCGCATTACAATTTTTTTAATTATCGTGAGCATTTGTGATATACTCGTAGTACATAAGGAGTAGAGTAAGACCAGTATCACTGTGACATTATCTTTTCGGTGTCCGATCATTTGACAAATAACATTTGAAAAAATTATACTTGATAAATTTATTATTTTACAAACTATTGTTTAATAAACTACTCATTAGACAATATATTTAATACAAAAAAAATATTATGCTAAAACATTAATTTACAAATTGATATTTTTTTTAAACATGTTATTTGGCAAAACAACGTAAAGCATAAATAACATTTGACTAAATGCATTGTTGGTAACTATTTTATTAACCAAAATCTACGTTAATACAACAATCTTTGTGTAGGGTCAACTGAAACAATGGCTGGTTAGGTTAGGTTAGAACTGCGACCACCGCCAGAACCGAATTCTACTTATTTCGCTTAATTCAGGCAGTGTGTATTCTTTTTAAAAGACTACTATGAAATTAGTATTAATACAAAAGAGACTCTATGGAATTAGTATTAATACAAAATGATTACTTGCCTATAAATAATCTGTGCAAGATGAAAATTGCAACCATGCATGCAATTAAATATTTTCACAGTTTCGCGTAATTATTGGTTAGAAATTAGTTATTTTTAAAAACTAATAAATTATCTTCTAACTACATTCGTTTGCCAAATTTGTACAATCACCAATTTGGCAAACGAATTATTTAGTCAAATGATTATTTTCAAAATAATGATTTAACATTTTAATTATTTTCTAAGTAAAACATTTGGGAAACCTGTAATATGTCAAATGATTGTTTTTAAAGTAATATGTTTGCGAAATTAAAGTTTGTCAAATGATTAGTTTTTCAAACGTTTGTAAAATTTTCGTTTGTGAAATCTGGTCTCCGGGATTACATAATAATTAATGTGTATTTACTTGGAAGTTAATTTTAAGCTCACCATCAATTTATGAGTGTGTTGAGTGCAAGAGTAATGGTAAGCAGTTGGTGTTAATTAAAAAAAATTATATATAATATGTATCCTAAACTTTCAACTTAGTCGTTTAATACGATACTGTCAGTCAGACTCAGTTGAGCACGGGAGTTCGTTGGTGATGCTGTTGTAAGTTAATAATTATTAAGAGACTGAATGGTTTCTCTTTGTAATTCTTATTTATTATTTGTTTGAGATAAATGTTTTGAAAATTAAGAGGATTTTATTATTTTTAGAGCTTTTATTTTCGTACAAAAGTTGAAATAATTAAATATTACACCCGATTTGATTCTATAATAAAAACACAAAATTTGTCGATTCCAAAATCCCGGGATATTTTCGATATAACAGTGTATTCCACATTAGCCAACACCCTACAATAAGTAAATATACCCACCGATTGATTCTATAGTAAAAAAAAAGAAATTTGTCAATTCCGTAATTCCGTGATTTTTCGATTCAAAAGTGCATTCCATAATAGCCAACACCTCAACTTTAGGTAAATATGCATCCGATTATCCGATCACTAGTTATAACTATCTATGTGTCTATCTGTGGCATCGCAGCTCCTAAGTCCTAAACAAATAGATAGATTATTATACCGTGATCAAAGTGTTTCTTGCATACCATTTTAAAATATTTACATCAGAGTTGCTTCTATTTCTTTCAATGGTAGACCACCATAAAATTAAGTTAGTAACTCTGCTTAAAGAAGGTGCTGATGCATTTAGATGTTATAACATTATTATAAATTTATTTAATATTGCAAAGTTTGTTTTATAGATAAGAAGACGTGCTCCCCTTCTCATGAATAGCTAACCTACCGATAGAGAGCTGGGAGGATGTCCTACCGCAAGCATTACACTCCATACGTTCGCTCTTGTGTACTAGCACAAATTGTACGCCACATGAAAGAAAGTTTCGACACTCACATAGATCGACAAATGGAGATTCAATTCCTACATGGCTAACGGACTCAAGCAGAGTGCTTATGCGACGTTTTGATCGCAAAAAGGAAATATCAACCGCTAGCCGAGGAGGTGGAGGTACTAGAGACTGACCCCACCTATTCGTACGTTCGAACGATGGATGGTCGTGAGACTACTGTGTCCAATCGCCATTTAGCGCCTTTAGGATGCAGCAGAGAAGATATCCTCACAATTAACGAGTTTGTAGATGCCGAGCCCGAAAGATCGCACTCACCATCACCACCATGTTCACCGCCGACGACTTCGCCTTCATCACCAACAGCATACTATTCGCCACCAGTCTCGCCGCCAGAGACTCATTCGTCACCGCCCACATCTGAGGTCTTACAAGGAGCCCCGGAGGGAATGAGCTCGGACGCAAACGAGCCCGCAGTCGCGGAGCTACCCCGGAGGTCGGCTAGATCACGGAATCCGCCAAAGTATCTACGTGATTACATCTGGCTGGGGTGAATGTGGTGAACCTCTTTCTTTACCTCCATAGACACTTTTCTTTATTTATATTGTCATACGAATGTTTGTCATTGACATAAAAATACCTTTGTCACGTTTTGCTAATTAAAACCTTCTGTATAGGTTAAGGCTATTATTACAATTTAATTAGCAAACGAAACGACTATATCTCATGGATAAATATCTACGACCTGAGCGGTTCGACGGTGACCCGTCCCTAAGCACGTCGGCCGCGGAGTGGGCTCACTGGAAGAAAACGTTTGTCAATTTTATTGCGGCGCAGGACTCAACCACTACTACTGATAAGGTCAAGCTTACCGTACTCATTAACCACGTGTCACCTAACGTCTATATCCACATCAGCGAGTGCGAAACATACGAACAAGCGTTGACTCTCTTGAACAAACTTTACGTTAAACCAAATAACATCCTGTATGCTCGCCACGCTCTCGCCACTCGGAGACAAGGTAGTCACGAGACTATCGATACCTACATCCAAGCCTTGAAGCAACTGTCCAAAGATTGTAATTTTTCTGCTGTCGATAGTGAGACGAATCGGGATGACAATATTCGCGACGCTTTTATAGCTGGCATCTCCTCAACAAAAAAAGAGAGAGACTCCTTGAAAACCTCAGCCTAACGTTGGACGAAGAGCATAACCAGGCGCGCTCTTTAGAGATGGCTGAAGTCAATACAGGAATTTAAACTTACGTGGTCATTTAAACTTATTTTAAATTGTCTTTCGGGATTTATACCACGTACCTTTGTTCGGAGTAACCGATATTTCGGCACTGTTGCAAGCGCCATGTTCACGGATGTACTGAGGGTATTGCGGGTGGATGAATGTTACGAGCAAGTATAACGGTCTACCCGCTTTCTTACTCGTTTTTTACGTACAACACCACTGCCACTGTTCTCACTATCGCACTGTACCCGATCACGACATACTACACTCACTACGTCAGCTCGCGGTTTGACTTTTTTATTTTCACGGCTTTTACATAGACGTACCACTGGATGCCAGATACTCGACAGTTGAAACCCATCCTCTCTATTGAAATTTCTGAACTTTTTAATTTCAATAGCTTCCCTATAGGGAATAGGGTATGTAGTGGCGTTCTGTCAAAAGCACCTGAGGGTTGTGTAACTCAATCCAGTGGTCGGTACCCGAGTCTAAGAGATATTGAGCTATGGCTGACTTGTGTGGTTCATTATTTTTGACTGCCCTTATGTGTTCCTTTATCCGGCAAGAGATGGTGCGTTTAGTCTGTCCTATATAGCTGCAGTCAATTTCGTATACACCTGGCTTTTCTAAGGGAAGACTGTCTTTCGGCGATCTTATATATTGCGACAGTTTCTTAAAAGGAGAGAAGATAGTTTTAACTGAGACCTTCTTAAGGATATTGGCGACCTTATCTGTCACTCCTTTGACGTACGGCAAGTACGCCGGGTGTCGTTCAACCTTGAAGTCCAGGTGTTTCATAGTATGTCTGGGTGGTCTGATTCGCCTACTGTACCCGTCCTTGTGTAGAACGTCGCTTATATGTGAAAGTTCCTTATCTAAATGTTCCTCGTCACACAGGCTGTATGCCCGATCGGTAAGCGACGTTATAACGGAATTCAGTTGACGTGGGTGATGATGTGAGTCGGCGTGTAGATAGCGATCTGTGTGCGTTGGTTTCCTGTATACGGAGTGGCTCAGGGAACCGTCATCTCGTACGCCAATCATAACGTCGAGAAACGCCATTCTTATATCCTTTTCGATTTCATAAGTAAAACCCATTTTACTGTGGATGCTGTTTAAATATGCCAAGTACTGATGAACATTCTCTTCATCGCCTTCCATAACACAGAAAATGTCGTCCACGTACCGTTTCCAAATTTTTACACTTAATAGGGCAATAGCAATGGCTTGGTTTTCGAAATGTTCCATCAATAGGTTGGCTACCACTGGAGCTACCGGGCTGCCCATCGCTACGCCATCAATTTGTAGGTAGTACTCACCTCTGTGTAAAAAGTAATTTGTGGTTAGGCAATGATGTACCAGGTCGGCATATACCACAGCAATATGGTCCTCACTGATCCTACGTCGAATTACCTCCATGCAGTCTGCTATCGGCACATTTGTGAACAGCGATTCTACGTCAAAACTGACCATCATTTCTTTATCACTAACGTTACTCTGACGCAGAATCTCAATAAAATGTCGGGAGTCTTTGATGTATGATGTTGTTTTACCCACCAATGGCCGCAATACCTTAGCTACGTGTTTAGCTAGTTCGTAAGTAGGTGAATCTACCTGACTGACTATAGGTCGTAAAAGAACGTGTCTTCATCGATCGCGTGCTGACACTCCTTTTTTTTTGGTGTCTGGTTGTAAAATCCTCATGGAGTCCCTCCGCCCCGGGAGGAGGACGAAGGGGACTATCAGACTCTTACTGACTAAAAACCAAACCCGTGTTCCTCATGTACCCATGTGTCGGAGGGTAGGGATTCGCATAAGCATTCGTCGCTACCCCCCGATGGGTATTGGCCCGCCAGATGGTCAGGCGGGCCCCGAACAAAACTCCCTTGGCGGCGGATTAAGGTGTTCGGCTCCGCCGCCAAAACACTCAGCGGCCGCAGAGGATAGGGAGGACGGCAACGCAACACCGCATCTCCTCTTCCTCTGCGGCCCCACCGCGATGCATCGAATGGTGCGCCCCCATTTGGTCGCGGGAGATAGGGCGCGCGGCAACGCAACACCGACACGCCTCTCCTCTCGCGACCGCACCCGACTGCGAGGGACAGACAGAACTGTCCCCCGCACCCGCACCGTTGGACGCATCCTGCGCAGGACCCGTCAAGCCCACGCGGAACGTCCCCTCCTGGATCCCTCTTAGCTTCACCGCGGGGTTCCAAGCCACGGTTACTGAGCCCCCCCACCACGACAAGGTGGAGATCCCACGGCGGGGGTGCTGGCACTCCTTGATCAGCCTCTGGGTACTACGGTTCAACCTAGCGGTCGGGTTATAATCTACCTTTTTGTACGTGTTGACGTCCCTTTATAATTGACGCATTTTTTCGTCATATTCACTTACGTTCATAACTACCGTCGCGTTCCCTTTGTCAGCTTTAAGGACAAGTACGCTCTCATCTTCACGGAGTTCACGTAATGCGACACGTTCAGCCACGTTTGTGTTAGGCTGAGGAGGTTTGGCACGACGTTAACAGACAGCGACATCTTGTCGCAAAGCTTCGGCTTCTTCAGAAGGTATTTTATTCCGTCGGATAACCTCCTCAACTGTGCCGATCACCTTCTCGTAAGGAACATGACTAGGTGTTGGTGCGAAATTCAACCCTTTCTCCAGTGGTACGTCTATGTAAAACCCGTGAAAATAAAAAAGTCTAACCGCGAGCTGACGTAGTGAGTGTAGTATGTCGTGATCGGGTACAGTGCTATAGTGAAAACAGTGGTAGTGGTGTTGTACGCAAAAAACGAGTAAGAAAGCGGGTAGACCGTTATACTTGCTCGTAATATTCATCCACCCGCAATACCCTCAGTACATCCGTGAACATGGCGCTTGCAACAGTGCCGAAATATCGGTTACTCCAAACAAAGGTATGGAGTCAATACGTTACACTACAACAACACCTCATTGAATGCTGTTACCGAAAACATCCCCGGTCAAACTTCTATCTCCAGTGAAAATACCTCTGCAGCCACGCCGACGCCGACCTTTCAGAACCGCTCAAATCGAAAATGTTTCTTCTGTGGAGGACATGTGCACCCGCGCAAGTCATGCCCCGTTTTCGATGTGACGTGTCAACTATGTAACATGAAAGGGCATCTTGCTAAAAAGTCTGTCGTAGTAAGAACACAACTAGCGCTGCCACGTCTGACCATGACAATGTCACCGCCTGCATCATCGCTGCATCGCCGTCGTCCCAGCATAAAGCTATTGTTCCTGCTTATATCAAAGGCATTAGAGCTGAAGCACTACTAGATACAGGCAGTTCTAAAAGCTTTATTAACTTCGAATTTTCTAAATTATGCTCTCTGAAGATGAAATCTAGTCGGCAGATGATATCTATGGCTTCTCTTAACCACACTTCCTCAGTGAAAGGAGAAACCTGCCTCACGCTTACCTTGGGAAAACACACATCCAAAAACGTTCAATTGCTTGTTGTAGAAAATTTATGCTCAGACATGATTATAGGACATGACGTATTAGAAAATCACTCATCCCTCGAATTCGCATTTGGTGGCCCGAAAGAACCTCTCGTCGTCTGCAGCGTAGCCGAAGCATCTGTCCCTGCAGTGCCTTTATTCGCCAATCTATCTCCAGAATGCAAAACAATTGCTATAAAGTCTCGAAGATACAGCGATGATGACCGACGTTTTATTAAAGAGGAGGTGAAAAATCTCTTTGAAGGCATTATTGAAGAGATTCAGTCACCATGGCAAGCACAGGTACTGATCACTAAGAATGCAAATCACCGGAAACGCCTAGTAATTGACTACTCCAGAACTATAAATCGATTTACAGAACTAGACGCCTATCCACTTCCCTGTATAGGAGAACTGATATCAAAAGTGGCCAAATATTCTGTGTTTAGTGCCATAGACTTAAACAGCACCTAGCATCAAGTTCATATCTTACCCTAAGAAAGACCATACACTGCGTTTGAAGCAGCTGGAAATCTATACCAGTTTCGGCGTATACCATTTAGAGTCACAAATGGAGTTTCCAGCTTCCAAAGAACCATCGATTGGCTTATTCAAACGAAATATTTGAAAGGACCATTTGCATATATCGACGATATAACAATTTGCGGTTACATTTACATTTCCATGATATAAAAACTTCTAAAAATATATTGGTCTGGCAACAACGAGACAAAGCTTCTAGCAGTTTGCTTTTGTACAAATATATTGCCATAGTACATGATGTAGGTCAATTGTGTTGGAAAGAAGTAGAATTTAAATAAAACTCGGTGGTTTGGAGAACGCGTCACGTAGAAATTGCATTCCGCAGTAAAACTAAGAATGTATTACAAAAGGTGTAGATGTACTACTTTTGTGTTGGAGCATCTTTGAATCCTGACAAAGAGGTATAGTCTTAATAATTACTACCAGCGTCGGGAGATTTATTAGCTTTTATGTAAAAAGAATCAGCGTTCAATACTTGTTTGAGTATGTAAGGTTTTCAAGCAAGTAGTTAAATGATAAAACTAGCTTAAAATAGTAAGGCAGTAGGTATACACAGTAGGTGTTTTAGCCAGATATTAATAAAAAAAATAAGAAAATATTAATATTGTAAATAAAAAAGTGAAAGCACAGAGGCTATATGCTACACAAAATATCAAAGATTTAATGGCTTGACACTATTAATATCGTAGTGAGTTTCATTTCCTATGGTATAACAAATCTGAACATGATTTAAAGGATATACCATACTTAAAAAGAGCTAATAAACCGATAAATAACAACTACCCTTAATATTTCAACCTTCCCTTAATATAAAGATTTGAAAATTGACGGGATTACACATTTTTTATAAGCAGTGAAACTGAGAAATTACTCTCAACCCACCGTATTTTATGCTCTATGTTGCCTATTATGAAAGTCCTGCTCGTTCTACGTGTTGAGCTTTGATTGAAAGAGAATAATAAAACCGAATGGAAGCATTACGAACAAGTTTATCCGTGTGCACCTAGCTCGAGCATTTTCTATATCGTTAATCAAATCAAGTGTTAAATGATCCGTTGAGCTGTGAGCCCCTCTGAGGTACAAACAGTAAGATATTTCCTCCACCGTTTCACTGATGATTTTCCTGAACAATATTTTTTCTTTAGAACAAATTGAGGTGCTAACACGAACAATTTGTTAGAAGTCTGCTATGTCTGTTCAGACTTGGGTGTCGTTCATCTTTTACTCTGAATTGGCTTCGAACTTGTCACTTCTCATTTGCAACTTCGTACATTACGCGTGTGGATTTAGTTATCGTGCCAATATTTTTTACGGTGCCCTACAATAACTGCTTACTTTTATTGTGTCAATATAATGGACGCAGTAGTAATGACGCGTGCCTAATGCTTTCTTGCACGATTAAAGAATTATATTATTTGCTCAACAGCTTTGTTCGTAATCTTCTTGTTTAAACGTCAGCATGGTAGTTTTGCAACGCTCGGTAAATGCATATTACCGTCAAATATTTCCACGCAGCAATTTATTCAAAGCACAGTAGATGCGACATTTAGGTGAATACGTGGCGTGCTCGTCCACCTCAAACGCTCGCAGAAAGGAGGTTGCAAATGCCAAGTGTCGGGATCGCCGGCTTCTACAAATAGTTGCATAGCCTATATACGCCGCCATCCCTACTTCCGACCGCAACCTTCTAGTTGACAATGTTTGTCTTGTTCAGACATTCAGACTATGTGAATAATTATCCTTTAACAACCAATATGAAGCATAAATTTATTGACACTTCTACTATGAGAGGAATTCGATGGAATGTGTTGTAGACTGAAGCGAAGCTATTTTGAATGTTAACTTTATACATTACTAGAGGACGCCAGCAGCTACGCCTGCATTTTTTTTTAATTTACCCGTTTTGGCCGATCCCGTGGGAATTTCGGGAAATCCCTTCTTAGTGCATCCTTACGGTCCCCAAGGAACATACATGCCAAATTTCAGCTTCCTGCGCCCCATAGTTCCGGCTGTAGCGTGTCTGTCAGTCAGTCGGTAACGCAAGGATTTTATATATTAAGATAATCGGCTTTTTGTGTGTGAGTTCTAGAGTGTTTAGTACGAACACAGAGACAAATTTTGTACATTATATCTTGAAGGGGGAATTAACGTTTTGCTTTTGTAAAGTTACATAAAAAGCCTTTATTAAGGAAAGCCAAAGTGTTAAAAGAGACAATCAAAATGAAATAGATCTGTTACTGAATCGGCGTTAAAGAAAAACTTTGAGAAAACAACGAAAAAACGAATCATTATTAGATACAAAGCTTTCGAGTTTAAAATGGCTCTTTACGGGAAGAAAGGGTTTGACCACGGACGTTAAATTTAACATGAAATTTTACCAAAAAACCCTAACTACTTAGCGGTGAAGGGAAGCCCACGTTTAATGCGTTGTACAAGGTACATTAGTATTCCGTCTATTGTCTTCCTTTTTTTCGAATGGACAGATGCTGTCGACTTCTTTCGGTCTTTATAGCTCATCACTGGGCTTAAGCAGGCGAACACTTAAGGCGCTCAGACTGTAAAAAGCAAGGGGATGTTACAAGATGTCTAAGGGTAACGTAGGGAGACGAGGGAATTGCAAAAAACGCCTGTAATATATTTTGCCGTGTTTTTAATTTTTGACATGAACCTTTTCTGTGAGACTCATTAACGGCTTACGCGGTGCTGCTTAAATTTAAAATATTTCCTTGTGTTAAATGTTATATTAAAACGTCTTCTGTCAGTACCTATACAATTAGTGTTATAATCAGACCGTGTATTTACAATTATGTTCAACTAATTTAGTGTAACACAATACTTCACAAGCTAAGGACATAATATCTGAAAATTAATTGTGATTATCGATTTAGTTTGCAGCTTACTAAAAGGTTAAATTAATTTCCACTGTTCATAATTTTCTTTAAGAAGATACTCACTTACTTGTTCAATCCAAGTCGTGAACCTGGTACCGGTTCATCCGTGAACATAAACGCGTACTTACACCACACTTTCAAGAAGTCGAATAACTAGACAGCTGTCGAGCCAAAACTCCACGATGCATTTAAAACAAATATCTCATATCAGAAACGAATGTGCATACCTCTTTTAACTGTTCTGTGGTGCATACCATTTAAATAGCTATATTTAAATGGTATGCACCACAGAACAGTTAAAAGAGGTATGCACATTCTAATATATATGCTAATATATAAGACATAAAATTACAAAAATGGTTGACTTGTAATAAAATCCCCATTGTAACAGCTTAGTGCATTTATGCAGTACCATAAATATCGTCGCTCAGTGGCCTTTAATAGCACGTATACAAACTTTTATTGAATTCGCTCAATATATTTTGGCAGTGGCGCAAATTCGATGGTTGTTGAATTAAATAATGAAAAGGCAGTTGCCCACAGGTTTAAAACGGGTGAATGGCAAAGAGCCAGCGCTTTTGTGCCACCTATCTATATTTCTACACCCAATAGACATATATTTAGTCAGTACCAGATGGTGTCACTGTGGTTCGGATTGCGTTGTTACAAATTCTATGTGGATTGGTGGTGGGTTTTCAATAAGGCTAAGTGCATTTGTGGTTTTGTGCGGACTGAATTTCGTTTTGAACGCCTATTTGGTGTTTTGAATTAATTATGAGCTGATAATGAGGAGGGGAATACGTAGATTAGCATCTGTGTACTGAATTCCTATCGCACCGAAGCTTATAAAAGTGATAACACTTTCAAGTTTTGGTGTTATTGTGTTTATGACGTACTTTTTTATAAAATGGCATTTAGGCTCATCGTGAGACAACTAGAGAAAACAACGCGATCTAAATTCGTTTGCTCCCAGATCCGCTTCGGCGACCCAAAATGTCTTAATCTGATATTCACTCTTGCTTCCACTAACGAAATACACAGCTAAGAGAAAACGTTTTTATTTGTATAATTGTTTTTATCTGACCTGGGGTAATTAAGATCACAAAATTTCGCTTCACGTATTAATATATATAGATTATTGCTTGTTAAATGGTGAAGCAAAACATAGAGAAGAAAGGTGCAAGGTAAGAGCTCTCCATACTACTATCCTGTACTTAAACAGCGTGGTGGACTGTGACCTAGCCCTTCGCACAATGAGGAAAATGTCCAGCAGTGAAACAAAATATACCTACAACACACAACTATACCTACCAACAATTCTGTTCAAAACTTCATGTAGGAAACACAAAATTGTAATAATTATTTAAATCCACTTACAGCTATAATGTTCTTACTAAGTATTAAAATTGTGTGAAATATTTTTCGACTCATTTCCCGCCGAACTATAAAACAATTAACAGGAACCTAAGTTTACAAACACATCCATTGCACTCACGGTTCAAGTAGAACTGGTTGCAATTTTCCGCCCAAAAAAGTCGCGGGCAAAGGCTATACCTATCGATTATAACAAAACAAACAACTTGGCAGCAGTGTACAACACACTACGCTACGCCATTTATTAGTCGACATAAATTGCTTCTGCGGGTTTACTCAGTTTCAATTAACAAAGCAGACTATTGAGGTTATACTGACATTAGCTTTGGTAGCTATCGCTGCTGTCAAATATTGCTACACAGATCAATAACTCATCTTCTCATCTTCTTGCCCTGGTCCCAATCTATTTGGGGTCGGCGCAGTACGTCCTTCGCTTCCATTCTTTTCTGTCACCCGTCATCTGAACATTTACCCCTTTCTCTTTCAATCCAATCCAAAATCCTCACACAATCCATCCATCTTTTCCTTGGCCTCCCTCTCCCTTTCCATCCCTCTACCTTCATATTCATCACTTGCTTACCTACATACATATCATCTCTTCGCATAATATGTCCATACCAAGCCAAACGACTTCCTTTTACTTTCTCGTCTATAGACTCACTCACAGTCACTTTCAGACTACCTCTCACGTATTCATTCCTAATCTTATCCATTCTCGTAACTCCACACATCCATCGCAACATTCTCATCTCTGCCACATGTAATCGTTTTTCATCCATCTTTTTAGTAGCTCAATACTCAGCTCCATACAATACGACAGGCCTTATAACCATCTTATTTATGCGTCCCTTGAATTTCAAAGGCATTTTAGGATCGCATATTGTGCCCGAGACCTGTCGCCATTTCATCCATCCTGAGTTGATCCTTTGCCGAACATCTCGGTCAATTTCGCCGTTGTGTTGCAGGGGTGAACCGAGGTAGCGAAAGTCGGAGCATACTGGTAGGGGTGTACCGCCGAGTGTAACCGGGCTTGGACTAGAGAGGCCGCCAAAGTCACAGAACATGTATTCAGTTTTGGTTCTGCTTATCCTAAGGCCTACGTTCTCCAGTCTCTGCCGCCACTCCTCCAGCTTGCTCTGCACTTCCTGTCTACTTTCTGCTACCAGGACGATGTCGTCGGCAAACAGCATGCACCAGGGTGCCTCTTCCTGTATGTCCGATGATATGGCATCCATAATCAACAAGAAGAGGTAAGGACTAAGAGCCGACCCTTGGTGCAAGCCTACAGCCACATCGAATCTGGCTGTAATTCCAGCTGCGGACCGGACTTGCGTGTGGCATTCAGCATACATAGCTAGAATCAACTTCAGGTACTTTTCACGCACTCCTTTCTTCTTGAGGGCCCACCACAAGACTTCACGCGGTACTCGGTCATATGCCTTTTCGAGGTCAACGAATACCATATGCAGATTTTTATGCGCCTCTCTGTATTTTTCACAAATTTGGCGAAGTGCAAAAATTGCATCCACCGTACCTCGACCAGGCATAAAACCGAATTGGTTACGTGAAATCTCACACTCTGCTCGCAAACGTCGCTCAATTACTCTCTCCTATACTTTCATACTATGAGGTATTAACTTTAATCCCCGATAATTGTTGCATTCTTGGACATCTCCCTTATTTTTTAAAATGGGCACTTGGGTACTGTCTCCTCATGCAAAATCTTATTGAAGAATAAAGTCAGCCACACCCATCCATCCTCCCCTAACACCTTCCATGCTTCTACTGGTATTCCATCTGGTCCTAATGCTTTCCCATTCTTCATTCTACTCACAGCCCGTCTTACCTCATCCTTACTTATTACATTCACTAATCCAATATTCTTCGCCTTGTATTTGAAAGTATTTGTATGGAGAAATAAATGCTTATTTTGAAAAACAAAATATCTTTTGCAAGGAACAAACAGGTTTTCGGCAAAACAAAAATATAACTATGGCCATTTATGAATTTCTGAGTAATGTCACATGCCAAATGGACAAAAGAACTCCAATCTGTGCCATTTATTGCGATATGTCTCGGGCATTTGATTATGTAGATCACAATAATACTCTTCAATAAACTTGAGGCATACGGTATCAGAGGCAATATCCTAAATTTGATTAAAACGTATCTTACAAATCGCGCACAAATAGCAGTAATAAAAAGAGTAAATACTAAGACAAAAAATGAGGAAACATATACCTCCATGAAACGGTATTTAACTTATTCCGTTCCTCAAGGTAGTGTATTAGGCCCGCTCTTGTTTATTATATATATAAATGACCTACCAAAAATAAACACACAACCTATGACATTATTTGCTGATGACAGTACAGTTACAATAACATGTAAAGACATTAATCGCTATAAATTTGACATAAAGCAATCATTGACATCAATAATTTCCTGGCTAAATAATAATAATTTAAAAATCAATTTGACGAAAACAAGTATCATGCATTTCGGAAAAAGGTCACAGAACCCATTAAACATACGCTTAGTCTACGATGATTATACTATAAAGGAAGTAAATACTGCACGCTTTCTTGGTTTAACTATAGACAGTGGATTAAATTGGAAGGAACATATTAATATACTATGCAAAAGAGTCAGTGGTCTATCTTATGTTCTATAAAAAATTGCTCCAACTATTAACATAAATGCACTACTGTCAGCATATTATGGCCTTGTCGAGTCTGTGCTTCGATTTGGTATAATCTTTTGGGGTAATATTAATAACCGACAATAACATGGTATTCAAAATGCAAAAGCGACGTGTACGTGCCATGTTCCGTCTGCATAGTACCGATAGTTGTAAGCCGATATTCACTAATTACCATATTCTGACATTACCCTCAATTTACATAAACGAAATAGCAGTATTTGTTAGAAGTAATCTTCATTTATTTCCTAGTCCATCAGATAAAGTCAAACGTAATCGAAGGGATGACAATAGACTTTGTATTCATCCTGCAAAAACAGCACTTCTACATAAAAGTGTAATATGTAAAGCCCCAATAATATACAATAAAATTCCGAATGACATTAAACAATTGAATACAAATAAATCTAAAACTACATTAAAACAATTTCTAACTGATAAATCTTACTACAAAATTGACGACTTTCTTAATGACAAATCTTAATGTAATAAATTGCCTCATGCCTTTTTGTTTTTATTTTAATTATATTATTAATTGCTGTATGATTTAATTATGACTGACATTTCTTAATTACTTTTTGTTTTTTTATTTTAATTATATTATTAATTGCTGTATAATTTAATTATGAGTGACATTTCTTAATTACTTTTATTTAATTTTGATTATTTGTTATTTATTAATTAAAAGAGAAGAAAGAAAAATGTATTGTTACCTATCACTTATTGATGTTTTGTAATATTTGTACACCACATACTCGTATGGTCTAACATGTTGATTCTATTATTTAAGATCTATAATAAGCATCTGAACAATGTTTTATTATGTACACATGTTTTAGCAAATAAATATATCTTTATCTTTATCTTTATCTTTATCTTTATCTTTATCTTTATCTTTATCTTTATCTTTATCTTTATCTTTATCTTTATCTTTATCTTTATCTTTATCTTTATCTTTATCTTTATCTTTATCTTTATCTTTATCTTTATCTTTATCTTTATCTTTATCTTTATCTTTATCTTTATCTTTATCTTTATCTTTATCTTTATCTTTATCTTTATCTTTATCTTTATCTTTATCTTTATCTTTATCTTTATCTTTATCTTTATCTTTATCTTTATCTTTATCTTTATCTTTATCTTTATCTTTATCTTTATCTTTATCTTTATCTTTATCTTTATCTTTATCTTTATCTTTATCTTTATCTTTATCTTTATCTTTATCTTTATCTTTATCTTTATCTTTATCTTTATCTTTATCTTTATCTTTATCTTTATCTTTATCTTTATCTTTATCTTTATCTTTATCTTTATCTTTATCTTTATCTTTATCTTTATCTTTATCTTTATCTTTATCTTTATCTTTATCTTTATCTTTATCTTTATCTTTATCTTTATCTTTATCTTTATCTTTATCTTTATCTTTATCTTTATCTTTATCTTTATCTTTATCTTTATCTTTATCTTTATCTTTATCTTTATCTTTATCTTTATCTTTATCTTTATCTTTATCTTTATCTTTATCTTTATCTTTATCTTTATCTTTATCTTTATCTTTATCTTTATCTTTATCTTTATCTTTATCTTTATCTTTATCTTTATCTTTATCTTTATCTTTATCTTTATCTTTATCTTTATCTTTATCTTTATCTTTATCTTTATCTTTATCTTTATCTTTATCTTTATCTTTATCTTTATCTTTATCTTTATCTTTATCTTTATCTTTATCTTTATCTTTATCTTTATCTTTATCTTTATCTTTATCTTTATCTTTATCTTTATCTTTATCTTTATCTTTATCTTTATCTTTATCTTTATCTTTATCTTTATCTTTATCTTTATCTTTATCTTTATCTTTATCTTTATCTTTATCTTTATCTTTATCTTTATCTTTATCTTTATCTTTATCTTTATCTTTATCTTGTTCTCAAGCATTTTGCACCAATCATTCTCTTCATTCATTAATTTTTCAAAATATGTTCTCCATCTTTCTTTAATCCTATCATCATCCGTAAGAACCACTCCTGTTTCATCTTTCATACACTTGATATGGGATACATCCCTCGCCTTTCTCTCTCTAGCCTTAGCCAGTCGGTATAAATACTTTTGGCCCTCCGGCTTCTCAATAAATCCGTATATATCGTTAAGGGCTTTTTTCTCTAGCTAAGGCAACGGCTTTTTTTGCTCTTTTCTTACATTCATCATACTTCTTTTTCTTACTCTCTTTCAACGAGTCATTACCTTCTTTCATCAGCTGCCATTCCTTAAACCTTGATTTCTTTTCCTTGAGCAAACTCTGTACTTGCTTTGTCCACCACCAGGTATCTTATCTTTCATACGTTTTCCTTTAGATTCTCCTAAAACATCTTTTGCCACGCACTTCATACATTTACTCATCTCCTCCCAACTCTCATTCACGCTGCAATCCTTCATATCGCCAATCATTTTATCTACCTTTCTATTTCTCAACTCTAATGCAGATTCATTCTTCTCTAACATATGCCATTTTACTTTTGGGGGTAGCTGCTCCTTGGTTGTTTGGAGCTCAGCCGAATTTTTAATTCGACCACCAGGAGTCTGTGCTGTGAGACTATTATCGGAAAATATAATTATGAAGCAAAAATACATTCCATTGTAAAAAAATATTTACAAACGTGATTTATTATTTACATCTCAGATGCGGGCTCTAAGGGTCTTGAATGTAACCGGAATAACGCTAGAATGCTTAGTTATGTTAATTTATTGTTAACAAAGCAGTTTATTTCCAAATGAATTTCATGATTATTATATGTGATTATTAAATACTCTTAATTTTTAGGCGTCTGCGTATTTTCTGGTATTTTACCAGAATTCAGTTTTATGATTTGCTGTTATTTGAATTATGCTGTCCAATCTTTGATTGAATTTTAATCACAAGGCAGTCAAATAGATTAAAAAAGTCGGGCTTAGCTTGTATTTTCTCGTCCGTCAAAAGTAATGTTCACAACAAATTAAAACTGAGAATGACTCAGTGCTAACAGAACATCATTTTCAACGTCCCTTTAAGGACCGCTGAAACCCAATTATACGCAAATTAAATTGTACAAGACCAGCCCGCCTAGGATACGCACCACGAGATATCACACGCGTGAATAAAGAAATATTGTCGTTATCGGTTAATATCTCGTTTTCTTTAACATGCGCACCACGATAGACAAGCTTCACGTCGAAGAATTCGCTCTCGTTGCACGAGTAACCGATGTTGCCCTTTGAAACATAGAATGTCAATTTACGGCATTTATTAATGTAACCACACCGGTTTAGTTCATTCAATTTGTGCTCAAATGGCTCAAAAGACTTGTATCCACCTCTATAGTTTATCATATTATATACTATTTGACATTTGTAATTTTTATGTATTTATTTATTTATTTTATTTATTTTACACTTTATTGTACACATTAAAAAACATTATTAGAGATCTTATAACTAACTATAGTACAAAGGGCGGCCTTATCGCTGAAAGCGATTTCTACCAGGCAACCTTTGGATGGAAATATTATTGGTAGGAGAAAATCGGTAGTTGCATGTGTAAACAAAGTAAACAAAGCTATATAATATATACATACTTAATATACCTATATTCATTCCTGTAATATGATAATAAATGATAGACATAATTATATACATATACATAAACAAACATACATACTTATACATACGTACATACATATACATACACATATTTAATACTTACATGTATTTTGTAGAACTAGAAGTAGTTATAGTGATAGATAGTGAGCCTTTACTGAAGCTTTAAATTTAGTTATCGTTTGAGCCTGTCTTATATGTAATGGTAAAGCATTCCAAAGGCGAACAGCGGTAACACAAAAAGATTTGTCATACAGTGCTGTGCAATGTACCGGCATTTTTAGTTTCAAATTTTCTGATGACCTTAAATAACGGTTATGCGTATCATGAAGGAACTCGAATCGTCCTTTAAGATAGGAAGGAGTTGAAGGGTTAAACAATATGTTGTACAGCAAAGAGAGAATATGAGCATTCCGGCGATGTCGTATAGGTAACCACTTGAGCTGTGCTCGAAATTGTGAAACATGATCATATTTGCGTAGTCCAAATATGAATCGTATACAGAGATTTTGAAGGCGCTCAAGTTTATCTAGCTGGTTTTCGGCGAGATCTGAATAGCTGACATCTGCATAATCGATAATGGGCAAAAGGAGGGACTTTGCTAGTGCAATTTTGGTGGCAGTAGGAAGAAAATTCCTAAGCCTTCTCAGTGACCCTGCTGAAGCAAATAACTTTCGACTCACCTCTTGGATCTGCGATCGCCAATTGAGATTAGAGTCCATAATGAGACCCAAGTTCTTAACTTTGTCTTGTATGGAAATAAAGGTACCATCAAATATGACGCGAGGGAGTTGAGACCAGTCAATTTTTGATGTCATTCTTGAAGTACCAATAACAATGGCCTGAGTTTTTGAGGGATTCACTTTTAGTCCAAAGGATTTGCTCCAGTTGCTAATCAGTGCCAAATCACTGTTAATGGTACTTACAGAAAGTGACATATCTGCTAGTGACGACTGTGTATAAATTTGAAGATCATCTGCATAAAAGTGATAGGAACAGCGAAGATTATTTGATATAGAATTAATAAAAATTGCGAAGAGTAAAGGAGATAGCACGCCACCCTGGGGCACAACAACAGTTGTGTTACACCAAGAAGAAAGTGAGTTTTCAATGCGTATACGCTGTCGGCGGCCACACAGGTAAGTACGAAACCAATCAATCACCGTAGGAGATATGTTAAGAGTACAAAGTCGACTGAGTAGAATATCAAAATCGACTGTATTGAAGGCGTTACTAAAATCTAGTAGAGCGAGAATTGTGAGTTTTCTGCCTTCCATACCAGCCCTGATGTCATCCGTAATATTGACCAGGGATGTAACGGTACTATGTCCCGAACGGAACCCGGACTGAAATGGATTAAGGAGACAATTTTTGCAGAGGAAAGAGTTTATTTGGTTATAAACGAGGCGTTCAAAGACTTTTGAAAGGAATGGCAGGATGGAAATGGGCCGATAATCAGAGAAGGATGAAGGATGAGAGGTTTTTGGAATTGGTGTAATAAGAGCGTCTTTCCACATCGATGGGAATACACCACTAGACAGAGAATAATTGAGGATATGGGAAATTATGGGTAGGATTATATCGAGGATAGGAAGGATCATATTACGGCTGACACAGTCACTACCTACAGCGTTGGACGTGATTGACCTTATGCACTTCTTAACATCACTATCGGTGAAGTGATTAAAGACAAAGGGTGAATAACTAGGGGTTGGCAGAGATGAAAGATAATTTATAGTGCTTGCTTTAGTAGTCCCATCAATATTGGACGAAGCAGAGAAATGTTGATTGAGCAAGTCAATATTGAAGTCGTTAGAAGTAGCGTGTTGGCGCGCTTTGCCAACTCCCAGGGTTTTAAGAAATTTCCAGACCTTCGCTGGATCTCCGTTTTTCACAGAACTATGAATATGTTGGCGTTGTGCATCCCTACACACCCTATTGCAGTGATTTCTTATCGCGACATATTTTTGTAGGTTAGAGGCATCGGGATTAATTTTATATCTAAACTTAGCTGCCGCTTTTTTGTGTATCAGTTGTTTAATGTTTTCAGTGAGCCAAGGTGAGGGACGGTGTTTTAGTTTTACAGGTCGCATTGGTGCATGCTTTTCATAGAGCAGTATAATTTGGTTTGTGAAAATGTCGACCTTTTCATCTACAGATTCTGAGTTGATCAGATGAGACCAGTCGATATCTCTGGTATCTTTACAAAGCTCATCGGTGTTAATACCACCAAAATTGCGCTGCAATAGAACTTTAGACTTAATCTTAGGAGTACGGATTTTGTAGGAGATGAAAAGCAAGTCATGGTAAGAGAACATGTCTGCAGGGTATTGCTCGTGCATGGCGACATGTTCTCTTGAAGAAACCATAATTAAATCAAGAAGAGAAGGCGAAGAATTTGTTAAATGATGAGTCGCGCTTGTAGGAAGAATTGACATATTACAAGCTATAGAAGTGGAAAGAAGAGAAGAAGAGCGGGAATCATTTTTAAGGAGACAGGTATTAAAATCGCCCATTATGATTGTGTGACTGTAAGAGGGCACAAGATTAACCAGTAGGGTTTCGAAACTAGAAAAATAATCTATACGTAATGAAGGACAGTAATAAACGCCGAGTAGGACTTTGGTGTGGTTTAATAATACTTCTAGAAATAGATGTTCGCCGGTATTAGGAGGCGGTGGCTGTGCAGACATGCCTACAATAGTGTAAGGAATATATGAGCGTAGATATATGGCAACACCCCCACCACCCCCAACGGCACGATCATTTCTGATTAGTTGGAAACCAGGTAGGGAGTATAATGTAGAAGGCAGACATGGCTTAAGCCATGACTCAGAAACAAGGATAGCATGAATGTTCTTACAGTCTAGATTGGCCAGCATATCACAGAAATGTGCCGGAATGCTTTGGGCATTGATATGAACGGCATTGAAGTTTTTAGGTACATCAGAAAACTGTGAGTTAAGACAGTCCGAAAGGGATGGCACACTAATAAAGCTATCATCAGAAAATGAACTACATAAAGAGTGGAAACTATCTTCACTTACGTCATTAAAGTCTATGATTGCAATAAATATAATATAATATACGTACTTAAATAAAATAATACAATAATAATAATTAAAAGAAAATGCTATTAAAAATTAACCAATAATACACCAGCTGCCAGTAGTGCCATCGGTAGAAATAACTAGATTTAGTACCACATAATATTAATATATAAAAAAGGGGATGAAAATTAGTTGGGAACATCAATCCGGGTAGTCAGCAAAACATAATAATTATTAAAATTGATTAGAAAGAGACAAGGAAGGCAAAACACATAATAAGAAAGAAGTATAAAACTGAAACAGAAGAGTAACATTAAAAGTGAAAAGTAAGAAAATGCGGACTTATACCAAAAGCCTTGTACCCAAACACGTTACAGTTTTGACAAATAGCATTGTGACAGATGACAGACATGACAACACGAAAAGAAAATAAGTCACCGCCAGCTATTAATTTATAATTAAAATAAGTTAAATAGTAAAGTAGAATAGAAAAGTGGGTACAAAGTAAGAAAGAAAATTAATGTTAGATAATAATATTACTTACTACCCGGACCGAGGATTCACCAATTAAGCAATACATAATGATCAAGAATTATTTCTTTTGGGAAACGGTTCTTTTCGACTTGGACACTGGCTTCGCTGCTGAGGGTGGCTTCTCCGCGCCGTCCTTCAGCTCGACCTTTTGCAAGTCACTGAGATTGACCAAACGATGACGGGAACCATCGGGCGCCAACACATGTATGATGCCGTCTTTGGTCCAGCATTGAGACACACCGAACTTCTGCCGAGCAGCCATAAAAGTGTCATGCCGTTGCTTCGTCAGGAACTCCGATACAGTTACCCCAGTGCCCTTAAACTTCGTTTTCCCAAACCACACAGTGTCACGAATGGAGGCGCTGTTGAACTTTAGAACTATGGGCCTGGGTTTGTGGTTATTTGATATACGTCCCATCCTGTGGCAGCGGCGAATATCAGCGACCGTAATATCGGACTTGAGGTGCTGCCTGATGACATCTACCACCACTTTGGCAGTATCTTCTTTGCTGCTCTCATTCACACCGTGCAGCAATAATATTTTTCGTCTGGTTCTCATCTCCATCGTATCCACAGTTTGTGCCATAAGTTCAATTTGCTGCTGAAACCCATTCAGGGCCTCCATCACAAATGCCTTGAAAGATTTGTATTCTGCGGCCAGTCCTGGCATGGTAGGAGTGCCCTGAGATCTAGGCAACTCTGCTTCAAACTCTGCCATCCGCTTGAAGAACATATCCTTCAAACTACTCATTGACTCGTGCAGTGACTGAGACATAGTGTGGTGTTAATAAAAAATAAAATATGTTATTTCTTATGTAGGATAGTGCTAACACAATACTGGCAGGTACTGGTTTAAATTAATGTAATAATTTCATTAAAATTAGTTTAAACAGTAATTTTACTATTTATTTAAAATATTAAAAGAAGAGCTTATAACTTTAGGTGTTTATGCTACAACTACCCACGAGCAAGTGTATGTATTATTTAATTCAAAAGTTGATTAGTTTTAATTCGAAAGCGAAACTCATGTCAATACCTACAAAGTATTAACAATTGTTACTGTGTTGAATAAGAATGAGGTCCAATGCGCAGCTTCGATAATAATGATATTAACTTGCCTTTAAATAGACAGGCAGGACATCTGAATGAGGCTCGAGATCCGTGGCAAGCCTTTCTATGAGAAACAGAGCCATTGGTTTTGATATACGCCAAAGCAACTGGAATTCTCTGTCGTTCAACATTAAAGGGTCACAGAGATCCCTAATTCGCTTTGTTTGCACTGTTCTCGCGTGGCGCTCTTCAAATAAGGTTATTAAATAATTATAATAAGGGACTGCCATTTTCTTTGTTGTTTTAAAGAAATATTTTTAGTTGCTCGTGTAGTTCTTGTCGTATGAAAGCATGACGACTATTATTACTATTTTAGTTGTCAAAATTTGTCATAATCGAGTAATATTGGGCCGTCATGTTAGGATTCGTCGAGAGAAATGCCACAGATAAGTAAAAACGACTATTATAGCTACATTTGACATAACGAGTCGAATCGTGTGTGTAACCATGTTAGAGTCAGCGAGTTAATAGAGATAATCGTCATAAACACGAGTAAACGTGTAGAGATAGTTTTCTCGTGGTGCGTATGCTGGACGGGCACGTTGTTTAAGTGGTTGAAACATTCAAATGGCACTAAACCTAGGTACCACATTTATTTTGAACACAAGTTTTTCCTATTTGCCGTTCATTGTTGAATCCTATGCCTTAGGAAAGACAAGCTTCCTATAATGAGTTTACTTCGGGTCGTTATGTCCATTTTATATAGATAACCATTTATTTTCTTCAGTAAAGTACAGTTGTTCAATCAATCACCAGTATAAGTACGACATGGATATTAATAAAACATACATCACATAGAAGGACGGTTTATCCAATTTTCGTACATTTAATTAAGTTTAAAGACGGTGCGTTTAATATGTACAGTGCATAACATATTGAAGCTCACGCCCCTAGGGGCTCTTGATATGGCTTGTCAAGACGCTTGTAACGTAAATGATTGACGAATGGCCTTGTTCATATACTCGTATAACTGTACTGACTATCATACTGTCGAATAACTGCGAGTATTAGTGCTGCAATTTTAATGGCGAATTAATATATAAGCGTATGAGGTGTTAGCGATTCGCCTAAGGGTAAAAAATCACGCGGAAGCACCGAAAAACTTTCCGACCCTAGCAATGTTTAGAAGTAAAAATATTAAAATCATATTTAAGGTAACCACGGTAATGAAAGAAAATGACTTCAAATCACTACGATCATATCGATCACTCGGAATACGACTACAAAAATACTGAAGTCACTAATGTAAATCGCGATAAAACAAAACCAAAAACCGTTGAATATTTAAACTTTTTTGAAATATGAATGCCAACACTTAACCGTGATATGTCTAAATAGGAAGGGTTGGAAATCGAATACACCTTAATTTATTGGCTGATGAAATAATAATGGTGATAGTCACGTGATCCACTTAACGTTATTTTATCGTATTGGCTCCAATACCTTCTGTAGAAGAAACATAATATATTTATTTTCATTGGTTCTATAAAATTACTTTTACAAAATGCTGTAGTGATGGTTTAATATAGTGAAGTGGCATTTCCCTGGTAGTTTTATAGGAGTAACAACATATGTATTATGTCGTAGTTACGCATCAATTTTAACATAAGTGATAAATCTATCGATAGTGTAAAATATCCAGTGAAAATGGAGAAGTTAATTATTTACTTTCACTGTCAAATTTTAGTGCAGCAGGCTTAAAATGAAGTTCCTGCCTATATAAGTCGGAATAAACTTAATGCTGCGCGTCGAAGAACTTTGTGACAGAACGATTTAAAAATGTTTATTATAATAACTGTTTCTCGTAGTTTTTTATATTATATTGATGCCTTCCGGCCAAAAGGGGGTAAGCGACAGTTCTTGCGAAATCGACTTTTATATATGGTTAGAATCGGCTTTTTTTTCTGCGTCTAATGGTCTAAGTTTCGTGGCTCTAGGACAAACTTTTTGTTGCTTAGGCGGCAAAGGAATTCAGGTTCTAACACTGAGTCTTTCGTCATAAACGACAGTTATTTTTGGTGTATTTTGTATTATGGTGGTTGGATAAAAATAATATTTCAAAACTGTGAAATAAGCAATTTTGGCTTTGAATATTTTTTTCTTTACTCGAACGGTAAGTAGTTTGGGCTGTAAATACGTTTTTGTAAAAAATACATTAATCAAATTTTACTTGAATCTTTGTGTACCAAACTTTCGGTTAAGATATTAGGGCAGTTTCTTTGGATAAAATATATGTCATTTATTGCATTTAGGTCTCATTTCCGTGACTTTATTTGGCGCTTATTTTTATTTTCCCTAGTCACCAAATCAATCATCGAAGGCGTTTAGGATAAATCATCCAAACAAATGTCACCTTACATTGTCGCTTACCCATTTTTTCCCTCCCAAAAAAAATATCTGGTATGGTGGTTAGATAGCAAGGTAAATCAAAGGTTTGGCGGTTAGCTTACAGAAGAATGACAAACAGCATCGGTTATGTCACTCTTTCGTTCGAACAAAATGTCGTTAGCGATGCACAGCGAACATTCACCGCGGCGGCGTAAGCACCTTTCGTGCTTGCGAGTCCGTTTGGCGCGAGGTTTTTCGAAGGAAATAAAACGGTAAGATTATTTTAATAGACTTTTATATTCATTTATAATTGTGTATCCTAATTAGTAATTTTAAGTTTTATAGATAAGGAGTCATTCTTTTGCTATCTTGTTCAGACAATACTGAATGGTTAAATAAGTACCTACAGAGTTTTTGTTGGCTGGCCTGGCTTAGGATCATAATCAAGGGTTCCAATCCCAGGTTGGGCCAGTAAGGAATTATTGGATTTTTTGATGAATTCGAAGTAACAGTCAAGAGTTAATCCTGCGACTGAAATGACTCTGTTGTGTCGAATTGCCTATGGGACTATGAGAGTGAGAGAATAAAAACTGCACGTTTGTTTTGCACATATATTAGCGCCCGTTAGTAGGTCCCTCTTTTGCAAATTGTGATTGATTTAACATGTGTCATCATCATTGTTTTATCGATTGAGTGAATGGATGGGTGAGTGCGAATGAATGGATACACGGCAAAAGCGATAATAAGAACCCTCTTAGTGGAGTGGCTGGAGGCCACCAATGTGTCATCACCTTCTGCCTGATGCATGTCTTGACCGGACACGTTTGTTTTGGGTAGTTTCTTTGCTACGGAGGACTGCCCCGGCAACGGACGTTGCGAGGCGATTTACGGCAACTGTAGACGCGGACATGCGGACGACGAGGACCAAACGCCTACCGTACTCATACCTAAAAGTGGTCCTTAGGTACGAAATTTTAAGTTTATATTTTTGTCATAACTAGAATGTCAGCATGAATGTATAATGCAAGACTAACTTACAATGAGTAACAATTGTTTTGTTTAATTTTCTAAAATGAAGACTGATTGAGCACAATTTCTTTTTTTTTATTTCATACCTTTGTCGGTTAGCCAGTTTAAAAACTTATAAAAGTCTAACGTATGTATATAAGTATGTATGTATAATTTTATAAGAATTAATCACAATGTGCTTTCGCGTTATAGAAAAGAGCTTATTGTATTTTTTATAGATATTTAACTTATTACAATTTCCTTGTTCTTCTGCCATTAACCAATAGCCGGTTATATCATATTGGCTCCACTTGATGAACAGAAAAAGCACAGGTATGCTCTTTTTCTTCAACAGAAATAAAATAAATGGTGCAGTTAAATCATTTGGGTTGGAACTCATTAATGGAGTTGTTTTCATTTACGACGTTTTTTCCTGTTAGAATAATTAGGACCATTTGAGGGTAAGCGACACTAAATAGTGTTAGGAGTGTGATTTGTTTTAATTAACAATGTCATTTTGTAGAGACCTAATCAAAAACTATATGGTTATATTTTGAAACTTTTGGAACGTACAGAAAATTTTCTATGATATTTTTTTCGCTTATTTTGAACTTCAAACTACTCTCCTGTAAAGTTTGTAAAGTGGCGGTTAGCCTCTTTTGGCCGTAAGGCATCGATATGTAGTTAGATACAATTAAAACAGTGCCACCCAGTGATTCTAATTATCCGATGTTACTGTCTCAATCCAACTAAAAAATATATATTTATGAATGACATTCCAGCGTATTATGCTTCTAACTCTACTTCAGAGCCATATAGTTGTATAAAAGTAATATGTATTCAACTGTACATATAGAATTATTATACACATATACGTATATAAAGAGGTATAAAAAAACAGAGAAAATACAGACTCTATTTTAATTGCAAAGCTGTATGTTCAAATATCATAATAGAAATAAATAGCACCTACCGACAACCATATAAGAAAAAATTACGTTCAATCTTGGATATCAAAGAGCGAAGCAGAAGAACTTTTACTGACTACCAAGCCATTTACTGTTCTAATTACGGTAGAATACCCCAGAAGAAATATAAGTCTCATTAATACAAATAAACTATTCCATTCTCTAGTCCCTGTATGCTTCCAGGATCCTTTTTAATTAAATTTAAAAAGTTTTTAAGCGCAAAAGACAGAACAGTTAAGACCTACATGAATTTTGCCCGGTGCTTTGCGTAAATAAACAAAGGCAGCAGATACCACTAAACTGAGCGGAATGCAAGGACACAAACAAAATTAAAGAAAAACTAAACAGTAAGTAAACATCCACGAAGCATGTCCGTTTTGGGTAAGCTCCGAGGAAAAGTTAAAAGCATCGACGATTCTATTTCTATTTGCACATTTGACTACATCGATAGGCATTTAAATGATCTTTTGAAGGAATCACTTAGGTATATTCAGGTATATAAAATTAGTTGTGACGTATGTCCGGTACGTACCGCGTCTACGTCACAGTACTGTCCATACGCTCGGCCAATCAGAGAAGGCCATCGTCCGCGCTCGCGAAGCCTGTCCAAATATGGTCATGAACGGACTCCAACGCTGATGGAGGGCCCGGTATATAATGGGGCCGATAGAGAGGCCGGCACTGCTACTCTACTACCTACCTACTACAACTAAGCGTACCTACTGACCCTACGTTGTATCTACGTGTATCCTGGTCCCAGGTCCAGGTCCACCTTAAGGCGCCCGGCTACTCTACCTAGACCGCTACACTACCCTGCACCGTCATCGACGGCACCTCTGCCGAAGAGTCTGGCCTGCCCTGCTCATCGTACTCAGACCGCCGGCGCCTGCCAGCTGAACCAACGGCCTGCGAGGATCTGCCCGCTACGCGCAGCCCTTCGAGCAACCTGCCCTGCACACTACCGGAGGGAACAGCGTGAGATACTGCAGCCCTTAGTGTTCAGGCCAGTGTCGTGTTGTTGGTCGGTCATACTCGTGCAAGGGAAATGAGACAATACTCGGCAATAAACGCATCTAGAACCTCTACTGCGTTTCTGTTCTAGAACCCGTTACATAGTATATAGTCACAGTTATAAGTATGTGTACAAATCGCGAAATTTTGAAAGTATTTGAATCAGTAAGTGTATTAAACTTTATAGACGTACAGTATTATAATAATAATAGCTATGAAAGACTTCGTTCGCGTACAATGTTGTTACTTCACAAAAACATAAAAACCAAAATGTTTCTCCTTTGGAGCTGAATTTTAAAAGTTTGTTTACGTTGGGGGCTCGAGAGCAGTGTCCAGATTATGAAGATTTTAAGACCTAGTAACTCAGGCCACGATTTGTTAAATCCAAGTCAGTCCTATTTCTGGATATATATATACATATATAAATACTGAGAAACATTTAATAAGAGGATATACCATAACTAACTATATGTTTCAAATCTTTACATAACTTTTAAAATGTGGTTTTTTCATAGACTTACCTACTCCATTATTGACTAAACGCATCAAAATAACACAGCGGGTGCGGCAAAGTTATCATGAGCAATTGCAGGTAGGTGGAAGAGATAGGACAAGGTAAGTAAGTAATTTATGCGCTTGCCGATAAGGTAGCCCTTACGTCCCTTGTGTAGGCAAACAGTAAAATGCCTTTGAGGTGTAAAGAAACATGCATTTGTTGTTTCCTTAACAGTATACTTAACAGTCAAAGAGAATATAACCACTACGTTTTATTTACAGTCAGTTACAACTAGTTTTATTCTCGTCTGCAATATAAATTTAAATTGGTAGGCAGGCTCGTGAAAACAATTAGGTCCAAAGTCCAAGGAAAATTCTGAAAGATGGTCCACGATTTGTGATCAATGAAATTTACAGAAATTATCATGAAACCCTTCCGATCTGCTATTATAACAGGATGAGACAGGATGGCTACAGGTCAATAAAATTATCAAAATGTTGCTAACAAGTTATTTGCCGAATCAAATTGCCAAATTCAAAAACTAAATGAAATTTGATACTAATACTACCTGTATACCAAAACAGCACATTAAACAAAAAATAACAGCAAAGCTAGAAACAAAAAATAAATTTGTTTGAGTCTAGATAATAACACGCAATCAAAACAGTAAAACCATGCAAACTAGTGTTGTTAGTTTCGGGCGCAAACATTCTGGTAACAAACTGAACTCTATATTAGTGAACAAATTCTGACTATACCCGACTGTACTGATTTAAATAAAAGTTGGTGGAAAGCTACAAAAAAGGAATCGGGCAAAGGGTGACAGAGTCGAACATAAGTGTGAGAAAAAGCGCCAAAAGCCGCCATAACGAGGAACCGATAGGAAAAGCAAAACCGAAGACACTGCCCGAAAGAAACTAACTGCCGTTTAAGAGGGGTTTCAGATTAGCGTTTTATACGCGCGTATAAGCTCGTTTTTGGAAGCGCCTGTAGGCGCGTATAGGCTCGCCTTTTGACACACGCACAACTCGTAGGAGCGTTGACGCGCGTCTAAGCTCGTATAAGCGCGAGCCGTCAAAATCCATGTTGACACTGACAAGATGTCACTACAGTTTCGAGCGAACACGCCGATATATGCCCATTTACGAGAGACCGGTATTTTGACGCGCGTAATGTAGCGCGCGTGTAAGCGCGTATGCAGAAACGACCGTATACGCGCAGAAAAATACGCTAATTTGAAACCGCCCTAATAGCGCAGTTTGTGACCCGTTCAAAACTACCCGCGCGTAAACACGTATTAACAACGATTTGATATACTTACTAGACAACTTTTTATATAAACAGTAAAATTTGATGTGTAATGTTATAAAACAGTCGTTTCATAAATAAATAAAATTTACAAATATATAATCTGAGATTGAATTTCATAATATAATTATTCTACTTCCTTTTTAAGCCTAGCATTATAATAAGTATCTCACTAGTCATTAGAGAACATCTAGTCTTGATCATGATCTAACACCAAAAACCAAATGGAAATGAATAAGTACACTAAAACGTGAGTGAATTTTTGCCTTCACCGACGTAGCTATGGATGTCGTAATATAGTAAGTACTCTTTATCTCAAATATGTTTGGTTTAAACGTTAAACTTTAATTTTCCCCCTCATTGACTATGATGATGTATGTTACTTTGACCTGAATGCAGATCTCCTTGATAAACTTGACTGTCTTCTAAATAACTGCATTCGATTCATTTTCAATCTTTGTAAGTAGGACCATGTGTCTACTTATCGTTCCCAAATAAAGTGGCTTCCCATACGTCAGCGCTGTAGTTTGCGTGCTCTCACTACCCTCTATACTATTCTTACATCTTCAACCTCTCCCCAGTATTTATCTTCCTACTTCCAATACTTGTGTTGCAACCATGAACGAAACCTCCGTTCATATCATAATCTTCTCCTCACGGTACCTCCTTACAACTCTACATTTATTCGTTTCTCTTTTACTGTTCAATCTATCCTTCTCTGGAATGCCCTCCCTCTTGAAATCAGGATGGCCAAGACGAAGAATACTTTCAAGTTCAAGGTGAAGAAACTTCTATTGGCTGAGTCGACGATGGTATCTTAAGTCGTTTAAGTTGCATGTTGGTTTAATATGTGTATATCTTTATATTATATATAAAGATATACACATATTAAACATGAAATATATATTATATATTTCTTGTGTGCGTGTGTATGTCACTGAACTCCACCTAAACGACTGGACCAATATTGATGAATTGTTTTGAGTGTGTTCAAGGGGACTTGAGAATGGTTTAGATTCAGAAAAAATAATGAATATATAAATATTTAAAAATATATATTACGGTACGAAGTTTGCCTGATCAGCTAGTATATATATATATATATATTTTTGGAAGCTGAATTTTTTTGTTGCAAGCTGTCAAATAAGTCAATATTTGACGTAAACACAAGTGTCATTGTTTGACTTTACCGTCAGTGTTGCCAGCAAAGAAAAATATATTCTACCTTTCTACGTTACGTTTCGTTCTACACAAAATCTTCATAGAATGGATGGATAATTTCAACTTTTGTTTGAAAAAATTAAAATTGAGATGGATGTACAGTCTAATGCCATAATGACCAAATTGGATGAGAAACTAGTTCCTTTAGTTGACAAAAACAGAAATTTTAAAAATTAGGGAACGAACTAGACTATCTCAAAAGAGGACAGCGAGAAAATAATATTAGATATAGTAGTATTATATATTTGTCTTAGAGGAGATAGAAACATCTACACTAGACTTAATCCAAAAATTAAAAGAACACTTCAAACAAGACCTAAAGATAAACTTAGAAAATTTGAAGTCAACAAAAGTCATCGTTAAGGACGAAAAAAACCAGAAGACAATGAGTCGAAGCCGATCTTATGCTCTTTTGTAAACAATTGGAAGAAGGGTGAAATTATTAGAAATAAAAATAATTTAAAGAAAATTTACATCACCAAAGACTACTCGAAGGAAGTTTTACTAAAGAGAAAACAGTTGCAAGCAGAGTTAGTAGAAGAGAGGAAAAAAGGCAACATTGCCTACCTGAAATTTGATAAATTGATAGTAAAACAGAATAATCATCTAGAAAAAAGAGAGACCTCTGCTTCACCGTCCTTTTGCAATAGCCAGTCAAAACAGCAACAGTCTCTTCTTTCAACCAAGTCGAGCAGGACAGATGCGTTTGACATGATGCGGGCTAGATCTAACTCTCTCTCAAACTTAGCTTCAAATTAAAAAAATAGCAATTAAACAGCGGCAAACGGAATCTAAAACCATCCAAAGCAGCTGATAACAAAGACATAACAAAGTACAAAGCTCCCCCAAGCCAACTGGTCATTATAGGGGAAAAAATTACGTCGCAGCTTTAAACGTACGTACCTTGAGAGAAGAAGAAAGTTTGACAGAACTAATATATGCTCTAGAACAAACCAAATGGGATATCATAGGACTCAGTGAAGTGATCCGAGTGGGCGAAAGCATAGTTGTACATCCAGACTACTTACTTTATCATATAGGGGAGCCCCAGGCCATGACGGGCTGGATTTTATTATTAAGAAACAAATAACGGAGTATGTAGAAGGATTTGTGGGGATCTCGGAGCGTACTGCAATAATGAATCTTAAACTACCAGGATACAAAACTCCCTGGTCTATTGTACAAATTCACCCATAAAGCAAGCGAAAGAGGATTTAACAAATTAATTTCACCTCGATCTGAACAAAAGCAATCATGGAGCACTGTTACAAAAACTTAATAGTATTAGGAGATTTCTACGGTCAAATTGGGGAAAGACGCCCTGGAGAAGAGACCACTATAGGAAGCTTCACTTATCACAACAAAACCAGAACCAAGAATGGAGAAAGAATGATCCAATTTGCGCTGGAGAACAACTTGACTATATTTAACACAATGTACAAGAAATCTAAAAAGAACAGGACCTGGATCACGCCGGATAGCAAGCATAGAAATGAAATCGATTTTATAATCACTAACAAAAGTAGATACTTTACAACCTTCGATGTAGTAAAAACTCAAAATTTTTACACTGATCATAAATTAATACAAACAGAATTAACGGCAAAACAACCAAAAATTATTGTATAATATATAGACAAAGAAGGTACGAAAATCCTAAAAACGACGCCATAGAAATTAAAACCAATAATTTAAAAAAGGCGTTTGCAAACTTCGAAGTCTCAATAAAAGAACTCGGAACACAAGATAAAAAATATTTTTAAATAAAAAAGAAAACCGACTTCAAAAATCACTAAGGAACTAAAAAGCAAAAAATAATTGGTTTTGGAGCAAAACTTTTTGTATTCGGTGGCAAGCCCTTACGCAAAAAGTTACTAAACTACAAACTACCTATTCAATCAACAACGAAAGTTATATAAAAAAGTGTAGAGGTTTTATCAAGGGTTTTATAGTCAGATCAGAAATACTTGGCTTGACACCGACTCCAAAAAGTTTTGCTCCAAAACCAATTATTTTTTGCTTTTTAGTTCCTTAGTGATTTTTGAAGTCGGTTTTCTTTTTTATTTAAAAATAATTTTTATTTTTTGCTTTTTAGTGGTATACTAATAATAAATAGTAATAGGTGGTAAGTAGCTACAAATGATAGTGTAGGTGGTACATGATGTGAAGGCCTTCCTTACGTGCCTCAATTCTGAAATGTAGACCTGTACCTTTCTGGCAATTTCAAGTTTTTTTTTGTTTTCAACTTACTATCCTAAACACGTTCGTTTTAGTTCTATCATCAGATCCCGGCAATCATCCAGTACCAAAGTGTTTGCCAATACAACACAAACGAGCCTAAACTCGATGAGATTGCGTTATTGTATTACAAAGATGCCATGGCCACCTTCCTGCTCTATCATCAGACTTTGGAAACCATTCAGCACTAAAGTCCATGTAAAGACGAATCAAATGGGCCCAAGCTTAATGGGATTGCGTCTTTGTATTACAAAGATCCCATGGCCAACTTCCTGCTCCATCATCAGACCCTGGAAAACATCTAGTACCAAAGACCATGTAAAGACGAATCAAACGACCCTAAACTCGATGAGATTGGGTTGTTGTATCACAAAGATCTCATGGTTACCTTCCAGCTCTATCATCAGACCATAGAAATCATCCAGCATCAAAGTCTATGTAAAGACGACTCAAACGAGCCCAAACTCGACGGCATTGGGTTGTTATCGTCAAATCGCTTCAAATGTGCTTATAAAATTTGAAGAGTTCCTCCGATTTTCTCAGGATTCCATGATCAGATCCTGACCTGACGATCATAGGACCAACTAGGAGGTAGACTCTTTCAATCAAAAGAAGAATTTTTGAAATCAGTCCAGGCGTCTTAGAGAAATCGGGGAACATACATAAAAAAAAAAGATTCCGACGAATTGAGAACCTCCTCCTTTTTTTGAAGTCGGTTAAAAAATACAACTGGATTGAGAAAAGCCACATGTCAAAAGTCAATGGAGAGAAGTATGCTCAACGTAAAGTTTGATAGAATGAAAAACCGTGTTATCAGAAACAAGACAAAAGCCATTGATATAACTCAAAAAATTAGAATACTTAAGTGGAGATGGGCAGGACACATACTTCCCCCCCGTGGGATCTCCACCTTGTCGTGGTGGGGGGGCTTAGTAACCGTGGATTTGATTTTCTCCCATGGTGAAGCTAAACGGGATCCCGGGAGGGGACGCTCCACGTGGGCTTGCGTGAGGCCTGCGTAGGATGCGTCCATAGGTGCGGGTGCGGGGGACAGTTCTGTCTGTCCCTCGCAGTCGGGTGCGGTCGCGGGAGGAGAGGCGTGTCGGTGTTGCGTTGCCGCGCGCCCTATCTCCTGCGACCAAATGGGGGCGCACCATCGTTGCGTCGCGGTGGGGCCGCAGAGGAAGAGGAGATGCGGTGTTGCGTTGCCGTCCTCCCTATCCTCTGCGGCCGCTGGGTGTTTTGGCGGCGGAGCCCAACACCTTCATCCGCCGCCAAGGGGGTTTCGTTCGGGGCCCACCTGACCATCTGGCGGGCCAATACCCGTCAGGGGGTAGCGAGGAATGCTTCGGTAAAACCCTACCCTCCGACACATGGGTACATGAGGAGATTAAAAAAAAAAGGACACATACTTAGAGATCAAGACAAATGGAGTAAAAGAGTGACCGAGTGGTATCCCAGAGAAGGCAAGCGAACGAGAGGCAGACCTCAGAAAAGATGGGATGATGACATCAGGCAAGTGGCAGGTGTGACGTGGAACAGAGTGGCTTAGGAACGATCAGAATGGAAAAGGTTGGAAGAGGCCTTTGCCGACTGGCAGAGGGATCAACAAAAAATAAAAAAAACAAGATATATTAGATTAGCTAGGTTTAGTTTAATTTTAAGTATTATAATTTTTTTAAGTTTGGTTTTTAAATATAATTTTATTAAGATCCGAATAAAGGGCTATATTATTATTATGTTTCTCTTTTACACGGTTATTCTTATAACATTTGGTATTAAAAGAATAACCGGACCTTTGAAAGGCTTACACGGTGATATGGATCCAACGTGCAGAGGCCCGTAGAGAGTTTTAATCTATAATGTGATGGGACACGTGCAGCGGGGCCTCCACAACTACACTATTAAGTACAGCTGTGGACTAGCCGCAACACGTAATGGACTATTGTCTTAATGTAGAATGTAATAGATTAGGCTATGAGGATGGGTGTTTGATGGACTGGTAATAAAAACTACAGTTACAAACGGCACCTGCCTGATACTCCAATAGCATCCGTCTGCGAGGCAGGTGGTGACTCGCCAACTCACTAGATGGGCCCTCTCTTAATTGCCGCCAAGGCAAGCAAAGTCTACCATAAAGGCAGCCAGAGGGCAACACCGGAGCGAGTGGCTAGGGGTGTCGAGCGGTGCGGCACCGATTACGCCATCGCGGGTCTCGTGACAACGGAGTCCCGGAGCGGCTTTCCCCATAGTTATGCTCTTGACAATGACACTTCCACCCCCGAGCTAGTAGATAGCTCTTGCGGCTTCCCTCTGGCCGGCCGACCAAGGCAAGCCAGAGATGAGAGTGCTACGGGCGCTCTTCGACATCCACTCCAACCAGCCAATAAAGGCAAGCCGGAGATGAGGCCCTGACCGACCCTCTGAAGCATTCGGGACCGCGGTGTCGCCATACATATTCAGCTCGTCACAAAGCTGCCCTGTGGTTTGTAAGCTTTTTATTCATCCTGTAATACATTTTTTGTTTATATCACAAGATTAAGGTGATGTTTGAAAGCTATTACTCTGCCTCCGAGATTGCGTTGGTCTCATAATGAGATAACGGCTGCCCTCGGAGGGGATTTATTATTATTATATTTATATATGCCTGTGTGTATGTATGTAGTTTTATAATATATCTATATCATGTATGTTTATATGAATGTATCTGTAGATCTACTTACAATATACCTACTTAGTTAAAATTTATGTTTTTTTTAATAGCCTACGCTATCCCACTGCTGGGCAAAGGCCTTCCCCAAATCTTTCCAGACCTGCTTGTCGCCCGCAGCTTCATACCAGCTCTTATGGTAGGCGTCCAGTTTATCTCGTCATTTCTTTCTGGGCCGGCCTAGGTGACGTCGTCTGTTCTCTGGTAACTATTATATATCTTCTCTCTTATTATATATAATTTATGTTAGTTTAAATTAATTATCATTATATTACACCTACTTCTTTTCTCTCTGCACCACTCTAAGGTAGACTGCCCACGGCATTAAGTCCGCCTTTATACTATTATGTATATAAATATTTAATAAATAAATAAATCTAATACGCTAAGTTTGAAAAAGTGTCGTAAATAGATGATTTCTAGTTCTTTTTCGGAGATCATTTATGCGTAACATTCATTGTGCCAGCATCAAATAAAAAAGATCGTAAGCGAAAAATATTAACATCGCGCTCCTGCCTAAATAGTCAGGAGTGCGTGATATTTTTCGCTTACTGAATGATATAAAACTTTTACGTTTGCACACGTTTTAATCAGTAAATCTGTTCACAAGCAGCTTTAGCCTTGTGGAGACCAACAGGCTGCTACGCAGAGGGTCTCAGATGCAAACCCACGGCGCTCATCAGTTACTTGTGTAAGTTATGTAGGGATTGTATTGTTAACTAACATTGCCAAATTGTGAAGGAAAACATCATGTGGAAACTTGCATGTCTGATAGTACTCACTAGCCGTTATGGTGGACCTTGGTCTAACTGTTCTCACAGCGAGAAGACGCCTGTATCCAGTGTTACAGATTAGTGAGTGTGTGGCCAACTCTGACGTTACCACCCGAAGGCCTGAGAGGAGAAGGAGATGGCACAAGAGACGGATGTAAATGCTACATGTGGTGATATATGTAAACTTTGCTTAACTTTACTTTAGGGCGGTTTCAGATTAGCGTATTTGTCTACGCGTATACGGTCGTTTCAGCATAGGCGCTTACACGCGCGCTACATTACGCGCTTCAAAAAACCAGACTCGCGTGAACGGGCATATTTCGGCGTGTTCGCTCGAAACGGTAGTGACATCTTGTCAGTATCAACATGGATTCTGACGGCTCACGCTTATACGAGCTTAGAAGAGCGTCAACGCTCGTATGAGATGCGCGTCTGCCAAAAGGCGCGCCTATACGCGCCTACATGCGCTTCCAAAAACGAGCTTATACGCGCGTATAAAACGCTAATCTGAAACCACCCTTAGTCAAGTAAGAAGAGGTCTTCTGTACAGACAGACTGACAGATTATAATCAAGGCTGAACAATCAAGGCTCAACTGATATAAGCTGGTCGAAATTTCATTCATGCCTTAAGCATATTAGTCGGCGCCCTTAAAACCCACTACGTAAACTTGTATGATTATTCTGTCTGATCATTCGATCTCTGCGTTAGTATTATCCCTGTATGAATTAATTAAAAATGTCCAAGCAATATATTAAACAATGCAACGTAAACAGTTATTTGACTCTGTACATTAATTACAAACTTCACTGTCAATCTTGCCGTAATAGCGTTTGCCGTGCTAAAGCTGCTGTTTAGAATAGATTGACAGAGTAGAGTTTAGATAGTGGAAAGTTTCAGTTATGTCCTTGTTGTCCCGGCATTCAATATTCAGCTGCTTATATAATAATGCGAAAATGTTATATTGAAGTTAAAGTTCTATGTACAACGTTTGAAATAGAAATGCTTATTATTTTAATAATAAAATTATGCAATTCCAACATTATTAGTCGAGGTTGCTCTTCATCTATATCTCATTATTCAATTTTCAACTTTCGCGATTTGCATACATCATACAATATTATTTACTCGCGATAGTTGACTTATTTAACTAAGAAGTAATTTTAGGGTCATAAAATGTTTTGAAGGGTATCAATTAACTATTTTTTTTTTATCAAAGAAATGACTTGCTTAATGAACTCAAGTGGTGAGAATACTATTGTATCAATTCTGTTCTTTTATTTTTATTTCTTCTTCCTTGATTTGTAAGTTTCTTAAGGAAGATGTGAATAGGTTAAATAAAAAGAGTCATCATCATATCAGCCAAACGACGTCCACTGCTGGACATAGGCCTCCCCCAAGGTTCTCCACACAGACCGGTCTTGAGCCGCTCGCATCCAACCGCCTCCCGCGATCTTGACGAGAGCGTCGGTCCACCTTGTGGAGGGCCTACCTCTGCTGCAATAAAAAGAGTACAAAACACGATATCATCTAAACCATTGAAAATATTGGGATAATACTTTCTCATAAAAAAAACTTATATTATGGAAGTAATTAATTTGAAAGAATGCAAATTTTTCTTTTAATCGCTTCTTTAGCGCCGCAACTTTTATCTACTTTGTTTGAATTACTTTCGGCCGGGCAGTTCGTGGCAAGTTTCTCAAACATTTTTATACTAAGTTATAACACTTTTATTATAACACAATGCCGTTGTCCAAAATAAATTTATAAATAAAGTAAAAAATATAAATAATCTAAGTGTAAAGCGCTGCTTTAATATTCTTTCTTTCTCTCACAGATAACCATTTTTATAATTTTTCTCTCAACGCACAAAAATTCTGCATTGTTATTCTTATGAAAGGTATGTCATGCAGTCAGGTTACAAATTGCGTTCTATAAAATAAACAAACGAATATCTGTATCACTTTTCATTTACTACAGGAATGTTTATTGTTTACACACGAACAAATAAATACATTTTCCTTTTAGAACACCGCTGCGCTTCGAATCAGAAACAGAATCAGTAATGCGATCGATCGGCGAATTCGTGACTTCTCAATGCAGATTAAATATGAGCCAAATTGGATCCGTACACGCGTCGGACTTCCGAAAAAGGTTTCTTGCATCGTAACTAGGCATTCCAATAAAGATAGATCCTCTTGGCAAAACAAACAAGGCGACTGAGACAAACTGAGTCTGTTCGGTACCATGAAATTACCAAAACGTTTGTACACCTACTTGTAGGTAAACAAATGAATCACTTTGGATCGAATTGATTTGATTTTAGATTGTTCAACCTTTGAAGTTTATTTTTAGGAATTTCCTTTGATTGGGTAGGATTGATGTGCAGTTTGGGCCTAGGTTTAGGCCTCTGCCTCGAATCTTGCGTGCAGCGGGGCGGTGGCGGCGGCGGCGCGGGAGCGGTGCGAGCAACGCCGAACCGTTCTCGAAACCAGGCGTTAAATCTCTCGTGTACTATATAATAATGGCAAATGTACATTCATTTACTTACAAGTGTCTGAACGTCTCGTTGCAAATAATAGGTCTTTACCTATGAAATTGCCGTTCTGCCGTACTGGCCATTTCAAATCAAAATATTCTTTTTTGGCTGATATTTCTAATTTCAAAATAATTTTATTTCAAAAACATGGTATTCTATTTCCAAAATCGTCGTTTGTTTAATGGTCAGTGTTACATTTTCATTGCATTCGAACATTTTTCGTCATCATGGATACGTTAGAAATTCGAATAATTATGGAGTTTGAGTACCGTCGTTGCAGCATGCAATGTACGGAGCGAATACTACAATGGAACGCACCACCTGTTATTGGTTTGCCCGTTCTGGAAATTTTGAGATGAAAAATGAACCCCGTGGTCGTCCAAAAACTTCGGTCGACAATGACGAATTAAAAGCGATTGTGGAAGCTGATGATACTCAATCTACGGCTGAATTAGCAGCAGTTTTCGACGTTAGCATCAAAACCATATTGGTCCATTTGCGTCACATTGGCAAGGTAAAAAAGCTTGACAAATTGGTACCCCACGAACTCAATGATAGCCAGCGCGAAGTACGCGTCGAGACGTGCCTTGCATTGCTCAACAGGCATACAAATGAAGGAATTTTGAACCGTATTGTTACTTGTGACGAGAAATGGACCCTGTTCGACAATCGTAAGCGCTCGACATGTTGGTTGGACCCTGGGTCAGCACCCAAACAATGCCCTAAACGAAAACTTACCCCTAGAAAATTTATGGTCACTGTTTGGTGGTCTAACGCCGGTGTAAATCAGCGCAGCTTCTTATCAAACGGGACGAGCATTACTACAGATGTGTACTGTGAAGAACTGAACACAATGATGGAGAAGCTTGCACGTCTCCAACCTGCTTTGGTCAATCGTTCGACTCCACTGCTCCTGCACGACAACGCGTGACCTCATACTGCACAGCAGACGGTCTCCAAGCTACAAGAGCTGGGGTTGGAAGTTCTCCGTCATCCGCCCTACTCACCAGACCTTGCGCCTACAGACTTTTAATTTTTACAGAATTTGGATAACTACTTGGCGGGAAAAAAATTCAATACCCAAGAGGCAGTACAAAACGCTTTTAAAGAATTTGATGCTTCCCATCCAGCTGATTTCTTCAAGAAGGGCATCAATAAGCTACCAATGCGTTGGCAAAGATGCATTGGTTGCATGGGTGATTACTTTGATTAATATAAATAAAAAATATAGAAAAAAATACGCTTAATTTATTTCATGAAAAACGGCAATTTCATAGGTAAATACCTAATATGCAATGCAAATTACGTCCTCATATTAATACTATTACAATCACTTAGATGCCAATGTAGGCAACTGTTAACACGAACTACCAATTGCAATCAATTTCTACTTAGGGGACGGTGCATAATGTTATATAATGTTCTATGCGAAGCCATTTGCTACGTTATATTGTACCTATTGGACTTACAAAATTGGTGTTTTAATGTATTTACATATTCCCAAGAGGATAAATAGTATTGCCAGTATTTAGACTTCACATGCGTAGTCTATTAGTAGAAACCTATAAATTATATAAATTGCAATAGCGTCATGGTTAATTCAATGGAAATTAACCTACCACGGCCTTGCAATTTTTTTTACATACTCTCAATAAGCCTACTCGATCTGCTGCAGAGGTAAGGTGCTGTAACAATTTGTAGCACCCTTGTACAGAAAATGGAGATAACATCACTAAAGATTATGCTGAAGAAGTCGATCTATGTTCTAAGAAGAAAATACTTTCTTATTTTATATGAAATAAGATTAATTTTTCAACGTTTGAATAAGATTCGACTTAACCAAACATACTTGAACGTAAACAGTAAGATATCTGTGTTAAATATTTAGCTACAAAACTGAAACACAAACTTTATAACACCTAATAGAACTGCGTGCCAAGACTGGTATTCAGCTATCAACATATATCATTGTAGCATGCATTAAAGTTTATAGTTGAAGCGTTTCGAAGCATTCATCATAAAATCTGTGTTATAGGATAATGATAGTGATTACACTTAAACAAGCCTTAAGTCTTTTCGTTACACTTTAATACTATGTCGAATATGCAAAACAATTAATATATTAAGCAGCGATAGCCTAATGGAGATAACAACAAGCAGCGATAGCCCAGTGGACATACCAACAGACTGCCATGCAGTGGGTGCCACGGACTTTTCGGAGTTATGTGTGTATTAAATTGTTAATAATCGCTTGCCCTCTGTCTGAGAGAGCACGTCAAGCCACCGCTCCCGGCTGTCATGAAGGTCTTTGAAAGTCGGTATAGGCAGTCAGTACCTCTGAATAAACTGAGGAGTATCGCTATTCCTTTGAGTTGCAGCAGTCAGACAGTCGCTCTGTGGACAAGCTAATATGCAGTTAAATCCGGGTATAATAGTAAGCGGACCCCGCCTTGCAACTGGGATATCGCTATGAACATGATGATAATTCAGAGCCTCTAAAATAGTTAATACTTTTACAATTATGCATACACTCGCTTGATCATCTAAAAGTAAGCGAGTCTGGTGGATTACTACTTTTTTAAATGATACCTCGCTGTTTCACTTTATGCCATTCTTAACCTGGCTTTACTAAAAATATATTTCATTTAGTTTCCTTTGATCTTTCCACAACCCCATTCAAATTTGCCTTACTTGATGTATAATTTCCAGGATTTACATTTTAAATAAACCCTTAAAATACGACCTTGTTAGACTTTGTATTAAATAGGCGACCTTACATAACAGTCGAGACGGATCGATTATCTGGATGAGTGTTTTTTCTTTAGTTGACTATCATCTTCAAAGCGTTATATCTAAATTGAATCCAAGTCTTTGACGGTTTAGAGTAGTGTCAGGAGAATCGCTATCCTTAGATATCATATCTAAGGATGTCGACTCTCCGTAACGACATACCTAAGTAGTAACAGATCTTTTTAACTGTCACTATGTCCTGTGAAGGAAAACATCGTGAGAAATCCTGCATATCTGAGAGTTCGCTATAATGTTCTTGAAAGACATGGCTATGAAGTCTACCAACCCGCACTTGGCCAGCATGGTGGACTATGGCCTTACCCTTCTTATAGCGAGCAGAGGCCCGTGCCCAGCAGTGGGACAGTATATAGGGCTGATGATGACTATAAAAATTTATAGCTCATTCAAATCAGTAAATTATTTCATTCCGTAATTTTAAATGATTGACATTTGTACAGTAGTACAAATTAAAAAAATATTAAAAGTTGTGCGAAGTGCAGAAATTAAGAGTACAGTTTAAACAGACTTGGTATAAAGAAGAATTAATTAACCAAATGTATTTAATTTGCGACAACCTCTCGTGATGAAGTGTCCAGACGAATTCCTTGTTTGTGTGTTCTATACTTAAGGCGCTGTTATACCTCAGAAGCCGTGAAACACGTAATTTTTCGTCGCGCATCTAGCCATAACGGTACATATTACAAAATAGCAAAAATTAGAGCTTAAAGTCAAAAGTCTGAACAAAAGACTTTTGAAAGAATATTTCATGTACGTAAAATAGAATCACGGTAAAAAAATCACAAAATCGAGGCAGAAAATAATCTTTCGTCTCACTGTTTGCAATATTTTGATCGTAAGCTGTCATATTTTTTTTGATAATATTGTAGAAAATCTAATGAACTAAAGAATTACCCTATTTATTTTCATATTATACGTGTATATTTTGTAAAATTAAATAAAATCTGCCAAACGTCTATGATTTTGACGCTCGGTAGATCCCATCAACATCAAACGCTTCAGCAATTTAAACCTTATTAGCATAAGCGGTGTACTGAGTGTCAGTTGCTAGTTTACGCCCCGCCCAGACCTCATCATTCGGCTATGAGCCCTGTGAGAGATAGGTCATGTCGCTTGCGTCTCCGCTGCACGAAATTTTACGTAAATCTGTTTGTTATTATAATACGCCGATTTGAGTTCGTAATTTCATGTTTTATGTTATAGACTGAATACTTTGAATCAAAAAGGCTTTTCATGTAACTATGGGCACATATAATTAGGACCTAAGTTTATACTCTTGCTGCGTTTAATGTGTTATTGTTTCTGTGCTTATAAATATATAATTAGAAGAATAAAATATGGACAATTAGAGAAATGAAGTTCTACGAAGGATTTGTACAAGAAAGCGTCGTAATAAAATAGAAATTCATTCATGGCCAAGTGATTATGAAATATGTAACATTTTTACACAAATTATTTTCATAAGAGTCTTTTATGACTTACTATGTTACTTATATATGATCGATTATGCATAATATAATTATATAAATTATTCTCACAATACATAGCTGCCACAGTTTTCAATTTTTTAAAGAGTAATAACATAAAATCGAATCATTTTATGTACCTATATTTCAGATTCATTAGCTTGTCAGAGCGCCTGGAGCGCTAAGATGCCGCCACGGCGAACAATAATGATGACAGCGCTAATATGGCGCTCCGCAATCCGCACACAAGCGGTAACGAATGTTGTATTATTGTGTTTTGAACATAAACCTTTTTAGGTACATCGGGTAAAACTTTGATTATTCATAAACTATTAGGTATGTCTCAGTACATCTAATATCTTTTTAATTTCTAAAATCAATCATTTATAAGAAAGAAGGTAACTTCTCTGTTTGCTATAACACAAGATATAGTATTTTTTTAATAATAAAGTACGTAACTAATTATCATTATTGTAATTACAGTGAAGTTAAAGATAACAGTTCTGCAACGTCTTACACACATTTGACTTCAGTCATTCCTAACACGATCTGTTCAAGAGCTAGCCAAGAAATGCCAAACAATTTTTTTAACAAATTTGACTCGAATTCCGTAGTGATAAGCAAAAATTACAAGAGGTATACTGGCAGTGACTGGTTCGAATTGCGTAAGAATATGTTGACAGATTCAAATTTTTGTATAGTGGTAAAAAGAAAAGATAACAGCAGTAAAGCCAACTTAGTAAAAAATATTTTGTACAAATAAAATATTTGCAATGTAAAATCAGTTGCGCATGGAATTCTAAAATGAACAACTGGCTTTGCAACAACTGGCGAAGCAAGAAAATGTAACAATCGAGCCTTGTGGATTATTCGATTATTGGTGCCACGCCAGATGGATTAATAGGTCCAAACACGATTGTGGAAATTTAATGTTCTAAAGTTGCCTATAAGAATGGCCTGGAGAATAGTATAAGAGCAAATAAAATACAAATATGGAAACATGATAAAAAAGTGAACTGACTAGTCTAAACAAATATTGTAATTGTTATTACCGAATTCAGGGGCAACGCCACGTTACACGCAAACAAAAGTGTTTATTTGCTGTGTGGAGTGGCGAAAGTATACCACTAAAAATAGAAATTATAGAAAGAGATGATGTTTTCTGGGAGAAGTTTGTGGCGTTTTATATGAATTGGCAGTTGCTGAAATTGTTGATTCTCGTCAAGCTCAAGGGATGGCATTGCGAGATCACGGAGAGGAAAATGTTTCATCAGTGCTTGAAATTTCTACAATACCAAGCCGTAAAAGGAAAGTAAATGAAACTGTGCCTCGTGAACAACAGCAAATAATAAGTATTGAAGCCTTATCACCTCACACACTGCCTTTAACATTCGATGAGAATAAAGAAAACCTGCCGGGTTGTAGTAGACAGCTAACTTTTGATGAGCTGTAAACTCTGTATTTCGTTAATAAATTATAAATGAATATAAATAAATATCTTTTAATATTTATTTTCTTTGAAACAACACATATTTGAAGCGAAAGAAATTTTTTATATTTTTCCATACAAACATGTATGACGAGAGCTAACGAAAAAGCAGTAACTCAAATTCTAATTCTATAATTTTCTAAGCGACATAGCAGAATCTCATGAATAAGGTATATCCACATATATTTTTGATGTTTCATCTATTTTGAAAAATAATAATGGGTTGGGTTTCGAAACGAGTCGCCTGAATTTGAGGGTATTGGTAGTGTAGGGGGCTTAAGGTAGTTCGTTTTAATCCCCTAAAAATAATTTTGGCTGCCGGAGTTGCGTCTAAATATTTTTAAACAATTTCCAAAATTTCATAAATACTTCGGCAATTATGCAAAACGGAACATAGTTTTTACACTTTAGTACAGTTTTACAAATGTAATTTTTAGGTCTTATGTGAAAAACGTGAAACGAAACGCAAAACTGCCATCTTGGAATGATCATATTGACAGCTAATGTCAAATTTGTGCGTCATTGCTTTCGAGTGCCTTGGGTTACGTGCGACTGTAAAAAGTAAATAAATAGGTTATGTTAGGTTCTCTTTTGACCCATAATCCGAAAATAGGAGCCCTTCGCAGGGCTCTGACAACCTTAGTTTATTAAACTAGTGTGATGAATGTGGAAGTTGGCAGTGCCATACACACCGATGTTTGGAGATTTTTTTTTCAGAGGAAACCAAGTATTTCCGGCAAGTGAAAATGATGAGGGGGGTTTCAAGACCTCCCCTGCTCCCTCTCCAATCACTCACAACCCCTAAAAACGGCGACGTATTTCGAAACCTTTGCCATAATAATTATACCTATAATAACAATAAACATCCATAAATAAATAAAAGAAATCAACTTTTACTAAACTTCAATTATCTCGTAACTCGCTTTAGTTGAGATACGGCTTTTGCGCTTAGTAGAGCAGTATTGTGTTTTTTAGGGTACCGTAGCCAAAAATTGTAAAAACGGAACCCTTATAGATTCGCAATGTCTGTCTGTCTGTCCACCCGTATGTCACAGCCAATTTATTGCAAAACAGATTTGAAAACTTTGACGGCATAGAATACAAGTGTCACCACCCCCTATCTTCTCGTGGGTGTCGTAAGAGGCGACTAAGAGATAACACGATGCAAATACCATCTTTGCGTAGAGATGGAAAACTCGGCATCAAACCCTATACGACTGCCTCGTTGGTCTCGCGCCATAAATGTGCGCGTGAGATCGGGAGGTCCCGGGTTCGATTCCTGGGTCGGGCAGTGTTATTGGGTTTTTCTGTTACGAAATTCTCAGTAGCAGCACGGAGTCTGGAAATGTGCCCGGTACGGCAATAGGCTCGCCCCTTATTACGTGGGACTAAAGTATATCTGGCGAAAAGTGGGTGTATTAATACACTTCTGCCTACCCCTTCGGGGATAAAAGGCGTGACGATATGTATGTATGTATTTGAAAACTGGCAGAAATGGAATTAGATGTAGGTATTCTATGAACTGCTTCACTATTTTTATACAAAAACAAAACAAACATAATAATGGCCTCTCCATACATGGAAATTACTTAATTATTTTTATCATCTTACGGCACGTAGGTATTTACCTACTTTCGTCAACATTTAGGTAATACCTATAACGTCTAATGTAAACCAGTTTTGCTCATGGCTGCACTGAGAACAAAAATTGCGCTATGCCTATATTGTACAAACAGATTGATGTATTTAATATAAATTTTAATATCAGTATCTCAATTCAATATGCTAAAACGTTTTGCTTGCGATTTTGAAATATTGGAATACGGATGTCGCCAGAATACGGCCGCACGCGACGAGAATGAAGGGGGGCGCCCCGCAGTAGACGGAGCTAAGCTCCCTTCACCTCCCCTGCTTCACCCCCTCATTTACCAAAACAGTCGCTTAGGACAGCGCCTTAAGACTATTATCGCATAAATACACCGCTATTTTTTAATTAGTACAAAAACTTTAAGGACAGATTAGCGAAGATATTATTATCATATATGTGACGTAAGAATTTCATAATATCAATAAAGAGCAAAGTTATTATCATTTGTTTATTGTAGAAAATCTCACTTAAATCATAGTCATATTTTACAATCCATTCGCTTATTCATTGATAATATTCCATCCTGCTCATTCGCATTCTCTCTGTCGCACTTATGATGTAGGTAGCCATAGAAAATAAAATGAAGAAAAATAATAAATGTAGGTAGTTATTTTTTAATTTTGTTAATTCTACCCTCTCCTTCATACTTCATTCGGGCTTAAGACCGGTAAAATTTATCGTTTAACAAGTAATTAAATACGGAGGTATGTAATTAGAAAGCAAACAAATATCAAAATAAAAAAGGTGTTCTGGACTAAAAGAAAAGAGTAATTTTGGCGTATTTATGAAGTTAGAATCATCTGCTATTTACAAATATTATTTTACCATCATCATGTCACCCTAGAGACGTCCACTGCTGGACGTAGGCCTTCCTCAAGGTGTGTGGAGAACACAGACCGATTTTGAGCCGCCCGCATCAAATTATTATTTACTTAAGTACGTATTATTTACTAAACTTACAAGTATTTCCATTGTCCTTCGAAATGTCCACCACCGTTGTCAAAAGCATCCAATATGCACTGTTTTAATTGTTTGACACTGACCGGATCACTTTTGTACACTCACAATAAGATGTCCATGGGTACACAGCTGCACTCGCGATTTTTCCACTCAAAAAGTACGCACGAAGCATAGCTACATACTCCCGTGATATGAACTGATATGATAGGCCATCGCGTCGGGTAAACGTAGACAAACAATTAACTTTTGCAACGAAATTAGATACGCTCACTTTTGGTAGCAATTTAGTACTGTTTGTGACATCGTCGGGGCGTGGCGCAGGCGCAGAGAGCGGCGGGGGGGGGGGGTAATTTATCAATGGTTCATTTTACTATGATACTCGTAGTACTCGGGTCGGTCATAGTATTAGTATTGCATTTACCAATTATCACGTATTTTTGTGGACAATTTTGAGACAGTTTTGGGACTTAGTGTTTTTATTTTTTAACTACATAAATATGATCAGTTAAAGATACTTAGTGCTGTGTTAAATTATTTGTACTAATTAAAAAATAGCGGTGTATAATGACACTGGCTCTTTGACATCATAACATCAGTTTGAATGCGCGTTCTATTTATGCTGACTTGCTGTCAGATCTGTTTCGATTCTTGATTTTGCAAAGTGATTTTCTGTTATTTTCGCAGTGGGGACTTTAAATATGTTGTGATAAAATTGTATCGATGTGACTTTATTAATTCTTTACTGAGCAGCATAGCTAAAAATATTGTGCTTGAATAATAAACCGTGCCTTTTTTATTGATAGGGACAGTTTTAAAATCTTCTATCCGTGCAGGTAAAGCTGGTTTATTAATGGCATATATAATGAAATTGCATTACAAACTGTAGATTGGATTTGCTGGATCAGCTAATCTTAATATATAAAATCCTTGCGTTACTGACTGACTGACAGACACGCTACAGCCGAAACTATTGGGCGCAGGAAGCTGAAATTTGGCATGTATGTTCCTTAGGGACCGTAGGGGTGCACTAAGAAGGGATTTCCCGAAATTCCCACGGAATCGGTCAAAACGGGTAAATTAAAAAATATGCAGGCGTAGCTGCTGGCGTCCTCTAGTAACCACATAAAATACGACGCCCAAAGCTCATTCATAATTTTATTTTCTTCGTAGGGAAAGATTTTCCTGAACCTATTGTCAACACATAAAGAACATCCGTACTAGGTACAATATATCTGAATCCCACAAACTGTCCCGTGTGGGCATAGAACGCATAACATAACATACGATGTTGTCAGTGGTCAGGTGACTAATTAAACTGATGCTCCGTCCGTGCATTTGCAATAGCATAACTAATAGCATGCCCTATTTCATGTCGTGTGCCTTTATGTAGAGAATTTTGAATTTAAACGACGTGTTTCATCCATTGGCTTTATTATTTCATTATATATTTAATACAAAAAAAACAAAAAACACAAAAGGAAGAAGATACTTATAAAGTACATAGTTTTATTGTTACATGACAACTAATTAAGAACCTTTAGGCGACGCATTTAAAGCTACACCTTTTACACACTTAATTCCAAAACCTACGAAAGTATTCTTTGTATATGTCAGCGAAGGGTTATCGTGTCCAGACTCCATTATAATAAAAACACTCACGTAATATTCCTTAGTTTATTTTCAGACGATTTCTAGCACAGAATTGATTTAAAATGTGAGCTACAGTCCTTTTTATAAACTAACCGTCATTACACTTGATACAACTGCCACTTCCTTTTCAACATATCATTGAAATTACTGTATAATTAATTATAAAATATAAATAAAAAATCAACATTAATATTGTAATGAATTTTGCACAAGACCAAATGATTTATTTTACTCGAATAACAAATTTATTTTAAAACCAAACGCTGCTTTACAACATTGTGAACAGATGGCGCTATCAACAGGATGCAAATATAAGCACATGTTATTTATTACCGTAAACATAAAAATAAGTGTCAGAATAATGTTATTTAATACTAATTGATTTTACTTTGAAAGTTTCTGGAGTTATCTTAATAATTAAGCGATAAATTAAATACTTAATCTTTATAAAACAGTGAAGCAGTCGATACAGTGTCTAATATTCTAAAGTAGTGAAGTTCTCAGTTCTGTGTTCACAAATAGTTATTTAAATATCAATGTTAAATATTATTAACACGTTCGTAACAATGTAATCATTATATATTAATTTGCGCCCATATATACGTTGTTATGGATGTCGTCCGAAGGGCAAAGCAACACTTTTAAAATGTTTAATTTAGGCAATTTTCGTAATAAATATGAATCACGTCTGGCCTAAATTTTTCTTTCATCATCATCAGCCCTTTATACTGTCCCACTGCTCGGCACGGGCCTCTTCCCATTATGTAAAGGGTAAGGCCATAGTCCACCACGCTGGCCAAGTGCGGGTCGGCAGACTTCTGTCGAGTTCTACATTATGGAGAACTCTCAGACATGCAGGTTTCCTCACGATGTTTTCCTTCACCGTTTAGCAAGCGATAATTAATAATTTAATACGCATATAACTCCGAAAAGTCTTCGGTGCGCGCCATGGATTCGAACCCGGACCCTCTGCGTAGCAGTCTGTCGGTCTCTCCACTATAAATAGCATTAATATAAATATTTATTTTTCACGTCAATTGAAAAGAACATCATAGTTCAAATAATAACGAAAACATTTTATACAATTATGTTAGATTAATATATAAAAGAACAAATATCAAGATAACAGTGTCAGAGACATCCATGTTTGTGCAGACAATAATAAAACTGTAAGAACTTTATTTTCGGCCATTACATGGTTTTTAGAGTCGGCTGAGCTCGTAAATCAATACACTTGGTAAGCTTGAGATGTTAAATCGCCATATTCGGCAAATATTTTTCGAATGGATGGTTTGTAAACCGTTTACTTTGTATTTATCGTCACCGAAACCGGCTAGAGGGAATGTTGTGTCAGCGTAAAACTGGTTAAAGTCCTTCCAGCAAAGAAAGAGTTATGAAATGAACGCTAACTTTGGGGTCCTCACAAAAAAGTGAAGACAGTTTGCACAACTTCGACCCTCAACAGGATTTTATAAATATTAAAATGTAACACTTTCAAAGCGGAAACAAATTTTTTTCCTTCTTCACGAGGTATTCATAGCTTCGTGAAAAGTGACTTTCTTGTCTTTTGTAATGTTTATAGAAATACCCTTATAATAAATAACTTTGTTGCCTGAGAATATCCGAGCATTATTTGATGGCCGGTTCCTTTGAAAATATTTTATGTGCTCATCGAAATTTAATTAAGATTATACAAGCATTTTGTTCAAATAAAGCTTTTTAGTACTGTCCATGCGTCCAATATATTTAATTAATGTAATCCAATCGATATGTAGAGGAAATTTTTGATTGAGAACAATTGGTGGAAGACGGGGCAATTTGCAATTATAATATGCAATGGAAAACCAATTCTTGTCAATTAATAGAACCTCTATTAACTTGGGAAGGAAGACGATGGCTCTTGTAAAGTTATGCATAATAATTGCTTGCTCTTCAGTTCCAATTAAAGGCACTTCAATAATGACGAACTCCTTGCGGTTGAGTGTAGAATATAGTCTGTGACCAACTTCCAACGTCTCCTGAACCATAACGTTCGATACAATTTAGTTAGTAACTATTTCATTTTGACTATCTAGTTTAATTAGTTCGACAGTATATTCGTAATATTGATAAAGGTAATTCACCTTTATCAATATTCAGATTTTATATTTATAACCCGATAAGGTTGTTTACCCCAAAGTTTACACTAAAGTTTTTATCTTGTTATTTATCTCAAAATTGTCCGCGCAGATGGTGTAATGGTTATAATATTATTGTCTTACTGTTTAAAGATGCGCCGCATATAATAGGATCAATCCTTATACGGGACAACACTTGTGTCCGTTAATGTTGTCTGGGCGTGGCGCCATTTGACAACATAATGTGTATTTAAAAAAAATACTTACCTCTATTTACAACGGGCTCCTCACAAATTACGATACAACCAACTGAAATATCTTGGAACCAATCACTACAATAGCACGATTGAGCAGTTGGAAACAATTATCATTAGATTTCAAGCATTTAAATATCATTCATATCTCGATATAAATTTTATGGTTAAATTTGTCTAGACACGTTGATCTTTATTTCATTTTAAGAGGAGTTTGTCGCCCCATTCGCTGTGAATAAAGAACGACTAAGGTGCTTTAAGATGCGGATTAAATATCCAGCTTTATTTTAGTATTAACAATCAGTAAATACTTACTTTGAATGTTATTTTCAGTACAATGCAGTGACGAGAATTGTGTTGCATAAAGACATTGGAGAAAGAGCAGCAGGTATTCGATGAATGAAGTGACAATAGTGTACTTTAAAGCGCTTCGTGTACTTGTGCAGCTTACGTTTGAATATCGTAAGAGACAAGGTGTCTTCATCTATGCCATAGGCAGATAAAGTAAGTAGTAAGTGTAAACGAACTTTCACAGAATTGTAACATTTGGTTAAAAATATTAAGAACATTCATTGCATTAACATTATTCAAATAATAATTTCGAAAACTTTTCAATGTCTCGTCTGGTGTATGCCGAAGATTCGTTATATATATCGTTATGAATTAATTAAATTAATTAAAGAAACCATTATTTTATCAATTTGCACGTGAGCTTAAAATTCAATAGCTGCAATTTATAAGTATGTATTTACTCTCACCGCATAAACACTCTACGCCATATATGAAGTAGGTACTATCAAGTAACAGCTACGTACCATACAATTGCTTTCAAAGAATTTAATATAGAATACCAGACAATACAGGCAGACAATAACATTATGTTCATTGTTGTCTGCGTAAGTAGGAATCGTTCCGCTATCGTCACCGGAGACCAAAGACCTTTACAAATAAAACAGTGCCTTTAAATAATCTACACTACAACACATAAATAATATAAAAAATCTTAGATTTATTTATCCCTTTCTGTAATAGTCCACTTATCAAGGAATGCTTATATACTATATAACATTACGAAGGCACAGCTAGTCATATTAGGAATCTAGTAATGTAAATGAACTCTGTACATAACAATGTATAATGAAATTTTATATAAACTATCCCACTGTTGGACACAGCCCTCTTCTCACTATCAGACAGGATAAGCTGTAGCACCCAACGCTAGCAAAGTGCCGATTGGCAAACTACCTACACAAAATATGAGGAATCAATTAAAGAAATGCCATGAATTATCCAAGCCAGTCTGCATCTGAAAACCGCAGGATCAAATTCAAAATACACAGAGTTAATTTGTTACACGGTAGTTTTAATCTAAGAGCTTTATTAATAACTGCGAGCGTGTTGCGAGTTAATGTGTAGACCATATTCCGTGACAGTATGGGCTCGTTCACACCCGTTCCGATTATACTGGTCAGTCACTGTTGTGTTATTGCCTTTTGAACGTATTAGAAGGTAGCGGTGAATATAATTACAAGATTCTGTTCTTCTTAACGTATTCTCTTAACAAAGTGGTCGTGGTTGTCCCGGTGGCGTCCAACGTTAAGGGTCCGAGTATTAGCTGATGGCTCTTTGGTTTTCTTGACCTGAACTGCTTCCCAGGCACTATGTCTCCAAATCTGCCGATTCGCTGCGCGTGCAAGAGCACTCAGACAACGTAGTTTGCATTACTGACTTAATAAGGTCTATCCATCGAATCTAGGCGATCGACCTCTTGCCATTTAGCCTTCTACACAGCACTGCACTATTAGCCTTTCCATCGAGTTCCTGGTTATGTTACAAAGAATGTAGTATTCGTTTCTATTACGTCACGAATTACGCGCAATATTTCAGATGTCTCTTTCGACGTTCTGCATACAGAACTTCAATTGCGGCAAGTATTATAGCGATTATACGCGTCTGGTTTCACAAAACATTATTTAAGTCATTATACAAAATCCTGAGACTTCTCGTAAAAAATATACGAATCCCCTCATATAAAACATCAATGTTGTAACTTTATGTCAGGTCTAATGGGTTTTGTTACTTTTAATAAGGATGTGTGGCACTATCAATATTTTACAACATTTGGTTATTTCCAAATCCATTCTTTAACCTCTCTTCTTATTAAGCTTTACTTAAAAGGAACTCTAACGGCCATTTTCAATATTCGAACTATAGATAGATCTGTAGATTTTTGATTCGTGTTTGACATATTTTGTATGGAGCTTATGTCAAAAACTGTCAAAAACGAATCTAAAATCTACAGATCTATCTATAATTCGAATATTGAATTCCGTAGTTAAACGACACACATTCAAGAACCTTGAGGTTATCGGAAAACCTGAGATTAGAAATTCCAATGCATTCCACTAAATTTTACGATAAATCTTTCGATGTACAAGCTGCCCGATAGTGAAATACATTGCTTGTTTTGTTCATTGACTTCATTTGAGAACTGGGTCAAAGAGTATTTTTCGTTTCAAGAATTTAAACGCTACGTCAAACATTCTAAGGTATTTAAAGTGACATAGTAATTAGTGTCGCTTGGTTCCCCGTAAGCGGATCGCCAACCACAGATACATGTGGTTGGCGATAAGCGGTATACAGGATTGCATAATACATTTTGTATTCTCTTGTCTGGAGAAGTTACTGCAAATCACTCTCTGCTGACAACAACTCGCCACCGCCGATGTTATCAGTGCACGCCAGTATTGCATCTATGCCGAAAGAACCACATATACTTAAAAGCGAAGTAAGTGCTGCAATCAATCATCTTAAGCGAAACAAAGCGGTTGGTGCTGATGATATCCCTATTGGTATTCCAAGCCATGGGTGAATTCGGGGTTGATGTATTACACACTATCTGCAACTGTATTTGGGAAACCGAACAGTGGCCCCAAGATTGGGCACACTCCGTTTTCATTCCAATACATAAGAAGGGATCCACAAAGAAGTGCGGTAACTATAGATTGATCTCACTTATATCACATGCCAGTAAGGTGCTTCTGCACATAATTAACACCAGACTGCAAGCGTACCTTTCACGCGAGATTTCTCCCGATCAAGCCGGATTCGTTAAAGGCTGAGGAACTAGGGAACAGATATTAATACTGCGCCAAATTATAGAAAAGGCAAGAAAATTCAACAACCCAGTGTATATCTGCTTCGTCGATTACCGCAAAGCGTTCGACACAGTAAAGTGGCACAAACTTTGGGATGTGATTGTGCAAATGGGTGTCTCCCAGCATCTAGTGAGCCTTATTTGCAATCTATCTATAATTTTTTTTATTTTTTTTTATTGTATTTTATTGAGGTAAATTTAAAAATTGTACAATAAGGGAATGTAACAAGGTATGTCTTACAAACTGTATGTCATTATACAACCAACACCATTAACCCCAGATTACAAGCTATGAGTAATTAGAGAAAATTATATTAGATGCACTAGCGTAGATAACATACAAAATAACTAACAGATGAGATACTAAGCCGAAAATTACGCACAAACCGACATAAGTCTTCGAACTATATTACATTACAGTATATTGTTACTAAAACAAAGGCGTAAACATAAACACATGATAGTGGGAATACTCTGGCAATAGAATTGATTATTGGTACGACTCAGAGTTAAGCTGCTAGACTAGCCCTACGATATTATCTTGGGATCGGTTCAAATAGTCCACTAGCCAAGCAGGTATTGCCAGGTATTTTATCTCTAAGATTCAACAAAATCTTATCAATATCAACATTACTTGATTTTTACTGGAAATAAGTATCTTAATAAGTTGCTCATCTTTACAAATACAAGCCAGTGTGGCCACAATCTACACCCTGTCTCTATGGCTGATCTATGAAGAAGACCGAACATCTGAAAAAAGTTTTAAAACTCGTTTTTTGTAACAGTTCTGTGATAAAGTAAAAATATCAATGTTGGTAAAGTGTTCATTATAAGACTTCATAAGTCGTGTCAATGGTGCACGTTCACCCGCGTTAGTTTTGCTTACTTTAGGAGCAAATAATTTGTGAGTGTAATTATCTCGGATACGCTGAGAGCGACTCGGGATGCTTATGTAAATATGATTCATAAGAGAATTACAATCAAATTTATTGTGGCATATATTGTGTAAAAGCATTTGATCCATGAGCAATCTCCTATCTTTCAGAGTAGTGAGAGAGAATTTCTTTAAGAGCTTGCTATACGATAGTTTAGTACGGAAACACCTATAATGTACAGCTTTCAAGAATTTACGCTGAACTGCTTCTACTTGATCACTATACTTTACGTAATATGGATTCCATACTGGTGTGCAGTACTCGATTTGGGTTCTAATTAGGCTTTTGTATAAATATATGTAAGTACTAGGTCGCCTAAAGGTGGAGCCGCACGTGCGCATAACAAAACCATATAATTGAAACGCCTTGTTGGTGATATAATTTATGTGTGTACTCAAGTCCAGCTTGGTATCAAGGTGTATGCCTAGGTCTTTAATAGTTGTAACTGAGCCCAAGGTTGTGGCAGTGAGATTATAGCAGAAATTGATAGCATTTATTTTCTTAGTGAATGATATGCTTTTGCACTTAGTAAGACTAAGTTGTAGTTTATTAGTTAAACAATATCTTGATAAGCGATCTAGATCAGTCTGAAGCTTCTCACAATCTTGAGTAGTTCGAATACAACGATAGATTTTAAGGTCGTCAGCATATAAAAGAAATCTGCTATGCTTAAAACATTGATTGATGTCGTTTATGTACAGTACAAAAAGCAGGGGCCCCAAGATAGATCCTTGGGGGACACCGGAAGTGACTTTTATGACATCTGAGGCGAAACCATTGATAACGACCCTTTGTGTTCTATTTGTGATATAGGACTCGAACCAGCGCAGTAGGTTTCCTCGTATGCCATTGAAGGCGATCTTTTGCAGTAACAGGAAATGATCCACTTTGTCAAAGGCCTTGCAAAAGTCTGTGTAAATTGAATCTACTTGCTCGTGGTTGTCTAAGCTCTCAAACAAAAAATTGGTGTAGAGGGTTAGGTTACTAAGTGTTAACCGATTTTTCACAAACCCGTGTTATTCAGGTATGATAATTTTGTGTAAGCTGGGGTAGATAGAATTGTGAACTAGCCTTTCCAAAACCTTGGACAAAGTGGAGAGCAAGGATATAGGACGGTAGTTAGTAACGTACTTTTTGCTGCCACTCTTATATACTGGAGTTATATTGGCCTTTTTCCAAATTTGAGGCACTATACCTTCACGCAGACTAGCGTTAAAAATTAAGCATACGGGTGTACTGATTACATTGGCTGTGTGTTTAAGAAAAATAGGGGGTATGCTGTCTGGACCTGGGCCTTTGGTTACATCGAGAGAGTTAAGCGTATCAAGAACAGCGCCTCTAGTAATTGACAATTGATCCAAAATGTCACAATGTTGAGATGGTATATTACTTGAAAAATGCTTACTTCCAACCTCGCTTTTTTCGTAAACGGAGCTAAAAAAATTTGAAAAGAGCTCACATATTTCCTTCGGTTCAACCGATTCATTGCCATCGTAAGTCATGCAATTGGGCATACCGAGTTTGTCTTTAAGACTGTTAATAAAGGACCAGAATGCCTTAACATCATTCTTTAGTCTATTCTCAACGGAAATCATGTACCTATTGTAATTGTCTTTGCATAGTGATTTAAATCGATGACGTAAGAGAGAGAACTCGGCATAGTCACAGGTCTTACTGTATTTTTTCCATTTTACCCAGGCTTTTTCTTTATTTTTAAATACGTGAATTAGAGGCCGCGTAAACCAAACTGGGAATTCTTTAGATTTGACCGGCCGTAGTGGTACATACGTACGTATAATTTCATAGATTTTCTCGTAGAATATACTGACCGATTGTTCGGCAGACTTATTATTCAAAATTACGTTCCAGTCAATATTACCTATTTCGGCCCTGATACTATCATAATCTCCTTCATGAAACCTATATCTCGCTGAAGAAGAGGTAGGCAATAGCTTGCGTGACATGAAAAAAATTACGAATGTATAAAAAGGCGGGTGCAATGGGTCCACAGGAACTAAAGAAAATGAAGGCGGCTCGCAAACACTATTGTCGGCATTTGATATGTATAAGTCCAGCACACGATGCATACTGTTTCGATAAATATTGTATTGTTTGCCATTAAGCACTGACATATGCTCAAGCAATTGTTTACTTACCGAACTGTGACATTCCGCAGGGTAAATCTAGTACCAGAAAGGTACTGCAACAGTCCGAATAGATGGGGTGCAATCTGAAACATTCCAGACGCAGGCAGGAGTCAGACAGGGGTGTATATTATCTCCAATTCTGTTTAACATATACACCGACCACATCATGCGCATAGTTCTGGAGGAATGGACAAGTGGATTTACAGTCGGAGGTCGTAAAATTTGCAATTTGAGATATGCTGATGACGCTATCCTTCTCACGCAGTCAAAAGAAGATATGGAAGCTTTATTGACGTCACTCGAAACAGTGAGCCTCTCCTTCGGATTAGCAATTAACAGGGAGAAAACCAAAATGATGATAGTTGATCGAGCTGAACTGAATCATCATGAAATCACGTCAGTAGCTAACTGTGAAGTGGTTCAGAGCTATGTATACCTCGGCTCAACTATAACCAACGATGGTGGATGTGAAAGCGAGATTCGGAGGAGATGTGCCATAACAAGATCTGCCGTAAGCAAACTTGATAAAGTCTGGAGCAACCATAAAACCACGAAAAGAACAAAAGTTCGTCTCATGAAAAGCCTACTGTTTCTAGTCCTCCTTTATGCTTCCAAAACCTGGACAACTTCAGGAACGCCGAAAAATTGACGCCCTCGAAATGTGGTGCTGGAGATGGCTACTGAAAATATCCTGGACAGCACGCCGCACAAACGTTTCCATCCTTAAAGAACTAGAAATAAAATAGAGATTGTCGTCCACTGTGCAACAACGAATCCTCAAATATTTCGGGCACATCATCCGCAACGAAAACTCCATCGAGCGTCTTGTCATCCAGGGCCGCGCCGAGGGGAAACGGTCCCGAGGAAGGTAACCCACTCGTTGGACTGACCTAATAAAAACCACCAACCTGTGACGCATAAATCGGTGGTAGAGTGCTCCCGGGATGCACGGAATAGAAGCCGATGAATAGCGAAGTCTGCCTGCAAACAAAATCAAGACACCACGACCACTCTGTAAAGAGTGAACGACTGAAGAAGAAAAGGAATTCTCTTGTCGCTGTAGTCCATTGAAACGAAGCCTTATAGTTGACAATAAAAACAGAATAAACGGCATTTAGAGGATTAACATCATTGACCTCGTACGCATTATTTCATACATTAACATATATAGACAATAAAATATATTAATATATTTTATCGCACACAGAAATAATGTTGTACCTTTATAAAATGGCTTTTACCCACGATTGGTATACATTCGGAAAATATTACTCTTGCGCCGGTTAATACACCAATTGTAGGTTTAACCGCAAAAATGTTATAGTACCTATAGACAACAAAATAATGTTAATTTTATGGATAACACAGACCAAATAATATGTAAAAGAAAGGTCATAGCACTTTCTATTTTAGTCTTAGCACTCCCATTTATGAGAGGATGTCACAATTATTCAATAATAGTGCAAATATTCACATTTTACTAACAAGGATGTCGCAATAACACGAATTGTATCACTTGCTATTAATTCAAGCGTTTGGGTGACGGAGTTGTTTCAATGTGCACTGCCAATGTAAGTGGGACAGTTGAGCTGTATCACGTTCTGAGTTATGTAACGGCATATTGTAACGATATTTTTTATTCCAAAAGAAGAATATTTTTATGGATGCAAATCAATTTTTATGCAGTGTCTAAAAAATGTTGCATTATGTTGGTTTTAATGACGCAGTTTAAGCCTTTTATATAAATGTTAATATGTGCATAAATATCCAAGGTTTGAAGATATTTGTAGCTAATCTGAATGTTATAAAGCGTGTGTCTTAAGAACATATTAATTGCAGATAACCATAAAAATCCATGAACTTTTATATAAATAGGAATGATGTACGTTAAGTGTTAGATACGTTCTTATTATACATCACCAGTACCATAGCGATCAGATAATATAAACCTGTAAACAAACTACTATAGTCTATCATATTCAAAAAGAGTTTCATAAAACCTTGCTCATAATCCAATTACAATGTACAACTCGCTCCAGTACGATATCAATTCGAACGGTCCTTTGACGGTGTAGCGCCAGTGCCTCGGATGTATTATGAGGAGTTATTTGCTCGCAGCTCGTTAGCCTGACGACATCCTGCATGTAATGACATGCCGGCTACTCATGAATCTCACCAGATTATACGTCAAAATATTTTTCCAACATTTTTATAAGAAAACTGACGGAGACTTACAAAGAGTGCACGTATGTTGTTCTCGATCTTCTTGTCAAGGTCGTTGCGCATTGATATAATATTTTATATCTTGTTGTGGGGTTTATTGAAATATAGACTCTATTGTTGTACTTAGATTTACATTATTTCTTGTAGTTGGACGATTGAAACACATCATGTGTTACAGTCATTTTCATCGACAATAGAGACTAGCGAACGCTGCCTGAGTAAGAAGAGACAAAGGGAAAGTAACAGACTTGGCTAAAAGTCATTAGGAACCGGTCTACTATTTTCCTTCTCTTAATGTGCTAAAGACCAATTTAAACTGATGTTCTAAAATTTGTGCTCGGTTATCTATAACTCATTGAAATCGCAGAAGTATATCTGAATCAATTAAATCACACATAAACGCCAACACAAACTCTCTCTCGATACAATTCGTGCGGAAATCTTGTTATTAGGTAACTAATATTTTATCAGTGAAATAAGTATACATTTTTAGAAAGTTGACATATAGCATATAATTTGAGTCTATACGTGTGTATGAACTCTTTCTAAACATCTGTATTCTGATTTGGATGAAAATTGATGTGTGTGTGTTGAATGGCTTCCACGCACAATTAAACACGGAGGGTGTCGTTATTGTTGATATATAGAATTCGGGTTAAATTGCTCGGGAGAGCTAGCGATTAATAATTATAACATATTCAGAAATTAAAAGAAAATACGTGAACACACTGTATGTCGTGTACACATACATGTCTTAGGTGAAATTAAATGAAAGGATATCAAAAACATTAAGAAGACTTAAGACACACAATCATAAATGGCGTTAGATCATAGACTCACAACCTAAAGAAATTCGTTTATTTCAGTCATGAGCAGAATTAATTACAATAACTCCAAATCTCCAATTAATCCTCACTATATTTTTTACTTACATTTCAACTATATTTATATTTTATTTTATTTATAGACTCACGCCTGTATCCCCTAAGGGGTAGGCAGAGGTGTAATATTACACCCACTTTTCGCCATGATTTTTTAGGTCCCACGTAATAGGGGGCGAGCCTATTGCCGTACCGGGCACATTACCAGACTCCGTGCTGCTACTGAGAATTTCCTAACGGAAAAACCCAATAACACTTTGCCCGACCCGGGAATCGAACCCGAGACCACCGAGACCTCCTAATCCAACGCGCACATTTTTGCCGCGAGACCAACGAGTCTCAATTTCAACTAATGACGTTCATAAAACAAGCTTTACAAATATAAAAGCCAAAGACAAACCAAATATTATCCTCAGACAATTTTTTTCTGTGTGCTGACGGTTTAAGAATACAAATTGTAACCACCCCATTTCATAACGTAGGTGTCGTAAGGAGTGACTAAAGAATATACTCGAAGGCAGTGGTTCTTTGGGAAGAAAAGGAAAACACATCAAACCAACCAACCAACCCAACTTGTCTGGGTTGGGTTAGACCCAACCCAGACGAGTTCGGTTAGAGTTTAAAAATACTATACTACGCTGGCTAGACGGCCCACGTAGTATAATAGATCAAATCCTCTAATTGCTCACAATGCTATTGAAACGCAAATTAGGAGAGGCCTATGTTCAACAGTGGACTCCGAAAAACTGTAATCATATGTTTCTCTCTTTCATTCTTATTGCTATTTCACTCATACGCGACATGTAACATTCGATTAATTTCAGTTTTAAACTCTATACATACGAGAGTATGATAAAAAAATTAATGAGTGTTAATTAACATTAACTTACTGTAGTGAGCTCATTTCGTTTTATTTGTATTAATAGTTTTAAATGTACAGCTGCGGATAGTGAGTTCAGAGATTACAAAATTTTACATGTAAAATTTTAGTTACTTTAATATATTTTGTAAATCCAATTTGTACAGCATTCTCATATTTGATTTAAAATACAATGATATCGACCATTAACATGGACTGATTTTTTCTGATGGAAAACTATTTGCGGGTCTCAAAGCTCCAGGCTCCAAAACCCCAGCCAAACTGGAGTTTGAATACATGGGAGCATGTCTAATTTTTTTAAGCTGTTTGGCCTACGCACTAAAAATCACCGTGGTATCCCTGACTTCTCACAGCGGGATCGTGTGAATCTGCGAATTTACTGAAAATCAGCAGCAGGTTGATGTGTTCTTTTTATATTTTGTTATTGATTTACCATTGTAACTATTATTTTTAACTGCATGTTCAAAATAAAGATTTATTTTCATTATTCCTTCTTGTTCCAAATATATGTAATCTGAAGAAACCACTACGACGTTACTTAACATAGTAATACAAATACTTAAATAGGTAATTATAGATTCTCCAGCTTAGTTTGCCGAAAGCACCAAAATTGTATCGATAATAATAAATCAATCTTTATCTGTACTACTTATATATTTTACTTCAAACATAATGAAAGTCACCTGTAAAATTTGTCAAACTAAATATCTAATACAAATTACGTTCGGTTTTGATTTCAGAAAAAGCCAAACATTAAATTTCGTACATTGTTATCCATCGTAAGCAATGATTCATATTAACCAATATCAATTAACCGTATGAAACAAACATAATTGATACAAAGTTATTAAAACGAACGTCAACGTTCAAATATAATTTTAAAGATGAGGATTTAAACTCGCCCGGTCGAACTGTGCGCGCCGTAATAACCAGCTCTTGTTTGCATTTCTACGTATTCCAAAATTCAATTTAAATATGATGGTGAGAGCACAAACATGAGATCAGCAGAATAAAATGACGTGCGCCATTTGTCGAGGGTTTCACGCCGCGCCGCCGCCGCGCCGAGTCACACCGCAGCCGCGGACCCGGCCAATTCACAAATTAATTGCTTTCCAATACAATTTTTTACACTATGCTGCCTTCAAACAATATCATGAGATTTCGGTGGTTGTACATGTGATGATGGACTCTTCGTTTGTAAATCAGAAACTGGCCTGTAGCTGGAATGATTTTAAAAACAAATGCTTTGATTATTTGTACACACTAATCTCCGTGTTGACCAAGGTAATAAAGGTACCTATGATTACTAGTTTTATATTAGATGTGGTCATTGGCTTCTATTTCTGTCAATAAAGATATCCCAATACCTATTATTGGTACTTACACCCAGCTTGTTGTCGAGGGACAACACCAAATAGTTTAAAATCGCTGATAGTATCGTAACTCTCATTCTATTGAATACTCTGTATATCTACTAAATTCGTTTTACAAACGCAATGTAGACGATATACCAGACGAAACACATATAAAATATAAAGCTTATTTTATGCTCAATCGAATTCGAGACATGAAAACCTCAGACTTGTAAATGAAATCTCAGAAATCGCTTACTATAAAATAAAACAATAAATTGTACTTACAAAAAAATCTAACAGCCGTAATACTTCAACACCACAGTGAGTGAAAACGTAGCATTTTCAAGTGTCTAACAAATCTTGAGATGAACGCTCTAAATCTGGTGTTTTCAGCTTTACTACCACGATAAATATATTCTCTGACAGGCAATATACATTTTTCACTTTTACAACATAGACATAAGGTAGTGTTGTCATAAAGTTTTGCGAGTTTGGCAGTATCACAGGCTGCTATCAGCGAATATATTAAATGAAAATAAAATATACATATTTGTATTGAAATAACCGGTGCTTTTTAATTTTGCTAGTAAACTATATGCATAATTAAATCATTGCTTTGACTGTCCTGTTGATTCAAAAATTGAAGTTTAATCAGATTGTTGCAGTTAGATAAGCAGTTACTAGATTGTGATATTTGGATATTCTTAGAAGTAAAAGGCGTTCGAAGCGCGCACGAAGTCCTGCATACAATTTCAAATGAAGTTGGTTGGAGAGTATTTTTTATTAAAATCTGAAATGACGGGCAACTTTGTAATTGTTTATATAACATACCTTTGAAAGATAGAGATACATAGAATTGGCAGTCAAAATTTATATAATTTTACATTTAATCTCGGATAAACTAAATTAAAATATTAATAGTAATGTCTTTTTATGTTACTTAAATGAATTCTCTGTACGTCACCATGACGTTCATAAATTAAACCGTAGATTATTTCAACGGTAAATTAACTGACCGTCACATCCTCCTAGCGCATCGCAACCAGTCGTCTAATTTAACGATATAGGTACAATATTAACGTACATTGCTATATTGTGAATCACTTAAGTAAAAAAAAATACCAATTTTAACTGCAGTGTTAATTTTGTTGGGGAACCTAAATAAATAAAAAACTACTAAATACAGTTCGAAATGTAGTTTAACATACAAACTAATGTAAAATTACCAAGCATATAATTTTCTCAAAAACGTGTTCCAAGGATATCTGTATAAATGCAATTCTTGCGTTACTAACTGACTGACAGACAACGCACAGCTGAAACTACTGGCCGCAAGAAGCTGAAAATTGGCATGTATGTTCCTTAGAGACCGTAAGGGTACACTAAGAAGCGATCGGGAAGAAACTATTCTTCATCATCATCAGCCCTATATACTGTCCCCCTGCCGGGCACGGGCCTCTTCTCACTATAAGACGGGTAAGGTCGTAGTCCACCACGTTGGCCAAGTGCGGGTTGGCAGACTTCACACATCTTTCGAGAACATTATGGAGAACTCTCAGAAATGCAGGTTTCCTTCACCAATAAGCAAGCAATAATTAACTTTTTTTTTAATTTATTTATATTCTTACGCCTGTATCCCCGAAGGGGTAGGCAGAGGTGTAAATATTACACCCCCATTTTGCCATGATTTTTAGGTCCCACGTAATAAGGGGCGAGCCTATTGCAGTTACCGGGCACATCACCAGACTCCGGGCTGCTACTGAGTATTCGGAAAAACCCAGTAACACTTTTGCCCGACCCAGGACCTGCGATCAGCAGTCGCATACGCTATCTACTGGACCACGAAGGCACAATTTAATACGCATTTAACTTCGAAAAGTCATTGGTGCGTGCCGTGAAACTGTTAAATAAAAAAAATGTGCGGGCGTAACTGCGGTCATCCTCTAGCCAAATTATAATAAGGAATAAAATGTCTTAATTAGATCTGTATATACGGCTTACTCTAGAGCTATACTTAGATCTTGTTCTATAACAAGGCCTAGTAAGTCTATTGTCTTCTTTCTCTTAGCGTTATCCCAGTTTCAAACTGGGGTCCGCTTTCTAGTCTAACCGGATTTGACTGAATATTAGCTTTTCCACGGAGCGACTGCCTGTCTGACCTCCGCAACCCGAAGGGATAGCGATATTCCATGGTTTAGACTAGTGTCAGTTTTATTTTAGAAGGTACTGACGCCCTGTAACGATTGTCAAAGATCTTCATGACAACCGGGACCGACGGCTTAACGTGCTCTCCGAGGCACGGGACAAGCGATAATTAACAATTCAATACGCACATAACTCCGAAAAGTCATTGGTGCGCGCCGTGGATTTAAAGTAAGTAAGTCTATTGTGCTCAGACAATATCATATTATATTAACCTAATAAGCAGTTCCGGTCATAATCATATACCAAATCATAAACATCGTCTCCGTATTCAAGTCACCTCTATCAGCACAAACTAGCAATATAGATAGTACCGCAGTTAACAACATATCACTTACGCAATATGTATACAATAGACCAGTATTCCTGCTCGAGCTATTAATATGTAGAGACGATTCCTAATACCGTCTAACATCTATTGCACTATTATTCGGCCTATACTACTACCAATGAATACTTGAATTGAGTACTCAATTAGAATATCGATATTTCTTAATGTAATATTCAGTTCTAGTAATTAAATGGAAATAGTTTCGCGTAGATTTAAACTATTCTGTGGCTTGATAACCCACTAATAGTTGAACAAAATATTCGATACCGCAATTTCATTTTGTTTATGCTTCTCGTGGTTAAGGTGTGCTATTTGCGGTAAACATAATTGTATGACATTACTGAATATTATTTCGAATGCAAAGGTTAACTTATTGTACTCTATCGCTTCATCATTGAAAATAATTATTTTCTCAAATTTATTAAAATTTATATCAATACGCCTTGTTTCAAATCACATTTCTATAGCCGCTAACGATACAAAGCTTTTGTACATCAACTATGTTGGTTAGTTAGGTATATCTAATAAGCACTATAACGAAGAAAACCTAAAGAAATGCACTCCAATATTCTTGGCAATATAATCGCATTACATTTCCCTTCAGTTTTATAAAAACATTCGACAGACGTACATAATTAAGTAGATACTAAAAACTAACTAGAGAAAATACCAATGTTTCCAGATTAATTCCATGAAAAATAGTCAAAGAATTAGGAGTTGCATGAAAGCCAAATCCAATCTAAGTAAACAGAGGCGTGCCGGGGCAAGACAAGCTTTAGTGCAGCGAAACTGGAAACAATGAATAAAGTTTGAAAGGATCGAGTTGCGATGGGCCACGGATTAATAGCTCCGACTCAGGTGCCACTAGATGGCGCTCGGTACGGTACGGCAATTGCGTTCTCGTGTCCATTGTCACGCGAGACGTATTTAAAAAAAAAGGCTGCCGAATTTCAAATTGTGTCTCTGGTGAAACGTGATTGATTAAGCAACCGAAATGCAAACTTTATTGTTCGTAGTACATATGGTTTTTGATTGCTCTCTAAGAAATGGTGTGGCTTTACGCATGACTTTTAAATACACATTTAGGATGCGAATATCTTTTCGAACATAAATATAATTGTAAAACTATTTATGTCACCCGCGTGAATTATACTCCTAGACCTTCCTCAGATATCTGTGAAAACGTACTCCTTTTGATAGTTTCAGAGTATATAGCCTTCATACAGACAGGTAGAAGTGTTAGTACGAAAAAGGAACCCGATTTTATAATAAACATAGAAATAGATTTGAAATCAAGTGTCTTCCTCAATAATGTGCATAATACTGCATTTAACAGCTAGGCGAAGTGTTCCACCTGGCGTGATGAACAAGCGCGGGTACTACGCAGTGGGCAGGCCCTTAATGGACGTGCCGTCGTGGTGACGTTGTTCCCTGACCGCTAACTTGTCTCACCGCAGGTATACATGGCAATGTTACCTACATGACACACTAAGCGTAGATAGCGTCTTAGCGTAGTTACCTGCATGTTGAATGTGAAGAGATACAGGCCCAATTTCACCACCTTTGGATAGGCCCTATCTACCGGATAAATTCAACATAAGTAACGGAATTTGTATCACTTATCTGACAAATTAATTTAACAGAAACTTATCAGACAGTGGTGAAACCGGCTATAACAAGTGCTTGTATGTTAGTTATTATTTTTAGCCTTCGTTAATGACCTAGATCATTAAGTTGATTTAATTACATACAGGGAGCTTAAACATGCACTACTCAATAAATAAGATAACAATGCCCGCAAATATGTTTCTTTACATTTATATTTCTCTATATCCGTGGTTATTATATAATTATGGCAAGTTCTCAAAGTGTACGAAATAATATTGTTGATTCTGGGCGAATATCGAAAATACGAATAAAATACGAATATAATAGAATCTCTACTCGTATTTTGTTTTAAATACAGTTGAAAGCGTATCAAATCGGCTTTTGTCAAAGTACAACTATAACAAGAAACTAAAGTTGTCTTCCACCCAGTCCATATTCGAACCCAAAACATTCCGAGCAGATATAAGGATAAACGAAAATATAAACATAATAAATGTTCGGAATAAGAACATTGTTCATTGGAAACAAATCATAAATATAAACGGTCTGCGTTTGAGAAGATACTGTGAGGGATAAAAGTTGGATTGTAAGCAAAAAAGTTTTTACTCCCCAACGGTAAAACTGAATGTTTTTCTGATGCACATTCTTACTTTCTTTTATGATAAGACTGTTTTAAAAGCTTTTTCTACCATGCGTGTCTAACACGCATGCGCATTTGGCCTGCAAGCTGTGTGCGTGACGAACATAGTCCCCCAGTTCAATATGCTGTGATAAAGCATTTGTAAATTTACCTTCGCCCGAATACAGACGAATACTGCAAGTAGTGGTTCCTGCAACTGTATAACTGAAAATGTTAGTAGCTATATACTAATGGCATTTAGAGAGCTAATAGGCTACATCGACCCATTTACAATAGCTCGATCAATGTCTTTCGGAGCCAATAGTCGTCTTAGAAAGTCTGTATTTATAGGAGTACTTAGTGTTCGTTAGTTGGTGTTGACTTGCGCTAACTTTGCACAACACTGAGAGTGTATTCACATTGACGTGTTTACATGCAAATTCACTATTTTTACGCTTAACAATAATATTAACGCAGTTTCAGCACAGGTAAACCTCCGATGATCATATTAGGATGGCGGTAAGCGGACGTATGCAGGCGGCTTAAGACCGGTATATGTGGAGAGCATTTGGTAACGCTTATCTCCAGCAGTAGACGTCTATTGGTGTAATTATGATGATGACAGAATTATAATAGAGCAGTATGATCGATCACAGTTTTATTCTCATTCCATTCAAACAGGTAGTAAGTACTAGCTTCTTTTTTCTTCCTGTTTATAGCTATCTTCGCCCTACGAGCATTCTAAGATAACATTGAGCTACAAAAGGGTAAATATCGCTTGTCCCTATATAAACAGTAAAAATATCTATCCATCCTTCAACAAATAATAACACTAATAATGCAAACCCATAAATGCTCGGTCAGATATACAATGTGAAGCAGTCTTTAATTTTCAATCCGTTTTTGTACGTCCAAGTTACTTATGCACCAACAACGGCTGAACTACACAGCTGGCATAGGAAACAGTTTTGAACACTCTCAGTTTTAAAATAACAATTATAAGAAGAAAGTGATGACTATATTTGTATCAACTTTAGTACACTAGGTAAGTACAACGTATTTGGCTACTTTCACCCATTCTGAGAGCTACCTATATGCTCTCGGCTACACCTCCTTTAGGCCATATCTTAGGACTTTAATGGTGCGAAGCTTACTCGGTTGTCGCGCACCCTTACTTTGGTAAAATGTGTTTAATTTTATTCAAAAGTAAAACAGTATTCCAAAAATGTTAATGTGTGAGTGAGTTGGCGTCTTTATAATCACAAAGACGAGTAAGTATCTGTTGTATGGAGATTAAGTGTGACAGTCCTTCAAGAGACACGTACTACGGCACCCAAATGTCTGTTCAGGACACATTTAATTAATTCTAACCCCACCTACTGCGTGTTTATGTAGCCCGCGTAATATTACATCTATACAACGTAATTATAAGTCATTTAATCACGCTCCACAAACTTTATTACTACTTTGTCTAAATCCCATCTGCTCCTTACACAAAATTTTGTATTTATCTAAAAATTTGTAAAGTGCATTAGATATAATTTTCTCTATAATTTTGGCAAACACGGGAATTAAGGCAATTGGTCTATAGTTATCAAGGTTCGCTCTGTCATCTTTTTTGAAAAGTGGTTTAACAATACTTATTTTTAATGCGTTGGGAAACACGCCAGAGCAGATGCATAAATTGATAATATGGCTGAGATGAAATGCAATATCATCTGACACAAATTTTATAACCCTAGTAGCTATTCCATCATAACCAAAACTATTCTTATTTTTGAGAGATTGTATAACGGCCATTATGTCTTGTGGCGATACTGGCATCATAAACATAGAGTGCGGATTACTAGTTATTGCAGTGTGTTTATTTGACACTAAAGTATTACTCTTTATTTAGTCAATGAAGTGATTGCTGAAGGCATTTGCAATTTCAATAGGATCCATGATAGACTTATTCTGCACATTTATCTGAGTAAGTGGGTCGATACAGGATGTTTTATTGTTAATGATAGATAGATAGATAACATCTTATTGCGCAAATACAATTGATTGTTACAAGTGATTTGAAGATATCTTAAATTTACAAAAAAATAGTAAATGCACAAGGGCGGCCTTATCGCAAAATGCGATTTCTTACAGGCAACCTTAGGATGGACAGACTGAGAAGGATAGGTTTGATGGTGTAGTGATCAAATATATTATCTGGAAACTTATAGTTATTTGAATACATAAAATACAATGTACATACATATACATAATATACAAAAACATAAGGTATACATTATCTATACATACAAATAATACATAACATACATACAAATAAAACATAATATACATACAAGCAATACATAATTATAATACATATATAATTCCATTATAAAACATATATATATATATATATATTTATATAAATGCAGAGAGCACTGGTAAAGTTTAGATAACAGAGTGAAGTGACAAATATTGCTTATTTAATGCATTTTTAAATATATTGAGTGATTTAGCTTGCCTAACCTCAACCGGAAGCGCATTCCACAAACGTACAGCTTGAACAGCAAAGGATTTGTCGTAGAAGTTTGTGGAATGGGTTGGCATCTGCAGTCTCAGGTCCACCGTCGACCTCAAGGTCCTTGAATGTGTGTCATGGAGGAACTTAAAACGTTCTTTGAGATATGTGGGGGAATTTGGATTAAATAACACATTATACAGTAACATAAGAATATGGGTATTCCGGCGAAGGCGAATTGGGAGCCACTTGAGCCTGGATCGAAATTCAGATACATGATCATATTTGCGTAAACCAAAAAAGAATCTAATACAGAAATTTTGGAGACGCTCAAGTTTATTAAGTTGGTCCTCATTAAGATCAAGATAGCTGACATCGGCATAATCGAGTATTGGGAGAAGTAAGGATTGTGCAAGCGCAATCTTGGTGGCTGTGGGCAGAAATAATAAATAATCTGCCATGAAGCCTTTGATTTATTACGAGAGGTGTTTATTAAGTAATTATTTTGAGCCTTTTGCGTCAATTTTATAAGTATGCGAAATTTTGCAGAATAATTTTTAAAATTAGTTTTATTTTCATGAGTCCGATGATGCTTGTATTTCCACAATAAATTCCGTTGTCTTTTACTACAAACACGGATGCCATGTGAAACCCACTTAAGCCTTTTATTGGCTCTGGCAGTGACCAACTTGAAAGGAAAGCAGAGGTCATACACCAAACGAAAACATTCAAGGAAATACTCATATGCCTTGTCTGCATCATCGGTGCTATAAATGTCTGAAAATGACAGTGACTGTGGATGATTTTTGAAATTCTTTAAATTTTGCATTGATATATCACGTCTTGTAACAAGCCAGAATCCAATCCTACATGATTTTTTTACCTTGACTTCTAGAATTTGCGCAGTGTGGTCAGATAACGCAAAATCAATTACCTCACTTTTGCATTTTAACTGGGAACATCGTGCAAAATTATCTAGACAACTATTACTACATAACCTAGTTGGTTCCTGGTTGTAGTTACAATTGCAGATCATAACCCAACAGAAAGCATTTGAACTCTAGTGTCATATTATTAGAGTTTAAAGTGTCTATATTATAGTCCCCGCATGCAACAATTCTTTTACAATATTTGTTAGAAGCTAAAGTATTTAAAATTCTATTAAGATTTTCGTAAAATATATTTAAGTTACTGGTCTTAGGTGGCCTATAAATACATAATATAATCAATTGTTGGTTGATGAGTTCTATACCGCAACATTCGATTACATTTGCAACTGCATAGTGCAATACATCCTGCAATTCTCTATATGAAATGTTATTTTGTATCAGAATGCATGCACCCCCACGTTTCTTGTCTTTTCTTGCAAAACAGGCAGCCAGTTTATAGTTGGGTACATTTATAAGATTTTGATATCTACGCATCACAAAGTGCTCCGTTATACAGATGACGTCAATTTCCTTTCTTTTCCTTTCTTTGATAGTTCTTGTAAATGAACGGTTAATAGGTCTGATTTATTTAGGAGGCCAGCAATGTTTTGATGAAGAATCTTAATTTTGTCAAAGATGAAAAAACTCATCGTTCTCTGTGGAATTGGTACCATCAATTTCTTTCAGTGATGAGCTATAATTGGTTGTAGTTTCCTGGTCGGTACCATCCGCGACGTATTCACTTACTAAATATTTTAAGTTTTTGTATATACTCTTTAATCCGTTGTTATTCAGCTGCCCAGTGCGCTTGAAGAACATATCATAATCATAGGACAGGTCCAGATTCGAATCCAGAATTTCAGCATAACAATGTGTCTGGTTGTCTAGGTATAACATATTACTGAAGGTTTCTATCCTCCAATTAAATATTACTGAGTAAATATTATAGGTAGGTAAGCATATTATAACGTTTGTGTGAGTGATTCTGCTTAAAGTCTCTCTCAATCGAATAACTATGTCGTAATAATTATTTGTTTTTCGAAAATCTGCCGGCCCAATGAATAGGAAACAGAAATCCCTTTGCATATAATCTGCCAGCTTCAAGTCCATGCTGTCGATTAGTGTTGCTATGCCGCAGTTCGGAGTGAGATAGTGACATATTTCATAGTTATGGAAGAAGTCCTCTGCAGCTGATAACATATTGATCCCTATAGTTGATTGAATCAGGCGTTACTTGGCGGAACTCCATTGTAACCTAATGGAAGGAAAGAGGAACCCACCACGCACCCTCGAATTGACCACCCCAACTATTGCAATAGAAAAAGGTTGACAATATCGAACTCCTCTAAAAGGATAAGGGATATAGGAATGGTATGGGTTCCAGGAAGATACCTGACTTGCAGTATCCCGCTGTATGCGCCGACTATTCTTCGACACGTGTTTCGCCTCTGCACGAGGCATCCTCAGGAACGATGGGCAACGACTGAGCGCTTTCCAACCGTGGGCATGTATTATAAACGATTGTACTTTCTAATCCCCTCCCTCCGTTGCTCGACTGATGTGAGTCATTATGACGGTGTGCGAATATATTCAGCAGTGGGGACCCGTTAAAGTTGGTTTGATCGTTCAGTAATGTATGCTTGTCCCGCTTTAAAATCTCTAATTGTTCCAATACGCACATTCTAATACCCTTTTGACAAGTGTGTATGACGTCAAATGAATGTCCGCTATTTAAGGTATGACCCGATTCAAGTAAATGTTCGGCAAAATGAGACTTTTCCGGCTGGTTGTTTCTAAACGCCGCTAAATGTTCTTTATATCTCAGCTCAAAACTTCGACCCGTCTGTCCTATGTACTTATTTTGGCATTGGTCGCATGTTAAGCAGTAAATACCGGACTTTTTGTTCTTGCATACTTTATCTTTACCATTGCAAAGAAATTTTAACGTTTTGTATGGTTTATAGGCTGATCTGATACCGTTCCTTCTCAGTATACGCGCCATACGGTCAGTTATGCTTCCAAAATAGGTAAGAACAGCGGTATTATTTATAGGTTCTTTTATAGAGGGATATAAAAGTGACTTGGACATTCTAAGTTGTTTTCCTCTAATCATCTTGTCAATTAGGCGTTTACTATACCCGTTGGATTGCGCTATATGATAAATAATATTTAATTCTCTGTTATATGATTCTATATTCAGTGGTACATTTAATAATCTATGAATCATACTGTGAAATGCTGCCATTTTGTGTTGCGATGGATGACAGGACGATGCTGGTATTGTACTATCTGTATACGTCGGTTTACGATAAATTTCAAATGAGTGTGAGGTACCCTCCCTTTTGATAGTCAAATCTAAGAAGTTTATTGAGCTGTTTTGTTCTATATCCAATTCGAACTTAATTTTGGGGTGTATACTATTAATTCTTGTAAGAAAACAGTGAAGCTGACGTTCTGTGCCCTTCCAAGCCAGCAAAATATCGTCCACGAATCTATAATAATATAAGATGTTCGGTTCTTTTACCAAATGCTCGTGTTCGTAGTTATTCATAAAGATATCTGCTAACAACGGACTAAGCGGTGAACCCATGGCCAAACCCTCTTTCTGTAAGTAGTACTCGTTGTTGAATTGAAAATAATTTTGTTTACTGCATAACTCGGTTAATTTCAAAATATTCTGAATCTGTTCTGGGTGTATTCTATTTCTTCCCAGCAGATTTTTAATTATAACTAAACATTCTTTATACGGGACATTTGTAAATAAGCTTTTTACATCCAAAGACACGAGTTTTGTGTTTCTAGGTAGACAGATGTGTTTTATTTTGCTAATCAAATCATAACTATTTTTCAGGCTGTATTTTGCGGTGAATGACGTCTTCTCTTTAATCAATCCGTTTAAATATTTCGCTAATTTATAAGCTGGAGCGTTGACATATGAGACGACTGGACGGATGGGCACCTGATCTTTATGTGTTTTTGGTAAACCATACAACAGCGGACACTGAGGGTTCATCGGTATAAGACTTTTCGCTAAATAGCAGTTTTGTGGAAAAAGGTAAGTACTTGACTTGATACTGAGTTTTAATTCTGCATGAAATCGTTTGGTAGGATCGTAGGGCAGACGCTGGAAATCTTCGGTGTGTATTACATCTTGTACTTTGCTATTATACTGCGATCTAGACATAATTACTACGGTGTTGCCTTTATCCGCCTTATTTACCACCAAATCATTTTGTTGAATTTTATTTTGGATGGATTTATATATTTTTTTAATTCGCAGTTAATGAAATTAGTCGATTTGTATGTTTTTAACTGATGGGCAGCTAAACTCTTGACTATGTTATCTTTTTTATTTCTGGTAATAGCTATTTCTGCATCCACCGCCAATGTTTCCAAAGAATATTGCGTAACTTTTTGAGGAATACTATACTTTAATCCCTTCTCCAAAAGTGAGTTCTCTTCACGTGTGAAAATGGTGTTCGAAAGATTCTTTATTCTGGGATGAAATTGATGATTACAAGTGGTGTTGCCAGTATAGTCTGAAGGTGGTGTTATTCTTCCTATCAGTTCTTGTAACTTCCTACTTTGAATGATGTATTTCTCGTGAGCTACAGTTGACGCTAATTCCCTAGCTTTTTGGTCTAATAAATCGAACTCGACATTGTGTAACTTGAATGAAAGTTCTAAGTGCAGTATTTTTAAATGTAGTTTTAAATTATCGCGAACCGTAAACCAACGTCTTGCCTCTTCACCTAGCCAAATTTTTTGAGCTTTTTGTATCGCTATATTGGCAGCCCGACTGTGCGTATTGGAACGTATAGTAATATAATTTGGAATGACATTGTAATATTTACATTTCTGATTGAACCACACGTTTTGACATGCGACCCGGTGTTGCTTCGTAAGTTTGATGTATAATTTCGCCTGTACAGCTATGCTTGCTGATTTGATATAGTTGATTGAATCAGGCGTTACTTGGCGGAACTCCATTGTAACCTAATGGAAGGAAAGAGGAACCCACCACGCACCCTCGAATTGACCACCCCAACTATTGCAATAGAAAAAGGTTGACAATATCGAACTCCTCTAAAAGGATAAGGGATATAGGAATGGTATGGGTTCCAGGAAGATACCTGACTTGCAGTATCCCGCTGTATGCGCCGACTATTCTTCGACACGTGTTTCGCCTCTGCACGAGGCATCCTCAGGAACGATGGGCAACGACTGAGCGCTTTCCAACCGTGGGCATGTATTATAAACGATTGTACTTTCTAATCCCCTCCCTCCGTTGCTCGACTGATGTGAGTCATTATGACGGTGTGCGAATATATTCAGCAGTGGGGACCCGTTAAAGTTGGTTTGATCGTTCAGTAATGTATGCTTGTCCCGCTTTAAAATCTCTAATTGTTCCAATACGCACATTCTAATACCCTTTTGACAAGTGTGTATGACGTCAAATGAATGTCCGCTATTCTATTCTTTTTCTCATTAGATTTCTGTAGCTGTTGTGTCATATCATGATGTACTAACTGCGCCCTTTAATTTTGATATCACTGGAGTGCGACAGATATTTTTAGTACATTTCTCAGTTTTGCCCATAATGGTCTTTCGCGGTGTCATATTTTTAGATATTTTTCTCTTTGGAGTAGTTATTTCGCTAGCTAATTTTTGGTCGCCTTTTTTACTATTTCGTGTTTAGTATTAATATCCTTTATGACTTGTTTTAACTCCGTATTTTCTGGCGATAAATTTTCAATTTCCTCGTGAGCTACATTCAGTTGTAACTTAAGTGTATTTATTTAATTTTTTAGATTTTTTATTTGAATAACACTTTCATCATCGGATATGTTAGGCAAACTGTTAGTTGGGCCATCTAGTATCGAGTCCTCAGTACTAATATGGGCGCTTTCGCTGATTGTATCCAATGTATCTTCTGATATTGGTGTTGTGCGTGATCTCATTCGGAATGTTATATTCTCGAGGAATTCCATTTTAATATTGGTAAACAATCTTATACAATCACAAAAAGACTTCACTGGTTTGGGTTAGAATCGATCTCACGATCTCATGCGCTCGACGCTGAAAATAATTTGTGTTCTTGGATTCTTTGATTTGATTGCTTAAATATAAGGATTTGGCTAAAGCACATGTCCTCTTGAAAACCTTTGAATAATTTCTAACATATTGAATAAATTCAGGATTAAAATTGTATTTCTTCATACCAAATAGATCATACAAACTAGCTCTACTTTTGTATATACCTACTGTTGCCCAATCACAAACATTTACTTTAATGCTCCTTGCAAACGTCTACTGTTTAAATTTTTTACTGTACTTTTCATTAATAATTTTAAATAAGCATTTATATAATTCATCAGGATCATCAACGGTAAAGTCAATACTGGCGATCTTGGCAGCAACATCATTACTACTCGTAAAGTGTTTGAGGCGAGCAGAGGTCATTAGCCTACATGTAATTTCTTGTACTATAGGGATTGTATTAGTTGGAATTGCAACCTTTTGCCCGCAGTGATCCGATGCTAAGTCAGTTAAAACAGCCTTACTTAAATAAAGTCAATTGCAAAAGACATTATCTAAGCATGTAGAAGAATGTGAGGCTATTCTGGTTGGTTCAGAAAACAAAACATTTAAATTAAATGACATAAATAAGCTTACTAATCTAGTACAAATTGGTGATTTTTCTAACAAATTGACATTAAAATCGCCACATACGATTATAGACTTTCTACTAGAAATAATGTATTTTAAGGCATCCTCTATGATGCTTTCAAACTGAGTTTCAAAATGATGCTTTCAAAATTCGCTTCATCAAGTCAGTGATTTCCTGGCTACTTGCCTTGGATCCCAAATTTTCCGGCAATATTTCCTCCACTTCGCGCTTATTCATTTCTAAGGGTGAGGCGTATATTTTAATATTTACTTCACTGGAAATTAATTTGTGTGATTCAGCAGTAGTACGTCTTCGTTATCATTGTACTTTTTTTTCTGAACACAATGGGATTATAAACGTGACACCATGGCATTATTTAATTGACCTTTACAAAGAATGTATGTCGTGTTTACAAATAAAACTCGTCAACTTTTAAATGTCAAGGAGCTTCCAGAGCCTTATTGTTGTATAAATATTTTTTCAAGCCCTTATTTGGCTTAAGAAAAATGTGATGCTTAGTTGCGCCTTATTTTATGCACCTCAATTTTTCTATCATTTCTGCAGGCAGGCATGCACTTAAGGCAAACTAATTTTATTAACATATATACATGGCTGGGCAACAACCACCGAGGAGACTTTAATTTGATTTACTGCAGGTATATACTCTAAATATAAGTACAGACAAACGAAGACGAAAAAATTGCAAGCTTATCTCAAGTAACAAAACAGCGAGTACTCCGGCGACATTGAATCAAAGCGTCGAATTAACATTCTCGACGCATCTAATATCTTGACACCAACAGACGCTGTGCTAAGCAAACTATTTCGAATCAAACATTCATTTAATGCGCGTGCCATGCCAGTATAACATTTATTTTTGCAATTGACAACGATTACTTTTGTTTATTCTATAGAATTAAAAAGTATTGCTAGCGATATAAGTTTCATCACTTTTCGACTAGTGACAGACGAAAAGCCTGTTGCAGTCGTCTTTAGACAAATTATTCGTCAGTAATTCTTCACATTGACGTCATATCTAGTATAAAATCACAAAGCAGTAAATCAAACTGCGTCACATTTAATATATGAGACGAAGGAAAGGTATTTCCTGACAAACAATATGCATATCAAACGCCGTCAACAAATAGTGAGCGACGCAGTATCGTACGAACACGCCCTAACCATCGACATATTCACACCAGTGCCAGTGGTACAACACACACACTACACCATCAAACCTATCCTTCTCAGTCTGTCCATCCTAAGGTTGCCTGTAAGAAATCGCATTTTGCGATAAGGCCGCCCTTGTGCATTTACTATTTTTTTGTAAATTTAAGATATCTTCAAATCACTTGTAACAATCAATTGTATTTGCGCAATAAGATGTTATCTATCTATCTATTATTAACAATAAAACATCCTGTATCGACCCACTTACTCAGATAAATGTGCAGAATAAGACTATCACGGATCCTATTGAAATTGCAAATGCCTTCAGCAATCACTTCATTGACTAAATAAAGAGTAATACTTTAGTATCAAATAAACACACTGCAATAACTAGTAATCCGCACTCTATGTTTATGATGCCAGTATCGCCACAAGACATAATGGCCGTTATACAATCTATCAAAAATAAGAATAGTTTTGGTTATGATGGAATAGCTACTAGGGTTATAAAATTTGTGTCAGATGATATTGCATTTCATCTCAACCATATTATCAATTTATAAAAATAAGTATTGTTAAACCACTTTTGAAAAAAGATGACAGAGCGAACCTTGATAACTATAGACCAATTGCCTTAATTCCCGTGTTTGCCAAAAGTATAGAGAAAATTATATCTAATGCACTTTACAAATTTTTAGATAAATACAAAATTTTGTGTAAGGAGCAGATGGGATTTAGACAAAATAGGGGTATAAATACTGCTATCTTCGAATTACTTAATGTGATTGCGAAAAGTGTAGACAACAGAATACCTACATGTGCCATCTATACCGATATGCGTAAGGCGTTTGATTGTGTCAATCATGAAACTGCTACATAAACTTAATATCTACGGTATCCAAGGAAACATACTTAGCCTTCTGAAATCCTACCTTAGTGACCGCAAACAGTATATGGAAATAACTAGGATATCCATTAGAACTAAACGTGAAAATAAATACTTATCTCAAGATAGAGCTTTCAAATACGGTGTACCTCAAGGGAGTGTGTTAGGTCCTCTCCTATTCCTGCTCTATATAAATGACTTGCCAAGTAATATCCAGCATCCAATAATATTGTTTGCTGACGATAACACCGCTATAATTAAATGTACTGACATTAGAGAATATGAAAATAACATAAATCGCGCACTTAATGACATAGTTCACTGGCTTGATATTAATAATTTAAAAATAAATTTATCAAAGACAAATATAATGCATTTTTATCAACGGACATCTGTTAAACAATTAATAATAGAATATAATGGGCAAGGTATTGAACAAATAAATGAAGCAAAATTTTTAGGTATACTGATAGACAGCCAGCTAACCTGGAAACCTCAAGCGGAAGAAGTTTGCAAGAAACTAAGCACTTCTGCATATACACTATTTAACTTATCAAAAAAAGTTAACACAGCCACAGCATTGGTGGCATATCATGGTTTGGTAGCATCTGTTCTAAGATTTAGTATAGTGTTTGGGGTAACTGTAGCTTATTAGCTGCATACGGGCTATGTGTGGTCTGAGAATGACTGACAGTTGTGTACCTATGTTTAAGTCCCTAAAAGTATTAACATTTTCATCAATGTATATCTTTGAAGTAGCGGTTTTTGTAAAGGTTCACAAACATTACTTTAGGGCATTAGCTGACTCTAGAAAAGGACCTTTAAGAAGTCAATATAAAAACCTATTGCATGTCGGTGACTATAATACAACTTTACTTAAGAAAAATGTATTTGGTATGGGTCCAGCTATATATAATAAAGTACCTGACACAAATAAAATAGTACAATTGAAGAATTTAAAATGAAATTAAAGGCACTGTTGCTAGAAAAATGTTATTATTCAATTAGTGATTTTTTAACTGATAATTTATAATTCTGATTTTAAATTTTATATTGACTATGTACTTAATTTAATTTTCCTTTGAATTCTTTGATATATTGTCATATTAAAAGAATAAAATAAAATAAATAAAATAAATTAAATTTATTGACAGTCTTAGCAATTAAATGGATTTATTTAATATTTTAAAATGTAATGTGAGTGTACTTGCCGGATTTAAGCTATTTGTTTTTGATTATTTAATTTTGATTTTACATATTATTATTATAGGTACCTATTATGATTGCATGCCTAAACTAAGGTAGATTGTACAAGGATTCCGAATGATATTTACCACCCGTATTGTTTGTACCTGCAATATAAGCAAATAAACTGATCCTTTTCTATTCTTACAAAATTAAAACTACTTGGGACATTATTGACAATGAGACTGGTCGAGCTAAATTGGTATATAACAATTGTGAATTAAAATTTAATGGTGAAATTATTACTAGAAAAACTGATGTTGCTCAGACATTTAACAATTTCTTCATAAACATACCAGTGAACACAACCAGCTGTCTAGATTCATGTCCAAGCAAAGCAGAAATGTTGGTTAGGGGCAATGTGAATGAGTGTGATGTACTTTATAATTTTAAATATATTGACACCAATGACATACTGAAGGTATTCAAGACGCTCCACATTAAAAAATCCGTTGACTTATGGGGCATTTCTGTTAAACTTGTTTAACCCCTCCCGCGCCGGGCGTAAGAAATAAAAAATGGCCGGTAGTGCAGGCCGCTTTACCTCTTGATCGAGCAACAGCTGACCGGCGTCATTATTTTATCAATATCTCAGTTAGTTTTAAACGTATCACAAAAATAATGACGGTTTTTGCATCCTTGAAATATGTTTTGAAAATTTATTGTAGATATATAATGTATAATTACCTTTTCTCTGCAGTTCGTTGAAATAAAACTTGAAAACACGAAAAAATCCTCTTCAATAAAACTTTTAACACACACTATCTCACAAATATTTAGCATTTTAGCAATTATTTACAGCACTTTATATACCTTACTTAATTAATTATTGAATTTTAATAACAGTTAATATCAACTTTACTTATGATTTTACAAATCAATAAAAGTTAAAACACATCATCGGAATACGAAACGGCCGCCATAATCGCGCGCGAAATTGTTCCGATTTAGATACACTTTCGTAAATATCAAAATCATAATTTTATTGTTTACTCATTAATTTGTGATAAATAAGAAAGGTTATGAGTAATAGTACCGACTTTTAACTACCTAATCTTACAAAACTGAAATGCGAACGGGTGCATTTACAACTTGCCGCCATTTTTAATAATGATATTTTGAAAATCGTTTTTCGTTATAATTTATACAATGATGATATCTTAATTATATTTTATAACAAACAAGATTAGTTTCCGAGTATAATGACATATAATACATATAGTGAAAATACGAGATTGCGTCGCTACACGTTTTTCAAAGCAGAGCTGTCGTCACTCTAACGCGCGCGAAGTTGAACTTATGGCAAACTATTTTCACTCGTTATTTTTGCAAAAAAAGTCTACAAAATGATAACCAATTACAATACAGAATTGAAAAGAATATTCATACTTTGCAAGAGTGGGACATAATCTTATTGGTGGAATTATTTTAACGTCATTGCAAGTAGTGAAATATGGCGCTGTCGTTGCGGGACATACGTGTTTCCCGCAAGCCCTGGACGGAACAAATTTTCCTGGGACATACGTATGTCCCGCCCGCGTTCCAGAGGTTAACAAATTATTTCTAGCTTAGTTCCATATTTAGCTGCAATATTCAACAGATGCGTAGATACAGGGGTATTTCCTGATCTACTGAAACACAGTAAAGTGATACCATTATTCAAAAAGGGATCTTGCCTGCTATTAGTAAAATTAATGAAAAGATTTTTTTGCATCAATTAGAGAGCCACTTTCACACAAATAATTTATTTTACAGTGAACAGTATGGCTTCACTAAGGGTCGCTCCACCGTTGATGCCGGTGTTACTTTGTTAAAGCATATTTTTAATGCTTGAGAAAACTCGAAGGATGCCATTGGTGTTTTTTGTGACCTATCAAAGGCGTTTGATTGTGTGGAACATAATACACTTTTACGTAAATTGAAACTTTATGGTATTAGAGATACCGCACTCAATCTTGTTGCCAGCTACCTCAGAGATAGAATTTAGTATGTAGATGTTAATGGGAGTAGGTCTCTAGGTTTGCCAGTGGAAATGGGCGTTCCACAGGGCTCTATTCTCGTTCCATTTCTTTTTTTAATATATATTAATGATTTGCCGTTATTTGTTCAAAATTTATGTGATATTGTTTTGTTTGCCGACGATACGTCACTAATTTTTAAAGTTGATCGCAATTTAAGTAACTTTGATACCGTCAATAACACTCTTGCACATGTATGAGATTGGTTTTCGACAAATAATTTGGTACTCAACCCTAGTAAAACCAAATGTGTTAAATTCTCTTTGCCTAACGTCAGAAGTGTTCCTACTAATATAATTTTAAATAAGGAAACAATTCAACTGGTCGAATCAACCGTATTCTTAGGTGTAACGTTAGATTTTAAGCTTCAGTGGGGCGCCCAAATATGCTGTCTCGCAGTAAAACTTAGTTCTGCAGTGTTTGCAGTTAGAAAAGTTAGGGAATTCACAGATATAGATACTGCTAGACTAGTTTACTTTAGTTATTTTCACAGCGTTATGTCTTACGGTATAATGTTATGGGGTACAGCTGCTGATATACAGACTATTTTTGTCATTCAAAAGAGGGCCATACGTGCAATTTATAAGTTAGGCGCTAACTTAATGTACATTAAGAAAAACTATTCTATACCGCAAAAATAGTGATTTGCACAAAGTGAACACAAGGAATAAGCATAAACTGGTGGGAACTAATTACCGTCTACATAAAGTTCAGAACTCATTTGCGGGGATTGGTATACGATTTTTCAACAAATTGCCTCTTGAAATAATGAATTTACCCATGCACAAATACAAACGGACAATTAGGAACTTTCTTTTACACAGGGGTTATTACACTATTAAGGAATTTTTAAATGATAAGACACCATGGGGATGGGCTTAGGCTTGTTTAACTCAAGATTATTTCATTTTCTGACCGTTTAATATAATTGTTATATAAATTTGTTAAATTCTAGTTTTGATAAGTGAGATGTTGAGTGGAGGTGCCTCGTGAACACATGATTTTTGCAGGATTTGGATATTTTTATGATTTGTTGAATGTAGTTTAACATTATTCTATCCCTGATCATATCATTGTTCACTTGTCACCTTCACAAAATTCTTTCTACATTTGCATTCCTTCACGCGTTCTACTAATTTATGTTAATAATAACGATCTGGCAAATGGAGGTAATTGGCGGTCATGGTCAGTATATCAATAGATTGTTTCTTACTGCCGGTTCGTATACCGTTGTCGTCAGTCTCACTAAAATGTCATTTCTTGTGGTGGCGTCGTGTGTCGGGTCATCCCTGTCCCTCTAATATGGCGAGAGGGATGATGGCTGGCACATGCGTCATACTCGTGAACGGGTGCTTCTTGCGATGACTGGTCGATGACGGTCTTGCGGGCTGGGTGGGATGAATGAGGACTTTAATCAGTGGAAATAAAACCACCTAAACATGAAATGGTTCCACTGATATATGAAATCCCGTACATCTCTGAAAGGTTCACATAAAGTGTTGTGTGGTCTGGGATTCGGACCTACGGGCTTAAACAACAACGCTATCGGTGCTGTCATAATCTTACATCCGACAATACCAAACACAATTGAGTTTGCACATTTGCATAATTAAACCATTGCTCACGGATGACATCATTAAACCACAAATAAAGATTTATGTGATGTATAAAAACCATTACAGCTCCACAATTTTTTTTAAATTACCTACGCAATGAATATTTTCCGTCACATGCTACTACTAAGGATAGCAGTTTAAAATTCAAATTGAACGAGACATTTCAAGATTTCTTGCCATGTCCGCGCAGTAAGAATTCCATTCGCATCTTTTGAGTATCCTGAATAGCTAGCTAGAGCTTTGCAAATCATGCGAATATATTTTACCTTGTGTAAGAATGCAATGTTGCGTAACGTTATAAAGTATTCTAGCATTCGCTTGGGTCCTCACACACGCTTACAGTTGTAGTGAAAAGTTTAAGTCGTGGCGGCAAATTAAAAATAACTAGGCCTACAGGGGCCTTACTCTCCAAAATAATGCCAATCTCAATTTAAAACCAATACAATTCCAATGTCAATTTCATGGTCACGTGGTTTCGTACTCTTGAAATCAATGTTGTCAACATTGGATTGAAATTGGGATCGCCCTGCGATTGGGAGGACTAGTGTTGTTCAAAATGTTACTATAAACCAACATTATGACTTTGAATGTCTGTATTTTATAAATAACAAGGTAAATAAATAAATAGAATGTAGCTAATGGTTTAACTCAATGATTTTATCGTTTATAAGTCAAATGAGCCCGAAAAAACTGCTAATATCATAAATATGCCATTTTTGGCTGTATGTGGGAGTGTCGTTGCCGCCACAAAAAAAGTTAACCAAGCTGCCAAACAAAACAAACAAACTTATCAAAGTTCTTCAATTTCAAATTACGCTCTAATAAAGTGAATAAAGTTTTATTTTAAGTTTTCCAGTAAGAATACGACTATAATAATTGATAATTTTAGTTCCGTTGTACATATTTATGTTACGTTGTACATGTTACGTTATGAAGTTTATAGAAGCGGTAAGTAAAAACTACCAAGATTACATTATAAACATTAACTCGATCAATGTTTCCTAAACTGCGTGATGTAGTAGGTATATAGGTACTAAAAACTTATGCATTTTCAGTTATAATGGCTTATCGTCCTAGCTATGCCCAGTTAGAAGCTTTGGTGGAGTTTCTTGAAGAAAATCCAGGCATATGCAAGTGTTTGCTTCGCACCACCCAAGCCTAGCAAGAAACTAAGAGGAAATGGGTGAATTTGGCTACCTCTTTAAATGCTCTTGGAGGAGCTAATAAGGATGGTCAAGGAATTCAAGGATGGGCCAAGGTAAGATTTTTCACAATAAGTAGATACCTATTAATAATTATGTAATTTATTCTGTATGTATAGTTATGTCTTTTATTAAAATAAATTTGTTTTTAGTACTAGGCAGAGAAGAAATGTGGTAAAGTAATAGTAAAAAACTTAATAGGTACTTAATCACTTTATTTTTACAGTCTGCACCAGCTGTCTCACCTACAGTAGATTCTGTGCCAGTATTAGCAGAGCTTTTAGACCAAATGGACACATTCTCCATTCCTAGCACCTCACATTATCAAGCGACTGCTATAGGTAAGTGTTCATTCAAATTGTTTACCACTGATTTTAACGGTTGTTAAAATTAGTTTAGGAAAAAAAATCTCATCACAAATCTTAGTATTTTTATCAAAGGCTATATTTGGTAAGAACACAAATTATATGAATATTGTAAGCAGCATTGCAGCCCTAACCCTATGCTAAAGCTATGGGACTTGTCACCGAGAATTTGTGGATTAAAATCCTACCTATTACATTACAGACCTAAATTATTATTAATCTTGAGAGCACAGGCAATAAACTGAGTTAATAGAAAAGAATGAAGCCCTTTAAAAGAAATAATAATTTAAGACTGAAATCCCTGGCATTTTTTTCCTCATAGGGCCCTGAATGTTATCCTTGTATATCTCATTTCAGTGCCACCATCAGCCCCTCTGTCTTCAATGCCACTGCAAACTACACCATCTTCAGAGCCACTACCAGCCACGCGGTTTTCTGAGCAACCACCAGCTGCGGCACCATATCAGGATATTACACCCAGACGGCGGCGACGTCGTTCTTCAATCATTCAGAGACCAATTACTCCAGAAATGGAGCGGTTTGCAATGATAGACAAATGACATGTAGAAGCAGAGAGAACTACAGCCCAAGCATTGGCTCAATTCTCAAACATATTGAGTTTGCTTGTGGCAATTAAAGAGTGCAGGGTTCAAGCAGAAGAGGCAACAGCTCAAGGCATTGCTGAAATAGCTAGAAATTCTTTATTCTTATGCTATTATTTAAGTTGATTTTAGTTTTATATTTGGATCTCATTCTTAATTATTGTGATATAGTATGACCTCAATGTTGATTCTACTGCTATATAGTTGATTCTGTTATATTTTATCTTATTGTTGATTCTTATATTTTAATAAATAAAAGTATTTATAAGTTTAACAAGACTTTACTATCATCCATTACATAAAAATTAAACCATTCTGGTAATATAATTGTCTACCTTCTAGTCAACCATAATTGCTGTACTAAAGCAGCACTTTTTTGAAGGCCCCAACCTAATTTAGCAGCTGCTGTTGTTCTGGCTGTCTCACTTGTTTCTTGTGGAATGGGATCAGGGTTATAGTGGTCATCATATTCTATTTCCTCTTCAAGGTCGAGTTCAGGTAAATTAATGCACTTGTTGTGCAAGATACAATATGTATTAATTATTTTGGATGCTACGGTGGGATGGTAATGTAGCACCCTGTGCCTCAGTAGGCACAGCCATCTATTTTGAGGACAGCTATAGTACGCTCCACTACATTGCATGCTGAGCAGTGCACTTTGGTTTAATACTACTCTGGGGAAGCTGCAGCAGCATTAATTATAGGTGCCATCTGGTACTCTCTTTGAGCATATCCTGAATCACCTACAAATAAAAAAATATAATTAATTATTTAAACATTTTACAGAATTACATACATAAACTCACGCCTGTTTCCCCGAAGGGGTCGGCAGAGGCATATAAAACGCCCACTTTAAGCCATTGTTTTGATCCCCACGTAATAGGTGGTGAGCCTATTGCCGTAACCCTATGCACCCATACCAACTTACAGAACCCACAGTTACAGAATTCTTATTTTGAATATGTACAAAATATTACTTGCCGAATAAGTATACAAGGTACTTACCTAGGTACCTAAGTGGCAAATTTAACATAGGCTATTTAACATAAGGCTTTATATTTGCATATATTTCCTTAAAAAAAATCCTTAATGACCCTGTAATTTGCCTTAAATTCGGTTTCATGCATAGATAACGCTTTTTCCATGTAGCGCATCATACGACGTTCGTCTCGTCTTCTATTAAACTCTTTTCACTTAGATTTATTCAAGATATCATGCATTAACACTATCCTTGCCATAATAGAAACTTACTCCAATACTTTGAAAACTATACAATGGATAAAAACTTATAAAATAGGAAAACAATTTACAAAAAGTTACTCTTTCGTTATTGGATTTAACTCAATAAACAATTAAACAAACCAATCTTGACGCAATACGCAACTGTCAAAATATGCTCGGGAGTAGCTTTTCAAATGCCGATCCCGATCCTATTTAGTTCCTCAAGAAATCGCCCAATTTAAATGCAATTTGGCGCTAGTGTCGTGTTCAAGAGTAGGAATTGTGACAATTACTGACAATCCCAATGTCGATAGATCGGAATTAAATTCAAGAGTAAGGCCCCAGGTCTTTGATGAAAAAATAACCTAATGGTAGGTGTTTGAAATAGAATTAGTTTTTATTATAAGTCAAATCGATTAGATCGATTGAGTAACATTTTGTTTAGTCTATTGAAAATTTCTGACAATGGTCACACTGAACTGTCACTTCCTTCCGTCTTCCCGCGTTGAGAAATTACCACGTTGTCGACTCGTACGTAGAATAATTGTTCGCCTTTTGAAAAGCACATCATTGTAGCTACGCGAATAAGTAAACCGCTTTGAACGCCGCCTGATCTAGTGCTGGCAACGGTAAATTGATTGTGAACTATTGATTGATATTTGTGAAAATTGTGAATCTGGTATCGACTTCCACGTGCCAACGTGTCCTGAAAACGTCGCGTTTGAAGCTTAATAGCTAAGTATAAGATACTTCATTCATTTATTTTGGCCAATATACTTGTATGAATGTGTCTAATTTAGCTCAAGCCTGACATCAGCCAGGATAGCGGGTAAGTGAAGCACAGTATTGATATTGATTGATTTCAGTTCATCACTGCGCAACGCAGTGCATTGTGTCTGGATCATTGTCTATCGTGGTCAGGTAGATGTATTACATCTTCCACTGCGCACTTCTGATACACCTTCCTGCCTGGCTACGGTAATTCTAGACATAAATTTTGGTAGCAAGAGCGTGGTTAACTGTGCCTATATTGTAAACTTACAAGTTTAGCTTAGCCGTTGATTGTATCTGAACTCAGATTGGTGTTGTATGAGCTATATATATCACCTTGTAGACAGTATTGTAGTGTTTGTCAGGTCAGTTATTGTCTAAAATACATAATATTTAATTGTATAAGTTGACCTAGATAATTTGAAACACATTGTCACATAACCTCAATCAGTAATTGTTGATTTGTATTGTTGGAAAATCTAACTTAAATTTGTTGTTGCATTAATAAGTCAGTTTGTTTGGATACATAACAGCTGTATGTATCAATAAATTTAGTAAATTTAGTTTATTGCATATATTCATAAACATTATAACCAACTTGACCTTGCCACTTGGGCGGGTCACATTAATAAACTTTGTTTTGTTATAATATAGATAATATTGCTAGGTAACACGTATTCTGTGCTTACTTCCTATTGTATATCATAAATAACACAGTTAGTCTGTCTGTTGCAAATAATTAATTAATTAAGTTGAAGTTCTTCAACTTTATTAATTTGTTATAAGTTATAACTTTGATAACTTTTGTGTTTGTTTCAATATATATTGAAACTATTAATTTTGTTGGACAGTAGATACCTGTCACTTGCCTGCACTTGCAGTAAACAGGCTAATACTTTGTTGGTTTCAAAGAATTGAGAAAAATTAAGTTTTGATTGTTAATATTGTTTAACGCTTGTCCGGGCTCTTTGAAATTTTGATTATGTCAGCTATCAAGGACTTGCGTGCGGCTGCTGGTGCTATTGCATCAGATTTGCGCTGGTTTGCCTCAGCCAGTGCTTTAGTGAACCGGCCTGATCGCCAGCAGGCCCTACTTCAAAGGTACGAGCGGATTGACGATCGCCTGGCAAGTGTGGAACAGCAATTCCGCACTTTCAGCACTTGCTGTCTTGAAGTGTCAATCAATGATTTCACTGCTGACCAGCGAAACAAGGTCAGCGAAGACTATGCCCAGGTCTTAGACCTGTATGATGCTGTCTCCAATACTGCGAGACAACTAGTTGCCAATAGGGAAGGGCAACCCGGCCTGAAGCAGGAGCTTCCTAGGTCAGCACCGGGGCTGGTGAGTAGGCTCCCTACTTTGGACCTCCCCCATTTTGATGGCTGCCTAGGAAGCTACCTGGGCTTCATTAACTTGTTCGACAGCCTGGTCAATGATAGGGCTGACCTTCGGCCGGCACAAAAGTTGGCCTATCTAATGTCGGTTCTGGATGGGGAGGCTAAGGGCCTCATCCAGCATCTGCCCGTGTCTGACGAGGCGTACCAGACGGCTCGGGACCTAATTACCCGTAGGTACCATAATAAGCGTGGCCTCGCCGACACGCACATTGAGCAGATTTTGGGCTTGCCGACGCTCACCCGGGTCTCTGGGTTGCGCACCCAACTGTTGAACCCGCTTTTGGTGGCCATCAACGCACTTAAGTGCCTTGACCTGCCCGTGGACCAATGGTCCTATCTATTGGTGCACATTGTGCTGAAGAAGCTGCCTGCCGACCTGAGGTCGCGTTTTGAACAGCGCTTTGGTGGGAATAGCGCGACCCATCTGCCCCCCTTTGCTGACCTGGAGAAGTTCCTGGAGGATGAGTGCCGGGTCTTGGATAACTCCGGTGGTGACACGCCGGCTAAGTCGCAGCCGCCCAAGGTCAAGGAGCAGGCTCGCGTTCACACTCGAGCCAATGTTGACCGGCGCCCTCCTCGCTTTGCAGTCACGCAGAGCCCAGTGGAGTGCTCCTACTGCAAGGTCACGGGGCACAGAACGGCCAGTTGTAGGGCATTCTTGGACCTGCATGTCGCCTCTCGTAGGCGCATCGCGAATGCCCGGCGCCTTTGCTTCTCTTGTTTGGGGTCCCACTACCAGCGAGACTGCCCAAATTCTTGCCCCTGTCCTCACTGTGGAGGACAGCATTTGGACATTCTTTGTATGAATGCCAGAGAGGTTGGCCGCTTGTCCAACCAGCCGACGCCGCGCACGGGCGGGTGTTTTGAAGGTGGCAGCCGAGGCTCACCGGCGCGTAGCCGAGAGTCGCCTCGCTCAGTTGATCGCCACTCGCCCCGCTTGGAGAACCGTAGCGTGCGCACGCCTCCTCTCTCTCGCGCACCTGAATGTGCGACCGCGCAACGTCACCAGCACCATGACTGCTGCCCCAGGTATTCCCCTCCTTTGGCGGAGCGTCCCCGCCTTGACTCGCGCCCACCTCGTTTTGGGCGGGTGCGTCACTATGACCCCCCACAGATGGCGCGCGGATCGAGTCATCGCGCTTTTGAGGACTTCAAGCCGCACCCTCGTTTTGACTTGCCTGGTCCTGGCCAACGGTCGCCGCCCAGGCAACAATAGGTCATTGACCCCTGCCCTATAACACCAACCTCCCCCATTGAGACCGTTATCCTACCAACGGTTGCTGTTAGGGTCTGGGGACCCACGGGGACCTCTGTTGTTGTCCGTGCTATATTGGACACAGGTTCACAAGGTTGCATTGTTTCCACTTATTTGGTAGGGCAGGTTAAATTAAATATGGGTTTATTTCCAAATTGTATACGGGGCATAGGTGACGTAGCCTCTAATGTTGAAGGGCAAGTTAAAGTTTTGTTTGGCCCTGTTGAATCTTCACACCCGAGGATTAAAACCTCGGCTATTGTGTTGAAGAATATTTTGGGTATGCACCCACAGAAACAGCTACCCGCTGCTGTGGTGAATTTGACATCGGGATTGGAACTGGCAGACCCCAAATTTGACACACCGGGACAAATCGACTTGTTGATTGGCTCTGATGTCCTCGGTGGAATTTTGATTGGTGGGAAACGGGTCTTGGTGCCAACTGGTTTGACTGCCATCCCGACCATATTTGGATTTGCTCTGATGGTACCTGTACCTAGGGACCCCCCTCCACCTGAACTTGACAATTTGTTGGCTGTAGGCTCCGCTCTCTCTGATGCGGTTCAGAGGTTTTGGGAGGTAGAGGAACCCCCTCAAGCTGCCCGTTTGAATCCAGAACATGAGGAGTGCGAGCTGTTCTTCCAGAACAACACTGGTCGACTCCGTTCTGGTCGGATTATTACGAGGCTACCCTTCCTGTCTGTTCGGCCTCCGCTTGGTGAGTCACGACCTTTAGCCGAAAAGAGGTTGTTGGCCATGGAGCGCCGCATGGGTCGTGATCCGGAGCTCAGACAGAAGTATATTGAGTTCATGAGAGAATATGAACAATTGGGACACATGTCAGTGTCAAATTTGGATTGGCGTTCGGTGGAGCATTACTTTCTCCCGCATCATGCGGTATTGAAGCCATCGACTGGCAAGCTGCGCACAGTGTTTGATGGTTCTGCGCAGACTTCAACAGGCGTATCGTTGAACCAGTGCTTGCATTCTGGTCCCAAGTTGGTCAAGGACCTTTGTGACGTCATCACCAGCTTCCGACGACATCAGGTTGTCTTTGTGGCCGACATAAAAATGATGTTCAGGCAGACTATTATCCACCCTGATGACCGTCGCTTCCAGCTGATCCTTTGGAGAGAGTCTCCTCGCGATCCCATGGTCGTCTACGAGCTCAATACTAATACGTACGGGTTAAGGTCAAGCCCCTACTTGGCAATACGTTCTCTTTGGGAGCTCGCAGACCGCGAAGGCTTACGCTTCCCAAGAGCCTCCGCCATCTTGAAGGACGATATTTATGTCGATGACATTTGCTCGGGCGCCTCCACAGCGGACGAGGCGATCCTCCTGCGGGACGAATTGATAGGTATTTTGGCCTCCGCTGGTTATGAGTTGCGCAAATGGATTTCCAACTCGCCAGCGCTTTTGGAAGGCTTGCCAGAGGATCATCAGCAAGATCCACATTTGTTTGAGATTGTTGACAACCCCGCCATGATGGCTGTTCTCGGCGTTCAGTACAGACCAGTCCAAGACATCTTTACGTACAACGTAGACTTGAAATTGCCTTGTTCTTGGACTAAACGTCTCGTGTTGTCTACTGTCGCCAGAACCTTTGATCCGAACGGTTGGATCTGTCCAATTATATTTTGGGCAAAATGCTTCTTGCAGAAGCTTTGGACAGCAGGATTGACCTGGGACGAACCTCTGCACGGCACTCTTGTTGAGGAATGGACCTCTTTTGTATCCTCACTTCCTGCCGTCAACGAGATCTCCTTGCCTCGTCCCATCCTTCCTCCCGGGAAGTACAAGGCCACCCTTCACGGGTTTTGTGACGCCTCGGAACGTGGTCACGCGGCCGTGGTGTACTTGCGCACAGTCAGTGCCTCAGGTCAGGTGAAAGTTTCCCTGATCATGACGAAGAGCAAGGTTGCACCCCTTCGGACATCTCTGACCATTCCAAAATTGGAGCTCTCGGGAGCAGCTCTACTTGTACGCTTATTGAACCACGTGTCCAGTACTTTGGGTAAAAGCATTTGCATTAATGGGACCTACGCCTGGACAGACAGCCAAATTGTTCTTTGTTGGTTGAAGGCTTCTGTCCACACTTTGGAGGTATTTGTCGCTAATCGCGTTTCCCAAATCCAGAAATCCGAAGTCAAACTTGTTTGGAGACACGTGCCAGGTGAGCTCAACCCCGCTGATTGTGCCTCGCGCGGATGCTTGACGCCTAGTTTGATAGGTCATTCGCTGTGGTGGGGTCCGGAATGGTTGAGTCGACCAGAAATTGATTGGCCTCGAACGCCAGTTTTGAATACTTCTGATTTGCCGGGTCTACGAACACTCGCTCTTGAGAAGGTAGAATGCGCCTTCGACCCCGATTTCCTGTTGAATCGCTACAGCTCCCTTGACAAGTTGTTAGGTGTTACTGCTTGGATAAAGCGTTTTGTTTTTAATTTTAGGCACCCACAACAGAAACGTCTGACACCGTTTCTCTCACCACAGGAACGACAGGAGTCCCTCACCTTTTGGGTTCGTTCTGTGCAATTGGCCCATTTTGAAAAGGAGATTGCTATCCTTAAATCAGGGAGATCGAAACTATCGGGAGCTGTCTCTAAATTGAACCCCTTTTTAGACAAAACGGGTCGCGTTGGAGGGCGTCTCAAGAACGCCAACCTCCCTTACGGGGCACGTCACCCCCTTTTGTTACCTAAGGACGGTCATTTGGTTCGCTTGTTGGTAACTGACCGACACCTTAAAAATTCGCATGCTGGTTGTAATGCTTTGTTGGCCATTTTGCAACGCGAGTTTTGGATTTTGTCTGCCCGAAGAATTATTCGGAGTGTAGTCTTTCGCTGCATCCCTTGCTATAAGCTCAAGGCTTCTACTTTGCAGCCGTTGATGGGGGACTTACCGGCAGATCGCGTAACTGAAAGCAGGACGTTTGACGGTGTTGGCACGGACTTCGCTGGTCCTTTTTTGGTGAAAACGTCGACACTTCGAAACGGCAAGACTGTCAAGGCCTACTTGTGTGTTTTTGTTTGTCTTTCCACAAAGGCCGTACACCTAGAACTGGTCTCCTCGCTTACGACCGAGGCGTTTGTAGCCACATTTGACAGATTTGTATCCCGCAGAGGGCTGCCTTCCTTGATCCGTTCTGACTGCGGCACTAACTTCAAGGGCACTTATAATTATCTGAATGATGTTGTTAATTTCCTTGAAACCAACAAAGCTGATATAGGTGATAGGCTTGCCCGACGTGGGATAAATTGGTTGTTTTCCCCACCAAATTGTCCACACTGGGGTGGTATATTTGAGGCCGCCGTAAAATCGGCCAAAACACACTTGCGCAGGACAATCGGTGAGTCTGTTCTTACATTTGAGGAACTCGCAACTGTGTTTTGTAAGATTGAGGCCGTTTTGAACTCTCGGCCATTGTGCCCGATCTCCTCAGATCCGAATGATTTGGAGGCCCTTACGCCGGGCCATTTTTTGATTGGTCGCCCACTTGTCGCCTTGCCTGAGTACCCCTATATTGATACGAGGCCTGGTCGTCTCTCGCGTTTTGAATTGGTACGCCAGATTACTCAGAGCTTTTGGAAACGCTGGAACTTGGAATATTTGCACATACTCCAGCAACGCGTTAAGTGGACCGACAAGACCGATCCACCCAAGATTGGTGACCTCGTTTTGATCAAGGAGGCTAACCTTCCGCCACTCAGATGGCGCAGGGGGCGCATCCTTCATTTGGTAACTGGGGCTGATGGAGTTCCCCGATTTGCTGAGGTCTTGGTGGACGGTTCGATTCTGAGGAGAGCGGTTGCAACATTGTCACGTCTACCAACCGATTAGCGGACCGGTAGGCCGGTCCGGGGCGGGTGGATGTTTGAAATAGAATTAGTTTTTATTATAAGTCAAATCGATTAGATCGATTGAGTAACATTTTGTTTAGTCTATTGAAAATTTCTGACAATGGTCACACTGAACTGTCACTTCCTTCCGTCTTCCCGCGTTGAGAAATTACCACGTTGTCGACTCGTACGTAGAATAATTGTTCGCCTTTTGAAAAGCACATCATTGTAGCTACGCGAATAAGTAAACCGCTTTGAACGCCGCCTGATCTAGTGCTGGCAACGGTAAATTGATTGTGAACTATTGATTGATATTTGTGAAAATTGTGAATCTGGTATCGACTTCCACGTGCCAACGTGTCCTGAAAACGTCGCGTTTGAAGCTTAATAGCTAAGTATAAGATACTTCATTCATTTATTTTGGCCAATATACTTGTATGAATGTGTCTAATTTAGCTCAAGCCTGACATCAGCCAGGATAGCGGGTAAGTGAAGCACAGTATTGATATTGATTGATTTCAGTTCATCACTGCGCAACGCAGTGCATTGTGTCTGGATCATTGTCTATCGTGGTCAGGTAGATGTATTACATCTTCCACTGCGCACTTCTGATACACCTTCCTGCCTGGCTACGGTAATTCTAGACAGTAGGGTTTCTGATATATTTGACCGTTATAAATGTTATATTTTTTTCACGTTCTTAGAACGTGAAAAAATATAACTTCATTTATTAATGTTCATTACTTTTCTCTTATGTTTTCGCTCTATCTAAACTCAATGTTACCACTCTTTTAGTAAGCACAGTCTCTTAAGAACGTTTCATAATGTACTACATTTCTGCTGCACTAAATTGTTTACTTTGCAATACAAGGAATTTTTGGCAGTATGCAAATATTGAATGAATTTTACATTTTGATGCAAATTTCATAACGAATGTGTAGCGTTGCATCGGTTATACATAATTTTGATAAACATCACTTAGTAAATATGTTCGTTAGAATATTTTTATAATTTTTTGATAATTTTACAAAAGCCAACTGCGTAAATGAAGTAATACCAATAAATTATCGTTAATGCGTAGCCGCACAAAGGTGTTTTAACCAGCGTTGTCATTGCATTGCCGAAGCTGCAATTACTCATATGCGATATTAAAGTGCCAATGCTTTCCCATATTGGTTTTGAACAACGCACGGTCCGTTATCCGAGCCACAACGCCTGAAGCCTCGGTCACCACTGTCAGTAGTATAAAACACACCATCATCAAAAATGCAACGAAACCGAACTGCGTGAATTATAGTAGCAGCGGTTCAATGGAAAATAAATACGACTGTCTGTTACCGCTGACGTTCTGTATTTGTCATTACGGTAATAACGTAACATGCTTGTGGCGGTTTGTGTGCATCATTTTAGTTGTGTTTTTTAGCATTTTTTGTTACAGTTGACTGTACATATGAAGTTGTTTTTAAGCGATCGCTTCGCGGCTTGACGCTGTGTGGAATGGTGTGCGTTATCAACTCGTTAGAACATTTTGTGAGATCTACAATTTGCTGTTTCATGTAGGTAGGTATACAGGGTGTCACAAGATCTATCACCAAGCCGAAGTCTACTCGTTTTGGACTTCATGCCAAGTCTTACTAAGCAAAAATAAAACCTGGGAAACGACTTTTTTTTAGGTATTCACTTTTTTCAAGCCGCTATAAAAAATGCGCGCGTACAATTTTCGAAATACCTATTAATCCATAGGTGCATAGGACATTTATAGAACAGGTTGGCGGGGTAAATGCATCTATTTTGTACCTAATTACAAAAATTCCATAGTAACATTGAGCCTCAATATCTCCTGAAACGTGTATCAAAGACACGTATTAAGCCATAAAAACGAATTAATATAATTTTTCTTAGTCAATAAGTCTCATATTCGTGTACCATACCGTTTGTGTAAATATTTTTTATCTTATTTTTATCTACGCAAAGACCGACAGCTTTTCTTTTTAAAAAGCTTTATGGTGTTTTGTGGTTCTTGTGAATATTCATGTGTGTATGCTAATAGATATTTAACGGTCTCCTGAATACCCTTAGGGACTTGGCAATAATATAAATAAAGGAAAAATAAATGTGTGTACGTGCTGATCATAAGTAGGGTAAGCTAGCTGGTGTGATAAACTTCCTTTGAAGGGTATGAAATTGATAGCAACAAGAACGAGCAAATAAAACGTTGTGGTTTCGTAGGTCTAAATATTTTATTCGGATACTTATAATAATATAAATAAAAATGAATATAAAATTTCTATTTAAGACAATATATCGGCGTAATATGTTATTATAATTGTATTAAAATATCACTGATTGAATTTTAGAAACTGGAGAAGGACATAATTATACATATTCCAGACAAGTGTGTTTTTTGTTTGGATCAAGCTTTTTATTTTGAAAATGTTATAGAATTATGTGTGTTTGATTAAATATAATTCAAAATTAAGCATCACATTCAAAGTATAGAAAAAAAAAATTAAGAGCCAGTCCACAAATACATTTAGAAGAAAAAGAATTCACTAAGGTATAATTATTTAGGGAGTATTAACGGGACCACATTACGCTTTAATGTCGCCGAACAAATCCTTAATTAGACCCCGAATTCAAATAACATGCATTGTGGTTACACGGTTAAACGTTTGCTATACCGACACTTGGACTCAATACGCTAATCCAATTAGGGAAAATTCATTATCTAACAACGGGACGTGTTTCTCTGGCAATAGTGATCCGTCGAAAGAACCCTTGGAATCTTCTAAAGAGCCACTTGTAGGCGATTAGTGATGAAGCACACTTAACCCCCCTAGTGCGGGCTCTGGCGGGATAGTCCCGCTCTTTGTTCGTGCGCACCCCTCGCTTCTCAGTGTATTATTGGCTAGTAACAACGAGTTATTACATTTGCTTTTAGATCAAGATTATGAATAAAGATTGAACAAAGGATCTACATTTCTTTGTGCGTAAGAATAGCTTTTTTATGTCATCACTCCGTTATAAAAGTTTAACTGATTCTACAGAAGAAATAATATTTTTATGTGCCTATATTATTTTATAGTTTTCTTTCCATTCAGTTTATAAAGTTGTACATAATTACTTTCTTAAAAATTCTTTGAATACTTATTTTTATGCAATGAAAGGGGTCCTATTTCGCTGCGCCGGCCTCCAGGCCGCGCCAGCCGCTAGGCCACGCCGGCCACCAGGCTGCGCCAGCTACCAGGCCGCGCCAGCCATCAGGCCGCGCTAGCCACCAGGATTACCCAAAAAGGAAATAAATCTACCATTAGTATTTCAAAGATTCGTCTCATTGTATACCCACTAAATAGAGTATCCGTTCTTTCAAACTAATTCAACGTTCGCACTTCGTCAATTTTAAGCGATTATCAAATCCATTTACAACTTCACAACTGCACAGAACGTAACTCCCGTCCATACTCTCAATGAGCTATGTCAAAACTGGATTTGACCACTAACAAAAACTAAAACCAAATGCGAATATGGCGAGAAATGATGATCTACTTTCGGACAAACTGATTTCCTTTGGCTACATAGAGGCAACGACTACAGTTCTAAGATAACCAATCAACAGTCTATGAGTACTTTCAGATTCTCGCAACACGCTCTTGTCATACGACACAGAAACCGGTGGTAGACAATTTTAGCGATCAAAAATCAAATGAGAGCTACTTGAGTAGCAGGGTATCCGTGATTGCGATCAACGACCACACTTTAATGTACTTCGCTCTAGGATTAAGAGAAAATTCTTGAACAGCAATCCTAGTCGTTCGGCCATTCCTGGCACAAGTCGGTGGGCAATAAAAGGTACTCTGATCAAAATCATTACAGGTTTTAATGAAAATCACAAATAACTCTTTCTCTCGAAGCTGACATGTTGAACAACACGCATACTCGTTAAAATAATAGAAAACTCATTATAATATTGCATTGCTCATACTCTGACATCCATCTTCAACATCACGCTTTGCAACTTCCATCCGGTTACACAACACCACCCGGATAATCATTTCGAGCGTATAACAAAGTAATCTTAAACTAGGTTTGTTGAACATGTTACTTTTGTTTTCCTTATCACATAGCAGACTATAAGAAAATCTTACTAGGCTGATAGTCTAGATATTAAGTTTACTACCAGGTATCCAATCAGTCTTTAAAGCGTTATAATTTTGTCATGGATAGTCTAAATACGAAGCTTATCCTAACCTAATCATTAGCGATACTGCAACGGACTTTTCGCGGTCAAGTCGATGGACAACGTTTGTGATACTATGACAATGCACTAACGGCTGTCTTGTTTGCATTATGACTAACACAAAGGCTCAAGGGTAAACTAGGCTAACCAGAAAAGGACTTTACCGGTCCAATCAAATCTACACTGATGGTAACGTGGGTACCACAAAATTATCACAACAAAGACTAACAAAGTACCCATTTAATGAGAATAAGGTTAAGCATACAATCATCACTAACGATCACTAACCTAGTTCTACCTACAATGAAAATAAAAATCTCTGTAACTGATTATCGTAACGCACTACGATGATAACTCAATCATTTTCTTCTACGTCTGATAATTGAGTTTAACAGCTTCTACTAGAAACACTATCACTCCTTATAGTCCTAAGCATAACTTGAAATTGGCCAGTGAACTCGGGGCACTTGATAAAAATTTCCAGCGTATCACATGAATAAATAAAAACACACAGTAGGTAACTTTCACGAGTAAAATCTTAAAATTTAATTTAATTTTACTAGTGGTGCCATCTAATAATCAGAGTAAGAAACATTTTAATGTGCCATGTTAAAAAAAAATATGCACACAAAGAAACAGGTGTAATTGCAACACGGAGATCGTCTGTAAAACTTAGAATTACAACAACAGTGCCACTTTTTACTTAGGATCTGATCACGTTTAAACGAAAACCGTTACGTATTATCAACACCACGAGTCGATAAAATAATGGCGCTAGTAATATCTTTTGACTATGGTCAGGTTACACTAACCAACCAACCGCACTCGTCTAGACAGCACTGCAGTTCACACGTCTATTTAAGAAATAAAAGCTACGAGCTGTCCTACACAAAATCCGCACAGTCAGAAGCAATAGCTCCGCACAGTCTTACACTATGAACTTAGTATGTACGATTCGATTAGTTTACCAACTTTAGCGCCGCTGCCCTGCGATGGACAGTCTAGACCGGAGTTATTGTTCTAGATTTAGCAGCAAACAACCGAATCTGGATGTTGGTTCTAAAACCAATATTACAACTGCACTACAACAATAACTAGCATGTTTCACTCAAACGCACTTGCCTGTAATAATGCAAGTCGGCCTGTACGCTCACTCTCGTCACTATTACAGTCCATAAAGTAAGACCGAGACTAGATTAATCTATTTGCAAGCATAATATGATCACAAGGTTCGTGATTGCGAGCCTCCCTCGCATGAAGAAATAAAAATAATCGCTTTCTTTTTAACTGGCGTATCAAACTCAAAACCTCCGTTCGCTATCTACGCTGACCTAACTTAAAATACGGCAAAGGTCGCAATTAAAACGTTACTACACACATTTTTTTTTGCTTTTCTTTTTTAAGCTATTAAAAAGAAGATTATTTTATCCCAAATCCATATTAATCTGGTTTCCGCCCTGGGCACAGTACTGTCACTGCTCTGGTCCGCGTAACTGATGACATAAGGCTAGGTATGGATTGTGGAAATCTAACGATTTTGACTTTACTAGACTTTAGCAACGCTTTTAATACCGTAGATTTTCACATCCTACTGGGCATACTACGCTCTCTTAACGTATATCCATCGGCAATTGGCTGGTTTCGTAGTTACCTGTTTGGTCGCCGGCAACGTTATACACATTGAAGACTCTTATTCCTCTTGGTCTTACACTAATGCCGGTGTGCCGCAGGGTGGCGTGCTATCTCCTTTACTCTTCGCCATATTTATAAACTCCATCTCAAACCAACTACTTTCATCCTAACACCTTTATGCAGATGATTTACAGATTTACACGCAAGCTCCTATAGCTAAGTTGGCAGAAGCCTGTGTTACTATTAACACAGACTTAGCACGTATCTGCGAATGGACCAAGAGATATGGACTTGTAGTTAACCCCGATAAAACTCAAATAATTATTATCGGCAGCTCCAAAATGGTTTCAAAAATTAACTGGGCTGATCTGCCGCGTATCAGATTTGATGGAAAAGATCTCCCTTTTCGCAAAATTATAAAGAATCTGGGCATTTACATTGAAGAAACTTTGTCCTGGAGATCCGAACAACAAGAAATGAGTCGTAAATTATTCGCATCAGCAGGGTCGTTGCGTAGGTTACGCAACTTTCTTCCAACTGCCACTAAGGTTGCGCTTGCTCATTCTTTGCTTCTGCCCATTATTGACTATGCTGACGTCAGCTATTTTGATCTCACCGAAGAGCAGCTTTACAAACTTGAGCGTCTCCAAAACTTCTGCATACGATTTATATTTGGACTTCGCAAATATGATCACGTTTCAGACTTTCTCAATAAACTCAAGTGGCTTCCAATTCGTCTTCGCAGGAATACTCACATTCTAACATTATTATACAATGTTCTATTTGATCCTAGCACTCCCCTCTATCTTAAAGAACGTTTTGTGTTCGTTCATGACACACATGTAAAATCCTTAAGGTCGTCTGAGGATCTAACACTGAAGATGCCAAAGCATTCCACAAATTACTTTTCGAAATCCTTCACTGCTCAAGCTGTGCGTCTGTGGAATGCTTTACCACTGGATATTCGAAAAGCAAAGTCCTTAAACATATTCAAAACTTTGGTCAAAAAGCACTACCTGATTTAATTTAAAGATTTTCTTGCTACATCATCCATATTTACTATATCTGTATTGTCTGGTTATTATTATATTGTATATCATATGTAAGTATAATATTTTAGGTTTGTATTTGTATGTATTTATTAATATATGTTTATATTATATGTATTTACGTATAGTTATATTATATATCTATATACATATTTATATTATCTAAACCGTTCGTATTATTTCAATGTTATTTTTGTATGCAACTACACCACCGCTCCATATTTTTACTTATGTCATTCCTGTCCATCTCAAGGTTGCCTGGAAGAGATCGCCCCAGGCGATAAGGCCGCCGATTGTACATTATCGTAGTTTTAAGTCACTTTATAAAATGTATATATATCGATGTTAGTGTGCAATAAAGCGTATATAAATAAATAAATAAATGAAAATTATTCATGAGACCATGCCATGGGAACCACGACACCGTAAAAGTCAAAAGGTTCCACAACTCAATGTCTCGTGTTGGATTCGAACCTACAATACTCGGTTCGATGTGATGGCGATATCACCACAACGACCATAACATTTCCAACGTGAAACGCATAATGTTTCACAACTACCGCCACTTAATAAAATTAGCAGTACCCATATAAAAATCAGACAAAATACGCTCACCACGGTTGCAGTTAAGCTCAGCCGATTCACCAACATAGCAGCGTTAGCAGTCGCCTTCGCTCGCGCCTTGTGGCCGCGCTGGTCCATGATGCCACTTCTGATGTCGGCGGGTCGCTTGATTCTTGGCCGGTATCAACACATCACATCACAGTTTGTTATAAGTTCACACCAAATCAAATTTAACAAAACTGACTATTACTGAACACAAAACGAGTGACAGTTTCTAGGTACTTGTTGCCCGCCCGGAGTCTCCAAGAGAAGTGATAGTTGTCGTTGCTCCGTTGAACGTCAACCGTCATCCCCCCTCTTTAACTGTAGCGAACGTCACTAGACTCTGTCGAAGCGTGCCATCTTCGCACTGCCGTTTCATAGTCTACAGACGTCCTCATCATGACCATTCCGATATATAAATAATATAATAACGGGACATTAAATAAGTGTTCGCCCTATTTCTACAGAAGACGTAACTCTAAATCGCAACACAGGCCCAGGCGTTTCGTTCAGGGTATTAGCATCCAAGCCTCCTATTATGCAGGTCATAAATATAGCTAATAAATTGTAGGCCTGCTTATCGTTTCAATACAAGCCTAATAATTATCAAAGTCTTAAAATATGTGTGAGACGAACAGGATTATTAGTGCCTTGTCTAGGTATAATTTATATATTATATGAATGTATTTAGAAATACAAGGGTATGCTAATCAGTCATCAGTGTACTATGGAATAGGTTTGGCCGAGTTTAGGATCAGATGATAGTGTGTCTATTGTCCTAAGATATATGATTATTATTATTTTACTCACCAAAGTTAAGTCATCATGGGACGGATATCGAACAATCAAATTCCTATAAAATTTGGCAGCACTTTGTAAATAAACTCAATCGAATTGTCTAGTTATTTAAAAGATGTTTCACGTAATAGGTATAATAGTAATACTCTGTTAAATAAGGAAGTGATTTCAGGAATTTTTATTCCCATTCCGCAATAGAGAACTTTTAACAAGAAAACTTTTCAATGTTCTTCGGCAACAATGTTCTCGGGAAGTTATTGTCGGTAGCTGGGAATAAATTTTGATAACTCTATTAAATCGATCAGAGGACATCGCTTTAACAGGTATTTCACCTGTTATCTGATCTGCTTTACTATTGATAATGTCAATGAACGTTTTGTTTCTTCGATTGAATTTTAAAGAACACGTTTGTTGAGCGTTATTTTTATAAAATAAAATGTATTATAGATACGCTTTTATTAAAGAGATCTGGTATGTGATTATATCTTGCGGTAAGTAAGTGACATAAATAGATTGAGCATCCAAAGGATTGATTTCTGGTGAAGTATGCTTAGATATCAATCTAATGCAGATGCATTAGATTGATATCTAAGCATACTTCACTTGATAGATATCAAAAATAAACTGAAGGCTTTTATTTATATTTGCTGCTCTTTCACGGCAAACCTACTCAATGGATTTAAATCAAAGTTGTTAGTAATAAAGCTTATACAGAATACCTTGCTCCGATAACCGGCCCGCTGATGAAGTCACGACCAGAAGATAGAGGTCAAATAAAAATAGTTTATAGTATCTAAATAAAAGACGCCGAATCTGAAACAATGATTAATTTCTTTGTCGTTAGTTGGTGCAGTATTCACACCAAAATCAGTAAATGAATATATTTTGAACTTATTCCCGTACTAAAGCTAGTAAAAGTTTCATAAAATTGGGATACCTAAGTTTCTTCTATCCGACATATAGGTGCCGTAGTCAGCACGAATTCGCGGGTAAAAGTTAGTAAGTACTATAAAACGTTTGAATTTGTATGCTGCTATAAACGTCAAATCCTTCCATTACTTTGTCTTTATTATTTTAGAAATAGTCCTTCTACTGCGATCATATAGACTATTCATAGATCTCCTAACCTCAATTTTTAAACTAATGTAGTTTCTTTGATATGGCAAATGAGTTTAAAACGGAGATATATTCACGAAGAATGAGAGAAGTGACGTTTGAATTTAAAAGCGTCGTGTATAATGTTTTCATGCGACAAACAAGTCGCAGTAATTTTACTTTATTAAAAGCGGAGATGCGCAGTAACAAACCTCTTAGTCGTTCCAACTATACGTGACCTAAGACCGTACACAATAAGATATTCAAAATTCATTGCAGCCACCAGTGCAGAACATCGAAAGGTGCAAAGTTGTTCAATATAACTTAGTTTCCACTTCCTTTGTTTATATCGTTTGCCTTGTTTTACGAATGTAGGTAAATAGCGAAGTTTCGCACGCGTCGCGTAATAAATGTTCCTGTTTTGATTATATTAACTACCTTTCTCATTTGTTGGTCTAGTGGGGAGAAGTTGTGCTTACTGACATTAGGAAGATTCTATGTCTGTCTGTGTGTATGTAGTTAAATTGTTAGAAGAGGAACTGCGTCACTTTGTATACTTTAAGCTCGATTACTTGATGTCTTATACTAATATATAAAGCTGAAGAGTTTGTTTGTTTGGTTGAACGCGTTAGTCTCAGGAACTACTTGGTCCGATTTGAAAAATTATTTCAGTGTTAGATAGCCCATTTATCGAGGCAAGCTATAGGCTATATAACATCTCGCTATGAGCAACCGGAGCAGAGCAGTAGCCTTAAATAACGCTGGTGTAACCGCGAGCATGCTCTAGTGACAAATAAATATGACAGATTGAAGAACAAGGGGACTACATTTTATAATAGATTAGTTAGTTAGTTAGTTAGTTGGACAGGTGTTTTCCGCACTTAAACACTTAATTGGGCCATTGTGCGTTAGCAGTGACACGGTTGTCGCCTGCTACTCATACCATGCAAGCTCCTTCCAGAAGGCCATGAGTTGGCCAGTGTTGCGTATGGCCTCGCTCATGGTTCTGGGGTTGTTCAGGAACCTCGTCCGTTGGTTGCTCACGCTGGTACAATGTAGGATCACATGCGGGTGTCTCCATGCAGCCCCTACGTAGTGGGCTGTCCGTGACGCCGATATTGTAGCGATGCTTGTTTAGTGGACAGTGGCCGGTTATTATGCCAGTCAGATGCTTAAGTGTTTTCCTGTTGGAGTGCAACAGTTTTTGCGAGAGTCGTTTGTCTAATTTGGGAAAGGCATCTTTAGATTGCCTACACTCTTTTAACTCTGCCCACTCTTTTTCATGTTGTTGTAGGGTTCTCTCGCGTAACCACGTTTTTAGTTGGTTTTCTGCAGCTCTTGGTGGCACTCCATAATTAGGCCGCTGTTAAAACAGTTGCCATCGAGAGCTTGTAGTACTGAGGCACAGTCTGTGATGATGCGTATTGGCAGGTTACTCACGTTTCTGGCCGCGATCGCCGTCGCCGCCCTTTTTATCCCAACGCATTTAGCTTGGAAGATGGTGTTGAGTTTACCAAGCGATGTTGAGAGATTGATGTTCAAGTCATGTCATCAAGAGAATACTCCGGCACCTGTCCCATACTTTGTTTTTGAACCGTCTGTGTATACTCTAACTTCGTGTATACCAGAGCTATCCTTGTGCTCTTCTTGCAGTTGTATGCGGTATTTTTTGTCAAAGACAAAGGTTTTAGGTATGAGGTCGCACGTTGCATCTAGCATCGGGATCTCGTCAGTTAATGTCCTTTTCAGGCGTGCATGGGTTATTCGGTCGTCTCTTCTCCAAAGCCCGAACTTATCGAGCCGGATCGCGGCGGCACTTGCTTCCTGCTGGATGATGAGGTGCAATGGTCGCAAGTCGAGAAGCACCTCCAATGCCGCCGTTAGAGTTGTTTTCGTGCAGCCTGTTGTGGCCAGACAGGCGAGGCGTTGTATGCTCTGCAGCTTGCTCTTGACTGTGCTTAGTTCAGCGCGTGGCCACCACACTACTGCACCGTATGTGAGCATGGGGCGTATTATGGCAGTGTAGATCCATAGGGTGATGAATGGTTTCAGACCCCATTTTTTGCCTATTATTCTCCTGCACTGCCAGAAGATTGTACATGCTTTTGTGGTTTTAGTGGTGATGTGTTTATTCCAGTTGAGCTTGTGGTCGAGTGTTACGCCCAGGTACTTGACTTCACTCGATAGGTTAGCTCCGTGCCAAACATTTTTGGTTTTCTGGTCATACGGGTGTTCCTTTTGTTGGTGAAAAGTACTAGCTCCGTTTTATTTGGGTTGACCGGACCAGTTCATGGTGGTTGCACCATTGTTCCATGATCCTGATGGCTGCTTGCATCCGATAATGGATCATGTCTTCCGAGTTTCCTTTGATTAGGATGTTTATGTCATCTGCGTAACCGACCGTGTAGAAGCATTTGTCATTCAGGCTTCTCAACAGGTCATCTACCACTATGTTCCAAAGCAGGGGTGATAGGACACCTCCCTGTGGGCAGCCTTTGCTACTATCCCCCTTGTGGTGGTGTTAACCGTGAATTGAATAGCCCTTTGTTTCAGGAGTTGATCAATCCAGCCACTGACGGTTTGTTCAACTCCAAACTTGTCAAGGGCTCGGCTGATGCTGGTGAATTTAGTTTTGTCGAAGGTGCCTTCTATGTCAATGAAGGCGCCTAAGGTCATTAGTTTGTCAGATAGCGCTGTCACTATGGTCCCCACTACGGAGTGAAGCGCTGATTCCGTTGATCTACCACTTCTGTGCGCACGTAGCAGTTCACGTAGCAGTGCGCCTTCCCGCAGGTATCTGTCAGCGAGCCTCTCTAGCGTTCTCAGCAAGAAGGAGGTTAAACTGATAGGTCTGAACGATTTTGCTTGAGTGTAATCCGTTTTGCCCGGTTTAGGGAGAAATATGATTTTTACTTCCCTCCACCTTCGTGGTATGTAATTGTACGCTATAGATGCTCTATATATGCTGAGTAGCTGTGGCACAATCGTTGTGCAGCCCCATTGTAGAAGTGCTGGTGTTATTTCGTCCAGGCCTGCAGATTTGTACGGCTGGAAGCTATCAATTGCCCATTTCAGCCAGTCCACGGTAACCATGTTGTTGGCTATCGTCCAGTCTGTTTGGGTCGGTGGTCTGTGTTCTGATTCTTCCCAGTCACAGTCGTCGGTCACAGTGCAACCTGGGAAGTGTGTTTCCATTAGCACTTGAACTATTTCCATGTCTGTGATTGCATAAGTGCAATCAGGCATTCTGATGGAGCCTAGGCTGAGAGCTCTTGTTGCTGTCCTGGGATAGGATCTTTTTTACCCTGGCTGCCTCGCATGTGGAGTTAACGTTGCTGCAGAAATTTTGCCAGGACTCTCCCCTGCGGAATCGTATGCGTTTCTTGTAGTGCGACTGGGCTTCTTTATATTTGTCCCAATCCGTGTCTTTCCTTGTGTTTTTGGCCCGGTTGAAGAGTTTTCTCAGATTGCGCCTGAGCTTCTCCAGTTCCGATCCCCACCATTGGGTTTTACTACTTGTTTTCGGTAGTGTGGTGGGCAGGCTTGTTGGTAGCTACGTTGTATGCATTTTGTTAGTAAGTTAGTTTTGTGTTCTATGTGTGTAGTGCTGGCGGTCATGTCGTTGAAATTTGACATGGCTATTTCTTGTTCGAGCAGGGTCTTGTATCTCGCAATGTTGGTATTGCGTGGGTTGCGTTTTGGTTGTGTGACCCCCTCTTGCACTCGTATGTCATAGCAGATACGTCTGTGGTCGGCAAAGGATGGTTTGGCGGACACATGCCAGTTAGTGACAAGTTCCGCGGCCCCATCCAATGCCAGTGTAATGTCTACTATAGTTTGATATCTGGAGCTAACAAATGTGGGCTCTGAGCCTTTGTTGATTACCGTTAGTGTTGTTGTGTAGATGTATTCAGTTAGGATCTCACCTCGTCTATTTGCCTCGGGACTTCCCCACAATGGATGGTGGGCGTTAGCATCTGCCGAGAGTATTATTGGCCAGCCGTGGTCCTCACAGTGCTGCACTAGCTCGGCCAGCTCCTTCGATGGGATCTCCTCATCACCGGGCATGTAGACCGAAATTAGTACTAGCATCTGATCACTGGGCCCTGTTCATATTCCCACGGCTGTGAGATCTCTAGAACAAAAGCTAGTCAGCAGCAATGCTGGTACCGTTCGGGGAATATATATGCATGTTCTCGGCTTAGGAGCCGAGCTGCAGTGCAATATCTTACCTCCGATGTTTTTGAGTCCACATATAGTGTCGCCTCTAATCCACGGCTCCTGGATTAGGGCTATTGTGTGATGGTTAACCTCCAGCAGCCTGCGTAGGGTAGCCGTTGCAATTTGCTTGTGCTGGAGGTTCGTCTGTACGACTCTAGTCTGACGAAGATCCGAGAACATTGATGTCCACGGACTTCCCGTCAGACGAGTCGTGCTCGTCGTCGACGTCCGTCGCAGCGGTGCTTGTCGCTGCGGGCGTCGTGTGTGCTCGGGCTGTGCCTGACGTGTAGGTTCGGCCGGTGTTGTCGCTCGTCTCTGCGTGTGCTTACTGGCGAGCGGCATCTCCCCAGCCGCCCCGCCAGCTCCTGCCCCGGCAGCGTGGAACACTACGTACACGCTGCCGGTGAAGAAGGAGACTCGGCGGTCGTGCGCCTCGATTTTTGGCACTTCTGATTCTGGAATGCCCAGAGATAGGTACAGGCCGTATTCTTGCATGGTAGCGCTGTACAGTTGCCATGTTTGGACAGCGTACCACGGGTTTTGGGCAGCTAGGAGTTGGTGGATTTTCGGGAGTTCCAGGCTGGTCGACCTCGGCAGCCAGAGCGATGCGCGTACACGCTTCGCAAGATCCGTCTGCCTGATGACGGTCAACCTGGTTCCTTCGATCGGTGACTTCAGTCCCGCTACTGTTTGTCTGAGCCACGCCAGTGACTTCTCGTCCTCGCACCATAGCTTTAGGACTCCTCCCGCTGCGAGGGGTTTGCCTCTAAAGGATGGCGCGAGTGCAGGCTCGATGTTTGACGGTGGTGCAAAGGCTGCTTCCATGATATGCTCCTCTATGGAGAGTTCGAGCTGCCGTGCTTGTTCCACCGTCAGGTCTGTGGATGGAGTGGCAGCGACGGCCACCATCAGATGCGACTTAGTCGCATCGGCGTAGCTCATTGCTGCCCTCTTTGGTGTTGCGTCCATTCTTGCACGCTTCGTCGTGGCGCTTGGTGGTGTGTCGTCGTGACGGTTCCTCTTCGACGGTGTCGCCGAAGTGGGCCGTCCCGAGAGCGCCGGGGTGGTCGGTGCGTGTCGATGTCCGCCTTTTCTAGGGCCGCGTTTGGGCGTGGCCCGGTGGCGCCCCATGGGGCTGCCGGCTCCACATCTCCGACTGCCGTCGGAGGGGCGTGACGGGGGGTGCCCTGCGCTGCACTGGCCGGAGCGGTGCGTGAAGCCGGCAGGAGTGAGCCCAAAGGCTCACTCTTCGCCGTCCGCGTGGCTTCCGCTTGCATGCCTGAGCTGCTGCGTCCACCAATCGCTCCACGCCCGGCCGGTTGCTTCGTCCTGGGCGGTTCCCTCATCACACTGGCTGGGGCCGGATGTCCACGCTGGTACGTTGCACCAGCTGTTTGTTGTCTCGCGGGGGGTGCGTTCGCCGATGTTGTCGGTTCGCTTCCAACCGCGGGGGTTGCGTTCACCGACGTTGTCGGTTCGCTACCTCCCGCGGAGGTTGCGTTCACCGATGTTGTCGGTTCGCTACCTCCCGCGTGTGCTGCGTACTCACGCTGGCGTCGATGATGACGTGAGCGCTTTCCGCGGTGTTTACCTCTACCGGTTACGGTTGTCACGGAGCTAACGTTCGCCTCGCGGCGTTCGTCTGCTCGACGCGGTACAACCGTCCAGGAGGTGGTGGTAATGTGTTCTGCACGAGGCATGGCACTTGCCAGGTCATGCAGGTCTAAACTACTCCTACTGTTGCGACTGAGTAAAACATTGCCCCCCCCCAGAATACGTGGGGTAGCCTGAACCCGAGGGTGCAGGGAGGGATTCTCCAGCGTCACGGACGCTGGTACCCTCCTGGGGTAGTTCCTTGTTTTGTTCCACTTCCATATTGTTTTGGCTTCGTATGAGCGTGTGCGTGGGCGTGTGTTTATGTGTTTGCATTTATGTATATATGTATGTGTGCGCGTCCGTATGAATGATTGAATAAGTGTGGTAAATGTATGTGTGTGCGTGCTTGTACATGTGTATGGGTGAGGGCGGCTGGAGGTTTTCGTTACGTCTGTTTCATAGGGAACCAGACCAAGAACGGGCGGCAACCTCGGGAAGGATAGTCAACCAGCCTTGCCTTAGGGATTTTCACGACTTGCGCTCTCCCCTAAGACCATTCGCCAAACTCTGCAACGGACGCGAATGCAGAGAGTAGAAGTCAGTGCAGTTCAATGGAGTTAAAATGAAATGAGGTGCACGGGCTTCCGCGGTTACTTCAAGAGCAGATGGCACGCATAAAGACCATGCGTGCATTAAACACGGGCATAAATATAATTTTCTAGGTTCACCTTGCATAAAAACCTAGAGCAATATCAGCAAAATGAGTGTAATACACCAAAACTAATTCCACAAGCGTATGTAAGGGAGAAGCCATATTATTTAAATACCAACCATTTGGTACGAACGTTGGCATTGTGTCAAGCTCTCATTGGGTCATGATTAGAGATAACTAAACATCGTTATCGGGCGGGTAAAAATGGTGGCAGTGCGGTAGCGCACGACAATAGGGTTGTCATGCGTATGCGTCACGTAGGTGCATACATTTAATAGGCTTTTTCGATTATGTTGTATCGTACAATACCTTTATTTAATTAAAATATATTATAGTTTTAAATATTTTTTTAAAAGTATAGCTATACACCGCTATTTTATAATTATTACAAAAATTTTAACAGGGCTCTAAGTATCTGTAACTGATCATAATTATGTAGTTGAAAAATAAAAACACTAAGTCCCAAAACTGTCTCAAAACTGTCCACAAAAATACGTGATAATTGGTAAATGCAATACTAATACTATGACCGACCCGTGTACTATCATACCATTGATAAATTACCCCCGCCCCTCTGCGCCTGCGCCACGCCCCGACAATTCGACAAACAGTACTAAATTGTTAGCTAAAGTGAGCGTATCTAATTTCGTTGCAAAAGTTAATTGTTTGTCTACGTTTGCCCGACGCGATGGCCTATCATATCAGTTCATATCACGGGAGTATGTAGCTATGCTTCGTGCGTACTTTTTGAGTGGAAAAATCGCGAGTGCAGCTGTGTACCCATGGACATCGTATTGTGAGTGTACAAAAGTGACCGGGTCAGTGTCAAACAATTAAAACAGTGCATATTGGATGCTTTTGACAACGGTGGTGGACATTTCGAAGGACAATGGAAATACTTGTAAGTTTAGTAAATAATACGTACTTAAGTAAATAATAATTTGATGCAGGCGCCTCAAAATCGGTCTGTGTTCTCCACACACCTTGAGGAAGGCCTATGTCCAACAGTAGACGTCTCTAGGCTGACATGATGATGATAAAATTATTTGTAAATAGCAGATGATTCTAACTTCATAAATACGCCAAAATTACTCTTTTCTTTTAGTCCAGAACACCATCTTTTATTTTGATATTTGATTGCTTTCTAATTACATACCTCCGTATTTAATTACTTGTTAAACGATAAATTTTACCGGTCCTACGCCCGAATGAAGTATGAAGGAGAGGGTAGAACTAACAAAATTAAAAAATAACTACCTACATTTATTATTTTTCTTCATTTTATTTTCTATTGCTACCTACATCATAAGTGCGACAGAGAGAATGCGAATGAGTAGGATGGAATATTATCAATGAATTAGTGAATGGATTGTAAAATATGACTATGATTTAAGTGAGATTTTCTACAATAAACAAATGATAATAACTTTGCTCTTTATTGATATTATGAAATTCTTACGTCACATATATGATAATAATATCTTCGCTAATCTGTCCTTAAAGTTTTTGTACTAATTAAAAAATAGCGGTGTATAGTATTGTATTTTTTTTCGTATTGTAATAGCTTTTTCACTAATTAGGTACTCTTAACTATTTCAATGTAATTTGAAAGTTAAGGCGAAATTATTTTCAAAAATATTAAATTATTATTTCGCAGGCGTCATATATTGGATCAAATTTTTACAAGCATCTATGTTAAAAATATGTTTTAATCTATTCTTTACTTTCATATTTTTGTTGTAATGTTAAAAAGTGTTAACATATTTTTAAAATTGGCAACACTAACATTATGTGAAAAATTAACAATATAAACTTTTCAAATTATTTCACAAGTTTAAAATAAATACGTCTTTGTTATCTCAAATGAAGTCGAAAGGTAATTTTCTTACTTAAAATGTTTTTTTTTTTCAGCAGACATCTTAAACTAACAGAAATCAGTATAAATAAGTTGTTGGTTATTTATTTCAAGTAGACCTAAATATCTTCAAGGAATATTTTAACAAAAAATATTCAATAAAAAGTAATTGTAAAATATTTATGTGTTTTATTTCAACATTATTTCTAACGTAAAACCTACATTAATTATTTTGTATTGACTTAGTTACGAGTGATTATTAAAATATAATTTAATTTTGATATTTTAATAAGATACACAAGGACAAATTGAAATATAGATTCTTAATTACATAAAGATATCAAGTAATAACATTTAACTATTATTTAAAAAAAAATGTGCATGCTATATGGGTACGCGCGGCAACCCTAGCGTCGAATGCCACGACCTTCACCCGCTGGATAACGATGTTTAGAGATAACATATTCCAGCGAGAAATGGAACGATCTTTATTATCTGAACAGTTAATAAGGAAATGCGTGACTGCTATCATAGACCTTTTGTTACGATTCCCAAACGGCTTAGCAAATAAAGCGCTCGTGTTTACATGGCTTGTCCTATTAATAATAATAGGGAGTGTTTTGTTTTCATTTTAATGCCTCCGTGGTTCATTGGTTAGCGTATGCGTCTACTGATCCGGAGGTATCGGGTTCGATTTCCGAGTCGGGCAAAAAGTGTTAGGTACTGAGTTTTTCCGAATTCTCAGTAGCAGCACGGAGTCTGGCAAAGAGCCCTGTAAAGGCAATAGGCTCGCCCCTATTACGTGGAACCCATAAATTTATGGCGAAATGTGGGCGTAGTATTACACCTCTGCCAAACCCTTCGGAGATACAGGCGTGAGTCTATAATAAAAATAGTTTTTTATTGAACGCATCCATGAAACATTTATTAATATTGTAATAGGTTTAGGTTTAAAGACATTTATTCTCATAAAGATAACCGTCACTTACAAGAGAACATGTTTAGCCTGGCCGCACACATCCGTTTTCAGGCCCGTTTTTCAGGTCCGATTTTCAGAACCGTTTTCAGTTCATTCCGTGAGCAAAGCGATTTTCATTTATTTTCCTTTGGCTTAGACATGGGCTAAATAGGTAATTAAATATTAGGTATTACATGACTGTGATTTAAATGTTTGTGTGAAAAATACCTGTGACAAAATATTAGGTAACTACTAAAAATCCGGACAAATGTATATCGAGCCACGCACAATGTAGGGTCCCGTATTAGCCTTTATCTAGTGTCCTAAGGATAAAAGAAGTCAAGCATAATTATTAATTTAATCGCTTAATTGCGTAAGTTTAAGTTAATTGAATATTAGGTACTAGTTAATTGTAAAGCCTAATGAGCCCTTATAATTTTCATTGAAAGTGCATTAAGTATGATTAATTATTCATGACACGGGAATTAACGCGATCTTTTATACGTATTTACATACCATGAAAGGCTTGACGTTTCGGAACGATTGCAAGTCCCATGGTCACAAGCTGATTGGCGCTGCGATGTTACTACGAAACTTTTATTGCTTTCACCGTTGGCAGACGAGCCAATGGCCCACTTGATATGGTAAGTGGTATCCGTGGCTCATACTTAGCTGTGTTTACTTAGCATTACAGGAGCAATGTCAAATAAGTACAGCCAAGTTGCTGCCTACCCGAAGGAAGAGGAGAAGGGAAAGCGATCAGGATGGGGACCAGGAGAGGAAAGGTGACTGGGCCTCAGGCGTTCTCACTCACTGAACAAAACACAAAATAACAGATACTGTTACTTTACATCGATCTTCTGTGAGAGGGTAGTACTTCTTCGGTCGACCCAACCCATTTGTGCTGAAATCAACATGCCTCTATTACCGACAATTTTCGAGCTGTGCCTATTTTCAGTAATATGCATGGCAGAGACGCCTAAACGCACTGATATTCGATTGCTTGCCGCAAGAGCCGCATAATAAGCTAGACCAGAAGTGATTAATTATGAAAATCACTAGGCATATTGTTAATGTCAGATTGGCAAAGACCACACTCACACACAAAATGTGATGTGCAGATTACTCACATTTGTTGTCAGAGCTTGAATAATGGTGAATAAACTAATTAAAAACCAAAGCAACTTCCTCCAAAAATTACCATGCCCCGTACGAAATTAAGCAACACAGTGATCCCCCCCTAACCAGGTCCGGCCAGTCGCTCACGAACGTCTGGAAAGAATTTGTCTACGTAGACATCGGCGTGCTGGTTGAACAACCTAAGCAGTTTATTTCTATCACGAGGTGCTAGGAAATTTTGGATTCATGCTTTCTCGTATGGTATAATACATTGATGCACGTCTTTGGACCTCAAGATCAACCAAAAGTACACCTGCCAGTATTGATAAAGCTTCAGTGCTAACTGAGCTTTGCACAAAAATTTTAAAATATCAACGCGTTGTATAATATCAAGACGTTGACTCTTGTAGTGATTGCCGACGTACAGTACCAATAGTAGGCCTATCGGCTCATACAGGCGCACACATACAATCTAAATAGGTTGCATCAATTATTTTTAAAGTTGTGAAATTATAGGTCTGAACGGCAGTCTCCAAGTCGCAGTTGACATCATAGACAGAGCGTAAAAGGTTTTTTTTTATTCACCTAGGTACCATTTATTACGTGTTCAACAAAAGAAAATTCCTCCCTTAAACTAATCCGAAGTAAAAAACAGATTCTTTATGTTTAATAGTGACCGTGTGGTGACGGATTAAGAAGATGGAATGTCACCACCTCATATCATCCCATGGGTGTCGTAAGAGCCGACAGAGGGAGCATATTATGCAGAGAACAGCACTGTAAGAGAAGGAAAACTTGCTACAAACCCTATACCAACGCGTTTGGCCAGCGTGGTATAGTGGGCCAATTCCTCCTTTCAAAGGAGAGGCCTAGTCCAGCAGTGGACTGTTAAAGGCTGCTGATGATGATAAATAATGACGTTATTGAATATGATACGACGCGCTGTCTTTAAATTTTCTTTTAAAAGTAACTGAAATGTCTTCTGAGGAGCAAAAGATAAACGATAGGTAAGTTTCACCCCAATTGTTGATCATCCTTAAACATGTATACTAACCTTGCAAGTCCTACTCTTGTATTTGATTAAATAAGGAATATACCGTCATCTGCATAACCTGTCAAAGTACATTCAGACGGTAGAGGCTTTCTAAGAAAGTCATCAATTACGTCCTAGCAGTGAGCTCTGAGGACAACTCATCGTCGGCGTCTTCGACACAGCATAATGCCCTAACTGTAACTTTGTTGTTCCATGTTGAAATTACGAGTAAGCAATCATAGCAAAGCAAAAACAATCGCAAAGTGAACCCCTCTTTATCTTCTAAACCGTAGAACTACTGAATCAAATCAAATTACTGGAGACTAATAAGATTTTAGGAAAACGGATAAGTGTTTGATCGGTTACATTTCGTGGTCAATTAATTTTGCACCATAATCGAATTGAACGAAATTCGGTAGAATTTAATTGATAGTTACTGCAGCAGCATATACAGATGAAGACTTTATTCTGAAGAGCCAAGGTGTCAAATGTCATTCATAAAATTACAGTCCATTCACAGTTATTTTACATCTAGCTGTTAGATTGGCCAACCTGGGCGTTGTGTTGCTATATTCGGTATATAATAGTCCCATTTTAAATATACATTATTGCTAAAAATGTACTTATTTTTTTATTGCATAAGCGATCGTATTAAATATTTGGAAGTAATGTTTGTAAGAAAACCTCTTGGCATGGCTATATGCATGTACATTTATTTTCTTACGAAATAATTAATTTCCTATGAAAATAAGTAGTTATAATAAAAATGTTGTCTATTTAATATATAAAGGTAAACGCATCATAATTACGCCAACGTGAGGTTCTAATTATCAAATACAAAAACTGCAAGTTTAATTTTCATATTTATTTTGAATAAGAATGATGTGGGTGTAATATTACTATAAGAATGATCCATGTGGACTGCCAATGTTATGATGATTCGTAACTGCTGTCATATTGACGACCGGTTGGCGTAACGGTAGTGTAAGCGACTGCTACGCCGAAGGTCGCGGGTTCGATTCCCGCTCAAGTCAAACATTTGTGTGCATGAACATGGATGTTTGTCTTGGTCTGGGTGTTTCTATGTATAATATGTATGTATTTACAAAAAAAAAGTATATATGTATGTTTATCCATTGTCTAGTACCCATAGTACAAGCTCTGCTTAGTTTGGGAATAGCCGGTGTTGTGTGAATGTGGTAGAATATTATTTATTTATTTATTCTGTATCAGACTCAGAATTGAATTCTATTATGAACCTGTCCATTTCAGCATCCGTAAACCCATCTGTTTCACGAAGCTTATCTTCAATGTTGCGCTCATGTTTGCATTGCTTTTGTCAGTCTTCTGCAGTGATAGATTGAAAAGCTTCTTCAGCTAAATTCACAATGTTGGTTGCCTCTTGTCCTAAATTTTTGCTTCTGACTCGCCTTTTAATGAGACTCCACATAAGTTTAATTGCGTTTAGCTCGCAGTGGTATGGCGGTAATCTAACCACTTTGCGGCCATGAGCTTCAAGCATTTGAATTTTTGAAGCATTTCCACTAATGTTGGGTAAAATGTTATGCACGGGTAACCCTATTTTACATTCCTGTCATCACAGAGTACAATTCCAACATAAAGAAAATAAACACCGACATCTGTCAGAGGTAAAATAACTGTGAACGGACTGTAGTATTTATTACGTATCAGATATATATGACATATATCTGGTACGTAATGCCAGATACATATGTATAATAACTGTCACAGGTATGGGTGAAACCTCGTCGCTGTGACACTCGTTACTTTTTGTATATAGTATTTTACCTGTAACTATGTCAGTATTATTCTACCAGTACAAGTAGTGATAGCCTAGTGAACGGACACAATGGAGGACGACGATCTAATTGCAATCGCATTTTTACTATCAATGAAAAAGAAAAGGAATCGTCGATATTGGGTACACCCATTAAATACTCAAAGAATCAACGAGAGTCAATTTTATTTAAAGCAAGTTAAGTTACGGGCACACCCAGACAAATTCTTTGAATTCTATAGGATGTCTATCAAATCTTTTGATAAATTTCATAATGGAATACGTGATAAATTAAGGAAACAAAATACCTGGATGAGATTGTCTTTGAATACCGAAGAAAAATATAGACATAAGATATTGCAACAAAACTGTAGAATAAAATTTAGGAAAATATTTTTAAGGGTATCTCCCCTACATATATATATAGTGGGGTTGAATTTTTTTTTAGTTGAGTACCCCATTATGTGGGGTATCATCGGATAGGTTTTAAAAAAATATTATTAGCTTGCTCAAATCATTTTTCGATCAAGTGATTGGTTTTTCAAATATCAAGCTTTGAAGTGAAAAGATTTTTTATACTCAAGTGTCCCCCCCTCCTCTGCCGGCTAAACTACTAATTTGGAAGAGGTGAAAAAATCACAAATGTAGTACATATAACGAATTTAAAAGGAAAACTATCACGGCTAAGTACAAATACCTATTTCTGTGAGTTTACATTGGGAGCGCTGGCTTAATCTTAAAGATGTACGTACTTTGGTATGTAATGTACTTCGGGGTGCAAAGTGGGCCCGTTTTTAGTCCCATGTGAAACAGAAGTTATTATCAATAATGGCCAACTACGGAACCCTACATTGCGCGTGGCCCGACACGCACTTGGCCGGTTTTTTGTATATAATATAATTAATCTGAAGGTAGTATTTTCACTCTTCGGGCGCCTGGTGGGTCTGAGAGACCCGTCACTTCGACAAATCGACAATACCTTTTTAAATTATTGTCCGAGACTCCCTTGCTTACGTGTACTACCGTGCCATTAAGTACTTATTGAGTAAAAGCATTGAGTGCAAAGTATCCAGTAAAAAGTTATGGATATCGAAAGGAAAAATACTCGATACCACAGAGTATCGATATTTTTCCGTGCATTGGTTAGTATAGTCAACGGAGGAGAGGACGTGTTCAGCTTGAGCATCGGTTGCATAAAGCAGTATACAGCCACTACGATAGCCCCATTTAATTAAAAATACAAAACCTTTTTGCTACCTTGTTATTAAAAACTTTTTAAAGGGTTATATTGACAAAGTTGATTATTATTTATAAAAAATATGCAAGTAGGGTATAGTCTGCGTTAAAACCTGTCACGTATGCGTCAGAGGTCTATAAAGCCTGGCGTCGACTACATTCGAACCGCGTCGAATCGCGCCGAGTCGCATTTTATCCGTGTGCGTTCATTACAGACGAATCGAATCGAAGCCAGCAGTCGGCGACTAGCTGCTGTAGGTTTTGGTTGTGTTGGTTTCTTGTTTCAAATTCTTTCATTATTCCCGCTATTTCTTTCCATATATTTTGTCTACGCTGCTCATCATGATAATGAGTATCTTCATGATCATAATTTTTTTTTAGACTCACGCCTGTATCCCCGAAGGGGTAGGCAAAGGTGTAATATTACACCCACATGTCGCCATGAATTTTCAGGTCCCACGCAATAAGGGGCGAGCCTATTGCCGTACCGGACATTACCAGATTCCGTGCTGCTACTGAGAATTTCCTAACAGAAAAACCCAATAACACTTTACCCGACCCGGGAATCGAACCCGAGACCTCCGAATCCCACGCGCACATTTATGCCGCGAGACTACTGAGGCAGTCATGATCATTATGTTCAGTATATTTCTAAATTAGGGAAATTAACAGCTCTTCATTTCGATAACTTTTTATGTAGGTATTTACGCAATGTAGTACCCGTCTACACTCATCCGCTGACCCGCGTCCACTAAGGTGCGCCGAGTCGAGTCGAAATGCGTTGCCGCAGAAATTCGCCTGACGAGCGATGCGCGCGGTAGATTCGATTCGGCGCGCTGCGGCTCGTCGCTAATGAACGCAGGTTCATAGAAATATATATGAGGCGACTTTCTGCGTTTCGATTCGGCTCGGCTCGGCGAGCCTAGTGGACGCTAGCCTTAATAGAGAATTTTAGTTGGACAACTGTAATAAAAATTTTCATTACCCATTTTTTAAATATTTAGGCTCTATACTTGGTGTTTTGGTGGATTCTATGATAAGTTTTATAATTTTTGTATGGCGACGGCGTCGCAACCAAAATCAGAAACAGCCACGACCACTCTAACAAGTGTCTGATTTATGCAGAATAAGTTTTATGATATTGTGAAATTTAATGTGTGAATGTGAATGCATCATACAATTTCAAAGCAAACAATACAATTTAAGGAGTATGATTTGTTTTACGTCCTTTAATTGTTTTCATCTCGTATAGAGTATATATGTAGATATAAATCATTATATTATTCCCTCTACCACTTTTATATAGGATACCAATCTTCAAAAACCTAGTTGCATAACGGGTCTCAGACCAACTTTTTTGTATGACCGAAATTGCCATTGTGTACATTCCATAATAATATTCTTGGACAACTTACACCCAATCATGTGATCCCATAATAGGCGGAGCCTATAGTATGGTAACCAGACACCTGATAAATATATACTTCTAAACATATAGGTACATATTATAGATAAATTATATCCAGACACTGAATCAATATCATCGTGCTTATCACACAAAGATTATCTAGGATCCATGGCCTCCGGCGTAGAAGCCAAGGTCACTAACCATTAGACCAATAGGCTAGTCATATAGAGAGACAAAGTTTAAGCAGAGTGGTATTCAGTAGCCAATATAAACCTTTCACGTCACACATTATGATGATCTGACGAAAATGCTAAAATAACTTATATTATTATATTATCCTCTTGTCCGTAGGTATGTGATTTTTGCGTAAATTTGAAGACCCCAGACAAGAGTTTATACACGTCTACTACGCATACATTGTCGTGTGATTCTGACCATAGACTAATATATTCTGACAAAATAAACTTGAAACCAATGCTATATATCGATACATGACAAGATGTACGCATGCGCTAAATTCAGTTATGACGTCACGAGCCGTTCCGCGCGCGCTTGATTTTTATTTCTTTCAGTCCACGGAATGTTTTCTGTTCAGAGCAAAATCAAACGTTCGTGGTAGACAGTAAGCTCATTTTTTATTAATTAGATGACTTTGAGAACCTGAAAATATTACAAACCTGAAAAGTCGTCCCTGAAAACGGGCACTGAATTTTTTCAGTCCGGAACGGAATGAAACTTTTGCGTGCTTTCCGATCAAAGCAAAATCTATCGTTTGCGGTGGTAAGTACGTTTATTTTACAAAATACATTTGATACAGTCGACAAATGAAGCTCGCTAGTCTCACTGAATTCCGCCATGAAAAATCGGTCCTGAAAATCGGATGTCTGCGGCCAGGCTTACAATAGAAAGACAAAACATTCATTGCCGCACGTTATTAAAAAATAGAGTACTTACTTAAATAAATTATTAAAAGTACATCATACATACACAAAACATTTATAGACCAATTTTTTATCTACACAAAAACACACATTACCAAAACCATTAAAAAAAATTAGATGCTCAAATCGATACTTTTGTAATAATATACTGTGCCAATCATTTTTTAAATATGTTGAAAGATTCAATATTTTTTATATTTATGTAGCTTTTGACTATGCCTACAACCTAGACGTAGTGAAAATTTGTGGCATATCCTCTATAATTATATGCTATCCGGTATATTTAACTGCATAATAAAACAATTGATTTGAGTAGGTATCCCAATTAAGACGTCCACTGCTGCACTTAGTGCAAAGATTTTATACACGAGCCTTGCTTGAACCTACATCCTTTTCAAGAATTTACTTGTGTGTGTGTAATAATGTGAACACATTTCACGTGCAATCAAAAGGTCTTGAGTCCGACTCTTTCCCATGCTACTGATAAGAATCAACTCCTCTACGCGTATAACGACAAGGTTTAGTCGGAGGAGCTTTTACTTCGCAATTCACGCTATGAATAACATTTTATAATTTAATAACATGCAAGGAAAATCGACTAACATATGTATATGGTTGTGTTTCGCAGAATCAAGCTAAAACTACGTATTACGACTGATGTTACGGTTTTGCGCTATCCTATTTAGAATACTATTAACCTAAGACTAACCTGCTGTTTCACCGAAATGCTTCTCGTTTAGACAGAACTTTCGGTATGAACTTTCTCTTATGAGCTTCCGTGCAAATTTGACTTATATATACAAGTCAAATTTGCAATTTGACTTATATTTTAATATACTTTTTGTTCAATGCTCTTGTGAACTAAGATATTAAATAATATCACGTCACATATTTTGAATGTCTATAAAGTTTGTCAATACAGAATTATGCTCTATAAAAACTAAAAATAAATCTGTTTTGACTCTTTGATTATAAATTATGCAGAAAGACTGGTATTTTTATAATGTATTTCCCAAAACTGTTATCTTATTCAAAACCAGTTTATTGCATAATTAATTTTCATGTTTATGAAAGATTAGTAGGGTAAGGTGGTGTAAGTGAGCGTGGTCGATAAGAGTACGCATCGAACTTTACACCGACCCTGTACGAGATTTGCGGCTACCTTTAGTTGTGTTTAGGTCCAAAAGTGATAACGGTTGCGCTGCCGAAAAAAATGGAATTTGGTTATAAAACGGAGACACCAGGCAAGTCAATAGATTTTTGCTCGTTTAGATCTAATTTTTCTTGCAACTTGCATGGATTTCTGCTCCTAAACTATTATTTGAATAAGAATATTTATTAATTATCCAAGTAACGTATGTACTTGGCTAACCGATTCGTACGAAAAACTTCGCACATCTTTCAATAGATGGGGCAGGGGGTTCAATATCTTCGTGAAGGGCGAGGTGTATAAGAGTGCGCACGGCGTGTGTGCATAAGATTGCGCACGCACTCTTATAAGACATTTATTTTCCTCGTGTAGGTGGTGAGTAAAATAATGTGTAATTTTACAAACTAAATATTTTTTGTGTATTTACAGAATGCCAATCATAAAATGCAGCCCCTTAACTGTGGCTTTCACACTGTCTTAAAAAATACTATGCCAATTAATGTGAAAAATGGTTGCGTATCCATCCTGGCAGAGCAGTCACTGTGTTCCAAATGGTCAGCATTTTTACACCAGCATACTTAAAAGCTGCAACACTATCATGTACAGCACAAAGTTTCAAAGTTACTGGCATTGAGCCTTACGATCCCGATGGTTTTACCGAAGCTGATTTTTTAGCAAGTTCAGTAACAGACAAAGATCTAGAGTAGTCTGAACCTGTGGTCTCAGAGCCAGACCCATACCCACAACCACCAACAAGTGGCTCAGTTGAATAAAACTCGCCATTTATTGACACACCTACAGGATACACCTATTGATGAGCGCAATCTTGTACAACCCGCCGCGGCCTCTTGTACACCCAGGTGTATAAGAGTGCGCGATTTTAATTTTTTATATTTCTTCAGTTCATACGTTAATGAATGGCGTTACTGGAATTTGTTGTTCCATAATTTGCTAAAAAATATATAGAGATTATTGTTTGAAATAGAATTAGTTTTTATTATAAGTCAAATCGATTAGATCGATTGAGTAACATTTTGTTTAGTCTATTGAAAATTTCTGACAATGGTCACACTGAACTGTCACTTCGGTCTCTTCCCGCGTTGAGAAATTACCACGTTGTCGACTCTTATTGTGAGCACACCTTTTTGCATTTCGTGTGAATTGATTAATTGAACTAAATAGATTAAACCGCTTTGAACGCCGCCTGATCTAGTGCTGGCAACGGTAAATTGATTGTGAACTATTGATTGATATTTGTGAAAATTGTGAATCTGGTATCGACTTCCATGTGCCAACGTGTCCTGAAAACGTCGCGTTTGAAGCTTAATAGCTAAGTATAAGATACTTCATTCATTTATTTTGGCCAATATACTTGTATGAATGTGTCTAATTTAGCTCAAGCCTGACACCAGCAAGGATAGCGGGTAAGTGAAACACATTAATATTAAGATTACTTGTATTCGCTGTGCAACACAGTACAGTTGTGTCTGAGATTTGTTGTGGCTGACAAGGGCTGATGAATAGAGTCACGCTTCCACAAATCTGCTGCAATTGATCCCAGCTCCTTCTAGCCAAAATTCTAGACATAATTTTTTGATAGCAAGAGCGTGGTTAACTGCCTATATTGTAAATTTGTATCTTAGCCGTTGATTGTATCTGAACTCAGATTGGTATGAGCTTGTATCTTATCACCTTGTAGACAGTATTGTAGTGTTTGTCAGGTCAGTTATTGTCTAAAATACATAATATTTAATTGTATAAGTTGACCTAGATAATTTGAAACACATTGTCACATAACCTCAATCAGTAATTGTTGATTTGTATTGTTGAATAATCTAACTTAAATTTGTTGTTGCATTAACAAGTCAGTTTGTTTGGATACATAACAGCTGTATGTATCAATAAATTTAGTAAATTTAGTTTATTGCATATATTCATAAACATAACAACCAACTTGACCTTGCCACTTGGGCGGGTCACATTAATAAACTTTGTTTTGTTATAATATAAAGATAATATTGTTAGGTAACACATATTCTGTGCTTACTTCCTATTGTATATCATAAATAACACAGTTAGTCTGTCTGTTGCAAATAATTAATTAATTAATTTGAAGTTTCAACTTTATTAATTTGTTATAAGTTATATCTTGATAACTTTTGTGTTTGATTCTTCAATATATTGAAACTATTAATTTTGTTGGACAGTAGATACCTGTCACTTGCCTGCACTTGCAGTAAACAGGCTAATACTTTGTTGGTTTCAAAGAATTAAGAAAAATTAAGTTTTGATTGTTAATTTTATTTAGCGCTTGTCCGGGCTCTTTTGAATTTTGATTATGTCAGCTATCAAGGACTTGCGTGCGGCTGCTGGTGCTATTGCATCAGATTTGCGCTGGTTTGCCTCGGCCAATGCTTTAGTGAACCGGCCTGATCGCCAGCAGGCCTTACTTCAGAGGTACGAGCGGATTGACGATCGCCTGGCAAGTGTGGAACAGCAATTCCGCACTTTCAGCACTTGCTGTCTTGAAGTGTCAATCAATGATTTCACCGCTGACCAGCGAAATAAGGTCAGCGAAGACTATGCCCAGGTCTTAGACCTGTATGATGCTGTCTCCAATACTGCGAGACAACTAGTTGCCGATAGGGAAGGGCAACCCGGCCTGAAGCAGGAGCTTCCTAGGTCAGCACCGGGGCTGGTGAGTAGGCTCCCTACTTTGGACCTCCCCCATTTTGATGGCTGCCTAGGAAGCTACCTGGGCTTCATTAACTTGTTCGACAGCCTGGTCAATGACAGGGCTGACCTTCGGCCAGCACAAAAATTGGCATATTTAACGTCGGTTCTGGATGGGGAGGCTAAGGGCCTCATCCAGCATCTGCCCGTGTCTGACGAGGCGTACCAGACGGCTCGGGACCTAATTACCCGTAGGTACCATAATAAGCGTGGCCTCGCCGACACGCACATTGAGCAGATTTTGGGTTTGCCGACGCTCACCCGGGTCTCTGGGTTGCGCACCCAACTTTTGAACCCGCTTTTGGTGGCCATCAACGCACTTAAGTGCTTTGACCTGCCCGTGGACCAATGGTCCTATCTATTGGTGCACATTGTGCTGAAGAAGCTGCCTGCCGACCTGAGGTCGCGTTTTGAGCAGCGCTTTGGTGGGGATAGCGCGACCCATCTGCCCCCCTTTGCTGACCTGGAGAGGTTCCTGGAGGATGAGTGCCGGGTCTTGGACAACTCCGGTGGTGACACGCCGGCTAAGACGCAGCCGCCCAAGGCCAAGGAGCAGGCTCGCGGTCACACCCGAGCCAATGTTGACCGGCGCCCTCCTCGCTTTGCGGTCACGCAGAGCCCAGCGGAGTGCTCCTACTGCAAGGTCACGGGGCACAGAACGGCCAGTTGTAGGGCATTCTTGGACCTACATGTCGCCTCTCGTAGGCGCATCGCGAATGCCCGCCGCCTTTGCTTCTCTTGCTTGGGGTCCCACTACCAGCGAGACTGCCCAAACTCTCGCCCTTGTCCTCACTGTGGAGGACAGCATTTGGACATTCTCTGCATGAATGCCAGAGAGGTAGGCCGCTTGTCCAAACAGCCAACGCCGCGCACGGGCGGGTGTTTTGAAGGTGGCAGCCGAGGCTCACCGGCGCGTAGCCGAGAGTCGCCTCGCTCAATTGATCGCCACTCACCCCGCTTGGAGAACCGTAGCGTGCGCACGCCTCCTCTCTCTCGCGCACCTGAATGTGCTGTTCAGCGTCACCAGCACCATGACTGCTGCCCCAGGTATTCCCCTCTTTTGGCGGAGCGTCCCCGCCTTGACTCGCGCCCACCTCGTTTTGGGCGGGTGCGTCACTATGACCCCCCACGGATGGCGCGCGGATCGAGTCATCGCGCCTTTGAGGACTTCAAGCCGCACCCTCGCTTTGACTTGCCTGGTCCTGGCCAACGGTCGCCGCCCAGGCAACAATAGGTCATTGACCCCTGCCCTATAACGCCAACCTCCCCCATTGAGACCGTTATCCTACCAACGGTTGCTGTTAGGGTCTGGGGACCCACGGGGACCTCTGTTGTTGTCCGTGCTATATTGGACACAGGTTCACAAGGTTGCATTGTTTCCACTTATTTGGTAGGGCAGGTTAAATTAAATATGGGCTCTTTTCCAAATTGTATACGGGGCATAGGTGATGTAGCCTCTAATGTTGAAGGGCAAGTTAAGGTTTTGTTTGGCCCTGTTGAATCTTCACACCCGAGGATTAAAACCTCGGCTATTGTGCTGAAGAATATTTTGGGTATGCATCCACAGAAACAGCTACCCGCTGCTGTGGTGAATTTGACATCGGGATTGGAACTGGCAGACCCCAAATTTGACACACCGGGACAAATCGACTTGTTGATTGGCTCTGATGTCCTCGGTGGAATTTTGATTGGTGGGAAACGGATCTTGGTGCCAAATGGTTTGACTGCCATCCCGACCATATTTGGACTTGCTTTGATGGGACCTGTACCTAGGGACCCCCCTCCACCCGAACTTGATAATTTGTTGGCTGTAGGCTCTGCTCTCTCTGATGCAGTTCAGAGGTTTTGGGAGGTAGAGGAGCCCCCTCAAGTTGCCCGTTTGAATCCAGAACATGAGGAGTGCGAGCTGTTCTTCCAGAACAACACTGGTCGACTCCGTTCTGGTCGGATTATCACGAAGCTGCCCTTTCTGTCTGTTCGGCCTCCGCTTGGTGAGTCACGACCTTTAGCGGAAAAGAGATTGTTGGCTATGGAGCGTCGCATGGGTCGTGATCCGGAGCTCAGACAGAAGTATATTGAGTTCATGAAGGAATATGAACAATTGGGACACATGTCAGTGTCAAATTTGGATTGGCGTTCGGTGGAGCATTACTTTCTCCCGCATCATGCGGTATTGAAGCCATCGACTGGCAAGCTGCGCACAGTGTTTGATGGTTCTGCGCAGACTTCAACAGGCGTATCCTTGAACCAGTGCTTTCATTCTGGTCCCAAGTTGGTCAAGGACCTTTGTGACGTCATCACCAGCTTCCGACGACATCAGGTTGTCTTTGTGGCCGACATAAAAATGATGTTCAGGCAGACGATTATCCACCCTGATGACCGTCGCTTCCAGCTGATCCTTTGGAGAGAGTCTCCTCGCGATCCCATGGTCGTCTACGAGCTCAATACAAATACGTACGGGTTAAGGTCAAGCCCCTACTTGGCAATACGTTCTCTTTGGGAGCTCGCAGACCGCGAAGGCCTACGTTTCCCAAGAGCCTCCTCCATCTTGAAGGACGATATTTACGTCGATGACATTTGCTCGGGCGCCTCCACAGCGGACGAGGCGATCCTCTTGTGGGACGAATTGATAGGTATTTTGGCCTCCGCTGGTTATGAGTTGCGCAAATGGATTTCCAACTCGCCAGCGCTTTTGGAAGGCTTGCCAGAGGATCATCAGCAAGATCCACATTTGTTTGAGATTGTTGACAACCCCGCCATGATGGCTGTTCTCGGCGTTCAGTACAGACCAGTCCAAGACATCTTTACATATAACGTAGACTTGAAATTGCCGTGTTCTTGGACTAAACGTCTCGTATTGTCTACTGTCGCCAGAACCTTTGATCCGAACGGTTGGATCTGTCCAATTATATTTTGGGCAAAATGCTTCTTGCAGAAGCTTTGGACAGCAGGATTGACCTGGGACGAACCTCTGCACGGCACTCTTGTTGAGGAATGGACCTCTTTTGTATCCTCACTTCCTGCCGTCAACGAGATCTCCTTGCCTCGTCCCATCCTTCCTCCCGGGAAGTACAAGGCCACCCTTCACGGGTTTTGTGACGCCTCGGAACGTGGTCACGCCGCCGTGGTGTACTTGCGCACAGTTAGTGCCTCAGGTCAGGTGAGGGTTTCCCTGCTCATGGCAAAGAGCAAGGTGGCACCCCTTCGGACATCTCTGACCATTCCAAAATTGGAGCTCTCGGGAGCAGCCCTTCTTGTACGCTTGTTGAACCACGTGTCCAGTACTTTGGGTAAAAGCATTTGCATTAATGGGACCTACGCCTGGACAGACAGCCAAATTGTTCTTTGTTGGTTGAAGGCTTCTGTCCACACTTTGGAGGTATTTGTCGCTAATCGCGTTTCCCAAATCCAGAAATCCGAAGTCAAACTTGTTTGGAGACACGTGCCAGGTGAGCTCAACCCCGCTGATTGTGCCTCGCGCGGATGCTTGACGCCTAGTTTGATAGGTCATTCGCTGTGGTGGGGTCCGGAATGGTTGAGTCGATCAGAAATTGATTGGCCTCGAATGCCAGTTTTGAATACTTCTAATTTGCCGGGTCTACGAACACTCGCTCTTGAGAAGGTGGAATGCGCCTTCGACCCCGATTTTTTGTTGAACCGCTACAGCTCCCTTGACAAGTTGTTAGGTGTCACTGCTTGGATAAAGCGTTTTGTTTTTAATTTTAGGCACCCACAACAGAAACGACTGACACCGTTTCTCTCACCACAGGAACGACAGGAGTCCCTCACCTTTTGGGTTCGTTCTGTGCAATTGGCGCACTTTGAGAAGGAGATTGCTATCCTCAAGTCAGGGAAATTGAAATTATCGGGCGCTGTATCTAAATTGAACCCCTTTTTGGACGATACGGGTCTCTTGCGCGTTGGAGGGCGTCTCAAGAACGCCAACCTCCCTTACGGAGCACGTCACCCCCTTTTGTTACCTAAGGACGGTCATTTGGTACGCTTGTTGGTAACTGACCGTCACCTTAAAAATTCGCATGCTGGTTGTAATGCGCTCTTGGCCATTTTGCAACGCGAATTTTGGATTTTGTCTGCCCGAAGAATTATTCGGAGTGTAGTCTTTCGCTGCATCCCTTGCTATAAGCTCAAGGCTTCTACCATGCAGCCCTTGATGGGAGACTTACCGGCAGATCGCGTAACTGAGAGCAGGACGTTTGACGGTGTTGGCACGGACTTCGCAGGTCCCTTTTTGGTGAAAACGTCGACACTTCGAAACAGCAAGACTGTTAAGGCCTACTTGTGTGTTTTTGTTTGTCTCTCCACAAAGGCCGTACACTTAGAACTGGTCTCCTCGCTTACGACCGAGGCGTTTGTAGCCACATTTGACAGATTTGTATCCCGCAGAGGGATGCCTTCCTTGATCCGTTCTGACTGCGGCACTAACTTCAAGGGCAGCTATAATTATTTGAATGATGTTGTTAATTTCCTTGAAACCAACAAAGCTGATATAGGTGATAGGCTTGCCCGACGTGGGATAAATTGGTTGTTTTCCCCACCAAATTGTCCACACTGGGGTGGTATATTTGAGGCCGCTGTAAAATCGGCCAAAACACACTTGCGCAGGACAATCGGTGAATCTGTCCTTACATTTGAGGAACTCGCAACTGTGTTTTGTAAGATTGAGGCCGTTTTGAACTCTAGGCCATTGTGCCCGATCTCCTCAGATCCGAATGATTTGGAGGCCCTTACGCCGGGCCATTTTTTGATTGGTCGCCCACTTGTCGCCTTGCCTGAGTACCCCTATATTGATACGAGACCTGGTCGTCTCTCGCGTTTTGAATTGGTACGCCAGATTACTCAGAGCTTTTGGAAACGCTGGAACTTGGAATATTTGCACATACTCCAGCAACGCGTTAAGTGGACCGACAAGACCGATCCACCCAAGGTTGGTGACCTCGTTTTGATCAAGGAGGCTAACCTTCCGCCACTCAGATGGCGCAGGGGGCGCATCCTTCATTTGGTAACTGGGGCTGATGGAGTTCCCCGATTTGCTGAGGTTTTGGTGGACGGTTCGATTCTGAGGAGAGCGGTTGCAACATTGTCACGTCTACCAACTGATTAGCGGACCGGTAGGCCGGTCCGGGGCGGGTGGATGTTTGAAATAGAATTAGTTTTTATTATAAGTCAAATCGATTAGATCGATTGAGTAACATTTTGTTTAGTCTATTGAAAATTTCTGACAATGGTCACACTGAACTGTCACTTCGGTCTCTTCCCGCGTTGAGAAATTACCACGTTGTCGACTCTTATTGTGAGCACACCTTTTTGCATTTCGTGTGAATTGATTAATTGAACTAAATAGATTAAACCGCTTTGAACGCCGCCTGATCTAGTGCTGGCAACGGTAAATTGATTATGAACTATTGGTTGATATTTGTGAAAATTGTGAATCTGGTATCGACTTCCACGTGCCAACGTGTCCTGAAAACGTCGCGTTTGAAGCTTAATAGCTAAGTATAAGATACTTCATTCATTTATTTTGGCCAATATACTTGTATGAATGTGTCTAATTTAGCTCAAGCCTGACACCAGCAAGGATAGCGGGTAAGTGAAACACATTAATATTAAGATTACTTGTATTCGCTGTGCAACACAGTACAGTTGTGTCTGAGATTTGTTGTGGCTGACAAGGGCTGATGAATAGAGTCACGCTTCCACAAATCTGCTGCAATTGATCCCAGCTCCTTCTAGCCAAAATTCTAGACAATTATAAATAAATAATGTTGATTTTTATAAATATGATATTTTATTTTTCATGGAGCCTCAAATTTAAAATGCAATCTAACACCAACTTACCTTATACAACTATTGTGAATTAGAGCAAACGAACCTATTTCTTCATTATAAATATTTCATTTTTTTTTCTACGCCTACATTATTCTACATATTTAAAAGAAAATTGCATTACTTTATTAAAAATGAACCCCTATGTATAAATCAAACGTCAAAGCAATTGGATCATTGAGCAAAATATGTACAGCGTTATTGCACAATTGCAGGCCATTATATCTTCCAATGCTCGTCATGAGAGCGTAGATGCTTTTAAGCGCAGTCGCTCGCTCCTCATTCTATGCAAAATTACAGGCGAAGAAGTAATTCGAATGCAGCTCACGATTTGCAAGCATAATGGGGCAATTTCCTAGTCATTTTCTGATGACTGCAAGCAATCCAGAGTCTTGCGGCGACGTGGTACCGGTTTTTGAAGGTACAACCATGTCCAAACGCCTTATGAAATGTTATAGACCAATTTTGTTTTGTTTAGAAGTCAGTGGACAAGATTCTGTTATTGTAAACTAAAGTCGCTAAAAAAGACGGCCTTTGAAGGACAGTTTGGAATAGCAAGAAGTTTGATAAATTATCCTAATACTATGAATTTGTTATAGGTATGTTTTGCTAGCAATGCCTGGCTTATATCACCCGCATTAAACTAAGTAGAGAAGCCCTTTCAATTTAAAGAGATAATGTACTTATAGTCAATGTTCACACTGTTTGTTCATTATTGTAGAAATATATATTTTTTTAAATGTGAAAACTGATCACACTAGTTTTGGGGATCGATTTCTGAGATTATATCCAAAAGACACAGTGAACAAGGGCTCTCACTTTATATTCTACCAAGTGTTATTTTATATTGATACTAGCGACCGGCCCCGGCTTCGCATGGGTGCAATGCTTATTAGGCATGTATTAAACGTATAAGCCTTCTTCTTGAATCACTCTGTCCGTTAAAAAAACCGCTCCAAAATCCATTTCGTAGTTATAAAGATTTAAGCACACATAGGGACAGACAGACAGAAGATAGACTTTGCTATATACTATGTAGTGATTTTGTGACCAAACATTGTTGTTTCGGCTCTGTCACTTGATTAAATGTTCGAAATTTCCCTAGTTACACTTAGTGCATTATTTTAAAAGTTCAAAAGATTAAGAGACATAAAGTATAAAATTAAATATAAACTCTATTACATGAGGTATCTTTATAAGTCTGTATTGAAAAAGCAATTCGTTTTAATAAATAATTTGAAGCCATGACAGAAGTCATAGGTAAGATTTTAGAGTCGATATTTAAATGCTTATTTGACCTATTTTGCCTTTGAAAGAATTACCTTGAATTCGAAACCGTAGTATATTTTTATTAAACGTTTTGCTGTATTAGGTAACAATACAATAATGTACCAACATCCCTGAAGGGTTAGATAATACTGTATTTATTCTTTTCACGTCGCCTACCTGATTATTTTGTAACAGAACTTCTATAGCATTTTCTCGTGATGTTTCGTATTGCCTACTATACTAGACCATACCTATACCCTAAATGTACGGCAAGTTCAATGTTGTTTATATTGTTAGTGCAAGTGATCTACGGTAGAATATGTCTACAAAATAAGTACTAAGTATTAAAAAAAAATACCTGTGAAAGTTTTGCACTGTCTGTAGCTATCGACTCTTGGTATGATTATTTTTTTATACTACTTCAGAAAGCATACTTGGTCTATTAATGTTTCTTTATTGCGAAGAAACACTATGTCTGACGATAGTAAATTTGTTAACTGAGTTGATAACTGTGATGGAGTGATTAGAGTAATCTGTAGTTATATAAAATTCTTGCATTACTGACTGACTGACAGTCTACATATCAAGGAGCTGAAATATGGCATGTATGTTTCTTGAAATCGCAGGAGTGCACTAAAAAGGGATTTCCCGAAATTCCCACGGGTTCGGCAGACCACAAGAAAGTGAGAGGGAAATAGCTAAATAAAAAAAGAAATGTGCGCTCATAGCTGCGGCGATCCTCTACTTGGTCAATAAGACAGGTACTGAAGCGCATTTAACAACAAAAGCACGTTTATTTAGTGGGTGTCGTAAGAGACGACTAAAACTATCTTTGAGAAGAGACATAAAACTTAACATCAAACCCTTTTTCAAGCCGTTTGGCCTTGGCGTGGTATATTAATCTTAATCCTCCTACTGGCTTACAATGCTACTGTAAAGAAAATTAGGAGAAGCTTAAATCCAGCTTATCTCCCCTACGCTATTTAACGCCGTACTCGACCACATCTTTAGACAGCTAAACTGGGACCACTTAGGTCTGAACATTAATGGAGCTCGCCTAAACCACCTAAGATTTGCCGATGATCTGGTGCTTCTTAAAGAATCTCCAGCAGCAATAGAACAAATGATGCAGAGCCTAGCAAATACAAGCAGAGAAGTTGATCTGGAAATGAATGCCAGTAAAACAAAATCGATGTCAAACTCAAGGGAAATAGAAGTTATGGTAGATGGCAACAAGATCGAATATGTTAAAGAATATATTTACTTAGGACAGATAATATCCCCTACAGATGAAATAACAATGGAAATAAATAGTCATTTATTATTCATAATCTTGATCTAAAAGCAAATGTAATAACTCGTTGTTACTAGCCAATAATACACTGAGAAGCGAGGGGTGCGCACGAACAAAGAGCGGGACTATCCCGCCAGAGCCCGCACTAGGGGGGTTAAGTGTGCTTCATCACTAATCGCCTACAAGTGGCTCTTTAGAAGATTCCAAGGGTTCTTTCGACGGATCACTATTGCCAGAGAAACACGTCCCGATGTTAGATAATGAATTTTCCCTAATTGGATTAGCGTATTGAGTCCAAGTGTCGGTATAGCAAACGTTTAACCGTGTAACCACAATGCATGTTATTTGAATTCGGGGTCTAATTAAGGATTTGTTCGGCGACATTAAAGCGTAATGTGGTCCCGTTAATACTCCCTAAATAATTATACCTTAGTGAATTCTTTTTCTTCTAAATGTATTTGTGGACTGGCTCTTAATTTTTTTTTCTATACTTTGAATGTGATGCTTAATTTTGAATTATATTTAATCAAACACACATAATTCTATAACATTTTCAAAATAAAAAGCTTGATCCAAATAAAAAACACACTTGTCTGGAATATGTATAATTATGTCCTTCTCCAGTTTCTAAAATTCAATCAGTGATATTTTAATACAATTATAATAACATATTACGCCGATATATTGTCTTAAATAGAAATTTTATATTCATTTTTATTCATATTATTATATGTATCCGAATAAAATATTTAGACCTACGAAACCACAACGTTTTATTTGCTCGTTCTTGTTGCTATCAATTTCATACCCTTCAAAGGAAGTTTATCACACCAGCTAGCTTACCCTACTTATGATCAGCACGTACACACATTTATTTTTCCTTTATTTATATTATTGCCAAGTCCCTAAGGGTATTCAGGAGACCGTTAAATATCTATTAGCATACACACATGAATATTCACAAGAACCACAAAACACCATAAAGCTTTTTAAAAAGAAAAGCTGTCGGTCTTTGCGTAGATAAAAATAAGATAAAAAATATTTACAAAAACGGTATGGTACACGAATATGAGACTTATTGACTAAGAAAAATTATATTAATTCGTTTTTATGGCTTAATACGTGTCTTTGATACACGTTTCAGGAGATATTGAGGCTCAATGTTACTATGGAATTTTTGTAATTAGGTACAAAATAGATGCATTTACCCCGCCAACCTGTTCTATAAATGTCCTATGCACCTATGGATTAATAGGTATTTCGAAAATTGTACGCGCGCATTTTTTATAGCGGCTTGAAAAAAGTGAATACCTAAAAAAAAGTCGTTTCCCAGGTTTTATTTTTGCTTAGTAAGACTTGGCATGAAGTCCAAAACGAGTAGACTTCGGCTTGGTGATAGATCTTGTGACACCCTGTATACCTACCTACATGAAACAGCAAATTGTAGATCTCACAAAATGTTCTAACGAGTTGATAACGCACACCATTCCACACAGCGTCAAGCCGCGAAGCGATCGCTTAAAAACAACTTCATATGTACAGTCAACTGTAACAAAAAATGCTAAAAAACACAACTAAAATGATGCACACAAACCGCCACAAGCATGTTACGTTATTACCGTAATGACAAATACAGAACGTCAGCGGTAACAGACAGTCGTATTTATTTTCCATTGAACCGCTGCTACTATAATTCACGCAGTTGGGTTTCGTTGCATTTTTGATGATGGTGTGTTTTATACTACTGACAGTGGTGACCGAGGCTTCAGGCGTTGTGGCTCGGATAACGGACCGTGCGTTGTTCAAAACCAATATGGGAAAGCATTGGCACTTTAATATCGCATATGAGTAATTGCAGCTTCGGCAATGCAATGACAACGCTGGTTAAAACACCTTTGTGCGGCTACGCATTAACGATAATTTATTGGTATTACTTCATTTACGCAGTTGGCTTTTGTAAAATTATCAAAAAATTATAAAAATATTCTAACGAACATATTTACTAAGTGATGTTTATCAAAATTATGTATAACCGATGCAACGCTACACATTCGTTATGAAATTTGCATCAAAATGTAAAATTCATTCAATATTTGCATACTGCCAAAAATTCCTTGTATTGCAAAGTAAACAATTTAGTGCAGCAGAAATGTAGTACATTATGAAACGTTCTTAAGAGACTGTGCTTACTAAAAGGGTGGTAACATTGAGTTAAGATAGAGCGAAAACATAAGAGAAAAGTAATGAACATTAATAAATGAAGTTATATTTTTTCACGTTCTAAGAACGTGAAAAAAATATAACATTTATAACGGTCAAATATATCAGAAACCCTACCATTAGGTTATTTTTTCATCAAAGACCTGGGGCCTTACTCTTGAATTTAATTCCGATCTATCGACATTGGGATTGTCAGTAATTGTCACAATTCCTACTCTTGAACACGACACTAGCGCCAAATTGCATTTAAATTGGGCGATTTCTTGAGGAACTAAATAGGATCGGGATCGGCATTTGAAAAGCTACTCCCGAGCATATTTTGACAGTTGCGTATTGCGTCAAGATTGGTTTGTTTAATTGTTTATTGAGTTAAATCCAATAACGAAAGAGTAACTTTTTGTAAATTGTTTTCCTATTTTATAAGTTTTTATCCATTGTATAGTTTTCAAAGTATTGGAGTAAGTTTCTATTATGGCAAGGATAGTGTTAATGCATGATATCTTGAATAAATCTAAGTGAAAAGAGTTTAATAGAAGACGAGACGAACGTCGTATGATGCGCTACATGGAAAAAGCGTTATCTATGCATGAAACCGAATTTAAGGCAAATTACAGGGTCATTAAGGATTTTTTTTAAGGAAATATATGCAAATATAAAGCCTTATGTTAAATAGCCTATGTTAAATTTGCCACTTAGGTACCTAGGTAAGTACCTTGTATACTTATTCGGCAAGTAATATTTTGTACATATTCAAAATAAGAATTCTGTAACTGTGGGTTCTGTAAGTTGGTATGGGTGCATAGGGTTACGGCAATAGGCTCACCACCTATTACGTGGGGATCAAAACAATGGCTTAAAGTGGGCGTTTTATATGCCTCTGCCGACCCCTTCGGGGAAACAGGCGTGAGTTTATGTATGTAATTCTGTAAAATGTTTAAATAATTAATTATATTTTTTTATTTGTAGGTGATTCAGGATATGCTCAAAGAGAGTACCAGATGGCACCTATAATTAATGCTGCTGCAGCTTCCCCAGAGTAGTATTAAACCAAAGTGCACTGCTCAGCATGCAATGTAGTGGAGCGTACTATAGCTGTCCTCAAAATAGATGGCTGTGCCTACTGAGGCACAGGGTGCTACATTACCATCCCACCGTAGCATCCAAAATAATTAATACATATTGTATCTTGCACAACAAGTGCATTAATTTACCTGAACTCGACCTTGAAGAGGAAATAGAATATGATGACCACTATAACCCTGATCCCATTCCACAAGAAACAAGTGAGACAGCCAGAACAACAGCAGCTGCTAAATTAGGTTGGGGCCTTCAAAAAAGTGCTGCTTTAGTACAGCAATTATGGTTGACTAGAAGGTAGACAATTATATTACCAGAATGGTTTAATTTTTATGTAATGGATGATAGTAAAGTCTTGTTAAACTTATAAATACTTTTATTTATCAAAATATAAGAATCAACAATAAGATAAAATATAACAGAATCAACTATATAGCAGTAGAATCAACATTGAGGTCATACTATATCACAATAATTAAGAATGAGATCCAAATATAAAACTAAAATCAACTTAAATAATAGCATAAGAATAAAGAATTTCTAGCTATTTCAGCAATGCCTTGAGCTGTTGCCTCTTCTGCTTGAACCCTGCACTCTTTAATTGCCACAAGCAAACTCAATATGTTTGAGAATTGAGCCAATGCTTGGGCTGTAGTTCTCTCTGCTTCTACATGTCATTTGTCTATCATTGCAAACCGCTCCATTTCTGGAGTAATTGGTCTCTGAATGATTGAAGAACGACGTCGCCGCCGTCTGGGTGTAATATCCTGATATGGTGCCGCAGCTGGTGGTTGCTCAGAAAACCGCGTGGCTGGTAGTGGCTCTGAAGATGGTGTAGTTTGCAGTGGCATTGAAGACAGAGGGGCTGATGGTGGCACTGAAATGAGATATACAAGGATAACATTCAGGGCCCTATGAGGAAAAAAATGCCAGGGATTTCAGTCTTAAATTATTATTTCTTTTAAAGGGCTTCATTCTTTTCTATTAACTCAGTTTATTGCCTGTGCTCTCAAGATTAATAATAATTTAGGTCTGTAATGTAATAGGTAGGATTTTAATCCACAAATTCTCGGTGACAAGTCCCATAGCTTTAGCATAGGGTTAGGGCTGCAATGCTGCTTACAATATTCATATAATTTGTGTTCTTACCAAATATAGCCTTTGATAAAAATACTAAGATTTGTGATGAGATTTTTTTTCCTAAACTAATTATAACAACCGTTAAAATCAGTGGTAAACAATTTGAATGAACACTTACCTATAGCAGTCGCTTGATAATGTGAGGTGCTAGGAATGGAGAATGTGTCCATTTGGTCTAAAAGCTCTGCTAATACTGGCACAGAATCTACTGTAGGTGAGACAGCTGGTGCAGACTGTAAAAATAAAGTGATTAAGTACCTATTAAGTTTTTTACTATTACTTTACCACATTTCTTCTCTGCCCAGTACTAAAAACAAATTTATTTTAATAAAAGACATAACTATATATATATATACATACAGAATAAATTACATAATTATTAATAGGTATCTACTTATTGTGAAAAATCTTACCTTGGCCCATCCTTGAATTCCTTGACCATCCTTATTAGCTCCTCCAAGAGCATTTAAAGAGGTAGCCAAATTCACCCATTTCCTCTTAGTTTCTTGCTAGGCTTGGGTGGTGCGAAGCAAACACTTGCATATGCCTGGATTTTCTTCAAGAAACTCCACCAAAGCTTCTAACTGGGCATAGCTAGGACGATAAGCCATTATAACTGAAAATGCATAAGTTTTTAGTACCTATATACCTACTACATCACGCAGTTTAGGAAACATTGATCGAGTTAATGTTTATAATGTAATCTTGGTAGTTTTTACTTACCGCTTCTATAAACTTCGTAACGTAACATGTACAACGTAACATAAATATGTACAACGGAACTAAAATTATCAATTATTATAGTCGTATTCTTACTGGAAAACTTAAAATAAAACTTTATTCACTTTATTAGAGCGTAATTTGAAATTGAAGAACTTTGATAAGTTTGTTTGTTTTGTTTGGCAGCTTGGTTAACTTTTTTTGTGGCGGCAACGACACTCCCACATACAGCCAAAAATGGCATATTTATGATATTAGCAGTTTTTTCGGGCTCATTTGACTTATAAACGATAAAATCATTGAGTTAAACCATTAGCTACATTCTATTTATTTATTTACCTTGTTATTTATAAAATACAGACATTCAAAGTCATAATGTTGGTTTATAGTAACATTTTGAACAACACTAGTCCTCCCAATCGCAGGGCGATCCCAATTTCAATCCAATGTTGACAACATTGATTTCAAGAGTACGAAACCACGTGACCATGAAATTGACATTGGAATTGTATTGGTTTTAAATTGAGATTGGCATTATTTTGGAGAGTAAGGCCCCTGTAGGCCTAGTTATTTTTAATTTGCCGCCACGACTTAAACTTTTCACTACAACTGTAAGCGTGTGTGAGGACCCAAGCGAATGCTAGAATACTTTATAACGTTACGCAACATTGCATTCTTACACAAGGTAAAATATATTCGCATGATTTGCAAAGCTCTAGCTAGCTATTCAGGATACTCAAAAGATGCGAATGGAATTCTTACTGCGCGGACATGGCAAGAAATCTTGAAATGTTTCGTTCAATTTGAATTTTAAACTGCTATCCTTAGTAGTAGCATGTGACGGAAAATATTCATTGCGTAGGTAATTTAAAAAAAATTGTGGAGCTGTAATGGTTTTTATACATCACATAAATCTTTATTTGTGGTTTAATGATGTCATCCGTGAGCAATGGTTTAATTATGCAAATGTGCAAACTCAATTGTGTTTGGTATTGTCGGATGTAAGATTATGACAGCACCGATAGCGTTGTTGTTTAAGCCCGTAGGTCCGAATCCCAGACCACACAACACTTTATGTGAACCTTTCAGAGATGTACGGGATTTCATATATCAGTGGAACCATTTCATGTTTAGGTGGTTTTATTTCCACTGATTAAAGTCCTCATTCATCCCACCCAGCCCGCAAGACCGTCATCGACCAGTCATCGCAAGAAGCACCCGTTCACGAGTATGACGCATGTGCCAGCCATCATCCCTCTCGCCATATTAGAGGGACAGGGATGACCCGACACACGACGCCACCACAAGAAATGACATTTTAGTGAGACTGACGACAACGGTATACGAACCGGCAGTAAGAAACAATCTATTGATATACTGACCATGACCGCCAATTACCTCCATTTGCCAGATCGTTATTATTAACATAAATTAGTAGAACGCGTGAAGGAATGCAAATGTAGAAAGAATTTTGTGAAGGTGATAAGTGAACAATGATATGATCAGGGATAGAATAATGTTAAACTACATTCAACAAATCATAAAAATATCCAAATCCTGCAAAAATCATGTGTTCACGAGGCACCTCCACTCAACATCTCACTTATCAAAACTAGAATTTAACAAATTTATATAACAATTATATTAAACGGTCAGAAAATGAAATAATCTTGAGTTAAACAAGCCTAAGCCCATCCCCATGGTGTCTTATCATTTAAAAATTCCTTAATAGTGTAATAACCCCTGTGTAAAAGAAAGTTCCTAATTGTCCGTTTGTATTTGTGCATGGGTAAATTCATTATTTCAAGAGGCAATTTGCTGAAAAATCGTATACCAATCCCCGCAAATGAGTTCTGAACTTTATGTAGACGGTAATTAGTTCCCACCAGTTTATGCTTATTCCTTGTGTTCACTTTGTGCAAATCACTATTTTTGCGGTATAGAATAGTTTTTCTTAATGTACATTAAGTTAGCGCCTAACTTATAAATTGCACGTATGGCCCTCTTTTGAATGACAAAAATAGTCTGTATATCAGCAGCTGTACCCCATAACATTATACCGTAAGACATAACGCTGTGAAAATAACTAAAGTAAACTAGTCTAGCAGTATCTATATCTGTGAATTCCCTAACTTTTCTAACTGCAAACACTGCAGAACTAAGTTTTACTGCGAGACAGCATATTTGGGCGCCCCACTGAAGCTTAAAATCTAACGTTACACCTAAGAATACGGTTGATTCGACCAGTTGAATTGTTTCCTTATTTAAAATTATATTAGTAGGAACACTTCTGACGTTAGGCAAAGAGAATTTAACACATTTGGTTTTACTAGGGTTGAGTACCAAATTATTTGTCGAAAACCAATCTCATACATGTGCAAGAGTGTTATTGACGGTATCAAAGTTACTTAAATTGCGATCAACTTTAAAAATTAGTGACGTATCGTCGGCAAACAAAACAATATCACATAAATTTTGAACAAATAACGGCAAATCATTAATATATATTAAAAAAAGAAATGGAACGAGAATAGAGCCCTGTGGAACGCCCATTTCCACTGGCAAACCTAGAGACCTACTCCCATTAACATCTACATACTAAATTCTATCTCTGAGGTAGCTGGCAACAAGATTGAGTGCGGTATCTCTAATACCATAAAGTTTCAATTTACGTAAAAGTGTATTATGTTCCACACAATCAAACGCCTTTGATAGGTCACAAAAAACACCAATGGCATCCTTCGAGTTTTCTCAAGCATTAAAAATATGCTTTAACAAAGTAACACCGGCATCAACGGTGGAGCGACCCTTAGTGAAGCCATACTGTTCACTGTAAAATAAATTATTTGTGTGAAAGTGGCTCTCTAATTGATGCAAAAAAATCTTTTCATTAATTTTACTAATAGCAGGCAAGATCCCTTTTTGAATAATGGTATCACTTTACTGTGTTTCAGTAGATCAGGAAATACCCCTGTATCTACGCATCTGTTGAATATTGCAGCTAAATATGGAACTAAGCTAGAAATAATTTGTTAAACAAGTTTAACAGAAATGCCCCATAAGTCAACGGATTTTTTAATGTGGAGCGTCTTGAATACCTTCAGTATGTCATTGGTGTCAATATATTTAAAATTATAAAGTACATCACACTCATTCACATTGCCCCTAACCAACATTTCTGCTTTGCTTGGACATGAATCTAGACAGCTGGTTGTGTTCACTGGTATGTTTATGAAGAAATTGTTAAATGTCTGAGCAACATCAGTTTTTCTAGTAATAATTTCACCATTAAATTTTAATTCACAATTGTTATATACCAATTTAGCTCGACCAGTCTCATTGTCAATAATGTCCCAAGTAGTTTTAATTTTGTAAGAATAGAAAAGGATCAGTTTATTTGCTTATATTGCAGGTACAAACAATACGGGTGGTAAATATCATTCGGAATCCTTGTACAATCTACCTTAGTTTAGGCATGCAATCATAATAGGTACCTATAATAATAATATGTAAAATCAAAATTAAATAATCAAAAACAAATAGCTTAAATCCGGCAAGTACACTCACATTACATTTTAAAATATTAAATAAATCAATTTAATTGCTAAGACTGTCAATAAATTTAATTTATTTTATTTATTTTATTTTATTCTTTTAATATGACAATATATCAAAGAATTCAAAGGAAAATTAAATTAAGTACATAGTCAATATAAAATTTAAAATCAGAATTATAAATTATCAGTTAAAAAATCACTAATTGAATAATAACATTTTTCTAGCAACAGTGCCTTTAATTTCATTTTAAATTCTTCAATTGTACTATTTTATTTGTGTCAGGTACTTTATTATATATAGCTGGACCCATACCAAATACATTTTTCTTAAGTAAAGTTGTATTATAGTCACCGACATGCAATAGGTTTTTATATTGACTTCTTAAAGGTCCTTTTCTAGAGTCAGCTAATGCCCTAAAGTAATGTTTGTGAACCTTTACAAAAACCGCTACTTCAAAGATATACATTGATGAAAATGTTAATACTTTTAGGGACTTAAACATAGGTACACAACTGTCAGTCATTCTCAGACCACACATAGCCCGTATGCAGCTAATAAGCTACAGTTACCCCAAACACTATACTAAATCTTAGAACAGATGCTACCAAACCATGATATGCCACCAATGCTGTGGCTGTGTTAACTTTTTTTGATAAGTTAAATAGTGTATATGCAGAAGTGCTTAGTTTCTTGCAAACTTCTTCCGCTTGAGGTTTCCAGGTTAGCTGGCTGTCTATCAGTATACCTAAAAATTTTGCTTCATTTATTTGTTCAATACCTTGCCCATTATATTCTATTATTAATTGTTTAACAGATGTCCGTTGATAAAAATGCATTATATTTGTCTTTGATAAATTTATTTTTAAATTATTAATATCAAGCCAGTGAACTATGTCATTAAGTGCGCGATTTATGTTATTTTCATATTCTCTAATGTCAGTACATTTAATTATAGCGGTGTTATCGTCAGCAAACAATATCATTGGATGCTGGATATTACTTGGCAAGTCATTTATATAGAGCAGGAATAGGAGAGGACCTAACACACTCCCTTGAGGTACACTGTATTTGAAAGCTCTATCTTGAGATAAGTATTTATTTTCACGTTTAGTTCTAATGGATATCCTAGTTATTTCCATATACTGTTTGCGGTCACTAAGGTAGGATTTCAGAAGGCTAAGTATGTTTCCTTGGATACCGTAGATATTAAGTTTATGTAGCAGTTTCATGATTGACACAATCAAACGCCTTACGCATATCGGTATAGATGGCACATGTAGGTATTCTGTTGTCTACACTTTTCGCAATCACATTAAGTAATTCGAAGATAGCAGTATTTATACCCCTATTTTGTCTAAATCCCATCTGCTCCTTACACAAAATTTTGTATTTATCTAAAAATTTGTAAAGTGCATTAGATATAATTTTCTCTATACTTTTGGCAAACACGGGAATTAAGGCAATTGGTCTATAGTTATCAAGGTTCGCTCTGTCATCTTTTTTCAAAAGTGGTTTAACAATACTTATTTTTATAAATTGATAATATGGTTGAGATGAAATGCAATATCATCTGACACAAATTTTATAACCCTAGTAGCTATTCCATCATAACCAAAACTATTCTTATTTTTGATAGATTGTATAACGGCCATTATGTCTTGTGGCGATACTGGCATCATAAACATAGAGTGCGGATTACTAGTTATTGCAGTGTGTTTATTTGATACTAAAGTATTACTCTTTATTTAGTCAATGAAGTGATTGCTGAAGGCATTTGCAATTTCAATAGGATCCATGATAGTCTTATTCTGCACATTTATCTGAGTAAGTGGGTCGATACAGGATGTTTTATTGTTAATAATAGATAGATAGATAACATCTTATTGCGCAAATACAATTGATTGTTACAAGTGATTTGAAGATATCTTAAATTTACAAAAAAATAGTAAATGCACAAGGGCGGCCTTATCGCAAAATGCGATTTCTTACAGGCAACCTTAGGATGGACAGACTGAGAAGGATAGGTTTGATGGTGTAGTGTGTGTGTTGTACCACTGGCACTGGTGTGAATATGTCGATGGTTAGGGCGTGTTCGTACGATACTGCGTCGCTCACTATTTGTTGACGGCGTTTGATATGCATATTGTTTGTCAGGAAATACCTTTCCTTCGTCTCATATATTAAATGTGACGCAGTTTGATTTACTGCTTTGTGATTTTATACTAGATATGACGTCAATGTGAAGAATTACTGACGAATAATTTGTCTAAAGACGACTGCAACAGGCTTTTCGTCTGTCACTAGTCGAAAAGTGATGAAACTTATATCGCTAGCAATACTTTTTAATTCTATAGAATAAACAAAAGTAATCGTTGTCAATTGCAAAAATAAATGTTATACTGGCATGGCACGCGCATTAAATGAATGTTTGATTCGAAATAGTTTGCTTAGCACAGCGTCTGTTGGTGTCAAGATATTAGATGCGTCGAGAATGTTAATTCGACGCTTTGATTCAATGTCGCCGGAGTACTCGCTGTTTTGTTACTTGAGATAAGCTTGCAATTTTTTCGTCTTCTTTTGTCTGTACTTATATTTAGAGTATATACCTGCAGTAAATCAAATTAAAGTCTCCTCGGTGGTTGTTGCCCAGCCATGTATATATGTTAATAAAATTAGTTTGCCTTAAGTGCATGCCTGCCTGCAGAAATGATAGAAAAATTGAGGTGCATAAAATAAGGCGCAACTAAGCATCACATTTTTCTTAAGCCAAATAAGGGCTTGAAAAAATATTTATACAACAATAAGGCTCTGGAAGCTCCTTGACATTTAAAAGTTGACGAGTTTTATTTGTAAACACGACATACATTCTTTGTAAAGGTCAATTAAATAATGCCATGGTGTCACGTTTATAATCCCATTGTGTTCAGAAAAAAAAGTACAATGATAACGAAGACGTACTACTGCTGAATCACACAAATTAATTTCCAGTGAAGTAAATATTAAAATATACGCCTCACCCTTAGAAATGAATAAGCGCGAAGTGGAGGAAATATTGCCGGAAAATTTGGGATCCAAGGCAAGTAGCCAGGAAATCACTGACTTGATGAAGCGAATTTTGAAAGCATCATTTTGAAACTCAGTTTGAAAGCATCATAGAGGATGCCTTAAAATACATTATTTCTAGTAGAAAGTCTATAATCGTATGTGGCGATTTTAATGTCAATTTGTTAGAAAAATCACCAATTTGTACTAGATTAGTAAGCTTATTTATGTCATTTAATTTAAATGTTTTGTTTTCTGAACCAACCAGAATAGCCTCACATTCTTCTACATGCTTAGATAATGTCTTTTGCAATTGACTTTATTTAAGTAAGGCTGTTTTAACTGACTTAGCATCGGATCACTGCGGGCAAAAGGTTGCAATTCCAACTAATACAATCCCTATAGTACAAGAAATTACATGTAGGCTAATGACCTCTGCTCGCCTCAAACACTTTACGAGTAGTAATGATGTTGCTGCCAAGATCGCCAGTATTGACTTTACCGTTGATGATCCTGATGAATTATATAAATGCTTATTTAAAATTATTAATGAAAAGTACAGTAAAAAATTTAAACAGTAGACGTTTGCAAGGAGCATTAAAGTAAATGTTTGTGATTGGGCAACAGTAGGTATATACAAAAGTAGAGCTAGTTTGTATGATCTATTTGGTATGAAGAAATACAATTTTAATCCTGAATTTATTCAATATGTTAGAAATTATTCAAAGGTTTTCAAGAGGACATGTGCTTTAGCCAAATCCTTATATTTAAGCAATCAAATCAAAGAATCCAAGAACACAAATTATTTTCAGCGTCGAGCGCATGAGATCGTGAGATCGATTCTAACCCAAACCAGTGAAGTCTTTTTGTGATTGTATAAGATTGTTTACCAATATTAAAATGGAATTCCTCGAGAATATAACATTCCGAATGAGATCACGCACAACACCAATATCAGAAGATACATTGGATACAATCAGCGAAAGCGCCCATATTAGTACTGAGGACTCGATACTAGATGGCCCAACTAACAGTTTGCCTAACATATCCGATGATGAAAGTGTTATTCAAATAAAAAATCTAAAAAATTAAATAAATACACTTAAGTTACAACTGAATGTAGCTCACGAGGAAATTGAAAATTTATCGCCAGAAAATACGGAGTTAAAACAAGTCATAAAGGATATTAATACTAAACACGAAATAGTAAAAAAGGCGACCAAAAATTAGCTAGCGAAATAACTACTCCAAAGAGAAAAATATCTAAAAATATGACACCGCGAAAGACTTGTATGGGCAAAACTGAGAAATGTACTAAAAATATCTGTCGCACTCCAGTGATATCAAAATTAAAGGGCGCAGTTAGTACATCATGATATGACACAACAGCTACAGAAATCTAATGAGAAAAAGAATAGAATCTGTATAATTAGTGCAAACAAAGGGATCAATGTGTTATCAGCTGCAGAGGACTTCTTCTATAACTATGAAATATGTCACTATCTCACTCCGAACTGCGGCATAGCAACACTAATCGACAGCATGGACTTGAAGCTGGCAGATTATATGCAAAGGGATTTCTGTTTCCTATTCATTGGGCCGGCAGATTTTCGAAAAACAAATAATTATTACGACATAGTTATTCGATTGAGAGAGACTTTAAGCAGAATCACTCACACAAACGTTATAATATGCTTACCTACCTATAATATTTACTCAGTAATATTTAATTGGAGGATAGAAACCTTCAGTAATATGTTATACCTAGACAACCAGACACATTGTTATGCTGAAATTCTGGATTCGAATCTGGACCTGTCCTATGATTATGATATGTTCTTCAAGCGCACTGGGCAGCTGAATAACAACGGATTAAAGAGTATATACAAAAACTTAAAATATTTAGTAAGTGAATACGTCGCGGATGGTACCGACCAGGAAACTACAACCAATTATAGCTCATCACTGAAAGAAATTGATGGTACCAATTCCACAGAGAACGATGAGTTTTTTCATCTTTGACAAAATTAAGATTCTTCATCAAAACATTGCTGGCCTCCTAAATAAATCAGACCTATTAACCGTTCATTTACAAGAACTATCAAAGAAAGGAAAAGAAAGGAAATTGACGTCATCTGTATAACGGAGCACTTTGTGATGCGTAGATATCAAAATCTTATAAATGTACCCAACTATAAACTGGCTGCCTGTTTTGCAAGAAAAGACAAGAAACGTGGGGGTGCATGCATTCTGATACAAAATAACATTTCATATAGAGAATTGCAGGATGTATTGCACTATGCAGTTGCAAATGTAATCGAATGTTGCGGTATAGAACTCATCAACCAACAATTGATTATATTATGTATTTATAGGCCACCTAAGACCAGTAACTTAAATATATTTTACGAAAATCTTAATAGAATTTTAAATACTTTAGCTTCTAACAAATATTGTAAAAGAATTGTTGCATGCGGGGACTATAATATAGACACTTTAAACTCTAATAATATGACACTAGAGTTCAAATGCTTTCTGTTGGGTTATGATCTGCAATTGTAACTACAACCAGGAACCAACTAGGTTATGTAGTAATAGTTGTCTAGATAATTTTGCACGAAGTTCCCAGTTAAAATGCAAAAGTGAGGTAATTGATTTTGCGTTATCTGACCACACTGCGCAAATTCTAGAAGTCAAGGTAAAAAAATCATGTAGGATTGGATTCTGGCTTGTTACAAGACGTGATATATCAATGCAAAATTTAAAGAATTTCAAAAATCATCCACAGTCACTGTCATTTTCAGACATTTATAGCACCGATGATGCAGACAAGGCATATGAGTATTTCCTTGAATGTTTTCGTTTGGTGTATGACCTCTGCTTTCCTTTCAAGTTGGTCACTGCCAGAGCCAATAAAAGGCTTAAGTGGGTTTCACATGGCATCCGTGTTTGTAGTAAAAGACAACGGAATTTATTGTGGAAATACAAGCATCATCGGACTCATGAAAATAAAACTAATTTTAAAAATTATTCTGCAAAATTTCGCATACTTATAAAATTGACGCAAAAGGCTCAAAATAATTACTTAATAAACACCTCTCGTAATAAATCAAAGGCTTCATGGCAGATTATTTATTATTTCTGCCCACAACCACCAAGATTGCGCTTGCACAATCCTTACTTCTCCCAATACTCGATTATGCCGATGTCAGCTATCTTGATCTTAATGAGGACCAACTTAATAAACCTGAGCGTCTCCAAAATTTCTGTATTAGATTCTTTTTTGGTTTACGCAAATATGATCATGTATCTGAATTTCGATCCAGGCTCAAGTGGCTCCCAATTCGCCTTCGCCGGAATACCCATATTCTTATGTTACTGTATAATGTGTTATTTAATCCAAATTCCCCCACATATCTCAAAGAACGTTTTAAGTTCCTCCATGACACACATTCAAGGACCTTGAGGTCGACGGTGGACCTGAGACTGCAGATGCCAACCCATTCCACAAACTTCTACGACAAATCCTTTGCTGTTCAAGCTGTACGTTTGTGGAATGCGCTTCCGGTTGAGGTTAGGCAAGCTAAATCACTCAATATATTTAAAAATGCATTAAATAAGCAATATTTGTCACTTCACTCTGTTATCTAAACTTTACCAGTGCTCTCTGCATTTATATAAATATATATATATATATATGTTTTATAATGGAATTATATATGTATTATAATTATGTATTGCTTGTATGTATATTATGTTTTATTTGTATGTATGTTATGTATTATTTGTATGTATAGATAATGTATACCTTATGTTTTTGTATATTATGTACATATACCTACATATGTATGTACATTGTATTTTATGTATTCAAATAACTATAAGTTTCCAGATAATATATTTGATCACTACACCATCAAACCTATCCTTCTCAGTCTGTCCATCCTAAGGTTGCCTGTAAGAAATCGCATTTTGCGATAAGGCCGCCCTTGTGCATTTACTATTTTTTTGTAAATTTAAGATATCTTCAAATCACTTGTAACAATCAATTGTATTTGCGCAATAAGATGTTATCTATCTATCTATTATTAACAATAAAACATCCTGTATCGACCCACTTACTCAGATAAATGTGCAGAATAAGTCTATCATGGATCCTATTGAAATTGCAAATGCCTTCAGCAATCACTTCATTGACTAAATAAAGAGTAATACTTTAGTGTCAAATAAACACACTGCAATAACTAGTAATCCGCACTCTATGTTTATGATGCCAGTATCGCCACAAGACATAATGGCCGTTATACAATCTCTCAAAAATAAGAATAGTTTTGGTTATGATGGAATAGCTACTAGGGTTATAAAATTTGTGTCAGATGATATTGCATTTCATCTCAGCCATATTATCAATTTATGCATCTGCTCTGGCGTGTTTCCCAACGCATTAAAAATAAGTATTGTTAAACCACTTTTCAAAAAAGATGACAGAGCGAACCTTGATAACTATAGACCAATTGCCTTAATTCCCGTGTTTGCCAAAATTATAGAGAAAATTATATCTAATGCACTTTACAAATTTTTAGATAAATACAAAATTTTGTGTAAGGAGCAGATGGGATTTAGACAAAGTAGTAATAAAGTTTGTGGAGCGTGATTAAATGACTTATAATTACGTTGTATAGATGTAATATTACGCGGGCTACATAAACGCGCAGTAGGTGGGGTTAGAATTAATTAAATGTGTCCTGAACAGACATTTGGGTGCCGTAGTACGTGTCTCTTGAAGGACTGTCACACTTAATCTCCATACAACAGATACTTACTCGTCTTTGTGATTATAAAGACGCCAACTCACTCACACATTAACATTTTTGGAATACTGTTTTACTTTTGAATAAAATTAAACACATTTTACCAAAGTAAGGGTGCGCGACAACCGAGTAAGCTTCGCACCATTAAAGTCCTAAGATATGGCCTAAAGGAGGTGTAGCCGAGAGCATATAGGTAGCTCTCAGAATGGGTGAAAGTAGCCAAATACGTTGTACTTACCTAGTGTACTAAAGTTGATACAAATATAGTCATCACTTTCTTCTTATAATTGTTATTTTAAAACTGAGAGTGTTCAAATCTGTTTCCTATGCCAGCTGTGTAGTTCAGCCGTTGTTGGTGCATAAGTAACTTGGACGTACAAAAACGGATTGAAAATTAAAGACTGCTTCACATTGTATATCTGACCGAGCATTTATTCTGGGTTTGCATTATTAGTGTTATTATTTGTTGAAGGATGGATAGATATTTTTACTGTTTATATAGGGACAAGCGATATTTACCCTTTTGTAGCTCAATGTTATCTTAGAATGCTCGTAGGGCGAAGATAACTATAAACAGGAAGAAAAAAGAAGCTAGTACTTACTACCTGTTTGAATGGAATGAGAATAAAACTGTGATCGATCATACTGCTCTATTATAATTCTGTCATCATCATAATTACACCAATAGACGTCTACTGCTGGAGATAAGCGTTACCAAATGCTCTCCACATATACCGGTCTTAAGCCGCCTGCATACGTCCGCTTACCGCCATCCTAATATGATCATCGGAGGTTTACCTGTGCTGAAACTGCGTTAATATTATTGTTAAGCGTAAAAATAGTGAATTTGCATGTAAACACGTCAATGTGAATACTCTCTCAGTGTTGTGCAAAGTTAGCGCAAGTCAACACCAACTAACGAACACTAAGTACTCCTATAAATACAGACTTTCTAAGACGACTATTGGCTCCGAAAGACATTGATCGAGCTATTGTAAATGGGTCGATGTAGCCTATTAGCTCTCTAAATGCCATTAGTATATAGCTACTAACATTTTCAGTTATACAGTTGCAGGAACCACTACTTGCAGTATTCGTCTGTATTCGGGCGAAGGTAAATTTACAAATGCTTTATCACAGCATATTGAACTGGGGGACTATGTTCGTCACGCACACAGCTTGCAGGCCAAATCCGCATGCGTGTTAGACACGCATGGTAGAAAAAGCTTTTAAAACCGTCTTATCATAAAAGAAAGTAAGAATGTGCATCAGAAAAACATTCAGTTTTACCGTTGGGGAGTAAAAACTTTTTTGCTTACAATCCAACTTTTATCCCTCACAGTATCTTATCAAACGCAGACCGTTTATATTTATGATTTGTTTCCAATGAACAATGTTCTTATTCCGAACATTTATTATGTTTATATTTTCGTTTATCCTTATATCTGCTCGGAATGTTTTGGGTCCGAATATGGACTGGGTGGAAGACAACTTTAGTTTCTTGTTAAAGTTGTACTTTGACAAAAGCCGATTTGATACGCTTTCAACTGTATTTAAAACAAAATACGAGTAGAGATTCTATTATATTCGTATTTTATTCGTATTTTCGATATTCGCCCAGAATCAACAATATTATTTCGTACACTTTGAGAACTTGCCATAATTATATAATAACCACGGATATAGAGAAATATAAATGTAAAGAAACATATTTGCGGGCATAGTTATCTTATTTATTGAGTAGTGCATGTTTAAGCTCCCTGTATGTAATTAAATCAACTTAATGATCTAGGTCATTAACGAAGGCTAAAAATAATAACTAACATACAAGCACTTGTTATAGCCGGTTTCACCACTGTCTGATAAGTTCCTGTTAAATTAATTTGTCAGATAAGTGATACAAATTCCGTTACTTATGTTGAATTTATCCGGTAGATAGGGCCTATCCAAAGGTGGTGAAATTGGGCCTGTATCTCTTCACATTCAAAATGCAGGTAACTACGCTAAGACGCTATCTACGCTTAGTGTGTCATCTAGGTAACATTGCCATGTATACCTGCGGTGAGACAAGTTAGCGGTCAGGGAACAACGTCACCACGACGGCACGTCCATTAAGGGCCTGCCCACTGCGTAGTACCCGCGCTTGTTCATCACGCCAGGTGGAACACTTCGCCTAGCTGTTAAATGCAGTATTATGCACATTATTGAGGAAGACACTTGATTTCAAATCTATTTCTATGTTTATTATAAAATCGGGTTCCTTTTTCGTACTAACACTTCTATCTGTCTGTATGAAGGCTATATACTCTAAAACTATCAAAAGGAGTCCGTTTTCACAGATATCTGAGGAAGGTCTAGGAGTATAGTTCACGCGGGTGACATAAATAGTTTTACAATTATATTTATGTTCGAAAAGATATTCGCATCCTAAATGTGTATTTAAAAGTCATGCGTAAAGCCACACCATTTCTTAGAGAGCAATCAAAAACCATATGTACTACGAACAATAAAGTTTGCATTTCGTTTGTTTAATCAATCACGTTTCACCAGAGACACAATTTGAAATTCGGCAGCCTTTTTTTTTAAATACGTCTCGCGTGACAATGGACACGAGAACGCAATTGCCGTACCGTACCGAGCGCCATCTAGTGGCACCTGAGTCGGAGCTATTAATCCGTGGCCCATCGAAACTGGATCCTTTCAAACTTTATTCATTGTTTCCAGTTTCGCTGCACTAAAGCTTGTCTTGCCCCGGCACGCCTCTGTTTACTTAGATTGGATTTGGCTTTCATGCAACTCCTAATTCTTTGACTATTTTTGATGGAATTAATCTGGAAACATTGGTATTTTCTCTAGTTAGTTTTTAGTATCTACTTAATTATGTACGTCTGTCGAATGTTTTTATAAAACTGAAGGGAAATGTAAAGCGATTATATTGCCAAGAATATTGGAGTGCATTTCTTTAGGTTTTCTTCGTTATAGTGCTTATTAGATATACCTAACTAACCAACATAGTTGATGTACAAAAGCTTTGTATCGTTAGCGGCTATAGAAATGTGATTTGAAACAAGGCGTATTGATATAAATTTTAATAAATTTGAGAAAATAATTATTTTCAATGATGAAGCGATAGAGTACAATAAGTTAACCTTTGCATTCGAAATAATATTCAGTAATGTCATACAATTATGTTTACCGCAAATAGCACACCTTAACCACGAGAAGCATAAACAAAATGAAATTGCGGTATCGAATATTTTGTTCAACTATTAGTGGGTTATCAAGCCACAGAATAGTTTACATCTACGCGAAACTATTTCCATTTAATTACTAGAACTGAATATTACATTAAGAAATATCGATATTCTAATTGAGTACTCAATTCAAGTATTCATTGGTAGTAGTATAGGCCGAATAATAGTGCAATAGATGTTAGACGGTATTAGGAATCGTCTCTACATATTAATAGCTCGAGCAGGAATACTGGTCTATTGTATACATATTGCGTAAGTGATATGTTGTTAACTGCGGTACTATCTATATTGCTAGTTTGTGCTGATAGAGGTGACTTGAATACTGAGACGATGTTTATGATTTTGTATATGATTATGACCGGAACTGCTTATCAGGTTAATATAATATGATATTGTCTGAGCACAATAGACTTACTAGGCCTTGTTATAGAACAAGATCTAAGTATAGCTCTAGAGTAAGCCGTATATACAGATCTAATTAAGACATTTTATTCCTTATTATAATTTGGCTAGAGGATGACCGCAGTTACGCCCGCACATTTTTTTTATTTAACAGTTTCACGGCACGCACCAATGACTTTTCGAAGTTAAATGCGTATTAAATTGTGCCTTCGTGGTCCAGTAGATAGCGTATGCGACTGCTGATCGCAGGTCCTGGGTCGGGCAAAAGTGTTACTGGGTTTTACCGAATACTCAGTAGCAGCCCGGAGTCTGGTGATGTGCCCGGTAACTGCAATAGGCTCGCCCCTTATTACGTGGGACCTAAAAATCATGGCAATATGGGGGTGTAATATTTACACCTCTGCCTACCCCTTCGGGGATACAGGCGTAAGAATATAAATAAATTAAAAAAAAAGTTAATTATTGCTTGCTTATTGGTGAAGGAAACCTGCATTTCTGAGAGTTCTCCATAATGTTCTCGAAAGATGTGTGAAGTCTGCCAACCCGCACTTGGCCAACGTGGTGGACTACGACCTTACCCGTCTTATAGTGAGAAGAGGCCCCTGCCCGGCAGGGGGACAGTATATAGGGCTGATGATGATGAAGAATAGTTTCTTCCCGATCGCTTCTTAGTGTACCCTTACGGTCTCTAAGGAACATACATGCCAATTTTCAGCTTCTTGCGGCCAGTAGTTTCGGCTGTGCGTTGTCTGTCAGTCAGTTAGTAACGCAACAATTGCATTTATACAGATATCCTTGGAACACGTTTTTGAGATAATTATATGCTTGGTAATTTTACAGTAGTTTGTATGTTAAACTACATTTCGAACTGTATTTAGTAGTTTTTTATTTATTTAGGTTCCCCAACAAAATTAACACTGCAGTTAAAATTGGTATTTTTTTTACTTAAGTGATTCACAATATAGCAATGTACGTTAATATTGTACCTATATCGTTAAATTAGACGACTGGTTGCGATGCGCTAGGAGGATGTGACGGTCAGTTAATTTACCGTTGAAATAATCTACGGTTTAATTTATGAACGTCATGGTGACGTACAGAGAATTCATTTAAGTAACATAAAAAGAAATTACTATTAATATTTTAATTTAGTTTATCCGAGATTAAATGTAAAATTATATAAATTTTGACTGCCAATTCTATGTATCTCTATCTTTCAAAGGTATGTTATATAAACAATTACAAAGTTGCCCGTCATTTCAGATTTTAATAAAAAATACTCTCCAACCAACTTCATTTGAAATTGTATGCAGGACTTCGTGCGCGCTTCGAACGCCTTTTACTTCTAAGAATATCCAAATATCACAATCTAGTAACTGCTTATCTAACTGCAACAATCTGATTAAACTTCAATTTTTGAATCAACAGGACAGTCAAAGCAATGATTTAATTATGCATATAGTTTACTAGCAAAATTAAAAAGCACCGGTTATTTCAATACAAATATGTATATTTTATTTTCATTTAATATATTCGCTGATAGCAGCCTGTGATACTGCCAAACTCGCAAAACTTTATGACAACACTACCTTATGTCTATGTTGTAAAAGTGAAAAATGTATATTGCCTGTCAGAGAATATATTTATCGTGGTAGTAAAGCTGAAAACACCAGATTTAGAGCGTTCATCTCAAGATTTGTTACAGACTTGAAAATGCTACGTTTTCACTCACTGCGGTGTTGAAGTATTACGGCTGTTAGATTTTTTTGTAAGTACAATTTATTGTTTTATTTTATAGTAAGCGATTTCTGAGATTTCATTTACAAGTCTGAGGTTTTCATGTCTCGAATTCGATTGAGCATAAAATAAGCTTTATATTTTATATGTGTTTCGTCTGGTATATCGTCTACATTGCGTTTGTAAAACGAATTTAGTAGATATACAGAGTATTCAATAGAATGAGAGTTACGATACTATCAGCGATTTTAAATTATTTGGTGTTGTCCCTCGACAACAAGCTGGGTGTAAGTACCAATAATAGGTATTGGGATATCTTTATTGACAGAAATAGAAGCCAATGACCACATCTAATATAAAACTAGTAATCATAGGTACCTTTATTATCTTGGTCAACACGGAGATTAGTGTGTACAAATAATCAAAGCATTTGTTTTTAAAATCATTCCAGCTACAGGCCAGTTTCTGATTTACAAACAAAGAGTCCATCATCACATGTACAACCACCGAAATCTCATGATATTGTTTGAAGGCAGCATAGTGTAAAAAATTGTATTGGAAAGCAATTAATTTGTGAATTGGCCGGGTCCGCGGCTGCGGTGTGACTCGGCGCGGCGGCGGCGCGGCGTGAAACCCTCGACAAATGGCGCACGTCATTTTATTCTGCTGATCTCATGTTTGTGCTCTCACCATCATATTTAAATTGAATTTTGGAATACGTAGAAATGCAAACAAGAGCTGGTTATTACGGTGCGCACAGTTCGACCGGGCGAGTTTAAATCCTCATCTTTAAAATTATATTTGAACGTTGACGTTCGTTTTAATAACTTTGTATCAATTATGTTTGTTTCATACGGTTAATTGATATTGGTTACCATGAATCATTGCTTACGATGGATAACAATGTACGAAATTTAATGTTTGGCTTTTTCTGAAATCAAAACCGAACGTAATTTGTATTAGATATTTAGTTTGACAAATTTTACAGGTGACTTTCATTATGTTTGAAGTAAAATATATAAGTAGTACAGATAAAGATTGATTTATTATTATCGATACAATTTTGGTGCTTTCGGCAAACTAAGCTGGAGAATCTATAATTACCTATTTAAGTATTTGTATTACTATGTTAAGTAACGTCGTAGTGGTTTCTTCAGATTACATATATTTGGAACAAGAAGGAATAATGAAAATAAATCTTTATTTTGAACATGCAGTTAAAAATAATAGTTACAATGGTAAATCAATAACAAAATATAAAAAGAACACATCAACCTGCTGCTGATTTTCAGTAAATTCGCAGATTCACACGATCCCGCTGTGAGAAGTCAGGGATACCACGGTGATTTTTAGTGCGTAGGCCAAACAGCTTAAAAAAATTAGACATGCTCCCATGTATTCAAACTCCAGTTTGGCTGGGGTTTTGGAGCCTGGAGCTTTGAGACCCGCAAATAGTTTTCCATCAGAAAAAATCAGTCCATGTTAATGGTCGATATCATTGTATTTTAAATCAAATATGAGAATGCTGTACAAATTGGATTTACAAAATATATTAAAGTAACTAAAATTTTAGATGTAAAATTTTGTAATCTCTGAACTCACTATCCGCAGCTGTACATTTAAAACTATTAATACAAATAAAACGAAATGAGCTCACTACAGTAAGTTAATGTTAATTAACACTCATTAATTTTATTATCATACTCTCGTATGTATAGAGTTTAAAACTGAAATTAATCGAATGTTACATGTCGCGTATGAGTGAAATAGCAATAAGAATGAAAGAGAGAAACATATGATTACAGTTTTTCGGAGTCCACTGTTGAACATAGGCCTCTCCTAATTTGCGTTTCAATAGCATTGTAAGCAATTAGAGGATTTGATCTATTATACTACGTGGGCCGTCTAGCCAGCGTAGTATAGTATTTTTAAACTCTAACCCAACTCGTCTGGGTTGGGTCTAACCCAACCCAGACAAGTTGGGTTGGTTGGTTGGTTTGATATGTTTTCCTTTTCTTCCCAAAGAACCACTGCCTTCGAGTATATTCTTTAGTCACTCCTTACGACACCTACGTTATGAAATGGGGTGGTTACAATTTGTATTCTTAAACCGTCAGCACACAGAAAAAAATTGTCTGAGGATAATATTTGGTTTGTCTTTGGCTTTTATATTTGTAAAGCTTGTTTTATGAACGTCATTAGTTGAAATTGAGACTCGTTGGTCTCGCGGCAAAAATGTGCGCGTTGGATTAGGAGGTCTCGGTGGTCTCGGGTTCGATTCCCGGGTCGGGCAAAGTGTTATTGGGTTTTTCCGTTAGGAAATTCTCAGTAGCAGCACGGAGTCTGGTAATGTGCCCGGTACGGCAATAGGCTCGCCCCCTATTACGTGGGACCTAAAAAATCATGGCGAAAAGTGGGTGTAATATTACACCTCTGCCTACCCCTTAGGGGATACAGGCGTGAGTCTATAAATAAAATAAAATATAAATATAGTTGAAATGTAAGTAAAAAATATAGTGAGGATTAATTGGAGATTTGGAGTTATTGTAATTAATTCTGCTCATGACTGAAATAAACGAATTTCTTTAGGTTGTGAGTCTAAGATCTAACGCCATTTATGATTGTGTGTCTTAAGTCTTCTTAATGTTTTTGATATCCTTTCATTTAATTTCACCTAAGACATGTATGTGTACACGACATACAGCGTGTTCACGTATTTTCTTTTAATTTCTGAATATGTTATAATTATTAATCGCTAGCTCTCCCGAGCAATTTAACCCGAATTCTATATATCAACAATGACGACACCCTCCGTGTTTAATTGTGCGTGGAAGCCATTCAACACACACACATCAATTTTCATCCAAATCAGAATACAGATGTTTAGAAAGAGTTCATACACACGTATAGACTCAAATTATATGCTATATGTCAACTTTCTAAAAATGTATACTTATTTCACTGATAAAATATTAGTTACCTAATAACAAGATTTCCGCACGAATTGTATCGAGAGAGAGTTTGTGTTGGCGTTTATGTGTGATTTAATTGATTCAGATATACTTCTGCGATTTCAATGAGTTATAGATAACTGAGCACAAATTTTAGAACATCAGTTTAAATTGGTCTTTAGCACATTAAGAGAAGGAAAATAGTAGACCGGTTCCTAATGACTTTTAGCCAAGTCTGTTACTTTCCCTTTGTCTCTTCTTACTCAGGCAGCGTTCGCTAGTCTCTATTGTCGATGAAAATGACTGTAACACATGATGTGTTTCAATCGTCCAACTACAAGAAATAATGTAAATCTAAGTACAACAATAGAGTCTATATTTCAATAAACCCCACAACAAGATATAAAATATTATATCAATGCGCAACGACCTTGACAAGAAGATCGAGAACAACATACGTGCACTCTTTGTAAGTCTCCGTCAGTTTTCTTATAAAAATGTTAGAAAAATATTTTGACGTATAATCTGGTGAGATTCATGAGTAGCCGGCATGTCATTACATGCAGGATGTCGTCAGGCTAACGAGCTGCGAGCAAATAACTCCTCATAATACATCCGAGGCACTGGCGCTACACCGTCAAAGGACCGTTCGAATTGATATCGTACTGGAGCGAGTTGTACATTGTAATTGGATTATGAGCAAGGTTTTATGAAACTCTTTTTGAATATGATAGACCATAGTAGTTTGTTTACAGGTTTATATTATCTGATCGCTATGGTACTGGTGATGTATAATAAGAACGTATCTAACACTTAACGTACATCATTCCTATTTATATAAAAGTTCATGGATTTTTTTATGGTTATCTGCAATTAATATGTTCTTAAGACACACGCTTTATAACATTCAGATTAGCTACAAATATCTTCAAACCTTGGATATTTATGCACATACTAACATTTATATAAAAGGCTTAAACTGCGTCATTAAAACCAACATAATGCAACATTTTTTAGACACTGCATAAAAATTTATTTGCATCCATAAAAATATTCTTCTTTTGGAATAAAAAATATCGTTACAATATGCCGTTACATAACTCAGAACGTGATACAGCTCAACTGTCCCACTTACATTGGCAGTGCACATTGAAACAACTCCGTCACCCAAACGCTTGAATTAATAGCAAGTGATACAATTCGTGTTATTGCGACATCCTTGTTAGTAAAATGTGAATATTTGCACTATTATTGAATAATTGTGACATCCTCTCATAAATGGGAGTGCTAAGACTAAAATAGAAAGTGCTATGACCTCTCTTTTACATATTATTTGGTCTGTGTTATCCATAAAATTAACATAATTTTGTTGTCTATAGGTACTATAACATTTTTGCGGTTAAACCTACAATTGGTGTTTTAACCGGCGCAAGAGTAATATTTTCCGAATGTATACCAATCGTGGGTAAAGCCATTTTATAAAGGTACAACATTATTTCTGTGTGCGATAAAATATATTAATATATTTTATTGTCTATATATGTTAATGTATGAAATAATGCGTACGAGGTCAATGATGTTAATCCTCTAAATGCCGTTTATTCTGTTTTTATTGCCAACTATAAGGCTTCGTTTCAATGGACTACAGCGACAAGAGAATTCCTTTTCTTCTTCAGTCGTTCACTCTTTACAGAGTGGTCATGGTGTCTTGATTTTGTTTGCAGGCAGACTTCGCTATGTGCATTCATCGGCTTCTATTCCGTGCATCCCGGGAGCACTCTACCACCGATTTAATCTCACTCATAATGTGCTAAAAACCTATTTAAACTGATTTTCTAAAATTTGCGCTCAGTTATATGTAACTTATTGATGTCGCAAAAGTATATCTGAATCAGTTTAACCGCACATAAACGCCAACACAAACTCTCTCTCGATACAATTCGTGTGGAAATCTTGTTAATACCTAATATTTTATCAGTGAAATAAGTATACATTTTCACAAAGTTGACATATAGCATATAATTTGAGTCTATACGTGTGTACATATGAACTCTTTCTAAACATCTGGATTCTGATTTTGATGAAAATTGATGTGTGTGTGTTGAATGGCTTCCATACACAATTAAACACGGAGAGTGTCGTTATTGTTGATATATAGAATTTGGGTTAAATTGCTTGGGAGAGCTAGCGATTAATAATTATAACATATTCAAAAATTAAAAGAAAATACTTGAACACTCTATACCTGTGTATGTCGTGTTCACATATAGGTATCGTCCCAGGTGAAACTAAATGAAAGTATAACAAAAACATTAAGAAGACTTAAGACACATACATACATACATACATACATACATATACTCACGCCTTTTCCCCGTCGGGGTAGGCAGAGACAACAGAACGCCACTTGCTCCTATCCTTACAAACCTCACGCGCTTCCTCTACACTCATTACTCTTTTCATACATGCTCGCCGGTTGCGGGTACTTCGGACCTTTCCGTTTCTTAGGATGTCTCCAATTTGGTCGAAGAATGTCCGCCGAGGTCTGCCGCGACCGACTTGCCCACACACATTTGCCTTATATATCTGATTCGTCATTCTTTCTTCACTCATTCGCTCCACGTGTCCAAACCACCTAAGCATTCCTTTCTCAATCCTTGTCACCACATCTTCTTTCAGTCCACTGCTCTTTCGTATAGTTGCATTCGGAATTCTATCAATCAGTCTTACCCCACACATACTACGCAGTGATCGCATCTCAACTGCGTTAATTCTACTTTCATGCTTTTTCTGCCAAACCCAGCTCTCACTTCCATACATCAACGTGGGGACAAGCACTCCATTGTGAACCGCCAATCGTGCCTCTTTTGGCACCGTCTGACCGTTCATAAACGCCCACAGTGCTCCATTTACACGATTTCCCGCAGTCACTCTCCTTTCAATGTCTCCCTCACATCTTCCGTCCCTTGTAAATACGCTACCCAAATATACAAATTCCTTTACTTGCTCTACAATTTCACCTCCAATCGAAATATTACACTCAGTCACACTTTCATCTTTTTCAAACACCATCACTTTCGTCTTTCGTGCATTAACTTTCATACCTTTCGCTTTAAAGCTCTTGTTCATGCAGTCCATCATGTCTTGCAACTCATTCGCCGATGATGCAAGAATGACTTGATCATCGGCATATAAGAGGCACTTAACACGCACTCCTACCATATCGATCCCGCATTCAGTTTCTCTCATATCATTCATGCAGCTATCCATGAATACGTTGAACAACCAGGGCGAGGCTGCACACCCTTGTCTGACACCTTGGGAGATGTCAAACCAGTCCGAATAGGCACCATTGATTCGGACACAGGCTCTAGAACCCCTATACAGGGATTTCAGAGCCCTTATTATAAAGTTGTCTACCCCATACATGGATAACACCTTCCATAATTCCTTTCTATTCACCCTATCATAAGCCTTTTCCAAGTCTATGAACGCGCAATACACCTTCTGGTTTTTTGCCAGACATTTTTCGGTGACGCAGCGCAAGGAAAAGACTTGATCCGTACATCCCATTCCCTTCCGAAATCCCGCTTGCACATCCCATATCTTGTCATTAGTCACATTTACTACTCTGTCAATCAAAATTCTGGCATACATTTTTCCAACAACACTAAGAAGGCTGATCCCGCGATAATTTTGACATTCCTGCTGCGAACCTTTGCCTTTATAAATTGGAACAAGCACTGCCTTCGTCCAGTCATCTGGAACTTGGCCCTGTTTCCAGCATAGATTAAAAAGGCGATGCAGCATGTTAACTATGAGTCCGTCGCCAGCCTTCAACATCTCAGTCGTCACTCTATCACATCCAGCAGACTTTCCTGACCTCATACCTTTTAACGCTTTCATAATTTCATCCATGCCAATTTCATCAGTCGGGCTCACAAACATATCTATAGTTTCTTCTTTCTCTATTTCACACACATCTTTCTCAAATAAACTCTCAAAATAATTCTTCCAGCGCTCTAGTATCTTTCTTTCTTCATTCATGGCTTCACCTCTTTCATTCCTAATCACTTTCATCGATGTACTCATATTTTTACCTCGCGCTTCTTTCACGAGTTTCCAAAAGAGTTTTATATTCTCTCGGAAACTTGCGCCGAATTGTTCCTCATACTTCTCCTTTTTCTCATTCTTCTTCCTCTCTATACATTCTTTGACTCTAGTTTTTACACATCTATACTTGTCCTTCATTTCTTTAACACTATCTTCATTCATACCACCACTAGCTCTATTCGTCGCCTCTGTTGCTAGGATATCCAGCCATGCTTTTTTCTTTTCCTCAACCATTCTTCTAGTTTCATCATCCCACCAGTCAGCTTTCTCGCATTTCTTACTTCTTCTTTTACTCAAACCGCATACTTCTTCAGCACATTTCACAATGTTGGTTTTAAATACCGACCATACCTCACTCACACTTTCCTTATTTACAAGATTCCAACTTTTGTCCATCCGTTCGCTCAATTGCTTTTTGTACATATCTTTCATACCCTTATCTTTCAATCTTTCCACTTTTATACGTTCTAATTCTGTAGTGGAACCTTTATCTCGGTGCCGCCAGCGTTTAAAAAGACCACTTATTTTACTGATAATCAAATAGTGGTCTGTGCCAACATCAGGTCCGCGATAAGCTCTGGTATCCACTACTTTCCTTCTCATTCTTTCATCTACTATCACAAAGTCTATCATGCTTCTTAACACAACATTTCCTTCCTTCTTTTGCCACGTGTACATATGTACCATTTTATGCTGGAACCATGTATTCATCACAGACAGATCCATCTCCACACATACATCCAACAAGTACACGCCGTTGTCATTGACACTCTTATCTCCAAACTTCCCTAGTACACTTTCATACCCATCACGTTTCACTCCCACCCTTGCATTAAAATCTCCAAGCATGACAATACGTTCATTCCACTTACGCAATAACACGACTTCTCTCATTTGTGCCCAAAATTCCTCTCTTACTGCCTTACTATAGGAAGAGTCCGGAGCGTATACACCTACCAAAAAAAGAGGTGTCAGGCCTACTTTCATCCGGACCCAGATAAGACGCGGACTTACGCACTCATACTCACGCATGCATTCTGCCATTCGCTCTGAAAGAATTATACCGACGCCTTTACTGCCATGTTCTTCATCGGTAACCCCCGACCATATCTCTGTGAACGGGCCGCGCGTCAGCATTTCATTCCCCTTACGCTTTGTCTCATTCACACACAAAACATCTAGTTTTCTTTCATTCATTACTTCGTAAACATCATCCATCTTCTCATTCATTCCTCCTCTAACATTTAAAGTCGCAAATCGGCATTCCGTTGCCCACTTTCCGCCCCGACGAGAACAATTCCGCGTAGGATTAGGATGGTTTTGGCGTGACGTATGGCGAATATCGTTGCCGCCTACAGCTGTAAGGTTGCTCCCCCCAGAATACGAGGAGCAGCCTCGTCTTGCAAATACAGGACGAGGAGGGGATTCTCCGGCCCTGCCGGTACCCCTGGGGTACACTTACAGTAATATTACCCACAGCCATGATCACGTCGGTTGTAATTTGACTGTATATTTTGTTTGGAGTTTAACAGTCAGTCCCTAACGGCGGGGCAGACTGCCGGGTTTGTTTCAAGTTTTCCTTCTCTATGGTTAAAGACGTCAATATTTATTTTATTTTGATGACAATGCGTCCGTCGAAATACCTTAGTCGCCTTTTACGACACCTCGGTAAGAGAGAGGGAGGGCTATTCTACTCCGCCGGACACCACACGGCAAAATGTACTTAAGACACACAATCATTAATGGCATTATATCCTAGACTCACAACCTAAAGGAGGTCGTTTATTTCAGTCATAAGCAGAATTAATTACAATAACTCCAAATCTCCACTTAATCCTAACTATATTTTTACTTACATTTCAACTAATGACGTTCATAAAATAAGCTTTACAATGTAAAAGACAAAAACATACCAAATATTATCTTCAGACAATTTTTGTGTGCTGACGGATTAAGAATACAAATTGTCACTTCCTCATTTTATACCGTGGATGTCGTATGAAACGACTAAGGAATATACTCGAAGACAGTGGTTCTTTGGGAAGAAAAGGAAAAGACATCAAACTCTAACGCAACTCAGACGAGTTGGGTTAGAGTTTAAAAATACTATACATACACATACATACATACATAACGTCACGCCTTTTATCCCCGAAGGGGTAGGCCGAGGTGTATTTCTACACCCACTTTTCGCCAGATATACTTTAGTTCCACGTAATAAGGGGCGAGCCTATTGCCGTACCGGGCACATTTCCAGACTCCGTGCTGCTACTGAGAATTTCGTGACAGAAAAACCCAATAACACTGCCCGACCCAGGAATCGAACCCGGGACCTCCCGATCCCACGCGCACATTTATGCCGCGAGACCTACGAGGCAGTCGTATAGGGTTTGATGTCGAGTTTTCCGTCTCTACGCAAAGATGTTATTTGCATCGTGTTATCCCTTAGTCGCCTCTTACGACACCCACGGGAAGATAGGGGGCGGTGACACTTGCATTCTATGCCGTCAACCACACAGAAAATACTATACCACGCAGGCTAAACGGCCCGCGCAGTATAATAGATCAAATCCTTTAATTGCTCACAATGCTATTGAAACGCAAATTAGGAGAGGCCTATGTTCAACAGTGGACTCCGAAAAACTGTAATCATATGTTTCTCTCTTTCATTCTTGTTGCTATTTCACTCATACGCGACATGTAACATTCGATTAATTTCAGTTTTAAACTCTACACCTACGAGAGTATGATAATAGAAATTAATGAGTGTTAATTAACATTAACTTTTACTGTTGTGAGCTCATTTCGTTTTATTTGTATTTACAGTTTTAAATGTAGAGTTGCGGATAGTGAGATCAGAGATTACAAAACTTTTGCATGTAAAATATTTTGTATATTTTGTAAAGCCAATTTGTACAGCATTCTCATATTTGATTTAAATGACGATGATATGGACCATTAACAAAGACAGATGTTTCCCGATGGAAAACCCTATTTGCGGGTCTCAAAGCTCCAGGCCCCAAAACCCCAGCCAAAGTGGAGACTGAAGACGCATGAGCATGTCTAATTTCTTTAAGCTGTTTGGCCTACGTACTAAAAACCACCGTGGTATCCCTGACTGCTCACAGCGGGATCGTGTGAATCTGCGAATTTACTGAAAATCAGCAGCAGGTTTATGTTTTCTTTTTATATTTTGTTTATTGATATACCATAGCAGCTATTACTTTTAAATGCATGTTCAAAATAAAATTTTCCTTTCATTATTTCTTCTTCTTCCAAATGTATTTAATCTGAAGAAATCACTACGACGTTACGTAACATAGTAATACAAATACTTAAATAGGTCATAATAGATTCTCCAGATTTGTTTGCCGAAAGCACCAAAATTGTATCGATAATAACAAATAAACCTTTATCTATACTACTTATAAATTTTACTCTAAACATAATGAGAGTCACCTGTAAAATTTGTCAAACTAAACATCTAATACAAATTACGTTCGGTTTTGATTTCAGAAAAAGCCAAACATAAAATTTCGTACATTGTTATCCATCGTAAACAATGATTCGGGCAACCAATATCAATTAACCGTATGAAACAAACATAATTGATACCAAGTTATTAAAACGAACGTCAACGTTCAAATATAATTTTAAAGATGAGGATTTAAACTCGCCCAGTCGAACTGCGCGCGCCGTAATAACCAGCTTTTGTTTGCCTTTCTACGTATTTCAAAATTCAATTTAAATATGATGGTGAGAGCACAAACATGAGATCAGCAGAATAAAATGACGTGCGCCATTTGTTGGGGGTTTCACGATGCACCGCCACCGCGCCGAGCCACACCGCAGCCGTGGACCCGGCCAATTCACAAATTAATTGCTTTCCAATACTATTTTTTACACTATGCTGCCGTTAAACAATATCACGAGATTTCGGTGGTAATACATGTGATGATGGACTCTTCGTTTGTAAATCAGAAACTGGCTTGTAGCTGGAATGATTTTAAAAACAAATGCTTTGATTATTTGTACATACTAATCTCCGTGTTGACCAAGCTAATATAGGTACCTATAATTACTAAGGTAAAGGCTCCTAATACCGAGGTAGTCAAAGTCGGCTCCTAGTTCCGAGGTATTTTTGTTTTCGTTCTTATCTTTTGAATATTATTATGTAACTACTTAAAAACAGGATTCACGCATTCCATGTTTCAAACTTGCTCACATACGTGAAGTTCGTTACTTTAACCCCGGAGCAACTAGCTAAAATCAATAAGTCTCTGCCACGGCGTCGACGCGAGTGGTTATTTCATATAAACACGGATCCTGTTAGGTAAGTGAGCTCATGTTTTTAACGTAAGTTTTTGTTGTGATTTTAACATAAGGTGTTGAAGGTAAGCAATTTGTCAGTATTTTGTGTTATTTTATTTGCCATAATTTTCAAGATAATTTATGTTTTAAATTGATTTAGTATCTAAAAATATAAAACAAAATACCACGGAGTTAGGGTACGTTTTTTAAGCGTAGCTCTTTTGGAGGTACCATCGGTAATAGGAGAAACACTACATCGTATTCACTTGCTTATTACTTTTAATACAATATTTCTTTTAATGAGGCTTTGGTCCATTTAAAATTATTACTATTCTTTGGAAGTGAAAACCTTATTCCGTGGTATGTTTTATTGGATAGAAATCTTATTAAATGTTGTCAAACATGATCCAGAAAACAACATTTTCTTTGAAAGGCCTAAATAAGAAGTAGCTCTTTAGTCTAGTGAAATGCAATTATTTTGTACAAATTTTGACTGATATTAACATGTTTCAATAACAAAAATGTTGGTACCAGTAAGAATTGAATAAGTTATTTATTCGGCCGAATTCCTCCTAATGCCGAGGTAGGATTTTTTTATACCTCGGTGTTAGGCTCTATGAGCTCCTAATACCAAGGGTATGCCTCCGTATAAGGATCTTCATAGAGCCTTATACCGAGGTATATGGCAACCACAAATAGTATTTGGGTTCCTTGAACCAAAACTTTCGCGCCATATCGGAATCCTTTATACACGCGCCGGCCGCCCCGCCACAATTTAGCGTTTGCGCTTAGCCGAATTTTGGATTATCTTGATACCTACCTACTAAGATATATTCAAATTTTATATGTATGAATATGTGTGTTATTAATAATTAAGAATAATTAAACTATCTACTTGAAATTTAATAAAAAATTTTAAAACATTTATCATTTTATTTATAAACTCTTTTGTGACTAGAGTAGGAGCATAATTATTTTATATTTTACAAGAAAAAGCACTACTGTTTTACTATTATTATTTAACTTCTAAAATTGCTTTACGGAACCAATTAACTCCTTTTTATACTACCTCGGAATTAGGAACCGACTACCGCGGTATTAGGTTTCAAGCCTGAAAATACCTCGGAATTAGGGAAAATCGACTTTGCTGTAAAACTATTTTTTTTCATGAATAAATCTTTTGAAAAGATACATAAAAATAGAAGTTAAACAAAATTGAATGTCCATTTTAGCTGAAATAATATTTTTACATATGCTAAAATATTTACAAATGCTTATTTTTCCTGCTTGCTTCCAAATGTCACGAAATACCTCGGTATTAGGAGCCTTTACCTTAGTTTTATATTAGATGTGGTCGTTGGCTTCTATTTCTGTCAATAAAGATATCCCAATACCTATTATTGGTACCTACACCCAGCTTGTTGTCGAGGGACAACACCAAATAATTTAAAATCGCTGATAGTATCGTAACTCTCATTCTATTGAATACTGTTTATCTACTAAATTCGTTTTACAAACGCAATGTAGACAATATACCAGACGAAACACATATATAAAATATATGGCTTATTATATGCTCAATCGTATTCAAGACATGAAAACATCAGACTTGTAAATGAAATCTCAGAAATCACTGACTATAAAATAAAACAATAAATTGTACTTACAAAAAAATCTAACAGCCGTAATACTTCAACACCGCAGTGAGTGAAAACGTAGCATTTTCAAGTCTGTAACAAATCTTGAGATGAACGCTCTAAATCTGGTGTTTTCAGCTTTACTACCACGATAAATATATTCTCTGACAGGCAATATACATTTTTCACTTTTACAACATCGACATAAGGTAGTGTTGCCATACAATTTTGCGAATTTGGCAGTATCACAGGCTGCTATCAGCGAATATATTAAATGAAAATAAAATATACATATTTGAATTGAAATAACCGGTGCTTTTTAATTTTGCTAGTAAACTTTATGCATAATTAAATCAATGTTTTGACTATCCTGTTGATTCAAGAACTGAAGCGTAAGCAGATTGTTTCATCGCAAATTCGATTCGCAATTGCAGTTAGATAAGCGGTTACTAGATTGTGATATTTGGATATTCTTAGTAGTAAAAGACGTTCGAAGCGCGCACGAAGTCCTGCATACAATTTCAAATGTAGTTGGATAGAGTGTATTTTGTATTAGAATCTGAAACGACGGGCAACTTTGTAATTGTTTATATAACATACCTTTGAAAGATAGAGATACGTTGAATCGGCATCAGTCAAAATTTATATAATTGTACATTTGATCTGGGATAAACTAAATTAAAATATTTAAAGTAATATCTTTTTATGTTACTTAAATGAATTCTCTGTACGTAACCATGACGTTCATAAATTAAACCGTAGATTATTTCAACGATAAATTAACAGACCGTCACATCCTCCTAGCGCATCGCAACCAGTCGTCTAATTTAACGATTACACTATTAACATACATTGCTATATTATGAATCACTTAAGTAAAAAAATACCAATTTTAAACTGCAGTGTTATTTTTTTTTGGGGAACCTACATAAATAAAGAACTACTAAATACAGTTCGAAACATAGTTTAACATACAAACTAATGTAAAATTACCAAGCATATAATTATCTCAAAAACTTGTTCTAAGGATATCTGTATAAATGCAATTCTTGCGTTACTAACTGACTGATAGACAACGCACAGCTGAAACTACTGGGCGCAAGAAGCTGAAAATTGGCATGTATGTTCCTTAGAGACCGTAAGGGTACACTAAGAAGCGATCGGGAAGAAACTATTCATCATCATCATCAGCCCTATATACTGTCCCCCTGCCGGGCACGGGCCTCTTCTCACTATAAGACGGGTAAGGTCATAGTCCACCACGTTGGCCAAGTGCGGGTTGGCAGATTTCACACGTCTTTCGAGAACATTATTGAGAACTCTCAGAAACCAGGTTTCCTCACGATTTTTTCCTTCACCGATAAGCAAGCAATAATTAACAATTTTATACGCATTTAACTTCGAAAACTCACTGGTACGTCCCGTGAAACTGTTAAATAAAAAAAATGTGCGGATGTAGCTGTGGTTATCCTCTAGTCAAATTATAAAAAAAGGTACCTTGCGTAAAAAATGTCTTAATAAGATCTGTATCTATGACTTACTCTAGAGCTATATCTACTTAGTCCTTGTTCTGTAATACGACCTAGTAAGTCTATTGTCCTCAGACAATACCATATCATATTAACCTGATAAGCGGTTCCGGTCATAATCATATACAAAATCATAATCATCGTCTCAGTATTCAAGTCACCTCTATCAGCACAAACTAGCAATATAGATAGTACCGCAGTTATCAACATGTCACTTAGGCAATATGTATACAATAGAACAGTATTCCAGGTCGAGCTATTAATATGTAGAGACGATACCTAATACCGTCTAACATCTATTTCACTATTATTCGGCCTATACAACTACCAATGAATACTTTAATTGAGTACTCAATTAGAATAACGAAATTTCTTAATGTAATATTCAGCTGTAGTAATTAAATGGATATAGTTTTGAGTAGATGTAAACTATTCTGTGGCTTGATAACCTACTAATAGTTTAACAAAGTATTCGATGCCGCAATTTCATTTTGTATAAGCATCTTGTGGTTAAGGTGTGCTATTCGCGGTTAACATAATTGTATGAAATTACTAAATATTATTTTAAAAGCAAAGGTTAAATTATTGTACCTACCACTTCGTCATGGAAAAATTATCATTTTCTCAAATTCATTAAAGTTTTACCAATAAGCAAATACCTTGTTTAGGACCATGTTTATGAAGTCGCTAACGATACAAAGATTTTGTATATCAAATGTCAGTTAGGTATATCTAATAAGTACCTTAACGAAGAAGACCTAAAGAAATACACTCAGAATTTCTATGCAATATAATGGCCTTCCAGTTTTATAAAAACATTCGACAGACGTACATAATTAAGTAGATACTAAAAACTAACTAGAGAAACGCAAATGTTGCCAGATTAATTCCAACGTAAAAAGTCAAAGAATTAGGAGTTGCACGAAAGGTAAATCCAATCTAAGTAAACAGAGGCTTGCCGGGGCGAGACAAGCTTTAGTGCAGCAAAACTTGAAACAATGAATTTTGCCACACGGCACAATTTTACCACTGATCAAATTTTCAATCGAATTGGCTTTGCCCGTCTACACGACACAATCAAATCACTGATTAACATTCCGTCCACCCGATTGGTTAAAATCTGGTGATACCGCACACCCGATGAACTTGGATTGGACGACTGGCGTCTATACGTCACGATTTCATCAAGTGATTTAGTCAAGTTGGACGTCAAATTGTGCCATGTGGCAAGGCTTTAAAGTTTGAAAGAATCCAGTTGCGATGGGCCACGGATTAATGGCTCCGACTCAGGTGCCACTAGATGGCGCTCGGTACGGTACGACCATTGCGTTTTCGTGCCCATTGCTACGCGAGACGTATTAAGAAAATGGCTGCCGAATTTCGAATTGTGTCACTGGTGAAACGTGATTGATTAAGCAACCGAAATGCAAACTTTATTGTTCGTAGTACATATGGTTTTCGATTGCTCTCTAAGAAATGGTGTGGCTTTACGCATGACTTTTAAATATACATTTAGGATGCAAATATCTTTTTGAAAATATAATTGTAAAATTATTTATATCACCCGCGTAAATCAAAATTAAATCAAAATCAAAATCATTTATTCAACTAGGTCACAATGTGACGATAAGCGTCACATTGTGACCTTATCGTCACATTGTGCTGCTGTGAACGTCAATTTTAAAATTAAATTACTTAATGCTTCTACATTTACATTTACTGCCTCGTTCGCAAAGCAATAGGTAGAGCCACGAGAAAGAACGGGCAATAAAACTCGAGGCCACTCTTTTAAATCACCAATATTATGGTACATATTTTCATTTTTGTAAGGAGCTGCAACTGTTACACATTGTACTAAATTACTTGTAAATAGTAATTAGTTACAGACATAATACTTAAGCAATTAATGCAGTTACTAAATTATATGTTTTAGTTAGCCTTCCAATGCGAATATTGTGTAACAGGAGCATCCACTTACGACTTATAATGTATACAACTCGTGACCATGTTCAGAACTATGGTGGAAATGTATGTTACAGAAGTGACGGTATATGAATACACAAAATTACAAAAACGTTAGTTCACAGACCATGATAACGAGTTATCTTCATCTTACAGTACAGTAAATTTTAATAAAATTAGTGGAACAACAATGCAAATGTAAATGTAGTAAGTAGAATGACCTAATTATAATAAACGAATAATAATTTAAAATAACTAGAAATGTTATATAATGATAAACTGAAAAATGCTAAGTATCTATATAAATTCTAAATAAGTAGTAGATCATGAGTTGTCTAGTGTTAGTGACCATCTATCCTTGTCACTGAAATAATCATTAATAGTATAATAAACTTTCTTAATAAGGCAGTCTTTTATTTTAGCTTTAAATGTACTAAATGGTAATTCTAAAAGACTAATTGGTATTTTATTGTATATACGAATACCTAGCCCTACAAAAGAATTATTAACTTTATGTAAACGATGATAAGGAGCATATAACCTATGCTTGTTTCGAGTATTTATATTATGTATATCGCTTTAGTCCCACGTAATAAGGGACGAGCCTATTGCCGTACCGGGCACATTTCCAGACTCCGTGCTGCCACTGAGAATTTCGTGACAGAAAAACCCAATAACACTGCCCGACCCAGGAATCGAACCCGGGACCTCCCGATCCCACGCGCACATTTATGCCGCGAGACCAACGAGGCAGTCGTATAGGGTTTGATGTCGAGTTTTCCGTCTCTACGCAAAGATGGTATTTGCATCGTGTTATCCCTTAGTCGCCTCTTACGACACCCACGGGAAGATAGGGGGTGGTGACACTTGTATTCTATGCCGTCAACCACACGGCATTATCTGGCAAAAAGTGGGTGTAGAAATACACCTCTGCCTACCCCTTCGGGGATAAAAGGCGTGACGATATGTATGTATGTATGTATGTATATCGCTTTTTGTGGTAAATAAACCTATATTTTGCCTAATGTACAAAATATTAGCAAATAAAAATTGCGAGGCTACTGTAAGAATTCCTATAGACTTTCCCTAAGAGTATCTTTTGCACCTAACATGTATATTGCTCGTACCGCTCATTTCTGTAGAACGAAGATATTCTGAATATCCGTTGCTTTGCCCCATAACAAAATGCCGTAGGACATAACACTGTGAAAATAGCTAAAATATACTAAACGAGCCGTGTCGATGTCAGTAAGTTGCCTAAGTTTTCTGACGGCATACGCAGCAGAGCTAAGCTTTCCTGCTAGACATGCTATATGTGCACCCCATTGTAACATATTATCTAATGTAATACCTAGGAACCCTGTAGAGTCTACTGTGTCAAGTTCCTCCCTATCTAGCATAATATTAGGTCCCAGTTGTCTAACGTTAGGTAAAGCAAATTTAACGCATTTAGTTTTCCTAGAATTAAGTACTAGGTTGTTTGCTGTAAACCATCGTGTAACTTGTAATAGTGCATTATTTACATCATTAAATTGATTTATATTCCTATCTACTTTAAAAATAAGTGACGTATCATCTGCAAAAAGTACGACATCACAGATGTTTTTTAAATAAAAAGGTAAGTCATTAATATATACTAGAAATAGAAAAGGACCTAAAATTGAGCCTTGTGGAACGCCTAGCTGAATAGGTAATTTAGAGGATGTAGTCCCATTTACATCGACACACTGAAATCTTCACCGCAGGTACGAATCGACAACACTAAGTGCGGTTTTCTCTACGCCGTAGTGGCGGAGCTTAGGCAGTAGTGTGTCGTGCTGAACGCAGTCAAATGCTTTAGATAGGTCACAGAACACTCCAATAGCATTATTTGATGACTCCCAAGTACTATAAACGTGTTTTATGAGAGCAACACCCGCATCAGTAGTGGATCTACCTTTAGTAAACCCGTATTGATCTTTGTGAAGCAGACTATTTATATTGAAGTGGCTTAATAGCTGCTTTAAAAGAATCTTTTCAAATATTTTACTAAATGCCGGCAAGATAGATATGGGCCTTAAATTATTAATTTCATTTTTACTGCCAGATTTGAATAAGGGTATAATTTTACTTAATTTTATCAAATCCGGAAATACGCCTAGGTCAAAGCATTGATTTAAAATTATAGATAGGTAAGGCGCAACAGTCTCAACTATAGTACCTAAAATTTTAATTGAAATGCCTCAAAAGTCGCCGGTATTTTTAATATTAATAGAATTATATGCGATCAATATATCTCGCGGGGTAACGTGCTCGAATCTAAACACGCTCTTGCATTCAGGTACACTGCTAAGCAAAAAATTTCCAGCGTCTAAAGATGATGATTGTAAAGAGCTAGTAGTTGTTAAAGGTATGCTCGCAAAGAAACTATTGAACATATGCGCTACTTGAGTTTTGTTAGTGACTAATAAATTGTTTTCTTTTAGTTCAAATTGGTTTTCCCGTGGTCGAGCTCTTCCTGTTTCATTATTTATAATGCTTCAAGTTTCTTTAATTATTAGATTTTGCCATAATACAAACTTGTTTAAAAATTTTTGAGTACTTTTTTACATAATTTCGAAGAGGTGTGTCAAATCTAATTTGTTTCATACCATATAATTCAAATAACTTGGCTCTACTTTTGTATATACCTATAGTGGCCCACTGGTTAAAAGATCCCATAGTACCCTTTAGTGTGACAGTTTTACTCTTAAAAGTATTTTGAAATTCATTATTTACTAGTCCAAAAACTGAGTTATAAATTGTATTTGGATTTTGTGAGTTCAATATTGAGGTATTGAGTTTAGCAATAATATTGTTTTTGAAACGTGTTAGACGATTGGTAGTCTGAGGCCTACATTCTACTATACGTGATTTATCATATGTTGAACAGGGAAAACTAGCTATCTGTCCACGGTGATCAGAAGGGAGAGAAGTAATTACTACTGGGTTTGTGGCAGCACAAGAACTAAATATGTTATCCAAACAAGTAGAAGATGTCGCAGATACTCTAGTAGGTTCACAGAATAGGTTACTTAAATTAAATGACTTGAAAAGATTCAGAAATCTAATACACTGTGAAGAATTCTCTAAAATATTAATATTAGAATCGCCACATACTATAATATTCTTATTACTACATTTAATTTTATTGATAGCATCTTCCATAACAGTCTCAAATAGATTATAGTCACCAGAAGGTGGTCGATATACACAAATTACTATATATAGGTCTAGTTCCACACAGGACAACTCAATAGTGCGCTCAATAGATAAATTAACAATATCTTTACGTTCCTTACATTTTAATAAATTTGAAGTTATTATGAGAGAACCGCCTCTTATAGACTGCATTCTTATAGACGAACTCTGCACTGTATAATATCCATTTATAACAATAAGCTCATGATTCTTTAACCAATGTTCAGTTAAGCACAAAACCTTAACATCATATTTTTCTAGAAATAAACTTAACTCTAATTCTTTGCCAGATAGGCCCTGCATGTTTTGGTGTACTATATTCAAATACTGCAGCCTAACTGTTGTCCTATCTTGGAGTTTAAATCACAAGACGTGTCAATAAAAAGGTTGTTAGTACAAGTACTAACCCTATCAAGTAAATTGTAAACACAAGGGTCTTTTCCTTGCTGTAAATTGTATGCTATAAGTTTAGCAATCTGTCGCTTAATATAAAATGGCAGATACATTGTATTTTTTTTAAGTAAATTTACTAATAAATTTATTAGCGTCAAAAAACAATATTGCGTCACTATGACGACAAGTTATATTATATAATAACATATTTAATGTGTGTATGTGCATGTTTTGTGTATGTGTTAAGTCATTTGAGTAGGGCAAAGCACATAAAATAAATTTACAACTAAATCTGGAATTAAGGTCTAATAACATTTCAACACATTCTATGATATGCTGTCTTTTTACAGGTAAACTGTTACCAAACAACAATATGGCCGTACTACTCTCATCTAAGGGGTGCAACTTAATCTGATTAACTAAACTACTGTAACTATCCCCTGGCCTACAATAATTTATAACACACTGGTTCGTATACTCACAGAGAAGACTACCAAAATTATGACCTAGCCTATCAGAAAAAATGTATGTTTTGTTAGTTGATGTTGGAAACCTAGATTTAATCATATTTGATTGTGAAGAGGATTGGTTTTGAATTGGAATTGTACTCCTAGACCTTTCTCAGATATCTGTGAAAACGTATTAAAATCCTTTCGATAGTTTTAGAGTATATAGCGTTCATACAGACAGATAGAAGTGATAGTACGAAAAAGGAACCTGATTTTATAATAAACATAGAATAGATAGATAGCTTTGAAATCAATAAGTAAGTCTTCCTCATAATGTGCATAATACTGCATCTAACAGCTATGCGAAGTGTTCCACCTGGCGTGATGAACAAGCGCGAGGTACTACGCAGTGGACAGGCCCTTAATGGCCATGCCGTCGTGGCGTCGTTGTTCCCAGACCACTAACTTGTCCCACCGCAGGTATACATGGCAATGTTACCTACATGACACACTAAGCGTAGATAGCGTCTTAGCGCAGTTACCTGCATGTTGAATGTGAAGAGATATAGGCCCAACTTCACCACCTTTGGATATGCCCTATCTACCGGATAAATTCAACATAAGTAACGGAATTTGTATCACTTATCAAACTAATTAATTTAACAGGAACTTATCAGACAGTGGTGAAACCGGCTATAACAAGTGCTTGTATGTTAGTTATTATTTTTAGGCTTCGCTAATGACCTAGATCGTAAAGTTGGTTAAATTACATACAGGGAGCTTAAACATGCACTACTCAATAAATAAGATGACTAGGGCCGCAAATATGATTCTTTACATTTATATTTCTCTATTTCCGTGGTGTGACAGTCGTCGGTGTGGTGAAGGATTAAGAATACGGAATGACACCACCCCATATCATCCCATGGGTGTCGTAAGAGCCGACAGAGGGAGCATTTAATGCAGAGAACAGCACTGTAAGAGAAGGAAAACTTGATACAAAACCTATACCAACCCGTTTGGCCAGCGTGGTATAGTAGGCCAATTCCTCCTTTCAAAGGAGAGGCCTAGTCCAGCAGTGGACTGTTAAAGGCTGATGATGTGTGTATATACGTGGTTATTATATTTAGCAAGTTCTCAAAGTGTACGAAATAATATTGTTGCCACTGAGAAATAAAATATGAATAAGTATCGAAAATACGAATAAAATCCGAATATAAAAGAATCTCTACTCGTATTTTGTTTTAAATACAGTTGAAAGCGTATCAAATCGGCTTTTGTGAAAGTACAATTTTAACAAGACACTAAAATTGTCTTCCACTCAGCCCATATTCGGACCCAAAACATTCCGAAGAGATTTAAGGATAAACGAAAATTATAAACATAATAAATGTTCGAAATAAGAACATTGTTCATTGGAAACAAATCATAAATATAAACGGTCTGCGTTTGAGAAGATACTGTGAGGGATAACAGTTATATTGTAAGCAAAAAAGATTTTACTCCCCAACGGTAAAACTGAATGTTTTTCTGATGCACATTCTTACTTTCTTTTATGATAAGACTGTTTTAAAAGCTTTTCCTACCATGCATGTTCAACACTCATGCGGATTTGGCCTGCATGCGTGACGAACATAGTCCCCCAGTTCAATATGCTGTGATAAAGCATTAGTAAATTCACCTTCGCCCGAATACAGACGAGTACTGCAAGTAGTGGTTCCTGCAACTGTATAACTGAAAATCTTGGTAGTTTTATACTAATGGCATTTAGAAAGCCAGTAGGCTACATCGTCCAATTTACAATAGCTCAATCAATGTCTTTCGAAGGCAATAGTCGTCTTAGAAAGTCTGTATTTATAGGAGTACTTAGTGTTCGTTAGTTGGTGTTGACTTGCGTTAACTTTGCACAACACAGATGATTTTGATGTTCTCCTTGCTATTTTACGCTCCCTTAACATATCTCCATTTTTGTATTTTTGTTATTGACTGGTTTCGTAGTTACCTGTTTGGCCGCCGGCAACGAGTCCGTCTGGATGAAACGTTTTCATCTTGGTGCGACAATTCTGCCGGCGTACCACAGGGCGGCGTTCTTTCTCCTTTGCTCTTCTCAATTTTTATTAATTCAATCTCCAATAGCATTTCATCTTCCTACCACCTTTATGCTGATGACATGCAAATATATTCGCAAGCTCAACTTGAAAACTTGTCATCTGCCATCACTATTATTAATAATGATCTGGATCACATATCTAATTGGACGAAGACGCATGGACTGAAGGTTAACCCTAGCAAAACACAGGTTTCAATTATAGGCAGTTCCAGACTTATCTCAAGGATTGATTGGTCGATGTTTCCGCAGGTGTCCTTTGAAGGTGTACCAATTGCTTTTAGTAAAGTAGTGAAGAACCTAGGCATATATATTGACGGCACATTCTCGTGGACTGTCCAATTACAAAATGTCAGTCGCCGACTCTTTGCTGCTGCAGGTTCACTGCGCAGACTACGTAACTTTCTTCCGATCACCAATAAAATTGCACTTGTACAATCTATTCTCCTATCAATTCTTGTCTATGCCGATGTCAGCTATCTAGATCTCAATGAGGTCCAGCTAGATAAACTTGAGCGACTTCAGAATTTTTGTATAAGATTCATATTTGGTTTACGTAAATATGATCACATCTCTGAATTTCGCAACAAACTCAAGTGGCTGCCAATCCGCCTTCGACGGAATACTCACATCCTTTGTTTTCTTTACAATATCTTATTCAATCCCTCGTTTCCTGTGTATCTCAAAAGACGTTTTGAATATCTCCATGGAAGACATTCGAAGTGCTTGAGATCATCAGAAAATCTAAAATTGAAAGTCCCTCCACATTCTACAGTTTTTTATGACAAATCCTTTGCAGTTCAAGCTGTACGCTTGTGGAATACGTTGCCACCAGCTATAAGACAGGCTAAATCCCTACCAATTTTTAAAAACCTCGTCACTCAATACTACTTGACATTTTGATCATTACTGTTATTGTATGTATAATGTTAATTAAATAGTTTCTAGTAATGGTTTATTCTATCATAAGGTATTAAAGTATGTATTATAGTGGATATATATGTATACTATGTAAATATATATGCATATTATATAATTATATATGTATCATCTTTTATAGTATCTATAATTAATATAGTATTAATTGTGTATGTAGTATTAAGTGTAAAGTATTTATGTTAAATCTACTTACTACGAAGATTATGTATACAAATCTATTATGTAGTACACCATTAGCTACCCGATTTTGCTTACTTAATTGAACATAGTCCATCAGGTTGTCTGGAAGAAATCGCAACCTGCGATAAGACCGCCCATGTACAACTAGACCTAAGTTATTATATGCATATGTCTTTTTTCTGTAATTGTTTTGCCTCTGGTGTACAATAAAGCATTTTCTATCTATCTATCTACCTAACACAGAGTGTATTCACATTGACGTCTAAAATAGCTACGTCTAAATACGCTTGACAATGATTTTAACGCAGTCGCAGCACAGATACCCCGCAAAGTACACCTACGGTCTTGTTGGGATGGCGACAAGAAGATGGACGCGGGCGGCTGTATATATGGAGAGCATTGGGAAGGGCTTGTCTCCAGCATTGGACTGAAATGATGATGATGACATAATTATAAAAGAGCCGTATGATCGATCACAAATTCATTCCATTCAAAGAGGTAGTACTATCTTCCTTTTTCTTCCTGTTTATAGTTATCGTCGCCCTACGACCATTCAAAGATAAAATTGAGCTACAAAAGGGTATATATCACTTTTCCCTATATAATCGGTAGAAATATCTATCCATCCTTCAAAAAATAATAATACTAATAATGCAAACCCAGAATAAAAGCTCGGTCAGATATACAATGTGAAGCAGTCTTTAACTTTCAATCAGTTTTTGTACGTCCAAGTTACTTATGCACCAACAACGGTTGAATTACACAGCTGGCATAGAAAACAGTTTTGAACACTCTCAGTTTTTAAATAACAATACTAGAAGAAATTGAAGACTATATTTGTACCAACTTTAGTACACTAGGTAAGTACAACGTATTTGGCTACTTTCACCAATTCTGAGAGCTACCTACATGCTCTCGGCTACACCTCCTTTAGGCCATATCTTAGGACTTTAATGGTGCGAAGCTTACTCGGTAGTCGCGCACCCTTACTTTGTTAAAATGTGTTTTATTTTATTCAAAAGTAAAGCAGTATTCCAAAAATGTTAATGTGTGAGTGAACTGGCGTCTTTATAATCACAAAGACGAGTAAGTATCTGTTGTATGGATATTAAGTGTGACAGTCCTTCAAGAGACACGTACCACGACACCCAAATGTCAGTTCAGGACACATTTAATTAATTCTAACCCCACCTACTGTGCCTTTATGTAGTCGCGTAATATTACATCTATACAAGGTAATTATTATATATTATACACTTGTATTCTATGCCGTGTGGTTGACGGCATAGAATACAAGTGTCACCACCCCCTATCTTCCCGTGAGTGTCGTAAGAGGCGACTAAGGGATAACACGATGCAAATAACATCTTTGCGTAGAGACGGAAAACTCGAGATCAAACCCTATACGACTGCCTCGTTGGTCTCGCGGCATAGTTAATGTGCGCGTGGGATCGGGAGGTCCCGGGTTCGATTCCTGGGTCGGGCAGTGTTATTGGGTTTTTCTGTCACGAAAATCTCAGTAGCCGCACGGAGTCTGGAAATGTGCCCGGTACGGCAATAGGCTCGCCCCTTATTACGTGGGACTAAAGTATATCTGGCGAAAAGTGGGTGTAGAAATACACCTCTGCCTACCCTTTCCGGGATAAAAGGCGTGACGTTATGTATGTATGTGTATGTACAACGTAATTATAAGTCATTGAATCACGTTCCACAAACTTTAATTTTAAAAGGCGTGAAGTTATTATGAAGTTATGTTATTTTATTTATTATCAGAAGATACAATGATTTATATCCTCTATAAAGGCAGCGGTTTTGCGTGACTGAAGCAGATATAAATAACCTCCTATGAAAATTGGATGAGAAAGTTGCGAAAATTGTAAAAATACAATATTTATTAGGAGCTACTTATCCGCAAGGCGGATTATGTCGTTTTGTATACCAACATCATGATACTTTGATACTACAATGTCTCTTACGCAATGTAACAGATATGGCCACAATTATTTGATTGCCTTTAATTTCCTTTATTGTTGGCAGTAGTAACTGTGGCTGTTTTATTAATTTTTTATCATTTTTGATTTCTATTTTTATTTTATTTGATCGGACATGCAAACTACGCAGCATTACGAACACAATATTGAAATTCTGTTTGGGAAATAATAAAAGTATGTTTTTGTTGCCGTTGTTCTGTGATTATTTCGTGTTTTATATCTGTGTCCTACAGTTAAATACTACAGTTGCCAAACGTGGACTCAAAGTGCCCGAATTTAAAATGGCGTGTCTTTCGCAGCACATTTATTGTGTAAAGTGTTGTTTGTATGTTTTTATTCTTCCGTAATAAAATTTCGAATAATTAAGCGTTTATGTAGATTTCTTTTGGATTTAATGTATTCGATATTAATATTTATCCTAATTCGTGTCTGCTTCGTGATCCAGTGGATAGCATAATTATGCGTATTGCTGATCAGGAGGTCCCGTTCAATTCCCGAGTCGGGCAAAAGCGTTACTGGGTTTTTCCGAATTCTCAGTAGCAGCACGGAGTCTGGAAAGCTGTCCGGTAACAGCAATAGGCTCGCCCCCTGTTACGTGTGACCTCCAAATTCCGAAAATTTTTACTTTGGCACCATACCTGCGCTATTACCTACTGGTTCAGAAGATATTGAGGGCCAAAGTCACTATTGATTTTTGCTCATCCACACTTTTAATTAGAGCTTAGAAATTTACCTAATTAAAAAAAGAACGTGTCCCACTTATTATTTTTGCTTAGTATGACTAATGTGCTAAACGAGTAGACTTCGGCTTGGTGATGGGTCTTTTTGACCGCCCGGTATACATTATATTCAACTCATCAGGAATCGATCCAATCGCTTTGTCCTCTTCATACCTACAATCTTCTCCTTTAACTCCTCCCTGTATTCCTCCTGTTAGTTTGTGATTTGCATGTGTGTCTTTAAAATTGCATCCATCATGCTAAGAAAATACAACCATACAAGTATACGAGTCGCGGATACAGCTTACTGTCAAGTGGACCACTAACTAGACGCGCATGCAATTAAATGCATACAAAAAGATGCATCAATAAGCAGTTTAAGTTTTAACGCTTATACCACTGTAACAATAAGGTTCCGAAGCATTCCGAAGCAAACTCTGACATGTAATTCAAACTAGCCGCACAATTTCCAAACTTCATAAAAGTTTGATAAGTAAGCCAAGAATATTTTTTACTTAACATATTCGATGTAAATTCCTTTTAAAGTTCAAGAGTATGTTTCCACTGGGTTCAATATTTCGATAAGGTTCGACTAAGTTCGCATGCAAACTTACCAACTTCCATACTCGAAGCTGTGTCGGTTTCGCAGAATACGTGACCGGCCCTTTGGGACTTCTGCTGAACTCTAATACAACTACTTATTGCCAATTAGTTGAACATTACTTAGATTTCACTTGCCCCAAAATTTGGTTAACAAATTGCTTGTTATGTATTGATATGTATTGTGTGTGGTGCTGTTGTTTTCATCCTACTCTCGTATTGCAAAGGGACCCATCAAATATCCTAGCAACATTGCAAAATTTCGTATGTGCAGGTTACTTTAGGGTCGATTATTGTGTCATGAGAAATGTCTTATTACGACGCCAGTTTCGAGTTTGAATGCGAGATCTTGTGTTTATTAATTGTAATAAATTATACAAGGTGCTTTTTAATTGCTCGTATTCCCTTTTGGAGGCGATTCTAGGTCCAAAATGCACCAGTTTGGAATAAAACGGTTTGTAAGTTTTTTTCTAGCAAATTCCAAATGTTTGTTATAAACATCTTCAAAAAAATGTTTGACTATTACTGGTAGTGAATTGGGCCTTATTTAATGGACAATTAAATTGCCCATCTTTTGAAATAAAATATATTTACTAACTCAACAAGGAATTTGAAAATAGAGCCAAAAAACAGACAAAATGTTCGATAAATTAAAAATGACAACACAAAAATGCAATTATTTAAAAAAATTAATATGTGGCATGTTATGTAAAGTATTGGAGTAACTTCCTGGTATTACCTGCTATCCAAAAAAATATAATAGGTTTAGCCAGTTGGTGTAAATTTGGAGTAATAGTCGCTTTTGTTCAAAAAGTGCTTCTGAATGACTCGCTCGGCAGAACATATTTTCTGTTTTTAATCTTATAGGGGTAAAAATACTCCATCTAGACCCTAGAATCACCTCCCGAGGGGAATACAAGCAATTATAAATCACCCTTTATAATATAGTTAACTGCTAAAAAATATTTGTTTGTGATTAAACGATGAAAGCTGTCAATTGGATAGTATATCCAGAAGAAGAGTTATATTATTAGGGAGACAAACTTTCACTGATATTATACTTGCTTAGCATAGATCAAATATACAAAACTAATTTTGTTTTTAAGGGCTTGTATAAAATTTAGCGACATATTCAAATTTCTTATGAAATTATATATATATTTTAATATACAACTCCCGCATTAGGACTAAATTCTGTGTCGCGGGAGACTAGGAGCGTAAGACTTTACAAACATACACCTAACGGACACAATGGACACCCAGACTCGAAATAACAATTCATGAATCACACAAAGTGTTGTCTCGTGTGGGGATCGAACCCACAACACTTCGGCTCAGTGTCAAGCGGTGAGGCGGCCGCTTAAACCACCACGCCAACCGTGCATTCAAATATGAATGCTATTAATCATCACCGTCGTCTAAGCGCTATCCCGGTTGATCCAAGATTTGCATGCCTTGGAGCCCTGGGTCCGCTAACTGTTCCAACCAGAATATTTTTGCCTTTCCACAGAGCGACTGCCATCTGAACTCCGCAATCCAAAGGTATAGCTATATTCTATGGTTTAGAACAGTATCAGTTTATTTGAGGGCACTGACTCCCCGTAACGACTGTCAAAGATGTTCGTGATAGCCGGGACCGACGCTTTAACATGCTCTCCGAGGCAAGTGATAATGAACAATTGAAAACGCACAAGACTTTGAAAAGTCAGTGATGCGCGCCATGGATTCGAATCCGATACCCTCTGCATGGTATTTCCACTAGGCTATCGCTGCCCTATATGTATTCTGAAAAAACCGTCTTAAGTTGTTATCAAACAAGAGAGCATTGTATTTATTGTGGAATGCACAGATTTTTCTATTATTACTACTGCTTGTGCGTTAACCTCTAGTGAATGGCTGTGGTTATTCAAAATACGTTGTACGTAACGCCACACAAAGCTGACAACAACATAAGCTAAAGTGAAACAAAGTGTGTCTTCACTGAAAATAAGCACCATCTTAAACAAAGCTGAAAGATAAAATTATTTTCTTGAATAAATGAAATTCATGGCACTAATACAAACCTCAAATGAGATCCAGCTGTAGCAGTAACGTTAACCATTAATTATAATTTAGTTTACAAACGAAATACTCTAGCAACAAAGATTGTTTGCGAAATAAATGCTGACAAGACAATGCATTCATTTATGTAATGTATGTAAGTTGTGAATAAAGCATGACGGTATAAATGCATTAATGAGGCAGTTATTGTCAATAAAAGTGTGATGTGTGGTACAAGCGATGCACTCTGCTAGCACGTACAGATTCCACCCTCATAAATTGTTTCATTTTATTTTTACGCCAACATTGATTTATATTTGGGGTAAATGTTTATGGTAAGTGAAATGAGATGAATGTGTAATAAAAGGTGGGTGATGAATCTTCTTTACTGCAATTTATATAGAGTTTTGATTAACATAACTACGAGAAAATATCGAGTCCGCTGTTATTATTGCAATGGAGTATTTTCTGTCGACGCGTTCAAAGCTGAAAAATGGTTCCCTTACGCAGAAATACTAGATTCACATGTTTCCGATAGGGATATAAAAGCTGGCAGGGCAAAGAAAAGGATGGAAGAAGTATAAAGAAAGGATTAGGGCTGTTTAGTCATCACATAAAATGCAAGAATGCTTATATTGTATGTTGAGATTCTTTAAATAAAAAGTGATGCTACCTGCTTTGTTCAATATACTCTTTAACTCTTTTGTATTTATTGCGTCTTGATTAAGTATATAGATCAGCGCTATGTTAAGCAGTTGACCTCGATTTATAGATTCATATTGAAAGTAGCTTAGCTCTTCCACCGTAATAGTTGTCGCTTACAATTAAACAGGAGTGAAATATTGATCACAACAACCCAGAAAAATAACCGGGAAATCTCTTCAATAACCGTTCCCAGATCAAACGTGGAACTGCTGTAACACAAAGCATTTTGTTACTACAAAAATGTGGTGCATGTCCAATTTTGATAGTTGACATTGTGAAGCGCGCAAAAACGCATGCATAATCAGACATACCAATATCATTTTAAATTTAACAACGTTGCAGTGTGCCGTATTTCACCAGTATTTGAAGTTAGCTGACAGCCTGATAATGAATCACGGACAATGTGTAATACTAATAGACGTATTACTACGCACAAATAAGTTGAACGTGCATATGGGCGCAAATTAATATATAATGATTATATTGTTACGAAAATGTTAATAATATTTAAGATTGATATTTAAATAACTATTTGTGAACACAGAACTGAGAACTTCACTACTTTACAATATTAGACACTGTATTGGCTGCTTAACTGTTTTATAAAGATTGGGTATTTAATTTATCGCTTAGTTATTAAGATAACTCCAGAACTTTCAAAGTAAAATCAATTAGTATTAAATAACATTATTCTGACACTTATTTTTACGGTAATAAATAACATGCGTTTATATTTGCATCCTGTTGATAGCGCCATCTGTTGACAATGTTGTAAAGCAGCGTTAAGTTCATCATCATCAGCCCTTAACAGTCCACTGCTGGACTAGGCCTCTCCTTTCAAAGGAGGAATTGGCCTACTATACCACGCTGGCCAAACGGGTTGGTATAGGGTTTGTATCAAGTTTCCTTCTCTTACAGTGCTGTTCTCTGCACAATATGCTCCCTCTGTCGGCTCTTACGACACCCATGCACTATGGTTCGTCTAGAACAAGCTAGCTAGACAAAATTATTTTATTTGATTTTTATGTCTAGATGCGGTTAATAAGCAAAGATATAAGGTTTTTGGTACTTTTTTCAAGGCAGTTTGTCATTTGAGCTGGTATCATGAAAAAAAAAACATTTATCGGGCATATGTGTATAATATATTTTTTGAACATTTTATAAAGTGATTTATCCCTCGACGTCGCTATAAAATCTAATAACAGATGCATAAAATATCTAAGAACTAAATCTATTACTCATTATCATCACTATCATCAGATGAATCATCCATTGAATAGTCATGATCGTGAGGGGCAGAACTATGAAAAGTAGAAATCATATTAACATTTTGTTCCTTACAGCTAGGTGGGACAATTAAATCTAATACTTCAGTTGGAAGCGTACCTATTTTCTTCCGAGGAACTTCTCGTAAACCGTTTATTACAGGGTCAGATGTTATCAATAACATATTAAGTAAATCTCTATTCGTAGCCTCCCGTGATCGCTTTCGTGTGTTGTGCTCACGAAATCTTCTGCAGTCCTTATTCCGAGCTTCCTGTGCTTCCTCGGAAAGCTGGCCTATAGGTAGAAGGGACGATCTAATTACTTCGCCACTGTGCAAAAGTATTTTGTGGACAGTAGCGGGCATGTAATACCATGAATAGAGATTTACATAAAGTTGTCTAGTTTCTTGAGCTAAGTTAACGAATTTTTCAATATTTATATCATATCCCGATGATAAAGTGCGAAGTAGTATGCCAAATTTTTGTATTAGTGAAACATCTAACCCTGTAATATCGGCACTAGCCTCGGGATTTCCAAAAAATCTTCGCGCGGTGTTCCCGTCATTAGTGTTACCGAACCCTGGTTTAGGTTTGTCTACAATCAAGCCCATTTCGCTTTTAAATCGTTTTTTAATGTCATCTGAACGTTGTTTCACACTAGCTTTGTCTTCGGCTGTTCTTAACTGCCATTTTTTTATATTTAGTCGATAGCTAATGTGAAGCAAGCATTCAAAGCACCTTATCCAAGCGTGCAACGTAGACAAACCAAAACCAAGATTATCTTTGTCCGCAGCAAACTCTTTTGACAGATCATTCATCATTGTTGGAGTTGCCCCACAAATAAAACATTTTTGTGAGGAAGAAGTTTCGGTCAGAGCATTGCAAACTTTTCCGTCAATCATTGTTAAAAGCATAACATGTGTGACAGATACTTCGGTCTCCATCACCTTGCAGGTTGTCGGCAATAAAGCGTTTATCTCTTCTAAAACCTTATTGGTTTCCGAAATCGTAAAATCTTTCGTTTCCTTAGAAAAGATAAACTTTATTGGCCGACAATACATTGTAGAACAGGGCCGAGGATTCTGCCACACAATATTACCACTTTCATCTTTCAATTGAAGAGGAACGAAAGAAAATACAAATAAAAACTCGTCACTATCGTCACAATTAGTGAATTTTTGTTTGTACATACTATGACCGGAACTTCCATCACAACCCCATTTACTGATTAATGTGAATGACGTGCAAGGTAACAGACTATGAACAACTTCTTGTTGTGCTGAAACTAAACGTTCGGCAGTCTTATCAAGAATTGCCTGAACTTTGATTTCAGCATGCGTTTCATTGACTGTAATTTGTTCACCTGACGGGTAGCAGGCTATTTTAGCCTTTCTAACACTGTACATTGACGGAAACACCTTATGTCCAGCTTTAATACTCCACTTCCGAGTCTGCTTATAGCTATGGCTACTTGATTTACTATCAACGTAGTACGCTAAAGCTTCCTCACTTGTTAAACTCCTGGGGGCACTTTCTTCACTCGTGGTCTTGGTTATTGAAGGATCACTAGTCACATCTTTAATTTGACGTGCTACACTTCTCTGACCCGAGATTCGAGCTGACACTTCAGCGGCGTAAATTAATTCACTAGCACTTCTGGACTGTAATAGATCGTCTACACGTCGTCTCTTCGTTTTGAGACTAGAATGTTCAAAATCTTTAGTAGGTCTTCCGGGTCCCGGTTTTCCAGATGTAGTTGGCAGAGATAAATAAACGGACACATCGAAAGATATGTCAAGACCCTCCAGCCACGTCGAATACTTTTGTAGGAATCGCTCTCGATTTCTTCCACAGCTGCTCCACTTTTCAGCAAATTTCGTTGAATATCTTGAGATTAGTACTTTAATATCTCGCAGAGACTGCTCCGTAACACCATCAAAATTATATCTCAAAGATATAAACCGAAAGAGCTCCTCATTCCGCGTTTCCTTCGGGTGTTTCAGCCATTCTTCGAAAAAATCCATTCTTGAGACGGTAAAAACTGTTGAAAGAAAAAAATAAATAAAAATTAGTTGTGCAAATATATCGCAATGAATTTTTTTACGTATAACTACTAGACACTTATGAGAATCGTATATGATAGGTTCTACGGTGGGGACATGTTATTATTTGACCGATGAATTTGAAAAAATGAGTAAAAAAGTGGGTGAAAATTCAAACATTTCATTTTATAAGACTAAAGAATGAAGTTCCCATGTTGAAAATGAAATAAAATATAACTACTTACCCTTACGTATACAATCCATCACAAAAACACTTTCACAAATTTCTTTTAGTGACATAAACAATGCTATCAAATATGATGTAAAAATGCAAATGAATGCCCTTTAAATAGTCAACATCTTATAAACATACCTTAATGACGCTCTTAATGAGGGTAGTATTGATAATTAATAGGTGTAATCCTCAATGTATAGGGGTAATGAGTTCGTAATAGTAATTAACTTCCAGGAATTTAAGAGTTGTTTTTGTCTAGCTAGCTTGTTCTAGACGAACCATAGTGCCATGGTATGATATGGGGTGGTGACATACCGTATTCTTAATCCGTCACCACACGGACGCGTTTAGTTAATAAAATAAATTTGTTATTCGTGTAAAATAAATCATTTGGTGTTGTGCAAAATTCATTACAATATTAATGTCGATTTTCGATTAGTTTATAATTAATTGTAAAGTAATTTTAATTATATGTTGTAAAGGAAGTGGCAGTTGTTAAACATTAATGAGTGTAATGACGGTTAGTGTATAAAAAGGACTGTAGGTCACATTTTATTTCAATTCTGTGCTAGAAATCGTCTGAAAATAAACAAGTAATATTACGTGAGTGTTTTTATTATAATGGAGTCTGGACACGATAACCCTGGCGTATCGCCGACAGCAGCGGTTGGATAAACGCCCCCTAAGAGACTTCGGGAGCTACGGTTGGCGCGAGAGTGATGGGTCTCTTGACTTGGCTTCCATTACCAATGATGACCTGAAGACTGATGCGACAAGCGCTTGGAAGCCGTGTTTGGCCCTAGTCAACCCTGATCGGAGACCACATGGTGTGTCGGAGTTATGGCGAGCACGTCTACACTTCACGTGAGGCCACGTGCGAGCGAGAGCGACAGAGTGACTACGACGGGGTGCACGCACCGGGGTGTGCTGTGGCGTGAACGCTGTTCTGCTCTGAGTGCTACCAGAGGTTGCAGATGCGGGTTGTTGATGCACTGACCAGAGGTATTTATCCAGAGCTGATTTGATTAGAGTTTTTGAGAAACATCCCAATTTTATAAATTATGGTGCTTGGTGCAGATTACCTACTGTCCCCGTAAGGATTGCCAGATAAAAATTATACAGTCAAAATTACGAAAGTTATACCCCAAGTAGAAGTTATAGATAGGTAACTGCTGTTTATCCACGTTTGGTACATAGCAGTGCTACTGTGCTTATAGTCATGTTATGCCGTCGGCCCCAGCCGAAGAGCCCCAGCTCTTGTCTGTTAATTAATTGGTAGGCCATGTCGGAAACTTTCTGTAAAACTTACTTATCTACACAAGAAAGAGAAAGTAGCTTTGTTGTTATGTGGTTCTACTAATGTAATTATTAGTAAAGAACGGTATAACGGCCCTTTTCAAATTGAAACTCTGATATAGATCCATTGTATAAATTGCCTGATTTGCTTTCAGTTTAAATAAGCTAATCGATGTGCTGAATATGAATTCAATTGGTAGTCAATAGGTTATTCCAATAGTAAAACATTAAAGGAATCAAAACATTATTTATAGCCCTTGGTTACACATTACATAAGGCTAACTAACTGCATTACTTATGGCTAGTGCTCACGGCGCGATTATGAAGCTTCTCTTGATAAATGACTATCCACCACAAAAATAATTATTTGCATAAAACCAGTAGTTTCACAGATAAGTGCATTCAACAAAACAGCAACTTCAGTTTTATTATATTAGTACAGATAAATATTCAGAAGGTAGATATAAAAATAAATTTGTGATACATATTTTTAAAGCTAATACGTATTTGTAAAGTTACGAAATAGGTTTTATTATATATTCGTGGACTCTGTAGGTGCCTACATGATTTTATTTTAACATTATGTTGAAATTGTTACTGTCAACTTGCAGCTCAAGTTAAGGTTATAAGACAAGGGAACCCAACATATCTTAATATTTGTCGTTTAATTTTATATCTGTATAGAATGATTTGTTCCGACCATGATACGTCCTTGCTTAACCCAAACTACTGAAGCTAGAAACATGAGAACTGGACAGTAGATTTCTTTATGGACATATGCACTCATTTAGGTTTTATAAACGTCCATCTCTAAGCATTTTAGGTTGAAAGTCTTAAGACAATTGACTGCTAATCTTTTATAAATAACAAACCTTAGTGTTCTCGGTAAATACAATTTATTTTAGTTGTGAATTCATTTGCTAAGTTAGTTGCATTTATATTCAAGATGACAACCAGTGATAAACCAATAAAATTTAGTGCCAACCTTATTCCCCCCCGTGGGATCTCCACCTTGTCGTGGTGGGGGGGCTCAGTAACCGTGGATTGGTTACCCGCGGTGAAGCTAAGAGGGATCCAGGAGGGGACGCTCCGCGTGGGCTTGACGGGGCCTGCGCAGGATGCGTCCAACGGTGCGGATGCGGGGGACAGTTCTGTCTGTCCCTCGCAGTCAGGCGTGGTCGCGGGAGGAGAGGCGTGTCGGTGTTGCGTTGCCGCGCGCCCTATCTCCCGCGACCAAATGGGGGCGCACCATTCGATGCGTCGCGGTGGGGCCGCAGAGGAAGAGGAGATGCGGTGTTGCGTTGCCGTCCTCCCTATCCTCTGTTGCCGCTTGGTGTTTTGGCGGCGGAGCCCAACACCCTCATCCGCCGCCAAGGGGGTTTTGTTCGGGGCCCGCCGGACCATCTGGCGGGCCAATACCTGTCGGGAGGTTGCGACGTATGCTTGGGCGAAACCCGACCCTCCGACACACGGGTACATGAGGGACAGGGGTTGGTTTTTAGTCAGTAAGAGTCTGACAGTCCCCTTCGCCCATCCCCCAGGGCGGAGGGACTCCATGAGGATTTTCCAACCCGACACCAAAAAAAAAAAAAAGTGCCAACCTTATTGCTTAGCTCTTGTGGGATACAAGACAGATAGGAATATGATTATAAGGATAGTTATAAGTGGGTTTAAAGAACATGATGTGAAAATCCATATTATCTCTTTTCCCATTTAGCAGTATTTATTCTTGGCAAATAAAAGTAAATGTACCACTCATGCTTTATTTCTAAGTCAGTTGTGATTAGTCAGTTTGAATTTATTTATTCAGATAAACAATTATTAATTGTGTATGAATAAATAAGAATTACATTAGCACCACATGTTAACAGTTTAAAATAAATATTAACATTATTTAGAAAATTCCCTTAAATATAAAGTCAAATAAAACTATTGATATAAACTCACCACCATATTAACTATACAAACTGAGTGGAATCATTTTTAGAAATAAGACTGCACTACTCTTGCTTTGTAATATTGGAAGCTTGTAAATTTCTCTTTTATGGCTCAGTTGGCAAACAGTTAAACAATTTCACAGCTTGCACTATGCCCAAAAATATTCAATATTGGATTAAACATGTTCTTACATGAATAATAATTATAGCACTAGTATTTTCGAAATTCTTGGATCTGCATGGTTTGAAATCATTTCATATTCGTGGACAGTCCGACTGTTCACGGCTGAACGTAGGCCTCTCTTTGTTCTTGCCATTTTGTTTTCTTGTTTGATGTGGTTGAATATATTAAGTTTTAACTATTTAATCAAAATTGCAAAATATGGGTATCCTGATAACTTTATATTTGATTATCTAAAATGGCACTGTCAGACAGAACCTGAGAAAATTCAGTGTCTTTTGTATTTTACCTTATGCGTAAAATATGGGCTCCAACACTGTTGTAGCTACGATAACTATAGATCAATGCACAGGTTGAACATGCCTGATATATAGATATAGCTTAATAGACTGGACCACTTTGTAAGAGTAGAATTTTGTTTCATCTACAGTTACGAAGGTTCACGGAACTAATATTTGGGTGAGAAACGTTGCCCACCACCTGTCTTTTGAGTGTTGCAGGTTGATGATGACATCCTAGCTGATGACCTGACCTTGGTGTGAGGAGAGGATGGACGAGCGGTCCTTTACTGATTGGTATGTATGGATGACGGTGGCCCGCCCTTTTGACGTCGGTGGTTTTGTGTGTGGGCTGCGCGCACACATGCCGAATGAGTGCTGTACTGAGCTGGAGTCAAGCATTGTTTGCTAACCTTTGTTGCTGATCAACATCAACAACTGTATGAGCAGCTTGACCGTATGGGTGGAGGATTCATCAGATACCGATTTACGTGAGGGGTCCTCTACCTCCTCCACTGTCGTTGTTGGACCTATGTCGAACGATGATGATTATTTTATGTATATGCATTGATGTGTTTATGAGGCAAATTTTGCATTTATGTTTGAGTAAAATTTTATTTTTCCTATCCAACATCCTTCCCAAAACGCTGGCTGGCCACCATGCGTATCCTTGATCCTGGTCTTGTTGGCTAGATCCCGTGATGGGTGATGCCGTGTGTTGGCTAGATCCCGTGATGGGTGATGCCGTGTGTTGGCTAGATCCCATGATGGGTGATGCCGTGTGTTGGCTAGATCCCGTGAAGGGTGATGCCGTGTGTTGGCTAGATCCCGTGATGGGTGATGCCGCGTGGGCTAGATCGACCCTATGTGGGTGATGCCGTTTGTGGGCTAGATCCCTATGTGGGTGATGCCTGTGTGCGCTAGATCCCGTAATCGGTGATGCCGTAATCGGCTTAGCCATTGTTTGTTAGATCCCGTGATGGGTGTTGCATGCCTCAGGCTAAGATCCTATGACTAGGTGAAGCCTTGTAAATAACTTTTAGTTCATTCTATGATAAACGCTTATTTATGTGATTTTTATATTCCTTATTTTTGTTTGTTATGCTGTTTATTCTGTAACCGTTAAATAATCAGCGCGAGGAGCGCGCTGGATCAGAATGGCCGTATGGGCGCAAATTAATATATAATGATTATATTGTTACGAAAATGTTAATAATATTTAAGATTGATATTTAAATAACTATTTGTGAACACAGAACTGAGAACTTCACTACTTTACAATATTAGACACTGTATTGGCTGCTTAACTGTTTTATAAAGATTGGGTATTTAATTTATCGCTTAGTTATTAAGATAACTCCAGAACTTTCAAAGTAAAATCAATTAGTATTAAATAACATTATTCTGACACTTATTTTTACGGTAATAAATAACATGCGTTTATATTTGCATCCTGTTGATAGCACCATCTGTTGACAGTGTTGTAAAGCAGCGTTTAGTTAATAAAATAAATTTGTTATTCGTGTAAAATAAATCATTTGGTGTTGTGCAAAATTCATTACAATATTAATGTCGATTTTCGATTAGTTTATAATTAATTGTAAAGTAATTTTAATTATATGTTGTAAAGGAAGTGGCAGTTGTTAAACATTCATTAGTGTTATGACGGTTAGTGTATAAAATGGACTGTAGGTCACATTTTATTTCAATTCTGTGCTAGAAATCGTCTGAAAATAAACAAGTAATATTACGTGAGTGTTTTTATTATTATGGAGTCTGGACACGATAACCCTGGCGTATCGCCGACATGCACTATTAATTATAATATCGTCGATTCCAATTATTCGCAACGCACAGAATACCTTTAATGATTTTGAAATTAATAAAAATATGCAGATATTATGTAAATCTTCTTGTATGAGAATTTTTTGCCTTTGAATTGCATAAGACGAAATTTAAAAAAAGGATATAGTAAACTTAGTAAATATAATATCTACCTGGCTGTAAGCACTGTCATCTGTGTGCTACGGTTATAGTCTGCCTTCTGCCGGAATATTATAGCTTAGTAGCTTCTTATAATACCCAGCGATGAATTGTTGTTTTAGAAACGTGCATTGACAAATTATATTATTGGTTTGTCATACCTTATTCTAATACAATCCGTACTTTATACTAATATTATGAATGCACAAAAATGGGCGACCGCGACTTATATTGAGTAGCATCAACTGATGCTATATAGCTAGGATTTAATATGCCTGATAAGACATCTGGTAAACTATTATTTTTTATTTAGCAAGACAACGCCCGCACTGAGAATAAATCCTGTCATGTCGCGAGGGACTTACAACCAACCAATACAACCAATGGACACAAAGTAGCAAGCCAGACTCGAAACAACAAATTGTAGACCGCCGAGGCTCACGTGGATAACCCAGAGCGTTCATAAAAATATCAAGCGGCGAGGTGACCGTTTAAGAAACTCCTTCATACGAACAGTCAACTGCAACACAAATTGCTAAAAAACCATAACTTAAATGATACACACAAACCAACACTAGCATGTTTTTAATTAATTATTAAGTTTTTTCAATTATTTTAAGACTTAATTTAATTATATTGTTATTTAGTTATATTATTTATTTAAACACACTAGCATGTTACGTTATTACCGTAATGACAAATACAGGACGTCAGCGGCAACAGACAGTCGTATTTATTTTCCATTGAACCGCTGCTACTATAATTCACGCAGTTCGGTTTCGTTGCATTTTTGATGATGGCTTGTTTTATCCTACTGACAGTGGTGAGCAAGGCTTCGGGCGTTGTGGCTCGGATAACGGACCGTGTGTTGTTCAAAACCAATATGGGAACGCATTGGCACTTTAAGGCGCTGTTATACCTCAGAAGCCGTGAAACACCTAATTTTTCGTCGCGCAACTAGCCATAACGGTACATATTAAAAACTAGCAAAAATTTGAGCTTAAAGTCAAAAGTCTGAACAAAAGACTTTTGAAAGAATTTTTCATGTACGTAAAATAGAATCACGGTAAAAAAATCACAAAATCGAGGCAGAAAATAATCTTTCGTCTCACTGTTTGCAATATTTTGATCGTAAGCTGTCATATTTTTTTTGATAATATTGTAGGAAATCTAATGAACTAAAGAATTACCTAATTTATTTTCATATTATACGTGTATATTTTGTAAAATTAAATAAAATCTGCCAAACGTCTATGATTTTGACGCTCGGTAGATCCCATCAATATCAAACGCTTCAGCAATTTAAACCTTATTAGCATAAGCGGTGTACTGAGTGTCAGTTGCTAGTTTACGCCCCGCCCAGACCTCATCATTCGGCTATGAGCCCTGTGAGAGATAGGTCATGTCGCTTGCGTCTCCGCTGCACGAAATTTTACGTAAACCTGTTTGTTATTATAATACGCCGATTTGAGTTCGTAATTTCATGTTTTATGTTATAGACTGAATACTTTGAATCAAATAGGCTTTTCATGTAACTATGGGCACATATAATTAGGACCTAAGTGTTTCTGTGCTTATAAATATATAATTAGAAGAATAAAATATGGACAATTAGAGAAATTAAGTTCTACGAAGGATTTGTACAAGAAAGCGTCGTAATAAAATAGAAATTCATCCATGGCCAAGTGATTATGAAATATGTAACATTTTTACACAAATTATTTTCATAAGAGTCTTTTATGACTAACTATGTTACTTATATATTATCGATTATGCATAATATAATTATATAAATTATTCTCACAATACATAGCTGCCACAGTTTTCAATTTTTGAAAGAGTAATAACATAAAATCGAATCATTTTATGTACCTATATTTCAAATTCATTAGCTTGTCAGAGCGCCTGGAGCGCTAAGATGCTGCCACGGCGAACAATAATGATGACAGCGCTAATATGTCGCTCCGCAATCCGCATACAAGCGGTAACGAATGTTGTATTATTGTGTTTTGAACATAAACCTTTTTAAGTACATCGGGTAAAACTTTGATTATTCATAAACTATTAGGTTTTTTTTTTTATTAAGAACAACAAACAGATATACAATACAATATTATATCAGAAATTACAATAAGAAAATGACAATTGTATATCCAACCACGTTATTCACAAAAAATGTAAGAAATTTTGAAATACTAAAAACTACGACGTGCTAATAAAACTGTACCTATATCTCTTTTTTTTTCTTTCTTATGTGAGGATAGCCTCACACAAGAAAGAAAAAAAAAAAGAGAGAAGAAAAGAAAAAAAAAAAAAGTAGATACTTTTTTTTTTTTTTTTTTTCTCACATGAAATAAGAAAAGAAAAAAAAGTCCCTTCATAACGTCATGGTGTCACTAAAAGGTATGTCTCAGTACATCTAATATCTTTTTAATTTCTAAAATCAATCATTTATAAGTAAGAAGGTGACTTCTCTGTTTGCTATAACACAAGATATAGTATTTTTTTAATAATAAAGTACGTAACTAATTATCATTATTGTAATTACAGTGAAGTTAAAGATAACAGTTCTGCAACGTCTTACACACATTTGACTTCAGTCATTCCTAACACGATCTGTTCTAGAGCCAGCCAAGAAATGCCAAACAATTTTTTTAACAAATTTGACTCGAATTCCGTACTGATAAGCAAAAATTACAAGAAGGATAGCAGTGACTGGTTCGAATTGCGTAAGAATATGTTGACAGATTGAATTTTTTATATAGTGGTAAAAAGAAGAGATAACAGCAGTTAAGACAACTTAGTAAAAAATATTTTTGTACAAATAAAATATTTGCAACGTAAAATCGGTTGCGCATGGAATCTAAAATGAACAACTGGCTTTGCAACAACTGGCGAAGCAAGAAAATGTAACAATCGAGCCTTGTGGATTATTCGATTATTGGTGCCACGCCAGATGGATTAATAGGTCCAAACACGATTGTGGAAATTTAATGTTCTAAAGTTGCCTATAAGAATGGCCTGGAGAATAGTATAAGAGCAAATAAAATACAAATATGGAAACATGATAAAAAGTGAACTGACTAGTCTAAACAAATATTGTAATTGTTATTACCAAATTCAGGGGCAACGCCACGTTACACGCAAACAAAAGTGTTTATTTGCTGTGAGGAGTGGCGAAAGTATACCACTAAAAATATAAATTATAGAAAGAGATGATGTTTTCTGGGAGAAACTTGTGGCGTTTTATATGAATTGGCAGTTGCCTGAAATTGTTGATTCTCGTCAAGCTCAAGGGATGGCATTGCGAGATCACGGAGAGGAAAATGTTTCATCAGTGCTTGAAATTTCTACAATACCAAGCCGTAAAAGGAAAGTAAATGAAACTGTGCCTCATGAACAACAGCAAATAATAAGTCTTATCACCTCACACACTGCCTTTAACATTCGATGAGAATAAAGAAAACCTGCCGGGTTGTAGCAGACAGCTAACTTTTGATGAGCTGTAAACTCTGTATTTCGTTAATAAATTATAAATGAATATGAATAAATATCTTTTAATATTTATTTTCTTTGAAACAACACATATTTGAAGCGAAAGAATTTTTTTATATTTTTCCATACAAACATGTATGACGAGAGCTAACGAAAAAGCAGTAACTCAAATTCTAATTCTATAATTTTCTAAGCGACATAGCAGTATCTCATGAATAAGGTATATCCACATATATTTTTGATGTTTCATCTATTTTGAAAAATAATAATGGGTTGGGTTTCGGAACGAGTCGCCTGAATAAACAATTTCCAAAATTTCATAAATACTTCGGCAATTATGCAAAACGGAACATAGTTTTTATACTTTAGTACAGTTTTACAAATGTAATTTTTAGGTTTTAGGTGAAAAACGTGAAACGAAACGCAAAACTGCCATCTTGGAATGATCATATTGACAGCTAATGTCAAATTTGTGCGTCATTGCTTTCGAGTGCCTTGGGTTAGGTGCGACTGTAATAAGTAAATAAATAGGTTATGTTAGGTTCTCTTTTGACCCTTAATCTGAAAATAGGAGTCCTTCGCAGGGCTCCGACAACCTTAGTTTATTAAACTAGTGTGATGAATGTGGAAGTTGGCAATGCCATACACACCGATGTTTGGAGATTTTTTTTTCAGAGGAAACCAGGTATTTCCGGCAAGTGAAAATGGTGAGGGGGTTTTCAAGACCTCCCCTGCTCCCTCTCCAATCACTCACAACCCCTAAAAACGGCGACGTATTTCGAAACCTTTGCCATAATAATTATACCTATAATAACAATAAACATCCATAAATAAATAAAAGAAATCAACTTTTACTAAACTTCAATTATCTCGTAACTCGCTTTAGTTGAGATACGGCTTTTGCGCTTAGTAGAGCAGTATTTGTTTTTTAGGGTACCGTAGCCAAACATTGTAAAAACGGAACCCTTATAGATTCGCAATGTCTGTTTGTCTGTCCGCCCGTATGTCACAGCCAATTTATTGCAAAACAGATTTGAAAACTGGCAGGAATGGAATTAGATGTAGGTATTCTATGAACTGCTTCACAATTTTTATACAAAAACAAAACAAACATAATAATGGCCTCTCCATACATGGAACTGACTTAATTATTTTTATCATCTTACGTCACGTAGGTATTTACCTACTTTCGTCAACATTTTATACCTATAACGTCTAATGTAAACCAGTTTTGCTCATGGCTGCACTATATATACAAACAGATTGATGTATGTAATATAAATTTTAATATCAGTATCTCAATTCAATATGCTAAAACGTTTTGCTTGCGATTTTGAAATATTGGAATACGGATGTCGCCAGAATACGGCCGCACGCGACGAGAATGAAGGGGAGCGCCCCGCAGTAGACGGAGCTAAGCTCCCTTCACCTCCCCTGCTTCACCCCCTCATTTACCAAAACAGTCGCTTAGAACAGCGCCTTAATATCGCATATGAGTAATTGCAGCTTCGGCAATACAATGACAACGCTGGTTAAACACCTTTGTGCGGCTACGCATTAACGATAATTTATTGGTATTACTTCATTTACGCAGTTGGCTTTTGTAAAGTTATCAAAAAATAATAAAGTCTTTCGTAGGCAGCTTCTAACGAATATTTTTACTAAGTGATGTTGTGATGTAAAATGAATTCAATATTTGCATAATACCAAAAATTTCCTGTATTTCAAAGTAAACAATTTAGTGCATGTAGTAGGTACATCATGAAACATTTTTAAGACACTGTGCTTACTAAAAGGGTGGTTATATTGAGTTAAGATAGAAAAAGGCAGCGATAGCCAACCGGGACCGACTGCTTAACGTGCTCTTCGAGGCACGGGGCAACCGATGATTAACAATTCAATACGCACATAATTATGTTACTCCTACTTGTCAGAAAATAATAAATACTTTCAACTTTAGCAAAATAAAATAAAACTGTAATACGCACATAACTCCGAATAGTCATTGGTGCGAGCCGTGGATTCGAACCCGATACCCTCTGCATGGCAGTCTGTTGGTATATCCACTAGGCTACCGCTGCCCAAGAACTTAGGGTCCCAAGCCAACCTCACCTGCAAGTGGTGCACCTGCCGATCAACGGACGAGGCTCTGGCAAACAAAATGTCCCAATAAGCGGCAATAGGCTCGCCACCTATTACGTGGGATCAAAACACTGGCGAAAAGTGGGCGTTGAATATGCCTCTGCCTACCCCTTCGGGGAAACAGGCGTGAGTCTATGTATGTATGTATGTACAACACTTTATGTGAACCTTACAGAGATGTACGGGTTTTCATATATCAGTGGAATCATAAATTATTATTTCATGTATAAGTGGTTTTATTTCCACTGATTAAAGTCCTCATTCATTCCACCCTATTAGTCCACGCCATTTAAACTTCAACGTCCCTAATATTTTCATAAAAAGTTGTCAAAAGTTTTTGCCTCAGGTATTAATAAATAGGTGCTTTAATAAAAGAATGCACAAAAAGGTATTCTACTGCATAGCTGGCGCTCTCAGTAGCTTATATTGTCACCTTGTCACGCTTAAGTAGTTACAGAATACTAAAAACTGCAGCTTGTTCTATCTTACTATATGACAACATTAAGCTCCATTCGCTGTGCACTTTCATATCATTTGTTTTATTGTTCACAGGAATACTCCGCTATTCCTGGATAATCCCTTGTGAGTGATATTATATTAAGATACAATATTAAGTAACATGCAGTAAGTATATTTGATAATAAATCAGACATTCAATTTATGGACAATTTCACCGCTGTCTGATAAATTGATGTTTATTGAATCTCTCAGATACCTCGAACAGATTCCGAATTTATCTGATAGCTAGGAAATATTCATAAGTAGTGAAACGGGCCCTTACTATTCTTTATTGCAATAATCATTCATAATAACAAAGTACGTTTCGTTATTACGTTCTACAAACAATTTAACCCAGTATTTACTCCTACATCTGTTGCAGCTAAAGGTAATAAACCCATTACTTAATGGGCTACTGTTAACCTATATTAGAAGCAATATACCGTTTGAGGTATATGATAAACAAAATATTAAATTAGTAGAACTTCAGAGATTTGTTGATAATAAAAAACCCAAAGATGTAATAAATCTTTATAAATCATCAAGCCTCCTTATCAGAGTTCGAAGGTTAAGAATAGCAATAGTAAAACTATATTTTGATTAATACCTACTTATAAAACTGTGCCTGAGTTTTATTTGTTTTGACCAGTGTGCTTAACTTTTGTTTTGACCATTGACTATCACTGAACCTTATTAGATTCTCGGCACAACATCATCATTATCGACCTAGCGTTAGCCCAGTCTGCGTCCAAGAACTCTTGCTTTAGCTAAGTAAAGATAGGCTGCTTGCCTTGGAGCCCAAATTTTCCGGCAGTATTTCCTCCACTTCGCGGTGTCTTATTCATTTCTAAGGGTGAGGCGTACATTTTAGTATTTACTTCGCTAGAAAGTAATTTGTGTGATTCAGCAGTAGTACGTCTACGTACGCCTATGAGTATCATTGTACTTTTTTTCTGAACACAATGGGATTATAAACGTGACACCATGGCATTATTTAATTGACCTTTACAAAGAATGTATGTCGTGTTTACGAATAAAACTCGTCAACTTTTAAATGTCAAGGAGCTCCCAGAGCCTTATTGTTGTATTATTTTTTTTTACAAGTCTTATTTTTGGCTTAGCCCGAGAGAAGGCGCGATGTGAGCATTTTGCTCACGCATACATTATTTGCTGCAAATTTCAACTTTAGCTAAACTGCGTCACTACAAGCTTCACAGTACCTTCTCAGAATTTCACCCCCTCTCCCTTAACGCAAATTCCGTGCTGCTCAGTGCCACCATGACTGCGTGGTGATGGGTTTGTGTGAGGTGCATCGTGAAGCGCGGCATTTTGCTCATCGCGCGCCCGTTCGTGTAAGTATTTTTTTCTTGATAACAAAATTTATTTGATTGTTTTTTCGTAGTTATTGTGCACAGTTATTGATTAACTTAGTGGATATATTATTTACATGTTTTATTTGTTTCTTACAGTAAACAAGGTCTACAATGGCTGATCGGCAAGCATCTCAAAGGAGAGTGGGTGGTTTCGCCCCATGTGTTTTAACATCTTGAGACCTATATCAGACTAGAGGGTGCCCGCAGCTACGCCCGCACAATAACTGTTTCTGCTTGATCCCGTTGGAGTTTCGGGAAATCCCTTCTTAGGACACCCCTATAGTTACCAAGGAACATACATGCAACATTTCAGCTTCTTGCGCCCCGTATTTTTGGCTGTATTGCAGTCAGTCAGTAACGCAAGAATTTTATATATTCATAAAAGATCCCAATAAGAGTATTTTCTTTTTGTATGGCCGTAACTCTGTAACATGTGCAGGGAAAAACATATAGTGGCTTACAATATAAAACTTGCGTGGTCTTATCTGAGCGAACACCTAAGAAAGAGCATTAGAGAATCAAAATATGCATAGGAATATGCTAGGCAAACCAATTGTTTTATCACTAGTAGATACCAGTAGGATTAGGCGTACAATTTCACATTCGCAAAATGCAACTTTCGCAAAATCCCACACTTCCTATAATTATGCCACATTAGCAAAATTAGTTAAAAAAAAACATGTATTTTGTGCAGTATATCAGCATTCTACATCTACTGTTATTTTGTTTTTTATATATTTTTTATGTTAAGTTAGCCAAATATTAAGGCCAACGTGCAATATTTTTTTAGTTTGCACATAAGACTGTCTTTTTTGTTATTAACTTTCAATAAAACACTTTATTTAAATAAATAAAGACTTTAAATTTATTAAAACATGCAAATTTATATCAAAAATATAATTAAAGTCAATGAAAACGTCATTTAAAGTAGTGTGAGAGTTTTGCTTACGCGCGCCTGCTCGTGTAACTTTTAGGGGTGCGCCTTCTCATGGGTTAAGAAAAATGGGATGCTTATCAAAACAAATCAAATCATTTATTAATCCATCACATTTTGGGTGGTTTACAGTTTCACACAGATAATTAATTGGTATCACCAAAATCTGCCTTAAGAGGCGTATGAATTTTTGTTTGAGTACATTATTATTATATTACATGCATTATAAATCAAGTATTTAAAATATAATTATATATTTTAAAACAATTATACAATAAGAATAAAAAAAAAATGATCATAAAATATTTAAAATGTCAAATTAAAATGTCAGTAACAAAAAGTCAAAAGACTAAAAAACAGTATGTCAATGTCAAATATCAAATCATTAAAATAAATTAAAAAATGTCTCAAAATAAAAATAAAATTAAAAGGTCTATCGAAATTAAAATACATTATTATCATTTAAAAATTCATTAATGGTGTAGTAGCATTTATTTGTCAAGACATTTTTCAATCTACTTCTAAATGTTCCTACATTATCAAGTTTTATGTCACTTGATATTTTATTATAAATTTTTGGGGCTATACATAACAAACTTTAAGTCATTAGGCTCGTTTTCGCACTATGCAAGCACAATCTATTGTCATTACGCCTATTTCGCTTCACAACGTCCGATATGCGTTGAAATAGATAAGGTTTATTATGCACAAATAAAGCTACCTCTAATATATACATGGACGGAAGTGTCAGGATGTTGTATTTTATAAAGAATGACTTACATCTGTCTGTTAGCTTTAGACCAAACATGGCTCGTATACATCGCTTTTGGGCTTTAAAGGCCATTATGCTATTGGTTGAATTGCCCCAAAAGATGATGCCATATCGCAGTCTTGAGGCAGCAAGACTGTGATAGGCGGTTAGAACAGCACCAATATTGACTATGGTAGTTATTTTATATAGCGCATCTGCCGAGCTACTAACCTTTTTACAAAGTTCGGCTACATGGCTCTTCCAATTTAATTGTTTATCGATTGGTATACCCAAGAATTTAGCAGTGTCTACTTCACTTATAGAACTATTATTGTTGCTAACATTAATAATATTATGCGGCTGAGGCCTCTGGCTGAAATGCATCACTACAGTTTTTGTTAAATTTATTTTTAAGTTGTTATTGTCCATCCAACTGATTATTGAGGATAGGCACTCATTTACGTCATTTTGATATTATTGTACCTTTTTACACTGAATGGATACAGTACTGTCGTCTGCAAATAGAGACATTGGATGTATCGTGCATTTGGGCAAATCATTTATATAAAGTAGAAACAGGAGTGGGCCTAGGACACTGCCCTGTGGTACACCATACTTTACTAAGCGCATGTTAGATTGATATTGTTCTTCCTCCTTGGTACGTGTGTTTATTCTAGTAATATGGGTAACTTGTAATCTGTTAAAGAGGTACGATTTTATTAAATTTTGAATATTTCCTCGAATTCCATATGAATTAAGTTTTCTCATTAATATACAGTGATCCACGTAATCGAATGCTTGCGTAATATCGCAGTATATGGTGCAAACAGGGGACCTTTTGTTAACATTCGTAATTATTGTGTTAAAAAAATCGTAAATGGCTAGGTGTATGCTTTTATTTTCCTGAACCCTTTTTGTTCTACATACATACATAGACTCACGCCTGTTTCCCGGAAGGGTACTCAGAGACTACGGAGCGCCATTTACAACGATCTTGACATATCTCTCTTGCTTCATTCACTGCCAACAGATTCCTCATGCATGCTCTTCTGTTCAGGGTGCTTCTAACCTGTCCTGTTTTTAGGATGTCTCCAATCTGGTCAGAGAACGTCCGCCTAGGTCTTCCCCTTCGTCCTGTCCCTTCCACACTTGCCTTATATATCTGCTTGGTCAGTCTTTCGTCATCCATCCTCTTCACGTGTCCAAACCATCTTAGCATGCCTTTCTCGATGCTTGTCGCTACATCTTCTTTTACCTCACAACACTCTCTTATCACTACAATTCTTTACTCTGTCAGTCAAAGAAACACCACACATACTTCGCAGTGCTCTCATTTCTACAGCATTTATTCTACTTTCATGACATTCTTTTTGTTCTATACATAATAATTTATGATCTTCTAAGTAATTATATGATTTATTATGAATGTATTTTTCAAATACTTTTGAAATAATTGGTATCAGTGCAATGGGTCGGTAAGACTCCATTATTTCTTTGTCCTCTTTTTTAAACAAGGGTGTTATTATTGTTGTTTTCAGTTTGTCAGGAAATATGCCACTAATAATGCATAAATTGAATATATAAGATAAATGTCCACTAATATTTACATTAACAATTTTGATTATTTTAGTCGATATATCGTCAAATCCTACACTATTAGTATTTTTTAGTCCGAAATAATTAACTATATTATCAATATTTGCTGTTACATTTTTGCCACAACCTGATACAGGCTTTATCTTTTCAAAAAAAAATTATTATTGAAAGCATTATTATTATTTCATTGGGATTAGTAAGTATCTTATTATTCACTTTGATTCTGGCGATGTTTTGGCGGGGTATGTTTAATCTAGTCTTAATTATTATACTCCATGTACTTTTCGACTTATTTAACGAATTTTTGATTCTAAAATTATTTTGTGCACGCTGGGTGAGTTTTATTATCTCTTTAAATAGCTTTGAGTAGGTGTAGTAGATTTGTTTGTTTTTGGCCGTGGGTTTCAGTCTGAAATTCCATAAAAGTGGTTTTTTCTTTGCACTGCAAAGAAATTTCTTTAATCCGCGCGATATCCCTTTCGGTTTTCTATTAACACGTATGGTGATGTATTTATACGGAAAGCACAAATTATTGAATAGTTTAAAATTTTCGATAAACATATTATATACCCTATTAGGATCAGTTTCATTATACAATTCAGAAAATGAAAGCCGCTCTAAGCATTCCTTGAACTTCTGAATATTTTTTGTACAATAATCACGAGTCCGTTTTCGCCAAACTTTAATAGATGGTTTCCTTATACGAAATCGCATAAGTTGCGCAGTGTGATCCGACAAAGCAAGATCCAGCACTTCCGCCTTACAAAACTTTTGAAAATTGTGAGCAAAATTATCAATACAGGAGTTACTTATTAATCTAGTTGGTTCTTTTAGAGCTAATGTCATATTGTAATTCAAGAATATACTTTCAAAATCTAGTGTAACAGAGTTCTTTTTCATTAAATCAATGTTAAAATCACCCGCAATTATAAAATGGTCATAATGTTTTTTATTTAACAGTTTTAGCATAGTTTCCAATCTACTAAAAATGTGTTTAAATTATCCGCTTAAGGTACTCTATAAACGCAAACAATCACAATTTTGTAACTAAGAAGTTCTATAGCACAACACTCAAAGTTCTTAGTTTCACCTTATTTTGCAGCACCTGCAGAAATGATAAAAAATGGAGGTGCATACCTCCATTTTTCTATCATTTCTGCAGGCAGACAGCAGCACTTAAGGCAAACAAATTTAATAAACATATATACATGGCTGGCGAACAACCACCGAGGAGACTTTAATTTGATTTGCTCTAGGCTGCTGTATCGATTTAATGTCGGAGATAGACAAAGTTTACATGTTACAATACATTTAAATTGACGATACTATATACAACAAAATTATGTCAAAAGTATTTAGAAAATGACCTATGATTTAATCTTTGGGCTTAGATACCTGCATCATATTTTCTAAAGGATGCTCTGCTTCCAAACGTGATTCCATCGTATATATATACGCTAAATATAAGTACAGACAAACGAGAGAAATTGCAAGCTTATCTCAAGTAACAAAACAGCGAGTACTCCGGCGACATTGAATCAAAGCGTCGAATTAACATTCTCGACGCATCTAATATCTTGACACCGACAGACGCTTTGTTAAGCAAACTATTTCGAATCAAACATTCATTTAATCAAATGAACATAACAGCTACGTGCTTCGCGTGGGGTTCTAATCAAATCTGGTTACTTCGACACTGCGTTTCATTAAGGTAATGTATCAATGAGGCCGAATTATCGACGATTTTGTATGTGGAATGTGAGCAGAAAAGCTTATCCATTAGGCCCTCTATCGGCTATCCATTAGGACTCACAGATGGCTCTGCGTGTCCGAAGATATTTTAGCGGTCAGATGCTTTTATCTTATGAGGATTGAGATTATTACCTACTTGAGCTAAATAAATGTGGTCAACAACAATACGACCAAGTTGAATGGATCCTGTTAACAGTTTGTGTCAGTGTGGCGCGAACAACCGACTGATAACTGCAGCTCTATCTTATAACTCTCAGCTCATCGCGGAATAATTCAGAAGTCTAATTGCCACAAAAATTTTCAGCATGCCATGCCAGAATAATGTTATTCTGGCATGGCACGCTGAACATTTTTTATCTTTAGTAGACTAAGGGCAACATAATGGGGTGCACAACATTAAATTTAATATTGTTGTGTTACCTCGTATTTGAAATTAAAAGGAAGGAAACCTCTTTAGGTGGCGTCCGTTTAATTTGAGTTAAACACTGGCTGGTATTGCATGGTTTTGGGTTTTCGAGTGGGTCTTTGAAGAGTTTACTATTTATACTTTACTACTGATAACAGTCGTCGTGAACGATAACGGAGAGATTTTTCGACTGAGATGCTCTTCTAGCGGTAAGCAGTGAGAGACACAAGAGTCACCTGAATGCTAAGCCAGAGATAATGGTTTCATGATTTCAATCCAGGCAAATAATTGAGCGAGCACAATAAATGTTATGTGTATTTTTATACCATGAACCTGTACAGTGTCATGCAGAGGATCTCGGGTTCAATCCATGGCGCGCACCACTGACTTTTCGAAGTAATAAGCGTATTAAAATATTAAGCGTCGCTAAGAGCACGTTTAGACGTCGGTCTTGTTATCAAGAAAATCTTTGACAGCCGTTATTGAGAGTCAATAACGGCTGTCAAAGATTCTCTTGTATTTTCGTCTCTAGTAATAAACTTGAATATACTATCAGTGGTTTAAAGTGTAAATCATGACTGTATGTTTTATGGTCATCCGGGATCGTCCTTTCGAGTTTACTTCAATTAAATTTGTGGTCATCGACTATTTTGACAGTGAATCTAATGAGGGTGAGTTTAAGAACCTGATTGTACAGCTACTATCTTTACTCCCATAGGAATTATGGTCAAATATTATTTGTTCGTAAAGCACATGCATATGAACCACAGCATTACCGATAAGGCCATCAAATAATAACACTTATGAGTACGTTTGCAATGATTTCACGAGAATACATTTGGATATAAACATTACATTCATATATATGCGGAATCGTTTGTGCAAGTCCAATTATATTTAAACGTAAAGCGGAAGATAAAATCTTAATAAGCTCGCCTGTGCCCAGTAGTGGGATAGTTTATGGACAGGGGAGACATAAGGGGAGATGCTAAAATATTTTCGTCACGAAATCGCAATTGATGGTTTAAAAAATACATTAAACAAAAAATATTTTCGTTATACATATCTTTATTCAAAATTGCTTCTAACGATTCGATCCATCTTTTTATAAAGACGTTTTATTTCTTAGTTGATTATATTAGGTGCCATTGATAAGGCACAAATGAATGTATTATAAAGAAGCACAATATAAAAAATCATTTAATTGCTTTGTACGTAAACCGCGCTCAAAGGCACACTTCAGACGTATGAAAATGTCGCTTATTTTTATTCAAAGTTCAAAAGAAGTGTATCAAAGACACGCATTAAGCCATAAAAACGAATTAATATCCTTTTTCTTAGTCAATAAGCCTCATATTCGTGTATCATACCGTTTGTGTAAATATTTTTTATCTTATTTTTATCTACGCAAAGACCGACAGCTTTTCTTTTTAAAAAGCTTTATGGTGTTTTGTGGTCGTTGTGAATATTCATGTGTGTATGCTAATAGATATTTTTCGGTCTCCTGAATACCCTTAGAGCCTTGGCAATAATATAAATAAAGGAAAAATAAATGTGTGTACGTGGTGATCATAAGTAGGGTAAGCTAGCTGGTGTGATAAACTTCTTTTGAAGGGTATGAAATTGATAGCAACAAGAACAAGCGAATAAAAAGTTGTGGCTTCCTAGGTCTAAATATTTTATTTGGATACGTATAATAATATGAATAAAAATGAATATAGTTTTTCTATTTAAAACAATACATTGGCGTAATATATTATTATAATTGTATTATAATATCACTGATAGAATTTTACTAAACTGGAGAAGGAGGAACTGGCGAAGGACATAATTATACATATTTCAGACAAGTGTGTTTTTTGTTTGGATCAAGCTTTTTATTTTAAAAATGTTATAGAATTATGTGTGTATGATTAAATATTATTCAAAATTAAGCATCAAATTCAAAGTATAGAAGTATAGAAAAAAATAATTAAGAGTCAGTCCACAAACACATTTACAAGAAAAATAATTCACTGAGGTATAATTATTTAGGGAGTATTAACGGGACCACATAACGCTTTAATGTCGCCGAACAAATCCTTAATTAGACCCCGAATTCAAATAACATGCATTGTTATTACACAGATAAATGTTTGCTATACCGACACTTGGACTCAATACGCTAATCCAATTAGGGAAAATTCATTATCTAACATCGGGACGTATTTCTCTGGCAATAGTGATCCATCGAAAGAACCCTTGGAATCTTCTAAAGAGCCACTTGTAGGCGATTAGTGCTGAAGCACACTTAACCCCCCTAGTGCGGGCTCTGGCGGGTTAGTCCCGCTCTTTGTTCGTGCGTACCCCTCGCTTCTCAGTGTATTATTGGCTAGTAACAACGAGTTATTACATTTGCGTTTAGATCAAGATTAGCTTTTTTATGTCATCACTTCGTTATAAAAGTGTAACTGATTCTATATAAGAAATAATATTTTTATATGACTATATTATTTTATTGTTTTCATTCAGTTTATAAAGTTGTATATACTTGATTTCTTATAAATTATATGAATACTTATTTTTATGCAATGAAAGGGTTCCTATTTCGCTTGAATGAACTTCGAAAATTACGCAAACTTGTTTTTATGTCACTTTGAAAAGACTTTGACCAATGTTTGTTAAAGCTTTAAAATTGTGTAGATTCGCCTTTTTCTTAGACGTCGAGTATTAATTAAATAAATAAGGTCATTTTACGTAGAATGACAATTTTATTCCTGTTACTGGTTGCATGTAATAATATATATGTTCATCACCAAATAATGTACCACTACATAAACAAAATAAAATTAAAAAATATGTACCTGAAATCAGGCTCTGCGCAAGCGGACTACCGACCACAGCCGCGGTGGCGACTGTGTGCTGTGTATGATCATCATACAGCCTTCCGCAATCCACTGCTGGATAATGATAGCCTTTTATTCCCAAACATAGGGTTACAAGAGGTCCCTAAGTTCGTTGTGCCTTTTGACATAGGCCTCCCGCAATTCCTTCCAATGGATCCTGTCCCTTGCTACTCTCAACCAGAATGGTCCCGCTGTCTGTTTCAAGTCGTCTTCCCATCTCCTGACTTGACGACCCCTATCTCTTTTGCCGTCTCTTGGTTGCACTTGCTTGCTCCATTTGTCAATTGGGTGGCGTAGCAAAGTCCATCTCCATGTTTGGACGTCTATCCGGCTAAGAATGTCTGTGAGTTTTGTTCTTGTTCTCATGTCTACGTTCCTGATTCTGTCTTGGATTTTTTAGCCCTAGCATGCTTTTTTCAATGGCACGTTGACATTTGGCTAGCCTTTCCCTGTAGTGAAGTGTTATTGACCAAGTTTCACAGTCATAAGTAAGAACTGGTAGAATACAGGTCTCGAATGTTTTATTTTTTATGTGATTGCCTAGATCCTTCCTTTTCACTATTTCCTTCAGTGAGCAGTATTTTCTCTATCCTTGAGGTATTCGTCTATTTATTTCCTTTGTCATTTCATCTGTTCTAAGTAAATATATTCTTTGACATTTTCGATTTTGTTGCCATCTATCATAACTTAAATTTCCCTTGAGTTTGACATCGATTTTGTTTTACTGGCATTTATTTCCAGACCAACTTCTCTGCTTGTATTTGCTAGGCTCTGTATCATTTGTTCTATTGCTGCTGGAGATTCTTCAAGAAGCACCAGATCATCGGCAAATCTTAGGTGGTTTAGGCGAGCTCCATTAATATTCAGACCTAAGTGGTCCCAGTTTAGCTGTCTAAAGATGTGGTCGAGTACGGCGTTAAATAGCGTAGGGGAGATAAGCTGGATTTAAGGTTCTCCTAATTTTCATAACAGTAGCATTGTAAGCCAGTAGGAGGATTAAGATTAATATACCACGCCAAGGCCAAACGGCTTGAAAAAGGGTTTGATGTTAAGTTGTATGTCTCTTCTCAAAGTTAGTTTTAGTCGTCTCTTACGACACCCACTGAATAAACGTGCTTTTGTTATTAGATGCGCTTCAGTACCTGTCTTATTGACCAAGTAGAGGATCCTCGCAGCTATGAGCGCACTTTTTTTTTTAATTTAGCTAATTCCCTCTCACTTTCTTGTGGTCCGCTGAACCCGTGGGAATTTCGGGAAATCCCTTTTAAGTGCACTCCCACGATTTCAAGAAACATACATGCCATATTTCAGCTGCTTGATATGCTAACAGCTAGACTGTCAGTCAGTCAGTAATGCAAGAATTTTATATAATTACAGATTTCTCTAACCACTCCATCACAGCTATCAACTCAGTCAACAAAACCATCGTCAGACATAGTGTTTCTTCGCAATAAAGAAACATTAATAGACCAAGTTAGTTAACATTCATAGACCTTAATTGTGTGAGGATCTGAATTTGATAAAAGGCCCTTTATCTTTGGTAAATAATTTTTGCTTTTCTATATTTGTTTTCCATACACATACCACAATATTTCAGAAATTAGCTAAGTTTTGACCTGTTCTATAGATTGTCATTTGGCAAAATTCTACCGACGCTTTCTGAAGTAGATAAACTCCTTTTCCTGGATCATCTAAGACCTGATATGAAGGTACTTAATCACCCAATCTCTTCTTCAAACGTTTCTTCTTCTGTCCTGTTGCCAGACGTACATCTTCATAATGTCAGCCTAGAGACGGCTACTGCTGGACATAGGCCTCCCTCTCCACACAGACCGATCATAAGCCGCCCGCATCCAACCGCTTCCCGCGACCTTAAGCAGATCGTTAGTCCCACTTGCGGGAGACCTACCTACGCTGCGTCTTACCAAGTATTTTATTATAGTTACTTTTTTGTGTATAAACAAAAAATACGAAGTTAAATATTATCAAGCAACAAAAAACTTGACATGAAACTAGCAATAAAATAGACAGTTGAATTATTACAAACTTATATAAATGCTATACATACATCTAGGCTAGGCCTATAACCTTCCCAATAACATGTTCATTCTATAGTCAGCTTGGTTTCGATGTATAGATGGAATACCAAGTCACTCTCTACAACACAGAATAGTTAGTAATACCAACGTAAATCTTAAACAAATAATCATACCTAGAGTCGATGGCTCCAAGCAGTGCAAAACTTTCACATGTATTCTTTTTAATACTTAGTACTTATTTTGTAGACATATTCTACCGTAGATCACTTGCACTTACAATATAAACTACATTGAACTTGCCGTACATATAGGGTATATAGTCTAGTATAGTAGGCAATACGAAAGCACCTACTGATCACGAGATCCCAAGATGGATAAAATGCTAAAATATAAGTTTTTGTTAGAAAATAATCAGGTTGGCGACGTGAAAAGAATAAATACAGTATTACCTAACCCTTCATGGATGTTGGTACATTATTGTACTGTTACCTAATACAGCAAAACGTATAATAAAAAAGTACTACGGTTTCGAATTCTAGGTAATTCTTTCAAAGGCAAAATAGGTCAAATAAGCATTTAAATATCGAATCTGAAAATCTTATGACTTTTGTCATGGCTTCAAATGATTTATTAAAACGAATTGCTTTTTCATTATAGACTGATAAAGATATTTTATGTAATCGAGTTTATATTTATACTTTATGTCTCTTAATCTTTTGAACTTTCAAAATTCAGTCAAGGGACACAAAGTCACGAAATAACAATATTTGGTTACAAAATATCAATATATCAATGTGTTGTGACATTATCACAACACTTGGTAGAATTTAAAGTGAGAGCCTTTGCTCACTGTGACTCTTGGTTATAATCTTTGAAAACGATGCGTAAGCCCCAAAACTGCTCACACAATATTTCAAAAAATATATCTAAATTAATAAACAAACAGTGTGAACATAAGCCCTGAGTATATTATCTTCTTAAATTGAAAGGGCTTCTCTACTTCTATTGTAAATCAAATATAATTAATTCAATTTTAATGCGGGTGATATAGGCGAGGCATTGCTAGCAAACTATGCCTATAACAAATTCTTAGTTGTTTCGGGAACCGAATGTTCCTAGTAGATTTGGGAAAACTATTAATATTGTGGACTGTAGGATTTGGGTTCTTATCGACTAGGAAATGAGGAAGTGAATGATAATGGGTTTATGGAAAGGATAGGAGACGAATAGACGGGGTGTGGGAACACGCCTTACCTTGTACGTCAGTCCTCTTTTTTTGCAAATGGCAGCGTCCTGGTGTCTTCGAGAATCCTGAAGCTGCATTGAATCACTCCACTACACAATCACTTCACTCGCGGGCGGTTTGTTGAGTTTTTGGTATAGAGCGGGAGCGGTAAAAATATGGCGGTGCGATTTGTCTTCGTCGCGACACGGATTATTCTAGACTGTTCGTAGGCGTGCCTTGGGAGCGAGGGAAGGAGACAATAGGATCGCTCGCACTGGACGAGCAAGCGTGAAACGATTGACGTTGATGTGATTAATTCTCGATGGAAAGGTAGATGGCGCTACCATATCCCCCCGGCCCTAAAGGGTTGCCTTTAAAAGAAATAGAATTGAACTTAGCTATGTTGGGTGTACTACCGCATAACCCATCAATAGGCTAAGACAGCGATATGATAATAAAATTAATCTAAATTAACTTTAGCGAAAACTACAAACGCAATAATAGCGAAAACTACAAACTAAATACTTAAACTAAGAGGTAGATCCAACTTCAGGCTAGATCTCACTGAATTGGAAGTGGACAGAGACGTACAACAGGGCGCACGTAGCTCCCCTTCGCGGTTTTCACGGTAACAACGCGGGTTGTACCGTCCTTGGAAGTATGCAGTTTCTCTACGATGGCTAACGGCCATGAAAGCGGCGGAGCATTTTAATGTATTAGGACGACCAACGTACCCTCCTGTATAGGGGATGCAGGACTATTCCACTTGGATCTAGCCTGAAGTTGGTGTAGATATTCCGCACGCCAGCGCCGCCAGAACGACTGCACGAGTTTATCCAGCAGAGTATGTTTCTGGAACAAGCTTGAAGAGTCTGCTTCAGGAGCCGGAAATGACGATAATGGCACTGTGTTCAGAAAATGCGCAGGGCTTAACGCAGATGGTTCTGCAGTGTCACTACTCAATGCCGTGAGCGGGTGCGAGTTGATCAGCGCCTTGACTTGTGCAAGGACAGTTAAAAGCTCTTCGTAAGAGAGGATCTGTTGACCTATAACTTTGAAGAGATGCGTTTTAATTACTTTGACCATGCTTTCCCAACATCCACCGAAATGTGGTGATGCTGGTGGAATAAACTTCCAGTCAATATGATCTATGGAAAGTTCTTCCTGAAGACGAGTACGATATTCTTCTCTGAGAAACTTATAGAGGTAGCCTAAATAAGAGCTTGCGCCCACGAAACAAGTGCCGTTATCCTACACTGTGTAGGGCCGCGCCGTGAGAGAAATCGTTTAAGGGCTGCAAGGAATGACACCGTGCTTAAATCTGTCGCAACTTCAATATGCGTAGCGCGCGTCGTTAGGCATGTAAAAATACTTAGCCAAGCTTTAGCTTGGCACAAACTAACTGCACCGAGTAGTTAGAACCAATGCGAACTTGCAGATATACGACTGCGCCGTAAGCACGCTCGCTGGCGTCAGCGAAACCTATTAAGTTGATGGTACATCCATCTACCAACCCAAGATGACGCGGAATAGTAATTTGATTGAGCGCGGTAAGCTCAATACAAAACTGGCCCCAAGCGGCGACAATATGGTCAGGGGGTGTTTCATCCCAATCACACTTTGATAGCCGAAGTTCCTTGATCAAGAGCTTGGCGTACAAAATTGTGGGAGCCACAAAACCCATTATGTCCCATAGTCGAGCCACTGTGGACAGCATAGTGCGTTTGGTGCACTTATCATTTGGCGGTGTGACGTCAAACCGAAAACTATCACAGGATTTGTCCCAGCGTAAACCAAGAACTTTATGCGGTACAGACTTCTCAAACTCAATGTCTGGAGAAGCTTTATGAGATTCTGTGCGAGAACCTCCTTAGAGTTGCTTGTCCATTTGACAAGATCAAACTGGCCTCGCTTGAAACGCTGAATAAGCTCTTCACAAAGCGAAATTACTAGCGAAGCGGGTATGACACTACAGGCAATGTCATCCATATACAAAGCGGAAGTGTAGTATAGTATAGTGTAGCGTAGCGTAGCACAGCGTAGCACAGCGTAGCACAGCGTAGCACAGCGTAGCACAGCGTAGCACAGCGTAGCACAGCGTAGCACAGCTTAGCACAGCGTAGCACAGCGTAGCACAGCGTAGCACAGCGTAGCACAGCGTAGCACAGCGTAGCACAGCGTAGCACAGCGTAGCACAGCGTAGCACAGCGTAGCACAGCGTAGCACAGCGTAGCACAGCGTAGCACAGCGAAGCACAGCGTAGCACAGCGTAGCACAGCGTAGCACAGCGTAGCACAGCGTAGCACAGCGTAGCACAGCGTAGCACAGCGTAGCACAGCGTAGCACAGCGTAGCACAGCGTAGCACAGCGTAGCACAGCGTAGCACAGCGTAGCACAGCGTAGCACAGCGTAGCACAGCGTAGCACAGCGTAGCACAGCGTAGCACAGCGTAGCACAGCGTAGCACAGCGTAGCACAGCGTAGCACAGCGTAGCACAGCGTAGCATAGCGTAGCATAGCGTAGCATAGCGTGGCATAGCGTGGCATAGCGTAGCATAGCGTAGCATAGCGTAGCATAGCGTAGCATAGCGTAGCATAGCGTAGCATAGCGTAGCATAGCGTAGCATAGCGTAGCATAGCGTAGCATAGCGTAGCATAGCGTAGCATAGCGTAGCATAGCGTAGCATAGCGTAGCATAGCGTAGCATAGCGTAGCATAGCGTAGCATAGCGTAGCATAGCGTAGCATAGCGTAGCATAGCGTAGCATAGCGTAGCATAGCGTAGCATAGCGTAGCATAGCGTAGCATAGCGTAGCATAGCGTAGCATAGCGTAGCATAGCGTAGCATAGCGTAGCATAGCGTAGCATAGCGTAGCATAGCGTAGCATAGCGTAGCATAGCGTAGCATAGCGTAGCATAGCATAGCGTAGCATAGCATAGCATAGCAAAGCATATCATGTCGTAGCATAGCATAGCATAGCATAGCATAGCATTGCATAGCATAGCATTGCATAGCATAGCATAGCATAGCATAGCATAGCATAGCATAGCATAGCATAGCATAGCATAGCATAGCATAGCATAGCATAGCATAGCATAGCATAGCATAGCATAGCATAGCATAGCATAGCATAGCATAGCTAATTAGTCCTTTATCTTACACACAGTTTTAGCACCCACCTTGATTTCTTGAAGAACAGAACAACAACAAGACGTAATATAATGAGAAGTATGTAACGTAGGTACGGTACCCATAATCACATACCCAAATACCGTCTCAATAGCGGGCGGTAAATCATATCGCTCACTACGTACTATTTTAGTTAGTAGCAAGTGCGGAAATATTGAAGCTCCGATCAAAAGATCAATGTCTGCTGGATTCGCAAACTCCGCGTCTGCCAGCGGCAATGACTCGAGGTGAGTGAGTGATGCTACGTCTACATTAGCGTTCGGCAATGCGTCCGTGATACGCTCCACGATAAGCGAAGAAATGTTAAAATTACTATCCCTATCAAAACGCGAATGTATTTTAACATCTAGGGAACCCTTGCAATGTTTTACGACCCGCCGATTCCTTTGACTACTAAGTCAGTATTTTTAAAGTTATTCCACAATCCGAGGCGTTTCAAACAATCAAATGTTATTAAATTGCTCTGAGATGCGCTATCGAGTAGACAACGTACCACGTGCGGCGATCCATTTATATCATAAACGATAACTTGCGCTGTCGCTAACAGTACCGTCTTGGACGCCATACACTGCGGCTTGGCCCCTCGTTGATCGTTATAGATGCGCGAGGGCCGTCCGCGCGTGCGCGTCGCCCACGCGATGGATGTCGTACACAACGATATTTCATTCTGAATCGTGGGAGGCGCAGTTATCGTAGCCTGCACCTGCGACGTAAGTGTGTCAAGGTTAGCGGCTTGGCTTGACAACAGACTACCTTTATCGAAGTGCAATAATGAGTGGTGTCTTTGATTACATGAACGACATCTCGTCCTACTAGAACAATCACTCGTTTTATGCTTTATACTTAAGCAATTAATGCATGCTTTGTTATCTTTTACACACTTGAAACGAGCAGTTGGATTTAAACCATTAAAGGCGGGACACTTATAGAAATGGTCGTGCACTATATCACTGCACAGACACTTCTGTGAATTATTATTCTTAGATTCCGAGCATGTTACGTAAGATTGCGGATTAGGGACCGAGTTATTATTACTATTTCGCGCTTTATTCGACCTTTGTTTGCTGCTGTTAGTATTAGACGGGCTAGGTGAACTAGACTGCGTATTATGAAATATTCGACACTGATCTTTGATGAACGAAATAAAACTATCTAGTGTAGGTATTTTATTATTACGTTCCATCATCTCGAAAGCACGAATTGTTTCAGTGACAAACTTTTTTAAAGCGAGTTGAAGCAACATAAAGTCGGAAAGATCTTTCAATTTTAAGTTCCTAAGAGAATTAACCGCGGTAACGAAGTTATCTATAAACAGCTGGAAATTCGCGACAGACGCGTTGCCGGACAGTTTAAGATTTAAAGCTTGATCAAAGTAGGTAGACGCTAGGACCTCGCGTCCTAGCGTCTACCTACTTTGTTTTGTCTTGATATCGATAGTGACTGAAATATGACCTGATAATTCTTAGCACTGGGTGTGACGCCTGCAAATACGGACTGGGCCTTCGGTGACAGTTTACCTATTAAATAGTACAACCTGTCAGCATCTGTCAGAGAACCATTATCGTGCACTGTGGACTTAAAACTCGCATAGAATAACGGCCAATTTCGTATATCTCCGTCAAACGACATAATCTCGATTGGCGGTAATCTCGGCGTGCGAGCCGTTGAGACGGGCTGTGCCGAATATTTACCCTCCAATTGTGATTGTATTCGCTTAATGATACAATAAAAATCTTCGAATGAGGTGTACGCCTGATAATTCGGCTTTTCATCAGGATTAGTAGAAAGCAATCTTGCGTTATGATTGTCTAACAACTTATGAAAATCTGTTCGAATACTATCTACTGTCATACAATAACTGAGAAATGACTCCCTATTACTGTCAGAAGCGGCGGCAGTCTTTGAGCGCTCGTAAATGTTTTGAATACGCTCAAATAAAATATTGCGTTTTGCTTCTAAGATTGTCATCTCTTTGTCTTCCGACACGCGTGACTTCTTTTGTTGTGACATGCTTACGTAAACATAAGCTAATGAGACCGAAACAAAATAAGAATACCTAAAGTACCTATTATTTTACCTAAGTAGGCAACACTTTAAAGCGGTGGAATTAAAAGGTGCTTGAAATATGAAATTTACAAGACAACTATGATAGTTCCAGAAATAATAATTGGGTAAGTAGGTAGCTACATAAAAGTATATTACCTACCGATGCGTGCGGAAACAACCATGTTACGGTTATGTGAATGGACTAGGAGTATAGCTAGGTGCTATAACTGCCTAGATATAGGAGATATAACGAGGTTTTACGTATAAAACGCAAATGAATCCGACTCGTATGGATCAAAAAATGTTTCGGTGAACCGAATGTTCCTAGTCGATTTGGGAAAACTATTAATATTGTGGACTGTAGAATTTGGGTTCTTATCGACTAGGAAATGAGGAAGTTAATGATAATGGGTTCATGGAAATGATAGGAGACGAATAGACGGGGTGTGGGAAAACGCCTTACCTTGTACGTCAGTCCTCTTTCCTTGCAAATGGCAGCCTCCTGGTGTCTTCGAGGATCCTGAAGCTGCATTGAATCACTCCACTACACAATCACTTCACTCGCGGGCGGTTTGTTGAGATGTTGGTATAAAGCGGGAGCGGTAAAAATATGGCGGTGCGATTTGTCTTCGTCGCGACACGGATTATTCTAGACTGTTCGTAGGCGTGCCTTGGGAGCGAGGGAAGGAGACAATAGGATCGCTCGCACTGGACGAGCAAGTGTGGAACGATTGACGTTGATGTGATTAATTCTCGATGGAAAGGTAGATGGCGCTACTATTAGTATTAGAATTATCTATCAAACTTCTGGCTATTCCAAACTGTCCTTCAAAGGCCGTCCTTTTTAGCGACTTTAGTTTATAATAACAAATCAAACTTGCCACAGTAATACGTTGCTCGTTGGTCTATAACATTTCATAAGGTGTTTGGACATTGACGAAATAGTACGGTTGTACCATCAAAAACCGGTACCACGTCGCCGCAAGACTCTGGATTGCTTGCAGCCGTCAGGAAATGACTAGGAAATTGCCCCATTATGCTTGCAAATCGTGAGCTGCATTCGAATTACTTCTTCGCCTGTAATTTTGCATAGTATGAGGAGCGAGCGACTGAGCTTAAAAGCATCTACGCACTGATGACAAGCCTTGGGAGATATAATGGCCTGCAATTGTGCAAAAACGCTGTACATGTTTTTGCACCATGATGCAATTGCTTTGACGTTTGATTTATGCATAGGGGTTCATTTTTAATATAGTAATGCAATTTTCTTTTTAAATATGTAGAATAATGTAGGCGAATAAATAAAATTGAAATATTTATAATGAATAGTTCGTTCATTTGCTCTAATTCACAATAAGCTTTATACTAATATTTCAAAAACATGAATATTAGTAATGTAATAAACTGGTTTTGAATAAGATAACAGTTTTGGGTAATACATTATAAAAATACCAGTCTTTCTGCATAATTTATAATCAGAGAGTCAAAACAGATTTATTTTAGTTTTAATAGAGCATAATTCTGTGTTGACGAACTTTATAGACATTCAAAATATGTGACGTGATATTATTTAATATCTTAGTTCACAAAAGCATTGAACAAAAATTATATTAAAATATAAGTCACATTTGCACGGAAGCTCATAAGAGAAAGTTCATAACGAAAGTTCGGTCTAAACGAGAAGCATTTCGGTGAAACAGCAGGTTAGTATCTTAGTTTAATAGTATTCTAAATAGGACAGCGCTAGACCGTAACATCAGTCGAAATACGTAGTTTCAGCTTGATTCTGCGAAACACAACCATATACATATGTTAGTCGATTTTCCTTGCATGTTATTAAATTATAAAATGTTATTCATAGCGTGAATTTTGAAGTAAAAGCTCCTCCGACTAAACCTTGTCGGTATACGCGTAGAGGAGTTGATTCTTATCATTAGCGTGGGAAAGAATCGGACTCAAGATCTTTTTATTGCATATGAAATGTGTTTACATTATTTTTATCGATCCTATGAAATTAATAGATATATCTCAAGGAGCACACACAAGTAAATTATTGAAAGTGATGTAGGCTCAAGCAATGCTCGTCTATAAGATCTATGTCCAGCAGTGGACGTCTTAATTGTGATACTTACTCAAATCAATTGTTTGATTATGCACTTAAATATACCAGATAGCATATCATTATTGAAGATATGCCACCAATTTTCTCTACGTCTAGGTTGTTGGCATAGTCAAATGCCATTACAATATTGATAAATGTTTCAAGGATGCGATAAATAAAAAACTATTTTTATTATAGACTCACGCCTGTATCTCCGAAGGGTAAGGCAGAGGTGTAATACTACACACACATTTCGCCATTAATTTATGGGTGCCACGTAATGGGGGCGAGCCTATTGTCTTAACAGGGCCCTTTATCAGACTCCGTGCTGCTACTGAGAATTCGTCAAAACCCAGTAACACTTTTTGCCCGACCCAAAAATCGAACCCGATGCCTCCCGATCAGTAGACGCATACGCTAACCACTGAACCACGGAGGCAGTAAAATAAAAACAAAAAACTCCCTATTATTATTAATAGGACAAGCCATATAAGCACGAGCGCTTTATTTGCTAAGCCGTTTGGGAATCGTAACAAAATCGTCTATGATAGCAGTCACGCATTTCCTTATTAACTGTTCAGATAATAAAGATCGTTCCATTTCTCGCTGGAATATGTTATCTCTAATCATGACCCAATAAGAGCTTGACACAATGCCAACGTTCGTACGGCATGATTGGTATTTAAATAATATGGCTTCTCCCTTACATACGCTTGTGGATTAGTTTTGGTGTATTACACTAATTTTGCTGATATTGCTCTAGGTCTTTATGCAAGGTGAACCTAGAAAGTTATATTTATGCCTGTGTTTAATGCACGCATGGTCTTTATGTGTGCCATCTGATCTTGAAGTAACCAGAACCTGTACTACGGCAATCAGATAGTTGAAAAACATAACTACGCATTCTTAAACAGACAACTATCTTTACCTATTATAAAATGTTGTCCCCTTGTTATTCAATCTGACATATTTATTTGTCACTAGAGGATGCCCGGGGTTACATCCGCGTTATTTATGGCTACTGCTCCGCTCCCGTTGCTCATAGCGTGACGTTATATAGCCTTCCTCGATAAATGGGCTATCTAATTCTGAAAGAAATATTCAAATCGGACCAGTAGTTCCTGAGATTAACGCGTTCAACCAAACAAACAAACAAACTCTTCAGCTTTATATATTAGTATAAGATATCTAGTAATCGAACTTAAAGTATACAAAGTGACGCAGTTCTTCTAACAATTTAACTACATATACACAGACACACATAGAATCTTCCAAATGACAGTAAGCACAACTTCTCCCCACTAAACCAACAAATGAGAAAGGTAGTTAATACAATCAAAACAGGAACATTTATTTCGTGACGCGTGCGAAACTTCGCTATTTACCTACATTCGTAAAACAAGGCAAATGATATAAACAAAGGAAGTGGAAACTAAGTTATATTGAACAACTTTGCACCTTACGATGTTCTGCACTGGTGGCTGCAATTAATTTTGAATATCTAATTGTGTACAGTTTTAGGTCACGTATAGTTGGAACGACTAAGAGGTTTGTTACTGCGCATCTCCGCTTTTAATAAAGTAAAATTACTGTGACTTGTTTGTCGCATGAAAACATTATACACGACGCTTTTAAATTCAAACGTCACTTCTCTCATTCTTGGTGAATATGTATCCGTTTTAAACTCATTTGCCATAACAAAGAAACAACATTAGTTTAAAAATTGAGGTTGGGAGATCTATGAATAGTCTATATGATCGCAGTAGACGGACTATTTCTAAATTAAGAAAGACAAAGTAATGGAAGGTTTCGACGTTTATAGCAGCATACAAATTCAAACGTTTTATAGTACTAACTTTAACCCGCGAATTCGCGCGGACTACGGCACCTATATGTCGGATAGAAGAAACTTAGGTATCCCAATTTTATGAAACTTTTACTAGCTTTAGTATATTCATTTACTGATTTTGGTGTGAATACTGCACCAACTAACGAGAAAGAAATTAATCATTGTTTCAGATTCGGCGCCTTTTATTTAGATACTATAAACTATTTTTATTTGACTTCTATCTTCTGGTCGTGACTTCATCCGCGGGCCGGTTATAGGAGCAAGGGATTCTGTATAAGCTTTATTACTAAAAACTTTCATCGAAATCCATAGAGTAGGTTTGCCGTGAAAGAGCAACAAATAGAAATAAAAGCCTACAGTTTATTTTTGATAGATGCATTAGATTGATATTCAAGCTTACTTCACCAGAAATCAATCCTTTGGATGCTCAATCTATTTATGTCACTTACTTGCCGCAAGATATAATTACATACCAGATCTCTTTAATAAAAGCGTATCTATAATACATTTTCTTTTATAAAAATAACGCTCAACAAACCTTTTCTTTAAAATTCAATCAAAGAAACAAAATGTTCATTGACATAATAAATAGTAAAGCAGATCAGATAACAGGTGAAATACCTGTTAAAGCGATGTCCTCTGATCGATTTAATAGAGTAATCAAAATTTATTCCCAGCTACCGACAATAACTTCCCGAGAACATTGTTGCCGAAGAACATTGAAAAGTTTTCTTGTTAAAAGTTCTCTATTGCGGAATGGGAATAATAATTCCTGAAATCACTTCCTGATTTAACAGAGTATTACTATTATACCTATTACTTGAAACATGTTTTAAATAACTAGACAATTCGATTAAGTTTATTTACAAAGTGCTGCCAAATTTTATAGGAATTTGATTGTTCGATGTATCTGTCTCGTGTTTTATAAGTAACTGCCAGTTTCTCTAAGTATGCAAAATAAAATATGACTGTTTTATTTAGGGTTGGTATAAAAAATAATAATCATATATGTTAGAACAATTGACACACTATCACCTGATCTTAAACTTAGCCAAACCTACTTATTCCATAGTACATGGACGACTGGTAAACATACCCCTGTATTTCTAAATACATTCATATAATATATAAATTATACCTAGACCCGGCACTAATAATCTTGTTCGTCTCACACATATTTTAAGACTTCGATAATTATTAGGCTTGTATGGAAACGATAAGCAGGCCTACAATTTATCAGCTATATTTACGACCTGCATAATAGGAGGCTTGGATGCTAATACCCTGACCGAAACGCCTGGGCCTGTGTTGCTATTTAGAGTTACGTCTTTTGTATAAATAGGGCTAACACTTATTTCATGACCCGCTGAAATATGATTTATATTACAGCGGGTCATGAATTATCTAGTACCCATAGTACAAGCTTCTGCTTAGTTTGGGACTAGATAGTGTTGTGTGATTGTGGTGGAATGTTATGTTATGTTATATATTTTTCTTAGAAACATATTCTTATGAATGCATATAATAATTTATGTAAGTCAAATTGTGTTTAACTGTTTATATATTTTTGAACCTGGCATTCCTTTTCCTGAGACAGGAAGCGGGAACGGCAGTTTTACGTGCCCTCCTAAGCACGGTAGCCCTCTGATGTAAAAACCACACACGGTCACCCATCCAAAGGGCACCTGTACAAGCTTGATGTTGCCGACCTATTATAAACAGCAAGACAAGTCTCGCTATGAGTGCTGTCAAGGTGGACTGTAGTTTTTATCTTCCAAAGGAATGAAACGCCTGGCTTGATGGTGAGTTGATTTAATTCAATCTTGATCAGGATCGGCTTGTTGCTTCGAATTTCTTGAGAGAACTACTGCTGACTGAACTGAACTACATCGGTGCATTTTTTTTTTTGTGTGTGTGGACTAGTTGTTGGCCGCTGATGGCCTTGACAACTTTACGCGGACTATGGGTGAGCGCAGAAGGCTCCCAACCCGTTAAAGTATACTAGACAGCGTTTTGACTCCCCAAGGGTGGACTCCCACGGACCTCGGCTTGGGGCGCTGCCGGCAATGCGGGACTAAGGTGTCCCGCGGTATTAACGTTAACGCGTCGCGTATTCCGTCCTCGTCGGCGAGTACGGAACCGCGGTCGAAGTTGTACATCGGTGCAACAAACCGTCCTGTTTATGTTCTATTTTACAGGGTGCAAGTAGTGAGTGAATGTGAGCGCAACGCATTCGGTTCGACCAATCACAGCGCTTCGTCTGAGTTTTACTTGTGATGGCGTTCGGACAGGTTTCGACATGTTCAAACCTGTTCGATCGTGCTCGCGTCCACTTTACATCGTCATGTTTTGATTTCTTATTTACTATGGGATAATAAAACAGCCTTAATCGAATAACAATAAACATTTCCCTACTCTCAAATCGTTTTTATTTTTTTTTATTTTTTTTATTTATTACTTCATATACACAGAGTATATAGGCGGACTTAATGCCATGGGCATTATCTACCAGTCTACCTTAGAGTGGTGCAGAGAGATAAGCAGTAGGTGTATTATATGATGCATCGAAATAATTGTAACTGTCGAATTATTGCTCATAATAAACATACATACTTACATAACTATATAATATAAGAAAATACAAAAACGAAATACATACACAATTAATACATAAATACGAATAAAATCACAGATAAATTATACTTAGACTTACATACACTAATACATATAAATATACATACATATATACATAAACATAATATATACTTAGTTCAGATAGCGACTTATGATACATTCGCCTCAGCCAACAAGAGTTTCTTTACTTTGGCCTTGAATGTGAATTTTGTTTTGGCCATTCTGATCTCAAGAGGAAGAGCATTCCATAAAAGAATGGACTGAATAGTGAAAGAAGAGTGAAGAAAATCAGATTTGTGAGAAGGCACCATGAGTTGAAGATTATAAGAAGAGCGAAGATTTCGCTCATGATTAGAGCATAAGTATTGAAAGTAAGGAGTCATATACAGAGGAGAAGTAGGAGATGTGAGAATAGTGTATAGAGTAGTGAGAGCACGCAAACTACGGCGCTGACGAATAGGGATCCATTTTAATTGGGAGCGATAAGTAGACACATGGTCATACTTACGAAGATTAAAAATGAATCGAATGCAGTTATTCAGAAGACGGTCAAGTTTATTGAGGAGATCTGCATTCAGGTCTAAGTAACATACATCACCATAGTCGATCAGTGGGAAAACTAAAGTCTGCACAAGCATTGTCTTAGTCTCGGCAGGGAGGAAATTTTTTAGGCGGTAGAGAGCGCGTAGAGTGCCGGTGACTTTGCGACTTACCTGTGTCACCTGAGCTTCCCAATTCAGCCTGGCATCCATATGTAGCCCAAGATTCTTAACCGTAGGATACAGATCGACGATAGTTCCGTTAAACACGATGGCTGGTAGTGTTGTTGAGTCCAGTCTGCTTAGTAATCGTTGACTACCTACGATTATAGCCTGAGTCTTAGTAGGATTTACAGTGAGACCAAACTTGTCGGACCATGTCTTTATGGTCGCCAAATCCCTATTGACCTTGTCGATGGCCTCTGCTACGCATTCCACACTTACATGGGAGTAAATCTGCAAGTCGTCGGCATACAGATGGTAGGAGCACTGAAGATGTTGAGTTAGGAGGTTTATGAAAATAGAAAATAAAAGAGGAGAGAGAATACCGCCTTGAGGAACGCCAGACGTGACGTCGAACCACCCCGAAGATGACTCATCGAGGCGGACAGACTGTTGACGACCTCGAAGATAAGTTGAGAACCAATCCAGTGCCCCAGCCGAGACCCTGAGATGGGAGAGGATAGATAAAAGGACATCGTGACTGACGGTATTGAAAGCATTTGAAAAATCGATCAACACTAGAACAGTGATTTCGGTGTTTTCCATAGCCTCTCGAATATCGCCAGTCACTTTAAGGAGGGCAGAGGTAGTGCTGTGACCAGGCCTGAAGCCTGACTGAAATGGACTCAGCAGATTATTGTGTAAGACAAAACGAGACAATTGTTTGTTCACACAGGCCTCAAGCACTTTGGATAGGAAGGGTAAGATTGAAATTGGACGGAAGTGTTGAGGAAGGGTAGGATTGGGGATTTTAGGTAAAGGAATTATATGGGCTTTGCGCCACAAGGAAGGAAATGTACCGGAGACAAGTGAAAAGTTTATGATGTGGGATATTGCCGACAGTTTTTATTGACTCATCCTTATATCTACTTAAGTCTACTTATATATTCATATTTATTTACATTATTTATGATCATTACTTAATTGTATTACAAAGCTACGACGTCCGTAACAAGCGCTATACTGTTTACTAAAAAAAGTGTCTGGAGTTAGTACTGAAAATTGTAATGTTGTAGGCTTTTACAAATTGCTGGGACATAAGAAACTTCTATCCCTAGTTTCATAACAAAAAGCGAGTATTACTGCAATGTTAACACATGCATTTGAATTTCTGCGCAAAATGAGACACTTAATGTAAAATGGTGTGATTTTCTTTATTATTGCTTTTAGAGTGTGTCTATCCGTAATAAAACTAAGTGCAGATATTATAATCAAATAAAGACAGCACGAGAGCTTTTTGGCTACCGAAACTTAGACGATAAGCTATTATTTGCATGATTTTTTATTTGCAACATTCAAGGTATTTAATTAATTATAGAAAAAACATTGCAACGCTGTATAGTAATGCTATTTTTGTGCTAGATATATACCAGCTTTCTAGTACAAGACTTACTTACAAGAGGTCGACCAGACACTTAACAAGTTCTCCATAGCGAGACCTCGCACTTGGACCCATGACCACAATATTTCGACTCCAAACGGATCAAATACCTAATCCCCTACGAGATTAACGTATTTTGCCGTTTGAGGGTCTCCGCTGTGGCAGCAACAGTGGCGCCCGCATACCCTAGCCGTGCTGGAAAGACGAATACAATTATTAGACATAAAGAGTGAATTGAGTGATTACTGAATCGAACGCTCCTCGACCAAGAAATTGCTGCTGTCTTGGATGAACCTGACATCTGACTCAGGAATTACAATGTCCAAAAATCCGACCTGTAGTTTGGAGATGATCCTGTTCATAGAGACAGACAGGACGACCGGAGGACTTTATTTATAATAGATAAAGATTACTACAGTTCCATCAAATAACTGATAATCTATAATCACAGTCAGTGTATAATTTATATTGTTTAATTATTTGAAGAGCTATATTTAATTGATAATATTAAAATGTCATAAGAACATATTTCGTTAACGCTTATGATTGCTTTAGCATTAACATAAATCATTTTATTTTTCTTACCAATGCATAAGTTTCAGTTTAAGTTGAGTAACTAAAACGTTCGAAGTTCTATTAGCTTATATTTTGGAGGCTCTGATTATTATGATTTAAACATTTCCACTCTCATTGAACACGACGAAGTGTCTGTTAAAGAATAAAATGATAATAAATTCAAGAAATTAGGCAAACTTTTGGAACTTAATCATCGCTTTGCGCTATTCGAGCTTTCCGAAAGACATCTAAAATTGACGAGTAATCCTTTTCTTTGCAGTAATTTATTTCCGAATGGACCGTTCGTGTTTTTTCTTAATCCGCCACCCTTGATTTTAATTGAAGAACAGTTCGCGGCTTCGGACGCCGTCGCCGTCGTGACGTTAAATTAACCGTAAAATCGACGATATTTTATTTAATTTCTTATCAGTAATAAATACCGATTTGAATAAAGTTTTTAAAGCAGTAGCTTATTTATGTTTAAGTTATTTGATTGACGCTTCTACGCTCTTTCGCTTCTATCTTTGATGCGTGTCATGAGTTTTTAACCGACTCCAAAAAGAGGAGGAGGTTCTCAATTCGGCCGTATGTTTATTTTTTATGTTTGTTACCTCATAAGTCCGTTATTTATCGACCGATTTCCAAAATTCTTTTTTGTTTGAAAGGATATACTTTCAGGTAGGTCCCATATAAATTTTATCAAAATCAATACAATAGTTTCATTAAAAACTCCAATTTTATCAAAATCAATCCAATAGTTTCATTAAAAATTCCAAAAACGATGTCATCCAAGTAAACGAAATTGGACAGTGGACACTAGAATAGTCGCAATCAACGTGCCTACTTCGGGCTTCATTATCAGGTATTTATGAAACCGGGAGGAAGAAAGGTTGGAGAGTAAATATATATATATATATATATATATATATATATATATATATATATATATATATATATATATATATATATATATATATATATATATAAAATTGCTTGGGCTGACTGATTCATCAACACAGAGCCAAAACCATAGGGGCTTGAGACCTGAAATTTTGACAGTCGATGCATTTTATGACGTAAGGACCCACTAAGGAAGGATTTTTATACATATTTTTGGTTAGAAAAAGTAAACACGCAATTTAGACTTTTTTCAAATCTAACAACTAAGAGGGTGATATAGGGGTAGAAAGTTTGTATGGGAGGTCCGTCATTTTAAAAAAGATAGCGTGTAATTTTGTGTGCAAACTTCTGGTTAGAAATAAAACAAATACGTGTTTTAGCGATTTCTAAAATCTACCGTTTAAAAGGGTGAAATAGGGGTTGAAAGTTTTTATGCGAAGTGAAATTACATAAACTAGCTTCTGATTAGAAATAAGTGATCATGTGTTTACGCGTTTTTGGAAATAGGGGTTGAATTTTTATATGGAAAGTCCGACATTACGCGCGAGCGAAGCCGCCAACTGCTAGCTATATAATAACTTTGATTATAAATCACAGAATAACTAATAGTAGTACGGTTTAATTCAAAGAGCAGACGATGAGTACGTTCTTCAGTGTTTTCACGATTTAATAGTTTTCACTGTAAGGCCGCATTTGTGATAACCTCTTTTCACGCAGTTCTCTTGAAATGGCCTTGGACCGAGATTCCCTACTTTGAGATAGACGTTTCTCCCTTTCTTCGCTAGTTGTGGAGTACTGCTCACATCTCTGGGCCGGAGCGCCAAAATATCAGCTTGATCTTTTTGACTCCCTACAGAGACGAGCTGTTCGAATCGTCGATGATCCCGATATCACGACTAGACTAGAGTCGCTGGAGCAGCGGAGAGACTTTGGTTCTCTCTGCGTATTTTACCGACTCTTTCACGGGAGTGCTCCAAAGAATTATTTAATTTGGTACCAAGATCACCCTTCTACCAACGTACCACTCGCCGACGCAGTAGAGTTCACCCGTACTACCTGGAAGCGTTCTCATCTAGTACGGTGCGCTTCCAGCGATCTTTTCTACCACGTACGTGTAGGCTCTGGAATGAAATACCTGCTTTGGTGTTTCCCGAGCGCTATGACTTGTCCTTCTTCAAACGAGGTTTAAAGAGAGCATTACTTTCACGGTAGGCAGTGGCTTTGCTGTGTATACCCTGACATTAGCGAAGTTCATGTGCAGCGGTTACCGGTTACCATGAGATGGGCCGTTCGCTCGTTTGCCACTAGCAGCAATAAAAAAAATAGTTTCATTTAAACGGCGCTGTCTCATATGGGCAGCGCGTTAAGTAGGTCTACCCATCTTTAATTTCGATAAGTGCAGAAAGGGAAATTCACCAACAACAACAGGAAATAAAATAATTTACAACAAAAAATAACCGCCTCCAAAAATCTGGAAAATGTGTGAAAATAGCACTAAAAAGTAAAAAATAAATTCCGTTATTTTTACTTCAATTTACCTACTCATAAACATCACCTATTCAACTGAATATTATATACTTATACGAGTTATACGGATCTACCACTTAAGCACGGTAATAATATCTAACAGTATTGTAACACCATACAAACGCTCAAAACTCGAGTTATACCTACGCGCCTCGAGCAAAGTACCCATTAAGGTGGATACAGACTTTGCGAGGCATGCGCTACGAACGGCGCACAACGAATGCCTCTGCTTGAGGCGTGCGTGTTGAAAAACTATACCAACATATGCTCGGGTCGAGCCATCGCGTACGAAGCAAACGCCTCGTTTGTCTGTCTTCATATTTGCTGCGAGGCATGTGCTACGCACAGACGCGCGCGTGCGAGCCGCGCGTGTGCGCCGGCTCATTGCGAGCAGTGCGTTGCGTTTGGACGGTTGTGTCCGCATCGCTGTGATGTTTGCATGCATTATGAACGAAAAATTTTAATTATACGAAAGTAACCGATTATCCACAACATCATTATTATTATAATAAAAACAAAAGAGAAGACATATGGCATTTAATTGCGAATGAAGTAATTTAACCGTCGATGAGCTGAAAAAAAATAATCTTCTAGGATCTTATAGAGATCTCGAGAAAATAAAATATATTATAAAAGCAGCAGCTGGTACGCGCACGCGATGCAAAGGTGCCATCTTGACTGCTGCTGTGTGGGTTGGATCGGCCCGAGCATGCGCTGCGCGCTGTTTGGCCCGAACAAACGCAGTTTCATTTTCGCAGTCGAGGCGTACGTGGATATTGTACGCGGCGCACACCTCGAACGTGCATGCGCGGCACCGTCCACAACTAATGTAATGCTCGCACTGAGGCACTTTGATCTTGTAGCATTTGCCGACATTCGTTGGCTCGCCCTCGCACGTGCGTAGCACATGCCTCGCCACGAATATAAAGGTACACACCTTGCGAGGCATGCGCTGTGCGCCGTGCGCAGCGCATGCCTCGCAAAGTCTGTATACGGCTTTAGACTGTGCGGACTGTGCCTAAAGTACTCACAGCCGCGATCGTGCCGCAGCTCGCATACGGCGCGTCTGTAGGTATATGACTCACCAAGACGGCCGAGTTACAATACTGTTAGATTATATTACCGTGACTTAAGTCACATACCTGACACAATACATATTTTATATGACTAACAAACTAAATTAAATACCTATCACCAGAAATCAGATAAGTGTATTATATTTCTGGACTAAGTACTTAGAAGAAAATATTTTATTAGGACTATAATATACAATTATACTTTTTTTGGAGTCGGTGGCAGCCAAGCGTTTTAGTAAATAATTTCTTGATAATGTACAAAATATATGAAAAGCTGTATTGATACGATAATTTGGCAAAACCTAATCAAACTTGTAAGTAATTTAAAAATGACGAGAAATCAAATCAACAAATATAAATCAAATTTTAGGAAGTTTTCTATGACACAAAATATATGTAAAGTAACATTAATACCACAATGTAGGATCTAACCAAACCTATATTGCAAATAAAGAAAACAACGCAACCTGGCAACAAGCGCGACAGCTCAGTTACAAATTAACCTAGATACCTATTTACAATTACATATCTAATCAAACTTGGAACAAATCAAATTCTGAGAAGTTTTTAGAAAAAGATCTCAAAATTTGAAAAACAAGAAAAATATAATTATGTAAAGATGCAATACTAAAATGCATTTCAATGAACACAGATTACGTCTAAAATAACTCTAAAGAACCTCAATCCACTGCAATTCAATAATTACCTACATACAAGCGCATAGAAAAAATATATAATAAAATAGGATATCGGAGACAACCGTCAACGACGTCTGCCCTCACGCATCTGCCTGCGTTCGGGTCAGTCGCTTAATCATGAGCCCCTCTGCCTACCGCCACGGTATAAGCCCACCGCTGCGAGCCTTGCTGTTCAAGATAATATACTCGTACTTCGCAACTTCATAATTACACGACTGCCAAAAAAGAGCGTAATGTTTTATTAGCGTTCATGTATGTATGTAAATATGTATGTGAGTTTTTTTATTCCGCCATAACTTCTGTATGCCTAAACCGATTCGGAAGTGCGGCATATCGTTGGAATCCTTATATTACCCCGAGTGATATAAGCTATATTTTTTACTTCATAGTTCTTAATTGATGGCAGTGGGGTTTTATTAATTTTGAAATATTTTTTTTATTTAATCCTTAATCTCAGCTGGCACCGACTCCAAAAAAAGAATAATTGTATATTATAGTCGTAATAAAATATTTTTTTTCTAAGTACTTAGTCCAAAAATATAATATACTTATCTGATTTCTGGCTAACAAATTTAATTTAGTTTGTTAGTCATATAAAATATGTATTGTGTCAGGTATGTGAATTAAGTGGTAGATCCGTATAACTCGTATAAGTATATAATGTTCAGTTGAATAGGTGATGTTTATGAGTCGGTAAATTGAAGTAAAAACAACAGAATTTATTTTTTACTTTTTAGTGCTATTTTCACACATTTTCCAGATTTTTGGAGGCGGTTATTTTTTGTTAAAATTATTTTATTATAGAATTTGATGGTTTGTGTAGTTTCGCTGTAAAATAAATACTTTTGTATACTCAAAGGCTACTTGGAAAAGAACAATAAGTCTGAAATGCTCTAAAAGTATCTTCATGGAGTAATTTAAATAAAGCGCGATTTTCTTTCTTAGTAGTGATAGGATAACATGCGAAACAACAAACCAACTTGGCTAGGGATAGACGGCCTGTAAATCAAATAGAAAGATATATGAGGTAGTTGAATCTTAGTCATAGCTGAGCAGTCCAGAGGTCTTCCACGCAGGTCACATTAACATTCACATTAAGCATTAACGATATTACGTAATTGTTTTTTATTAAATTACGTAACTTGAGCCAGATGTAATCAAATTGAACACAGCTTATTTCCTTTGATAATTGCAAAAATGCCTCCTTAGGATATGTACACTAAGAATAATCCATAAAATATCTAGCACGAGTAAATTACGCGCGTCACACTAAGAGCAAGTCTATGGAGCGTAATATCAAGTATTATTCCACCATTAAGTAGCTGAAATTCGTATCTTCTCCTAATGTCCACTCGTACCGATAGTAAGCAATTTATAGGACGCATTACAGGATCAGCCAGTCGTTAAGATAAACTTAAGGAAATTCTCGCACTAATTTAAGTACCTGCTCCACTAATAGGAACAGCACAAAACAAAATTTTCCTAATCGGTGTGGCTTCCGTATATGTTTACAAGTATCATCTATCAGCAAGGTTTTTTAATACAGACAGGCATCGCCCGCATTCAGACCTCGTGAAGACAACCGGAAAATTAGAAAGTAAACACTGACAACGTACACTGCGATTTTATACACGCTAAGCTTTATGGGTAAAATAAAATAACCCCGCTTGTTCGGATACACGGATAAAGATTATGTTTAGATAATTACGCCTTAAGGAACGAATAAAGAGGTCTTTATTCAATTAAGAGAGATGAAGTACCGCAAGCGTACTCAGGATATACTCCCGAGGCTTAGGAGACAAATTTCCTTGGAAACAAATGCGATTCAAATTCAGACAAATAGTCCCGGCGCGGAAGAAGCCGTTTACCAGGAAATTCGTCCATCAGTCTTGGGCCGAGTAAAATTTGTTTTTCTTTTCCCTTTGCTAGCCTCTATTACGAAATATCCTAATACAAAATATCCAATGGAATTTATTAAGAATATCAGATCATTTGTTAGGAGGAATAATTTAATAAAAGAGACATTTTTGTTGGTTTACTAATGTTTGCCATAATTCAAAATGCCATAATTTCGTATGCCATACTGGTATTTGCCATAATTTCATTAGAAATAACGATTCAGTTGTCATAATCGTGAAATGACATAAAATGACTTTCACTAATTCCATTGGTCATAATCGATCAAGTGTCATAATAATTTAAATCCATAAATGTATTTGCTATAATTTTCGTTTTCAATAATCTAAGAAGAAAATAGAGAATAAACTGCAACTTCAGTTTATTAAACTAGTGTGAAGAATGTGGACTAACTTGACGGAGCCCTGCTTCGCAGGGCTCCTATTTTTGGGTTAAGGGTCAAAAGAGAACCCTAACCTAACCTAACCTATCCGAGTCGGATTGCACTGAGTCGGGGTGTTAACGATAATTAATTTAACTTCAGTTTATTAAACTAGTATAAAGAATGTGGACTAAGTTGACGGAGCCCTGCTTCGCAGGGCTCCTATTTTTGGGTTAAGGGTCAAAAGAGAACCCTAACCTAACCTAACCTATCCCAGTCGGATTGCACTGAGTCGGGGTATTAACGATAATTAATTCAACTTCAGTTTATTAAACTAGTGTGAAGAATGTGGACTAAGTTGACGGAGCCCTGCTTCGCAGGGCTCCTATTTTTGGGTTCAGGGTCAAAAGAGAACCCTAACCTAACCTATCTGAGTCGGATTGCACTGAGTCGGGGTGTAAACGATAACTAATTTCGACCTAACATTATTATGTATTATTTTCATAATTATATCAAATTTTGATTATGTCAAGAGTCGATTATTAGATGTGTTACTTATGGAAACTATTTATGATGATATATGTTGTTATAGAAATTAATTTTATGGCAAATAAAGGTTATCACTGTTGAGTTGTTAAGGCAAACGTTATTAGTATAAATGATAATAGTGCAAGTAAATATTATTATCGGGGATGATTATGGGAAACAATATTAGTGCAAATGAATTTATGGAAAACGAGAGAATACCATTTTTGTTCGCATCGGCAATTGCTACATCAATTTGGTTTGTCCTTTCATTTAAGCGAACTATCAACAACAATAACTGACTTCAATTGTTTTTATAATTTATATTATTGTCAGTCCATGCTCTCTTTGACCAATATACGTTGATATTGCGTTTTAAATTTAATTGTTATACCTACAATTTTTCATTTTTACGAGTCCTCTAGTTGTGCAATTGAATTTTACATTTAAAATTATTTGATATTTTTATTCTTCTGTGTGCGTCTGATGATGGACGTTTTAAGATGAATTTATATATAGAGAAGAAGCCTTTGAAGGTCAAGATATCTGGCTCTTGGACGACACGTGTTAACCGGTATAACTTACGTAATATCTAATACTTACAGTGATTGGCATATCATCGCAGAAACCAAACTTCCAAAGCTAGAAACATGCAATTTGGAAAGCGAGTTCCTTGTATGACGTCAAGGTAGGCTTTTCAATATGAAAAGAAAATTAGAGGTTGAAAGGCAGGCTAAGCCACAGGTGACTGCTATTTATAGTATCTAATAATGGTGAAGAATCTGTTTACAACATACCGCTAAATTTTAAATAATATTTCAAGAGGTATAACATATAATGCTGTTTTTTCTAAATACTCATCATGCAAGTAGCTTCCAAATGACATCATAAAAAATAAAGTCCAAAAATTCTAAATGTCTGTCAGTGTCTTCAATATAACCTGGTTCTCACATTAACAGAAATATTTTAATATTTCTGTTAATGTGAGTTTTTCGCACCAAAAGTAGGCACTTACGTTATCAGCGAGCTTAATTTAAGAGCTTTGACGCTCCTGAATGATGGAGCAGAAAATGAGCCGCTTGTTGAAACGTCCAATTTTTATGGTGTTAAAATTGGTTTAAACCTGTTGAGGTAACTTAGAAAATGTTTCCAGTGATTTTAAAAACTGTTACAAGGAATTGTTTTTAGACCAGACTTTACGACATCAAATGTCCTGCGCTTAAGACCTCTTTTTTATTTTAGTCTGACAGCGGAATTAAAATTGTTGCGTTAAAATTTTGCTAACTACGTTTTGTATAAGTATTTTAAGCTACAACCCACTTAAGTTTTAATATAAAAAGTACCTATCTAAGAAATAAATCGCATACCATTTACGCCGCAATCTTTTTATAACATTCCATATTATCTATATAGATCATATTCAGTTATTCAAATTTCCTTTGTATAAAAATATCACACAATATTGGATATTAAGCATCGACCAAAAACCATGTTCCGTTGAACAAGTACTCTTCACATCAGGGATCGCGATATCTCATTTCACAGACAACACTGATTTTAGTTGTCCTCGATGGAAAGAGAAAACCGCGCACTCATACGAATATCACTGCAACGTACTCGGTCGGCATTCGATCAATTTCAATCAACTTGTGTCAATATAAATTATGGATGGATGAATTTTCACGTAGTCGTATTTACGGTGGAAGATTAAAATAACATTATTAGCTGGCCAACGCTACAATAGCCAATTGATTTTGCATTTACAGGCAGTTTAAAGACATAATTCGATAAAATATTTTTCATTTAATTGATGGAAACTAGCGGTTATAGAATCAGGTATGGGTAAGGGTGTCATTCCAATTATGTGGGCGTATAATTTATATTTTTGCTTTGATTTATGAGGACTCTCACTATACAGGCGGTTGATATGCATTGGCAAAATATTTTCAGGGGTGAATATACTACTATAACTAAATACAAATACATGAAAAAGTAAGTTACAAAAACTAAAAATTGTTTTTCGTAATCATGCATTTTAAAAATCAGCTCGGTATATTGACCGCCGCCGTCACTCAGCTGATCGCCGCGAGCTCGCATAGCAGTTACCTAACACATACAAGCACACTTACCTACCGTGCAGTTTTATTCTGCACCAGTAAACATTTTATTCTGATTTACTATCGCAGTAAAATGTAATGAAAGTAGGGTCTTATATTATAGTACACTGTTTGAAATAATTTTAGGTGAATAAGTATAATGTTTATAATGAATTAATAAAATATTTTGCAAATACATATCAACACCCTGTATAACTCGCTACTTAGAGGATATTATGAACACAGTATAAAAAATCCTCTAAGTAATGCCATGCTTTCATGCTTGTACTTCACCTACTGTACTTTTTAACTCAATTTCGATTAATTTGCTTTCAGGAGTGTTGAAGAAAAGACATATAGGATAACGAAACTATCGACAGTCTTTTTTTCATCTATATAGATTGTTACTTTGAGATTGTACAATTACCCTTATGTAGATACATTTCGAAGCAATATACCATGACGTACTTTCACTTTATTATTTATTGATGTGAAAATGGAAATAATCTGAACAGAAATATTAAAAAGAAACCCTCAAGTTGTATACAAGTTATTTAAATGTATGTATATCCATTATCTAGTAGCCTAAGTACAAGCTCTGCTTCGTTTGGGTCTTGTGTATATGTGTTAGAATATTATAATATACCATGTTCGTACCCTTCTGTGAACATGGTGGCTATAAGTATAGAAATCATCAGAATATAAATCAGTGAAGACGCTGTAGGCAAGCAAAATTACAAACTTTTATACTCTGGCACAGAAGTTTCTATAAACATAAAACTAATCAAACAAATTGTTACAACTCACCCACTTCCTCTTTCTTATTTTTGCTGTACCGTTGGAGCCTATAATGACATAATTAAATTAAAGTCTACTTTGTATCACATTATGGAGCGCAATAAATAATTCTGCATAGTGAGTTTCATGGTGATTAGGGTCGGTAAATATCATCAGCTACCTAAATATCAAGCTACTTATGTATTATAGATAGTTTGATATCTCGATCAGTTGTTAAAATTCACTATCAAGCATTTAATGGGTATATAAAATTGAATACCTGTTGAAAATATCATAGGACACGTTTACCCAATTACTTAAATAATCATAATTACAATGAAACGTGAGTTGAAAATAGCAGCAATTTTCCATCACTATTTTGTACTGGCACATGTTTGATTATAGTATCCAAGGTCAGCAAATCTTATATTACATTCAGGCGTCGATTCTCACAAATCATTCAGCAGTTTTGCGCAATAAATAGCTACAATCGTACACGAGTTTCGGTACAATCGAAGCGTGAAAAGAACCGAGTCGAGTCACCATCAGTCAAACGTCAAGATGTGTCGTGACTACATACCATTTTCCGAGTGCCTGAGTTTCGGGCCCAACAAATAGATCACTCTGATTCTTGCCTTCTTGGGCAAGCGGGATGAAAGAGCGATCGTTTTCCTATATGACTACAAAATATTGAACGACAAGCAAATCACTGCACGGGAACGGAATAAACGAGAGGTGCGGGAGTTTCATTATTCTGATATTCACATCAGCAACTTGGTACATATTTAGCTGTTTATTACCTAAGTAGTTGATTACTTGCTTTCTACACATTGTATCTTAAGTTGACTAGTCATCTAAAAGATAATGAAATAATAAGGGAAAAGCAATGACTCTGAGTTTGTTTCGACTTTTCTTCTCAAGAGGTCGTTTGGCTAGCAAGTACTGGTATCATCTAGAACAGAATTTTGACTTGTATAAGTGTTGTAAACAAACAAAATGCAGAAGTAATATGTCTTTCTATCTTAGTAAAGTTTCGAGAGATTGATAATTAATTAAAATACGCAGCGAAAAGATGAAACTCGATTACTCATGTACTTTAGTACAAGTTAGTGGTCAATAATCTGATTTCTTAGAGGACTTTTAACTGAACATTGAGATACTTGGTCGTTAGCGACAATACGCTTTTCAATGAAACAAATTTTCGGAGTAAAAAACTTTTCCTTTGCCATAATTTGTACGATTAACTTGAAGATTATTTACGCAAATGTAAAAGACTATAATGAAATTTGCTCCAGTTACAAACTCCAAAAGAAGTGTTAATGTAATAGAAGTGGATAAGAATTAATTGTGACTTACTTTGAAATAAGATTAACTACGACTGAGGACAGGCATGTCGTCAGCTAGGAGCTAGAACGTATCATTGTACTTATTATGTATACAATATTATGTTGATCTGCATTTGACAACCGGTTGGCGCCGCGGGAGTGTAAACGACTGCTATGCCAAAGGTCGCGGTTGCCCGCTCAAGTCAAGCATTTGGGTGCATGAACATGGATGTTTGTCAGGGTCTGGGTGTTTCTATGTATAATATGTATGTATTTACAAAAAAAGAAGTATATATGTATGTTTATCCATTATCTAGTACCCATAGTGCAAGCTTCTGCTTAGTTTGGGACTAGATGGTGTTGTGTGAATGTGGTAGAATATTATTATTATATTATTATTATTATATTTGCATAATATTTTAATAATACAATATAGACAGCATACTTTTTACTTACTTTTGACAACAACATTCACCTTAAATTATTTTAAACAGAGTGCGGTGATAAAAGACCCTATTTTAATTAAAATATACTTGGATAGTAAATCAGAATAAACTGTTGACTGGTGCAGAATAAGACTGCACGATAGGTACGTGTGCTTGTGTGTGTGCCTGCAATGCGAGCTGGCGGCGATCATCTGAGCGGCGGTGGCGGTCAATACACCGAGCTTAGTTTTAAAATGTATGACTACGAAAAATTGTTTCAAGTTTTAATAAGTATTTTTTTCATTTTTCATCATCATTCAGTTATAGTAGTAGGTATATTCACCCCTGAAAATATTTTGCAACAGCATATCGACACACTGTATACGTGTATACGTATACTTATGGCGCTGATACACCTGAGCATTCACTTGTAACAGAACAGCGAGCATTTGCCGCTTTCAAAAAACAGGTTTAATAAAACACACAAGTGTCTGTTCCTACGTTCAAATTTATTTATCGATATCGAGAGTTTATCAACATTCTATTGGAATTAATTCTGAGTAAACCAAATCTAAGGATCTATTGTAAACATTATCGATATCAGTGACAAACTACGAAGATTGTTCCCTATATTAAAATCATAAGTCAAAGTGAAGTAAATATATTGGGTTTTACCGCCATTATAGCGCGAATTCTATGTATTATCTATATTCTAAGACTCGCCCAAATGTTCGTTAGAATGCTCGCTAAAACACACTGATTTGTATTGTACCATTCGCGAGAATGCTTGTTACAGGTGAATGCTCATGTGTATCAGCGCCTTTATATATTTTTTATTGGTAAATAAAACATACGATGTGTTTTTGTATTATTGCACCAATTTTATTAATTCGTGGTATTCTCTTTTTCGGGAATGTCATTCTGTAATAATATAAAAATGAAAAAAATATTCTGAGAAAGAACAAGTTTTCATTTTTATATTTTGAAACCAGCTGAAATAAAAATAAATTCTGCTTCATTTATTCTGTTTGCAAAACAGGCAAAGTCTACATACCAACGGACATAGAGAACGCACCGAATAAAAAGAATATTGTGAATGAATAAAAGTATTCTCCTGTGCCGGAATGAAACTCACATCGATCCGGAGGAATAGTAACCGATAAGCAAAACCTCTATTCTCAAGGAGTACACCCATATAGTTTCTTAATTAATTTAAGTATAAATAAACGTTTTTTTAGGTTTATTTATATTTACTAGTGAACGCGACAGAAGAATTTAATTTAATGGAAAAGCTTATATCTAAGAATGTATGTAAGAACAGTAGGATGATAATAATTAATCGTAAATGAAGTTTTCGTTTAAAAAACCGAAACAGATCCATATGAAGCACATTTTAAATAAAGTCATAATTTTTTTGTAGTTTATGGAACTGAAAAGAACCCAATATTAGGCTATGGCTATTACATATTATAAATGATTTTATACCAGCATGAAGATTATTTTAAAATGCATATTTAGAATCATAGGGTGCATAGGGTTCCCATCAAGAACTTAGGGCCCCAAGCCAACCTCACCTGCAAGTGGTGCACCTGCCGATCAACGGACAAGGCTCTGGCAAACAAAATATTCCGATAAGCGGCAATAGGCTCGCCACCTATTACGTTGGATCAAATCACTGGCGAAAAGTGGGCGTTTAATATGCCACTGTCATACATAGACTCACGCCTGTTTCCCCGAAGGGGTAGGCCCTTCGGGGGAACAGGCGTGAGTCTATGTATGTATGTATGCATATTTAGAATCTCGTCTTCGCGAGGCAAACTTTATATTGTATTATGGTAAAGAACCACAATAGACGTACTTGTGACGCACTTTAAACATTATTGCATCACCGTCCTGGCACTGTATATATTTCTAGGTATAAATACCAACTGGGATAGAGCTATGCAGAGTATTTATCTGTTTGGTCGTCTAAACGCTGTGTTTACATACTTTAATCCTCAGATACTCGTCTATGATTCTCCAATTGGATATTGAATAATAATAATAATTCCACCATATTGAACAAGCTATTTGCGTATTCTTATTGTTGTACTTTATGTTTTGAGGGAAATATAGCAGGAACTCTATCGAATCTATGTATTTTATTCTTGCAAATAATATAAAAGATGTAGGTATGTATCTTTTTTTACTGGGTGTGATTTATTTGGCCCCATAGTAAACGTTGCAAAAAATAGCTAAGAATTACGTTTAGCATAGGTTTCAATTGTGCACAATGGATTTCGATTGTTTGGGCCAATCGGTTGCGTTGTCTTTTAGAGAGATCTGAGACGTAGTGGAAAAATTGTAGCTTTTCTTACACATAAGTAAGAATTAATTATTAATACTAATATTACTAATGTAACAAAAGTAAATTGGCCAAACTAATTGTGTCTATGAAACATAATCAGCCAGACCAAATAATCAGCTTTGTAAACACTTGCTCGTGATGTTCTGCCGATATATAATTCGTTAGGCTTTTCCACTAGCCGCTAATCAAATACAAATTATCATTATCCCTGTTAATGGCGTGTTGGATCGCCATCTAAATTACAATCAATGCTTTGTCACAGACCGCGTCAACCGTTTGTTTTTGTGGATCATATGTGAGCAATTTGCAGTCACCACAGTTTCTATTATTTTTACTAAAGGAAAATATCTTGCAGTTGTTAAATTGTAACATTTTATTATATGGGTACACGTGGACCCGAAACAGTTTGCATCGCCACCAAATGGGTCCAATTTTATTTTGAAACCATCCAGAAACTCATTGATACACAGAACATTATATTAATATTGATCCAGCCATTTATGGGAAGTTAGGTGACAAACACACGTTCAGAAGAACTATAAATTCAGTTACTACTAATATATACGATATAATATAATATATAGCATAGTAATAAGTACACATCACTAATCACGAGTCCTTTGTAAACAGATGCCTACTCGAATCATGAAGTTTGTCCGAAAACTTATTCGGCTCATTCCACTAGCCACTAATCAAATATAAATTACCATTATCTCTTCTGCATGTTTGTTTGTCGGCGAGATCACACGAAAAAAAACATCATCTTAGTCACAATTTGATAGACGGTCTCTTAATGGCTTGTTCCGATTGCTACACCAATAAGAGCGTTTAAAACTGACGATATAGACGTGAATCTTGAGGTAGTTAAACCCGTGGTAGGCCTTCGATCCTGTTGTCTCATAGTACACGTCACCGACCAACTCTCAAGGATTAACCGTGAGCAATACGCCGTTCGTTTGGACAAGCCGTCGTTATCGGTCGTTCGCACCCGCGTATTTACACAGCACAATTATTATTTTGAAGCCCCATAATGGACGGATTTTGTTTTATTTGCTGTGATGGACATTAGTAGGGGAGAATATTTGGGCGTCTTTGTTTGCGTAGCATCGCTATCTTTTAATGTTTATTACAAAATGATTCATGTTAAATATAGTAGCCATTTTCTTCAAATCGGATATGTACGTAGAATTTGTAAGTTAACCAATAATAAAACTATAGCATGTTTCAATCGGTCAGTCATTCACTTTAACCAATGTTTTTATAACAATCCTTTATTGCTCACCAATCATTATTCAAACCCAGCTTCTTCATAAGAACAAGTCCATCATGTTATCGAACCATCGGATAATGTGCCTTCTGGGACGAACATGGAATACCGTAGACATACGGACATCCATCTAGCCAAACACATGTATCAATTCTCCAAAGATCACTGCAATTGGTAACACGGAAAGTATAATCAGGGCATAATTATTATATATGTATGCAACGTACGATTTATAAAATAAAAAATATTAGGTATGTACTACCATATTAAGCTACAGCTTTAGTTTAAGCCTTATAATGCCTTATACTCTAGAATATTTAAATTTTGAACTATACCTTGTGCGTTAGAAACCGTATGAGTCGCAGGAGATAGATAAATTGAAGAAGTTAATGGGAAAAATTGAAGAAATAACTTCGATGTGCAATTTCATAAACTGAATGCTGAAAAGTCTTCAACCAAAAATAAGCATTTCTTTCACTGAAAGACCAAACCTAAATCGAATCTTTTCTATGATTCCAACGTATTTTCAAAAACCAGTAAGCTTCCCATTTAGCATTCCCATGTAGGTATTTTTTCTGGAGCTTTGATTCTCAGGTACTATACAATAATGGCAAATGTACATTAATTTACTTACAAGTGTCTGAACGTCTCGTTGCAAATATACAATGCTAATTACGTCCTCATATTAATACTATTACAATCACTTAGATGGTAATGTAGGAAACTGTTAACACGAACTACCAATTGCAATCAATATCTACTTAGGGGACAGGCATATATTATATTTTTATTATGTCGTATGCGAAGCTATTTGCTAGGTTATATTGTATTGGACTTACAACATTTGTGTAGTTAATCTATATATTCCCTAGAGGCTAAACAGCACAGCTAGTAATTAGACTTCAAACACGTGTTCTATTAGAAGAAACCTATAAATTAGACAATTTTTTACATTCCAAGACAAAAAACTGTAAGAGCGTCATGGGTCAATTCAAGGAAATTGATCTACCACGGTCTTGCAAATTTTCTATATTCACATTCACTCAATAAGCTCACCAGATCTTCTGGAGTGGTAAGGTAACCATTTGTAGCACCCTTGTACAAAAAATGGAGTTAACATTGTAGGTGTTAGCGTGTACAACGTAACAACTTCACTACAATATTAAGTTTATAAGCGTTACCGCGGACCGAGCAACTGTCACTCGCCGCTTGTATTCAGTAGCAATAACGTGTTTTGTTTGTGACAATATAGTACAACCATATTTCAGTATAACCTCTTTCATTTATCACCAACTATCCCTAAAGTGGTGACCCGCGTGAGTGAACAACTGTGACCTTCAAAACATTTCGTAAATATAATTTGTAGAGCTGTGCAAAATGAGTACTCCACCCCCTACACCGTCTACTTTGGCCGCATCGGAACTGGCAGCAATATCACTGACCTCCAAAATCCCGGAATTTTGGACTGACCAACCAAGAGTATGGTTTATTCGCACCGAAGCAATGTTGGCGCCACAAAAACTTTCAGACGAAGCCAAGTACGATATAGTGGTGTCAAAATTAAAGAAGCTATACAACAGGTCACTGATATTTTGATAGAACCACCAGCAGTGAAAAGGTTTGATGCACTGAAAAGCCGCTTATTGCGAATATACGAGGAGTCCAAGAACAGACAGCTGCAAAAACTCATAAGCGAGATGGAGCTTGGTGACCAAAAACCGTCCCAGCTTTTGCGGCGCATGAGGGAGCTCGCGAAAGACAAAATTCCTGACGACACTCTCAGAATTTTATGGCAAGGTCATTTACCAGACACCATTCGTGCAGTTTTGGCTGTGTCGGAGACTAAGGAGTTGGATCACTTGTCGTCAATTGCAGACAACGTATTTGAAACGTCACGCACTGTCCATCAGATCAACGAGGTGTCGCAACCGCCGCAATCCACGATGAGCCGAGATGCCGAAGCTATCATGGCGGAAATAGCTAAGCTGAGTCTCAAGGTCAGTGAGCTGGAAAGATCTCGGATGAACTATAGACGTCGATGGAACAACAATTATCGGTCCCGTTCCGCGTCCCATAATCGCAACCGTGACCAGTCTACATCACGGCGCTTACCCGACAATCCCGATGGTCTCTGCTTTTATCATCATCGTTTTCACGCACGGGCCAGGAAATGTGTAGAGCCGTGCTCTTGGAACAAGTCTCAGCAGGAAAACTAAGCAAGGTGCAGTCAACGGCGGAGCTCTGCGCCATATCTCCCGGACACCGCCTTAGAATCAAGGACATTAACAGTGGACTAGAATTTTAGTGGATACCGGCGCAAATGTGTCAGTTCTACCGGTAAATAAAAAGTGCAGTGCTAATCAGTGTAGTGAGTACAAGTTATTTGCAGCCAACGGTTCGGAGATAAAAACGTATGGTCAAAGGTCTTTAGTTTTAAATTTTAAGTTACGTCGACCCTACCGATGGGATTTCGTGATCGCGGACGTGAAGCAGCCAATAATAGGCGCAGATTTTTTGAGTCATCATAAGCTTCTTGTCGACGTCGGGTCACGAAAACTTATCGATAAAGTTACCGATTTGAATGTCGTTGCGACATTGACATGTATGTATGAACCTTCAGTACTTTCAGTTAGCATTAACCATCCTTATCATGAGTTACTATCAAAATTTCCTAGTATCACCAAACCAATGACATTCACTGAATCACCGCCCAGCCCACACCACAGCACCACATTATAACCACTGGACCTGCAGTTTTTGCTAGAGCTAGGCCTCTTCCGCCAGCTCGTTATAAACTTGTGAAAGCTGAGTTCCAAAAAATGCAAGAACTCGGTATTTGTCGGCCTTCAAAAAGCGCTTGGGCAAGTCCTCTTCATGTTGTTCAAAAGAAAAATGGTGACATCAGACCATGCGGTGATTATCGCCGACTGAACGCCATCACAAAGCCCGACAGATACCCAATTCCACGCATACAGGATTTCACATTCAACTTAGCAGGCAAAAATATTTTTTCTAAAATTGATATTAACCGCGCATTTCATTTTATAGAAACAGCACCTGCAGATATAGAAAAAACTGCCATAATAACGCCTTTTGGCTTATTTGAATTCCCGCGCATGACATTTGGCTTGCGCAACGCAGCACAATCTTTCCAAAGATTTATGGATTCAGTTTTCAGTGGTCTAGATTTTGTATTTAATTTTGTCGACGACGCATTAATTAGTAGTAAAAATGCTAGTGAGCATCTTAAACATTTATCTATAGTATTTCAAAGACTTCAGGACTACAGTATCACGATTAATTTGTCTAAATGTGTATTTGGTCAAAGTTCATTAGAATATCTAGGGTATCATGTGTCAGCTAAAGGCATCCGTCCTGCAGAGGTCAAGGCCATCATCGACTACAAAAAGCCAGAGACAGTTGAGCAACTGCGTCGCTTCACAGGTATGGTTAACTTCTATCGCGCTCATTTACCCAACGCAGCGTCATATCAGTCCTTGTTCAATAAATATATAGGAAGTGCCAAAAAGAACGATAAAACTATAATTCAATGGTCGGACGAAGCGAGTGAAGCCTTCGAACAATGTAAGCAAGGTCTTAAACAGGCCGCTACGTTGTCTCACCCACGGACTGATACGACACTCGCGTTGATGACTGACGCTTCAAATTTTTGCATAGGTGCAGTTTTACAGCAGCAGGTTAAGGGCGTTTGGGAACCCTTAGGTTTTTATTCCAAAATGTTAAGTCACGCCCAACAGATGTACTCAACATATGATCGCGAGTTGCTAGCTATATATATGTCCATAAAACATTTCCGTAAATTATTCGAAGGTCGCCCGATCACGGTGTATACCGATCACAAACCATTGACATACGCATTTTCAAAATTAAGTAAAGAATCAAATGAGACCCCCCGTAGAATAAGGCATTTACTTTACATTAGCGAATTCACTACAAATATTTGTCTCATACAAGGACACGAAAATGTCGTCGCAGACAGTTTATCGTGCATAGAAACAGTGTATTGTCCCACGGTTCTAGACTACGATAAAATTGCACGAGTGCAAGAAAGCGATGACTACGTGACCCTAGTAAATTCTAATACGAACATCAACACGTGTATAGTTTATAGAAATTCTATTTACCTATGTCTAATAAAGCAATTTATTGCGACATATCCACTAAAAATGTTAGACCGTATATTCCACTAGAATTTAGACGCATCGCATTTGACAGCGTTCACAATTTAAGTCATCCGGGTATACGCACAACCCGAAAATTAGTGACCAGTAAATTCTTTTGGCCAAATATGAACACTGACGTTAATAAATGGTGTAAAACATGTTTAAATTGTCAAAAAGCAAAAGTAAACCGCCACACCATTTCGAATTTAGATCATTTCCCGAAAGCAAACCGGTTCGAACACATAAATATAGATATTGTCGGCCCTCTCCCTATTTCACAAGATGGATACAGATACTGTTTGACAATAATAGATAGGTGTACACGCTGGCCAGAGGCATTCCCCATACGCGATATAAATGCCGAAACAGTAGGTAAAATATTGTATACTGACTGGATCTGCCGCTATGGTTCGCCTGTAAGGTTGACGAGCGACCAAGGTCGGCAATTTGAGAGTTCGCTCTTCCAACAACTCTTGAAGTTACTCGGTATTGACAGAATACGAACCACTGCTTATCACCCTCAAGCCAATGGCGCAATAGAGCGTTGGCACAGGTCTTTAAAAGCCGCGTTGATGGCACGTTTAAGTACAAGTCATGGGTTGACGAACTGCTCACTGTCTTGTTAGGACTAAGAGCCGCCATCCGTAGTGACAGTGGTGTTTCTGCAGCGCAATTAACGTACGGGCGTTTACCTGGAGATTTCTACGACGCTACTGAAGTAGGTTTTTCAGAACCTCATAGCCTAGTAGAACAAATTCGGAAGACTATACAATCGTTTAAACCCGTACCGGAATCGCACAGCAACTCGCGTTCATATTTTGTGCCTCCAGATTGATCTAAAGTCGAATATGTTTTTGTTAGGGATGATACTGTACGTAAACCTTTAAAACCCCATTACAATGGCCCTTACAGAGTCTTGAAAAGAGGATCAAAGGTGTACGTCATTCAATTACCCGATAGGAAAGCTAGTATTTCTATTGATAAGCTGAAGCCCGCATACATATTACATGATAAGGAATCGGAAAGTGTTAACGAAAGTACCCAAATATCTCGCCAAATAGAACCTTCTATGCAAACGGGAATCGAACCCGCGCATACTAGGTCAGTTGAGCCGCACACTACACGGTCTGGTCGAGTAATTAAACGCCCAGTCAGGTTTAGCTAATAAGATTTTGTACACTGCAAGCGCATGTAATGCTAAGCGATGCGAGTCTAACAAATATACGTTTGAATTATATTTTTCACTCAAGCAAACATAGCATCGCCTCACATCGCATAACACTACAACCGCACCTTTATACAAATTATATAAAGTTAGTATGTAAGCAAACTTATATTATAAATACTGGTTATTTAGTCCTTTTGGGCACATTCGATTATTATATTCACTTTTAAATATACCTATATTATTACCTTTATTATACTTATCTAAAATGGGCAAGTCATACAGCAAACAAGAAGAAATCATAATCGCCCAAAACGGCACGAACAACGCAAGTCAGACTGCTCTGGAACAGAAGGTCGAGGTATTTGGAACCGTTTTGGCAAGTTTACTTGTCATTATACTCATAATTTCTTCCTGTTTCCTGCTCAAAAAGTGTCGTTCTGGAGCTAAAAAATGGGCTCGAAAAGAGCTTGTTTCAGCAGTGTCGTTGAGCCAGGTGGACAAAGCCGCTCAACAACCCACAAGTGTCCCATATGTGTAACGTGTAACTTGTGTACGTGTAATTGTGTACGTAAAATGTGTACTTAGTTTAGTTACTAGCTTAGTTAATTATATCATTGAAACTTTGATTCATCTGTTAGGTGTTATTACAATTGAATTCTGTAATATTGTGTTAGGTTCTCACAAAGACCAGTTTATTTTCATAACAAAGTGCAAGCTTAGAAACAATGTAACTGATACTTACCATGTATGTAGGTAACAAGAGTTAGTAACAATTGCGAAACATTGTGCTCTTCATTTTATTACCAATAGGTATAATGTTCACTTTATTTTTGCAGCATTGGTAAATGATGTTCTCTTTACCATATTGTAATTTGTACTTATGTGTTATTCAACTCAACTGTTCAAAAAGGAGTGTAATGGTTTTGAAATTTTATGTGTAATTTTTTCTCCATAGGGGAGGAATACTGTAGGTGTTAGCGTATACAACGTAACAACTTCACTACAATATTAAGTTTATAAGCGTTACCGCGGACCGAGCAACTGTCACTCGCCGCTTGTATTCAGTAGCAATAACGTATTTTGTTTGTGACAATATAGTACAACCATATTTCAGTATAACCTCTTTCATTTATCACCAACTATCCCTAAAACATCAATAAAGATTATTGAAATAAACTACAGTTTACGGATTTTATCGCGTTGTATTGGTTTCACTAAGTTATTACATTTGAAACTAAAGATCTAGAAACTATATTTTTAATTATTACTAGCCGACGTTTCGAATTCTTTACAGAATTCATGTTCACGGCAGACTGAGGTGATATTTGTCTTTTTCTTGAATGTATAAGTTATCTCAAAGTACCCGAACATTTTTCAACTACTGGTGTTACTATTTACGCAGAATGAGCTCACAGTGTCCTTAGGTCTTCTGGTGACTTTGTCCTTCTTGGGTTTCATTAGCCTTATGACAGGGTCCCAAGCTGGAGGAACATTCCAACCATCTTCCCTGTTGAAATTAGGGTGTTTTTTAATTTCATTAGCCTCTCGTATCATCCTTGGAAGAAATCGATGTTCTTTTGCGAGTGTCTGTGGTTCGTCAAATCGCAGGTAGTGTTCGGGTCCTTGTTCCACATGTTCACACACAGCAGACTTTGTTGAGCGTTTATGTTTTATGTCAGCTATATGTTATTTGAGTTGAATGCCTATGCTTCTCTTGGTTTGTCCAATGTATGAGATAACTTTGAGATAACTTATACATTCAAGAAAAAGACAAATATCACCTTAGTCTGCCGTGAACATGAATTCTGTAAAGAATTCGAAACGTCGGCTAGTAATAAATTAAAAATATAGTTTCTAGATCTTTAGTTTCAAATGTAATAACTTAGTGAAACCAATACAACGCGATAAAATCCATAAACTGTAGTTTAATTTCAATGTGTAACATTCGCGTAAACCCAAGAAGATACTATGTGAACCAATACGGACTGGAAACAGCAACAAAAATACGCCGGTTAGAAGATCTACAAACCAAGCGCGCAAGATACATAACATCTTTAAATTTCTTGAAGAGATGCCGGGATCACGATCTCATCCCTACATGCTACAAGATATTAGCCAAGAAGGACATACGAGGGAGCGCTAAGATCTTAAAACAGGCAAGTCAAAAGTTACTCATACAAAAGATCCATGAACACCGAGCTGACTTACGCAGAATAAAATAAAAATGTTGAGAATGCATCTAACGAAATATACAGATTGACAACTTCATTTGATTTTAAACAATGCATAGATGCAATAAACAACAGAGAAACATCAAAATATTATGCGTGTAAACGTAACAAAATTCAAAAATTTGAAAAATTACAACAAAAATCAAATGACCAGTACAACATGAAACAGAACGTTTTCGCACGGACCAATCACACGCTACCGTCCGCCCATAGACAAACAGTTGTCAATCTGTCAAAACACACGTTAGATGAAAATACCGAGAAAGTGCTTAGCAGAGGTTTAAATTACTCGATAACTCCATCAAGAATACCGTATGAAACCATTATTTGCAACGTTGAGGATTGCCTAGTCAAGAACAATGTGAGTAAGGAAGATTTCGAGGCCATACGACAGGACGTTTCTGCCATATTACGTCAATCGAAAGTGCCGGCAAGGAATCTATCTAAGACCGAATATCTCGCACTGAAGAACTTACAAGCTAAGCCTGAACTTACAGTACTCCGAGCAGATAAAGGAAATGCAACGGTAGTGATGGACACGTCCGAGTATAAACAAAAAATTGATCATCTTTTGTCGGATGAAAGTACCTACAAGTTGGTTAAGTCAGACCCTACGAACAAAATACTCAAGCAAACTTGTGATATTGTTAAGAAATACTCCAAAAAACTTAATTTGGACGTGAAATATTTAATACCATCGTGTGTAAAACCTCCTCAAATGTATGGGCTACCAAAAATACACAAGGAAAACGCTCCTCTGCGCCCGATAGTTAGTCAGATAGGCGCACCAACTGACTGGCTCAACACATGGAAAAGATTCTCTCACCGCTCAGAGGCAATACGAGAGCACATGTGAAAAATTCCTACCATTTTGTCAGTGAAATCAAACACCTACATCTCTCTGACAAGGAAACTATGGTTAGGTTTGATATACAGTCATTATTCATATGCATACCAGTACATGACTGTGTAGAAATTACTAGAAGGAAGCTGACAGAAAACAACATGCCTGAGGAATATGCAGAAATACTCAAACACTGCCTGACAACGGGCTATCTGTTATGGGACAAGAAATACTACATACAAGTAGACGGTGTAGCAATGGGCTCTCCAGTATCGCCTGTTGTCGCTGACATCTTCATGGAGGACTTCGAGGCGCGAGCCCTGTAGACTGCCACCATCACACCGAGGTTCTACAAGCGGTATGTAGATGACACTTTCACAATTTTACCAACAGATAGTGTTAATGCTTTCCTAAACCATCTTAATTCTATTAATAACCAAATACAATTCACAATGGAATTACAGGCAAACAAGTCTTTAGCTTTCTTAGATGTACTTGTCATCAGGAATAAAAACAACTCCTTAAGCCATACTGTGTATAGGAAAAAGACCCATACAAATAGGTACTTAAACAGTGAATCTCACCACCATCCTAAACAGTTAGCTCCTGTAGGAATGTCTCTGTTTCAGAGAGCCCGCGGGATCTGTGACACGAAACACCTGGACGCTGAGCTTCAACATGTCAGGCAAGTTCTGCAAGATAACAAGCTCCGACCGCCGCGCCACTGTCACAGATCCCAGAAGAAAGAAAAACCAGCCACAGTAGAAAGACAACCTGCTGTCCTCCCATACATCAAGGGCGTGACCGACAAAATTGGCTACATCTTGAAGCGAGCTTCTATCAAACCTTACTACAAGCCGCCAACGAAGATCAGTCAATTATTACCATCTGTCAAGTGTCAGTTACCCTTGCAAGAGGCCGGTGTCTACAAAATTGACTGTGAATGTGGGCTCTCATACATTGGACAAACCAAGAGAAACATAGGCCTTCGACTCAAAGAACATATAGCTGACATAAAACATAAACGCTCAACAAAGTCTGCTGTGTGTGAACATGTGGAACAAGGACCCAAACACTACCTGCGATTTTATGAACCACAGATACTCGCAAAAGAACATCGATTTCTTCCAAGGATGATACGAGAGGCTATTGAAATTAAAAAAACCCCCTAATTTCAATAGGGAAGATGGTTCGAATGTTCCTCCAGCTTGGGACCCTGTCATAAGGCTAATGAAACCCAAGAAGGACAAAGTCTCCAGAAGACCTAAGGACACTGTGAGCTCATTCTGCGTAAATAGTAACACCAGTAGCTGAAAAATGTTCGGGTACTTTGAGATAACTTATACATTCAAGAAAAAGACAAATATCACCTCAGTCTGCCGTGAACATGAATTCTATAAAGAATTCGAAACGTCGACTAGTAATAAATTAAAAATATAGTTTCTAGATCTTTAGTTTCAAATGTAATAACTTAGTGAAACCAATACAACGAAATAAAATCCGTAAACTGTAGTTTAATTTCAATGTGTAACATTCGCGTAAACCCAAGAAGATACTAAATAAAGATTATGCTGAAGAAGTCGATCTATGTTCGAAGAAGAAAATACTTTCTTATTTTGTATGAGATAAGGTTTCTAATTCAACCTATAAGTCAACTTAATATGTTTACAACGAAAACAATAAATACTTACATTTAATATTTAGCTACAAAACTGAAGAGGTCAGGTATTGGTATAACACCTAATAGTGCTGCGCGCCAAGATCGGTGATCAGCTTTCAACATGTATCAATGTAGCAGCCCTTTAACTTTATAGCTGAAACGTTTCGAAGCATTGGTCATAAATTTTGTGTTCACACGATGAACTTAGAGTTCGCACTTAAACACCAAGTACTAAGCCTTTCCGGTAGACTTTTCAAGTACGTCAAATACGCAGACAATTATATTATATTAAAAGCGACTGCCTAATGTAAATACCAACAAGTAGCGATAGCCTAGTGGAGATACCAACAAGTGCAACGCAGAGAGTATCAGGTTCGAACTCGGTTTCACTGACTGGTCGGAGTTATGTGAGTATTAATTGTGTAATAATAACTTGCCCTGTGCTTCGATGAGCACTTTAAACCGTCGATCCTAGCTGTCATGAAGATCTTTGATAGTCGTCATAGGGAGTCAATACGTACCTCTGAATAAACCGACAAAAATCTAAGCCATGGAAAATTGCTATCCTTTTGGGTTGTAGAGCTCAAATACGCAGTCACTCTGTGATTGAAAAAAAAGTTAATTATTCAGTCAAATCCGGATACTAGTAAGTGGACCCCAGATTTCAACTGAGATAACGCTATGAGGATAATAAAAATTCAGAGCTTCTAAAATAGTTTACAATCAACTGCCTCCGTGGTCCAGAGCATAGCGTACGCGACTGCTGATCGGACGTCCCGGGTTCGATTCCTGGGTCGGACAAAAATGTTACTGGGTTTTTCCGAATTGTCAGTAGCAGCACGGAGCCTGGTGATGTGCCCGGTAACGGCAATAGGCTCGCCTCCTATTACCAGTGGTAATATTACACCTCTGCCTACCCCTTCGGGGATACAGGCGTGAGTCAGGCATACATTCGCTTGATCATATAAAAGTAAGCAAGTCTGGTGGATTTCTTCATTTTAAATGATATCTCGCTGTTGCACTTTACACCATCCTTAACATGGCTTTACTAAAGTATATTTCATTTAGTTTCCTTTGATCTTTCCACTACCCCATTAAAATTTGCCCTACTTGATGTATAATTTCCAGGATTTCCATTTTAAATAAACTCTTAAAATAAGACCTTGTTAGACTTTGTATAAAATAGGTGACCTTACATAGCAGTCGAGACGGGTCGATAGTTGGATGAGTGTTTCTTTAGTACAAACTTAAGACTACTCACAGGGCCAGATGAGCATGAAAGTATTGCTTATAATAGGCAATCAGTTGAAGAATAGATAGTACTAAATAAAGCAGTACTTACAAAGAACCTTAATCAATTATATTGTTAATACTATACGTAGGTACTAGGTACGTCTCGCATTGTAAAGGCTATCTAGGCAGTTTACGAAACTATTATACGAGTCATAATAACGCTTGATTCAACTGTAATTCTTTTTGTCACATTGTATTCGTCCTCTTTTATCGTTTATTCGACGGAAAATGACCATTGACAAAAGATAGGTAACACTGATATTATTGTTGTGAAGGACAAAATGTGTTTTAATGCAATATTAATTATGTGTTACAGAAACTTGATATAAATATATTGCGTAAGGAGCAAATGGACGCTAGACGATTTAAAAACCTCTATTAGTTATTAATTTCTCAAGGCAGTTCTCTTTTTTAAGGATTTTCTCGTTTTGCACTTACAATTTGACAGACCACGATTTTTTGACAGCGAAATGTCATATGTAAGTCACGTGGGGTTTTTAGCCAGTTCGATTATGTATAAATTCGATAAGTATTACACCTGTAATACTAAAGTACCTACTCGTTTGTACGTTCTAGTATAGGTCGGTTAATGAAAGGTGACCACTGCGCAGAAATATTTTTTTAGGTCCCCGTGGAGGTGCGGGGTGAGGCGCGGGTGGAATGCCAATGGCGTGGCTCCGTTCTTGACGCATTCCCTAAATGCGTCAAGAATGGAGCCACACCATTGGTGCACGAATGTACATATGCGCGACGGCCGCCATTTGTGGTCAACTTTCGTGAACCGATCTGTAGCTGCGTAACTTAAGTAACCCTACATCCTCAGATCCTCAGTGCGTTACTAGCCGGTGTGACAACCACACGCGCCTTTCGGAGATTTCTGGGATCCAACATACCTCGTACGACCTTTATTAGAATTTCAGTGAAATATGTCATTAGATCTTATTAATTTTAAAGGCAATTTCGATAAGATTTATGATGATTTATTTCCTATGATAAGTAAACAATGAAGATGGAAAATCTTGTCACTGAACGCAGTTTTATTTATTCTGTTATTTTCTAGAAATTCATTATTTTTGAAACACGCTTTTCTTCAAGTCGGTGTTTAAAGTAAATATTCGAACCGATTGTATTTGATGTTTCACAAGTAATTCCAGAGTCCGTAGGGAACATATGACTAATAGTGTAATTTTTTGGCGTGACTAGCTATAGGTTTATGTAGATATTTCTATTTTTGATATTCGGTTAAACGAGCTTCGTGTAAAAGTTTGTGATTTAACCGGAAAATGCACAAAAAATATATAAGTTGTATTTTTCTTTCGGGATAATTATACAGGGTGTTGATATGCATTTGCAAAATATTTAAATAATACAACATAGACAGTCAGTATACTTATTAACGTAAAATTATTTTAAACAGTGAGCGATGATATAAATCCCTATTTTCATCAAATATTACTTAGATAGTAAATCAGAATAAACTGATAAATCGTACAAAAAAGACTCAAAGGCGCAGTCACTGTAGGTACGTGTGCTTGTTTGTATTAAGCACCTGCAATGGCGAGCAGCTGAGCGGCGGCGGCTGTCAATACACCGAGTTTTTCAAAGTGTATGATGAAGAAAAATTGTTTTAACTTTTAGTGACTTATTTTTTCATGTATTCGTATTCAGTTATAATAGCATATTCACCCCTTAAAATATTTACCAAGAGGTGAAGAATGAGCCCGTCATTTGAGTTTCTTCCGAGGAGTCAAAAAACAGTATCATATTGCAGCAATATAAACGCTATTCTTAAATCATCATATCAGCCGAAAAACGTCCACCTCTGGACAGAGGCCAAATATTCTAAAAGAAATTTAAAAAAGTATCGCTTTTCTACAGGCTTGGTCTTAACAGTATGTACTGCGAAAAGCGGATCGATAGTGTGTATCGTAACATTAGCAGCTGTTGATGGTAATGATGTAATAGTCTAATAGATTCTAAACAGCTATACTCCTTACATTGCCGGTTGCGATATATGATTGAGCCATTATGCTAAACGTAGAATGGGAATAGCAATCAGTGTAGTACAGTGTCGTCCATATTGTATACAAAAGTTTGGGCTACTGGTCAGTTTATGAGTAGTGTCTTCATGCAACAATTTACATAATCAAATACTGATGTAAGAATGAGATAAGTTATTTCCGATCTGATAAAAGACAATGAACAACCAAAACTATTGGGCGCAAGAAGCTGAAACTGGGCATGTATGTTCTGTGGGGTCCGAAGAGATGCACTAAGAAGGGATTTCCCGATATTACCACAGGAAGGGGCAGAAACGGTTAAATAAAATAAAAATTGTCGAAGCTGTGGCCATACTCTAGTAAAGTTCATACACGCGCCAAAATTAATATATCCCTCTTTGCATTTAAAGCAATCTTTAAAAAAAATCATTAAATGCAAACTCACATGTGCATTCACACGCGTAAATATAAAAACAGATGAATGGCCGTATAGAAAACTAAAAAGCACCTTATCATACAAGTGAAGGATTTTATCACAACGGAGATGTCGGCGAGTTTATTTCACAGCTTCATTTTTCCGAATCCTCTTGATTCCGGTCAATGCGGACAGGGCTGTGGTCGGTGCCAGTTCATTCTATAAAAGCAATTGTACTGTCACATCCAAAGCACTTTGAAGACGAAGCGACCCCGAACGTTTTGATAACTGCAAATACGTGTTTCGCGTTACAAGGGTAAGGTGCCTCGACCACAAAACAATGACAGCAATATACCAAGTTCGAATACTTAGTGTCTGTTTGGCCTACCTTCATCATTGGGCTTTTAAAGTGTGCGGTTAAGATATCGGCACCTTCCAAATTGAGGAAGTATCAGAAAATGTATACTTGTGATATAAACGTAGAACGTAATTGTTGAAGAGTTGAAACGAATGGATGATTATTATTATTCCTCTTTATTTATTTTCATTCTCATTGATCTTATTTTATATAATTAAATCACTTAACAAAAAAAAATTAACTATATAAAACAGGACCACGGAGACCCACCGGCATCGGGCACAGGGACCAAGCTACCGGTGGTTAGGGCTCCAGAGATAGGAACCTCCGAACGATGCGTGTCGTGTCCAGCAATACTGCCTTCTGTATAGAGGACTTGATCCAGCCGTCTAACGAGAGCCTCTTGAGGTGGTGGTCGAGGCTCTTGGCAATAAGACCATTTACGGTCACGACTATCGGTACAATGATCGCCGAGTCAACATCCCACATGTCGACAATCTCGTGAGCCAGGTCCAAATACTTAATTTGTTTATCTTTTTCGGCTTTCACGAGATTCTCGTCATGGGGTATGGTGACGTCGATGATCATTGCAAGGCGCTCTAATCGGTCTATCACCACTATGTCCGGCTTGTTAGCCGCAATAGTTCTGTCAGTAATGATAGACCGATCCCAGTACAGAGTAGCACGACCATTTTCAAGAACTGGGTCGGGCACATACCTGTAGTACGGTACTTCGGAGTCGACAAGTTGGTACTTTAAGGCAAGTTGCTGATGGACAATCCTGGCTACTTGGTTGTGTCTATGGAAATATTCGCCGTTGGCAAGTCGAGAACAACCGGATACTATATGTCTGAGCGATTCACCAGGCTGGTGACATGCCCGACATATGTCGACCGTCCCATCCCTCAGAATATACTTCCGGTAGTTGTTCGTCATGATAACTTCGTCCATAATTGCAAATATAAAACCTTCTGTTTCGGCGAAAATATCGCCGAAACGCAGCCAGGACACCAAAGCTGGAAAATCTACATCGGGCCCATGCAAGGCCCGGTAAAATCGTCCATGCAGCTCTTTGTCCCTCCATACCTCCCTGCGCTCCTCTACACCAAGTACGGCAGGTTTGCGCCAGTTCTCTTTGGCCAGACCCAGCGGGGTAAGTCCGTTGTCCACAGCAACCACATCTCGGTGCACACCCGCGGCAGTGTGGAGAAAGTATTCTCTGAGATTGCACACCTCGCGATTGTGGAGGGTCTTGGCACTTAAGAAGCCCCGACCCCCGCACTTCCGCGGGATGTACAATCTCATCACTAACGAATGCGGGTGATGCATCCGGTATGTGGTGAGTAGACAACGAACTATCCTATCCAAGGCGTCCAATTGAAAGAAGAAAGAAAGAAGAAAGAAAGAAATCTTTATTGCTATACAGCATATAAGTGGGAACAATATGTACTTAATAACTATAAACAAACAAAAAAGCGAATAAAAACAAAGAATAACAAAATGAGTAATAAACACATGCGTCCCACAGCCATAGCAATCAGGTCTCTAGTTCAGCATATGCCAGGTCACAAGGACCGGACGCTGGTCTTCCACTGGAGCCTGTTCTCGTGACGTACGGAAACCAATAATTACCCAATACAATTAGATACATATAGATATTAATAAAATATTAATTATATATATATATATATTTAAGTAAGTATGAGATATATACATATGATACGCAATTTGAACTATAGAATTATAAAATCAACATAAACCATGTACAAAATAATCAATAAAACGTTACATAAACAATGTACATAGATTAAATTATAATAACATAATAACATTGTTGAAGAGCAACGCGTGGGTAGTTTAGCTCGCCCGTTTTTGTTTCGGTCTCCTCCCACTTGAGCAGGGTCTCAAGATCAAATTTAAACACTCTGCACCGACCTAGGACCTACGAAGCTATAACTGAAACATTTTAATGCCCAACTCAAATAAAGGACATATCACAATCAATATTACCGTGCTGTCGTTGTGCATCTAGTAGGTACTGTCTCAGTCGTAGTCGAAAAGTAGCTAACGCATTAATGTTTCTTAGAGGCGGTGGAAGGTTATTCCACACCTTCGATGCAGCGTATTTAAAGGAACCTCTAAAAGCGGCCGATCTGTGTGAGTGGATGGCGAGTTGCTGTGCACACTGTCTACTCGTGCAATCTCTTCTACTCACCGTCCAACTCAGCTTATTATATAAATAAGAAGGCTCCTGATACTTGATAACACTAAATAGTAGGCAAGCTAAGTGATGTTTCCGACGTGATTTCATTTTAAGTATCCCGTATTTATTAAAATACGGCGTAACATGTGTTCTGGGGGGGATCGTAAAACAAAAACGAGCACACGCATTTTGGACTCTTTGTATGAGACGCTGAGTTCTAGCGAGCAGCCTGGGAGCACATACAACATCTGCATAGTTAAGTTTAGATAAAACCAGCGTCTCCACTAACAACATTCGCATTTCCTCTGATAGATGAGGTCTTATTTTGTATAAGACCTTCAGGCGATAGAAGCAATTCTGTACTGAAGAGGCTATGTGTTTTTCAAACCTGAGGTTGGAGTCCATATTCAAACCGAGGTTTTTTGCTTCACTAACCCTTTCCAACAGTACCCCGTTGAGCAATACATGTAAATTTACGGGTAATGTATGCAGTTGACGATCTGTGCCAAATAGCATATACTTAGTTTTTAGGGGGTTTAGCGCTAGACAATTATCATTGGACCATATAGATATATTTTGTAAGTCTGCATTCAAATCGCTTACAGCAGTACGGTAGTCCGATGGTTTAAAGGATATGTATAGTTGTACGTCGTCGGCATACAAGTGGTATTTACAGTTTTTAATGCGCGTAATTATGTCAGCGCAGTACAAAATAAAGAGAATTGGGCCCAAAATTGAACCCTGGGGTACGCCCCTTTTTAATGACCTCACGCTTGAATGACTATTTTCTCCGTTATTTTTGCGAATTTCAACATACTGCTTTCGGTTAGAAAGGTAACTGTGAAACCATAGCAGTGTTTCTTGGTCAAACCCGTAGTACCTCAATTTTGACAATAAAAGCTCTAAATTTATGCAGTCAAATGCCCTGGAGTAGTCCAACAGTACTAACAATGTACACATGCCTTGGTCCTGTGCTGATAGAATGTTATCTGTTACATCCATTAGTGCCGTACAGGTGCCTCGTCTCTTCCTAAAACCGGATTGATATGCGGGTAGTATACCATTTTTTTCCAAAAAAGCTGTCAACTGATAGCATACCACCTTCTCCATTACCTTAGATAGGCACGGAAGGATGCTAATGGGTCGAAGGTCCTTGATTTCCTTAGGGTTTGACACTTTAGGTATTGGTCTTACACTCGCTACTTTCCAAATTTCTGGAAATGTAGAGGTTGCAATGGAGGTATTTATGATGTTAGTGATTAGTTGTAGTGAGTGTGGCAGTGTCAAAATAAGCATATCAAGGTTAATGTTATCGCAACCTTCAGCGTTAGACTTGAGACTATTAATTAATCGTAACACAGAATTTTGAGTGACTGGAGTTATAGAGAAGGTGGCTGGTCCATACCTGTGGAATTCGTAATAAGTCAGCTGCGAGATGGTAACGTGTTCAGTGCCGGGAACCTTTAGGAAATGGTTGTTGATTTCATCTGGGCATGTGAAATGAGGTGATATATCTATAATAGGTTTTGAAGGCAAGACCGTAGTTTTTATGTTTTTCCATAGCAGTGTTGGATCCTTAATTTTTTTATTAATATTGAAGTTAAAATATGCCGTTTTCTCAGTATACAGAGCTGCCGACACCAGTGACTTTAGTTGTTTATAATAAGTTTTTTTACTTTCGGCTTTTGTTTTCCTATATTTGGCTAAGGCATCATCACGCAAACGCATCATTAATTTGACGGTGTCCGTTATCCACGGGTAAGAACGTTCCTTAATAATACAGGTTTTAAGCGGTGCGTGGACATCAAACACCGCCAAAACATGCCGATTCAATGCGTAGACCATCTCACTCACCGTGTCTATCTGCCCCAATGCCCTCCAATCTATTGAAGCTAATTGGGCTTCCAAGCTCTCTATACAAATGTGCTTAATTGGTCTATATTTAATTAATTGTGGTTTAATTTTATCTTTCCTAATATATAATTCACAAACAATAGTACAATGACCTCCAACCACTCCAAAGTGCTCGACACAAATATTTCTCATTGGGAGATCAGTGCACACAAGATCTATTAGCGTCTGGCTAGTTGCTGTATAGTGCGTTGGAGAGGTAACTAATTGGGTGAGGCTCAGACACCTAAGGAACTCAGTCACTTTCTTAGTTTTGCCGTCATTAGTGTTTAAATTAACGTTAAGATCTGAGAGAAATATTATGTTATCACAGTTACCCATGGTACTGATTGTGTCGGTGATAGCATCGAGAAAGAGATCCAGGCAGAGCCACGGTGGACGATACGCGGTGCCAATAGCAACATGCTTACCGTTAAGCGTAAACGAAAGCCACATCTGCTCAACTGACGCATATCGACTGTCTGTAGTGCTATTTAATGAACGGACGTTAAAACCACGCTTTACGTAAAAACCGACGCCCCCACCTCGGCCCGAGCGCACAGTGCTAGGGCGGGGTACATGTTTCAGACGGTAGCCAGCTATGGTAGGAGCCAGTGCATCCTCGCCAGGCCGCAACCACGTTTCATTAATGGCCATAATATCAAAACAGTGCCTGTCAAATAATGCTATGAAATCATCATGGTTTGTACTGAGAGAGCCCACATTCAGTAAACCAACCTTTAGATATTTGTCAACCATTATAGCTTATTATATAACTTATAGAGGAATGTATTAAATTATTAATTATTATGTACTTACAGATTGCGCCATTCACATCCTTATAATGAGAATAATTTCCATAATTAGCGCGCAAACCATTGACATAAATAAAGCCATATTTTATTTCAGGATAATAGGGTAAGCTGTAACAATAAGGCGATAATATAATATTATACAGTATGCAATATGTGGTTCTCAAGGAAGATCTAAATAAATATACATTTATTAATAATAGTATGTAAGTATATATGTGTGTTAATCCTTTTTGATAAATAATAATTACAAATATTAAAATAATTAATAGGCTTCCGGTATTCGGCATTGGTACAAGAAAAAAAAATAATTATTGGCTTTGCTGTGTGACGCAAGTAGGTATAAGTAAAGAAGGCATAAGGTGTGAAAAGCATAACAATTACAATCGCATAGTAACAAAATGGAGAAAAGCATTGACAGTTTGTTAAGACCATTATGTAATGTATCCCTAATAAAATTGTATCAGGTTTCCTAAATAAAATTATATCAGCTAAAATGCGAGATTGTAGGTTAATATAATAATATAAACTAGTGTGCACTATGCAATTTACGCTATTGTTACAAGCATTCAAACGGTACTGGAGCCAAAAACCTTAGTAATGTCCTTCTCACTTCGTATACGTTCAGTTTGCTTGCCGTCATCCTTACGTGCCAGAATTTGTCCATGCCGAGTCCAGATGTACTTCCATTGGTGTTGATGGGCCGACTGTTTTACTAAATAGAATAGGCGCTTATTAGTCGATGTCAGGCGTTCGTTTACGTAAATTCGCTGTGGCGGACCGGTTAGTTCGACGTCGGACGATGTAAGGCCACGACGTACTCGAGCCGCACGCAGTAAACTTTCGCGCGTCGCGCGCCGGACGAACCTTATAATAATTGGCCGTGGTTTTGGCGCTATGGGGTCGGCAGAGGCAGTGCTTGTGTTGGTCCTGTTCCGTCGGGTCGAACCAATACGCTCTGCATGTACTACTTCTCCGTCATTGATTTCTATTCCAAGTTTAGTGGCCATTGTTTTAACCAGATGGAGCACGCTTTCATCTTTATGCTCGGGCATACCCGCTATTTCGACGTCGTTCAGTAGAGCCGCTTGGTCTCGTTCATTTAGCTGGCATTTTAATTCGCTAATTGTATCCTCCAGCAAGTCCACATTTGCCGGCACCGCTTGTTCAAACTTGGTTTCTAAAGTCGAGACACGGATATCCAAGTTGGAAATATTTTCATGACACAGCTTAAGTGCCCCTTTAAAATCGGCCATTTCCAGCCTGCATTCACGGATTTCAGCCCTCAGGGCATGCAGTTCCTCACGGAAGGAACGTATCTCCAATGCCAGGTTACCCTTAACTTCCTCGCTAGCTACGCGATGAGTAGTATCGTTGAGGCCAGCTGCGCTGGAATGTGTCTCTGGAGTATGGAAATTACTCGTTGACTTGGCAGAATTTTTCGGGGTAAGATGACTACCAGAGCACCCAGGACAGATCCATTTAGCACCGACCGATCCAGTATCAGTTACACTAGCGCAGCCATGGTGATAGGCTGTCGAACATTTAGTACATTTGATTGCAGCCGTGGCCGCAAGAAATTTTCCACATGCACCACATTTAACCATTGTTTTGATTGTTTAGTTCGCTAATCGCGCGGGAGTTATAGGTGGCGCCTACGTTGCAACACAGCTACGCGGACGCACAGCGAGTTCACCCAATCGTACGCAGTGAGCTAAGATACGGTGGCCTATTGTAGTACTTATGTTGTCGCAGAGATGGCGCTGTTATAAACAGTGTTTATTATGGTTAAAAATCGCCACAGTTCATGGTCATTCAGTACTGTAACACGACAAACTCTGCAAGGGCTGTTGTCCACTCACACTATAGATAAGTTCACTAATGTCAATGCACAGGATTATCAGTGTTCATATTTTTACTATCAGATACAGGGTAGATCAATAGTCAATAGTAAAAGCTAGTTTTAGGAGAGTTTTTATTTTAAGTTTTTAAACTTTACACTTCACTAGAACACTGCACTACAACATATGTTACGTATCGTTATTCGCTTTAACTGAATTTAACGCTCTTTGGAAACGAATCTCACTATTTTATTTTTAAGGACTTGACAATATTTGAGTGATTCTCCGAACCCTAAATTTTCGATGTCTTGAAACTGAGCACAATCTGTTCACAACTGTGAACAATTCCGTCTGAGTCCATCTGAGTATGCCGAAGGAGTACATTAAGACCGGCATGGCCCAACCGTTACAGGCACGCACCTTATTATTATTATTATTAAAATAATTTTACCTAATATTTTTGATGTAGCTTGTCTGTTAGTCAGTCAGTAACACAAGAATCTACACTAATATTATAAAGAGGAAAGATTTGTATTTTTGTTTGTTTGTTTGTAATGGATAAACTCAAAAAGTACTGGATTGATTTTAAAAATTCTTTCACCATTACTGTGAGTAACATAGGCTATGTTTTATTTTAGATAAAATAGGGGTCCGTTAGATGTTTGGGTTTTTCGGGTACGCGAAGTAGTTCCTTCAGGACGCGGGTGAAACCGCGGAAAACGGCTAGTTTTATATAAACAGATTTAATATAAGCATTTATGGTGCCAAATTTGAAATTTCATCATATGCATTGATAACGTTGTGGCTTTCTATGAGATAACATTTATTTATTTATTTATAAGGATCGCCAACAAATGATACACAATTCTTACACAATAAAAGATGTTACAATAATAGATGAGCCTTGTGCTCATTCTGTTATAGGCAACCACAACTATCACAGGAAGATGACACATGAGGTTGGAAATAATCCTGATCCAGAATCCTGTGATTCGGCTAACAACACCCCACTTTAATGCGCAGTCGGCGAATGTTCAATAAACAGATACGGTTAGTGTATTTTGCGCCGGTACTTCGAATATCAACGACCCGGGGGTAGAAATAGAATCTTCTACCTCGCACTCGGAGACATGACATCGCTACACCAGTCAGCTTGCGACCACGGGACGTGCAACTGTCTCGAAACGTCAAGCAAAATAAGGTATGTAAATACCTAATTTGCATGTTCGTGTTAATTCCCGTCTAATATATATTCTTAAACATGCAACGCGAGTGTTTAAAAATTTCTATTGGAAATATTCGACCAAAAATGGGGCCTCATCTCTCCAGACAGAATAGAAGATAAGTATATACCATGTACTCAAAAGGAAGTCTTTTCCCAACTATATCTGTATTGTCTAAGCCTCATAATATTCTAAATTGTATATATTTTGTTACTAATTGATTCAAAAATATAGTAATCCTTGTACAGACGTAATATTGATCCTACTGGTTTATTTTCGTGCTCATCAAATATTGAACCTTCAGCTAACCCTAAAATTATATTTTATCACTAGGGGATGCCCACGGCCACGCCTGCAATATGTTTTTATTTACCCGTTTTGCCCAATCCCGTGGGTATTTCAGGAAATCCCTTCTTAGTGCAACCCTACGATCCCCAAAGAACATACATGCCAAATTTCAGCGTCTTGTGCCTAATATTTTTGGCTGTAGCTTGTCTGTCAGTCAGTCAGTCAGTAACGCAAGGATTTTATATATAGGTACAGGCAGATTTTATATATACATATATTACATAGTCGAATCGTCATGTGGCTGGGGAGAGCCGGACACAGTACTCCCATTCCTGCGCCCACGCCGCACACCAATTGAGGTCAAAATACGGATCTTTAGAACTGCGCTATATAATAATTATAATTTAATTACATTATTTTAATAACATTATTTTATTTAGAAAGCTTATTCTATTCATGAACACTCATTCACAGCATTCAAAGGAAGAAGAAAATCAAAACACTTAACTACCTACGTAGTTACTGTATAATGCAATTAATAATGTCACATACAGTTGTTGAAACTTAAGTAAATTGCTTACGGTGTAGCTAAGTTGCTTTTTGGTAGATGCAATTGGTTTAGTATAAGTATAACCTAGATGTACTAGTAATAGAATTACCTTTGAACAACGGGTTTGAATTTGGGCTGGTACTCGACTACTCGTATTCAAAACGCCAAAAAGCACGACGGACTATGTCTTTCAAACTGGCATGTCGCAGGTGACAGCCCCGTGTTGCACATTATTTTCTCAACCTGGGTAAAGTACGGGGTCCTGTATGGTACTTTACTTACAGAAATTGAAGCCAATGAAAGAAAGTTATTATAAAAATACTTTAGTAATGGACTTATAATACAATTATAATAAGTATTTAACTACTCCGTCAAGAAAGTACCGGAAGAAGATCAATAATATACACACTGTTTGTTATTCATCCAAATTTATTTTATCATCTTCAAAGTATGCTCCTTCAGAAACGATACACTTCAAACATTTTTAAACGCTGTTTCCGGAATTTAGTTCAGTTCTCGCCGGGAATTCTCCTTTATGTCTTCTACTGATTGACAACGGGTGCCACAAAGTGGTAATTTGAGTTTAGGCAAAAAGAAAGAAGTCGGCTAGAGCCATATCTGGTGAATATAGTGGTTGCTCGATTTGTGTTTGGTCAAAAATTTGTTCACAATGATAAACTTGTGCGAAGGCGCATTATCGTGGTGCAAAATCCCTGAAATTTCTTTCCACAAATCTGGCCCTTTTCGTCGAATTTGCTCTCTTAAACGCCGCATGAGGATCAAATAATATTCCTTATTTACCGTTTGACCTTCCGGCAAGAATTTCGAGTGCACAACACCGCTATAGTCAAAGAAAAAACAACACACTCAACATGACTGACTTTTGAACGAGTTTGGCGTGGTTTTTTCTATTTCGGTTCAGTTAGAAGGCGCCACTCCAAAACTTGTTGACTAGTTTGCATCGTCGAACTCGTAAACCCACGTCTCGTCACCAGTAACAATGCGTTTCATGAATGTTGGGTCGGAATTGACTCGTTCTAGCATGTCCTCAGCGACTCTCATGCGATTGAGTTTTTGGAGAAAATTCAGGTCTTTTGGGACTAGCCAAACGGCAAAATGTTTCGTACCCAAATTATTAGTTACAATGGTACGGATCGACTCGTGAGATACAAAAAGTTCGGCGGCTATCTGAGCTATCTCTCTCAAAGTTGAATGAGGATTTTCAGTCACTTTTTCCTTCATTTTTGCGATGTTAACTGATATTTTAGTTGCAGACGTTGATTGCCTACCAGAGCGAGGCAAATCTTCCATCACATCTCGACAGCTTTTGAACACTTGTTACCACTCATAAGCACGAGTTTTTTGATAAGTCGGTTCGCCGTAAGCCATCTGTAACATTTTCATTGACTCCGAACACGAAATTTCATTGGCGATGCAAATTTTAGTTTTTGACAATTATGAAATTCGTAATACACACTAGATATAATATAACTAAAAACAGCACTGTATTCAATATGAATAACAGATGCAACTCAAACTCCGCGCCAAAATGGAAAACAGTTGTGCCAATCTTACAACAACGGAAAAAACATTTTTTTTATTTGTACCCATAAAATCCATACCCGATACTTTTTTGACTGAATGTATACAGAGCATATAAAAATAAAATTATATTTAGAGGAAGTTACGAAAGTCCATCGCCTCATAAAGGAAATGCTTCACCCACACAATGCTTCCAACAAAATAAATTTTCATCCAATTAAACAGCACACGTGATCCGCGACCGAAACCTGCTGATACCTCAGATCATAGAAGTAATAGATATGTAATGAACGCTCGGCGCGTGCGAACGCATTATGCTCTACGTCGCATACTCGCCGTCGCGCGCCCGTATGTCGCGATCAGTTGCAATTTGAATGCGCACCCGAAACTTACTAAATTTTTTTCAAAACGCCTAGCTGTGCAGTGGTTACGTGTCAAAATACGAGCAAAATTCAAACCTATGCGAGGAATGGAATCACATACCACATGTAACAATGACAATTTTACTATTAATTTGCATAAAACAAGATATTTCAAATAAAATATCTGCCTCTACAACGATAACGTACTAACACTATCCTTCGTCACAAAACTGCATTTTAATTATTTCCATTGATGGTTTTGTACTGTGAAACTGTCAGGTTTCACGTATTTAGAGCGCAATGGAATAAACACACATCGATACCGCTGACTATTGTAGGCGTTTGTAGTATCTGCCGCTGTGAGCGTTGGGTTGCATCGCTCGCCAAAGGAGCGGATTAGTGGTGTACCACGAGTAACTTCAATTTGTATAATATCGATATAAACATTGCAAAATAATAATGTAAGTTATAAACAATTATTTTATTTGCTTTTGAAGCGCTGTTGTTTCGCAAGCAGATAATGATTACACTGGCGTTTGAAACAGTAAAGATGATTTTAAAATAATGTTATAACTAAAACTAAATAAATACCTACATTTTACCGGCCAGTGATATGATAGCGTAGAATATGTACATATATTCTATTTTACGGAATTAATAAATATTTGATAACAGCGTTGCGTGAATTTTATTTAGTTCTCCCTGTTACCTTACACTGTATTTACTCATAGTAGGTATATTACAACATTTCAAAATATAGCTACCTAAATAAGTAGGATCACTTTATTTCGTTTCATATTATTGTGTTGTTTTATTTCTTTACTTCTGTGCTTTTATTTAATATAATAATTACAAATGACATGTACATTACATATAAAAAATGATGATTAATTAATTATGACAAACAAACACACACTCATTTTTATATAATTATTATTAGACGTGCTCAGTACTTAAATTAAATGAAATAATACTATAGACAGCTGACACACGGCCATCTGATTTCAAACTCAGCAGTGCTTTATTAATTCTTATATTATAATATTTTGGATGCATAGGGTTCCCACCAAGAATCACGAGCCAACCTCACCTGCAAGTGGTGCACCGGCTGATTAACGGACGATGCTCTGGCAAATAAAACATCCCGATAAGCGGCAATAGTGTCGCCACCTATTACGTGGTATCAAAACATTGGCGAAAAGTGGGCGTTTAAAATTCCTCTGCCTACCCCTTCAGGGAAACAGGCGTAAGTTTATATATATATTACTAGCTACCGCCCGCAGCTCCGCTGGCGTGGAATGTTAATAAAAATAGTCAATCCAAGTAATAATCTATCTGTGTACCAAATTTCATCCAAATCCGTCAGCCGTTTTTGCGTGATTTAAATCCAAACATCTAAAATAAAATCTTATTCTATTTAATTCTATTCTTATTCTAAACATCCGTACTCTTATAAGTATCTCGTACATTTATAATATAAGTATGATAATATTTTAAAATAAAAACACATTATACATAAATTATACTCAAACAACGAACAAGTCATTGAGCTCATCATAATATATTAAATTGTCCTAGAGGGGCATTGAATCCACGACCTCAGGCTCAGCAGACAGCGTCACTAACTAATAGCCTAACTAGCCAGACAATACATTTATACAAAAAAATATCAATGAGCTTTTATTATCGATATTTTATATCGATAGAGTCAACCCCTAGTGTAATCGTGTAAATGTTATTGCATTTATCAATGTGTGAGTAAAATGCTATCTTCTTCATGCGCACGTACGAGACATAGGCGATGTTTCTTGTTAAGCGTGAATTTACTTGTGTGAGTGGCGAATGGAAGCGCCGTTATAGTTATGTGCGTATAAGAAGCGAAGCGTTTATAGAGCGCAGGTGTGTGGGTGTAAAAGAATTGGCGACACTGGTTCTCTAGGCCGGGGCATATCTCCCTACTTCAATGATCTGAGGCTGATACCAATAATTTTCGGCCAGCACTCAACTGTTGGTAATTAGGTTATATATTGTGTGTGTGAGGAAATTATAAATTTGCACAAGCTGCGCCATGAAAATCATTATTGAGCAATTTGTCCAGGTCGGCCATACATGCACACGTTGATTAATTTATTAAAGGACCACAGCTTTACATAAATGATGACCGTGACAACAGTTACACACCTCATGGACAAAATTGAACGACCCAATGTAGTGTGTGATTATATCATTAATATAGTCTCGTGTATGCGAGAGTATTTGGCTTTTACGGTTTGTGGTGTACAAGACTATGTTGCTCATGGTATTGTCTCAGACCTAGTAAAATATAGATATATCGCCTTGTATTACGAGTGAAACGAAGAAAGGCAGCTCTTCCGTAAATTCATAATTTATGTCCTACGCCTACGACCTAAGTCGCGTGGTTGCTATTAAGAGTACAATGTCTGCTACAAGTTACTTTAAAATATATATACTTGTTACAAACTACGCGGTCTACGTGGCTTATCCCATTGTGGATGGGAATATGAATTATTATACTACGTATACGGAGTGTAAACAGACCCTTAACGAAAACTGAAATCCTATAATTATTATACCAATCATTACGATCATGTTTTACTTCGCCACCATACCTGAGAAATTACTGGTTCAGGAGATATTGAGGCTAAAGATCAATATATAATTTTTCTAATTAGAGCAAAATAGATTTATTTACTCCGCCAATTTATTCTATAAATGTCCTATGTAGCTTTGGATTAGTAGGTACTTCGAGCATTGCACGCACACACTTTTGTGGCTAATTGCGGCTTAAAAAATATTATGTTTGCGTAAAAAAGCTATTCGTTTGCCAGGTATTTTTATTGCATAGTGTGACTTCGCATGATGTTCAAGACGAGTAGACTTTGGCTTAGTGATGGGTCTTGTGGCACCCTGTATAATGTGATGAACCCAGAATGCAAAGCTAATTATATATAGAACAAATAATGATGTAGGTAGCGAAAAAAATCTTTCTTTCCCTCTTTCAATCTGGTGTCAGAGTTTTGTGTCCCCTTTTTTGTGTTTGAGACGAGAAACCACCACCGACGGCTTTATGAAGCACAATAGTGCTCTGATACAAATGAGTCTGATCTGAGTGGTGACCTGTGCAATGTAACTTAACTGTGCCGATTTATTATGAACGGTAAGTCAAGTTATGCTACGAGCTCTACAAAACAATTATAAAAACTCCAAACGGTCGGCAACACGTGGCCCGCGGGCAACATGTGGCCCGCGAGGGTCCTACTTGCGGCCCGCGAATGTTTTGTAAAAAATGTCTTATAAATCGAACTAAAGCACCCTATGGCTTAAAATAGCACGACTGAATCGATTTTAATGAAAAACATCAGACAGCCTTCTAAGACCCTACAAATTCACTCTTCATACATGCTACAAAAAGATCTGGAACTAGAGGCGTAACCTCCGAAGCTGCAATACTCTTTTCGTATAAGGGCGATTAGGCAAAATAAAGAGTCGAAGTTACTGGGCAAGAGCCTTCCGACAATGCTGACTACCTCGAATAGTGGTAATATGTATGTATCGCATACCCTGACGCCTCAACCAGACACCGGCGAGCTTAGAGCTGAACTTTAAAGCTAAGTTTTTCCAGGCAGAGTAGTAGCCTTTCCCTGAGTAAGTACCGCTCAGCATACTGCGGTTGTCAACACCCCTGCCCAGCGTGGTATGTGACTATGGATCAAAACTCCCCATGAAAGAAACAGCCCCTAGTTCCCAGCCGCCTTACTGTTCCAAGTCACGGCAGCAGCCTTGGTCGTGGCAGAGTAGGAGGTGCTAAGAATCCCCGGGCTACAGACAGCTCCCAACTCCAATTGACCCTGGCTACATACAATGGACGTAATTTACGGCTTGAAGAAAGCCTCCACATTCTTGGATTCTTCATTATAGAGCCATAAAATGTACTGAGTCTATCAGAAGTCCGAAGAGAAGGGGAGGACACGATAACCTTTGTATCAGGCTTCTATTCTACTTCAGGGAGGGAGCCCAACGATCCCAAGGTGGCGTAGGGTTTCTCGTTAACAAAGCCCTTCGTGAAAACGTAACAGATCTGTAGCGTCTCGATCCGGATAGCATACCTTGTACTGAAACTGACCGAGAGATACACTCATAAGATGGTACAGGTGTATGCGCTGACATCAAGTAGCTCAGATGCAGAGGTGGAGGCCGTATAGAACGATGTGACGAAGACCATACATTGCTCCATAAATACACATTTCACTGTATTTATGGTGGACCTCAACGCAAAGGTACGAGCGCGGCTAATCGTGTTTGGGTTCACATGCTTATGGGAGCAGAAAACTAGGGGACAAATGTTAGTCAAATTCCTCACTACGCAGGGATTGTTACCATTGCTGCACAAAGAACAAGATTGACTTCATCATGACGGATAAGAAGCATATATATACAGATGTCTCAGTGACCAATATGTTCCGGCAGCGACCACCGACTTATAAGAGGCACTCTAAATATCTATTTCAAGCATGATGAGGTCTGTTCTTAGTCCAACTATCCCGATAGCGGGACATGGTACGTTTTAACTCAGACTGAAAAACAGATTTGCTGCACTAGAGACCCCTAGCAGGGGTCTCTAGTGCAGCAAATCTGAATGTTGATGAGGACCTGAACGGCAGGATCGGGGCAGTACAGGAACTAGGAATGCGGCATTTTCTCAACTTTCTAAGCGAGACTATGAAACTGATGTGATTTGACGAGAAGCAAGGGAGGCTTTCCGAATATTAGTAAAACGTGACCTTGGTAGGTGGAACACTCGCCTCGTACAGAAAGCGATTGAGCAAAATCGTCGTCAAAAGTCTTCTCCAAAAGACTGGGAAGGGGTCACCTGACAAAGCTTACTATCTCGAAGGGTAATACCGTGTTAATAATCCCAGAGATCCTCGCTAAAATTGAAGAATTCTATGGCAATCTGTATTCCAATCATGCACCGAAGCCTGCACCAAACACGACCGATCCTAGAGTCCCACTTACCGGCCACTATACGAGGATTTTCCTGACGTAGATGTCGATGAAATCGAAGCGGTGCTAAGACAGCTTAATAATAGTAAGGAGCACGGGGAAGATAGAGTGGCATCTTAGCTCCTAAAGGCTGAAAGAAAACCTCTACTTGAGGAGCTTAGAAGGCTATTTACTTCTGTAATAATCAATGGGACTAAAAACTCAAAGGCATGGAGAGATGTTTTTCAGAAAAGGAGGTAAAACTATCGGCAGATCATACCATTGAGCCACGTTTATAGGCTGTTGTGTGTTTCAACAGTCGTCACGAATCGTCTGGCATCAAGATTTAACGACTCCCAGCCGTCGAAGTAGAATGGGTTTCGTAAAGGGAAAGCTACCGTAGGTACCGTGGACCACATCCATTCTGTCTGCAGTTTACCCAGAAATCTGAAGAGTGCAAACGGCCACTGTGTCTGCCCTTTGAAGACTACGAAAAAGCCTTCAACTTCATCAAAACCTGGGCTGTTTTGGAGTCTTTGCAGCGCTACCAAGTCGATCGAAGATAAGTAGAGGTGCTGAGAAGCTTCTACCAAATGGCAACAATGTCCATTCAAGTCCAAAATTACGAAACAAGACCCATCCAGATGCTTCGTGGTGTAAGACAGGGTGATGTTAGGGTGAGGGTGATATATTCTTAGGGTGATGTTTTATCCTCGACACTCTTCACCAACGCGCTGAAGGATCTCTTCAAAACACAGCTGTGGTATGGAATGGGAATCAATTTCTATGTGTAGTATCTTACGCATCTCCGCTTTGCCGGTGCCTTGGTAATGAGGGGAGAATCGCTGCAAGATTTGCACAAAATGCTGCCCAGTCTCAATACTGCCTGAAGACGTGTTGGACTTGGGATAAATCTAGAGAAGATTGAGTTCATGTTGAATGAACAAATCGTCTCTGAATCAATTTATATCGAAGGTGTAGCCCTCGAAATTAGCCAGAAGTATGTATAAGTATACCTGGGGCAAAAGTTGTAGCTAGGTAGAGACAACTTTGAGAGTGAATTCATCAGAAGAGTGCAGCTGGGCTGGACAGCATTTGGGAAGCTGCTTCGAGTCATCTTTGCCTCAATGCCTAAAGACCAAGGTGTTCAATGTGCGCTGCCAGTCATGATGTAAAGAGCTGAGAAGTGGAACATGATGGTAAAGCTAGATCACCGACTACATGTCACTCAAAGGGTTATGGACTGGTCAATGCTGGGAATCTCGTTGAGGAACAAAGTCCGGAACGAGGTTTTTCGGCAAAAGTCTACTCTATTCACATTATTCAGAGGAATAGCAAACCGAAGAGGCAGGTGGCCACATCTGTCACAGAACGAATGGGCGGTGAAGTAGGCAGGTTCTCGAGTGGTGGCTACCTCTCAACAAGCATAGTGTTGGACGCTCTCCCACCAGATGGACTAACGACTTGAGGAGGGTAGCTGGTAGTGGCTGGATGCCGAAAACGCGAGATCAGGTCTTGTGGCGTACCCTGCAGGAAGCTTACGTCCAGCAGTGGACTGCAACAGGCTGATATAATATGTGTGTGATGAGGCAGAGAAGCTTTTTCATCTGGCTTTTGTGGATGCTGAAAAAGCTTTTGACAGCCATGTGCATTGAAAATATGTGGAGGTGTTAAGAGAACCAAATGTCAATAACTTCTGTACGAGCCCTGAACAACAAAAAAACCATCCAATATTTTCAAGAAATAGCACGAAGTGACACAACATATATCCCCGAAACTCTTCACCAACGCTAGAGAAGATCTCCGCTTTGCTGATGATTCAGTGGCAGAATTGCTGCAAAACTTGTAAACATGCTGTCTAGTTATTACCAAAAGTGTGGTCCGCCTTTAGTTTATTTTGTCTCCTTGTGGCCCTTGCCTACCAAAAAGTTGCCGACCGCTGGTCTAAAGCATTCAATTACTATCCAAATGACCAACAAAGCTTAGAAATTAAAAATAATTTGCTTGTGTAGGACTAATACCAGACTTTCTTTTCCTATAAACAGGAATCAATATACCTACGACAAACACAAAGTGTAAACAATCAATATCTTCCACTTAAATGTAATTCAAACGAACGATATGGTTGTTAGTTCATTAGCAAAGTCAACTGAATAATTACCAACTGTTTATATGTAACATTCACCTTTCGTTTAAAAGGGCCATATCCCCGGGCATGGGTGTAAAGGACACGGCTTAAATTTTCACACCTTAATTGAAAAAAATGTGTAACTAAACACAACAGTTAAACGACTGTGACACAAGCATAGAAGTTGGGCAAACTGAATCAATTTGCGGACCGCCTACACCCCCAGCACTAATTGATTTACTTTGCAACGAGATACCGGCTAGAATTAAATATCGTTTGTTTGAAATAGAATTAGTTTTTATTATAAGTCAAATCGATTAGATCGATTGAGTAACATTTTGTTTAGTCTATTGAAAATTTCTGACAATGGTCACACTGAACTGTCACTTTCGTCCTACCCTTGAAAAATTACCTCGTTGTCGTCTCGTACGTAAAATTATCGCCTTTTGAATTAACGCGAATTGAATTAAATTGAGTAAACTGTCTTGAATGCCGCCTGGGCCTCAAGTCTGGTATTACAATAGTGCCAAAATGTTCGATCACTGACTTCATAATTGTTGATTTTGACAAGTTTGGTAGTCTACTGTTACAATGGTGACATTATGATTTTCCGATGGTCAACCACTGACACTCCATTGAAAGACATGGCATAGATTGGAAGTCTCGTACATAATGACAAATCAATGACTGACGTATGCGGTAGTCTGGTAATATTTTGACAGTTCCTTTGATCAGTGACCTACCATCGTAACGCCATCGTGCAATCATTGCTTTTGACGAGTGTTTGCTTGTGAAACATAGTGACAGACAATCAAAAAGTTTAATGTACTACAAAAAAGAGATTATGTATTCACTGCGTCGTTTAACGAGGATGACTACAAACCCTTTTACGGATATTCCCGAGGCGAAATTTGTAAAAACTTTTCATCTTAGAGAGGAAAGGATTCAGTAAGGGAGTTATTTCAAAAACGCATTCCCCTTAAGGCCAGACCGCGTCAAAACGATAGCGTATCGGCAGAAATGAAGGTGACAAAACTGAATTTAATATTGATTTATTATTCTATTCCTATAAAGAAGAAATTTATTAATTAATGTTATATTTTTAATGCTGATTCTGGTAGCACTCATTTTCCGCATCAGGATCTTACCACACCTTGATTGGACAGGGTGCCCTCCATGACATTTCGCCAATTACTGTGTCGACTCGCAGCCCATTAAAGAAGTTACAGAGGCATTATATAAAATATACCATCGATATATTAAATGGAAAGGAATATCATAGTTCGCCTAGTTCAGTTTGTGGTTTTCCAAATTTGATGTTCAAGTGTCTACCTAGGTACTTGAACATCAAATTATACATGTACATTCTGCCTTCTGAAATATACAAGGACATCAAAGCTAAATACTCATATTCCAAACATAAGAAACAGGAAATTCAATAATATTTTCAAACATTGTAGCTGTGATTTTAACTCAACTATGGCAGAGCTCAGATGAACTTAGTTCATCTGAGTGACGGAGCTAAAGGAAAGAGTAATGTTTTTATACATTGGGAATGGAAGTGTTAGTAGTAGATAATGATGACTATAGATAGTGACCAGCAGTGGTTTGGTACTTAAATAAATGATAATGTCATACCTATGTGATAGTTTGAAGTATTAGTACAATAAGATCTTCCTGATCTCTTTTTAATATTGCCATACCTACCTGACAGGAACGGTTATGTTAATGATGACTAGATAGTGACCAGGCTTTATATAATGTTCCTAATTTATCAATATATTCTATCTACATTTTATGGTCTTGTAAAGAATTTAAGTACATAATTCAATTAAATAATGTCTGCATTATGATGAAAAGTGTTTTTAAATTAATTGCATAGTATAGAAGATCTTAGTATAAAAGAATATGATGTAATGAGTGGTGTGTTTATAAATATTTACTTATGTCTCTTACAGATACAATATTCAAGCAAACGGGCAACTTCTTTATGAGTTTTGTGACCGCTCATATCCATATGTTTGAGACATACATATTTGTGAGGATTCGACAAAGCCAGTATGAAGAAAGTTGCTTTGCGAGTAGATGCAAAAGTGAAGATTTATGATAGTATATGAGAATAGTGTTCAATTTTTGTGTCTATAATTGGAACCAACAAAACCAACAAATATTGTTCAGTTGAATGGTTAAATTCATTGTTTTTTGCTATTTACGAACTTTAATACAACTTTAGAGTGCTTATAACACTAGTAATGAATATTTCAAATATATATAAATGAAATCTGGCATGAAAAATAATCAAATTTAATGGTAGTTTTTCAAAAATCATTTCTTCTAATGGTTATTTTTATCTATGGCAATACAACAATGCCATTCTGCCACCATTCAATTACGAGACCACTGATCGATTACTGAAATTATGATAGCATAATGAATTACCAGACTACGAACTTTTGTCAAAATAACGATGGGATCGTGTTGGAATGACGAATGTGTTTAAAATAGCAGACTTGAGGCCCTGATCTAGTGCTGGCAACGGTAAATAGTGATAATACTTATTTGTGCAACAAGAGAGCAAAGTTGTTTTTTGTTTCAAGTGCTGATTTTGAGTCCCGAGCAAGCGAAGGATTCTATGATTGATTCACGAGCGTAGCGAGTGAATCAAAGTTAGAATCCTGAGCGTGGTGAGGGACTCAACAGCACGAGATACAAAAAAGTTTGCTCTCGTGTAGCACACATAACTTTTCACCATAGCAGTGAGAACACATATTACTTAGGAGACATAGAATGAACAGGAATAGATTTAATTCTGCATAATCACTTGTTGATTTAACTCTTCTGGTGTTAAAGTACAGTCATCATCGCTAGTTTCACTCATCTTTTTAGATTATTTTATATATTAATATAATTTGACACGTTACGCTATACCTACTGTATCAGCATCAGCGAAATTTTTATTCCCGCTACTTTTTAAATCGCGTTTTAATACCGCGTCCCTGATGTGTATTTTTCAAATGTATCATTGTTGTAATTCTAAATAAAAATGTATTGGTTAAATACTAATTTTATACTATTAATTAGACTTATTTTTATTAAAATCCAATAAAAAATTAAACATATAAACAATAACATATAAAAAAAGTAATTTCTTTATTACAAATATCTTTTTTTTGCGTTGCCGTAGTGTTTTCTTTGAGGTCGAATTCCAAAATCGAATTTCGAATTCGAAGGGGTTTGTTTTTTCACTCACTTTTTATAAGCATGTGAAACAGACAGAGCACAGTAAAATTCGAATGTTTCAAATTTATGGCTGAACAATGTCAATTCGTGACACTGAAGATTGAAAAATTAAAAAGCTACTTTTACTCACGCTCGAATCAAAATCGCGTTTTGTTCACTGTCGTCTCGCAGCAAAAGCGGCATGTTTGAGCTGCTGTGGTGATTTGTTTGATTGTGAACTATTGATTGACATTTGCGAAAATTGTGAACCCGGTATCGACTTCCACGTGCCAACGTGTCTTGAAAACGTCGCGTTTGCAGCTTAATAGCTAAGTATAAGATACTTCATTTATTTATTTTTGCCAATATACTTGTATGAATGTGTCTAATTTAGCTCAAGCCTGACATCAGTAAAGATATCAGGTAAGTGAAATATAATATTGATAGTTGTAATTTGGATTTCAATTCATCACTGTGCAACGCAGTGCATTGTGTCTGGTGCCTTGTCTATCGTGGTCAGGTAGATGTATTACATCTTCCACTGCGCACCCAGAAAATACCTGCCTGGCTGCGGTAATTCTAGACATAACTTTTGGTGCAGAGCTGTAGTTGAAATTTAGCCGCTGTTGCATTACTGAGTATAAACTCAGATTGGTATGAGCTTGTATCTTATCACCTTGTAGACAGTATTGTAGTGTTTGTCAGGTCAGTTATTGTCTAAAATACATAATATTTAATTGTATAAGTTGACCTAGATAATTTGAAACACATTGTCACATAACCTCAATCAGTAATTGTTGATTTGTATTGTTGAAAAATCTAACTTAAATTTGTTGTTGCATTAATAAGTCAGTTTGTTTGGATACATAACAGCTGTATGTATCAATAAATTTAGTAAATTTAGTTTATTGAATATATTCATAAACATTATAACAACCAACTTGACCTTGCCACTTGGGCGGGTCACATTAATAAACTTTGTTTTGTTATAATATAGATAATATTGCTAGGTAACACATATTCTGTGCTTACTTACTATTGTATATCTCAAATAACACAGCCAGTCTGTCTGTTGCAAATAATTAATTAATTAATTTGAAGTTTCAACCTTTAGTTTGTTATAAGTTATAACTTTTGATAACTTTTGTGTTTGTTTCAATATTGAAACTATTAATTTTGTTGGACAGTAGATACCTGTCACTTGCTTGTACCAGCAGTAAACAGGCTAATACTTTGTTGGTTTCAAGGAATTAAGAAAAATTAAGTTTTGATTGTTAATATTATTTAACGCTTGTCCGGGCTCTTTTGAATTTTGATTATGTCAGCTATCAAGGACTTGCGTGCGGCTGCTGGTGCTATTGCATCAGATTTGCGCTGGTTTGCCTCGGCCAGTGCCTTAGTGAACCGGCCTGATCGCCAGCAGGCCTTACTATAAAGGTACGAGGGGATTGACGATCGCCTGGCAAGTGTGGAACAGCAATTCCGCACTTTCAGCACTTGCTGTCTTGAAGTGTCAATCAATGATTTCACCGCTGACCAGCGAAATAAGGTCAGTGAAGATTATGCCCAGGTCTTAGACCTGTATGATGCTGTCTCCAATAGTGCGAGACAACTAGTTGCTGATAGGGAAGGGCAACCCGGCCTGAAGCAGGAGCTTCCTAGGTCAGCACCGGGGCTGGTGAGTAGGCTCCCTACTTTGGACCTCCCCCATTTTGATGGCTGCCTAGGAAGCTACCTGGGCTTCGTTAATTTGTTCGACAGCCTAGTCAATGATAGCGCTGACCTTCGGCCGGCACAAAAGTTGGCCTATCTAATGTCGGTTCTGGATGGGGAGGCTAAGGGCCTCATCCAGCATCTGCCCGTGTCTGACGAGGCGTACCAGACGGCTCGGGACCTAATTACCCGTAGGTACCATAATAAGCGTGGCCTCGCCGATACGCACATCGAGCAGATTTTGGATTTGCCGACGCTCACCCGGGTCTCTGGGTTGCGCACCCAACTGTTGAACCCGCTCTTGGTGGCCATCAACGCACTTAAGTGCCTTGACCTGCCCGTAGACCAATGGTCCTATTTATTGGTGCACATTGTGTTAAAGAAGCTGCTTGCCGACCTGAGGTCGCGTTTTGAACAGCGCTTTGGTGGGGATAGCGCGACCCATCTGCCCCCCTTTGCTGACCTGGAGAGGTTCCTGGAGGATAAGTGCCGGGTCTTGGACAACTCCGGTGGTGATACGCCGGCTAAGACGCAGCCGCCCAAGGTCAAGGAGCAGGCTCGTGTTCACACCCGAGCCAGTGTTGACCGGCGCCCTCCTCGCTTTGCAGTCACGCAGAGCCCAGTGGAGTGCTCTTACTGCAAGGTCACGGGGCACAGAACGGCCAGTTGCAGGGCATTTTTGGACCTTCATGTCGCCTCTCGTAGGCGCATCGCGAATACCCGCCGCCTTTGCTTCTCTTACTTGGGGTCCCACTACCAGCGAGACTACCCAAACTCTCGCCCCTGTCCTCACTGTGGAGGACAGCATTTGGACATTCTCTGTATGAATGCCGGAGAGGTTGGCCGCTTGTCCAACCAGCCGACGCCGCGCACGGGCGGGTGTTTTGAAGGTGGCAGCCGAGGCTCACCGGAGCGTTGCCGAGAGTCGCCTCGCTCAATTGATCGCCACTCGCCCCGCTTGGAGAACCGTAGCGTGCGCATGCCTCCTCTCTCTCGCGCACCTGAATGTGCTGTTCAGCGTCACCAGCACCATGACTGCTGCCCCAGGTATTCCCCTCCTTTGGCGGAGCGTCCCCGCCTTGACTCGCGACCACCTCGTTTTGGGCGGGTGCGTCATTAAGACCCCCCACAGATGGCGCGCGGATCGAGTCATCGCGCCTTTGAGGACTTCAAGCCGCACCCACATTTTGATTTGCCTGGTCCTGGCCAACGGTCGCCGCCCAGGCAACAATAGGTCATTGACCCCTGCCCTATAACCCCAACCTCCCCCATTGAGACCGTTATCCTACCAACGGTTGCTGTTAGGGTCTGGGGACCCACGGGGACCTCTGTTGTTGTCCGTGCTATATTGGACACAGGTGCACAAGGTTGCATTGTTTCCACTTATTTGGTAGAGCAAGTTAATTTAAATATGGGCTCTTTTTCGAATTGTATACGGGGCATAGGTGACGTAGCCTCTAATGTTGAAGGGCAAGTTAAGGTTTTGTTTGGCCCTGTTAAATCTTCACACCCGAGGATTAGAACCTCGGCTATTGTGCTGAAGAATATTTTGGGTATGCACCCACAGAAGCAGCTACCTGCTGCTGTGGTGAATTTGACATCGGGATTGAAACTGGCAGACCCCAAATTTGACACACCGTGTCAAATCGACTTGTTGATTGGCTCTGATGTCCTAGGTGGAATTTTGATTGGTGGGAAACGGGTCTTGGTGCCAAATCGTTTGACTGCCATCCCGACCATATTTGGATTTGCTTTGATGGGACCTGTACTTAGGGACCCCCCTCCACCCGAACTTGATAATTTGTTGGCTGTAGGCTCTGCTCTCTCTGATGCGGTTCAGAGGTTTTGGGAGGTAGAGGAGCCCCCTCAAGCTGCCCGTTTGAATCCAGAACATGAGGAGGGTGAGCTGTTCTTCCAGAACAACACTGGTCGACTCCGTTCTGGTCGGATTATTACGAGGCTACCCTTCCTGTCTGTTCGGCCTCCGCTTGGTGAGTCACGAACTTTAGCCGAAAAGAGATTGTTGGCCATGGAGCGTCGCATGGGTCGTGATCCGGAGCTCAGACAGAAGTACATTGAATTCATGAGAGAATATGAACAATTGGGACACATGTCTGTGTCAAATTTGGATTGGCGTTCGGTGGAGCACTACTTTCTCCCGCATCATGCGGTATTGAAGCCATCAACTGGCAAGCTGCGCACAGTGTTTTATGGTTCTGCGCAGACTTCAACAGGCGTATCCTTGAACCAGTGCTTGCATTCTGGTCCCAAGTTGGTCAAGGACCTTTGTGACGTCATCACCAGCTTCCGACGACATCAGGTTGTCTTTGTGGCCGACATAAAAATGATGTTCAGGCAGATTATTATCCACCCTGATGACCGTCGCTTCCAGCTGATCCTTTGGAGAGAGTCTCCTCGCGATCCCATGGTCGTCTACGAGCTCAATACCAATACGTACGGGTTAAGGTCGAGCCCCTATTTGGCAATACGTTCTCTTTGGGAGCTCGCAGACCGCGAAGGCTTACGCTTCCCACGAGCCTCCGCCATCTTGAAAGACGATATTTACGTCGATGACATTTGTTCAGGCGCCTCCACAACGGACGAGGCGATCCTCCTGCGGGACGAATTGATAGGTATTTTGGCCTCCGCTGGTTATGAGTTGCGCAAATGGATTTCCAACTCACCAGCGCTTTTGGAAGGCTTGCCAGAGGATCATCAGCAGGATCCACATTTGTTTGAGATTGTTGACAACCCCGCCAGTCCAAGACATCTTTACGTATAACGTAGACTTGAAATTGCCTTGTTCTTGGACTAAACGTCTCGTGTTGTCTACTGTCAGTCCAGAACTTTTGATCCGAACGGTTGGATTTGTCCTATCATATTTTGGGCAAAATGCTTCTTGCAGAAGCTTTGGACAGCAGGATTGACCTGGGACGAACCTCTGCACGGCACTCTTGTTGAGGAATGGACCTCCTTTGTATCCTCACTTCCTGCCGTCAACGAGATCTCCTTGCCTCGTCCCATCCTTCCTCACGGGAAGTACAAGGCCACCCTTCACGGGTTTTGTGATGCCTCGGAACGTGGTCACGCGGCCGTGGTGTACTTGCGCACAGTTAGTGCATTAGGTCAGGTGAGGGTTTCCCTGATCATGGCGAAGAGCAAGGTTGCACCCCTTCGGACATCTCTGACCATTCCGAAATTGGAGCTCTCGGGAGCAGCACTACTTGTACGCTTATTGAACCACGTGTCTAACACTTTGGGTTAAAGCATTTGTATTAATGGGACCTACGCCTGGACAGACAGCCAAATTGTTCTTTGTTGGTTGAAGGCTTCTGTTCACACCTTGGAGGTATTTGTCGCTAATCGCGTTTCCCAAATCCAGAAATCCGAAGTCAAACTTGTTTGGAGACACGTGCCAGGTGAGCTCAACCCCGCTGATTGTGCCTCGCGCGGATGCTTGACGCCTAGTTTGATAGGTAATTTGCTGTGGTGGGGTCCGGAATGGTTGAGTCGACCAGAAATTGATTGGCCTCGAATGCCAGTTTTGAATACTTCTAATTTGCTGGGTCTACGAACACTCGCTCTTGAGAAGGTAGAATGCGCCTTCGACCCCGATTTCCTGTTGAATCGTTACAGCTCCCTCGACAAGTTGTTAGGTGTTACTGCTTGGATAAAGCGTTTTGTTTTTAATTTTAGGCACCCACAACTGAAACGTTTGACACCGTTTTTCTCACCACAGGAACGACAGGAGTCCCTCAACTTTTGGGTTCGTTCTGTGCAATAGGCGCATTTTGAAAAGGAGATTGCTATCCTTAAATCAGGGAGATCGAAACTATCGGCAGCTGTCTCTAAATTTAACCCCTTTTTGGACGAAACGGGTCTTTTGCGCGTTGGAGGGCGTCTCAAGAACGCCAACCTCCCTTACGGAGCACGTCACCCCCTTTTGTTACCTAAGGACGGTCATTTGGTACGCTTGTTGGTAACTGACCGTCACCTTAAAAATTCGCATGCTGGTTGTAATGCCTTGTTGGCCATTTTGCAACGCAAATTTTGGATCTTGTCTGCCCGAAGAATTATTCGGAGTGTGGTTAGGTTAGGTTAGGTTAGGTTAGGTTAGGTTAGGTTCCCCCCCGTGGGATCTCCACCTTGTCGTGGTGGGGGGGCTCAGTAACCGTGGATTGGTCACCCGCGGTGAAGCTAAGAGGGATCCAGGAGGGGACGCTCCGCGTGGGCTGGGAGGGGCCTGCGCAAGATGCGTCCAACGGTGCGGGTCCCGCACCCGCACCGTACAGTTCTGTCTGTCCCTCGCAATCGGGTGCGGTCGCGGAAGGAGAGGCGTGTCGGTGTTGCGTTGCCGCGACCAAATGGGGGCGCACCAATCGATGCGTCGCGGTGGGGCCGCAGAGGAAGAGGAGATGCGGTGTTGCGTTGCCGTCCTCCCTATCCTTTGCGGCCGCTGGGCGTTTTGGCGGCGGAGTCCAACACCTTAATCCGTCGCCTAGGGGGTTTTGTTCGGGGCCCGCCTGACCATCTGGCGGGCCAATACCCGTCAGAGGGTGGCGACAAGTGCTTAAGTATCACCTAAGCACTCGTCGCCACCCTCTGACACACGGGTACATGGCGGCAGTCGAGGTGGTTTTTAGTGGAAACACCACATACTTCGGCTCTTATTTCCCCCAAGAGTCGGAGATCCGAAGGGATTTTCCACCTCGTTAAACAAAAAAAAAAAAAGGTTAGGTTAAGTTAGGTTAGGTTAGGTTCCCCCCGTGGGATCTCCACCTTGTCGTGGTGGGGGGGCTCAGTAACCGTGGATTGGTCACCCGCGGTGAAGCTAAGAGGGATCCAGGAGGGGATGCTCCGCGTGGGCTTGGAGGGCCCTGCGCAGGATGCGTCCAACGGTGCGGGTGCGGGGGACAGTTCTGTCTGTCCCTCGCAGTCGGGTGCGGTCGCGGGAGGAGAGGCGTGTCGGTGTTACGTTGCCGCGCGCCCTGTCTCCCGCGACCAAATGGGGGCGCACCATTCGATGCGTCGCGATGGGGCCGCAGAGGAAGAGGAGATGCGGTGTTGCGTTGCCGTCCTCCCTATCCTCTGCGGCCGCTGGGCGTTTTGGCGGCGGAGTCCAACACCTTAATCCGTCACCAAGGGGGTTTTGTTCGGGGCCCGCCTGACCATCTGGCGAGCCAATACCCGTCGGAGGGTGGCGAAGGGTGCTTTGGTGATGCCCCACCCTCCGACACACGGGTACATGGCGGAAGTCGAGGGCGGAGCGGGAGAGGGAAATACATCGCCCTCTCCCCAACCGTAGGTCCGGGCGTCGGGGACGTCGAACAAGAGACGACCTCCGACCACCCTGAATTCAGTGCGTGCGGACGGTGAGCGCTGGGGCTGCTCCCTGTCCGCCAAAAGGCGGGAGGCGGCGCGTGTCCTCGCCGCCTCCCAAGTAGCTTTGTGAGGTGATGGATGCGAGAAGTTTGATGGATGCAAGAAGTTTGATGGATGATTGCGAGATCATGACGAGACGGGGCCCGCCAACACCAACGGCGGGCCAATCCCGGGCGGGGTCGCGAGAAAGTATGCAAATCGCGAATCGCGTGACCCCGCCAACACACGGGACCCGTAGGGACACCGCGGTGGTTTTTAGTGGGTATGCCCCGAATGCCTGTAGGGGAGAGCCTCCACATACCTCCTCCGCCAGTCCCAAGCCCAGCCGTTGTAATGGCTGGGTTGGCGGAGTTGAGACGACTCATAAGGAGAGTTTACCACCGTAGTGAACAAAAAAAAAAAAAAGGTTAGGTTAGGTTAGGTTATATAAAATTTGAATATATCTTAGTAGGTAGGTATCAAGAAAATCCAAAATGCGGCTTAGCGAAAACGCTAAATTGTAGCGGGGCGGCCAGCGCATGTATAAAGGATTCCGATATGGCGCGAAAATTTTTGGTTTAAGGAACCCTAAAATACTATTTTTGGTTGCCATACCTCGGTATAAGGCTCTATGGAGATCCTTATACGGAGGCATACCCTTGGTATTAGGAGCTCATAGAGCCTAACACCGAGGTATACAAAAATCCTACCTCGGAATTAGGAGAAATTCCTGTAATTTGTAATCCTTATTCCGACCCATAAAAAATCAGCCGAATAAATAACTTATTCAATTCTTACTGGTACCAACATTTCTGTGATTGAAAAGTGTTAATATCAGTCAAAATCTGTACAAAATAATTACATTTTATTAGACTAAAGAGCTACTTCTTATTTAGGCCTTTCTAAGAAAATGTTGTTTTCTGGATCATGTTTGACAACATTTAATAAGATTTCTATCCAATAAAACATACCACGGAATTAGGTTTTTATTTCGAAAGAATATTAATAATTTTAAATGAACAAACGCCTCAATAAAAAAAAATTGTATTAAAAGTAATAAGCAAGTGAATACGATGTAGTGTTTCTCCTATTACCGATGGTACCTCCGAATTAGGAGCTACGCTTAAAAAACGTACCCTAACTCCGTGGTATTTTGTTTTATATTTTTAGATACTAAATCAATTTAAAACATAAATTATCTTGATAATAATGGCAAGTAAAATAACACAAAATGCTGATAAATTGCTTACCTTCAACGCCTTATGTTAAAATCACAACAAAAACTTACGTTAAAAAAATGAGCGTCGACGCTGTGGCAGAGACTGATTGATTTTAGCTAGTTGCCCCGGGGTTACACTTACGAATTTCACGTATGTGAGCAAGTTTGAAACATGGAATGAGTGAATCCTGTTTTTAAGTAGTTACATAATAAAATTCAAAAGATAAGAGCGAAAACAAAAATACCTCGGAATTAGGAGCCGATTTTGACTACCTCGGTATCCTCATACCGCCTTTACCTTAATGATTACGACTGGCTTTATGAAAAGTCGTATCTATCCCAACGTAAAAAAGACATTTTTATAGCCATCTCAAAATATGTTGAACGTTATCCGCTATATGAAATACCTGATAAATGTTTCCTTATGAAACATATATCGACCAGCTTGGAGATTAAGACATTGTATTACTGTATAGATCCGAAAATAAAACTACTACGACACTAAAAAAACAAATACAGCAGTGCTGAAGTACGCGGATTTTTTTCCAACCACCCGACAACAAAATCCTTCTCTCACAATCGGAGTAAAAAAAAAACATTTGTACTTGTTTGTTTTTCACAAATTGCCAAGATATAAAATTGACATTATATATATTTTTTGTCCTAACCGTACACCATATTTCACGGTAACTGAAATAATGGTGAACCGACCGAAAATATAGACGAGAGTTCTATATTTCACGAGTAAACCGGGCTTTGATTTTCGCAGGCTCTCTTTCAAAGTCGGCGAGAAATTACTCTCGCCATATTCGCTCCAAAACCGATCTAAATAAAATGAGCAAAACTAGTACGTGGCTATGCATTTCAACAAAAATATATACACCAAAATTTACCTAAAATACTGACATTTTGACGTCCTTGATTGTTTCGAAATAAAAGTGGGGATTACTTTGATATTAAATCCATTATTTTATTAGTTTTATAATTTTGATGTTAAAGAAACGACGTTTATTTTGCGATCGTGTTATTATTATTTCAGTTAACGAAAGAACAGTAGGTACATCAATCGAAATGTCGCACTTTAAAATACAGCTTCAACTATGTTTTGCACGTCAGTAATTGTTAATAAATAATAGCAAATATTACTATTACTAACACACAAAAGTGGCGAGTTTAAATTGTTGATTGTTACATTTCTTAAATGAGTCATCAAAACACTTACAAGCTCACAGTCTTTTAAATTAGAATACAAGTAGTCACTTTGAAATTAGAATACTCTGCAGATCGATACGAAAGTTGAATACTGTATATTACAGCCGGACTTTATCTTTCGGAACGTGCTTAGAACACGTAGAGAAAGTATCTAATAGAACCAGTACAGCCCCGTTTAGGTAATCACGAACAACGGGACCGTACGAGCGAAAAGTCTAATCGAGTAATATTTTACAAAACCTTAGTTAAAACTGCAACTATCCAGCTCATTCCATTCTCCAAACCGTTATTTGTTGGAATGGAAGCGTTTTAAGTAAAATAAATTACCTGTTACAAGATGAGAGTTTGTGACCGAGCGGGGATCAGCACGGGCGAACGTTACGGAAATGAGAAATGAATTGTGGCGAGATCGGCCCGTGTGCTCCTCGCCTTACCGCGAGCCGCGCCGGTAAAATTATCTTGTTTCACTAAAGTATGTGCATTATCTGAGGTACCGGGAATATTTTTAATAGCACTGCAATATCCTTTTAATCGTTCAATACCGTTAACTCAATTTAATGGCTAGAGTACTTTTTAATGTTTTGTGATGGATGGCACAATATTTTTTGTGTAAAATTCAATTTCATCCGTTCCTTGTTTACATATAAATTTTAAATTGTTTTGGTTTTATATACAAAATAAATTTTCATAAACTCGTTAGTATGCTCATAAAAGTTGTATAAGGAGTAGTATTCAGATTTTAATGGTTTCAAGTCATACATCTTCTAAGAATATTCCAATGAAAATGAAGGTATTTGACTCCCTTAAACCAATGATTGGTTTTGAAAAATAGCGTACCTGGGTGATATACCATGAACATATTATTATATATTTAAATTGAGACTGAAGCTACTGAATAAACGAACCAAAAATAACAAATCTAGAGCAAATTTGAACCTTAAAATAAATCCGTGGAATACTGGAATTCAGTCAGTGAAATATTAAGTTAAAGATACACCAAAAGTCAGACGAAGTTGTGTAAAAACTTAACAAACTTGGTCGTTGTTTGATGTGGGAAGACGATGCTGAAGTTTGACTAAGAGCGGGGGATAGTCTCGACAAAAGTTAACAGTGCTTTCCTTACACAAAACAAATAACATCTTGGTTTATGTTATTTAAAGTTGTTGCGATGGTAAAGATAAAATTTGAGTAAGAGTTGATCTGTAGTTCTACTCTTTTCCAGCTGTCTCGACTTCGCCATTTGGTTGTATGAATATGATTGACCAATTTGGGGCTTTCGTAAAATTGTGTGAGATTCACCCCTGATGATGTTCGAAGTCTACTCACTAAAACCTCTGCCCACTATCCTTCGTATTATCGTCGAACGAATTGCAGTCAGCATACTTTACGACGAAAGCCCGCCAGGATTCGGCCCGCTCTTTGTTGCTGGATTTCTTGACCATTCATTCATAGGAATCATTCCGCCTCCTTAGTCTTTCAGCCCCGGGGCTTGCGGTCCACAGGCTCATTTGTTTCGATGTGGCAATCATCGTGATCGTGGATCTGGAAATCATCATGAGCACGCCTCCGACACTCGGATCTGCATTTGGAGAGACCGTATAGTCCTATTAGCTTATCTTTTGACCATGTGTTTGCCATATCCATGGTATCCTCTCAATAGTGAGCTTACTATCCAGTTTTATCATGTAGACTTGTATATTAAAGATCAAGCCTTCTACACCATTTGATTGCTATCTGATTTGTTGAATATTAAAACTCCTGTTAAGTATTTAGGACAAATATCGTATTGGATTTGTCTGCTCAGATTTTCTTTTTTATCAGCTGACATTTGGCCATACCCTCCCTTAAGCTATGATGCTTATGTAGAATTATTTACTCAATACACACAAGCAGAGTTTGCCCTATATCGGTAGCGTTCAAAGTCTTTTCCGTCGAGTAGTCTTTCAAAGGTAAATCTTACGTGGGTAAAATGCGCAATATTCGTGATCGAATGCAAAACAGATACGCGAAGCAGCAGGCAATTTTGCAAACACCTTTCCTTGTTTCCAAAACAGACCAGGAAAATATTAAAACACATTTACTCGAATAACCACGTGATAAGTACGTGTTTTGCGTGTGTCTGGTAACTGTTTAGTAAATATAATTCAACGCATGGTCTTATATGTTTATAAGAGAAATCTCTTTTTATTATATTGTTTATTTTTTAATGACGATGACGCAGTGTATAGTTACAAAGTATATTTTTATTGGTAGTAATTATACTTTGTATACAAAGGGGTTTGGGTAATTTTGTATGAACTAGTGGCATGATTTTTTTTTTTGAGCGGCCACTTAATTTATTGTTGCTCACGCATAGTGATACATATAATAATAATGACTCACAAAATAACTTTGCCCTAAGTAATATCGGAGCTGAAATATATGATATCGAAGTAAGAAGAATTTCAACATCATGTCGTCTAAATAAAGACGTAACCACGTATATGTATTGTGAAAAAATACAGCACGCATGGCACAATACATACATTCATAAAGTTACGCATGTTATTGGAGGAGTATGTACGGCATTCATCATCATCATATCAGCCACACGACGTCCACTGCTGCTCCCCCAAGGTTCTCCACACAGACCGGTCTTGAGCCGCCCGCATCCAACCGCCTCCCACGATCTTGACGAGATCGTCGGTCCACCTTGCGGGGGGCCTACCTCTGCTGCGTCGTCTGGTACGTGGCCGCCACTCCAGAACCTTTCTGCCCCAACGGCCATCGGTTCTTCCAGCTATGTGCCCTGCCCACTGCCACTTCAGCTTGGCTATCCGGAGAGCTATGTTGGCGACTTTGGTTCTACTGCGGATCTCCTCATTTCTGATTCGATCTTGTAGTGAAACTCCAAGCATACCTCTCTCCATAGCCCTCTGAGTGACCTTGAGCCTTCTGATAAGGCCCATAGTGAGCGACCACGTCTCTGATCCGTAAGTCATCACTGGCAACACACACTGGTCAAAGACTTTCGTTTGAGACACTGCGGGATATCGGACGAGAAGATATGTCGTAGCTTCGCAAATGCTGCCCAACCGAGTTGGATTCGACGATTGACCTCCTTCTCGAAGTTGGACCTACCTAATTGGACTACTGGTACCAGGTAGATATACTTGTCCACAACTTCGACTGTAGAGTTCCCAACCTGAATAGGAGCAGGTACAACATGGACGTTCGACATGATTTTCGTCTTGTCCATGTTCATCTTAAGATCTACTTGTTGGGAAACTCTACAGAGGCCATCGAGCATTGTGCCTAGGTCTTCCATGGTCTCAGCCATGACTACGATATGGTCTGCGAATCGAAGGTGAGTGATGTACTCTCCGTTGATGTTGATGCTTATGAAGGCTATAAGATTTTCTTTGAAAAAAATAGTTACTGCTTTTTTGCAAGTAAAAGTATGTGCCGTCTAGTATAATAATGGCTCTACGATCACCTATAGGGGCATCTGGATTTCCAAATATAGCATTTGGAATGCATACACATCGGGATATCAACTTATCATCTTCACAGGTCCGGGGTCATGTGGTTAAAACCCAAGTTCAGTGGCATGAATTTTGCGATTAAATCTTGTCTAATCAGTCGCATTTTCTTCAATTTTTAGCAAATGGCAATTTGATTTTATAGATTACTAGACGATACCCGCGGTTACACCCGCGTTATTTAAGGCTACTGCTCTGCGCCCGTCACTCATAGCGTGATGTTATATAGCCTAAAGCCTTCCTCGATAAATGGGCTATCTAACACTGAAATAATTTTTCAAATCGGACCATTAGTTCCTGAGATTAGCGCGTTAAACCAAACAAACAAACTCTTCAGCTTTATATATTAGTGTAAGATTTACTTTAAATATCTCGGCGTCGATGAACGTGGGAAAGTAACGTTCATAGAAAAAAATTAATGACTTAATGTGTTCTTTTTAACAAAACACTTTTAATTAGTGGCCGCGTATTTAAAAAATCATGCCACTTTTACCCAAACCATTTTCGAACAAAATTTCTGATGCTAGCTAGAACTAGCTCGACCAACTAGTCAGGAAAGCTATTTGTTAACACATCGTCATTAGGGTGCAATGAAGCTTTACTTTTAAATAATATGCAGCATATTTAAAGAGGTATTTTTGGAAATGCATATAAGTAACTTAAGTACCTGGTATGGAAACTCAGTGCTTATATTATTTTCTTTGTTACAAGCGTGATATATTATGTTGTTAGGATTATTTTCACAGTTCTGCTGTAAAGGCAATATACATAATTATATCCCCTTATAGCAGTAGTGGAGTAATCTGTACTAATATTACAAAGCAGAGTAGTTTATATGTTTGTTTGGATGACCGCGTTAAACTCAGGAACTACTGGTTCGATTTGATTAATTATGTTTTTGTTACATAGCCCGTTTGTTGAGGAAGGTCTGAAAGTGAAAGTAAAAGTCTGAATCTACGGTTAGTACGTACGTATCTAGGGTTTGAACTCTATACGGGGCAATCCTTGGTGTGATCCACAAATTGTTGTTTCGGATCTTGGTGCACTGTGTGTCTATTGGTGGAATGTTTCTAAAGTTAGTCGCGATACAGGATTTGCAACAAAAGCGTGCTTTGTCTTTAAAATAATAATATGCCAGAACTAGATCTGCTAACCCACACTTGTACAGCATGGTGAACCTAATCTTATTAAACCTAGTCTAATTCTTCTCATACCTAATGACTGCCAATGATGATTAATAATGAAGCCTAAATAAACCTTTGCCAATATAAATACGTGATATAAGAGAGCTTTGAACAAGTGCTACGCGGGCAGAAGCACAAAATAGAAGCCGGCAGTACTTATTAATGTGTTGTTCAATTAAAAATAATAAGCTTACACATTCATGACAGAGACAGATTTCAAACATGCAGGCATAAGTTTATAAAAATAATAATTAGGGTTTAAAGAAGTAGTTGTATTTCAACCAAATGTTTCTGTTTACTCAACCTGTGTATGTTCTGTCTAGATACAGATACACAACACAGTCCGTAGCAAAATTGATGGTCATGACTCGGTCGGGAGCTGGCTTGAATTTTTATTGAATTTCAGTTCGTTGGCATCCGCTCAAACACAAAGTTAGCAGAATTAAATTATGGTAGCGTCAATTACAGCCGTTTTTGAACCGCACCGTGGCCGATAGCCAATTTATGCGCTTACAGAGCCAGTTTCAGTTATAACACTATTCTGAGGGCACGTGACCGGCTTCCATCAGTTTGTATAACACTAAATATGGAGGTTTTGCGCTGGACGAGTGAATGATAGTCTAGGTTGGCTGTTAGGTTTTTACTTTTTAGGCAATTTAGATTTATTATATCTTAAATAATCATGAATATTTTAATTAGCTATATATAAGACTACTTTCCTTTACTTTTACTGATCATGGATGGAATATTTAAAGCCCTCTGAGTTGCAGAGATCAGCCAATAGTCGCTCTGAGGAAAAGCCAATATTCTAACAAATCTGATCAGACTAGAAAGCGCCCCCGGGGCTCAAAGGCGAAAGTCCTACCTACCTAGACCTACGTAACTGGGGTAACGCTTGGACAATGATGGTTCAAAGTTTACTTTTGTGCCATCAATTTAGATCGCCATCATTAAAAATGCCTTCCGCAGCTTTTATGCTTATTTTGTGTTTTGCTTCAGTCATTTAACGTAGTCAGTAATTTATGTAGGAGAAAGTGCTAGTTTGAAAATGACTGTTTGCCTAGTTTGCCTATATTACATCACTAATCTTTTTCGAAAACATTCTCATAGTTTACTTATCCATTCTCGGAAATAATACAAGTAAATTCAATAAATTAGTAGAATATGGAACGGTATTTATTTTTATCTGCTTTTATTCATTGAAATTATGTATTTTTATTATGAAGTGCCATGTGCCGTGATTTGTAAAACTGTAAACCTATTAAGACCATATAGTAATAATCAATCTTAGGATTAGCTCTCGGTAATGAACTATCTTATCAATTTAGTATATCGGGTATATACACTGCGATAGATTAGCTATTTAGAGATATTTTTATGCAAAGATATACATGTGTACCTGTACTTTATGTGGTTCAATTGTAGGAGACCATGGCAATAATGATTAAAATGGGATTTAATCATTCTAGTAGTATTTGTATAAGTACATTTATGTTTATAAGTGTTGCGACCTAAATGAATAAATTTATGTATATTTGACTTAAAGATATTGAAATATTGAAATGAAAATGAAAAATGGTTTATTGCTACAAAATATACAAAGACAATACATACTTACATACTAAACTAGTTATGTGGCACTGAATAACTACATGCACATGCACTTTTAAATCAATGAAAAATTAAAGCACGAGTAAGTTAAATATATTTTTAGCGTTTCATATGCGAAGCTAATTCAATCTTGTAAGTCCATGCATGAACATGTAGCAACTCAGTGTCATTGCATATATTTTGCAGAAAGGTTTAATTCTTTCCCCAGTTTTCTTTGGTTTCCTCACTAGGCAAGCCTGTATCGAGGAAACCCAGGAAATATCAAGAGGAACCGTAGATACATTTTGGTTACATATCTAAAAATATGACAGAAATATATATAAAAAAAAATGAAGACACATTAAAACTTAGTAACAAGTAATTAACAAAAACCTTAAGTAAAATGTTGAACATAATATACATATAATGATATAACATGCAATTAACTTTTTATTTTTAAAGCATCTTCTGTGGTATCGTAATCTATACTTTTTAGCCAAGTGCTAATAATATTCTTAGCTTCAGCTAGTGTTTTAGTCCTAATGTCACAGTGCCTGGCGACTACATTGTATACATGCACACACACACAAACTGGCCAAAACGCTGAGCAAATCTAGTGTTGACAAGTGGACTGGGGAGTCGGTAAACTCTTTTTTTAATGAGTGACTCACGATCACCTGATGAGACAATTGACTTATGCATTGATAGAGATGTCCGAAGTATAAATAGTTGACGCACACTGAGCACCCCAGCCTCCCTATAAACTTGTGTGGTAGGGTATCTGAAAGGTTTTTTCAGCATGACCTTTAAAACAGATCTCTGTGCTCTCTCGGCCTGAATCATAATGGTTTTACCAGCACTACCCCAACATGTTATACAGTAGATTATCAAGGATTGACATAGTGAATTTTAAGGGTGTCAGAGCATGCTACGTCTCTTAAGTTACGTATAACTCTTATGATTTTACGAATTTGAGCTGAGAGGTTTTCAATGTGGGTCTTAAACGATAGATTGTCATCAATTTGGACCCCGAGATATTTTACTTCTCGCATGCGCTTAAGGGTTTCACAGGTGCAGGATGAACCGCTACAGGATCCATTATGAATTTTGATGTGTGTTTCCATGCTTGGAGCAGAGGCAGTGTTCTTGTGGAAACATATGTACACCGTTTTTTTGGTGTTTAAAGTTAGAAGATTTTGTTCCAGCGACTGTGAAACCCTAGCCATTCCCTTTTCTGCTATTGAGCAAACTGCAGGCCATGTAGGTCCGTGAAAAATTAGTGCAGTATCATCTGCGTAGCACAACAAATCAGCATTGTCAACCAAAAGATCGTGAATATCATTAATATACAGGAGAAACAGTGTTGGGCCGAGTATACTTCCCTGGGGAACTCCGACACGAATGAATTGGGATTCACTTGTAACATGGTTAATCCTTACACACTGTCTCCGTTCCGATAACTAACTTTTGAACTATTCCAGTGTGATTCCTCTAATTCCCAAATTTATTAATTTCTTTAGAAGTATGGGCACGGAGACAGTGTCAAAGGCCTTCGCCAAATCAAGGAATACACCGACACAACACTGCCTCCTGTCTAGGTACGAAGACACCAACGTTGTCAGATGTTTGACAGCGTCTTCAGTGCTTCTGTTTTTGCGAAACCCGAATTGATTGGCAGAAATCAATCTACGAGATTCCAGGAAATTCACTAGGCGCCTATTAACCAGCCTTTCCAATATCTTAGAAAACGTTCCCAGCAGAGAGATTGGTCTGTAATTGTAAAGAATGTCTTTTGAACCACTTTTATGTATAGGACAAACTAATGCTGTCTTCCACATCCTTGGGAAGGTGCCGCTAGAAAAGCTAAGGTTAAAAATATGAGTTAGCGGAAATATTATTTCACTCTTAATATGTTTAATCAGAGAATTACTGAGACCGTCAATGCCTGAAGCCTTATCGTTTTGCAGCCCATTAATTACCATTTCGCCTTCGATTTCGTCCGTAGGATTCATGAATAATGAATCGGCTGGAGAATAAGCGACTCGAACTGTTCGTGCAAGTACCTCTTCTTTTATATTAATAGAAGCCAATATGTTATCGGCCAATGTTTATCCCACCGTAGTAAAATAGCTATTTACCGCGTCAATTGAATGTTGCTCATTTTGGTGTCCTTGCAAGGTAAGTAGTTCGATTGGGTCTTTATTAATTTTGTTCAGATTGCAAATATCTTTAATCGATTGCCAGAGTTTTTTTGGGTTATTTCTGTTATCCCTTAGTTGTTTATTTTCATATTCAGTTTTAAGCTTTCGAAGTACACTGACAAAGAAATTTTGATACCGTGTGTAGATTTTTTTTAGAACCAAATTAGATGGTTCATTTCTAGCACGTTGATGCAGCTTATCCCGGTGTCGCATGCACTTGATCAAACCGGGGGTTATCCAGGGTTTCAGAGTATATTTTGATCTACTTACTTTAATTTCTTTCGTATTTTTGCTAACGATGTCTACAAGGAGCTTTGTGAAAATGCCATTGGCTTCGTTGACTTCGGTGGAATTACCAACGATAGACCAGTCAATAAGCGCAAGGTCATGTTTAATGGCATTATAATCTCTTTTTTGGATTAAACGACTTGGTCGGATGGGTTTCTGTCTATCAATGCGTAATCCTAATAATACTGGGTAATGATCCGTAATATCTATTTGGCACACAATACTGACAGCCGTTCCACAGCTTTCTACGTTCTTAACAAATATATGATCAAGGCATGCTGCTAACCTAGTAGGTTGAGTTATATTAACCGACTGGTCTGAATTTAAACTTATTGTAACTAGTGTCTGGTTTGACTTTTTACATGACCATAACACCCTTCACATATTAATCAACTTGGCGTAAGCGCCAAGTTTTAAAGTGTTAAGGTTTAGTTTAGAATAAAATGTTTTACTTTATTTTTCTTCATTTTTCTTCAAATTTTTCTAAGAAAAAAAAAACTGCATAAAAAATAGAAAACATATACATGTTTTACATACTAGGAGTATAGTATAGAATTTGTGAAAAAAACTAGTTCTTTTTTACTCCTAACGATTTGGAACAACAAAAAATTACGCATCTATCAGATCTATATAAGAATGTACATCAGTCGGCGACTTGACACCTAGTTATTTTTTAGGGGTGCACTGGCCCAGTCATTAAAATACGTTCGGGCGAGTGCGGCCCCAACATTTTTTCAATAGGACAACTCGCCTGCGGGCGAGTTTTCGACCGGGCGAGTTGTACCCTAACCCAAAATAAAATAAAATACTGCAAAAATAAAATAAATATATAATTATAATTGCATAAGTTGATAAAAAATGCTATGCAATAGCTTTACCGCGGCAGTCTCCGACTGCCGCACGTCTTTTTATTTATACTTTTGTACTGTTTGTACCTGCAATACATTCAGGTTAATTCAGTTTATAGCATTCCATACTGGACATTTACAGGTCTCTATTTAAAGTCGTCAAAGTCAAAGTCAAAGTCGTCAAAGTCAAAGTCAAAGTCGTCAAAGTAAAAGTCAAAGTCGTCAAAGTAAAAGTGAAAGTCGTCAAAGTAAAAGTCAAAGTCGTCAAAGTAAAAGTCAAAGTCGTCAAAGTAAAAGTCAAAGTCGTCAAAGTCAAAGTCAAAGACGTCAAAATCAAAGTCGTCAAAGTCAAAGTCGTCAAAATCGTCAACGTATTCAAAGTCAAAGTCGTCAAAGTCAAAGTCTTCAAAGGCAAAGTCGTCAAAGTCAAAGTCTTCAAAGGCAAAGTCGTCAAAGTCAAAGTCGTCAGAAGCGTCAAAGTCGTCAAAGTCAAAGTCGTAGTCAAAGTCAAAGTCGTCAAAGTCAAAGTCGTCAAAGTCAAAGTCGTAGTCGAAGTCAAAGTCGTCAAAGTCATAGTCAAAGTCGTAGTCAAAGTCAAAGTTGTAGTCAAAGTCAAAGTCGTCAAAGTCGTAGTCAAAGTCGTAGTCAAAGTCTGTCATTTATTCATCTAGGTCACAAGGTGACGCTTATGAACGTCAAATATTAAAGTACATTACTTAATGCTTCTACATTTACATTTACTGCCTCGTTCGCAAAGCAATAGGTAGAACCACGAGAAAGAACGGGCAATAAAACTCGTGGCCACTCTTTTTAATCGCCAGTGTTATGTTGTGAACACTATTGAGAGAAGAGCAGTTTATAATATAATATTCTACCACATTCACACAACACCATCTAGTCCCAAACTAAGCAGAAGCTTGTACTATGGGTACCAGATAATGGATAAACATACATATATACTTCTTTTTTTGTAAATACATACATATTATACATAGAAACACCCAGACCAAGACAAACACCTATGTTCATGCACACAAATGTTTGACTTGAGCGGGAATCGAACCCGCGACCTTCGGCGTTGCTACGCCGAAGGTCGCGGGTTCGATTCCCGCTTACACTCCCGCTGCGCCAACCGGTCGTCTACTATAAAAAAGGTCTATGTATTATACCTAGGTGCATTTGATATTATAGTTAAAAGATAGTAACATGCTTTAATAGGGTCTGCTGCATTTATTATTCTAGATTGATAAAATTTTAGTGTTTTATTAATATAGATATAAACTAGCTGCGCCCGCGACTCCGTTCGCGTGGACTTTGTTTCTTCATTTATTATCTAATAATCTACATTAAAGCTTTTTTGTACACTAAATAAGGATAGCCTTCGGGGATACAAACATAAAGGTGCCTAAGCTCACTAACACGTGACAGAGCTACATTAAGCTGACCGTGCGAAAACAGCTGTTACTTACATCCACATCCGCAACTTTCAGCGTTTGGCCTTAAGCTAAGCTGGACTCGTTTGAAACTAAACGAAAAATTGTTTGGTATTAGAGAAATACATTCCGGGTATATATAAACATTATCACCTGCTCCGGACCCTATTAAAATCTCTGCTTCGATCACGTTTCGTTGTAAATTAGTCACTTTTCTGGTGCAATCATAAAGCTTTAATGGGGTTACTTTTTAAATTTATCTTTTGAGATAGCCCAGTGGTGTACGTACCACTGCCGAGAATATGGTATCGGGTTCAATACCCAAGTATCCCCAGCCATCGCCCCCCCGCACACACCTCTGACTTTCAAAGTTATGTCTGCATTAAAAATGTTAAATATCGCTCGCTTAATAATGTGCCCGGTAGATGGTATGGTAATAGGCTCGGCGTGTGTAGTACACCTCTCTGCCTACTCCTTCGGAGATGTGATCCTTCGGTGTGAAATTATGTTATGTCTTTTGAAATGGCAATCCAGGAGCATTGATGGATTCCAAAAATTCCAATGGAATTTCAATAGTTCGTTGATTCTTTGTCTTTCATATCTCGTTATGTTGATAGAAATAGGTGTACTCTACAATTTTCCCTATTCCGTGTCCCGCTTGCGCTCGCATATTTAATCTCAAATGCATAGCGATAATAGAATCCTACAGCGTAGAACTCTTAAGACTGATTATCCTCACCAGATCTTGTCCCACGTGGCATAACAGGCAGAGTCTGACAAAAATCGCCACAAATAATACCGCCCACGGGTTGGTAATTGCGCTTGATATCCTTTAATGTAGGATCTACATGCTTCGACCGCTTTACGGTTTGTCATTGTGCATTCATCCCATATGGTGGGAAAGGTAAGAATTTTTTTTGTTTTGTAGCTGTTTCTAGATATATTACAAACAGAGCTCTCAGTGTGGTCTAAGTCGGTAAGAGTTTTATACATTATAGGCACTTTTTCCTCCTGATAACGATATGGATGCTATCGGTCTATACAAATAAAATTCTTGCATTAGTGACTGACTGACAGACATCGCACAGCCAAAACGATTGGTAGGAAGAAGCCGTAATTTTGCATGTATGTTGCTCGGGGCCGTAAAAGTGCGCTATAAAGGGATTTCTCGAATCTATGGAATCGGGCAGAAATTGTGAAATTTATAAGCGACCATGGCCCAGTGTACGTAACGGACTGCTGAGACGATGGTCTCATGTTCGATCCCCAGGTACACCAGGCACAAATCCTTGTCTTTTTGAAGTTATGTGAGTATTTAAAATGTTAATCATCGCTCGCTTAACCCCTTGTATGCCGTAACGCAGATCTACGCGAGACACAATAGCTTTTTAATTGTGTCTGGCATTCCGGCATACAAGAGGTTAATAATGAGCCCGGTATTACATTGGCGAATTGAGGGTGTGTAATACACATCCTGTCTACAACTTCGGTGTTAAAGGCGTGAAGTTATGAATTTATATTTATAAAAATGTGCGGGTGTAGCTGATGTCACTCTCTAGTACCCGATAAAGCAACAGCTGTCGTAATCTTACTTTAGCTTCGTTCCATCGCCAAAATCATCTTAATAAGAAAAGTATTTCCAGTTCCACCCGGAGCATCTACTATTTTGCTCAAAGTACTATCCACGCTACAACACACACGATCATAATTATACTAAACACTGTTCTTCAGTTAGTCTCGAGACATCACTTTGCAGGGTTTCGGTTAGTTTTAATGGGTATATAGTTTACCTATTCATATACATCGCCTAATTTTTATTAACACTTACACCATTAAATGATGCTTCGGGCAGGCCATATTGAGTTATAGGATAGATATAGCTATGTCTAGAATAGCAAGCAAACAACGATTCATTAGTTTGTTGTGCGTGCCTGAAAAAGTCCCCGGCCAATTCGTTTTGAAATCTATGCCATAACTGTGCAGTATCTGAAATTTTGCAGAACTCCAGCATTACTGCAAACAAATGGCGTAATCGATGAGAACTTTCACCTATACTTGCTTCAGACAAAGCGTTATCCTAGTGTTGATACCCTCCAGTAAATGACTCGCTACTCAGCGCACTTAATACACGCGCGATAATACCCAGCCTAAGGTGAACTCTACATAATATAAGAAATTATACGGAATAGAGCTCATTTTAAATTGGATAGTATTAATTTTCGAAAATGACCATTTACAATCTTTCAACTGTCGTAATTTTACATTTTACAGATCATACTATATTATGTTTCAACCGAAAAAATACATCGTTGTGTTTAAATTGACATAACTTTTTTTATTAATAAACCGATTCGAATAAAACAAACACTAAATGTTAAGTGAGGCTTCCCACAATATATCAATGAAAACCGCATTTAAATCCGATAAGCCGTTTCTGAAATTAGCGTGCACAAACGCAAAGACAAACAGATAAACAGACAAACAGACAAAAATTGTAATAATGATGTTTTTGGGTTCTCTTCTGTAATAAAGACCCCTCCAAATAGTTTTCTCCTAAATATCTTCCATGTACAGACATCGATCACTTACAGATTTATTATATGTATAGATATAGATTTTGATTATGATAAGTTACATTTATAGTTTTTCCTACAGTTGATTTTTGTAGAATATAATAAAAAACTTCTTTTCTTCTTTACTGTACTTTTAGATAACTACGATTTATGGATTAATAACATTTAGATATTCTTTGATGACATTTTTTTATTTTCTTACTAAGCTATTTAAGTTAAATTTTAAAATACATAGGTATACAAAGAAAGTAAAAGGGCGGTCTTACTATAGGTTAGAGGTTCTGATAACCATACATAGCATTACATATAAACTTCTTCTAGACAAGGATCGATAATTTAGGTAGCAGTGATGATATAAAGGTATCTGTAAATATCTATAATAATGTGATAACATCGATTTATTCATTGATGATTAAATAGTTGACGATGATTGAATAATTATTGATGATTAACTAACCGATGGTTAAGAAATTGATGATAATGCTGGCGATGATGATTTCGATAATGATTTTGATAATGATTTTGATAATGATTTTGATAATGATTTTGATAATAATTTTGATAATGATTTTGATAATCATTTTTATGTTGATGATATTGATCATATTGCCTACGAACTGCTGAAGTCTTTCGCCTTGTTCTAGCCTGGACTCATGTTCAGCAGGTGTGGGGCTAGATAGTATCAAGGAGATTGACCGTTGTTACTTGTCTATTTAATGTGAAATGAAGGGCAGTGGCAATGACAGTGTATTAGAATAAAGTATTGTCCTAGTATTACACTACTGTAGGTACCTGTATAAATGATCCCAAGCAGATAGCGAACCATTTTAATATTTTTTTGCTGACCAGACAAAAAATTCCGTTCCTAACCGATCAAAATGTCATATTTCATATGAGAAAAATTCAATATTTGTTCGCCCAACCATGCCAAACGATATTTATAAGATTATAAGAGACTTAAAAAATACAAACAGCACTGGGTATGACGATATATCAACAAAAATTTTAAAACATGTTGCCATTAAACTTGCAGATATTCTAAACCATATAATTAACTTATGTATTACGACTGGTATATTTCCAGAAAAACTCAAACTAACAGTGATTAAACCTTTATTCAAGAAAAATGATAGGAATGACATGAGCTGCTATCGTCCAATAGCGCTTGTGCCTGTCATATCTAAAACTTTTGAAAAACTTTTTTATGATAGAATTTATAATTAATTTGAAAATAACGCTTTATTTTGTAACGAACAGGTTGGTTTTCGTAGAAAGAAAACGATTGACATGGCAATATACAACTTTCTTCATATTATATTAACTAACATGGATAAAGGTAAACAGGCATGTGCACTATTTATGGACCTCACAAAGGCCTTATGTGGATCATGACATACTACTAGACAAACTCTACGCCTATGGTGTGAGAGGGAACATGCATGATTTGATTAAAAGTTATTTAAGTAATAGAAATCAAATAACTCAGATTACTAGGATATGTCCCATTACAAAACTAATAAAAAAACATTCATCAACTTACAGAATAGTAAGATCGGGCGTTCCACAAGGAAGTGTGCTTGGTCCTCTTCTATTTATCATATACGTAAATGACCTTCCTTTAGCCTCGAAGCATAACACAGTTCATTTTGCTGATGATTGCACAGTACTTTTCACAGGAAATAATAAATCTGATATGGAAGCAGAAATAAACAAGACTCTGGAGAATATTGTAAGCTGGTTGACAACAAATAATTTACATGTTAATTTAAGCAAAACTAATTTAATGACATTCAGAAGTAGATTTAATAAAATAGCAAGTATGAATATTAATTACCAAAACAATAAAATTAAAGAAGTAGACATAACAAGATTTATAGGCCTGAACATTGATAATACTTTAAACTTTAAACAACATATTGATTCACTTTGCTCTAGAATTAATACCTATTCATATGCACTGTATATGCTTAGGCAAACGGTCAGTAACTCAACCCTTCTTACAGCATATCATGGCTATGTTGCATACATTTTAAGGTATTGTGTTATTTTTTGGGGCAATTCTACCGATAGACAAGTGGTCTTTAATGCGCAAAAGAAATGTATTCGTGTATTCCATATCTAATATAAACCAGACAGATAGCTGCAAACCATTCTGTATAAAATTAAATATTCTTACATTGCCATGTATATATATAAATGAAGTTGTATTATTTGTCCGAAATAACATGCACTATTTTAATAATTTAAAAAGTAAGAGACATAATTTTTATATATGTATACCTAAAAATAGAACAACACTACTCAATAAAAGTATTTTTTGCATGGCACCACGCATATATAACCATTTGCCAAGATCAGCCCTCGAGATAGCAGACATTAACATATTTAAGAAAAAAATTAAAACATTGCTCTTGTCAAAAGCTTACTATAGTGTTAGTGAATTTTTGCAAGATATATTATAACTGTATTTTGAGTGTTGTACCTACTTTATTATATCTCAATTATTATACCTTAACCTCAATTTGTACATTTTAAACTGTTTAATTATTAGTTTTGCATGCATTATGGTAGGATATGGTCAATGCACATTTGTTAAATATATAAGATCTTTATGTACCCATATTCGCAAACAAATAAATGAATTTGAATTTGTAAATTATTGAAATCAAAGAACAATGCCCATTTCTGGCCCAGTTTGGAACTTATGAACAGCACTATTATGTTTTAATTTGTTGTTGAATAATCTTTTTTATTTATAACTTAATTTATAGGCGTTACTAAAGATGTGCCGAGAAACATTATCAATAAAAAGGTTTAAAAAGATGTATTAACATCTAAATAGCCCACACGTAATAGATCAGAAATTGCCAGTAAAGAATTCATAATATTAAATCGATTATCTTAATCGATTTCACATTTTCTCTACTTAAAATGATTTTATTAATATATGCGATTAACTACAAATAAGTTCTGTTTTGAATCAAATATATAGATATATAACCTATGTTGATCCAAATCTACATCGATTAATAAATATCATTTAAAACTGTAAAATGGCAACACTTTTTTGACTCTTAGTAAATGTCAATAATGCCATATTCAATTTATTTTGTTTGTTATTGGTTTTGCTCGTGCGCATTGTGAATATTTGTGGATATTGTACGACTTCTGGCTTTTTTTCGGATTTCTACCCTTAGCAAACGATTAACTCATTCCTTTCTACTCAAAACTACGAAATACTGTTATTATCTTCATAAAAGTACGTACACACCTAATGTTTTTTGAGCATAAAAAAGTACTTCTTGTAATAAAACTATGAATGAGGCCGACCTCTAATCAATCTCAAAATTCTAGTTTAACACTCTTTTATCGAATGAAATAACAACTATTGCGATTTTTGATGTCTCTAAGAAAAATGGGCATTGTTCTTTTTATAACTCAGTTGTGAATTTCAATTTATTCTTAAAAACGTTACTTAAATTTTTATGATGCTTCGTAGTGGCTCCTTTCGTACTATATTATTTTTGTCAATTTGTGGATGGATAATGCAATGGTGTAATATTGTAAAATTAAAGCTGTACTTCTATGTAACATTTGTATTGTGAATGTTAATGATCCCTTCATAGAATAGTAAATACAATTTGTAACAATGGTATCAAAGCAGCTGATACAGAATTTATTTCTAGACTCACGAAATGAAACCGCAATTACTGTAAATATGAGTCCAGTTTATTTTTGTGTACATGTTTCGTACAAAGTGGTTGTTGTGATACTATCCTTATAATTGAACTTACTTAGATGACGACGTAAGTCAGTATAGCCGTAGCGGACGTAAAGATACTATAGTTTTTAGATGGTTCTAATAAATATGTTAAGAATTAATTGTTACATAATACAGGGCGCCCCGCGGACGATTGTTTAGTAAAGTGTTACTTATTGTACTTCGAGGACGAAGTAATTGTCAATCTGGCCGTGAGAGATATGTAATGATATTTAGGCTGTGGGCTGAAATTACTGATATCCAAGTATTTATACATATGTAAGAGGATAGTGGCAGTTAAATGACACTGACATGACGTTTGACAGTTAAACTGTCAAACATGTAAATAAGTGTACGCTGGCTGTATAAGTCGACAGGCTCGGCTAGTTCGTCCTATTCTCCTTCGACGACGGCTCAGATACGATATGGTTCTGACTATTTAACTGCCACTGTGTTCCAATATTCTGTGTTGCTTGTTCTTTTGTTTCATCCTCTAGGAAACAATGCAAGATAGTGTAATCATTATCTTATTGATATTGTGGGTAGTTTGATCGTTTGTGAGATATTAAAGATTGTAATATAGGATAGAATAATATACTGTGGATCAAGTTGTATCAATGAGATTCATTATATACCTTTGGTAAACATTTAGTAAATTGTGTTGATGCTAAATAATGCTTATTATGTTCTGTTGTAAGACAGACCTTTCTAGTAATATAAAACTACCCACAACATTGATATAAATCGGCTGTACCTCTGTTTGTTAATTATTAGTTATTGAAAAGAATGATCAAGAGTTTTATTGCCCGTTCTTTCTCTTGGTTCTATGCCTTTGCTTTGCGAACTGGGCTCTAAATGTAAATGTAGAATCACGACGAAATCTAAAGATATATCCTTGTGCCAAACTGAATAAATGAAAATATGATTTGATAGTCGTCTCTTTTATTTATCAAAACTGTCTATACACTATAGTTAGCTTTCCTGATTCTGACAAGTGCGTACTTACAGTTACGCTTAGAATTAAGGGCTTTGCGGTTATAACGATCATCGTAAAGAACTTCTGTGACCTCAAATGGGCCTTTATACTTTAAGATATTACAAACCAATTTAACCAAAACATTAAAGCTAAGGTCTTTGGACTCTGCATCTTTTAACCAAATTCCTTTAATAAACTACCTTCACCTTCATTGCCAGTTCCGGCCAGATATGCTTTAGCTATACCAGTTACCAGGCTCCTCAAAGCCACATACGGGCCTCACACAGGCCCCGCGCCACACACAGGCCCCGCGCCACACACGGGCCGCGCGCCACACACGGGCCGCGCGCCAGACACGGGCCGCGCGTCACACTCGGGCCGCGCGCCACACACGGCTATGCCACCAGGCCGCGCCGGCCTCCAGGCCGCGCCAGCCACCAAGCCGCGCCGGCCACTAGGCCACGCCGGCCTCCAGGCCGCGCCAGCCACCATCCGCGCCGGCCACCATGCCGCGCCGGCCTCCAGGCCGCGCTAGCCACCAGGATTACCCAAAAAGGAAATAAATCTACCATTAGTATTTCAAAGATTCGTCTCATCATCAGCTTTTAACAGTCCACTGCTGGACTAGGCCTCTCCGTTGAAAGGAGGAAGTAGCCTACTATACTACGCTGGCCAAACGGGTTGGTATAGGGTTTGTATCAAGTTTTCCTTCACTTACAGTGCTGTTCTCTGCATAACATGCTCCCTCTGTCGGCTCGTACGACACGCATGGGATTATATGGGGTGGTGACAATCCGTATTCTTAATCCGTCACCACACGGACGTCTCATTGTATACTCACTAAATAGAGTATCCATTCTTTCAGACTAATTCAACGTCCGCACTTCGTCAATTTTAAGCGATTATCAAATTTATTTACAACTTCACAACTGCACAGAACGTAACTCCCGTCCATACTCTCAATGATCTATGTAAAAACTGGATTTGACCACTGACAAAAACTAAAACCAAATAAGAACATGGCGAGAACCGATAAGCTACTTTACTTTAGGACAAACTGATTTCCTTTGGCTACATAGAGGTAACGACTACAGTTTTGAGATATCCAATCGACAGTCCATGGGTACTTTCAGATTCTCGCAACACGCTCTTGTCATACGACACAGAAACCAGAAGTAGATAATTTTAGCGATCAAAAATCAAATGAGGGCTACTTGAGTAGCAGGGTATCCGTGATTGCGATCAACGACCACACTTTTATGTACTTGGCTCTAGGAATAAAAGAAAATTATCGCACAACACTCATTCTAGTCGTTCGGATATTCCTGACCCAAGTAGGTGCGGAATAAAGCTTCTCTGATCAAAATCATTACAGGTTTTAATGAAAATCACAACTAACTCTTTTTCTCGAAGCTGACATGTTGAACAACACGCATACTCGTTAAAATAATAGGAAACTTGTTAAAATACTGCATTGCTCATACTCTGACATCCATCGGGTCTTCAACATCACGCTATGCAACCTCCATCCGGTTACACAACACCACCCGAATAATCATTTCGAGCGTAACAAAGTAATCTTATACTAGGTTTGTTCAACATGTAGCTTTGGTTTTCCTTATCAAATAGCAGACTATAAAAAAATCTTACTAGGCTGATAGTCTAGATGTTAAGTTTACTACCAAGTATCCAATCAGTGTTTTCAGCGTAATAATTTTGTCATGGATAGTCTAAATACGAAGCACAACCTAACCTAATCATTAGCGATACAGCAACGGACCTTTCGCGTTCAAGACGATGGACAACGTTTGTGATACTATGACAATGCACTAACGGCTGTCTTGTTTGCGCACCAAAGGAGACTATGACTAACACAAAAGCTCAAGGGTAAACTAGGCTAACCAGATAGGCACTTTACCGGTCCAACTAATGGCAACGCATGGCTAAACATGCAGCCGCACAAACGGCTTATCCAGTTTATGATCTACACTGACGGTAACGTCATACATAACGGATACACACATCCATCTGCTATTTCAACTGGGAGTTACGATGGATAAATATGCAATAAAGTAATTAACATTTTTTTTTTATTTAATATGTAATTATGTTTATCCATTATCTAGTACCCATAACACAAGCTCTGCTTAGCTTGGGACTAGATGGTAATGTGTGTATGTGGTAGAATATTATTATTATTCCTCTTTATTCATTACTTGCTCATCGTCTTATTTTACATAATTAAATCACTTTAATAAAAATACAAATAAAATTTAACCATATAAAATAGGACCACGGAGACCCACCGGTACCGGGCACAGGGACCAAGCTACCGGTGGTTAGGACCCCAGAGAGAGGAACCTCCGAACTATGCGCGTCGTGTCCATCAAGGCCTTCTGTATGGAGGACTTGATCCAGCTGCCTAACGAGAGCCTCTTTAGATGGTGGTCGAGGCTCTTGGCAATGAGACCATTAACTGACACGACTATCGGTACAATGATCGCCGAGTCCACATCCCACATGTCGACAATCTTGTGAGCCAGGTCCAAATACTTGATTTACTTATTATTATTAATAAAAATTTTGATAACAAACTATTGGCCGAATCAGATTCCCAAATTCAATACCTAATTGTTTGAAAATTTATAGTAATACTACCTGCATACCAAAACAGCATATTAAAGCAAAAAATAACAGCAAAAATAGGATGTAAAATAAAATTGTTTCAGTCTAGATTATAACTGGCAATGAAAACAGTAAAACCAAGCAAACTAGTGTTGTTAGTTTCGGGCGCAAACATTCTGGTAACAAACTGAACTCGATATTAGTGAACTAATTCTGACTATACCCGACTGTACTGATTTGAATAAAAGTTAGTGGAAAGCTACAAAAAAAGGAATCGGGCAAAGGGTGACAAAAGCAGCAAAAGCCGCCATAACGAGTCACCGATAGGAAAAGCAAAACCGAACACACTGCCCGAAAGAAACTAACTGCCGTTTAATAGCACAGTTTGTGCTTACCCAACGCGCTTGCCCACGCGTTAAAACGTATTAACAACGATTTGATATAGTAGACCACTTTTTATAAAAACAGTAAAATTTTATTAAACAGTCGTTTCATAAATGAATAAAAAAATATCAAATATATTATCTGAGATTTAATGTCATAATATAATTACACTTTTTAAAGCCTTGTATTATAATAAGAACTTTGGGGGCCCAGCAGTGGACGTCTCTGGGCTGACATGATGATAATGATGATGACTATAATGCTCCTGCTATATCTGCGTCTTAACGCGTCAATTAGCTACGTAGATGCTACGTAGATGTGGCCTACGTTTTAACGCGTTAGATTATGAATTTTCAGCTCGAATTTTTAACGCGTTAGTTAAAGCGTTGTTGGCCATTGCCATTAACGCTAACGCAGGTGTAGCAGTAGCATGATAAGTATCGCATTAGTCATTAGAGACCATCAAGTTATAATACGTGATCTAACACCAAAAAACAAATGGAAATAATAATAATATTCTACCACATTCACACAACACCATCTAGTCCCAAACTAAGCAGAGCTTTTTCTATGGGTACTAGACATTGGATAAACATACATATAATATACTTTTTATTATGAATAAGTACACTAAAAAGTGAGTGAATCTTTCCTTTACCAACGAAGCTGAGGATGTCATTATAATAGTAACTCTTCATCTCAAATTTGTTTGGTAGGTTAGGTTAGGTTTGAATGTAGTTAGGGAGCACTGTCGCGGGCTGGGTATCATTTGTTATGCAGATGATACTCTTGTTACAGCCCAGGGAGCTAGCTTCAATGAAGCGATTCATCTGGCCAACATAGGAGTCTCAGAAGTGGTGGGGCGTATCGAGGCACTGGGACTTACAGTGGCTCTGAATAAAACTGAGACTTTTTTCTTCCACGGACCTCGCCGTAAGCCACCCACCGGTGCTTCGATAACGATCAGCTCGGTTCTCGTGCCGATCAAGTCCAGCATAAAATATCTTGGGCTTATGTTGGACGGAAAATGGTAGTTCAGCGAACACTTTCGCCAACTTTCCCCAAGGCTTGTAAGGCTTTTGCCGAACTTAGGTGGACCTTCGATCATATGCCGGCGACTCTACACGAGTGTTATCCGCTCGATGGCACTATATGGTGCACCAGTGTGGGCAGAGTGCCTAACTGCCCAAACAAGGGCTATGCTTTGGAAACCCCAAAGGGTTATGGCAGTTAGGGTCATACGGGGCTACCGCACTGTGTCAACAGAAGCGGCATGTGTTCTAGCCGGCACACCACCGGGACCACTGGGATTTGGAGGCGGAAATACTTGCCGAAATGTATTGGCATGCAGCTGTGTTAAAGGAAACTGGTTCAGTTCCATCGCTCGAGGAACTACGTAGGTGGCGTGAAAATGCCCACCACGTCACTATGGCCAAATGGCGTGATCGGTTGGAGACCCCGCGAGCCGGTATTAGGACCGTGAAAGCGCTCCGGCCGGTCTTAGACTGTTGGGCGGGGCGGCAGCATGGGACCCTCACTTTCCGACTGGTGCAGGTTTTGTCAGATCATGGGTGCTTTGGCAAATACTTACAAACGGTCGCTAGGAGAGAGCCGAGTTCCGTCTGCCACCACTGCGACTGCAGTGAGGATACTGCGCAGCATACCCTCGAGCACTGCCCAGCTTGGGATGAGTGCCGACGGGATCTTGCAGCAGTCATTGGTGTTGATCTGTCACTACCGGCTGTAGTTCAGGCTATGGTTATCAGTGACAGGCATTGGGCGGCGGTCGCAACCTTCTGCGAGGAAGTAATCTCGCAGAAGGAAGCGGCGGATCGAGCCAGGGAGGAAAATGCCTTGCCTGACTCGATCCGCCGCCGGCGAACCAGGCGGCGTCAGCGCGCTGAAATGCGCCTTATGCCGCCTTAAGTGGTACTGCGGGCGAAGGATCGGGGATATCCATTGTCTGCAGGATTCCGCAATGGGGTTGATGTCCTAGGATGAGCCGGGACATCGCCCAAGAGAGGTAGCCCGTTCTAGTGCGGGTGTCTCTCTGGGAGGTTGCCGAAGTCGTAACATGTTCCGGGACCTCCCGTCAAGGCGACGTGCAAGGCTCACCACGGGTTGTTTAGTGGGTGCAGTCCCACATAACCTTTATTTGTCCCCCGAACAAATGGGGTATGCATAAGCATTTTTCCCGCGATAAAAAAAAAGAAAAAAAAGTTTGAATGTTAAATCTAATACGTTAAGTTTGAAAAAGTGCAGTAAGTAGATGATTTCTAGTTCTGTTTCGGATATCATTTATGCGTAACATTAATTATGCCAACATCAAATAAGAAAAGATAGTTAGTGAAAATATTAAAATTGCGCTCCTGACTAAATAGTCCCGAGTGCGTGCTATTTTTCGCTGACTGAATGATTTGAAACTTTTACACTTGCACACATATAACGGGTTTTAATCAGTCAATTAGTGAACTAGCAGCTTTTGCCTTGTTAGACCAACAGACTGCTACGCAGAGGGTCTCAGATGCAAACCCACGGCGCCCATCAATAACTTTTGTAAGTTATGAGCGGATTTTATTGTTAAATAACATTGTCAAATTGTAATGGAAAACATCATGAGGAAACTTGCATGTCTGATAGTACTCGCTAGCCGTTATGGTGGACCTTGTCCTAACTGTTCTCACAGCGAGAAGACGTCTGTAACCAGTAGTGTAAAAATTTAGTAAGTGTGTGGCCAGCTCTGGTGTTACCACCCGAAGGCTTGAGAGAAGAATGAAAAGGCACAACGGACAAGACGGGAAGATGTAAATGCCACATGTGGCGGCATACGTAATCGTTGCTTAAATTTGCCATTCCTTAATCTGTTACTGATGGCACGTCAAGTCACGCAGGAGCTCTACTACTGTACAGACAAACTGATAGATTATAAACAAGGCTGAACAATCAATCGGAGTATTCGAAACCTCAACTGATAAGCCGGTCGAAATTTCATTGAATGCCTCAAGCATAATAGTCGGCGCCCTTAAAACCCGCTACGTAAACTTGTATGATTATTCTGTCTGATCATTCGATCTCTGCGTTAGTATTATCCCTGTATGAATTAATTAAAAATGTCCAAGGAATATATTAAACTATACAACGTAAACAGTTATTTGACTCTGCAGATTCATTACAAACTTCTCTGTCAATCCTGCCGTAATAACGTTTGCCGTGCTAAAGCTGTTGTTTAGAATAGATTGGCGGAGTGAAGTTTGGATAGTCGAAAGTTTCAGTTATGTCCTTGTTGTCCCGGCATTCGATATTCAGCTGCTTATATAATAATGCGACAATGTTATACTGACGTTTAAGTTCTATGTACAACATTTGAAATAGAAATGCTTATTATTTTAACAATACACTTGCCAAACTGCCATTCTAACATTATTAATTGAGGTTGTATTTCGTCTATATCGCATTATTCGATTTTAAACTTCCGCGATTTGCGCACATCATTCAATATTATACAGCGGGTGTTAGGCTGCGTTTCCACAGAAGCTGAGCTGCGCGAAGCTGAGCAGAGACTTAGGGTGCGTTTCCACAGAAGCTAAGCTGCGCGAAGCTGAGCAGAGACTTATAAAAATTGACCAATCACATTGCTCAAAATACACATCTCATCTCCGCTCCAATTCAGTGGAAACAGTGTTAGCGGAGTTGAGAAGATTTACATTAAAATGTATGGTGCACGGAGATAAGCGGGAAACAGCGGTGTCGAGCTTAGTGGAGCTGTGCCGGGTGAAGCGGGGCTGTGCGATGTGAAGCGGGGATGCGCGCGGTAGAGCGGGGTTGCGCGGGGTGGAGCAGGGCTGAGAGGTGTAACGCGACGTCAGGCGCGGGAGTTTGTTTGTAGTAGTATTGGAGACACCGTACTGACTGAAAACAAAATGTATTCACAGCCCCGTTCAGCTCATTTCCACTTCACAGCTCTGCTCCGCTAGACTCAGCTCTGGTCCGCCCCGGTCGTCTCAGCTCCGCTCGGCTCCACTTCACCCAGCTACATAGCCCAGCCCTGCACCACTCATCTTTGCGCAGCTTTAGTGGAAACACCTACCTTATTTACACGGCTCTGCTCCGCTGAACTCCGCGCAGCTCCGCTTGTGTGGAAACGCACCCTTACTCGCGATAGTTGACTTATTTAACTAAGAAGTAATTTTTCATATGTAATACTTTTATTTGAGGGTCACACAATGTTTTGATGGGAATCTTTATCATATAATAGACTTGACTTATGAACTGAAATTATTAGGATACTATTTTATATATCTACCTATTCTGTTTTTTTTTTTTTTTTTTTTCTTTCTGGTTTTATTTTTATTGAGAAAGATGGCTTAGATGATATCATCTAAGCCAGTGAAAATATTGGGATTATACTTTCTCATACAAAACTTTTTTTATTATGGAAGTAATTAATTTGAAAGAATGCTTATTTTTCTTTTAATCGCTTCTTTAGCGCCGCAACTTTTATCTACTTTGTTTGAATTACTTTCGGCTGAGCAGTTCGTGGCAAGTTTCTCAAACATATTTATACAAAGTTATAACACTTTTATTATAACACAAAGCCATTGTCCAAAATAAATTTATAAATGAAGTTAAAAATATAAATAATCTAAGTGTAAAGCGCTGCTTTAATATTCTTTCTTTCTCTCACAGATAAATATTTTTATAACTTTTCTGTTAACGCACAAAAGTTCTGCATTGTTCTTATGAAAGGTATGTAATGCAGTCAGGCTACAAATTGCGTTATATAAAATAAACAAACGAATATCCGTATCACTTTTCATTTACTGACAGCAATGTTTATTGTTTACACACGAAAAAATAAATACATTTTCCTTCTAGAACACCGCTGCGCTTCGAATCAGAAACAGAATCAGTAATGTATTCGATCGGCGAATTCGTGACCACTCAATGCAGATCAAATATGAGCCAAACTGGATCCGTACACGCGTCGGACTTCCGTAAAAGGTTTCTAGCATCGTAACTAGGCATTCCAATATAGATAGGTGCTCTTGGCAAAACGAACAAGGCGACTGAGACAAACTGTGTCTGTTCGGTACCATGAAATTACCAAAACGTTTGTACACCTACTTGTAGGTAAACAAAGGAATCACTTTGGACCGAATTGATTTGATTTTAGATTCTTCAACCTTTGAAGTTTTTTTTCAGGAGCTTTCCTTTTAGTGGATGGGATTGATGTGCAGTTTGTGTATTTCCACATTCGTAGATGACTGCTAGAACATATATTAATATAGGTAGGAAACCAATCGCACGCAAAATTCGATTTATTTTGCTAGGATTTTCTTAGAAGGTTTTTGAATTTCTGAGAGGATCTGCAGTTATTTTTATTAAAACAATTATTATTTAAATATTATAATTCTTACTTATTTTTTTTATAAATTTAGACACAAATAATGTAAAAATGTTATGCCTATATTTAGGAAGCTGACATGGGTAGTATATAACTTTTCACATATTTAGTTATGTACCTACGCTATAACTAAAGATGTGAAAAGTTATCGCCAGGCACATTAAAGTGTTTTATGGTTTGCCAATAATCTCGTAACTATGTCACCTAAAAGAAAAGTATATAATTGCTTGGTTAGAACAAATCCTGTACTATAGGTCGTTTCTTCAATTGGTTGATTGGTGTTTACCTTTGCATGATAGAACATAGAAACTGATTTACTTATGCATTAGACTCTTTTTATTAGTGAAAAGAGCTTCAAAATCACTCCATCGCATACTAGCTACTGTAACCTTACGTAGCAGAATTCACAAGTAAATACATACCAATATTAACGCGTCAATGGGCAATATAAACTTAATTATAAACAGGCACAACTATGCAAACATAATCGTCACAATAGTAATTAAGGGTACAACTGCTAATGGTCAGCTAATCAACCACTAATTAATCGGTGCGCAAATATCTGATTAAGGGCATTACAGATTGATTTAAATACGAATCACTAGCATTGCGGCAACTGTTTAAATCATTCCATATTATAGAATGTAATTGATTATGCAATAAATTAAATTGCAGTAACTATTCAGTAACTTTGCTGTTGGTTTTATAATGTTCAATGACATTAAATTAGTTGACGGCATAGAATACAAGTGTCACCACCCCCTATCTTCCCGTGGGTGTCGTAAGAGGCGACTAAGGGATAACACGATGTAAATACCATCTTTGCGTTGAGACGGAAAACTCGACATCAAACCCTATAAGACTGCCTCGTTGGTCTCGCGGCATAAATGTGCGCATGGGATCGAGAGGTCCCGGGTTCGACTCCTGGGTCGGGCAGTGTTATTGAGTTTTTCTGTCACGAAATTCTCAGTAGCAGCACGGAGTCTGGAAATGTGCTCGGTACGGCAAGCGTATAGGGTTTGATGTCGAGTTTTCCGTCTCTCCGCAAAGATGGTATTTGCATCGTGTTATCCCTTAGTCTCCTCTTACGACACCCACGGGAAGATAAGGGGTGGTGACACTTGTATTCTATGCCGTCAACCACACGGCACAAGCTAATTGATAAAATAATATTAAACATGTGTGTATGTATGTGTGTGTGTCTGCGTGTATGTGTGTGTGCGTGTGTGTTTGGTCGGATGTGACGTGTGTATATATAAACATATAAATATATATAATATATTTTTTTATTTTTTTATTTATTATATACATTATGTCTAAATAAGTATGTCTTTATGTAGGTGATACATGTTTATTTAAATTCTGTTTGCAGTAGTTGCTCAGTTTCCTCATAATTTTTTATTTCTAGCATATTGGCTAGAAATAAAAAATATGAGGAAACTGTTGCATGTTTATTGATCTCATAATATGATTTACTGTAAATATCTAAATGTTTATTTATAAAGTTATATAGTTGAGATGAACGTGTATTATATTGCCTACTGGCAAACGTGGTGAAGATTCTATGTACCTGCGCTACAACATGCTTTCGTCTTTTACTGTAATTAGTAGGATCATAAGGTAAGGTCTTATGTTTTCCTAACACAGTATTTAAAATGTACAGTTATCTTACTGAGAGCAATTTCGTCATTTGAAATAATTCTTCGGTGGGGAATGTATTTTTTTTGAAATACATGATTTTAAGTAGACTGCGTTGAGCGCGTTCCACTTCTATAAAATTAGTTTTGGCTGCACCACCCCATACAGGGATGCAATAAGCCAGCACAGATTGTGCCAAAGAAATATATGTTTCTTTCAGTATATCTCTACTCGTTTGCCCTGGACCAGAAATTGTTCTTGGAATAACATGTCTTAGTGTGTTAAAAATCCAAATTAACTTTCTGATTCTTTGAGCAACGTGTTCGAGATGTCTATACCATGAGAGTCTCTGGTCCAAAAATACTCCTTAATATTTTATTTGGGTAACTTTCTGTATAGTTGGGCAGGTACAGTTAGATCTATATATATCTTTATTACAACTATGCAATTTAATATTAAGGTCATGAATTGGTTGCGAGTTATTATAAACAGAGAAACAAATGTAGTTGGTCTTATCTGCGTTTAAAGTAAGTATATTGTTGCGCAACCATTTGCCTAAAATCTCCAAGCTATGCTCTGCACTTGCCCTGACAACATCCCAGGACCTGCCAGCGAAGACAACAGCAGTGTCATCGGCATATGTGAAAATGTTTGCATCTTTGATGAATATATTGCACAGATCATTAATGTAAATCAAGAACAAGGTCGGCCCGATGACATTACCTTGGGGAACGCCGTATGACACCTCTGCCACCTCGGTGACACAATCATCCAATTTCACCGTTTGTTTTCTGTCAGACAAGTAATTTTTGAAAAGATTGAGTGGAGTCCCTCTGATACCAATCTTCTCTAGTTTGTGTAAGAGGATGGGGAGAGAGACAGTATCGAATGCTTTCTTGAGGTCTAGAAAGACTGCAATGCTTTTGTACCGTTTGTCAAGCTGTTCAGTAACTAGTGAGGTTAATGCAGTTATCGCATCCTCAGTCGATCTTCCTCTCCTAAAACCATATTGCGCTGCTAAAAGAATATTAAATTCAGTTAAGTAATTAAGCAACCTTGTGTTAATTAATTTTTCCATGATTTTAGAGATAGCTGGTAATACGGAGATAGGCCTATAATTATTAATACTGTCTCTATCCCCGCCCTTGTAGACTGGTGTAATAATTGACTCCTTAAGGGGTATTGGAAAAATGCCCTTGTCAAAGCAGAGATTAGCAAGGTGTGTTATTATAGGTACTATTTCAGACCTAGCCATTTTTAAAAAACTAATTGGTATATTGTCCCACCCAGGAGCGCTATCAGATTTTAAATTTATAAGGACATTATTTACTTCTTCGTGGTTTGCGTGTAGTAGGACGAAGGAGTTCAGATGAGAAGGCAAATTTCGCAAATACTCCTGAGTGTGGAGGTCATTATTAGTTCTTTGACTAATATTTTCAGCGAGGTCCTTTCCAATTTTTACGAAATAATTGTTTGCAAAGTTCGCTGAAGACATGGAGGATGATTTCAGATTTCTTCATTCCGTATTAGTTTTATTATTTTTATTTGAGTATGTTATATTTTTAATAGTTTTCCAGAGTAATTTATTGTTATTAGCAGTTTTAGTTATTAAATCTCGTTCATATTTTATTTTAACTTTTTTTATAAGATTGTTGCAGTAATTCCTATACCTGACATAAATAATTTTATTAATTTCATGGTATGGATTAGCTTGTAATTTTTTTTGTAATTTGTTTCTATTCCTTATACACCGCAGTAAGCCTGGTGTCATCCAAGGCTTTATCATACGACAGCTTTTGGGTATGTTAGTAGTAACTGTACATTCTTTAAACGATTCAGATATTTTAAATATGAGTAGTTCCATTAACTTTGTTGGATCATCACTATACAAAAGTTCAGCAAGATTTTTGGTCTTTAGTTGTTCAAGAGCTTCATTATAATTTATAGTTTTCTTAGTTTTGGTTGCAATTTGTTTATAATTATATTTAGATAGACATAAAAGCGTAGTATAATGATCAGTCGTACTGGTATGTAATATGGCAATGGAAGCAATTACTTTTTTTTATTTATTTTTAACATGAAATGGTCCAAACAATTTTTATCTCTCGTTGGTAAAGTGTGCCCCGACAGTATACCATGTGCGGACAATATATTTAAATAACGTGATATATTCTTATGTTCATAGTAGGTTTCGTTTGACTTAAGTGCGATGTTAATATTTATATCTCCCGCAACGATTTTATTTTTATTCGTGGAACTAAGTGTATCTAGGTGAGTGCTTAGAGAGCTTATAAAGCTTTCTGCATTTGTGTTTGACGGTGTACAGAGGATTATGTTATTTAGTACATCAAGTTGCAGACAGGACGCTTGGCAGAGATTAATTTCCGTTATTTTATGTTTTAATGTATTTTTAATATATACAACTACACCGTCGTTTTAATTTATTTGACGCCGAGTAAAATACGATTGATAATTTTGCAATTGAGAAATGTTTTTGTTCTCATTGATTCTACATTCTGTGAGAATTATGATATCGGTCTGGAATGTGATACTAGATAACGTTAGAAGAAAGTCATCAAAATTGCAGTATATGCTTCGTATATTTTGTGACACTACGGTGAAGTCGTTGCTTTTTACGTGTAAATGCTTATTTAGATTCGTTAAATCACATTCAAACGAACGCGCAATTTGTAGGTTATTTATTTCGTTAAGTTTTTTAATTTTATCACTTATTTAAATTATAAATAAAAGTATAATACATTATTTTAGTAAATATAAGTTGAGGATAAGTAAATATAAGATATGCTAGAATGTACATTAACATACATATATAAACATAACATAACATATCTTCACGCCTTTTATCCCCGAAGGGGTAGGCAGACACACCCACACTTCGCCAGATATGTTTCGGTCCCAATGTAATAGGGGGCGAGCCTATTGCCATCTACCGGGCACATTATTAAGCGAGCGATAATTTTTAATACACACATAACTTCGAAAAGTCAGAGGTGTGTGCCCGAGGTACCTGGGGATCGAACCCGAGACCATCGTCTCGGCAGTCCGTTACGCACACCACTGGGCTACCGCCGCTTACATACATATATGTTCTTTATTATTATGTTTTAGTTTATTTAGTTGAGTAGAGCGAATATTAAATGTGGGTATATATGTCATAGCGTCCAGGTGAATATATGTGTTGGTACTGTTTGTGTATGTTGTTTGTAGATTATATACAAAACACGTACATTTAATTAACATTGTGTGAGGATATATAAACATGATATTGTAGAATATATTTAGGTATAAAAGTGTGTTCTAAAGGATTATTTTTATTTAATTGCATAGACTGTACATGTTTTAATGTAAACATTGTAGAATTCGGGTGTTGGTATGTATGTGTGTTTGTGTAAGTCTTTTGTAAATTATATGTAGAAAATATAAAAATAGTGGGCGAGCCGTGTTTAAGTGAACTGTAGTGTATATGTGTGAGTGATGTGTGTGAGTGTAGATACATAATGAAATTAAGTATGCAACGTATATCATCTAATAACAGTGAAGTGCATAGCCAGTTTACATAGACATTTTTGGTATTTTCTAATAGAAATAGGTGCATCGTAATACAATATTTTGCTAGCGAGATGCAATCAGAACACAATTCATAATTATATGTAAACAAAACAAAGAGCATATAACAAAAAGTAAGCAATAAGTAACATACAGTTAATCCATACACGAAAATCGTTAAGTAAAACAAGACGCTTTTATCAAAATCTAGTCAGTCTCCTAATGATAGGTGATGTACCTGTTCCTTATTTATAATGTGTATAATAGGTGATTGCTCATTTCTACGTACATATACTTTTCCATAATTTGTCCAGCAAAACTTATAATTCTTGGATTTCGATAAGTCTCGAGCCAGGTAAAATAGACGAGCAGCCTTAGACGTGAGATGTTCCGAGAGGAATACAGGACAGTCGTCGTGGGTTTTAAATCCTAGGTGTTTTGCACATAATTTCGATTTATTTTTCACGTTGAAAGATTTAGCCATCTTGAGCAAATCATTCTTAATTAGAGCTAAACATGTTTCAATAACAATAGGTGTATTCGTTTGATCGAGTTTTTTGCTTCGGTCTCTATATATATCCTTGAAATCATTTTTTGATATTTTACAGTCGATTGTATCCGAGAGGCATGTGATCATATCGATTAGGTCCTGTTTATTTTCATTTATCTTTTAGGGACATTTTTGATCTCAAAATTCGTTTTCCGATTTCCTATTTGCAAATCCTCTATTTTATTCTCCAAAAACAATATATATTCTCTATTTTCCTTTTCATTATTTTGTAAAACAGTAATTTGATTTTGCTCCTCGTTTTGAGATGTTAAAAAGTTTATAGCACTTTCAATGTTGTGATTCGACTGCTGTATATCTTTAAGGGTTGACTTCAGGTCGGATAGTTCTTCTTTACAAGATGAGTTTATAGTATGTAAGTAGTTTTCTGATCTCCTCCTTAAATTCATGAAAGCTATCTTTCGTTACATGTTCCGGTCTATAAGAGCGTTGAGTAATGTAATTCGGGGGTGTTGACTGGTTATTTAATTTATCTTCCTCCGAGAAACAAATTGACATTTCGGGGTCAGTTACATTCGCATTTAGTTTATTTTCCATAGTGTACTAGGCTCGCAGAAGCGTACGACAGGTAGCAAAAGCAGAGTATGATACGTGTAGTGCGTGGGCGGGGGCAATAGATGCGCCGGCGACGGGGTGTGACCTTGGGCGGGGTCGCAACTACCAGTAGCGTTAGTGAAGGGCGTGGCTAATGACCTCATCTCAATGTGGTGTGTGTCAATCGTAGTAGGCGTAGTTCGCAGTGGATATGCTCAGGTACCAGGTGCGCAGATTCCGCAGCTTTTGCTTCACTATCTTCTAAATGTTTATGCACTCCTATTATTTGTCAAGATTTTATGCGTTAAATTGATTTAATATTGTTTTATTTATAAAATGTATCACTCTGGATACACGTTAGCACCTTACGGCGGTCCGGGGGGAAGAGTAAGACCATTATTAATAAAGCTTTTAATGTTGCAAATCTCGGCTTATAAGATTATGCTCCATTAAACTCCTTTTACTTACTTACTTTAACTTATCTAGTACATAGAAACATAGGACTAAAAGCTTGTAGGTGCGCTGAATATTTAGTGCGTGGGCTTCAATTTTGACCTATACCTAGGTATATTATGTATAAAGAAGCCGCGTATGTATGATAGATGAGGATTACATTTTTTGCAAATTAGCTTTGGTTCAATTCAGCATGAAATAGTTGTAGAGTCATTGAAAGCCTCCTAAAAATGTTGTTTTAGCATCTGAACCTTCAGAATTAAGCTTACGAAGTTAGGTGTCTATCTACACACATAAATAAAAACCGGCCAAGTGCGTGTCGGGTCACGCGCAATGTAGGGTTCCGTAGTTGCCCATAATGGCCATTATTGATAATAACTTCTGTTTCACATGGGACTAAAAACGGGCATCTTTAAGATTAAGCCAGCGCTCCCAATGTAAACTCACAGAAATAGGTATTTATAAGTTAACCGACGATTACTCGTAAACTAATGATGCATACTTAGCCGTGATAGTTTTCCTTTTAAATTCGTTATATGTACTACATTTGTGATTTTTTTCACCTCTTCCAAATTAATAGTTTAGCTGGCAGAGGGGGGGGACACTTGAGTCTAACAATTTTTTTCACTTCAAAGCTTGATATTTGATAAACCAATCACTTGATCGAAAAATGATTTGAGCAAACTAATAATATTTTTTTAAAACCTATCCAATGATACCCCACACAATGGGGTACTCAACCAAAAAAAAATTCGACTCCACTATATATGTAGGGGAGATACCCTTAAAAAAAATATTTTCTTAAATTTTATTCTACAGTTTTGTTGCAATATTGTATGTCTATATTCATGTCAAATATCAGCTTTCTAGCACCAGGCGTCTTTGAGCTAGGCTGCGGACGGACAGACGGACGGACATGACGAAACTATAAGGGTTCCTTGTGGACTACGGAACCCTAAAAATGAAATGTCTGTAATTTTTAAATAACAGTCTTGTGTCCTAAAATGTAATTAGCGATTGATTCGTTCCTTTATTAGATGTTAAACTGAAATACCAGATTTTCTTCAAAAATAGATCACCAACATTACTAATTACGGCTTTTTAAAAACCGTTTTGAATTTGACACGAAAACGCTGTTAACCATCATGGCGGTTGAGTGATATCACAAAGTCCAAAACAAAACAAACCGTGAATGAAGTCTGGTCTGATGTACCCACTTTTATTTTGTTATATTCGATTCGATCGAGGTAGAAAGTTTGACGTTTTAGTACGTCAACAACATGAATGGCGGTCGTAATGTTTAACGTAATACTCTCTGATTGGTGTTCACTGTCACAAGAATAAATACGGGGCTCTCCGTTAAGTGTTTATGGCAAGCACATGTGGAGCGTTTAATTTGTTTTTCTTAGGCTGAATCACTAAATTTTGGTGTTATTTTCTGTGTCAGTTTCGTGTCTGTGATTGTTTTTTTTTTGTTGTGTGATAATTTGACACCTGTTTGGTAAGTTTATTTGTGTTTTATTGTGGCATGTGGAGAGGTCGCGACCATGGAAGTTGATTTTGAACTCCATGGTCGCCCGCCCGATCCTGGCAAGTCGCAAAGTAACTCCAACCCACCCCAACAAATTTTACCTACAAATATCTCCCAGGACCTATTCCCGTATTCCCCAGGCTTATCCGTGCCGTTATCGTCCCTTGAGGACATTGAAAACCGTGCCCGTAAGCGCATTGTAGACAGTGATGGCCCTCCCCCTCCTAAAAAACAAATAACAATGAGCAGAACCTAGCGTCCCCTTCTTCCTACAGGCGGTCTCGATATTCAACCAGGGACTCGGCTTCATTTGTGGTCGATGCCTCATTTAAGTCTGATGACACTTCCTCTGGTACCACCATCCACCCGGTGAAGATTGGCCAGCTGTTGCTGAAACTGCTCATAAAAAATATACTTCCCGATGGAGTTAAATAAGTAGGCCGAAACAAGATCTCTGTAGACTTTAAAACTCCAGTAGATGCAAATGCATTTTTAAATAACTCTGAGGTGCTTACTAAAGGTTATGTCACCTCACTTCCAAGTTATAACATAACAAGAATGGGTGTGGTAAAAGGGGTCCCTATTGAGTGGTCTAAAGAGGAGATTGTTGAGAACCTAAAATCCATTGAAATTAAACTACAGTTTAATTTCAATGTGTAACATTCGCGTAAACCCAAGAAGATACTATGTTAACCTAAAATCCCCCTGTCCAATACTTAGTTAGGCGACTCAACCACAAGGTTATAACTGAAGGATCTGCAGAATGGAAACCAACATCCTCGGTAGTCATCACTTTTCATGGTCAATCCCTGCCCAAACCTGTATTCTGTTGTTACAACTCCCTTCCGGTGGATTTATACCAATTCCCTACCATACAATGTTATGGGTGTTGTAGATTTGGGCATACCAGATCCAAATGTCGTTCCAAACCTCGGTGTTTCCGCTGTGGTGAGGAACACTTTGGTGATGGTTGCTCCGTGTAAGACACTGTCTGTCTTTATTGCGCATTTTGCTACCGGTAAGGATTGTCCAGAGTTCATAAGACAAAAAAATATTAAGCTTTGTATGGCTGAGAAGTGCTTGTCTTATGAAGAAGCTTCCAAAAAGTTTTCCCCCTCTTATAGGTGATATGCTGCTGTTTCCTCTTCATACCCTCCTGCTCTTTCTCAGTCTTCTAATTACAACAATCTCACTCAATTAACTTCCAGGCTTAAATCTCGTCACCAATCTCCTAATGTTATTTCATACAGAAAAAACACTTTTTCCAAACCCAAGCCCCGTCCTCAACTTTCTCCTGGTTATGACCGCAGAGCTCATGAAAACATCCTGAACAATTATTCCTTTAATCCTTCCACCAATGGTTGTGCTCTCAATAACTCCTCCCAATTAACCGTTTCTTCTAATGACCCTGTTACCATAGAAATTAATAATTTATACTCTTCTCTTTCCTCTTTTCTTTTAAAAAATAGTTTACCTGACAACGTTGCCAATGAATTTGTAAACTTCATTAAATTTCGTAATTATGGCCCTATATTGCCTACAATGCAATGTCAGGAGCGCCATACAAAAAAGACATGAGATTTCCCATCTTATTAATACATATAAGCCTGCAATTATTTTCTAGCTGAGACTTGGCTTCGGCCAACCCAAAATTTTAATTTTTCAGGATACAGCACGTTCCGTCATGATCGTCCTGATGGTTATGGAGGGGCTGCTATCCTTGTTAGCAACTTATTCCCTTCTTCTCCCTTTTCCTTACCTAGACATGGGAATGAGATTGATGCTGTTGGAGTTAACATCCTAGGTATTAATTTTATTTCCATTTATATTCCTTCCCCAAATGCTACAAGTTTTCAGTTTATCCACAACATCTGTGTTCTTTTTAAACCTATTATGCCGTTAGGAGATTTTAACTGCCACCACAGTCTATGGGGTTCTGTACACAGTGACAGTGCAGATAATGAATTGGTTGACTTAATAGATGACAGAGGATTATTTGTCCTGAATGATGGGTCGGCAACACGTAGACCAAGAATTGGTCGAGTTAAGAGTTGTGTTGATTTGTCTCTATGTTCCTCCAATCTTTCTGCCCAGCTGGACTGGAAACGTCTAAAGGAGATTAACAAAAATCATATGGGCCTATGCCCCAGCAAGTACAGAGATGAAATATATATCATTTTAAAGAACAAGTCTTCTAGTTATGCAATAAGAAAGGCGCATTTAGCTAAGCAGCAGTGGTCAAAAGTTATTAAGGTTGGTGGTTCGGCGTTGCACCGAAACGTATGTACTAGGCGATTTGGAAAAATATTAATATTGTGGACTGTATTAAGAATGGCTGGTAAATCGCCCAGTAGAGTGGGTTATAGGGAGGAATAGGAGGCGGAGGTATGGGAGCAGAGCACGCCTTACCTTGATAAAATGGCGGCTTGTCGGCGTCTTCCGAGAGTCGGGCCACAAGCTGATCACTCCACCTGGATCCAGCCCGAAGCTGCACGGATCACTCCACTACACCCGCGGGCGGTTTAGTTCTCGTTTATAGTATAAAATAGCGGTAAAATATTGCGGTGCTGCATGTATTCGTCGCGGCGCGGAGCTGCACCAGGACGCAGCTGGTCAGCGGGACGGTTGATTTTCGACTCGCTCGCAGCGTCGTTGAATTCTGCGACCAATTACAGCGAGGCGTGCCTTTTGGAAGGGAAGGGATAAAAGGATCGCTCGTATTTGACACTGCGGTATGCAAAGGAATTTATTAGCTAGGTGTTGACATAATTAATTATCAATAGAAAGATAGATTGCGCTACCAGTTGGAAATAGATGATTAGTGACATATTTTTTGACAATATTTCACAATGTATTGATATAATGTTTAGTATTTCAGTTCATTTATTTGCTATAAATATGTATCTAATCCTAATATTAGGAACTAATGAAAAACAACAAAAACATACTTTTACACATTTAATCATTTAATGTAATTAATACATTTTCTAAAAATGCAGCTGGTGGCACAATATTTTATTGGTGTCTCGCCCACCCCAAATACCAGAGAATTGTCATAATTTGTGCACAACCCCAAATACCAGAGAATTGTCATAATGTGTGCGCAACATCCAACATTCCGATTACCAGCTACGCAATTACACCAATAACCTAAGATAGCATCTCTCTTTTGTTCTTCGCTTGAGGGACCTTCATCATATAAAATATTAATAATACAGACTAAATCTACCCATCATCCCGGTTAATAATGCACTCATCAAGTCCCCTAGTCATGTCAGTAAAAATTTATAATAAGTAACCAGAGCTTCTAAAACAAGAAAATAACTACAACATATTTATAAACAAACTGAAATTGTTCCTTAATAAGAAAGCTTACTACACATTAAATAAATATTTTAATGACAAAACACCATATAACATAAAATAACCCAAAATAATTATTTTAGTCTATTTATACACACACAAAATAAAATGATAACTTATTATGCCAAAAAAAAAAGTTCGTAAAGATAATAAATAAGCTTAAGAAATCTTTAAACATTTTGAGGACATAATAATATTAAAAATATTTATTTTAAATATATTTAATAAGTATACATCATAAATATCATTATTAAAGTCCTCTTCCTCCTCTCTCCTAATAAAAACTTTGCTGTGCCCAACAGGGTCCATAATTGATACTACCCTTATGTTTAACACCTCATTGTAATTATGGAATGCAATAAAGTGTCCGTGTGGTGACGGATTAAGAATACGGAATGTCACCACCCCATATCATCCCATGGGTGTCGTAAGAGCCGACAGAGGGAGCATATTATGCAGAGAACAGCACTGTAAGAGAAGGAAAACTTCATACAAACCCTATACCAACCCGTTTGGCCAGCGTGGTATAGTAGGCCAATTCCTCCTTTCAAAGGAGAGGCCTAGTCCAGCAGTGGACTGTTAAAGGCTGATGATGATGATGAATAAAGTATTGAGTATTGAGTATTAGTATAATACTCTCGTCTAGAAGTAAACTATAACCGAAAAGACGCGTACGTCGAAAGATAAGACCTCCGTAGTATTACTTTACTCTATGGATAAGACGATAAGTCAACATGTCAACTATTTTGACATTAGCTTGGTTATACCAGGGCTGGATTAAAATAGCCCTGTTAGTAAGTGGTTTTTGAACTTTCTTTCTTACTTATTTTTAATTTATTATTAAGAGGTTTGTTTTTATAGAAAATAATATAATAATAATGATTTAATCATGACTGATTTAGTCATGGCTGTCCGTGTGGTGACGGATTAAGAATACGGATTGTAACCACTCCATATCATCCCATGGGTGTCGTAAGAGCCGACAGAGGGATCATATTATGCAGAGAACAGCACTGTAGGAGAAGGAAAACTTGATACAAACCCTATGGCAACCCGTTTGACCAGCGTGGTATAGTAGGCCAACTCCTCCTTTTAAAGGAGAGGCCTAGTCCAGCAGTGGACTGTTAAAGGCTGATGATTATGAATCATGACTGCCTCCGTGGACTAGTGGATTGCGTATGCGACTGCTGATCGGAGGTCCCGGGTTCAATTCTCGGGTCGGGCAAAGTGTGTTACTGGGTTTTTCCGAATTCTCAGTAGCAGCACGGAGTCTGGTGATGTGCCCGGTAACGGCAATACGCTCGCCCCCTATTACGTAGGACCCAAAATTTCATGGCAAAATGTGGGTGTAATATTACACCTCTGCCTATCCCTTCGGGGATACAGACGTGAGTGAGTCTATAAATGATTAAATAAAAATAAATAAAGATTTAATCATTCTTAAGATTACGCGTCTTTTAACTCTTACAATTCTGTTGCTATATTTTTCCCTACACTGATCTTTTAACATTGTTACGTGGCAACATTATCGGTAGATTCAAACAAACTCAAATATAAGGAAATCGCTTCAAATTCTTTTAAATTATTTTCTTTTCAGCGACTGCAATGGAATGTAAATAGTACTTTAAAATTCCTTGTATGTTTTATGTAACTTATCTACAACCGCTTGTTTCTGGTCAACGTGGGGCATATTTTGTCCAAGTCCTTTATGTTATGGCAGTGATCACTATCCTATTACCATTACCTTAGTTAGTAGGTCCCTACCTCAGAGAGACAATAATCCCATTTTGAAATACAGAATGGCAGATGCTGACTGGGTTTTGTATAAACAAATCATGCAGGACAAAATCCCCTCCCTTCCTAGTGTTTCTAATTCCAACATAGATAACTGTTTATTGCAATTTTCTAAATGTATTTCTTCTGCAGCCGAGGCTAGCATTCCTCATAAGAATGCAGCTTCAGGTAAGATAGCCCCCCCTGGTGGGACCGGGACTGTACTCAAATCATCAAAGCCCGAAATGCGGCTGAACTAACGTATGTTAACAACATAACATTCCAAAATTTGATTGATTACAATCGGACTGTTGCACGATCCAGGCGCCAATTTTAAAGGAAAAAACGTGAGGATTGGAAAAAGTTTTGTGCATCCCTTTCTCCAACCCTTCTTCTACTTTGTGTGGCAGAATTTTAAGAAGTTTAGTCGCGGCTGCTCTGCCCTGTGAAATATTCTCCAATCTCTCCAGATTTGGCTTCTCTCTTCTTTAATAAACTTGCTCCTTTCTTTGTTCCTCTACAGGATGAACTCCTGCTGTCTTCAGTTATTGCCTCCAATGACCCTTTAGATGCTCCTTTTACCTTACAGGAGTTGGATGCCGTCCTCAAGTATGTTCGTGATTCCGCCCCTGGAGTCGATGGTTTCCCTTACTCATTTTATAAAAGGGTTAGCCCTCAGAGCCGCGAATACCTTTTAAACCTAATTAATACCTGCTTCACTCTTAATTATATTCCGGACATATGGAACACTCAGCTGATCATTCCCATTTTAAAACCCGGTAAATTTCCTAATGCCCCAGACCATTTCCGGCCAGTCGCGCTGTCTCCTGTGCTTTGAAAAATTTTTGAGCATCTTATTAAAAACAGACTAGAGTGGTATGTTGAAAACCAAGGCCTTCTACCAAATTCTCAATATGGTTTTTGTAGGGATTCTAGTATCATGGATAGTATCAGCATCCTGATGACAGATATTGGGATTGCATTTAGCAAGAATGATTCTGTGCTTGCGGTCTTTTTGGACATTTCAGCAGCTTACGACAATGTCCTTCTTGCTATACTCAGAAGTAAGCTACGTCAGCTGAGTATACCGCCAAGAATGCGGAATTGTATCTGCAACCTCCTTTCAGACCGTAAAGTCAAGTTACACTGTTCAGGAGATAATATTGAATCGAGAACTGTTTAGCGCGGTCTTCCACAAGGTTCGGTATTGAGCCCCCTTCTATATAGTATTTACACCTCAGATCTACATAAGTCTCTCAACATCGACTGTCAAATCCTACAATACGCCGATGACATATGTTTATATTAGCAGAAAGCGTCAATTACGGATGCTCAGCAATCCATGCAGATATCCCTCCCTACTCCCTTAACCATAGGCTCAACTCCCATGGACTCAGCCTTTCACCTGCTAAAAGCTCGGCTGTAGTCTTCTCTCGTAAGAGAATACTTCCAAGGCTTTACCTTGAGATTGAAGGTTCTCCCATAAAGTTCGAAGACAACGTCAAATTTTTAGGTATTATCTTAGATTCAAAACTATCTGGCGCTTCTCATTTTAATTAAGTTGTAAACAAATTAGAGAAAAATCTAAACATGCTTCGTGCGCTTGCGGGTGTTTGGTGGGGGGCGCAACCTTTCACCCTTAAACGTTTATACAACGCAACGATCAGAAGTCTGTTAGATTATGGTACATTTTTGCTGGAACCCTGCAGTAAAGTTGCAATGGCTAAACTAGACTCCATTCAGTCCGAAGAGTCTACGCATATTTTTAGGTTGCATGAGATCCACACCAATTAATGGTCTTCAAGTAGAGAGTGGCGATCCCCCCCTTTACCTGCACAGGCAATTCCCTGCAGACAAATTTGTTTTTAAAAGATTTTTTATAAACAACCACAACGTTCTTCCCAAACTTCCCCATTCAGATACTTTTCTGGATCAGAGTTATTACTGGAGACACAAGGACCCCCCCCCCCTTATTTATAAATTCATATAGAAAGATCCGGCTAAAACAAGAAGCTGTTTATTTTCAACAGTGTTCCAAAATTCCTCTCTATTATTCTCCATATAAAGCCTTAATTTATTGTCCAAATGATTTCATCACTGCCCTGAATAAAGATTCCCATCAAATTAATGCTCAATTTTCTACTCTGGTTGAAGCTCATTGGAGCAAATATCATGAATTTGATACTGATGCCTCAAAGTTGTCCAAAGATGGTAAAACAGGCATTTCAGTATTCTATGACAACTCAAGAATTAACCTTCAATTCCAATGTCCCCCTGAATCTTCTGTGTTTATTGGCGAGTGTATAGGCATTCTTGAAGCATGTTTATTTATCCTTTCTCATGATGCCATTCCTAAAGCTGTAATTTTTCAGACTGTAAAAGTGCCCTGGAGGCTATTATTAAAACTCCTTTCAAGAATAACAATTATAGCCCTATTATCATGGCAATTAGGAACTGCTTGTATACATGTGTCGAGAAGGATATAGAGGTTGTCCTGGTATGGATTCATGGTCATTCTGGCATTACTGGCAATGAATATGCAGATGTGTCTGCCAAAGAAGCTGTTAATGGTAGCTTGGTTGATCTTAAATACTATTCAATCCAAGAAGGATGTAGAGGTTGTCCTGGTATGGATTTCTGGTCATTCTGGCATTACTGGCAATGAATATGCAGATGTGTCTGCCAAAGAAGCTGTTAATGGTAGCTTAGTTGATCTTAAATACTATTCAATCCAAGTTTATGACTTACAGCATACATGCAAGGCAGATTTGTACAAATCCTGGCAGTCTTTGTGGTCTGAGTCAAGTAAAACAAAGGGCTCTTTATATGCCTCAATCCAACCTAACATTCCAATTAAGCCTTGGTTTTATAAATTCAAAAAAACTCCTAAAATCCTAACTTCCATTATTTGCAGAATCCGCCTTGGTCATTGCTGCTCCCCTGATTTTCTACATAAGATCAGAGTTCGAGACAATTCTTTGTGTGTATGTGGCCTAGATGACCACCACGGGTACCCTGGACCACATATTTCTTAATTGCTCATTAAAAAAAGCCTTCCCATTAGATCAACTTGTATCCAAATTAAATATTCAGTACCCAGTTAATGTACATCACCTCTTATCCTTCTTTCCAAATCCTATAATAATTCGTGCTTTTATTAAATTCGTCTCTATTAATACAATAAAACTATAATGTACGTATTAGATTTTTTTATTGTTTGTCTTATTGTATATCACATCGTATTAACTAACATCTGTAACTGTGATCGGCTTTAGTTTCAGGCTTGAATCTAGCACCACAATAATTAGTATGGTATATCTATACTGCCTAATGCTTCGTTGCCCATAAGTGTTCCTAGTCATTACACGACACTGGCAGAAATTGTCGAAAAGTTGTCGACAGATTGCAATAGTTAAAAAAAAGGAATAAATACATTATTTTTAGTTTTAGAATCCTAAAAATAACATTAATCTTACCTTTTTATAATAAACTAGAGGACGCCCGCAGCTACGTCCGCATAATATTTTATTTTACCCGTTTTTCCCGATTCCATGGGAATTTCGGACAATCCCTTCTTAGTGCACCTCTACGGTCCCCAAGGAACATACATGTCAAATTTCAGCTTCCTTCGTCTAATAGTTTAGGCTGTAGCTTGTCTGTCAGTCAGTCAGTAACGCAAGGATTTTATATATACAGATAATAAACTTTATTGATATCTTAAAATCATAATGAATCTATAGATACTACAATCAAACCGATTTATTCTTAGTGGACACAAGCTTATTATGTTTTCTCAAGTACTTTTCACTATTAACCAAGCCAATTATGGGTTGGTTAATAGTGACAGGATTTTTTTGTTTTTCTGCCCTTATGTTCGGGCGGTAATTTTTGGAACGCGGCTCAACCATCTTCAATAGGGGTTTTCCTGGATAATACAGGAGTTTTAAGTGCAACATTCTCATCCCTATTTATAAATGTGAAAGCTTGTGAGGATGGCTGTATGGACATTTGTTACTCTTTTACGTAAAACTACAGAACGGATTTTGATGAAACTTTGTAGTATCTAATATAGCATAAACATCAAAATCAAAATAGCGAAAAGGTCGTGGTCTATTCGTTATTTATCGGGACGAAGGCTTGATTATCGTAAGAAACCAGAATGGAATAAAAACTATGCTATTTGAACTATAGGTACGTGAATACAGACTTCATTAAAAAGAAGCAAATGTGTCCAAAGAAATATTAAATGCTCATAAAGACATATCTCGCAAATTTTACAAAATGCAAAACTTTATGCAAGTTTTACGATCGGTGCCCTTATTTAATTTTTGTTTGTGGCCATAGTGCTTTTCAAATTGCTAGTAAAATAATAAGTGTAGTTGATTAGCTAAAATCCAAATTATGTAACAGGACACAGAGCAGCTAAGCATAGGGCTCAGTTAAATAAAATAACAGAAAACTAAAGTAAATAACCATTACCGACCACTTTATAAAACATAGACTAAGTAGGGTTAGAAATTTGCCCTTATCTCTTTCCTTATCTGTGTAAAAGTTATTTTACTAAAATTCATAGCAACAAATTTCGGAACGAAATAAATTACGGAATTCTTTGATAATAGTCTAAAATAGTGTAAGATTTTTATTGGGACTGTTTTAGTTAAGTACTAGGTGCTTTTGACTTGTTTTGCTTGAATTGTTTTTTTTGAAACACGTCCCGCTCTAGGAATGAATTGTGTGACGCGGGGAACTTTACAAACATGCAGCCAACAGACACAAAGTACACCCAGACTCGGAACAATAATAAAATTTATGAATCACACAAAGTGTTATTCCGTATGGCGATCGAACCCACAACACTCGTCCCAGTGTCAAACGGCCAGGCGCCCGCTTAAACCACTATGCCAACCGAAGTCAAATAATTTTTTGTTACTCTCGCTTTGTAGTTAGTAACGCCATCTATTTTTATACTTGCGAACTACATATATTTCCTGCAGGTTGCTTGCTAACTACATGCACAAATAACTATTAATGGTATATCTATGGAGTGTGTTTGTTATGTATTTGCATGATACTATAGAGAGAACAAAAATGTTGAGAAGGTAATATACGAACTGTTTAAATACCTATCGCATCAAAGGTACTAGCTGTTAGCAATTAGCATACTTTAAATTCATGTAAAATACCAAATATTTAAGTACCCTCAACCTTTTACTCGGAACCTCAACCACGGTAATATAATCTAACAGTATTGTAACTCGGCCGTCTCCTCGAGTTATATGCCTACAGACGCCGGCGCCGCTTTCATTTTGAAAATAACTATTAAGGAACTACTAATCATAGACTTCAATGAAATAATAGGTACACTGTCCATAACGCAGATAAAAGTGTTCAGCTAGTATACATTATTACTACAATAATTACAATATGTTTTAAAAAATATCAACATAATAATATCTAAGCCATCAAATTTCGACTTAATCACGCATAAGTTAAAGATTAAACATTGCAACGTAGTAGGTACATTTTGAATTCTTCATCTAATCTTTAGGTGACTTAACGAAGAATTTAAACAGCACAATATAGTCTACAACTCGTCACCATAATTATTATTTAAATAAAGAACACGTTCGTCACTGCGGCACGATCGCGGCTGTTGTGTACTTTACGGTGTAATTTGTTCGAGGCGCGTAGGTATAACTCGAGTTTCGTGCGTTTGTATGGAGTTAGCATACTGTTAGATATTATTACCGTGCCTCAACGCCTATCAGATCATTTCAGGTAACAAATACGTGATTATCACGTGTGTAAAGGTCATGGCACATTATGCAGGCACCGTGAGGACACCACCCCAGCGATTAACTAGTACCTAATTTGACTATTAAATCGTATGTCGTTTATTTAAATCTATATATTAAAAGAATTTGTGTTTTATAATACGAGTCGGCCAGCCCGTTCTACCCAACCGATTCGCGTGATGTTTTTTTTAAATGAAAGCTCTCGCTGCATAGATTTGTCATCAAGCATTAGAAATTACCTAACTTGCACATTCATCAAGTTATATGCAAAAACAGTTTTCTCCCATACATTTTTTACGTTGTCGTAGCCGTAGTCAATGACTTTCTGCTTCTATATATCTGGTTCTCATTGAGGTAGGCGTTTAGTTATAGGCATAAAACACGCGCTGATAAGAGCTCTTTCGTTTGATGGCATGCTCATTTATATTGGGTAAGTTTGAAGGAAGATAGGTGTGGACATTGAACTTATTTTTCAATATTTTCCTATAAATTTCTTAAGATTCCATTGGTTTCTCTCTACATGGACGGTTCTAAATTCAAAAATATTTTTATGGCATCTAATAAGTTCCTTGCGGTAACTGCCAGGAAACAATGTTATGCCTCCTTTAAGGTGACCTTGCCTTACTTTCATACGGCTGTGAGTGTGGTGGTGTGTAAAATTAAACCCGATGTTGGTCAAATTATCACTATAGTGAATTATCGCTAATGGCAGGTAATATTCCCCGAATGTTATCAGTTAATCCTTAATGTTGGGTGAACTGATCTGTGATGTTGAGGAATTTTCCCCCTTTTTTTGTATCGCGATGAAATCCAATTACAGACTGTCCCTCAAAGGGACCCCTCCGCCAAATCTGTACCGAGTTTGGGCAGGTGGAGGGGGTTGTGTTGCTCGGCTCTCCCCCTAGATGTTCGGGGGGGCATTATACCCACTAAAACACCGCGGTGTTCCTCTATCGACCATCATGACGGGGTCGCGGTCACGACGTCAGTATACCCGCGACCTGAGGAATTTTCCCAGAATGTAGTGAAATTTCCGCCTAATGTTGGGAAAATCAACCCTACAGACAGGTAAATTACGTTTTATGTTAGGAAAACTTTTTTGTTTTTAAATTACGGACTTTTTTCGGCCATCTTATTTTTTTATGTGGAACATATTACAGCGGTTCATAGTACTATTGTCATATAATTATATTACAAGTGGTAGTTATGGTAGAAATTGTAGCTTTGGTAAGAATAGTAGTTTTGAGAGAAAAGGTACTTTTGACAGCACCGATGGTTTTGGTAGAAATGGTAGTTCTGAATAAATGGTAGATACGATAGTGTTAGTACGAATAGTAGTTTGGTACAAATAGTAGTTTTGATAGGAATAGTATTTTCGGTAGGAATAGTAGTTTTGCTATAAATGGCATTTTTGGCATATATGGTAGTTTTGGTAGCAATGTTGCTTACGATTGCTACCAAAGCTACCATTCTTACCAAAACTACCTTAAACTATGTAAGAGCTTTTTTATAATATTAAAATATGCTGTGGAGCAGCACGGGTCCTCTAGTACTTACTAAACGAGGCACGCAGGCACGCGCGCATTTTTTTTTTAATTTAACCCTTTCTTTCCAATCCTGTGGGAATTTCAGGAAATTCTTTCTTAGTGTTTCCCTACGACCCCAAGAAACATAAGTACATGCGAAATCTCAGCTTCCTGCGCCTAAAAGTTGTGACTGTAGGTTGTCTGTCAGTCAGTCAGTAACGCAAGAATTTTATAAATACTAATTTATATGAATACTAGAGGAAGCCCGTGGCTACGCTCTAACGTTTTTTGTATATTGAACAATTTCTACCCGATCCCATTGGAATTTCGGAAAATACCTTCGTAATGCACCCTACGGTCCCCAAAGAATATAACTGCCAAATTTCAGCTTCTGCGCTTAATAGTTTCGGATTTGCATTGTTTGTTAGTCAGTCAGTAACGCAACAATTTTATATAATTATACAGAAGATGAATAAAATATAGTTACGTTAGTAAAAAAATTTAACGGCGGGTTTTCAGATTGTCGTTGCGGTGCCTACACACTGCAACCCCGACCATAACTTTTTATACCTATCCAAATTAGGTAAGTTCCTATAAGCATGATGATGATGATGCAGTGTCTCGAAGTGTAATTCTCTGAACACTGTGTGTTGCCAACGGTGACTTGTAAAGCTAAGACGTGGCCGCTCTCTATAGACATTATCGGAGGGCTCAAAGTTACTCAGGAGGCGATGATGAGAGTTAAGTTCAAAGATTCCCTGTGAGATCGAATCAGAAATGAGGAGATTTAAAGTCAAGCTGAAGTGGCAATGTGCAGGGCACATAACTTGACGAAGGGGCGTTAAGGTTCTAGAGTTGCGGCTACATACTGGACAATTCAGCAGGGATAACCCTCCTGCAAGATGGACCGAAGATGAAGCAGTTGGATGTCGACGGGCCGTCGGCTCAAGATCAGTCTGTCTGGAGAGTCTTCGGGAAGCCTATATATCCAGCAGCGGAGAGCTCTAAGTCAGCGTAGTCTTTTATCGTCTTCATCCTGATGAATATCAGCTTCATAAATATTTTGTTAATTTTAGAGGAAAGTTTCATTATGATAGAGATGCAGATTTATTTGAATATGTAGCAAGTTTAAATTATGCAGTAACAAAATTTGGATACGTAGGTAAACTATCCTTTAAGGTGAACAGTTGTGAGAAACTAGGGCTTTATAGTATAAATATCTGAAGGTAAATTGTTAGCGAAGACCACATTTAGCGAACCGAGTGAACGAATGTTGCTAAAACTTTTAATGGACTACGTTCAGTTAGCTGTATGCAAAACTACGTCATTTCATACAGAAATACAATATTGAATCTAAAGGCTCACGTCGCGTTTATCTAGGGAATATGTGAAGTTATTACGAAATTTTACTATGTAGGAACTTTGGCTGTATGTACGTATATTTCAACTGCTTTATGTTGTTATCCACTGGTATGTATAGTCGAAGAGGCCCACTGACATGTATCATAATGATAATAAACTAATTGCAGCCACACAACGTGCGCTAAATACCTTTTTCTCACGAATTAGAAAGAATCATTATGCTAAGTACCTAAGTCTATAATAAATAAGACTTTTGAAACCAGTTAGATTATACATGCAAAATTACTATTGAAACAAGGCAACATTTGAATTGCTTTTCTTAATCGGCTGAGGTGGCGGCGAGCTTCGGCAACGGGGTTCAATTCTGTCGTATCCGAGAGCGGGCTGTTTTCAATATACCTCCAAATTGCTCCATTAAAACTTCCCTAACTGCATTCAAACCGATTGTTAACGCTTCGCATACTGGTGAACGTTGGACAATGACGAGAATAGTCATTGTACACCTGAGGCTGTCTTTTGACAAATGTTTTAGACTTAATAACAAGTTAACAATTTTTTTTTATAAATTGACATTCGAAGAAATTTATTGCATAAAAATCTAGCTTGTTTACTTCTGTTTCAACTTTACCATCTAAAGTAAGTATTTCTATCTATTCTCTATTTAATTCAGCAACGTAGGTGGTACTTTAAATGTGCGCTATAAAAGCGTACAATATGTATTCATATTTTCAAAAGCAAGCAAGAAAGTTTTTAAAGCAGTGTAATCATCCAGCAGATACCTACTGGAAGCGGTAAACTTTAACTACTATTTGGCACACTTTCAAACTTCTGCCGTGTCGGTTTGCGTCTATTTTTCTCTTTACATACTGTTCGATTAAAACATGCAGTCGCTCTTTCCGTTCTAGTCATGTATGCGATGCACTTGAACGAATTTTTGGAGAAAGGTGTGTGGCAAATAGCTACAGCACCGGCAACAGACTCCATCGTGCTTAAAATAGTGGGAAAATATCGTTAATATTACCCAGAAGCGCCAGAACTGATGTAAAAAATAAAACTACCCAATACTTACTCGGAAATAATGAAAGTATAACGCTGAATTTTTGTTGCATGCGCAATACGGTGTATTGCTCTTCGGAAATGAAGTTCTTTGACTGTACTGTGCAGGCATTCAGAAAGCATAATACATGTTGTAAGAAAAGTTGGCTCTCGTATAAAAGGCGCAGCACTAATATTTGTATAAATTGTACTTACCTGGCCTGCCTCGGCATCCAATACGTTAGGTGTTTTGAAAGCGAGGCCAAATTGACTCCATTAAAAGTTTTGAAAGCTCTCGTAGCTTAGATAATTTACTGAGAGAGTTATGCCGTCTATAAAAGCATACGTGGGTACTGAAAACTAATGAATTTATGTTTGTGTTCATATTTTCGTACTCAACTTTGTTAAGTGGAAGCTTAATACTTTAGGTGCTTGGCAAATACATTAATATATTGCTATTGATATATTTTGAGAATAGTGTCGAGCTTACACAACAAAATATTATATCCCAAATGATTGTCGTCGAGACGGTTGATGGGTAATCAAACTTTATATCCAATCGCTTTAATGGTGCTTGTGTTGGCACTCATTGGCTTTATTTTAAGCAGTATATACTTTCCAGACACTATAAAAGATTAACTTTAACTTAAAGCAAAAGTGATTTAATTTTACGAACGCAAAGCAGAATGCGACAGTAAACTCAACGCTTTTATTTTTCTGCTAAGTTACATAACTAATACTATAGTTTATGTTTAATCACGTAAGCATAAACATTCCCTTTCAAAATGTGGTGATCTCACATGGGACAGAACCACATAATTGATAAGAAAGCCCAGGGACACAGGACGCAGTAATTAGGGAACGGGGAAGCAATTACGACTTTAATAGGAGTGCGATGTTCGCGACCGTACGTTTGCCCCTTAATAATGTTATATTTCTTTGTTCAACACGATTCTATAAAGGTAGCTAGTGTGTACAAGACCAACAATCAATTGAATTATTGATCTTTTTATAACCAAATTTGTTCTTCTCAACAAATTGGAGTTCTTAGGAATAAGAGGCACACAGTTAAAACTGTTTAGAGACGCACCCCCACGGGATAGGTATCAATGTGTCAAAATAGACAACGTTATCAGTTCCGAATGGCTATTACCCCAATTCGGCATGCCACAAGGAAGTGTGCTCGGAGGAACCCTCTTTCTAGTGTATATAAATGATCTCTGTAACCTCAACCTAGACCATGGCACAATTGTTACGTATGCTGACGACACTGCGCTTCTTTTCTCAGCTAACACCATTACGGAAGCTCAGAAGTATGCACAACAAGGGTTTAACGTAGTAAATAATTGGCTTAAACATAATCTACTAACCTTAAACGCTGATAAGACTAAATTCATTAAATTTTGCATGCGTATCACTCAAGCACATAATAATTATTTTCACTTATATGCACATAACTGTAATCTTAATTCAAACAACATTTGCACCTGTCCAGAAATAAGCACTACTAATGGGTCATATTGGACGAAACCCTTTCCTATAAATGACATATCGCCGCTTTAACATCTAGAATACGAAAACTATTATTTGTATTTAAAAAACTGCGGTTTATTTTAGATCATAACCTCATTATACAGATGTACAAGGCATTGTGTCAGTCCATAATCCAATACTGCATTACCTCTTGGGGAGGTATAGGAAAATTATTAATGCTCTCTATAAAGCGAGCGCAAAGAGCCCTTCTTAAAGTGGCCACCCGCCGACCTTACCGATTCTCTACAAGCCTTCTGTATGAATCATGCAAAGTGCCAACGGTTCGCCAACTGTTTATATTGTACACTGTACTAAAACAGCACACTGCGCTTACGTACAACGCCAACCTTACTAACACCAAGAGACGGAAAGATATTGTCTGTAGTTCAAGCTCTGAATCAAAGTTTGTCTTCACTCATAGATTTTTTACATTTCTGGATCCCTATCTTTATAATAAAATCATGTCTATCAGTATTTACAAACACTAAAATATAATCAGACGGAAGAACTGCTGACTGTGGTCAAATAATTATAGGTTTCATATTACTTTTAAAATAATTATATAATTATAAGTAAGTATATTTTTATTTAGAAACATTATTACGTTTAATATGTTTACAATAAATATTGTGATGATTTAACTCAGATCAAAATTATGTACTTGCTGTTAGGCACTGTAAGTGCCTTTAACGCCTGTGGCACAGGTTTACCCTAGTACCCCCCGTGGGATCTCCACCTTGTCGTGGTGGGGGGGCTCAGTAACTGTGGGTTTCTGCGCTTCTTTGTGAAGCTAAGCGGGATCCCGGGAGGGGTCGCTCCACGTGGGCTTGCGTGAGGCCTGCGTAGGATGCGTCCCAAGGTGCGGGTGCGGGGGACAGTTCTGTCTGTCCCTCGCAGTCGGGTGCGGTTGCGGGAGGAGAGGCGTGTCTGTGTTGCGTTGCCGCGCGTCCTATCTCCCGCGGCCAAATGGGGGCGCACCATCGTTGTGTCGCGGTGGGGCCGCAGAGGAAGAGGAGATGCGGTGTTGCGTTGCCGTCCTCCCTATCTACTGCGGCCGCTGGGTGTTTTGGCGGCGGAGCCCAACACCTTCATCCGCCGCCGAGGGAGTTTCGTTCGAGGTCCGCCTGACCATCTGGCGGGCCAATACCCGTCGGGGGGTAGCGAGGAATGCTTCGGTGAAACCCTACCCTCCGACACATGGGTACATGAGGAGCACGGGTTGGTTTTTAGTCAGTAAGAGTCTGACAGTCCCTTTCGTCCTTTCCCCCCAGGGCGGAAGGACTCCATGAGGATTTTCCAACCCGACAAACAAAAAAAAAAACAAAAAGAAGAAAGGTTTACCCTAGTACAGGCACCTCATTATTTTACCTAAATTACTTTTAAAGAACTGTATGTATATTTTTATTATGAATTGAAAATTAATAAATTTTATCATTATTTTATTATATTAGATATAAATACTTTGGAGCAAACGACATCTTAGTCAAAGAGTTATCGAGACACAATATTGACCGATTTACCTACTATAAGTATAAGCCAGGAGATATACAAAGAAGAGGATGACACGTCATCGAATTTTGAGACATTGCATTGGAACAAAATAGAGAGCTGAAATTAAGAAAAAAGAATAAAAAAAGAGAAAATCATAATAAAAGAGTGCAAGGCAGATATTTAACATTGAAGAGAATGCTATGCATGACTCCCAGCATTTAGAACACAACAAGAATGAAGAAAACAATAGCATGAGCCGATCTAAAAATGTTCTGTTTGAATAATTTCTTAAAATAAAAGGAAATAATTATGTCTGACGCAGTTTTGGAAGATAAGATAAAAAGATTTTGCAAGATGATATTTGAAGAAATATACAAATATGTAGTAGAAATAATAAAAAGTGCTGATATATTTAACAAAATATTCTTTAACTGTAATGGATATTATAAGTAAAATAAATAATTTTTGTCTTAACATTATACAGTGGAACTCACATAGCTTAAAACCAAAATTAATGGAATTTGAAACACTTTTATTGAAGGATCGGATACATATTGCAATCATCAGTGAATCATGGCAATACGAAGATACTCAGTTGAACCGACTCTATTGTTGTACTTAGATTTACATTATTTGCTGTAGTTTATTATAGTGTGACAGTCATTTTCATCGACAAAAGAGACTGGCGAAAGCTGCCTATTGAGACTAAGAAGAGACAAAGAGAAAGTAACAGACGGGGCTAAAAGTCATTGGGAACCTGTCTACTATTTTCCTTTTCGTAATGTGCTAAAAACCTATTTAAACTGATGTTAAGTTATATGTAACTTATTGATGTCGCAAAAGTATATCTGAATCAGTTAAATCGCACATAAACGCCAACACAAACTCTCTCTCGATACATTTCGTGAAGTCTTGTTATTACCTAATATTTTATCAGTGAAATAGAGTTATACGTGTGTATGAACTCTTTCTAAACATCTGGATTCTGAATTTGTTTGTTCAAATTTTGTTATGTGTGTGTGTTGAATGACTTCCATACACAATTAAACTTGGAGGGTGTCGTTATTGTTGATATATAGAATTCGGGTAAAATTGGTAGGGACAGCTAGCGATTAATAATTATAACATATTCAGAAATTAAAAGAAAGTACGTGAACATACTATACCTGTGTATATCGTGTACACACATAGGTATTGTCTCAGTTGAACTAAATGAAAGGATAACAAAAACTTTAAGAAGACTTAAGACACACAATCATAAATGGCGTTAGTTCTTAGACTCACAACCTAATAAAAGTCGTTTATTTCAGTCATACGCAGAATTAATTACAATAACTCCAAATCTCCACTAAATCCTTACTATATGTATATTTTACTTACATTTCAACTAATGACGTTCATAAAACAAGCTTTACAATATAAAAGACAAAGACAAACCAAATATTATCCTCAGACAATTTTTCTCTGTATGCTGACGGATTAAGAATACAAAGTATAACTTTCTCATTTTATACCGTGGATATCGTAGGAGACGACTAAGGAATAAACTCGAAGGCAGCAGTATCTTTGGGAAGAAAAGGAAAACATATCAAACTCTAACCCAACCCATACGAGTTGGGTTAGAGTTTAAAAGTACTAAACAACACTGGCTAAACGGCCCGCGAAGTATAATAGATCAAATCCTTTATTTGCTCACAATGCTATTGAAATGCAAATTAGGAGAGGCCTATGTTTAACAGTGGACTCCGAAAAACTGTAATCATATGTTTCTCTCTTTCATTCTTATTGCTATTTCACTCATACGCGACATGTAACATTCGAATAATTTCAGTTTTAAACTCTATACATACGAGAGTATGATAATAGAAATTAATGAGTGTTAATTAACATTAACTTTAACTGTAGTGAGCTCATTTCGTTTTATTTGTAATTACAGTTTTAAATGTAGAGCTGCGGATAGTGAGATCTGAGATTACAAAATTTTATATGTAAAATTTTAGCTACTTTAATATGTATATTTTTTAAAGCCAATTTGTACAGCATTCTCATATTTAATTTAAATGACGATGATATCGACCATTAACATGGACTGATTTTTTCCGATGGAAAACTCTATTTGCGGGTCTCAAAGCTCCAGGCCCCAAAACCCCAGCCAAACTGGAGTTTGAATACATGGGAGCATGTCTAATTTCTTTAAGCTGTTTGGCCTACGCACTAAAAACCACCGTGGTATCCTTGACTTCTCACAGCGGGATCATGTGAATCTGCGAATTTACTGAAAATCAACAGCAGGTTGATGTGTCCTTTTTATATTTTGTTATTGATTTACCATTGTAAGTATTATTTTGAACTGCATGTTCAAAATAAAGATTTCCTTTCATTATTTCTTCTTCTTCCAAATGTATTTAATCTGAAGAAACCACTACGACGTTACTTAACATAGTAATACAAATACTTAAATAGGTCATTAAAGATTCTCCAGATTAGTTTGCCGAAAGCACCAAAATTGTATCTATAATAATAAATCAATCTTTATCTATACTACTTATATATTTTACTCTGAACATAATGAAAGTCACTTGTAAAATTGGTCAAACTAAACATCTAATACAAATTACGTTCGGTTTTGATTTCAGAAAAAGCCAAACATTAAATTTCGTTCATTGTTATCCACCGTAAACAATGATTCATGGCTACCAATATCAATTAACCGTATGAAACAAACATAATTGATACCAAGTTATCAAAACGAACGTCAACGTTCAAATATAATTTTAAAGATGAGCATTTAAGCTCGCCAAATCGAACTGTGCGCGCCGTAATAACCAGCTTTTGTTTGCATTTCTACGTATTCCAAAATTCAATTTAAATATGATGGTGAGAGCACAAACATGAGATCAGCAGAATAAAATGACGTGCGCCATTTGTCGAGGGTTTCACGCCGCGCCGCCAGCGCGCCGAGCCACACCGCAGCCGCGGACCCGGCCAATTCACAAATTAATTGCTTTCTAATACTATTTTTTACACTATGCTGCCTTCAAACAATATCATGAGATTTCGGTGGTTGTACATGTGATGATGGACTCTTCGTTTGTAAATCGGAAACTGGCCTGTAGCTGGAATGATTTTAAAAACAAATGCTTTGCTTATTTCTACACACTAATCCCCGTGTTGACCAAGCTAATATAGGTACCTATGATTACTAGTTTTATATTAGATGTGGTCTTTGGCTTCTATTTCTGTCAATAAAGATATCCCAATATCTATTATTGGTACTTACATCCAGCTTGTTGTCGAGGGACAACACCAAATAATTTAAAATCGCTGATATTATCGTAACTCTCATTCTATTGAATACTCTGTATATCTACTAAATTCGTTTTACAAACGCAATGTAGACGATATACCAGACGAAACACATATAAAATATAAAGCTTATTTTATGCTCAATCGAATTCGAGACATGAAAACCTCAGACTTGTAAATGAAATCTCAGAAATCGCTGACTATAAAATAAAACAATAAATTTTACTTACAAAAAAATCTAACAGCCAGTCTACTTCAACACCGCAGTGAGTGAAAACGTAGAATTTTCAAGTGTCTAACAAATTTTGAGATGAACGCTCTAAATCTGGTGTTTTCAGCTTTACTACCACGATAAATATATTCTCTGACAGGCAATATACATTTTTCACTTTTACAACATAGACATAAGGTAGTTTTGCCATAAAGTTTTGCGAGTTTGGCAGTATCGCAGTCTGCCATCAGCGAATATATTAAATGAAAATAAAATATACATATTTGTATTGAAATAACCGGTGCTTTTTAATTTTGCTTGTAAACTATATGCATAATTAAATCATTGCTTTGACTGTCCTGTTGATTCAATAATTGAAGCGTAATCAGATTGTTTCATCGCAAATTCGATTCGCAAATGCAGTTAGATAAGCAGTTACTAGATTGTGATATTTGGATATTCTTAGAAGTAAAAGGCGTTCGAAGCGCGCACGAAGTCCTGCATACAATTTCAAATGAAGTTGGATGGAGAGTATTTTTTATTAGAATCTGAAATTACGGGCAACTTTGTAATTGTTTATATAACATACCTTTGAAAGATAGAGATACATAGAAGCGCAGTAAAAAATTATATAATTTTACATTTAATCTGGGATAAACAAAATTAAAATATTAATAGTAATGTCTTTTTATGTTACTTAAATGAATTCTCTGTACGTAACCATGACGTTCATAAATTAAACCGTAGTTTATTTCAACGGTAAATTAACTGACCGTCACATCCTCCTAGCGCATCGCAACCAGTCGTCTAATTTAACGATATAGGTACAATATTAACGTACATTGCTATATTATGAATCACGTAAGTAAAAAAAAATACCAATTTTAAACTGCAGTGTTGTTTTTGTTGGGGAACCTAAATAAATAAAAAATTACTAAATACAGTTCGAAACGTAGTTTAACATACAAACAAATGTAAATTTACCAAGCATATAATTATCTCAAAAACTTGTTCCAAGGATATCTGTATAAATGCAATTCTTGCGTTACTGACTGACAGACAACGCACAGCCGGAACTACTGGGCGCAAGAAGCTGAAAATTGGCATGTATGTTCCTTAGAGACCGTAAGGGTACACTAAGAAGCGATCGGGAAGAAACTATTCATCATCATCATCAGCCCTATATACTGTCCCCCTGCCGGGCACGGGCCTCTTCTCACTATAAGACGGGTAAGGTCATAGTCCACCACGTTGGCCAATTGCGGGTTGGCAGACTTCACACGTCTTTCGAGAACGTTATGGAGAACTCTCAGAAATGCAGGTTTCCTTCACCCATAAGCAAGCAATAATTAACTTTTTTTTAAATTTATTTATAGTCTCACGCCTGTATCCCCGAAGGGGTAGGCAGAGGTGTAAATATTACACCCACATTTTGCCATGATTTTTTAGGTCCCACGTAATAGGGGGCGAGCCTATTGCAGTTACCGAGCACATCACCAGACTCCGGGCTGCTACTGAGTATTCGGAAAAACCCAGTAACACTTTTGCCCGACCCGGGAATAGAACCCAGGACCTGCGATCAGCAGTCGCATACGCTATCTACTGGATCACGAAGGCACAATTTAATACGCATTTAACTTCGAAAAGTCATTGGTGCGTGCCGTGAAACTGTTAAATAAAAAAAGGTGCGGGCGTAACTGCGGTTATCCTCTAGCCAAATTATAATAAGTAATAAAATGTCTTAATAAGATCTGTATATACGACAATAATAATAAAATGTCTTAATAAGATCTGTATATACGGCTTACTCTAGAGCTATACTTAGATCTTGTTCTATAACAAGGCCTAGTAAGTCTATTGTGCTCAGACAATATCATATTATATTAACCTGACTAGCTTTTGCCCGCGGCTTCGCGCGCGTTAAATTCGGGGTAACACATATCTACTTTCAGTCTCGAGTTGTGTGAAGACACTCCTGATTATTGTAAAGAGTCAGAAGCTCTATAGGGTACAAAGTAACTCGGTCAGTATCCATGACAATGTCAAAGCCATGTTTCAATACATGTCCAATCTAAATATCTATAAACACTTTCGCGTTTATAATTTTAGTGGGTAGGGAAAATCGTTTCAGCCGGTTGAGCGTAGTATATAATTATTAGTTTAGATATGCGAACAATGTATTGCACGCACAATATGACAATATGTATGATGTGATACTTGACAGTACTGACAGATAGCACATGCGCAGCACTCAATTATTCGCGCATGCGTTCTTATTTCCAAGAGGAAAATTTCTGCCGTACAAACTTCTATCCTCCCTACAATCCCTCCCAGTTTAATTTTTGCAACTTTTGGTAGCCTTTGTCCGTCTCCATGGTCAAATATATCTCTATTTTAAATTTCAACAAAATCGGTTCAGTCGTTTTTGCGTGAAAACGGAACATACATACATACATATATACACACTTTCGAATTTATAATATTATAGTATTTTCGCTGTATGATGATATGCATGACAGTTCTCATTTTACATATCACGCATACTACTTTCAACTGTGACGTCGTGCCCCTCCGTCTGAACTGTGACGTCGAACGAAGGTGGGAGCGAGCGCCTCTGCCCGCGCCCCGCACGCCATATATAAGCGTGCGACGCTGCTCAATCTTCCCTTTTGCTCCAGCTCGCGGCCAGTTAAGTCTTCTTCCTATCAAGACCCTGGCCTTCGGAACACCAGTGAACACCAAATATACTTGTCGGACCACGCCCTGAATTTACTCATGTTCTCAATTAGTAAATCTTAGTTTTAAAGTAGCTGCATTGTATCTACCTTTATAAATAGGCAATTATATCGTGAAGTGTACTATTCTAAAAGTGTTTTCATTTGTAAGTAAAACCTGATTTTCTTCCTTTTTTCACTCGTGTGACATTGGCGCCCAATAGGATTTCTTTTTAAAGCTAAATTGGTGTTCCGAAGGTGAGTGGTATTTTTTTCTGTATTTTTATATATTTTTGTGTATTTTTATATATTTTTATGTGTTAAATACGTCCAGGAGTAACCTATATCTTTTTCTTGTCAGCCACAAGTCGCTTAATTGTATTTTCTAACTAATTATATGTTTAATTGAACTATCTGCTAGATAAATTGCATCGCGCAATGTTATCAAACGTAATTACCTGTCTTATTCTCGGCCGCTTGGCGTACGAGCGACGCCGCGCCGCGCCGGCTCAACGAAGCCACGTGTTTTACCTACCTACAATTGAAATTTCTCTTGGACGCATTTTACATTTTACTACATTCTCTTCCTACAATACGCAATTACGCACTTTATTTTCTTTCACTAGTAGGCATGTGTGTAATTTTAGTGAACATTGCAGTGTAATTTATTATAATTTTTTTTGCCATTATTCTTCATGGGTTCGTTTCTCTGTTATATTTTGTCTCATGCGATTGTGTTTAATTAAACTGTTAAAATAGCTTTAAAGAAGTTTTTAAAGTCTTTACTAAACTCTTTCTTAAATAAATGCTGTATACAAATAACTTTGCTCAATCTCGCATCTTTATATCATTAATGAAGGTACATAAATAATAACTAAATAATTGACTTGTAAAAGTAATTAATCAATAAATTAACCTCTAAAGTTAATATTCTTTTCTTTCTATTGCTGTTGGTTTGCTGAGTTGGTAGCTTTGGGAAAGGCTACTCTATTCTAGCCTTTGCTAGCCTTTGGCGGGCTGTTGTCTGGCCTTTAATAGGGTGTTTTTTCTGCTGTTTTGACCAAATAATTCGGAGTGCTTTGTAGTCCACGCGGCGTCTACTAGCCGTGTGTTGACCCTATTTGCTATGTGAGATCTGTACGGATGCTACTAAATGCGTATGGATGCTGCTAAATGCGCATGGATGCTTTTTGCTGTCGGATTCCGATGGTGCTCTGTTTTGCCGTTTATAAAATGGTCTCCTTCTCTTGCTAAATGGGAGAAGATTGGGTGCTGTTTGCTACCTGATTCTGATGATGTATGTGCTCTGTTTTGCGATTTTCTAATGGTACTTTTGCTCTTGCTAAACAAGAGATGGATGCTATATTTCTCTGTTCTTCTTGCTGTGAAGAACGGGCATTGTCGGGCTAAAAGTGTTATGGAGTCTGTTGTTTATACCGACAACGCCTCTTTAAAACGTTGGAGTTTTAACTTTGAATTACCGCGGTGGCTAGACTGCGAGGTTGCGTCGATTTATCGATGATTTTTGTTGTCTTTTAGTGTTTTTACCTGATATTTTTGTTGTTCTATACCTGTTTTCACTACAATACTAACGTGGTGAAGACTCGTTCTTAAAATGTTCAAGTTCTACTAACGATTCTTGGCATTTCTTTTTAAACTATCAAGTTCCGACTAAAGGTTTTTGGTGTTTAAAAGGGTTCCTAGGTAACCCTTCTTATGTTTTTGTCTATCAGGTAATAACAATAAATTATGTGTTTTAAAAAAAAAAAAATGTGTGCTTAAAAAAATGCGGGTTAAGTCGTTTTATATAAGATTTTAACCCACACTTACTAAATAATTTTAGCGTATGATGGTCATTCTGTCTGACCTTAGTGTATATAATAATATAATATGTGTAAATATATATTTTTTTTCTTTTTGGGTCACTACTGGAGAACCCAGTATCTTTTAGCCCACTGTTGGTCAACTCTTTATGTGTTATATTATTCTAACGCGTTACGCGTAATCACTAATTGCCAGGTGGCGGGCATTCGTTGTAAAATACCTACATAAACTCGTGCGATGAGTATTCGCTTATACTCATAAATACCTTCACAATACAAATGCCTATTTGTTGTTTTAAAATGTTTGTTGAACATACATAAATACCTACATAAACTTTGTTAAAGTGTTAAAATAAAATGTGTTGTTTTTGTGCATGTTACTACATCCACAATCTTTCTTATAATAAACAATGTTTATATTACTTGGCACTTATATTAAAATCTACTGTTAAAATAAAATGTTCTAAATATAAATTATACGCCATTGTTTACCTACGCCTCACATTGTTCATAAACTCAATTGAAGGATATTTTGGTTCTCAGTATATTGACTTGGAATTCAATTCTAATATGGTGCATGAGCCATGTGAAGTTAATGCCGCATCGTTGAACTATTTATCTTCTATTTTCGAGAAGGTACACTCAGCTCTGTTGTCGGCTCATCAACGCAATTGTTTATTTTATAATCTTCGCCGTAAACCGGCAGAATTCTTCAAAACTAAATGTTATGAATGTTAAACCACTTGGTGAATGGCATATAAAAGATTTAAAGATACCTACATATAATTTCATAAAATAAAAAAAGAATACTTATAACCTATACATTGTTTATTTTTCCAAACTAATGTTCTCTAATTTATGTTACCGTTTGTAGTAGTGCCTACTATAAATTAATATTTTTTGTTGTGGGTAGCAAATATTTTTTTCTCGTAAAATACACTATTTTTTTTAAATTGCTGCGCAGTTATGTACCTACCGAAATGTTGTGTTGAACATCGTTTTAAAAAGTCTTACCATAAACTAAATATATTGTTTTTTTTTACCCTGTGGATCAGTGGTTAAAAGGTCACTGTCAGCCGAGTATACAAGTTCGATTCTCGCTTGTAGTCTTTACTGGAAGTCTATTCATTTTAATGTCTACTTTGTTGGCGTATTATTTTTTCGCTGTGCTTTGTTCTGAAGTTTTTTTTATTGTTGTTGTTCACAATTTTGTATCGATTTTATAATCGAATTGTTGTTATAGGTACTTTTATAAAGCAATATTGTGTGTGATAGACTGGGCGTCGCGAACTCGGAACAGTCAAATAGTACTTATCTAATTAAAATATATCTAGCTTGTTATTGCGATGCACACGCGCTCACTCAGTGACGCGCTGGTAGATAGATACCGAACTTATGATTTATTGTTTACTTTAATAGTGTGTTCATTCATCTTGGACAATCGTGGTCTTTGTAATTAAATTGAGCAAAATAATTATGTATTTTGTTGTTCTTTTGTAATTCAGTAGTCAGTTTGTAGTCTGCAACTTGAATTTATTTTCGTTTAACTTTTGTATAAATTCTGTTTGTTATACCTAACTATGACTTAGTATTTTGTTTATCTAGTGGTCATGGTGCCGAACCCAAGAATAATAATTCGTAGGGCTAGACATAGCTTCTTATACCTGTAACTCATTCTTAATGACGTCCCTTTTATCTCGTGTATTACCCTAAGCGCTTCACGCCTTTAATGGTTGTCTCTCATATTCTGTTTTTATGTTATGGCCTAAGCACTTATGTAGTGTGTGGCGGCTTTATGGATGACGGGTGTGTTAGTTTATCATAGGGCAGTTGTTGCGTGCGTATTGTGGGTAATATATTATATTTATAGCTAATGTAATTATGTAAGTTTGGTTGTTTACTTAAAATACTGACACCACTTCCACTACTTGATTACAGGTAATCCTCAACGGGCTGCTAGCCAAGGGAATTTTCCCTAGGAAAAATTCTGCCCTAAAGAGGGGGGTGTGTGACGTCGTGCCCCTCCGTCTGAACTGTGACGTCGAACGAAGGTGGGAGCGAGCGCCTCTGCCCGCGCCCCGCACGCCATATATAAGCGTGCGACGCTGCTCAATCTTCCCTTTTGCTCCAGCTCGCGGCCAGTTAAGTCTTCTTCCTATCAAGACCCTGGCCTTCGGAACACCAGTGAACACCAAATATACTTGTCGGACCACGCCCTGAATTTACTCATGTTCTCAATTAGTAAATCTTAGTTTTAAAGTAGCTGCATTGTATCTACCTTTATAAATAGGCAATTATATCGTGAAGTGTACTATTCTAAAAGTGTTTTCATTTGTAAGTAAAACCTGATTTTCTTCCTTTTTTTGATCGGCGAGTGATTAAGTCTGGCTCACCACCTACAAACCAAACACACGTGAGACACAACTTATGAAAATAAATTGCCAAAAAAAACAATTATTAAAAAAAATATCCATTAAAAATTACAAAGTAAATTGATACTAGTATGTCTCTCTCTATTTTTATAATTATTATTTACTGTAAATAAATTATTTAAATATAATAAAATATAATTCTCAAAATGTTAGATGCATGAAACGAATCCTCTGTCAGTAGAGATTGACACCATTGATTCGACATGAAATCGATGAATAGGAGCGGCCGTCTTGTGATCGAATACGTCAGTACGAGCGCCTTGTATGCGGTTTGTGCTTCTGCCTGTTTGGCATGTTATTTTTTGTTGTGTTTTATTTGGTACGTACAATGCCAAAAGCAACAAAAAAGATAGTTTTAAACTCTCAAAGCCGTGAGTTAGTGCTTACTTTGAGGACCTTCTTTGAACGAGAGCGTGCAAACAGGGGCCCGGCAATACCGATCGACAGTGTTGTGTACAGAGTTGCGGCAGCTCTGGACATCGGCAAGGCTTCAGTTTCTCAAATAACCAAATAAACATTTTGAGAAACTAGTTTTGAAGACAAGAAGCTGAAGAAACGTGAGCGTAAAGCTTCAATAACTGACATAGATAGTTCCGATGTGGTGGCGAATACGAAATCCCTACATTGATAAAATTAATCAGTCGTAGAAACAACACAACACAATCGACAATATAGACTGGGATAAATATGACCACCTCGACCGAATTTGAGATCAGCATTTAATTATCTCAGTCGGAGAAGATTCCGATTCAGATATGAGGTTTTATTTCGAGTGACAGTGACGAATAATATATATTTTTTTTAATTACTGCGTTTTATTTGTGAATGAATTTTTCAAAACACTTTTAATATGAATTTATTTCGAAGATGTAAAATCGGTAGCTACGGTACTCGCCAAACTTTATGGCCGCTCCGAACGTAGCCGCATTACGCTGCGCAGAACACAAAATCAGGTATCAGCGGGACGTACGCGGGACGTGGAGGCAGGGCACGCCCGCGCGCGCTGTCTTCCACCCGCTAGCATAGTAAAAACAGAATAGTATGCTAGCTAAGGCCGCTCGGCGAGTTAATTGCCTACTCTTGCGATGACGCACGGGTTGTCACGTGTTTACACCGCGGCGACAACTTTGTCGGCGCGCGCGATGTTTCGCCGTTTTTTTTAAGTGATTGCGCTGAATACTACAGAATTTAAGCTTGCATATATTTTTTTTCAAATACCTACTGACTAGGTAAGCGTTATATAACTATCTGAATGCCCTTTATAGCGAGAAAAATGTAACAAGTTTAATTTACTGTCGTTTAACACATTGTATAATATTAATAACGTTTATTACAAAACTGAATATACATAAACAATTCGAGCGGGCGAGCAGTGTAGTACCTACATGAATGCGCGCGATCAGACGCGCGGCGCATCCCGTACTGAATCCGCGCCGAGCTTGCCGCGCTCGTGAGATTGTGTGCGTGAAAAGTGCGTGCGTACACGGCGCCCCGGCGACTCACGCACACATTCAAACCAGTGCGGCGGCGGTGGCCGATTTGTATGAAGCTATCCTACTATTCTGTTTTTAATATGCCGCTAGGCGTCCTCGGTCCCGCGCGTTAGTGTGAGTGCTACTACGTTCGTACACAAATCACATATTCGCTGAGCTCTGACAGTATCGTCGCGATCAGAATAGTTTCACAGTGTTACTTCTTCGTTGTTTCTCGTTGCTATCGTTATTGTTTCTCGTTGTTATTTGTACTGATACCTAAACATATAGTTACCATTTTCATTGATCATGCCTCGCGGTCGTTTTAATGTTTTACGTTGCCAAACACGGAAAATGGTGTTTGACGTATTAACGTTTATGAAGAAGGAAGCTGAGGAAGGCCTTTAGTATAACTTGAAGTCAGTAAAAAAAATGTTTTGTCGTAACCTATGTTTCTTTATTTAGAAATCCCTTCACCTAACTGAATTTACATTAATCGAATTTGATTGAATATGTAATTAAACAATATAATATAGCTAATCTAACAACTTAACTGAAGATTTTAATTTTCAATCATTACAAATATTTTTTCTTGGTTATGAAATGTCCACCCGACTGTACCATGCGCAAGTTCGTACCGATGCCTACATTCAGAGCGGCCATAAAGATTGGCGAGTACTGTACGATTGCATGTCTTTTGCCAATTAATTCGATATTTATAAATAATCGCTTAAATTTCCTTAGAAAAAAAAAAAAAAAAATGAAATGAAATATTTATTTTTGCCACAAATGGCACACACTAAACATGACAAAAAAATAGGTACAAAACAAATATTAAAAGAAAAACCGTAGCCTTAATAATAAAATAAAAAACAAAACATAATAAAATGAAACATTATAACCTAGACTATAACAAATAATATAAACAAAGGGCAGATCGTTACGTCTGCTCACTGGCAACCCAGCGCTTCCCGGCTGACCAATTGGAAGCCGTCTGCCGCCATTGGCCAAATAAAAATACACAAACAAACAAAACAACAAAGATGGTGTCAGTGAACAGCGATACCAATCGGAAAATTTATAAATTTATTTATAAATTAAGATATAAAACATAAGTGGAAGTGTGTGTCTCATTGGTGCCAAAAATTGGACTACGCTCAGTATACGTTGCGGTTGTTATGCCGCAACACTGGTATTCTGCGCAATCCATTTTAGTGGCGTCGGCGCCAGTGTCTGTTTATAACTATAAAGTACAAACTAAAATCACTTTGCTGTATGATATGTGTGAGTAGATACGATGTGTTAAACATATCAAAGCAAAATAGTGTTGAATATGTGGTGTCGTGATGCAGAACTTTGCGTGTACTAATGTAATTTTAGAGCAAGCGTCAGTGTGCTATAAGTACCAACCTATACCAATGAACCTATACCGCCTTGGTTTAAGCGCGCTTGCGCCCAGATTGTTAACATTATAAATAAATACATAAATAAATGGTAAGTAATTTTAAAGAATAGTGTAAATTAAAAATAAGATAGTCATGCCTTTTAAATAAAGTGAAAAAAAGGTTGTGTAGTTATTACAATAAACTTGTTTTGCTACAGGACCGGAAGACAGTCCTTGAAGTTATGAAATGGTTTTGCCAGGAAGAAAATAACGAAGAAAGCCCAACCTTCAATGCGACATTTTAAATTTAAATCTCCAATACGCCACAACAACACTGTCTGGAACTTGGGGTCTGCTCCGTAACCTGTCGGCTATACCCAAGAAGGTGAGTAGGTATTTGAGTACTGGTCATAGATGTGTTAAAAACTGTTTTGAAGTTAGAGAATGGTGCAAAGTGAAATTTTCTGTATAAAGTATATATAAGTATTATTTTAATGGTAAGAAATTGTGTTATAGATATGTATGTATAATAAAGTAAGTACAGTAATTAAATATGTATAGAAGTTTATAAAGTTAGGTATTTGTAGCTTTTTGTGTTTCTAGCAAATATTTCTTTAGATATACAACAAAGCTATTTTTGGTTTTCAGGCTGCGGATTGGTGGTGGTAGATCATTCCAGCAGTGTGTTGCGGCATACTTGAAACTACCCCTGAATGCAGTAGTCCTGTGCTTGGGCATGGATAGTGGGTTAGTGACTAACCTCACCACGTGCTTCGACTGAGTATCTCTCCAGCATAGCCTGTCATATAGGTATCTTGGTGTTTTGGCTTGTATAACTCCAAAAAGTAAAGATGCCAAGTGTAACTTTCTTCTGGAAGCAATGGTAAGAATATTGTGTTTATTCAGGAAAGGAGTGACATGGCTGCGTCTGGGTATATTTATGCAAAATCTTACACAAGCATTTTGTATGCGTTGTGTTAGCCGAGCAGTACGAGATAACAGACATGGCCCATAGACAGCATCGCAGTAATTTAACCTGGCCAATACCAAACTTTCCACCAGTTGCTGTCTTACAGGTATACTGAGAAATTTTCTGAGGTTATACAGTACTCTAAGCCGGTAAAAGCAGCTACTTGCAATCCTGCCTATGTGGGCCTCAAAGCGCAGTTCCGGGTCCATGGTTAATCCAAGATTGCAGACACTGTCTGCTCTCTGTATAGCCTTGTCTAGTATCAGTATTTCCGGATTAGCGGAGAGTATATCCCTGATTTGATTTTTACTACCCAGCACCATATACTTAGATTTTTGGGGGTTTAGGGTGAGAGAATTTTGCTTTGACCACTCAGTGACTCTCTGTAGGTCTTCATTGATATTCTGGACAGCTGACGATATTGTTTTAGGTTTAAAAGACAGATACACCTGCAAGTCATCTGCATAAATGTGATATTTACAGTGTCTGAAGGACTGCACTACATCAGCACTGTAGATTAAGTATAAAAGAGGCCCAAGAATTGATCCCTGAGGCACTCCTCTTTTAACAGTACGCGGCTCCGAAGGCCTTACACTGCCATGAATCTCCACAATTTGGGTCCTGTTTGATAGGTAGCTATCAAACCACTTCACTGTTTCAACTGAAAAGCCATAGTAGGAGAGTTTTGTCTCCTCAGTCCAAGAGTTTCTCTAAGAGAAAAGTTCAAAGAAATAAACATTCTAACTGTTATATCACAATATATTTATGAAAATCTGCTATATGTACATAAAAATATTGACAAATTTTGTAAAAAATGTGATATACATTCTGTAATTACAAGACACAGGAATAATCTCGTAGTTCATAGCACTCGTCTCCACAAAATAAGTAGCTGTTTTATGGGGCAATGTATACGCTTTTATAACAAGCTCCCTTATAATATAAGAGACCTATCTATATATAAGTTTAAAATTATTGTAAAAGCGAAATTGTGTTCAAAAGCCTATTATAAAATATCTGACTATAAAGACGACCAAAACGCTTGGGACTGAGCTGTTCAAATTCGACACACAAATATAATTGTATTAAATATTTATTTTTAATGACGTTTCGTAAGTACTTTCAAAGTTTACACGAAATAAAGAAGTATTTCATTTCATTTCATTTAATTTCAATCTGTCACAGTGAACGGTTCAAGAGTGCACACATGAATGCCTGCTTATTGCCTAAGAAATGCTGACTATATCTCTACCCGGTGCTTAACATAATACAAGATCACTTGCCACGACCTAAAAAGGAACAACATTTCGTTCTCAAGATAAAGACTGTCAGTATTGTCTTAGTCCCTAGCCGGACTGTCCAGTGATTATAAATATAAATAAATATAAATAAAAATCTTTATTGACACTGTAAACCCACATAACAAAATACAAATAATTCACAAAAGAACATTGAATTCTTGTTTACAATAGTAAGTTTAGGCAAGCAAGATTTAAGATTAAGTAGCTGCAGTCTAGACAGCGACCACCGGTTGACGCCGCGGGAGTGTAAGCGACTGCTACGTCGAAGGTCACAGGTTCGATTCCCGCTCAATTCAAACATTTGTGTGCGTGAACATGGATGTTTGTCTTGGTCTGGGTGTTTCTATGTATAATATGTATGTATTTACAAAAAAAAAGTATATATGTATGTTTATCCATTATCTAGTATCCATAGTACAAGCTTCTGCTTAGTTTGGGACTAGATGGTGTTGTGTGAATGTGGTAGAATGTTATAATGTTATTTTATGTTTTGGACACCTTGCTTACCACTATAAAAGAAACAAGTATTAAGTATCTTTATTTGAAAATGATCATGAAAACGTAGTATAAATAATAATTATAACCACATTCACATAGAAGCTGCAGGCAAAAAGGAAAGGCTTGCGAAAGGCACTTAGACACAGTGCGACCTAGAGTTTGGTCATCATTATATTATTTTAATCAGGTACCTAGAGTTCTGTTTTGCCTGTACTTTGCACTCAGTCGCTTAAGGTTTCGTCCAATCCCAAAATACATGAATGTTTTCATTACATAAACAAAACTGATATACATGCAAATACAAGTTAGAAATCGAATATTACTAAAATATAAAGCTGAAGAGTTTGTTTGTTTGTTTGGTTGATCGCGCTTATCTCAGGAACTACTGGTCCGATTTGAAAAAATATTTTAGTGTTAGATAGCCCATTTATCGAGGAAGGCTATAGGCTATATAACATTGCGCTATAACGACGGGAGCAGCAGCCTTAAGTAACGCGGGTGTAACCGGGGGCATCCTCTAGTAAAACATAAATCACCTTAACTATAAATTAAAAAAAAAAACCGCTAAGGATTACTATGAAAATTGTCGAATGTTTAACTTATTAAGTTTAGAGGATAGCAGATCCGTGTTAGATATGGGCCTTTTTTTTGACATTTTTCGAGGTCGAATCAAAAGATCCCTACTTTGCTATCTAAAATAAAATTCAAAAGTCCTTTCTACCGGACGCGACACACACATTTGTTAAATGCACCATTACATTCTACGTCATACGGGCAAAACGCTGTAATGACTAGAATTGCACGCACATACAATTCTAAGTGTGACAGTGTTGATCCCTTTCTTACGTCTAAAAATACTTTTATGACCAATATTAGAAAGGTTTTAATTACCGAGGAATAAATACTTATTATTGCTGCATTTACATTATTGAGAAGCTAAGTATTAAGTTTGTAAACTAATACTATGCATTCATGGTTGCATTGTATCTATCATTGCTCGCGTGCGTGTATATTGTGTCTATTTTTTTCTCTGCGATGTTCTGTGTGAAACATAGTATGCACACATACGTAAATACAAACCTAAAGTAGCAAGGAAGTAGTTCTGTTGCAGCAAATTAAATTGCAGTAACAGATCTCAAAAATATGGTTGTTTTTGCGCTAAGCCGCACCGTTTCCGAGATACCTATTTAATAGGTACTTACCCAATACGTTCTTCATGCTAAATTCTAATAAAATAAAATCTGCGATCAAATAAAATAGAAAAAGAAATCAAAAATGATAAAACATTGAATAAAATACCCACAGTTACATTACTGCCAACAATAAAGGAAATTAAAGGCAATCAAATAATTGTGGCCATACCTGTTACATTGCGTAAGAGACATTGTAGTATAAAGATATCATGACAAAACGACCAAAAATAAGATAATCCGCCTTGCGGACAAGTAGCTACTAATAAATATTGTATTTTTACAATTTTCGCAACTTTCTCATCCAATTTTTATAGGAGGTTATTTATATCTGCTTCAGTCACGCAAAACCGCTGCCCTTAAAATAATAATAATAATGTGTGTGTGTGTGTGTTTTTTTTTTCAGAGGTTCGGGAATATACATTTTGCGTATCATCAGACCCTGATGTTGTGTCTGGTATGTCGGGCTCGAATTCAATCACTACCGACTAAAAACCAATCCTCTTCCTTCGGCCTCTTTATCCTCCGCGGCACTGCCGCTAAGCATTACTTCCCGGAGGGAGGGTCTAGCTACTGCTTCTTCATGTACTTGAAGTCAAGGCTTCCCTTCTAATATTTGTAGTTTCACGTCTCAGAGCCCTACTACGCTCGATACGACGGAGCGTTTGCATGACTTCTGTAGCGAAAGAACTTGTCGCCTGCCAGGCTTCATCGGACGAGAGCATATCTTCTATTAGGGACTCTGGCTTAATTTTATGTTTAAGTACGGCTTCTAATGTATTGCGTAACGGCTCGAATCGAAACTGGTATAACGCTAAGAGGATGAGTACTTTTGACTGCAGATTTGCGGTTAAGAGTACTTTTGACTGACGCTCTTCGTCAAAAGTAGTTTTACCTGCAATAAAGCATCAGTCAAAAGCACTATTAACTCGTTAGATGTGAATAAAAATTACCTAGTCGCCCAATAAGCTAAGTAGACGGAGCCCTGCTTCAGGGCTCTTATTTTCGAGTGCGGGGTCACAAGAGAACCTAACATAACCTATTAGGTAAGTACCTACACATAACTAAGTATCCGGGGTGGACGAGAACTTTTCATAATACCTATTAGGTTATGTCAGGTTCTCTTGTGACCACGCGCACTAGTCTAGTCTTACCATAATATCCCTACATAACTTTATGATTTCCTTTACATGTCTGTCTGTTGCATGGCATATCTGTTAACCCTAACATTTAGTGCCTTAAATAATTATCTCCAAAGACCTACAAAAACAAAAATAACGGTACGAATCTTTGTAACGAAGTTACAGCATCATGGTGAAACTAGCGCGGCTGTTCTATGGCGTAGCGGTCCAACCAATTTGGAGGACATGAGGAGGAAACGAGGAGGGGAAAGGGGGAGTAAGAGGTGCAATGCTGTCATACCGTGTGCATTAGCTCGTGACATTGGTCGGTGTCGCCACTAATGCGCCATGCACCGCCATTCATTATTTACGCGCCGTACTCAGCCATACATGCGTTGCTGGTTTACCTTTGATACGCACTATTGCAGCGAATATTGTTTTGAGAGGCTCGAAAGGGACACCTAAAAAACACGTGCTCAGCATCTTCATTAACGCCCGAACAGTGGGGACATTCGGGTGAGGTGTCGTGTTTGTATTTATACAAATACTAGCTTTTGCCCGCTGCTTCGCACGCGTAAATTACGATTGGATAAAATATGATGTACAAACACCCTTACCCTCCTCAAGGAACATACATGCTAAATTTAACCTTCTTACGCCCAGTAATTTCGGCTGTAATGTGTCTGTCAGTCAGTCAGTAACGCAAGGACTTTATATACACAGATTGAAGTGATTCCATTGAAAAATAAAAGTTTTTGCACAAACTCTGAATCCCTTTTCCACCCTCTTAGGGAAAAAAATCCAAAATAAATATCATTGTGTTCGTTAACGTCATTTGTGGATCCAATAAACAAAGAATGAAGTTAATCCCTTGAAGGCATAAAAGGTTCTATGCAAATTATGACTCCTTTTTTTATCCTCTTAGGGTAATAATTTCCAAAAAGACTTTCTTAGTGTTCACCTACTTCATTTGAGGAACCAATAGATAGAAGAGATACGAAGTTTGAAGTAAATCTATTGAGGGAATAAGAAGTTTCATACAAATTCTGACAACCAGTTTAACCCCTTTAGGGGAGGAATTTCCAAAAAATTTCTCTTAGTGTGCCCCTACACACTTCAAGGAACATACGTACTAAATTTCATCCACTTGCGCTCAGTTGTTTCGGCTGTAGCATATCTGTCAGTCAATCAGTAAGGCAAGGATTTTATGTACAGGAAGATTATACAAATAAATAATATTTGACTGCCTTCGTGGTACAGTGGATAGCGTATGAGTGTGCTAAACGGGAGGTATTGGGTTCGATTGCTGGGTCGGGCAAAATTATTACTGAGTTGTGCCCGGTAACGGCAATAGATCCTATTACGTGGGACCTTATATGCAACATGGCAAAATTAGGGTGTAATATTACACCTCTGCCTACCCCTTTGGGGATACAGGTGTGAAACTATAAAAAAATAAACAAACTGTCTGTAATCTCAAAATAACTGCAATACAGCACATACATATTGTTGCTAACCCGTTTCCAGAACCCCAATGATTTATTTATAGTTTTTCTGTCTGTCTTTTTATTCAGGGTAATCTTAAAAATAGCTGAATCGATTTAGATGTGTAATTTACTAATTGTTCATGAAAACTCTCAAACGAACTATGAAAATTTCATTTAGGCGTAGCTGCTTGCAAAAGCCAGTTAAAATTAAATTAGTCAAGTATTCCGTAGCAGTATACATTTGTATAGCTCAGCGACATTGTAAAAAAAAAATATGTTCAAAAACCCTTTCTTAGTATTTTAGGTTAAAGAAATGAGCGAAGCCTCGGTCAGCAGTTGGGCAAAGCAGATAACTGATAAAAAGTGCTTACATGCTTAAAAATAAATAAAAATAGCAAAATAACTGTTCTAAGTATTTTGGCTTCTATTGATCATATAAAGAACCATCCTATATTTTAGTTAGTGAAGATGAAGAGCGCTTCGATGAGAGCCAGCCGCATAAATTTAAATTAATGAAAATTAAATGCACATCAGGGACGATGAAAAAAAATGAAGTGAAGGAATTAAAAGTTTCATACAAACTGGGACCTCTTTTCGAACTCCCCGTTTTAGGAGTGAATTCAATAAAGTTACTTGAGGAACCGATATTATACAAAGTTTCAAGTGAATCCATTGAAGTATTTTTTTATATTACAAAATGACACCCTTTCTTAAGGTAGCCCCATAGGGTAGTGACTTCGAAAACTCCTTTCTTGGTGTTCACTAACGTCATCTAAGGAACCAATATACAAAGTTTGAAGTTAATCCAATGAAGGAATATAAAGGTTTAATACAAATTCCGACTCCCCTTTTTAACTCTTAAGGATAAGAAATTCCAAAAAGATTTTCTTCATGTTTACTAAGGTCATTAGAGAAACCAATATACAAAGTTTGAAGTCATCACACTGAAGGAATGAAAAGTTTTGTTTAATACACACTTTTAACCCCTATCTAACCCCCTGAGGGTAGGAATTAAAAAAAAAAACAAATTCTTAGTGTTCGCCATCGTCGTTTGAGGAAATAATATACAAAATTTGAAGTCAATCCATTAAAAGAATAAAAAGTTACATACAAACTTTGACCCTCAATCTTACCCTCTTAGAGGTGAAATTGCCAAAGAATAATTCTTAGTGTTCACTATTATCATTTGAGGAACCAATAAACAAAGTTTGAAGTCGATCCACTGAAGGAATAATAGGTTTCATTCACACTTTGTCCCCCTATCTTACTCTTTCAGGGTAGGAATAAAAAAAAACTAATTCTTGGTGTTTACTATCGTCATTTGAGGAACCAATATACAAAGTTTGAAGTCAATCCATAAAAGGAATAAAAAGTTTCATTCAAACTTTGACCCCTATCTTACCCCCTTAGGGGAGGGATATCCAAAGAAACAAATTCTTAGTGTTCAGTATCGTCGCATATGGAACCAATATACAAAGTTTGAAGTCAATCCATTAGAGAGATAAAAAGTTACATACTAACTTTGATGCCCTATCTTACCCCCTTAAGGGAAGAATTTCCAGAAAATTAATTATTAGTGTACACTATCGACATTTGAGAAACTAATATACAAAGTTAGGAGTCAATCCATTGAAGGAATAAAAAGTTTCATACAAACTTTGACCCCCAGTTTTACCCCCTTAGGGGGGGGGGGTAAAACTGGGGGTCAAAGTTTGTATGAAACTTAGTTTTATCCCTTTAGGGGGGGAATTTCCAAAAATCCTCTCTAAGTGCTACCCTACACTCCTCAAGGAACATACATGCTAAATTTCATCTTCTTGTGACCAGTAGTTTCAGCTATAGCGTGTCTGTCAGTCAGTCAGTAACGCAAGGATTTTATATATTAAGATTCTCGAAAGCACCCACGTCCTGATATCATTTGCGTCAAGTAATAATTAACTTAATCGTCAAAAATGACAATAGTAACAATCTTAAAAGGGAAATTTGCAAAGCTCTTGACCACACCACCACCTGGTTAGATTATAATAACCTTAAAAAAAAACATGACTAAGACAAAAATAGTACAATTCCAGACGCATAATACTAACACAACTAACATAGACATTTACTACAACAATTATCACCTAACCGACTCAAACGATTGTGTATTTCTAGGTATAACTGTAGATAAATACTGTAATTGGAAGGCCCACATAGACAACATCGATTATAAAATAGATCGCTTTGTATTTGTATTAACAAGAATTAGACAAACAGTAAATCTGCTAAAACAACTTATCATGCTTATGTATCTTCCGTTCTCAGATACGGTATAATACTCTGGGGCAACTCTGTAGACAGCAATAAAGTTTTTATAGAAAAAAAAAAAATTATACGAGCTATGTGTGGATCCCACTTCTTAGATAGCTGTAAACCAGTTTTTCAAAAATATAATATACTCCCATTACCCTGTTCATATATATACGACATCTGTATATTCGTAAAAAAACACCCCGAACTGTTTGAAAAATTTGGTGATTCGGAAAATAGTAGAACTAGACATAAAAATAAGCTAAGCGTAGCTTAAATTAGAGGTCCACAGACCACAGATTAAATTAGAGGTCCTTAAGAAAAATGTTTATTGTATGTCCATTTTAATTTTTAATAAGTTACCAGAAAATGTTAGTACCTTACCATTAACGTCATTTAGGAAAACCTTACGTAAAATTCTTGCAAACAAAAAATATTATTGTATAAAAGATTACCTAGAAGATAATAATATAAGTATATGTTAATACCCAATTAACACCAGCTTAAGAAGCTGTATTTGTACGGCATTCTTGGCAGAATATGCAGAAAATCATTGTCATAACACCATTGTAACTACCATATTCTTGCAAATAAATGATTATTGTTTGTTTGTTTGTTTGACCTCTCCATGATTGCGGTCTAACCAGACATCTAATTTTGGAATAAGACGGTACGTCCATCTGCCATTTCCTGAGTTATGCCATTTGGTTTGCCATCGTCGTATGCTGTTTTGGCGTTCCTCAGTTTTTATTTGATTGCTACTCGTCGCACTTGATCCTTGGCGCTGACTGAGGGCTTTACGTTCTTCAGCAAGTATATCAATCGGTAGCATCCCCGCGATTATGCACACTGCGTCTTCAGCCACCGTACGGAAAGCGCTGGCCACTCTCAACGCACTTAGTCGATATACCGACATGACCATGGCATATGGAATCACAATATGGTCTGACACACTTAAAATACAGGAATCAAGGAGGAACTTGATTCCTGTATTTTAAGTGTGTCAGACTATATTGTGATTCCATATGTTAATACAGACGTGACTACCGTTGATGGTAGTGTCCTTCTCTTCAGCTTCGGGCCTCCCACGTTAGGTATAAGCCGTGCTAGGGTTGCTCTTACAACCGACGCTTTTGCTCTTACGTGTGCCGCCTGCTGCTTGAAATTAAGGCGGGTATCGATCATTACTCCCAGATAGCGAATGAACGGTTGAGATGTTATTTCGTGCGCTCCAACTCGTAATGTGATGGTTTCTATCTGCTTCCTGCTAGTAATGAGAACTGCCTCCGTCTTGTGCTCTGCTAATTTCAAACCGACTGTGTTCATCCACCGGCTGATTGTCTCAGAGGTGATGTCAAATGCTTAATTGATCTCTTCAAGATGTTTTGCGACTATCACTACTGCCACGTCATCTGCATATGCTACGAGATTGACTTCCTTTGGCAATATTAGTTTGAATAACCCGTCGTATATAATATTCCAAAGCAGGGGGCCCAAAACAGATCCCTGAAGTACTCCTCCCGTGACCTTGTATTGTTTCGAGCCATCCGTTGTGTCATATCTCAGAATCCTATCGCTAAAGTAGCTTGCTACTATCCTCCGTAGGTATCCTGGTACACTCAATTCAACGAGTGCTCTCATAATGCAGTCCCACTTCGCGGAGTTGAACGCGTTTTGGATATCTAGCGTTGCCACCAAGCAGTACTTCTTCGTGCCTCCCTTCCATCTGGTCCCTGCTATTGCATCCTTTGCTATATTAACAACGAGGTCAATTGCGTATGGCGATGAGGCGAAGGGACCGGGCTTTTCGGAATTATAAAAAGGACCGCTGCGACGAGAACTGGAGTCTTTTCAAATCTGCAAGAAATCGGTGTAATCAGATGGTACGCGACGCAAAACGCCAACACATACTTCATAACATTTCATCCTCATCCCCTGCCGATATCTGGAGGTTCCTTGGAACTCTAGGTATCGGCAAACAGCGACGTGTTGACTGCCTTGGGGCGCTTAGTTTAGATGATATCAATATACATTTCACAACTACCTCGTCACTAGATCTCGAGACTAGGCGCCTCACGGTGAACTACTTAGCTGGTTTAGCCCAACCCGATGTCGAATCCTTCCACTTTTCTCCACTTGCATCGAATGAGATCAAAAAGACAATCCTTTCCATCAAATCCAATGCTGTTGGAAGTGACAACATCAGTCGACGAATGATCACTACTATCCTGGATCAAGTTCTTCCAGCCGTCACTCATAGTCACGTCACTTATAAATTTTTCCTTAGTTTCTGGCACCTTCCCATCCTTGTGGCGTAAAGCCTACGTTATTCCTTTGCCAAAAATCCAAAATCCTTCTCTCCCAACGCATTTTCGTCCCATATCCATTCTTCCTTTCCTATCCAAAGTCCTGTGTGCAACAGCAACTGTCCAGGTTTGTTTACATAAACAAATTACTAAGTCCTCTGCAGTCTGGTTTCAGGCCTGGACATAGCACTTCTACTGCACTCCTTAAAGTGACTGGCGATATTAGGGAGGGCGTGGAAAACACCAAGGTCACAGTGTTGACTTTGGTTGACTTTTCAAATGCCTTTAATACCGTCAGTCACGATATCCTATTATCCCTCCTCTCTCATCTTAAGATCTCATCCGATGCTCTGGATTGGTTCTCAAGTTATCTTCGGGGTCGTCAGCAGTCTGTCCGCCACGATGAGTCATCATCGAACTGGTGCGACAACAACTCTGGCGTTCCTCAAGGCGGTATTATTTCTCCTTTGTTATTTTCTATGTTTATTAATCTCTTAACTCAAAATCTTCAATGCGTTTATCACTTATATGCCGATGACTTGCAGATTTACTCTCAGGTAACTGTTGAAGATGTTGCATTAGCAATCCATAGGGTTAACAAGGATTTACTTGCCATAAAAAGTTGATCAGACCAGTTTGGCTTGTCTGTAAATCCCAGTAAATGCCAAACCATAATCATTGGCAGCCAATGGTCAATAAAAAGAATAGATTTAGCAACTCTGCCAACGCTAGTCTATGATGGTACAACTATAGATTTCTGTCCAGTGGTCAAAAACCTTGGCCTGCATATGGACTGTACCTTGAGTTGGCGTAACCAAGTAACTCAAGTCAGCCAGAAAATTACCGGTACCCTACGTGCTCTGAATCGCTTAAGAAACTTCCTCCCACCCAAGACCAAGACTATGCTTGTGCAAACTTTGGTTTTCCCGTTGATCGAAGTAGGTAATAATTGGGGTTTCTAGATCAGATCAGATCTAGAAACCCCAATTATTACATTTCATCTATTCAAATACTATATTATCTGTGTGATACAATGGGATACAATTAGCAATCACTCGATTATATTCAGGCAGAGCTGATTCTCATAGGTATTGAATGAATAAATGTTAATTATTTTAAGCATTAGTAAGGATTAACAACGTGTGTGGTTCTGTGCCACACGAAACCTGTGAACATGATCTCTTGTTTGTATAACATCTCTATTATTCATGTAGGTATTACTTATAACGATTTGTTCTATTTAGCCAGATTGAAAAAAGAAGGAATTGTGGTACACAATTTATTAATACGTAACTTTTTATAACGATAATTTCACACTTTCCATCTTAAATTTAAAAAAGTGTACATATATTAATTATAAATTACAACGTATGTAGGTGCATTTTACAGAAAATTCGATTTTAATAATGTTTTAACTATTTTATATAAGATAAAGTATTACTATTACATTATATAAAGATTTTCTAAAATCTAAACTATATTCATTACAGAGTACAACCTATGTATGTAAGTACGTGTTACAGATAATCCTACTAACTAAATTATTGGTCTCGTTCATGATTTCATCATAGGCATTCGTTACTAAGTACTGTATATTTACACTCGCACTGTCGGGATCCGTTTCATCGTATGAATTACCTTGCAAATCATGTATAGTGATTTTTATTAAGTGGTGAGCACGTCCTGACTCTTTACGCTGAATAAAGGATTTATTTTTTAAATGCTTCGATTTGATAATTTTGTTTTTCTTCAATGACAGCTTTTTTGCTTTGGCCTCCCTACTTTCTTGATGTGACTTTGCCGCTACTTCAGCGTACCAGCCCTCACGGTCTTGAGCATAATAAAAAGGATTCGTAATAGGATTATCGTCTCCCAACACATTCTGCAAAAAAAGAACGGATTTTATAAACATATGCACTTATCATTCACAAAAAGTACCTACTTAATAATCATGTACGATTGATTAGTTACTCACCTCACGTAAACTAGCGCCTTCTTCGTTATTGTAAAATTATGTTCTATTTATATTTTCAATATTATCAATATCTATTATATAAATAGATATTGAAAATATATCTATTATATATTTTCAATATCTATTTATATTTCCAAAACGGGGCTGTAGGATGGAGACAGTGACATGATTCTGAAATTGATAATAAATGATATTTAATTAACTACTTTACAAGATATACTTAAGTGTGTAGCATGGATTATTCTAAGTGAAATAAACAGATACGAATAACATTATTCTGATAGTACCTACTCTATTGTTTGCACAGCTTAAAAAAATACGGTAAACAATCTGTATTCAGTATATTTTTGTTACAAATATATTGAATATAAAATGTTGTTTTGAATAAAAAAATATAAGAACTTACCAAATTATAATTGCACCCTGCTCTCTGGACTGGGCATTAGAAATGAAATAAATCTTGCTTAATTTTTCTCCTTTTATATTTTTTACATTAATGCACTTAGAGTCGAAAACGTAATAATTTTATGTGATTCCCAATACCTGACGTATATGGTGTGATGAAATAGGACTCACCCGACAGAGCGGCGCCAGCGCCTGCTTTGTTTACTATCATCCAATACTGATATTGAAGATCTTAATGTCATGTCTGTTTGTTGTAGCTGTTCTCATACATTTATTATGATATAAACCCACAAGGGAAGCCGGGTGTAACAGTAGTATTATGAAATCACATAGAGCATCAAGGATTAGGTTTAAATCTTCATTGCGTATATTTAAGATTGAGAATGCAACTTAATTATGATTGCGCCCCGTAAGCATTTTCTTTATTTGGAGGGACACATCTGACTCAGGAGTTTTTGGTCAAACTTACGTACCCTATTTGGGGCAGTGTGACGTAGATTTGTGGCTATTTAAATAGAAATTGCGGCACCGGGAGCATCACTGCAAATTCTGAGGACTCAGGAACAGTATCTGGCAGTTATTAAAATGTAAGTACCTAATATTTGTGTTTATAATCGGTCTCAACGTAATAATTTATTACATATATGCATCTATTCATTCTTTTTCTCATTTAATCAGTGTGAAACCATTAGATGATTATGTTGAACACTTATCTATTCATTCAGGCAATAATTAATTGCAATAGAAGTGCTAGTATAAGTGTTTTAGGTAATAGTTGCTCAAATGGGTAATAATTTCAAACAACTATTAAAACACATTATTAGCATATGAGTACCCATGTTAATAGTGTTTTAATAGTAAAGTGCGTATAATTAACATACTTATTAAAGTCTATTCCTTTTACAGATATACATTAAACACCTTTTTTTTTTTTTTTGGTGTCGGGTTGGAAAATCCTCATGGAGTCCCTCCGCCCCGGGGGGAACGACGAAGGGGACTGTCAGACTCTTACTGACTAAAAACCAACCCGTGCTCCTCATGTACCCATGTGTCGGAGGGTAGGGTTTCACCAAAGCATTCCTCGCTACCCCCCGACGGGTATTGGCCCGCCAGATGGTCAGGCGGGCCCCGAACGAAACCCCCTTGGCGGCGGATGAAGGTGTTGGGCTCCGCCGCCAAAACACACCCAGCGGCTGCAGAGGATAGGGAGGACGGCAACGCAACACCGCATCTCCTCTTCCTCTGCGGCCCCACCGCGACGCAACGATGGTGCGCCCCCATTTGGTCGCGGGAGATAGGGCGCGGGGCAACGCAACACCCACACGCCTCTCCTCCCGCGACCGCACCCGACTGCGAGGGACAGACAGAACTGTCCCCCGCACCCGCACCATGGGACGCATCCTACGCAGGCCTCTACCAAGCCCACGTGGAGCGTCCCCTCCCGGGATCCCGCTTAGCTTCACCGTGGGTGGCTTCTAACCCACGGTTACTGAGCCCCCCCACCACGACAAGGTGGAGATCCCACGGGGGGGATACATTAAACACCTGAAGCGCCATCACACACAGCATCATCAAATATCAACGAGGTCGCGAACATACAGATACACCGTAAAAATGTAAGTATTGATTACTATTTTATATACATACTAGAGGACGCCAGCAGCTACACCTGCATTTTTTTTAATTTACCCGTTTTGACCGATCCCGTGGGAATTTCGGGAAATCCCTTCTTAGTGCACCCCTACGGTTCCCAAGGAACATACATGCCAATTTTCAGCTTCCTGCGCCAAATAGTTTCGGCTGTAGCGTGTCTGTCAGTCAGTCAGTAACGCAAGGATTTTATATATTAAGATTATGTAGACAACTTTTTAAATATAACTTAGTTTAGAAAACTAAAGTTTACATGTATAATAATAATGTAAATGTAAATAAATGTTTGGTTTAGAAAAAAAGTATAATCGTACTAGAATTATGTTCAAAATTAAACTGTAGTAAACTTACTTATAATATTTAGTATGAGAATAGATAAAAATATATTACATGTATGACGTTATAAATAAATAAACTTAATAATTTATTAATACATTTCAGGTCGCATCAAGGAAATGCCGAAGCGTTGTTCCCTTCATCTGACGAAGAGGTCCAACAGCCCTGCCCGCCTGTACCTGAGCCTGTGAAAAAATCAAAAAAAAAGGAAACACGCGTCATCATCAACTTTGTCGGCGACACCGAGCACATCGCGTCCTGTCCACAGTCATGCCCCGTATGTAACATTGGCGAAGAAGAAAACGATCGCTCCGAGGAAGGCAACTGTTCGTGACATCTTCGGCAGCGATAGTGAAGAGGATACTGCGGAACCGCTTCCTGTCGCGGGTAAACCAGTTCCGCAACTACAGTCCTACATAAGTAGAAGGCTTGCTAACGGGCATTCGCGCCAAATGTTTGAAAACAAACCGGGAACGCATTTCATAGAATTAAAGGTTTACACGTGCGATGAAATAAAAAATGTGCAACCTTTGAATAGGTGGCGTCATGCTATTGTCTGTGTGAAAAATTGCACAGACCAGAACACGGACGCGTGGCAGCATCTTACAAACTTTATTACTGCCACTAGGAAGGAATTCCGAAACTGTCCTCCTCATTTTATTAGTAATTATTTTTAATTCTTACAATAATTACTAATAAAATGTAATTATTTTATATTATTTAGTAACATGTATCAAACATTTAATCATTATTATATAATATAAATATTATTATTTGAATAATAATTATTTAGTGTTTTAATAATACAGAATATTGATAAACCTTTCGTTTTTCACATATTTACCCATGTGCATTTACTCTTTAATTATGTTATTGTAATTTTGTATTTAATTTGTAATAAATGTAAATTAACATTGGTATTATATCTTTTTTTACAGTAACACGAACTTCCATGGCAAGCCCTGATCAATTATTGAAACGTGTACACTGTCAGATTGAAATACCAAAAAATCAATACCAATATCACTTGAGAACGAATTTACATAAATCTAATTGCATATTGAAGTCTGAATTTAAGAATATTGATATTATTGCTACGGCGTTTAAAAACAGAATAATTACATACCGACTTAATCCATCTGAAGAGTACCTCATACCAGAGGCATTCTTAATGGATCATCAGAATCAAGTTACAAATTTATTAAACGTTTGTCTTATGAAACATAACTGTATTAAAGTCAACTTTGAGCTTTTTGCTTACTTTTTTCAACCTAAGTCTGGTGAGCAAGAGCTGAAGTCATTTAATACAAAATATGTTTCAATATACCACAGTACTGATATTAATTAATTATATACAAATCTTATCCATACTTTGGAAAGAAAATTAACCGAATTTAAACACTGCGAATCTGGATGGACTAGCTTGGTTATCAGTCATCTGGATATTAATATTAATAAATACATTCCGTTGAGAGGTGGTTCGTATATAGAACTGCCAAGTGTAATAAAACGATCTAAAAGTTGTATCAATATACAGAACAATGATAATCACTGTTTCCTGTGGAGCATTGTGGCAGCATTATTTCCACAAAAGGAGAATGTTTGTAGAATTAATTCATATCCACATTATTCCACAGTACTAAATATAGACAATATGACGTTTCCACCATCGTATATCGATATTAAAAACTTTGAAAAAATGAATCCTGAAATAAGTGTTAATATTTATGGTTAGACAATAGAAACATTATAACCGGTCCTTTGTATATAACTAATTCAAGAAAACAAATACATATCAATTTGCTGTACATTGAGAAAAACGGTAATGGCCACTATTGTTTAATCAAAAATCTTTTGCGCTTACTTAAACGACAAATTACTCACCACAAAGGTAAAATGTATTTATGTGATTTATGTTTACAATGTTTTAAGAGTGAAATAAAATACAAGTCACACGTATGTAATAAAATATTAACTGTGCTACCAGAAAAACATACTATTCTACAATTTAAGAATTATGAAAGACAACAAAAAATTAACTTCTTTTATATATGCGGACTTTGAAAGTTTTCTAATAAACCACAACGAAATTCTAACAGAGCATACTCGGATATACAAAGTTCACAAACCATCTTGTTTTGGATACTATATTTGTTGTTCTCATGATCGTAATTTAAATAAATTCGTTACATATAGAGGACCGGATTGTGTTGAAAAATTTGTTCAATATTTACTGAAAGATATAGAAAAAAATTATCACATTTTATCAAAAATACAACCAATGATGTCTTTAACGTTAGAACAAGAAAATGATTATAATAGTGCGACTATATGTCATATATGTAAAGAATTATTATTCGATGACAAGGTGAGAGATCATGATCATGTAACGTCCCAATACCGCGGTGCTGCGCATTCTCATTGCAATTTAATGCTTAGAGTGTGTCCATTCGTGCCCGTTATCTTTCATAACTTGGCAGGATATGATTGTCATCTTTTTATCAAGGAATTAGCAAAATATGAAGGTTATTTTAAAATAATACCTAAAACCAAAGAAAAATATATGTCTATTACTAAAGTTATTCAAACTAAGAATTCATCGCGTCCTATTCAAATAAAATTTCTTGATTCTTTCCAGTTCCTTAACTCAAGTTTGGATGTATTATCCAAAAATTTAAGTAAAAACGACTTTGTTCACTTATCGAATGAATTTACTGATCCAAGCTTGTTAAAGTTATTGCACCAGAAAGGTATTTATCCATATGATTATATGGATTCTTTTTCGAGATATGACGAAAATTATCTACCCCCAAAAGAATGTTTTTATAATAGTTTAAAATGTGAACATATAACCGATGATGAATACAAACATTCACAAAACATATGGCAAAGTTTTAAAATCAAATCTTTGGGTGAATATACGGATATATATTTAAAAACCGATGTTTTGTTACTTTGTGATTGTCTAGAGTTTGAGCTGAGATCGGGTAAGGTTTACAGAGATCAGTGGAAGCGATTAATTCATCCAGTCTCAGCCCAAGGCAAAGGTCCAACATACACTGCGGTAGCACAGCGAATGAATATAAATTCTAATATTAATAAAATGTCTTACCAAATATCCCCTGGTGATGTTCTTGAGTGGAGTCCTGGAGGCAAGCTAGACACACACGAGACTAAATTGGCCAATATTAGCAAGTGAATTATCTTTACTTTACCAGACTCCAACGCAGCGTTTTCAATCAGCAAATTCGTCCGGCACCAACCACGTGCATCGGATTCACTCAAGTTTTACAATGTTCGTTAAAATACTATTTTTATCACAATTAACCGGTGCCAGTTATTGATCAAGGAAGTGGCAATCAAACGGGTTCTAAATACAAGATCAAAACGCTCACAAAACGAAATCTATCCAGAGCTAGGTTTTTTCGCTGACCGCGGGAAACGAAAAAAAAAACCAAAGAGCTGAATGACAGTTCAGTGTGACCATTGTCAGAAATTTTCAATAGAGTAAACAAAATGTTGCTCAATCGATCTAATCGATTTGACTTATAATAAAAACTAATTCTATTTCAAACATCCACCCGCCCCGGACCGGCCTACCGGTCCGCTAGTCGGTTGGTAGACGTGACAATGTTGCAACCGCTCTCCTCAGAATCGAACCGTCCACCAAGACCTCAGCAAATCGGGGAACTCCATCAGCCCCAGTTACCAAATGAAGGATGCGCCCCCTGCGCCATCTGAGTGGCGGAAGGTTAGCCTCCTTGATCAAAACGAGGTCACCAATCTTGGGTGGATCGGTCTTGTCGGTCCACTTAACGCGTTGCTGGAGTATGTGCAAATATTCCAAGTTCCAGCGTTTCCAAAAGCTCTGAGTAATCTGGCGTACCAATTCAAAACGCGAGAGACGACCAGGTCTCGTATCAATATAGGGGTACTCAGGCAAGGCGACAAGTGGGCGACCAATAAAAAAATGACCCGGCGAAAGGGCCTCCAAATCATTCGGATCTGAGGAGATCGGGCACAATGGCCGAGAGTTCAAAACGGCCTCAATCTTACAAAACACAGTTGCGAGTTCCTCAAATGTAAGGACAGATTCACCGATTGTCCTGCGCAAGTGTGTTTTGGCCGATTTTACGGCGGCCTCAAATATACCACCCCAGTGTGGACAATTTGGTGGGGAAAACAACCAATTTATCCCACGTCGGGCAAGCCTATCACCTATATCAGCTTTGTTGGTTTCAAGAAAATTAATAACATCATTCAGATAATTATAAGTGCCCTTGAAGTTAGTGCCGCAGTCAGAACGGATCAAGGAAGGCAGCCCTCTGCGGGATACAAATCTGTCAAATGTGGCTACAAACGCCTCGGTCGTAAGCGAGGAGACCAGTTCTAAGTGTACGGCCTTTGTGGAAAGACAAACAAAAACACACAAGTAGGCCTTGACAGTCTTGCTGTTTCGAAGTGTCGACGTTTTCACCAAAAAAAGACCAGCGAAGTCCGTGCCAACACCGTCAAACGTCCTGCTTTCAGTTACGCGATCTGCCGGTAAGTCCCCCATCAAGGGCTGCATGGTAGAAGCCTTGAGCTTATAGCAAGGGATGCAGCGAAAGACTACACTCCGAATAATTCTTCGGGCAGACAAAATCCAAAACTCGCGTTGCAAAATGGCCAACAAGGCATTACAACCAGCATGCGAATTTTTAAGGTGACGGTCAGTTACCAACAAGCGTACCAAATGACCGTCCTTAGGTAACAAAAGGGGGTGACGAGCCCCGTAAGGGAGGTTGGCGTACTTGAGACGCCCTCCAACGCGCAAGAGACCCGTTTCGTCCAAAAAGGGGTTCAATTTAGATACAGCTCCCGACAATTTCGATTTCCCCGACTTGAGGATAGCAATCTCCCTTTCAAAATGCGCCAATTGCACAGAACGAACCCAAAAGGTGAGGGACTCTTGTCGTTCCTGTGGTGAGAGAAACGGTGTCAGTCGTTTCTGTTGTGGGTGCCTAAAATTAAAAACAAAACGCTTTATCCAAGCAGTGACACCTAACAACTTGTCGAGGGAGCTGTAACGATTCAACAAAAAATCGGGGTCGAAGGCGCATTCCACCTTCTCAAGAGCGAGTGTTCGTAGACCCGGCAAATTAGAAGTATTCAAAACTGGCGTTCGAGGCCAATCAATTTCTGGTCGACTCAACCATTCCGGACCCCACCACAGCGAATGACCTATCAAACTAGGCGTCAAGCATCCGCGCGAGGCACAATCAGCGGGGTTGAGCTCACCTGGCACGTGTCTCCAAACAAGTTTGACTTCGGATTTCTGGATTTGGGAAACGCGATTAGCGACAAATACCTCCAAAGTGTGGACAGAAGCCTTCAACCAACAAAGAACAATTTGGCTGTCTGTCCAGGCGTAGGTCCCATTAATGCAAATGCTTTTACCCAAAGTACTGGACACGTGGTTCAACAAGCGTACAAGAAGGGCTGCTCCCGAGAGCTCCAATTTTGGAATGGTCAGAGATGTCCGAAGGGGTGCCACCTTGCTCTTTGCAATGATCAGGGAAACCCTCACCTGACCTGAGGCACTAACTGTGCGCAAGTACACCACGGCGGCGTGACCACGTTCCGAGGCGTCACAAAACCCGTGAAGGGTGGCCTTGTACTTCCCGGGAGGAAGGATGGGACGAGGCAAGGAGATCTCGTTGACGGCAGGAAGTGAGGATACAAAAGAGGTCCATTCCTCAATAAGAGTGCCGTGCAGAGGTTCGTCCCAGGTCAATCCTGCTGTCCAAAGCTTCTGCAAGAAGCATTTTGCCCAAAATATAATTGGACAGATCCAACCGTTCGGATCAAAGGTTCTGGCGACAGTAGACAATACGAGACGTTTAGTCCAAGAACACGGCAATTTCAAGTCTACGTTATATGTAAAGATGTCTTGGACTGGTCTGTACTGAACGCCGAGAACAGCCATCATGGCGGGGTTGTCAACAATCTCAAACAAATGTGGATCTTGCTGATGATCCTCTGGCAAGCCTTCCAAAAGCGCTGGCGAGTTGGAAATCCATTTGCGCAACTCATAACCAGCGGAGGCCAAAATACCTATCAATTCGTCCCGCAGGAGGATCGCCTCGTCCGCTGTGGAGGCGCCCGAGCAAATGTCATCGACGTAAATATCGTCCTTCAAGATGGCGGAGGCTCTTGGGAAACGTAGGCCTTCGCGGTCTGCGAGCTCCCAAAGAGAACGTATTGCCAAGTAGGGGCTTGACCATAACCCGTACGTATTTGTATTGAGCTCGTAGACGACCATGGGATCGCGAGGAGACTCTCTCCAAAGGATCAGCTGGAAGCGACGGTCATCAGGATGGATAATCGTCTGCCTGAACATCATTTTTATGTCGGCCACAAAGACAACCTGATGTCGTCGGAAGCTGGTGATGACGTCACAAAGGTCCTTGACCAACTTGGGACCAGAATGCAAGCACTGGTTCAAGGATACGCCCGTTGAAGTCTGCGCAGAACCATCAAATACTGTGCGCAGCTTGCCAGTCGATGGCTTCAATACCGCATGATGCGGGAGAAAGTAATGCTCCACCGAACGCCAATCCAAATTTGACACAGACATGTGTCCCAACAGTTCATATTCCCGCATGAACTCAATGTACTTCTGTCTGAGCTCCGGATCACGACCCATGCGGCGCTCCATGGCCAACAACCTCTTTTCGGCTAAAGGTCGTGACTCACTAAGCGGAGGCCGAACAGACAGGAAGGGTAGCCTCGTAATAATCCGACCAGAACGGAGTCGACCAGTGTTGTTCTGGAAGAACAGCTCGCACTCCTCATGTTCTGGATTCAAACGGGCAGCTTGAGGGGGCTCCTCTACCTCCCAAAACCTCTGAACCGCATCAGAGAGAGCGGAGCCTACAGCCAACAAATTATCATGTTCAGGTGGAGGGGGTTCCCTAGGTACAGGGCCCATCAAAGCAAATCCAAATATGGTCGGGATGGCAGTCAAACTATTTGGCACCAATACCCTTTTCCCACCAATCAAAATTCCACCGAGGACATCAGAGCCAATCAACAAGTCGATTTGTCCCGGTGTGTCAAATTTGGGGTCTGCCAGTTCCAAACACGATGTCAAATTCACCACAGCAGCAGGTAGCTGCTTCTGTGGGTGCATACCCAAAATATTCTTCAACACAATAGCCGAGGTTTTAATCCTCGGGTGTGAAGATTCAACAGGGCCAAACAAAACCTTAACTTGTCCTTCAACATTAGAGGCTACGTCACCTATGCCCCGTATACAATTTGGAAATAAACCCATATTTAATTTAACCTGCCCTACCAAATAAGTGGAAACAATGCAACCTTGTGAACCTGTGTCCAATATAGCACGGACAACAACAGAGGTCCCCGTGGGTCCCCAGACCCGAACAGCAACCGTTGGTAGGATAACGGTCTCAATGGGGGAGGTTGGCGTTATAGGGCAGGGATCAATGACCTATTGTTGCCTGGGTGGCGACCGTTGGCCAGGACCAGGCAAATCAAAATGAGGGTGCGGCTTGAAGTCCTCAAAAGCGCGATGACTCGATCCGCGCGCCATCTGTGGGGGGTCATAATGACGCACCCGCCCAAAACGAGGTGGGCGCGAGTCAAGGCGGGGACGCTCCGCCAAAGGAGGGGAATACCTGGGACAGCAGTCATGGTGCTGGTGACGCTGAACAGCACATTCAGGTGCGCGAGAGAGAGGAGGCGTGCGCACGCTACGGTTCTCCAAGCGGGGTGAGTGGCGATCAATTGAGCGAGGCGACTCTCGGCTACGCGCCGGTGAGCCTCGGCTGCCACCTTCAAAACACCCGCCCGTGCGCGGCGTCGGCTGGTTGGACAAGCGGCCAACCTCTCTGGCATTCATGCAGAGAATGTCCAAATGCTGTCCTCCACAGTGAGGACAGGGGCGAGAGTTTGGGCAGTCTCGCTGGTAGTGGGACCCCAAGCAAGAGAAGCAAAGGCGGCGGGCATTCGCGATGCGCCTACGAGAGGCGACATGAAGGCCCAAGAATGCCCTACAACTGGCCGTTCTGTGCCCCGTGACCTTGCAGTAGGAGCACTCTGCTGGGCTCTGCGTGACCGCAAAGCGAGGAGGGCGCCGGTCAACATTGGCTCGGGTGTGAACGCGAGCCTGCTCCTTGACTTTGGGCGGCTGCGTCTTAGCCGGCGTGTCACCACCGGAGTTGTCCAAGACCCGGCACTCATCCTCCAGGAACCTCTCCAGGTCAGCAAAGGGGGGCAGATGGGTCGCGCTATCCCCACCAAAGCGCTGCTCAAAACGCGACCTCAGGTCGGCAGGCAGCTTCTTTAACACAATGTGCACCAATAAATAGGACCATTGGTCTACGGGCAGGTCAAGGCACTTAAGTGCGTTGATGGCCACCAAGAGCGGGTTCAACAGTTGGGTGCGCAACCCAGAGACCCGGGTGAGCGTCGGCAAACCCAAAATCTGCTCGATGTGCGTAGCGGCGAGGCCACGCTTATTATGGTACCTACGGGTGATTAGGTCCCGAGCCGTCTGGTACGCCTCGTCAGACACGGGCAGATGCTGGATGAGGCCCTTAGCCTCCCCATCCAGAACCGACATTAGATAGGCCAACTTTTGTGCCGGCCGAAGGTCAGCCCTATCATTGACCAGGCTGTCGAACAAATTAACGAAGCCCAGGTAGCTTCCTAGGCAGCCATCAAAATGGGGGATGTCCAAGGTAGGGAGCCTACTCACCAGCCCTGGTGCTGACCTAGGAAGCTCCTGCTTCAGGCCGGGTTGCCCTTCCCTATCGGCAACTAGTTGTCTCGCAGTATTGGAGACAGCATCATACAGGTCTAAGACCTGGGCATAGTCTTCGCTGACCTTATTTCGCTGGTCAGCGGTGAAATCATTGATTGACACTTCAAGACAGCAAGTGCTGAAAGTGCGGAATTGCTGTTCCACACTTGCCAGGCGATCATCAATCCGCTCGTACCTCTGAAGTAAGGCCTGCTGGCGATCAGGCCGGTTCACTAAAGCATTGGCCGAGGCAAACCAGCGCAAATCTGATGCAATAGCACCAGCAGCCGCACGCAAGTCCTTGATAGCTGACATAATCAAATTTCGAAAGAGCCCGGACAAGCGTTAAATAATATTAACAATGAAAACTTAATTTTTCTCAATTCTTTGAAACCAACAAAGTATTAGCCTGTTTACTGCTGGTACAAGCAAGTGGCAGGTATTTACTGCCCAACAAAATTAATAGTTTCAATATATTGACTCAAAGACAAAGGTTATTAAAGTTATAACATACAACAATTAAAGTTGGAACTCAAAATAGGTAATTAATTAATTACTGCAACAAAACAAACAGACCAAATGTGTTATATATTATAACTGTAGGCACCAGTTTGTGTTACCTAACAATATTATCTATATATTATAACAAAACAAAGGTTCAATTTTTCAAGTTGATTTATCAATGTGACCCGCCCATCTATGCAAGGTCAAATTTGATTATTACAATGTTTATGAATATATGCAATAAACTAAATTTACTAAATTTATTGATACATACAGCTGTTATGTATCCAAACAAACTGACTTATTAATGCAACAACAAATTTAAGTTAGATTTTTCAACAATACAAATCAACAATTACTGATTGAGGTTATGTGACAATGTGTTTCAAATTATCTAGGTCAACTTATACAATTAAATATTATGTATTTTAGACAATAACTGACCTGAAAAACACTACAATACTGTCTACAAGGTGATAAGATACAAGCTCATACCAATCTGAGTTTATACTCAGTAATGCAACAGCGGCTAAATTTCAACTACAGCTCTGCACCAAAATTATGTCTAGAGTTTGAGCTGAGATCGGGTAAGGTTTACAGAGATCAGTGGAAGCGATTAATTCATCCAGTCTCAGCCCAAGGCAAAGGTCCAACATACACTGCGGTAGCACAGCGAATGAATATAAATTCTAATATTAATAAAATGTCTTACCAAATATCCCCTGGTGATGTTCTTGAGTGGAGTCCTGGAGGCAAGCTAGACACACACGAGACTAAATTGGCCAATATTAGCAAGTGAATTATCTTTACTTTACCAGACTCCAACGCAGCGTTTTCAATCAGCAAATTCGTCCGGCACCAACCACGTGCATCGGATTCACTCAAGTTTTACAATGTTCGTTAAAATACTATTTTTATCACAATTAACCGGTGCCAGTTATTGATCAAGGAAGTGGCAATCAAACGGGTTCTAAATACAAGATCAAAACGCTCACAAAACGAAATCTATCCAGAGCTAGGTTTTTTCGCTGACCGCGGGAAACGAAAAAAAAACCAAAGAGCTGAATGACAGTTCAGTGTGACCATTGTCAGAAATTTTCAATAGACTAAACAAAATGTTACTCAATCGATCTAATCGATTTGGCTTATAATAAAAACTAATTCTATTTCAAACAGTGACGTATTTGAAAATTTTAGAAATACTTGTTTACGTCACTATAACCTCGATCCAGCTTATTATATTACTGCGCCTAGTTTGAGCTGGGATGCAATGATGTTATACACGAAGGTCCAGTTGGAATTAATTAGTGATTTAGAGATTTATGAACTATTAGAAAAAGGCATACGTGGAGGTCTAGCACAGTGTTCTCTTCGTAACGCGAAAGCTAGTAATAGTTATTTGCCGAATTTTTATGTATCCAAACCATCCACTTACTTGATATATCTGGACTGTAATAATCTGTATGGTTATGCGATGACAAAAAATTACCAGTATCTGAATTCCGATTTTTATCGTCTGAAGAAATACCTGCTTTTAATGTAACTAGCATACCAGATGATTCAAATTATGGATATATATTAGAAGTTGATTCGATTTATCCTGATTATTTACATAAAGACCACCGTGATTTACCTTTTGCAGCAGAAAAATTTACTCCTCCTGGAGGCAAATCTCCAAAATTAATTGCAAATTTATATGATAAATTTCAATATGTCATACATTATGTTCATTTAAAGGAATGTGTTAAGAACGGTCTTATAGTAAACAAAATTCACCGTATTCTTACATTTAGACAAGAAAACTTTTTACAAAAATATATCAATTTGAATACTCGATTACGTCAAGCATCATCGTCACCTTTTGAAAAAAGCTTATTTAAACTATTGAACAATGCTATATTTGGCAAAACAATTGAAAATAAACGAAAACAAGTCAACATTAAACTAGCGACAACATGGGTAGATACAAACAACAAGACTAACAAATACCTTAGTGCCGCAAGTTTAATTGCAAGACCTTCATTAAAAAACGTTACTATATTTTCTGAAAATTTTATTGCTGTTCACTTGAATCCGGATAAACTATGCCTTGACAGGCCCATATACATAGGATTCACAGTTTCGGAATACGCAAAACAGCATTTGTATAAATTTCACTATGATTATATAAAAAATAAATACAAAAACAAAGTAAGGCCATGCTATACAGATACAGATGGTTTACTTTACTTCATAAAGACACCGGATATGTATCATGACATAAAAGAAAATATATCGCTGTTTGATACTAGCAATTTTGATCTCAATAACGACTTCAATATACCTAGAGTAAATGCGCAAATTCCTGGCTTATTTAAAGATGAGCTTGGGGGTGATATCATTACTGAATTTACAGGACTTAGAGCTAAGCTTTACTGTGTAAATAGTTTAAATGGAGAAATCAAAAAAGCTAAAGGCGCAAGCAAATCTGTAACAAAACGATTACGATTAAAAAATTATAATGACGCATTAATAAGAAACAAAAAGTTAAAATGCAAAATGAACACTATTAAGTGTATTAAACATATATTGTTCTCCCAGGAACTAAATAAATTAGTAATTGATAAAAGTGATGACAAGAGACAAATACTATGTAATCAAATAGACACATTACCCTGGGGTCATTGTGACACAATATTGTAAGATAGTTATTATAAGTCTAAAATTGTTTTGTTTTTTTTAATTAACATATGTTTTAATAATTGTTGTCAATAATATAATATGTACAAGTCTTATGTGTAATGAATAAATCAATCCTTAATAAATTATGTTTGTATTATTCATTTATTACCTATAAATACAAACATACACACAGTTATGCATATATTGTTTATATGAGCGAATATAAAGGCTAGTAAGCATACTTATCTCACATTTTACAATGAAGTTCATCAAGCAACCACTGACCTTAGAAGTTAATAATATAAAATCAGGAAATAATTAATAATTGATACATACTAGATATTTTGCTTTCGTATTTATTATATAGACTAATAAGGAGTTAAGTGTATATAATAAGTAAAAAAGACAGTTATTAAAGTAATCGGGAAGATGAAGTTGATCAAACAACCCGTATCATTGAACATTAATAATATTAGCCTCGGAGATGTTGCTCATCAGATCAGACACAGCGTTTTATTACCTAGTACAATTCGATGTATAATATGCGGTCCTTCGAATTGTGGTAAAACTAACGTTGTAATTACTTTGTTGCTACATGAAAATGGGCTAAAATTTCAAAACCTTTACTTATACTCAAAGACTATTTTTCAGCCAAAATATCGTTTTCTGCGAGAAGTTTTAAAAAGATACCTCAAATTAAGTTTTTTGAGTGCAGCGATGATAAAGATGTTGTAGCTCCAAGTGAAGCTTTAAACAATTCTGTGTTCATTTTTGATGATGTTGTTTGTGAAAATCAAATGAATATTCGTAATTATTTCGCCATGGGCAGACATAAACAAATCGATTGCTTATATTTATCTCAAACTTATTCAAAAATTCCAAAGCAATTGTTACGTGATAATGCTAATTTTCTTATAATATTTAAACAAGATGATGTAAATTTAAAGCACATTTACGAAGAACATGTTAGTTCTGATATGTCATGGAATCAATTTAAAAACATTTGTAATACAGTTTGGAATGATCCATACAATTTTATTTGCATAAACAAAGACGCATCGTTAAATAATGGAAGATACAGAAAAAATATCGATGTATTTTTTCAATTTGAATAAAGTTGTTATAAAAATCAATGTCATACATATATTATTCTCAGTGTTGCATATTGCTTCCTAGGTTGAATACACTGTCGGATATTAAGATGGAGCAAAATATTAAAATGGAATTAATGAAGTCTGTAGACTCTATAAAAAGTAAATTAAGTCAAATCAAAAATCAAGAACACGAAATTAACTATGCACTTAATAAAATGTTCAAGCCTGTTGCGGACCCCCTCAATACCCTTGTGAATTCTAAAAAAATTTTGGAGAATATTAAATCTAATGAAAATGTATCCTACAATAATTCTGTAGAGTCCGATGAAAATACTGAAAATTCTTCTACTAAATGTAATAATTTTTATGATGCTGATTTAAATTTTGCAAATTTCATTAGAAGATGAAGACGTCTATGGTATTTACGATGGTCTGATGGTCTGTTATGTTTTTGTTTCAAGACATCAGGTACGAAATGAAAGGCATTGAAATAGATCGTATGAAAAATTCTGGCAAAACATCGACAATAAAGTCATATATTTCATTAAATGAAGCAGAAAATAAAGTTGCAGCTTTATGGGGGTGGAATTTAGCTGGGTTTAAAAGCGATGGTCATTTTAGTGCTGTAATACCGTTACATAACATTTTAGGATTTGCTGAAGATTATAATAAAATTGTAATAAATTGTAAACATGAACTAATAATGAATAGAAGCAATTCTAATTTAAACAGTGTTATACTTAGCGATGATGATGTGACTCATTTTCAAATAGATATACAAAGAGTACAGTGGAGGGTGCCACATATAAAAGTGTCAGATCGGGAACGACTGACACTTCTGAAATATTTGGAAAAAGATAAACCAATTCAAATGGCATTTAGGAATTGGGATTTGTATGAATATCCTTTACTACCCAAATCTACAAAACATTCTTGGTCAGTTAAAACAGCGTCACAGTTGGAAAAACCAAGATATGTTATTTTCTGCTTACAAACTAATAGAAAAAGTAATAAATCGAAAAACAGTTCACTATTTGATCATTGTGACGTGACAAACGTAACGCTATTTTTGAATTCTCAATATTAATTACCCTTATGAACCATTAGGCTTAAAGTTTTCTGAAAACAAGTACAGTATATTATACGAAATGTATGTGAAATTTCGTCAGTCGTATTTACAACACTCCAGTCGATCCCTTGCTTGATCTGAAAGATTTTAAGGAAAAAGCTCCACTTTTTATTATAGATTGTTCAAGACAAAATTATTGTCTAAAAACGGGGCCAGTAGACGTAAGACTGGAATTTGAATGTTCAACATTGATACCAGATAACACAACCGCATATTGTTTAATTATAAACGATCGACTTGTGGAATATAAACCGTTAAGTAACATTGTGCGCAGGCTATCATGAGTGCCATTGTAGATGTTCAAGGTTTCAAAACTGAAGCAAACGAATTTGTAATAAAAGAAATTGCGATATTATGCGATAGAAAAATACAGGTATTTCTAATAAAGGCCCCATTCCCATTTTACGACTTGACTAAACAAGAACGACGCCAAGTAAGTTGGATTGAACGCAATTGAAAGATATACTGGAATGAAGGAATTGTGCCTTACTCAAATTATCAGAATTTGATTATAAGTATTTTAATGATACATGTGTTTATACCAAAGGTTCAGAAAAAGTGTCGTGGTTAAAAAGTATTGTAAATAGTAATAATGTTCATAACTTAGAAGATAAAGGTTGTCCTAGTTTACTAAACTTGTATAAACAATATGAACACTCTCATGATTTGTATAGTTGTATTTATCATGATTCTATATGTGCCTTAAAAAACGTTCTCTGTTTGAATAAATGGTGTTTTGAGAATAAATTTTTGTAATGAGATATTTTTTTTTATTTCCCTTATTTTCCTACCTTTTAAAATATTTATAAATTGGTCGTAACTACTATGAGAATTTATTATACTCTCATAAGTGTCGTAATTAACAAGATAGTAAGAAAGAATAAATAAAATCTATATTATTTTATTAAAGTTCTACTATTAGTATTATGGCGAAAAATGAAAAGGGAAGGTTACAAACATTGGTTGATGTTCCGATTAGAGGACGGGATGAGTATGGTCTTCGATTATTATCGTCACTGAGTAGCAAAAGAACATAAGTCAAACAAAGTTGGATACTGATTCATCAAACCTACAACATGTTAATACACCTCAAACATAAGATTTGTGCCACCGAAAGATGCACGATTCAGTGAAATCGAATTTAGAAGATATTCATTACCTTATGATTAAGAGCGGCGAGAATACTCTTAAGTTTGTTCGGGTTAGCGACACGTAGATTACTCAAGAGAATGTAGACTGGTATATAATAGAATCTGGAGATAGCAGTACCTCAGATGATAGTGTAAATTAATTGTGTCCCATTGTATCACACAGATAATATAGTATTTGAATAGATGAAATGTAATAATTGGGGTTTCTAGATCTGATCTGATCTAGAAACCCCAATTATTACCTACTGATCGACAATGGTGATGTATGCTGCTATGACCTGAATGCAGAACTTCTCAACAAACTGGATCGTCTTCTTAATAACTGCATTCGATTTATCTTTAACCTTCGCAAGTATGATCATGTATCTACTTATCGTTCTCAATTGAAGTGGCTTCCTGTTTGTCAAAGACGCAGTATGCGTGCCCTCACTACTCTCTACTCTATCCTTATATCTCCCAATACCCCAGAATACCTTAATTATTATTTCTAATATTTGAGTTCCAACCATGATCGAAATCTTCGTTCTTCCAATAATCTTCTCCTACTTTGTCCTTCACATAGTTCTGCTTTAATTCACTCGTCCTTTCCCATTCAAGCAATCCTGCTTTGGAATGCCCTCCCTCTAGAAATCAGGATGGCTACTACAAAGGATCGCTTTAAATTCAGAGTAAAACAGCTGTTGTTGGATAAGTTGGCAGAAGTATCCTAATTATATGTTTATGTATATTGGTATTTAGTGTATGTATATATTTAATATTATTAAAATTAGTTATATATCCTCAGTTTATAATTGCTATGTATTTAAATGTTGTATACTTAACTATTTATATGTTCTTGTATTATCAAATGTATGTACTTTTAAACTATGTATATATGTGTTACGTTTATGCTACAAAAGTTCTTCTTCACTCACTTCTACAATACACCTACTTTTAATCTCTGCACCACTCTAAGGTAGACTGGTAGAGAATGCCTTAGGCATTTAGTCCGCCTTTATACGCTTCAGTGTATATAAATTTAAATAAATAAATAAAATAAATTGCATCCAAGGTGGAGCGTCCTTTTCGGAAGCCGTATTGATTGCTGGCAAGCTGTGGTTCGACTATTGTTTCAATCCTTTCGTGAATGATGTTTTCCAGTATTTTTCCCGCTGTACCAACATGCAGAGCGGACGGTAGGATGATGGCTCTTCTGGTGGTTTCTTCCCTTTAGGGAGAAGTACTAATCTCTGTTGCTTCCACTTCAGAGGAAAGATGCCTTCTTTGAGGCAAGCATTGTAAACCTCCAAGAATAATGAAGGCGCTGCTTTGATAGCTTCTTTAAGGGAGATGTTTGGGATTCCATCCAGGCCTGGTGCTTTTGCGTTTTTCATTCTATTACTTGCAGCTATCAACTGTTTTTTTGTGATTGGGGGTATTTCTTCCAACTCGTAGTGCTCTGTCAGATGTTGTAATTCCGGTTGTTGTGGCAAAAGCGTTGTAACAATCTTCTCTAGAAGTTTAGGCTATGTGGGTATTGACATCGGCTGATATTTCAAGTGGGTCATGACCACTTTATATGGTCTGCCCCACGGATCGGACTCTACCTCATCGATAAGCTCGTTCCAGCATTGTCTTTTGCTATCTTTAATAGCTTTCTTTAATATTCGGCGCACGTTTTTGTACTCTACCACCAGTTCTTCATCATTTGGTCTGTTACGGCTGCGTTGTGATGTTCTCCTTGCAGTAAGGCACTCTTTGCGGAGGGCAGCTATGTGATAATTCCACCAGTATACCGGTGGAAGTTGGTTCATTCCACGTTTTCGAGGCATACTAGCGTCACAAGCTTCTGTAACTCTCCTCATCATCTCATTTGCCTTTTTGGTAGCATTTCCAGCGCTAGTTAGCCTGGAATGACAAATGTCAGGTCAATTATGGAAGTTGCTTCACCTCTAATAAATGTTGATTTGTCGCCAGTATTGAGCAAGACCACATCTAATGTAAACATGGCTTCCAGCACAGCTCTGCCTCGTAGTCTCCTTGCTGCCCCAATCTACAGACCAGTGTGTGTGTGTGTGTGCGTGCGTGCGTGCGTGCGTGCGTGCGTGCGTGCATGCGTGCGTGCGTGCGTGCGTGCGTGCGTCCGTGCGTGCGTGTGTGTGTGTGTGTGTGTGCTTTCAGCCAAGAGCAAGAAACTAATACGTGTTTACGTAGCAGTTACCGGAAATGGATGATTATAGAGGATATAAATCGTTGTATCTTCTGATAATAAATACAATAAATAAGTGTTTTAATAACCAACATTTGTGAAGCGTGATTAAATGACTTATAATTACGTTGTATAGATGTAATATTTCGCGGGCTTAAAATTAAATGTGTCCTGAACAGACATTTGGGTGTCGTGGTACGTGTCTCTTGAAGAACTGTCACACTTAATCTCCATACAACAGATACTTACTCGTCTTTGTGATTATAAAGACTCCAGTTCACTCACACATTAACATTTTGGAATACTGTTTTACTTTTGAATAAAATAAAACACATTTTACCAAAGTAAGGGTGCGCGACTACCCAGTAAGCTTCGCACCATTCAAGTCCTAAGATATGGCCTAAAGGAGGTGTAGCTGAGAGCATATAGCTTTCAAAATGTAAATTAGCCAACTACGTTGTACCTAGTGTATTAAAGTTGGTACAAATATAGTCTTCACTTTCTTCTTGTATTGTTATTAAAAAACTGAGAGTGTTCAAAACTATTTTCTATGCTAGCTGTGTAGTTCAACCGTTGTTGGTGCATAAGTAACTTGGACGTACAAAAATGGTTTGAAAGTTAAAGACTGCTTCACATTGTATATCTGACCGAGCATTTATTCTGGATTTGCATTATTAGTGTTATTATTTGTTGAAGGATGGATAGATATTTTTACCGATTATATAGGGACAAGTGATATTTACCCTTTTGTAGCTCAATTTTATCATAAAATGCTCGTAGGGCTATGATAACTATAAACAGGAAGAAAAAAGAAGCTAGTACTTACTAGCTCTTTGAATGGAATGAGAATAAAACTGTGATCGATCATACGGCTCTTTTATAATTCTGTCATCATCATAATTACACCAATAGACGTCCACTGCTGGAGATAAGCGGCGTTACCAAATGCTCTCCACATATACCGGTCTTAAGCCGCCCGCATACGTCCGCTTACCGCCATCCTAATATGATCATCGGAGGTTTACCTGTGCTGCAACTGCGTTAAAATTATTGTTAAGCGTAAAAATAGTAAATTCGCCATTTAAATACATCAATGTGAATACACTCTCACTGTTGTGCAAAGTTAGCGCAAGTCAACACCAACTAACGAACACTAAGTACTCCTATAAATACAGACGACTATTGGTTCCGAAAGACATTGATCGAGCTATTGTAAATTGGTCGATGTAGCCTATTAGCTCTCTAAATGCCATTAGTATATAGCTACACACATTTTCAGTTATACAGTTGCAGGAACCACTACTTGCAGTATTCGTCTATATTCGGGCGAAGGTAAATTTACTTATGCTTTATCACAGCATATTGAACTGGGGGACTATGTTCGTCACGCACACAGCTCGCAGGCCAAATCCGCATGCATGGTGAACACGCATGGTAGGAAAAGCTTTTAAAACAGTCTTATCATAAAATAAAGTAAGAATATGCATCAGAAAAACATTCAGTTTTACCGTTGGGGAGAAAAAACTTTTTTGCTTACAATACAATTTTTATCCCTCACAGTATCTTCTCAAACGCAGACCGTTTATATTTATGATTTGTTTCCAATGAACAATGTTCTTATTTCGAACATTTATTACGTTTATATTTTCCTATATCCTTAAATCTGTTCGGAATGTTTTGGGTCCGAATATGGGCTGAGTGGAAGACAATTTTAGTGTCTTGTTAAAATTGTACTTTCACAAAAGCCGATTTGATTCGCTTTTAACTGTATTTAAAACAAAATACGAGTAGAGATTCTATTATATTCGGAATTTATTCGTATTTTCGCTACTTATTCATATTTTATTTCCCAGAATCAACAATATTATTTCATACACTTTGAGAACTTGCCAAATATAATTAATAACCACGGATATAGAGAAATATAAATGTAAACAAACATATTTGCGGGCCTAGTCATCTTATTTATTGAGTAGTGCATGTTTAAGCTCGCTGTACGTAATTTAACCAACTTTATGATCTAGGTCATTAGCGAAGGCTAAAAATAATAACTAACATACAAGCATTTATTATAGCCGGTTTCACCACTGTCTGATAAGTTCGAAATTGCGGTATCGAATATTTTGTTCAACTATTAGTGGGTTTTCAAGCCACAGAATAGTTTACATCTACGCGAAACTATTTCCATTTAATTACTAGAACTGAATATTACATTAAGAAATATCGTTATTCTAATTGAGTACTCAATTCAAGTATTCATTGGTAGTAGTATATTGGTAGTAGGCCGAATAATAGTGAAATAGATGTTAGACGGTATTAGGAATCGTCTCAACATATTAATAGCTCGAGCAGGAATACTGGTCTATTGTATACATATTGCCTAAGTGATATGTTGCTAACTGCGGTACTATCTATATTGCTAGTTTGTGCTGATAGAGGTGACTTGAATACGGAGACGATGTTTATGATTTTGTATATGATTATGACCAGAACTGCTTATCCCTACTATAGTATTTTCGCTGTCTAATGAT